>JANXHW010000002.1:60046690-61383690 GCA_026170595.1 Plestiodon gilberti rubricaudatus
CATATGACAATTGCACAGAGTAAAACTGACACATGGGCAATGATCATGCACGACTTCCTACACTTAGGTTTTCATGCCTTTTTCATGCTAGAACCCCTTCTACATCAAAAGTCTGCAGATGTGGTTTAAAAGACCTAAAGCACTTTCAAACATTATTGTTTTAAGGTCTGTGTCGCAAGTCTGTAACATGCGTGTGCTAGACCTGTAACCTGTGAAGCAACCTTCTGTATACTTTACATGTCCTTTGTATTTTTAAGGGAAATTCCTCACTGACGGTCTCATTTCTGGAACATTGCAGATCTGCTTGGTAGTGCACATGCCCACTGGCAAAAACTACTACTGTTCCGCCAGTTAGACTGCTCTCCATGTAAATAAATGGTTAAACTTCTGAAAATTGCAGCAAAAAAGAAAGCATAACCCAACAATTTAAATTAGGCTTTAAATATGCCTTTCTTTCTTTCTTTCTTTCTTTCTTTCTTTCTTTCTTTCTTTCTTTCTTTCTTTCTTTCTTTCTGTTCGCCTGATATGCCTTTTCTGAAATCCGTCTCTCTTGAGCTCTGGGTTGGCAGCAACAGAGAGCAGCTGCACAAAGATCAAAGCCAGTTCCCCTGAGCATTTGGGACAGTTCAGTTTGCAGGGTGGGGAAAGCACGCAAACCCCGACACATTTGCCTGGGTCTTTTGACTTTGTCAAGAAAAGATCATAAGCACACCATTCGGCAACAAGTACATTTTCTGGATTTTAGTCATGATACATTCTGCAAATTAACTCTTGACTGCAGGTGACGTTTTCAACATGTTCAAGGGAGGCCAATCAAATACAATAAATTATGGGTCTTGACAGAGCTATGGATAGCAAGTTTTTGAGGTCTGCAGAAGTCCATCTCAGGCAGGATATTTTGCTTAACATCAAGCCTGAGGAAGAATTCTGTAGAACTCAGAGTGTTGCTTAAGATTTTGTGTCATTTTGGTTGGCCCTATTAAAGGTATTGTGGTATTTATATTTTTTTCTAAGGGGCCAACATGAGTACCTACATTTTTTTTTTCATACAGAGCTACCGTATTCCTTCTACACAGAAGATGCCTACTATTGCTTGTGAAACTGAATCTCAAGGTAAGGAGAAATCCTTTATACTACAAGGGCCCAAGATATAGCAGTATGATAATCTCTTATCTCTTAGGTACATGCTGGTAAAAGCAACAGTGAACTTGTTTCATTCATATTCCCATTAAGCAATCAAGGTCATCTCAGTAACTAGATGGACACTGGAGATTGAAGCAACCCTAATCACTGCTTGTAAAATAATCAAGCCTTAACAGCATACATGTTGCTCTGTGAATGCACATGTTTTTACTTGCTTCCTCTCACCTGGCTTGTAATTTAAAGCACTTTGAAGAAACACAACACTCAGTGCAGCATATGGTGAATGGTACACCTGCCCTATGCTTAGCACCTGCTGAATGGCTCTGCAGGGAGTCAGGCTGCTAGCTGCAGCTTGGAGGGCCAGAGGGCAAAAGTATTTCAGTTCATTTGCATGCCGGACTGCAGCCACGTGCCTAGACTATGGACAGATCTAACCCGGCCGTGTGGCAGGGCTTTCAAGATTAGCAAATTTGGAGAGACCAATGGCCTGAGCTGACAAGGGGGGCCATCCATCATATTAGACACATGCACAGATAGCACACATGCTCTCGCTCTCGCTCTCGCTCTCGCTCTCACACACACACACACACACACGCACACACACACACACACAGAGTACTTATTCTGTTAAACCAGAAATGCCAATAAATAATAGCTTGCTTTGGATAGAGCATATCAGCATTGCTTAAGAGAGCAATCAACTGTCAACACTACAGCTCATGCAGGAAAAAGAGATCTCTTGTGAGGTTCCCTGATGCAAAAAAGAAAAGAAAAAAAGAAAAAAAAGATGGTAAATAGGTCAGGATTCACGCCTTATTCATAAACAAAATTATGTGGGCATAAATCCAATTGATTTCAGTGGAATTCACTCACAAGGGAGCTTGCTTGGGATAACAGCTTCAGTTTAAGGAACTACTACTCTGCACTTTGTTATTAATTACTTTTCTAAGACTTTCTGTGGACCAAGTGATTGAGAAGCATGGTCTATGCATGCTGAATAGTTCCATTCCCATGGTTTACTTTTTGAGCACTAGTTTAGGTTTAAGCAAAGGACACATTTCACATTGTTCCACTAAGGATCCAGTATTTGGCATGTTGAAATTGTGACAATGTAACACAAGCCCTGGTCTTGGATGCACAATTCATTATTTAATGAGAATCCTTAGCGTTTGTATAGCACTTTCTCAGTGCGCAAAGCACTTCACCTGTATTATCTTGAAGAAGTCCTTACAACAACAAACAAGTAAACTCACTAACGTCCCAATCCTATTTGGGCCTTGTGCAGCTGGAACACTTGTTCCTGCAGCAATTTGGCGTAAACTTGGCCTCCACTGCAAGAAATGAGCGGTGGGGTCCACACTTGATCGGACTGGTGATGTCCACCAGTGCAGGCAAGTTAACACAGGAGGTGGAATGGAGTCAGGGAGGGATAGAGCAGGAGGGGAGGAACAGGGAGGAGATGGGGCAGGAAGGAGGGCAGATCGGAGCCAGGAAGCAGTCAGTATTGGTGGCAACAGTGCATGCCGATATCTTAAATCCCCCTTCCCAGCCTCAATCCCCCAACCCACGTCCACAAGGCCTTGCACCAGCTGTAGAGCTGGCGCAGGCCCAAGCAGACCCGGTGGACTGGCACGGGCTTACTCCAGGGCAAAGGAACAAATGTTCCTTTGCCTCAAGGAGGACTCTAGGGGCCAAAACTCCCCCATGGGATTCAGCAAGTGCCACACTGGAGCAACTGCATCACTGTGCAGGGAGTTACATTGGATTGGTCTATAATGCTGCAATCCTATACACACTTACCTGAGAATACATCCCATTTAACTCAATGGGGCTTACTTCTGAGTAGACATGTATAGGATTGTGCTGTATGTATTGTTATCCCCATATTGTAGGTAAGGCAGAGCAGCTTGCCTAAGGCCATCTAGTGAGTTTGTACCAGAGGTGAGATTCAACCAGAGAAATTCTGGTTTGCAGCTTAGTCACTTAGCCACAATTATTTCAATAAGTCACAGGAAGGTAGAAGGACTAGGGGTTATGCTTCTAAAAACCATCTGGAATGGATCCATGCTGAAATTGCGCTCACATGCACATGTATGCATGTTTAGACCTGTGGAAGTTAAAGAACTTGAGCTAGTGTGACTGGATACAGGATTAAAGCCAATCATTCCTGCATATGTTGACCTGAATAACTGCACCACGGTCTCTGGTCTAGGTGTCAGATATTTATATATGGTATGTTTATTTATATCTGCCCCAAAGATTGATATTCCATCAGGAGACTGAATCAATAAAGAGAAATAATTTGTGCTCTGGTTCTGCAAACACTTGTGCCCAGGCATGCATGTGACAAAATGTCCCAGAGACGATCACGTGAGTAGGTTTGTGGAGTGTGTTTTCAGAATTCAAGGCCATATTGCACAAGGAAAGCAGTCAGGGAATTTTGCCTTGCAAAAATGATCTACAGTAAAAGGTAAACATGCTTTAAAAAAAGTATTTACAATGATGTTATACATATATACCGTATTGTCCCGAGTATAAGACGCACTTGATTATAAGACGCATCCTTAAAGTTTGGTGCTATTAAAATGTTTTAATTAAATCACTGGCATTAAATTTATGCCTGATTATAAGACGCACCCCTAGTTTAAAAACTTAAATTAGGAGAAAAAAGTGAGTCTTATACTCAGACCAATACGGTATATATATAGAATGTGTACAATTATCACACGGATTTTTGACTATCACCCTACATATGACTGCATCTTAGCCACTGACACTTTGGAGTACCATTGACCTAAAGGAGAACCATGTACAGAAAGTGTTTTCTTTTCAAAGGCAGTATGAAGCCTCTTGAATCATGTTTCCCTTTAAGCCTCTCCTTTTGAAGCATGTTTCCCTTGTTCTTAATTTCTTTCCTCTCTTCCGCAAACTATTTTTTTTCTCTCCAGCAGTAGCTCACTGCAAACACAAGCTACGTGCATTGGGACGATCTGCCTGAAAACAGCATTCTCTCCTTGAGTACATTTTGACTGTCTGGCAGGAGAACAGATAAAGTACAGAGACACAGGTGGTTCTTCTTTGCAGTTGCATAAGTCGTCAGGTTGAAACAGAGCCCCCCTAAGCTGCTGCTCCCCTCCCTCCACTCCCTTGCTCTCTTCAGCACACAGCATTGAGATATCAATGCCTGCCCTCAGGCCTCCGTCTAGCCTTAAACTAACCTAGTTCCATCTGTCACACTATCTGGGCCATCTTTGCCGCATGATTGGCACTAGGCTTGAAAAGATGACGCAAGATAAGCCATGTGGCAACCCTGGGTAGACTGAGGGGGAAAGAGGAGGGAGGCTCGGAATGAAATATTGGGACACTTGAAGCCCCAGTTAATCACGGCAGCTGATGGCTGGAGAGTGCTATACTCCTCTTCTTGCAGGCAGTACATTCCTGGCAGCCTCTCCCTTTGCATTATTCATTCAGAGGAGTCCCTTTAATTTGAAGCCGCTGAGATGAGGCTCTTCTGCTCACCCCCAATTTGGCCTCACTGTAGCTGTAAAGGCAACAGGGAGGCCCATTGTAAGGCCATTAGGAAGGAACAATGGGAAGCTGAAAGGGTAACTCCGAGTGAATAGAAGAATGAAAGTTGGCTTGTGCCAGAGATCCTGGCTTAGCTCATTATGTGAGGCAGCAGATGGAGTGTGGCCTGGTTGCTGGGCAGATTCTGCAGTCCTGGAAAGGGGCGCGTGGTGTTCCTAAAAAGAACCACTTCGGTAACAACGTGATGCCAGCATTTAGTTGCAGAGCCCTTTTGAATGTGACATGCACATTCATTTTCGTTGCTGAAAGCCTCGCTCGCCGTGGTATTAATGCATTAAAATGGTATACATTTCACCGTGAAATGCATCCGTTTCCTTCATTCACCTACCCGCTTCACCGACTCACTCACTGTGCTTGTAGCCACAAGGTGGAACAGTGAACACAGATAAGTTATCCACATGGCCCTTGATGTTCATGGTGATACCAGGAAAAGAGCTTTGATGGTCCTGCATTTTGCAGAAGGTTATGATAAGGGATAATAGTGCTTAACATGATAACCCTCAGCGTGTTTTCTCAGCATGCAAAACTGATGTTCTCCCTACAACAACCCTGCAAGGTAACTAACATTATCCCCACATTGAAACTGGGGGGGGGGGGAGAGCTGAGGCTGAGAGGGAGTGGCTAAGGTCACCTAATGAGCTGAGGGCACCAGAAAGACTCAAACTGGGGATGTTCTGATTTGCAGCTCCGTTGCTGAGCCACTACAATACAGATGACTGGCAAACAAATACCTCCCAAAGAGAGATGTCACTAGGGCCGGGCACGTGCGTCACCCTAGTTACCCCTCCCCCCAGACACACACCCTTTAGTAATCTTTGGCGCGGCCATAGGTCGCACCGCGATTTGGGGGGCGCCCGACGGGGCCGCTCCGGGCGCCCCCTCAATCGTTGCAGCTGGCTCGGGGACGTCTTCTGAGGAAGGCCCACTGCGCGAACGTTATTTATAACGTTCTTTTGTGCATGCGCAGACTGTTCCTGAGGGAAAAGGGCAGCCCTTTTCCCTCAGGAACATTCTGCGCACGCGCAAAAGAACGTTATAAATAACATTTGCACACTGGTCCTTCCTCAGAAGGCCCCGGGCAGCCGGCCGGTGAAGACGTCCCCGAGCCGGCTCTCCCGGCCTGGCGAGGCGGGCGGGAGGCCCCCAGGCGTGTGCGCGCAGGGGAGGCAACGCGCGCGTGTGCGCACGTCACCTTTCTGCGCGGGCGTGTGTGCATCACCTCGGGGGCCCCCGCCCGCCTCGCCAGGCAACAGCGATGCCTCTGCTCCCAAAGTATTTTAACACTAAAACAAACACTGTCATATATAAAATGTAGGCCAGCAAAATAGCAAGAGACAGAGGCAATGGATGAATTCTAGACCAGGGGAAGGCAATTAGCAATTAACTCCAGTTGGAAACAATGACTTAGATTACATTTCATAGCCTACAGCTTCACAGTTCAGTTCAGCTGAGAAAGTGTCAAACAACATGTTATATAGAAAGTGTGTGCTTAGTGTTTCTGTGCTTGATTGTTTTAAACAGCAAATAGAAGCCAGATTGGGGACCCCACAGATCAAACCCCATTGAGCAGCAGCACAATGAGGGGAGAGACATTTCACTCTACCTCCTGCCATAGTCTTGATCCACATCAGCCCACGCTTGCACAGCCAGACTTGACCCAAGTCAAGCAGGCTCCTGAGGAAGCACCAAACTTCATGTGCCCCCTACCATACCAGACCTCACTACTGCCGCTATTGTCTACTCCCCCATTCATTCCTTCACTCCCCAGGCACCACATGCCTCCGTCCTCTTTCTCCTTCCTCATCCCTTCTTGCTTCCTGATTTGAAAATATTGGGAAGTGGGTCAAAAAGGAGGCGTATGGAGGGGAGATGCTGTAGGCCAGCAGCTCCCTCCCCTCCCCTCCATACACCCTGCAAGAAGAGGAAGGAGGAGGAAGCTGTGGCTGGTCTTCAATGCTGTCTCTCGGCCAGATTGGCCTTGGCTGATGGAGGGGGCAAGGTGAGCGCCCAGCCTGGTGGTGCTAGTGGCTGCATGATGATCCTGTTCTGATCAGAATAAGGTTTCAGAGCTCTGCCTTCTCCCCCACTACCGTGAATTATTGTCAGTGGCACTGGAGGAAGTCGGGGGTTGACTGCCCCTGCTCCAATATGAGCAAGAAGAGGATCATAGTGCAGTGACTGGGTAGGCAGCAGGCTGGGAGAGGTGGCAGGCAGGGGCAGGGTATCCCCCACCAATTTGCCACCTCCCCCAAGCAGCAGCCTCACTGGGCCTCATGATTGGGCCAGCCCTGCACGCACAGCTGCTATTTGTCAAAGAAAAAAAGTTTCCTTTGAAAAATGGGGGTCCTGATCTGGATCAGGGTCATGGAAGGGGGTAGAGTTAGTTTCCAAATACTCCACATCGCTCTGATCCTTAGGAGCAATCCAGCTGCAATTTACTGTTTGTTGTTGTTTTAAAGCATGGAAACCCTGAATGCACATTTTCTGTAATTTGTGGTTTGACCCCAAGTGACTGTGTACTAACAGAAGCACTAGATCTTGCAGAGAGAGAGAGAGAGAGAGAGAGAGAGAGAGAGAGAGAGAAAATTGTTTTGTTCAAGTAGGCAGACTGGGGGGGGGGAACCTCCACAAGGAGAAAAACAAGCCAAATCCCAAAGTATATCAAATAAGCTAAGAACTGAGCAGTCAATAGGAATAGGATTGTACTTTTGGAAAAAATAAAACAATGCAACGGACTTAAGGTGCAAGTAGCAGCCCAAAATAACTACTGACAGTGGGAGGCTCTGCTATACACAAAGCCCACAGGTATACTGTTTCTGTTCTGAAGGTTTTTCTGGAAGTTGGAATGTATGTAGATCGAAACAGCCAGCTCTTGCGGCCCAGTACTTTCACACCTGTGCAAAAGCAACACAATAGATGGACTGCGCCTGTGCAAAAGTGTCAATGTGGCTGTCCATAACTTGAACATCCATAGCTCAGGGACCCAGTGTATTATTGTTTGTGGATATAGGAGTAACAATACATATTTGAGGTGAAGCAGCTAACTATGGAAGCCCACAGAGAGTTAATGCAGGATACGCATGTGAGTCTAGACGAATGAACGGCAAATTTGCTGCTATGGTACAAGCAAAAAATACAGGGAGTATTGCAACCATCCACACAGCTGAAAGAAATTCAGACTCATGGCAAGGCTACATTATAAAGGCTTTGAACAAAATGCATTACAACATTGCAGAAGAAGTCTGCCAAGAATATGCAAGCCGATTTCTAAGAATTCACCAAGTCAAGGAGAGTCAATGATGTAAAACCTCAAAAACATACATAATGTGAACTTAAACATAAAGGAAAAAAAGATAAAGTGAAACCATATCAGGCTGAGAAAAGGAGGACAGGATCTCGGCATGTACCAGCTGCTGTCGTCTCCCCCTCCCATCCCCAAACCACCCTCAGTTTGGCCCAGTGCCCATCGCAATCCTCCCCCAAAGTGCCCCCACCATGTTCCCTGCTCTGGTGGGGCGTCCAGGACCCACTGGTGTGTGCATGGAGCATCCAGCCATTTGCACTGGTGGCACTGAAGAGCACGACCACAGCACGGCTTTCGTGCCACCAGAACAGAGCTTACAGCAGTGGATCATTACGATTCTATTCACACTTTCCAGGGAGTAAACCTTGTTGAATACAATTGAATACAGACTTACTTCTGAATAGACATGCATAAGGGTGTGCTGTTAGTATCATCACCAAAAATGGCCTCAGTTCAACAGGAAAGAGGCTTCCCTGAAGACCTTTTCCTTCTCCCCCCCCCCCCCAGGCTGCAGTTCTAACCAGGACAGCCACCCTATGCGGCTGTTTTAAAGGAAAAGGAGGCGCTGCCGGTTAGAAGCATGCCTCTGAAGCTGTGTATGTGTTCCTGTCGTTTGGCCCTGAGGCATCTGAAATCAGTGCCATTGCAGAAAGACCACATGGCCAAGCAGACACAGGTGGTTAGCAGATGACTTGTCTGCATCGTCTCTGAGTCCACCAAGAACAATAGCCTCTCGCCAGCCCACCAACTGGGATTGACATGTGCCAGGCCAGTTGCTCATCCAAGCCCACTTGGATCAGAGGGCAAACAGGGATATCCAGGTAAAACCAATCCAATGGACCTATGACATCACTGAATGCAAGTTACTTAAGGTGGAGCCCAAGGATGCTCATGTGTGTTCTGATCCGTCTCTCTCAGCGAAAATCTGTACATGGCCAGCCCAATTCCACATGCTTGTGTGGATCAGAGGGGTGTAACAACACCAGAAAAGTGAAGAACTTGAGTAGCAGCCCAATCCTATTCTTGACCAGTCGGTGCAGCCTCCACTGCATGCTCTGGGCTGGCTGGGGACCAGAAACTTTGTTACTTATCTACTCCATCTCTGCCTTGTCTCCAATGAGCCTACTCGGATCTGCACCAGTTCTTTGGGATTGCTTTTCTGCCTGGTTTGTCTTCATGCTGGCAGCAGAGTCAGTTCATGAATCAGTGATATGAACGTTTTGCTCTCTGACCTAGCTTGGACGATGCCAAATATGCCAACAAACACTGAGGATGGAGGGGCAAAGTCAAAAGGCTTGGGCAGGGGGAGATCAAAGGCATACTTTTACCAGGTTAAAGGAGAGCAAGATGAATGAACCCTGCCCCAGTGAAGTTTTGCATTCGTCACCTTTGCACAGGACTCTTTCTAACCCCACTGCACATACACATTGAGGTCACTCACTCCACGAGGGGTGTATATACAGAGTGTCTCCCCCCCAAAATGTACACACATTTTAATGAGCTCTAATTCATACAAACTTCATTGTAGAGAACCTGCAACACTCGAACATCTAAAGGAAGCAATTGAAGAGATGTGTGGAACCATCCCAACACACACGTTGGTGGATGTCTGCAGATCCCGCTTAGTCAATGATTTCAACCATGGATAGACACAAATAGGGAACATTTCAAGCACTTGGTTCAATTAATTAATTAATCAATTAATTAATTGATCGATTAATTAATTAACAGCCCAATCCTACCTAACCCCCCCCCCCAACCGATGCAACCAGAACACGCGCTGCATCCTGGGGGCGCAGTCCCGGAGGTCTCCTCTGGGTAAAGGAACATGTGTTCCCTTGCCTGGGGGTAAGCATCCACTGCCCAAATGGGTCCCCTTGGACCTTCATCATCTGTTTTGCTGGTACAAGTCTGAGTGGACCCAGGAAGGCGGATCAAGGCTGGAAAGAGGGATGGGATATTGGTGGTGCTGCTGTTGCTGATGCCACCCCCTTCCAGGCCTCACCTCCCCATCTGGTCTCTGCTGTGTTCCTCCCCCTCCCCGCCCCGTTCCACCCACCCACTGCACTGACTTACTGGTGCTGGGGCTGTTCCTGGCTACGCTGCCACATAGCTGCTTGCTGCTTGCAGCAGCAGCCTGGTCGCACTGTATGGTGTGTTGCCTTTCGTGACAAGTCATAAAGCATGCTGTGCCACTAGAATCCAGTGAGGCCCCGGTATCTGCAGGGGATAGGTTCCTGGGTCCCCCGCGGATACCGGGAACCCATGGATAGTTGGGAACGCTATCCCTGTGCCCCCTCATGCTCTTACCTTTATTTCTTGCTTAAACGTCTTGCTTAAACAGTTCTTGCTTACACAGAACACTATAAGCAGCAGTGTGTGCTTATAGCACAGAGCCAGAATGATTCTAGCAAGCAGCTTCGGTGCTAGAGAGGCATCCAATTTTAACAGGAAGCAGTATGTGGCCAGAATTTACAGGTACCCATGTGGCTATGTGAATAGGATGCACCTAGCATGGCCCTTCAAGAGTCAGAAAAGAGCTTGCTGTGTCTACTAAAAGTAAGAGAAGAATGCAAGCATTTATGACTAAAGGGAGAGCAATGGGCAACTTCCCATTGGTGGATACCACAAAATAAATGGATGTTTAATAGTCATCATTTAGGTAAGTCAGCTTACCTATTTTGTACTTAGGCAGGCCAGGGGGAGATTAGTATTTGAAAGGTTGTAAACATTCAACTCATTTCTTAGAAGTCAACAGCTACTTTCCTAGAGAGAAAGATTACATGGAGCCAGGAACTGTGTCATATCTAGAGTATATCTAGCAGGTTTCCAAACAGAGAGCTGCACTCTTAAAAAAAAAAAATTAAAAAAATACGCACATCTATTTATTCCTTGTAGGAAAACAATGAATATGACAGGGCTTGCCATTTTATGAGGTGTAAGACTTGTATGTTGAGGCCAGCATATAAAATATGCAACTATATTTCTAGTTAGGATGCTGGAAAGAAAGAAAGAAAGAAAGAAAGAAAGAAAGAAAGAAAGAAAACTGAATTGACAACAGCTTAATTTTCAGATCAGATTCACCTAACATGCAGAGTGGACATGGAGAAATAAATTTACAGCCAGGCTTTACAGCTTATGCCAGCTTCCACATTTCCACTTCTTGCCCACTGCACATGGGCACAAAAGCATGCACAGATTGTGGAAAAGTACGGTGCATGCTTAGGATTATGTCTGCAATGAGCAGGTGCACAATGGTGGATACAATTAATAAGCAAACATCAGGTGGTTGTGTTTTCCTATTTTGTACTGAAGTGAAGGCAACATTTTCTTAATTTAAGTCATGTATGATGTGAGACTCATAAATTCCAGAGTATGCCACTGAAAGCAGCTGGATGCATTTTCAAGTCTAGCACCTTTATACCGCTTCCAGAGTTCAATGTTATCCTGGTTGGAGAGCAGCCTGGTTTGTGTTTTTTGCAGGATTTGGTTCCTTTTCTCCATGGGAAGAAAACAAATGTAATGGGCTCAAACCAGGTGTCTGAACTCCACAGAGCCTCCGTCCTGCTTGCTGTGGAATTCAGTGCAGAAACAAAAGCAGCAGAAGGAGTGTAACTGTGTTTCTACGGCTGATGCAGTGGTATTGTGGCAAGGCTGCAGTTCGCCTCTCACATAACTCTTACCAAGCAAAGAGGTGCAATGAGCCTTAGGGGGGATTAGCTGCAAAGTTCCGATGTACAAATAGCGCCCAAGCACGAGGTAATCATGCTCTCCTCCTTACATAATTCAGCCCTTACCTGGTAAACATCATGGGGGCACTATCGAGCACATGGCTATCTCAGGAAAAAAACCAAGGTACTACAGGCTCTTTGATCCTGCCTCTGGGATCTTGCAGGCCATTCGGTGCCTGGTGTTTCTGTTTCAGCAGTGTTGTGTACTGTATATTATGATTACTGAGAAGAGGCACTCCGTGTAACAATTGTCATCACAGCCAACGTATGAGAGAGCTGCACACTGTCAGAGCCCAGTCCTGTAAGTAATTACAAGGGGCTGTTTTGAAGTCAGGTTGTTACAAAACAAAGCCTTGGCTCTTCAAGAGAAGTCTATGGGGCTGCAGCAAACCTACATTTATTTCTCTCCCTCCCCCCTTGTGACTGTCAGCAGACGTTGTTTTCACAGGAATTCCACATGCAAGGACAAACACGGTTTGCACATTGTGTAATTTTCAAAATATTCCTTCTGTGTTTGCGGCTGGGGCTCACATTTGCACAGAAAAAAAAAAGACCGTGATACATTGTACATAAACAGAGCCCTGTAGCTCGAGATGATCAGATAAATTTCGCCACTGAATGTCATTCATGTTGTCAGTTAACAGAGAAGGAGGGAGCTGGGGGGCGGGGAGAGGTGGAGAAGCTGTTTCTCGTTCTCTGGCGTGCGCTCTCTGTGGAAATATTGTTTTTTGTTTACTCTCACTTTGTACTGGGAAAGAAGCGGATGAACTAACCTTCAGTGTCATGCAGTTCTCAGGGGACTTTCCTAACTTAGATGTCCCCACCCTGTCACTGCTGCCACCGACTCTGCAAAGTGTTGTTGCCAAGGGCTGCTTTGCCCGTGGCGGCCCAGGGAAGGAAGGAAGGAAGGAATGGGCACTTCTTTAAGATCCTGCACAAGAGCCAAGCAGAAGGGCACAGGTTGTTTCAATGCAAACAGATACATTCTGCACAGAAGTCTTTTGCAATTGAGTAAAGACCTTTAATAAGGGCAAAATATTCTTTCCAGGGCCCTTCCCTGGATAACAAACAGTGAATGTAATGTGATTGAATAACGCTAATGACAGTGTCAAAAGGTTTGCATTTGATCTCGCGTCATAACATGATGTTCTGCCAAAGGCAGCAGCAACTGCAGTGTGTGTGTGTGTGTGTGTGTGTGTGTGTGTGTGTGTGTGTGTGTGTGTGTGTGTGTGTACGCACACTCTGCCAGAGGAGAAAGCTGGGATGGAAAGAAAGAAAGGTACCCTCCCAGTTTAAGGTTAAGTGAAAGGAGAAAAGGGAGAGGGAAGTTTACGATTAATAATAATAATACAGTACTTTATTCTTACCGTACTTTACATTTCTGTGAGTGTGCAATGCACTTCACATTAATTTTCTTGCCATCATCCTTCCAATAATCCTGAATAGGAAGCATTTTTATTCCCATAGTGCAGCTGGGACTGAGAGGAAGTGACTTGACTAAGGCTAACTAGTAAATCCATGGCAGAGGAAAGATTCAAAGCAGAGAAACCCGGATTGGCAGCTCAATCTCTTACAGTGCAATCCTAGGCATGTCTACTCAGAAGTCAGCCCCACTGAGTTCAGTGGGACTTACTCCCAGGTAAGTGTGGACAGCATTGCAACCTTAGCCACTACACTACGCCAGTACTTATATAATTTATTCATCTGTCCTGAGGATGCAGAGCGAGGTAAATTGTTGTAGCATTGAAATGACATTTTCAAAACCGAACATTCGAATTTCATTAACAAATCAGTTACTAAAATTTGGTTGTGAGTTTTGAAAATTGCACATTATCGGCCCATCCTATTTAAATGATATGGTTCACATTCTTACACAACCACCCTTCAAAGCCTGGGTCAGATCCTTCCAGTCCTTTGATGTCCCTACTAGTGAGCCATGGACAGGAGTCCGCTCTGCAAGTAAAACCATTTTACATTTGCCACTGGTGGAAACTCAGTCCAGTCATGACTTAGGATATCTTACAGTGACTCTGTCTGACAGCCCAGTGCTGTCCAGTGCTGATGCAGCCGCAATGCAACTGCCTTTCAGAATGGCATCATGGTAAGTGTGTCAATTCTTTGAAAAGTCACCAATTTTTCCCAATGTACAGATGCAGAAGAGTGATTAAAGAAGGTCTTTTAAGTCCATGCAGGGCCAGGGCCAGACTATTTTGTGCCCTAGGCAAGGCTAACTACTGGCACCCTCTCAAAAAAAGATCATATGATTTTATAATTAATTATATTCCATAGTACTGTTGTGGTATTTATCTTAAAATTGCCAGCTGCGTTTTTACATGGGTTATATAAACCTAGTCTGTATAAAATTCTGCCCCTTAAGGGTCAGTACTGTGTCCCTCTGAGGTCTGCCCCCTCTGAGGTCTGCGCCCTAGGCAGTTGCCTACTTGGCCTAATGATAGCACCAGCCCTGAGTCTATGTTATCTTAGTGATGTGCTTGTCAGCTAATACAACAGCATACTTAACCAGCCAGAGGGAAACAGCCTTCCTCACAAATCTGCAGAGTCATGCTTTTACTGCATGACTCAGTTGAACCACATCCATCCACTGCTAAGTGCTTACATTGCAAACTGGCCGAGATTTAATCAAAGGCTTAAGGCTGTGTTATTGTACCCCATGTCAGAGTTATTTTGGGAGACTGTTTTTCTCCTGTGTCCACTATGAAAGAAAGAAGAGATAAATATTTTCTTGATTGTAAACACAGAAGTATTTATTTGTTTTATCTCTTGGCTTTTTCAGCATGCAGGCAAGCAAACATGTTTGTGTCCTTTTATTGTGATTTTGGTGATTCCTGACAGTAGGTTTGTACTACACAAAATAAAAACATACCAAGATATATTCTATCCTCGCCAGAAATCATATATTATGCATACACTCCTGCTAGAGCAGTGGTTCCCAAACGTTTTAGTACTGGGATCCACTTTTGAAAATGGCATGCTATCAGGACCCACCTAGCTTTATGAGTAGGCTTACCATCCATCCCGGAATTTCCAGGACCGACCCGGAATCCGGGCTCGGGTCCCGGATCGGTCCCAGACCGTTCCGGGCCCGGTGGAAGCCTCCACCGCCACCTTTTTAAAAGTGAATAAACTTACCTTTTTTCAGGCACCGCCATCTTGGATCTTGCGAGATTTCGCGAGATCCAAGAAGGAAAAAAGGTAAGTTTATTCACTTATTTAAAAGGCGGCAGCGGAGGCTGCGGGGGCTCAGCGGCGACGGGCCTGTGGCAGCAGCAACGGGCTGGGCATGCATGGCAGCACGGCGGCACCAGGCATGGCAGCAACGACGGGCAAAGCGATGGGCACGGTGGCACAACGGCAACGAGCACAGCGGCAATGGGCACAGCAGCAGCGATGGGCACAGCGACAGGCACGGCGCAGACAGGCATGGCAGCAGCGACAGGCACGTGGCAGCGATGGGCACAGCGGCACGGCAGCGACGATGGGCAATGGCAATGACAGGCAAAATCTTGAACAGGCAAGTAAGTCAATTTAATTAACTATTTTAGGTTAAAAATAAATAATTAATTAAAATATTTGGGTGCGCTTCGTGCAGCAAAAAGGACACCTTGTGCCCCAAAAAAAAGCTTTAAAATTTTTTATTTATTTATTTAATTGTTGGAGGGAGTGTCCCAGTTTGAAACTAGAAAAATCTGGTAAGCCTATTTATGAGACTTTTAAAAAGGAGATCTAGGAAGAAATATTTTATTTATTTACAAGTAATAATATTTTTATGTATTTATTTATTTCCAAAGAACTCAATCCATTTCTCATAATGAGGCAGCCCTAATGAATAGCCTCAAGGGGCTTAGTAATGTCACGCAGCCTTCACCTGCTCCCACTACCTGTCATTGAGGGACTTGGGGAAAAAAATATCATAAAAAAGATGCTCAAACATTTATTTCCCTATATTTACACACCAGGAGCTCAGATCCTTGCAAACTGCAGAAGCTCAGCTGTTTGCAAGGCAATTAGCAGCTATCTGAATTTTGAATAGCCTCAGGCCTGGGCTTGAGGCAATTAACGTACTTTTCTGATCATTCCATCACCAGTGTTTTCATTGGAGGCTCTGCTCTCAACCCACCAGAAATTGGGTTGCGACCCACCAAGTGTGTCCAGACCCACAGTTTGACAAATGCACTAGAGCAGAGGTTCTCAACCTGTGGTACGCGTACCCTTAGGGGTAAGTGAGCCACAGGTTGGGTTATGCGAGATGCTCCCCGCGTACCCCCTCCCCAAATTCCCCCAGGAAGCTGAAAAAAGTGCTTTTTCGTCCTGCAGCGCGGCCGAGCGGGTCCTCCGGCTCGCACTGCAAGCCGGAGCCTCTCCGGCTCCGCAAGCCGGAGGACCCGTTCACGGCGTGAGATTTGGGAGCCACGATCTTGGATCTCGTGAGACTTCAGGGATCTAACATGGCAGCAGCTGCAAGCAAAGGTAAGGGAGAGCTACGGGGGACAGTTTCGGCAGGGCAGTAGCCTTTCCCTCCAGCTTGCTGTGTGAGCCGGAGGACTCGCTCGGCTGCGCCGCAGGCCGAAAAAAATGTTTTTTTTTTGGCTTTCGGGGGGTGCACTTTTGTGGAGGGGGTATGTGGGGGGTATGCGGGTCATTGTGGGGTCAAGGGGGTGCTTGGGGGACCAGGCCAGGGGGTACCCGGTCTGGAAAAGTTTGAGGGATCCTGCGCTAGAGTAATACATTGATACCATAATTGAGAATTGGTTCAGATGTAATGATTCCACCAAATCAGGAAGATATGGAAAATATTCCCAGCTTGCAGACTCCCTCATCTCCCCTCCCTCTCTTGTTCTTTTGCTCCTTCTAATTCCCTCCCTGCCTCGTTTTGAGAAAACTATTGTTTGCCATTACATCTGAACCAAGCCCAAACCATAACTTGCTTTCAACCCAGGGACTAAAACCCACTTCTGAACGATGGCTTCAGTCCCTGATTTGGAGTCAATTCATGATTTGGGCCTGGTTCAGATGCAACAGCGAACTTTAGTTTGCTCAGGCAAAGGGCAGGAGGGAAAATCAGAGTCCACAGGAGGGCAAGGAGAGAACCTACACATTTCTGATCCACCAAACCATTGGAAGGGGCAGTTTGAGGAATGTTACATCTCAACCTACCCTGAAGTCCCACAAAATAATATTTCTCTTTTAATTAAAAGGCTTTCATAATGAGAAAGGGGGGAGAAGTGTGTTACTGCTCATTAGTGATGTTGTTATTGGGATTAACCAATACATGTCAAGACTCTTGCGCAATCACATTCCAGATGACACACCAGATAGCGATGGAAGGACAAATCGAACATGGTTGAGCGAGGAAAATGCAGTTTTCCCCAGTAAGCGTGCAGATTGCTGGGAAAGGTTTCGGGATGTTTCGAAACAACTGAGACTGCATTCCCTGAATGCTGTAATGCTTGTCTGGAACAGCCCACACAATTTAACAACTTTTATTAGCATTTTATGTATGCAAGGAACTGATATGCAAATAGACACTTCATAAAGACCTTAACAGATGTAGACATACATATATGGATCACGTATGACCAGTCATACCCTTACCCATGTGTGTTACACCATAATCCTTATGGTGTGAGTTATAATTTTGTGATTTCTGTATAGCTATTCACGTTTCTGAATTGTATGCTTCCTGGGCCCAAACCCTTTCCGTTTGTGACCTGCATTTCCTGCAACATGGATCACCTTGTTGTTGTTGTTAACAACAGTATTTATATACCACTTTTCAACAAAAAGTTCACAAAGCAGTTGACAGACAAAATCAAATTATGTACCGTCATTCCACCATTGACATTAGGCCTGAAACAGCAAAGACAGCCTGACCAAGAGTCAAACCAATGATTAGTAGAATACTTGGCGGGGGGCAAAGCAACCCAGCTGCCACCCCAAAAGGTCACATGGGAAACCCCCAAGAGGCACCCCCAAGATGTGGCTGCACTCATTGGAAGCTCCAACTCCGAGCCCGGCCGCAGCCAAGCCAACAAGCTCTAACAAGCTCTGTGGCGGTAGTGGCTGCAATCAGGCTTGGAGTCAAAGACCGCAACCGGCCCCCTTCCCCACTTTTAAAGAGTCTGCTGCAGCCTGGAGAGAAGCCGCCGCTTCGATCCCCTTCCAGGTTCTTGCCGCCGTCATTGCTTCGGAAGACAAGTAAAAAAACTCTCTTTTAAAAAAAATTTAAAAACCCTTTTTTTTTTTTTAACTTACTTGTCTTCTGCAGCCACGGAAGAACCCAGAAGAGGGTTGAACACCATTACTTCCAGGTCGCTGCTCCAGGTACCCGCAGCATTAGGGACACCACTGCCAATGATCCATCAATTCTCCTTCAGTCCTCTTACCTCAAGAGCAGCCATTCTTGTAGCTGTCTCCCTTGGAGGACTCCAGGGAAATGTTGTGATCTGTGAAAGAAATCATTTCAAGAGGAAGGGAGACATTTGCATAACATTTGCATAAGTCACACAGTCGTGATAATAACATCATGAACCATTTTCACACCTTTCTAGGGTACAGTATTTTTCTTTTTCCTAAAAGCTTGGATCATTTTTGTCCTATAATAACTCATAGGTTTTCCTTTCATTTTTGCTATGAAATCTTGATCATATTTCTGACCAATAGTTAGAACTGCAGCATTTGGAATTGAACAGTAGATGATGCATCATGCTAACCTTTGTTAGGATGATGCATCTTTTACTATTAAATTCCAAATGCTGCAGCAGTTCAGTTACTTAAGTACATTCTCAGTTCTGAAATAACGTGATTCTTTCTTTGGAGGCTTTGAGGGTGTCTTAAACTAGAAATGGACAACTTCACATGATGGTTGTTCTTTCCAATGACGTCTCTCCTTCAAAATGCATCACCTACCTTGCATTGCTTCCAAAGCAAACAAGGTTCAGATTACCCATGTTTCAATGCAAAATGTGCCAACAGTGAAGACTCCCAAGGACACCTACCTGTCAGTTGGACAGCTGCTCTTCCACCTCTTAGAACTAAAGTAACTTATTAAAATCATTCCACTCTCAGCAAGATTGTTAACAAAGGAGATTCTCCAGGGTCCAATAGAGTAAGCAACCTCATTAAGTTGATCAGAGGTCCAGAGTTCACGTACAAGGCAAAGAACTATGTGTGTACAGGTGGGCCCCCATATCCACTGATTCGCTATCCACGGTTTCAGTTATCCACGGATCGTGGGGACCCTCCCAGGCTTTTACTTTTTTCCCAGTAAGCTTCGTTTCTTCCTTAAAGAAATAGGAATTACAGGCAAGTAGAACAAGACTGAGTCCTAGAGAGGCTCTGCAAGGTTAACAGAAACCTTGCAGAGCTTCTCTAGGACTTAGTCTCGTTCTACTTGCCTGCAATGGAGGCTGCTTCTCTGTTTGTTTTAAGGAAGAAACAAAGCTTGCTGAAAGAAAAATAAGAGCTGGGGGGGGGCAAACATGCCTGCCTGCTGGGGAGGCAGGGTGGGGGGGACCTCAGGAAACCATGGAGGGGTTGTATCCACAGTTTCAAGTATCCACGGAGGGGCCTGGAACATATCCCCAGCGGATATGGGGGCCCACCTGTATACTTAAAAGCATCACAGCAATTGCCTGGGAATTTTCTTCTTACAGCCAAAGAACATTCATTCCCAGTTGCTGCAGACTGGACCAACACAGTCTCATTTTTCCCCTTAAAATAAGAAGGTGGCTTTACACACGCACACACACATGCATGCACGCACGCGCACGCACACATGCACACACACACACACACACACACACACACACACACACACACACAGAGTGTAGAGAAGCACCATGGTGTTTAGTCACTGAGCAGCACTTTGCTTTCCTTGCCTTGAGGAGGAAAATCAGCTGCTGACTTATTCCCATTACTTATCAGGCTCCCTCATGAACTTGGCTTGTACTGTACAGTTTGTATTTCTTCTTTGCTGCAGATCAACATGCACCTTCTGCACAGCAGGCTCAGTGTCAAATATTACGCTAGCAGAAAGTCAGGTTTCTTGGGCCAGGCTCCTTTGGCGTCTGTCTCCCAAGCCGGGAGATGAGATTGCCGCAGAATCTGAGGCACGACCAGCTCACCAACATAGTATAAACAAGCCGTTGACCATATCTTGGCTTGAGTTGCACAATCAAGCAGAAAGTAAACAGAAAGCACCAAAGAACTGCCTGTGCTAGCAACAGCCTCTCAGTCGCTGTGTCTGTTACCCCGAGGATATTTAGGAACACAGGGAGCTGCAGTATACAGACCGAGTCAGACACTTGATCCCTCTAGCTTAGGCTTGCCTCTGCTTACTGGCAGTGGGTCTCCAGGGTTTCAGACAGGGATCTTTCCTTGCCATACCTGCAGATGCCAAAGAAGATTGAACCGGTGCCCTTCTCTCTGAAAAGCATGTGCTCTACCACAGAGGAGAAACCCCTCCCTTTTAGATACCCCTAAGCCAGGTGTTCTCAAAGTGGTGGGTCGTCGTCCCCCGGAGAGTGTGTGGGGGTCTGCGCTCCCCGCAGCAGGCCTCCCCAATCCTCTGAATGGCTCCTGGGGGTGATAAAGCCCACTTCCAGTTTGGGGGGAAACCAGGAAGTAAACCGGAAGTGGGCTTTAATCGCCTAAGCTATGCCCCCTCGGCACTTTTCAGGCAAAGGTTACAGGCTCAAGAGCTTTAAAAGGAATTGTGATGCCATCATAAAACTCTGGTTCAAGTTTGATGACTGAATTGCTCAATGCGCGTGTGGACCAGATTGCTTGGAGAATGGTCAATGTGAACTGGACTGGACATGTGAGAGCCAGCTGCCAGATCCAGGATCACAGCTGCATTTTGTCCTAGCATCTGTGATCATACAGCCATGTTTTAGTGTGTACTCTATCAATTCAGGGGTCAGGTTGAGACCATCATACTATCAAAATAATAGAGAGGTCAGAGGGTACTGCTGACTGGGTCATCAGGAAGCTGATTTGCACCCGCGATGTGTGGAAGAACATGTTGCACTGCAGCTCTGACCAAGCTAGCTTCATTGAGACAGAAGGAGACTCTCAAGCAAAAAATAAAATAATTTGCCTTGAGAATGTTATGGGATCGTTTGTCTATGTCTTTGCGGCTGCTGTTATTTAGCACTGCAAAGAGCTTCTAGAAAATTGGACTCATCCAAAATTCTTCTCAGTGCAGTCACCAATTAGAAAGCTATGAGAACTCACAATTGAGTCACAATGATTTCATCCAGAAAAGCTGAGGGACTTTTCTGCAGCATAGTTGCCTTTAGCAAGAACCATAAAGTATGGTTATGAAGTTTAGGAAGCTTACTTTCTACTGAGTCTGTCTACTGGTTCACCTAGCTTCCGATTGTCTGCATGGCTGGCATTTTTCTCTGCCAGGCATTTTTCTCTGCCTTAGGTGCTGGGTGTCCACTGAGCCCTACCAGGGGGGGAGGCAATAACCCAAGATGACCAGGCTCCGACCCGTTAAGTTCCCTCAGCCCACTGAGACGCTGTCACCTGGACCCCTGGGACGGTGCTTCTGCTACTCCTGTTGGTGTGCTCCCTCCAGGGTATCTCAGTAAGGGCTCTAGGGAGGGGGTTAGTCACCACGACAGTCCTCCTCCGTGGCCACTACACTGTCCCCTTTGGGCTGGTCCTTTGCTCCTTTCAGCACCTCTTCACATCAGGCCTCTTTACCTAAGCCAAGTGTCCTCCTCATTGGCTCCCTGGGGAGATACTGTATATAAGGGATGGGAGGGATGGGCAGGAGGTCTGACTCAGTTGGTAGAATATACCTGAAGATCTCAAGGACGGCAGTTCGAGACAGCCAGAAGTCTGTTGGAGAGCTGCCAGCACGCCACTGATAAGCTGCAGAGCCTCTGTGAGGGAGAGAAGCTGCAGCCAGCACCTTGAGTGTGAGTCAAGGTTGCCTGTCAGTTGAAGCGTGGTGAGGCGAATGCCAGAAACCAACGCCAGAAGCCAGAAACTATGAAAGAAACCATCTAGAATGAAGGGTTCTAGGAAGGACTGGAACATATTGTATTGTAAAAACCCCTTGGGGGTTAGAAAGCCAGCCTGTGTAAACTGCCTTTGAATTAAAGTTCAATAAAATTCATCAAAGGAGAAATCCGATGACCAAAGAATCGGGTCATTCCATGTCAAATCAACCAATAAAAAATACAGTTTGGAACTTGATGTCACGGATTTTGCTCATTTTTGGTACATTTGTACCTTACCATGAGATTTTTTTGTCCATCCGTTTTTGAGATATTGAATGTTCAAAAATGCCAAAAAAGGCCAAAATTCACTTGTCACCATACCTTCAAACGCCTGTTACAGGATAACAATGAATGCTACAGACATGGGACAGGTGTCGTTTTAAAGCTTACGAATAGGGCATTCATTTGATATACAACATGACAAAATTGTAAATTTTCAAGAAATTCAAAAATATTTAAATAATATTAATTTTGAAATTTTGAAAAATTGAACCTTTTTAAAATTTTCAAAAAAATCACACTTAAAGGTATATGTCTTGTAGTCAATCAGTCAAAATTTCAAGATGGTATCTCAATGGTATCATACAAAAATTAAATGTTGGCAGTGACCAGGAATTAAACCCCTCAAGTCCATTTTTCTACAGTTTACATTGATAAAATTATGTGGTAAACTGAAATGAATGCAAAAATTTATAACAGGACTTATAGAGATAGATTTATAGAGAATGAATTCACTTTCTATTCTTTTACAGGATCAGCTTTTTGGTAAAACTATCAAAATCATGAGCTTTTTACTTCTGTTCGTAGTTTTAAATTTTTCCTTTATTTGCTGAATAATGTCTGAATTAGCACAGTGACATTTTTCCTCATCTAAATCATCTTCAGACGTAAAAAAATAATTCTTTGTAGATCCTTTTAATCTTCCCCATCTTTTCTTTGCACTTTAGATACTTTCTTCTTGCACAGCGAGAAGATTTTAAACATCTCATGGTAAGGTACAAATGTACTGAAAATGAACAAAATCCATGACGTCAAGGATTTTTCATTGGTTGATTTCACATGGAATGACCCAATCGCAGAATATTATGAGAAGCCCCACCCCTTCCTGGGCCATCCTGCCAAAACGGAAGTCATTTTCCCCAACTCCGTTCCCCAGGTGTCTGACCCTTTAAAGCAGGGGTGGGGAACCTATTTGCGATGGAGGGCCATTTTCCCATGGGGAAAATGTCCCGCGGGCCGTGTGCCCGTCCATCGCAAATGGGTCCCCCGGCGCGTGCGCTGGGGGGCGCACACCCACCCACCGCCCCCATGCTCACCTTACCCCCCCCATGCTCTCTTTACCTTTTTCAGGCGGCCGCCGCCGCCGGCTCCGCGCACGCTGCTCACACGACTCCTTTTGAACCTGGCTGTTTCTGCACATGCGCAGAAACAGCCGGGTTCAAAAGGAGTCACGTGAGGTGAGCGTGCCGCGCGCTCTCCCCTCGGCGCGACTCCTTTGAATCCGGCTGCTTCTGCACATGCGCAGAAACAGCCGGATTCGAAAGGAGTCGCGCCGAGGTGAGCGCGCGCGGGGCCGGCGGGGCTGGCGGAGCCTCCGGTCTGCTCGCGCGGGCCGGACCTGATTGACTCGGGTCCGGTCACGCGCGGGCCGGACCGGATCGCTCCGGGGAGCGGATCCGGCCTGCGGGCCGCCGGTTCCCCACCCCTGCTTTAAAGGAAGGACATTTCTTCCTACCTTGGGGGCAGGGCCAGCGAGCCTCCAATGGGGATGGGTTTGTGACACAAGCTTCCAGGACCGCCTCTGCTGGTCACTGGAGCACATGGCTGCTGGCTTCACCCTGGACACAGCTGCCTCATAGGCCACCCAGTGTGCCTGCACTGCAGCAGACCCCCAGCAATTGATGAGGCCGCGGAACGGCCTGTCAAAGGAACTGCTTGTTGGCCCTGCGGGCTAGAGGCACTCAGCGCCTTGCTCCAAAGGCCTGTCCCTCCCCCGTGGGCTTTCACCAGAGGGGGTGAGTTGGGCCCTGGACACTGGAGGACCTTCTGCATGCACTCTACCTCTGAGCTACAGTGCATCTCATATAAATGTTCACCTAGTAGGTTTATTTACTTGCACACCCATTCATTGTGTTTCCCATCTTGCCTTCTCCTTGCATACTGTTTTAGGTATCATTTGCATACCTTGCCACCCATTTTAGACAAGTCAAGTCAAGCCCAATGGATGAGATACTGCCACTCTAATGAATGCCACTGTACATATGCAGACCTTCCCTCTACCCAGGAAGTTGCCTCTAGTCTCCTGAATAAGGGAGCAGGCAGCTATTCAACACTGGAAAGACAGACAGGGGTGTGTTCATGCATTTGTTTTTTTGCTTAAGAAACGTCTGAGTTACACTCTGCAATAGCACCCTAAGCAATGTACCACATACATAAAAGCCATACAAAAAACAATCCCCATTGTAAACACAGAAGAATAACTGCTAAAACAAGAAATCAAACCAGACATTTTGGCTGCAAATCTATGCATACGTATTTGGCAATAAGCCACACTGAACACAATACGGCTTACTTCTGAATAAACATACAGAGTATTGCTGTTTAAAACCTAACACCCAACAGCAGCAATGTTACAGCAGCAATGTTACAGCAGCAGGAAGATGTTCACCAACTCTGTGTCACAGCCATGCCCCCCCCCCCCCCAGTTTATCCTGCTCCTATCAATTTCCTGTGCAACCTGGGACTTCCATCCTTTAGGCTGACCACCTGTGTGCCAGCAACAAGAACATTTTTTTTTACAGAAAATTACTACTAATGTATGAAAGAATATCATCCCTACATCTGTTTTTGTTTATTCACTCCAATTTATGTAAGGAGAGCTCTGCTTACAAGCTGGCAGCCACCGCTGGAGAAGGAACTGCAGTTAAATGAGATATATTGTAAATACCTTCTGTCTATTCTGCTTTCCTTCCAATGGATTGTTCATTCACACTGCAGCACAACTAGTCATACATTAAATACCATTCTAGTTATGTGTATCATTGCAATTGGCTTGTTAGGCACGAGTGTGTCTCCAAAATACACTGGAAATTGCTAATAATGGCATAAACTGCAAAGTACTAAGCACCTACTGCAATCACTTTCCCTTTACTGAAACAAAGTGAAGTTTTCCACTTACTGAAAATTATGTGACTCACTTATTGGTTATATTTCCAAGCAAAATTTGGAGTTTGTTGAAGTTCCCACAACACAAATTCTCAGAATCAGAATAAGCAGGCACAAAATGACAACCATTTCAGACATCAAATATATAATTAACTCACAATGTAACTGATAGTCAGCGCAATCCTATTCAACTTACACCACCGGCGTAACCAGCGGTGCAACAAGAACGGGAGGCCTGAGAACAGAAAGAGAATTCAAATCCCTTTGAATCCCCCTTTGGAGGGGATTTGAATCCCCTTTCCATTCTCCCCCCCCCCCCGTTCTCACTGCACCGCTGGTTATGCCGGTGGTGTAAATTGGATAGGATTGTGCTGTTATATAAGTTGACTTACTACCCAATCCTATCCCCCACCAAGTTATAGCATGCACCATGCAGCTGTGCCAACGGAGCACATGCTGCATGCCATGGGGCGGGCAATCAGAAAACCTGCAGGAGGTAAGGAAGGCAGCCCAATCGTCTTTCGGACTACTCGGATATATGCCAGTCATTTTGGTGGTGTATGTCCAAGAAGAGAAAAGGGGCGGGGAGGTTTCAAAAAGAGGGGATAATATCCAATGTGTGTGTGTGTGTGTGTGTGTGTGTGTGTGTGTGTGTGTGTGTGTGTGTGTGTGTGTGTGAGAGAGAGAGAGAGAGAGAGAGAGAGAGAGAGAGAGAGAGAGAGAGAGAGAGAGACTGCAGCTGGATCCACCCTCTCCTTCCCCCAACACGCCCCCAGTTTCTTCCCAAAACATCCTGTTTCTTCCCCTCCCCACTCCCACTGCTGACTTGCTGGCACTTGCTGAGTCTCCCTGGGCAGAGGCGTCACTCTGGTAGGGGCGGTACCGTAAGTTGCGCCCCGTCCTAGTCCCGTTTACCAAGCCAGCAGGAGGCGGCCCGCCCCCTCACTGTCGGAGCCATTCCATGCGGAGAGAGCAGCAGGCAAGAGACTCCCTGCCTGTTGCTTTCTCCGCACGGGAATGGCTCTGACAGTGAGGGGGCGGGGCCGCCTCCTGCCGGCTTGGTAAACGGGACTAGGACGGGGCGCAACTTACGGTACCGCCCCTACCGGAGCGACGCCTCTGTCCCTGGGCTGCTTCCATGCGCACCATGCCTTTTGCCATTTACGGCAGCAGACTGGCAGCATGCTACAACAGCCTGGCTTTCACATCACTATAGGGGAACTTGCACTGCCAGAATGCTAGTTCCAGCAGCACAAGGCCCCACCTCCTCTCAACAGGAACCTCTGGCCTAGGGTCTTGTTTGATCCTTACACCCCAATATTAAGTGTCTGTATCCTCAGATCTGAGTGAATCACTGGAATAAACTTCCTGCAATGGCAACATTATGTCATAATTTGGTTGTGCAGTAGTAGACATGATTCATTATTTGCTTGCAGAGTTCGTCTTGGGAAGAGACGGCGAGGATGAGAAACCCCAACTATGGAGCTGGAAGAGAGACCAGAAATAATTCTTCATGATTACATTTGACCACCTCTGCCTTGAAACAAGTGAGGTTATTTGCTCCTGCAGCTCTGACTGTAACATATAATAGCAGCCCTTGGGGGGGGGGGGAGCGAAACACCTCTGTCTCATACATCTCTAAAGCTGATTTTCAGATTTGTTGGAAGTCATGACCTAGCTGGGTCATTGCCCTGAAGGTGATGAACCATATTGCTGTATGCTGCTAGGATTCACAACTCTGTGAAGCTACCTGTATTTCTTTTCTTCTCCTGGCCCTCCCCCCACCAACCCCCCCCCCCCGAAGTTACAATAGGCAATCTCTGTGTCCTTTATTGCCCTGGACATTCACTTGAAGCTACAGAAGGTTCTGTTTATCTCTATCTCTAAGGTAATTAAAACGAACAAATGAGAACAGAGACAGTTCGATAACAGGTACATTATGCTTCTTTACCTCCCAGCAAGATGCATCACGTAATAAGGAGAAGGGAAAAACCCATTCTTACTGCATAGCTTTGGCAAACATTGATGTTATATCACAACTTGATGAAACCCCATGCGGACATCAATGTCGGAGAAGCAACATGAGTCTCATTGGTTCAACACAAAGCAGGTGAAATGTGGGCTGAGGGGACTGCAGCCTTTTCTCAGAAGGAAGCTGCTAATGGAGGACAGCCCCAGCTAAACTAACTAGTGTTGATGTCCACTAAGCCAGTCTCCGTTCACCACTTGTCCCAAGAACATTGCCTGATGGCTGATGGTGGGAATGTTAAGAATGTGCTCTGCATACACAGAGCACCACTGGAATAGCACATTTGTCCTGCCTTTGTTGCTATTATAAGAAGAGAAGTACTGGCATGAGTTCCTCTCTTCATGCAGTTGCACCAAGAAGAAGCCTTTGTTCTTTGAATCCAAAATTACTCCAACTGTGTCTTCCTAAGACATTGGCTTATTTCTGATGCAGTACAAGCTTACATATTAGAGGACCTCTTTTCTCTTGGCCTAGTGGGCAACAGGGCAGGAGAAACTGCAGCTGCATCATCTCCCGTAGCTTTGTGACATTTAAAGGGAAAGGCAATCCTCCTGGGCTGGTTGCAGTTTTGCATCAATGCATGTAATGTTGGTTTTCGGTGGCTCAAGCGAGTGATGACTCAAGCGCATTGATAGCATTTGTGCGTGCGTGTGTGTGTGTGTGTGTGTGTGTGTGTGTGTGCATGGATACACACATTTACTACATGCCTACCAGAGGAGGAGCTAGGGTCCAGTGTACCCAGTGCCCATGAAATTTTTGCACCCCCCTCGAATCTCAACAAACTCATTACGTATAATATTAACTATGATAATTAATTAATAATTAATTAATAATAATCCCAAAACATTCACAGAAATGTAACATTTCAGCCCCCCCCAGACCCTTACGTTACAGTACACACCCTAATAAAAAAATGGGTCCACCTATGGGGGAGAAAGGTGGGATATAAATTCAATAAATAATTCAATAAATAATAAATAATGTATTATTATTATTAAATGGCACCCTCCCATGGCACCCCCCCCCCAGAGGCCTGGCACCTGGGAGCCCAGCCCCCCCCTTAGCTACCTACACCACTGATGCCTATGTATGGGGGCCCTGCCAAAATTAGGGTATTAATCCTGGATAGTGACCCAAGGCTAAGAATCAGGCTTTTGCCATGGAACGCTTAGGAGCCACTGGAGTTCCACTCCACTTACTGGATTTGAGCTTAGTGCTGCTGAGATCTGAGTCATGACCATCCCATCCCAGACGTCCAATGTGTGATGAATATCAGCACAGCACAGCAGTCTGTTTCTCCAGGAAGTCTCAGCACCATGACTCAGGCATCATCACAGCCTTTCTGTCCAACATGTTTTAACTCATTGCACCTGTTGGATAGAGGAAGGAACTTGTGCCAAACATTTGAAGCTTCCTCAGAAGCACTGAGGGAGGAAGCTAGTGATTGAGAGCTGCCTGCAAGACAGTGTCTATTGAACGGCACTTCCAAGGACCCAAACACACCTGTTTGTGGAGGAGGATCCCAAAAGAAAACAATAGTGCCAGCAGCAGCACTCTTTATGAAGTTAGTCATCTGGTTCATTTTGGCATTTAAATGGCAAAATGAACTGCAAAGGGGTGGGGGAGGAAATCCTTCATGAATAGCTAAAAGCAAAATAAGACCCATGTCCTACAGAGAGGAAAACGATTATTGTCCCATGTATTTGTTCTGCCTTACAAATATCCTGTGATTAGAGGAGGTCAAATGGTTCTTTGTAAATAACATATGTTGCAAATTTCCTTCTTTCTCTCATTCATGAATTGATCTCCCCTTCTAGAAAGGTCTTTGCTTTTCAAGCAAAATTTTACTCAATAGCTTCTCTTGTGATCAAAACATGAGTGTTAGACTTCATTCATTCCAGCCGATCATTGTTTTTGTTATAGTTGTTGACATGAGCCAGCCATGCTACAAGAGCCTTCTTGGCTTTTCGATTGGCTATCAGGCTTGAAAGAGGAGGGACTAAAGTAACTGTCCAAAATAATGCTTGTATGCCAGGTGTGAACTGCCAGTTGGCCATAAAAACAACAACAATGACCTTTATGAAGGCTTTTCAAGCATTTTAGAGAAAGTTAGCAAACAACCAAATACTGAGGTCTTGTCGCTGTCTGGACTGCATGCTTGATTTCAGTGTAGAAGCTTAGTGCAGATTAATATCACCTCCTACCATCACCCCATCCACCCAGTCCCACCAACTCCACCAACCTCCAAGCCCCTCTTCCCTTACACCTCACTTACCTGGCTTCTGTAGCAACAAGAAGGAAAGGGGGATCAATGCTCCTCCCCTCAAAAGTTCCAGCTAGCATTCTTCACAATATGTTCTCAGTTGCATAAGTCTGAATACCATTTGGTGTCATCTACCAACATGAACATGGCAAGCTCATTGCTCATGTCTGACTGTAGGTCATTTATGAATTAGGAAAATAACACTAGTGTGATACAAATCCTTAGTCTTCCCCCAACACTTAGTGTTCCCCTGTATTGGTTTTTGACACAGAAAGCCTGGGGTCGTATGATGTATCCTGACTGAGACTTTAGTAAGCACAATAGAAAGATAAGTATGTAGTTTCAGTGCAATCAATATGCAAGGCCATCCTCACAATAAAGGGCATTTGAAATTGCACACTGTGATCACTGGTTTCACTCAGAACTCTTCATGAATTTTTGCTTTCATTTAGCCTACTGTTGGCTACAGGCATTGTACAAATCTGTGCCAAAGAAACAGAGGCTCACATATCGCCAGTCTCCTTGCCAGTGCCTAGCCCTGTGTTAAGGTCATCTTGTTCCACTGGCCAGCAAGTGCTATTAAACAAGCAAACAGAGAGAGAGAGAGAGAGAGAGAGAGAGAGAGAGAGAGAGAGTCATGGCTGCAGGCTGCTTCTGCCGTTCATTATTATTTATGTGTTGCCTCCTGTATTGTGTATAAGCCGCTGCAGATGGGGTTATGCATGATGCCGCAACACAAATAACTTGAGACGAGCAAGGTGTTCAATTTGTATCAAGAAATGATATTCATTTGAAGGAAATCTTTTTAAACTCTTTCCCTCTTTCCCCCACCTGCTTGCCTGCTAACTTCCTGTTCGGGACTCAATTTGCAGACTACAGATTTCAGGCAGGAACATTCCAATTGGATCCCATAACGACCAGGGACCAGAATATCTACAGGACCGTCTCTCCTCATATGAATCTACCTGCACACTTTATTCATCGTTTCATCTGTGACCTTGCTCCGTATACCCCCTTTTTCTGAGGACTGATCGAGGGGGACGAATGATATGGCCTTTTTGGTTGTGGCTTCCAGGCTCTGAAGCTTTCTCTTGGGGGCCTGTTTGTCCGTACCAATGGTGGGGTTTTGCCATCTAGCAAGACATGCTTTGTTTGGACAGGCATTTAGTTTCAGCTCACTGTAGTTTGTTTTCTCCTGCTCTTAATTATCAGTCTCTCTTTTCATTTTGGTTGGTTGGTATATATATATTGTATCTCTCTCTCTCTCTCTCTCTCTCTCTCTCTCTCTCTCTCTCTCTCTCTCTCTCTCTCTCTCTCTCTGTGTGTGTGTGTGTGTGTGTGTGTGTGTGTGTGTGTGTGTGTGTGTGTGTGTGTGTGTGTGTGTTTTAATGTTGTAAGCTGCCTTGGAGGCCACTTCAGAAGCAGAAAGGAGGGATGTAGATGCTTGGAATGATTGGTTGATTTGCAGGTCAATTCTATCTGAAATTGGGCTGTCATGCAGAGGGATTTACAACAGCGGAACTAAGTTGTGCTGTCGTAAATGACTGTCAATGGAGCTTGGGGAGGGAGCAGGCAGGAGTGGACGGAGCAGAATGGGGCAGCGAGGTGATGAAATGGGGCAGGGAGGCTGTGGGAGAGGTGGAGCCAGCATCGACGGTGTGTGCCAGATCCTATCCTCCTTTTTTGCTGCCTCCGCACCCCTTTTCTCTCCTCAGACTTGCTCCAGCTAAGGAGCTAAAGCTGGCACAGGTCCAAAGAGACCCATTGAGGAGCAGGAGGTTTACGGAGAGGTAAGGGGCTTAAGCCCCGTTTCCTCTCTGAAGCCTCCAAATCCACCTTCCCCTGCTGGATACAGTGTGAGCCTTTTTGGTGTGGCTGCACCAGTGGGGGAGGGGAGGATAGGATTGTGCTCTAAATAAGGGAAAAGAGGAAGTGCCCACATAAGTCTCACAAATGAACACTTCCTCCTCCCAACCTTTCCCATCAGCCAGAGAGGTTGGGATGTGCTCCCAGGTGAAAGTGGGGTTAGCAACTGGGAGCAACATCTCCATTGGCAGGGAAGGAAGGTAAGGAATCTCATGCAGGCACATTGTTCTCGCATTCTTTCCCACTAACCAATCAGGTATGGACATTATTCAGTAGTGGCCCCTTTGGGGGCCTGGGTCCATAGCATGTGCCCTGATTGGCCCACCTGCTAACACTGCTCCTGGAAGATGTGTATATCTCTCTGTGTTGCATGTGGCATCCATGCTCCATATCCAATGGTTAACTTGGGCAATCATCATTATCAACCAGCAGTCATTTGAAAGGAGAGAAAGCTGCTGGCAGGTCTTTTCTCCAATTAAGGTTAATGAGAGTGAACTTCAAAAACAGAGGTGGCATTGCTGGAGGGGGTGTGGCACCATAAGTGGTTCAAGGCACTGCACCCCGCCTTGCAAACCGGTGTAATGCGGCCCCTCCCACTTGCCCTCGGAGCCATTCCAGGGGCGAGTGGGAAGGGTCGTGTTACACCGGTTTGCAAGGCACGGTGCAGTGCCTTGCACCACTTACAGTGCCACACCCCCTCCAGCAATGCCACTCCTTCAAAAAGGATGTTTGCAGAAGTGAAATACAGCGTCTTCACCCCACAGCGAATGTCGGAAGAATGGCCCCTTGATCAGGGCTGGTTCTAGGTTGCCTTGGAAAACAACCCCCCATGGCCCCCTCTTTACCTGGGCCTCAAGAGAGTTGCTTGGCCACTATCACATAATGTTTATGGGAACAGAGCTGGTCTCTGGGATCAGCAGTACATCTTGGGCTCTTGGCAGCTATCCAACAATTACCAACTACTACAGACCCACCCATTGTACCCAATATATTGTGCATATTGACACTTAGGAACATCTAGGCTATCTCACCTTTCAACTTTATGGAAAGAGTAATTTTTCTCCCTGGAACACAGTATGTGCTTGTTCTTCTATTTGTCAAAGCACCTTGCAGCACTCCACTGCCCAGGGCATCCTGTACCTGTTCTGTGTTTAGACTAGTTATATATGTGCAAACCACTGAAACAGAGCAGAGCACTGAAAGCTGCTTTGCCTTCCCTGTGATGATGAACTGCTAAACAGGACTCCCCTGGGAGCCTGAAAATTCATCTGGCACATTTTTTACTATGCATTTCCCTGGACTCTTTCAACTATTGTTTCCATGGGTGAATTCAGATGATGGATTGTGCAGCAATGTTGCCTTACAAAAGTCACTGCACAGTGACTGAGGCTGTGTGGAAAACCAGCTCTCTGTGGCATCTGGCCAGGGTGTGACTCAAACGCTGACTCTGCAAACCACTTTTCTGATAGGTCGCAGAGGCGGGGTAAAATTTGCCTGACTTCCTCGCCAGATGCTGCCAAGAACTGAGCCATCATGCAGCTACAGACAATGTGTAAAGACTTTCCAGGTTGCCACCACAGATCCACTAGAAATCGTGGTCTTTGCTAGCATTTGTTGTATTCAAAAATCAAACATTTCAAATTGACACTGAGGATTTTCCAGTCTTCTCGTTTTCCTTTGACATAATTGAGCAGGAACTCATTGATGCCAACTATAAGGAACTACAAATAGAATTGCCTTAACAGCCATGATTAAACCAGAAAAATTGTGAATTTAGTCTCTGTCACAGAACTCAGAATTTGTTCAACATCTTGAGTATCGGTGGGGTTCCTTTGGGGGGGGGATTATTATTAAAGCTGGCATTTACCCTTTATATGTGCAGAGGTAGGCTTCATAATACGTGGGCAGTGACATTTCAATAGGATACGAAAGGAGCTTCAGTTACTTGTCACTTCCCATAACAAACAGAAGGAAAAATGGATTGTGCAAATTAAGTAAATGTATGCATATGTGTTTGGCTGGTCTAATTTAGTCAGGTCATGGAACTCTGCTGCCTTTTTTTTTTTTTTTAGCAGACTTTGGACACATTTATTGCAGACTACTATATACACAACTGTAGCTATAGCATCTGAAAATAAGTGCAACTAGCAGGAAAATAGCCACCTCCCTAAACACAACTGGCCCATCCATCCATGACACCAACTGAAGTGGTCACCTCAGGCAGCAGTTTGGCGGGCCGTGCCCAAGCACCACCACTGCCCCTCCTCCTCTTGCCCCTCTGTAGAGGAGAGGAGAGTGGTGGGTTAGAACTAGACTAGACTAGACCACTAGTGGTCTAGATCAGCGGTCGCTAACCATTTGGACCTCACGGACCACTAAACACACAATTTTGAATACAGTGGACCACTAACGCAAACGCCCCCTCCCCGGTTTTCTGAGGGCACCCCACCCTGCCCCCATGTGCAAACACACGCAAGCCCCCCCCCGCTCTTACTTTTCTTTAAGCAAGCTTTGTTTCTTCCTTAAAACAAGCAGCCTCCATTGCAAGCAAGTAGAACGAGACTATGTCCTAGAGAGGCTCTGCAAGGTTTCTGTTAACCTTGCAGGGCCTCTCTAGGGCTTAGTCTCATTCTACTTGCCTGAAATAAGCAGCTGGAGGCTGCTTCTCCTGTTTGTTTAAGGAAGAAATGAAGCTTGGTGGGAAAAAACGTAAGAGCCGGGGGGGGGGTCAGATCACCATGGACCACCAACATTTTCTCATGGACCATCAGTGGTCCACAGACCAGCGGTTGGCGACTGCTGGTCTAGATCACTCTCCTCCCTTTTTCACTCCACCACCTCCTCCTCCTTTTCCAATCCAGGGAATGGGAGGAACAGAGGCTGGTACATCACCAAGTAAGGAGGGGTAGCGGCTACATCAGGCCTGCCCCGGAAGGTCTTGGACCAGTCCTGCTCCTCAACCACAGACCCACAGAGTTCTTGAACTTTTCCATTTGGAGAGGGACTGTAGCTCAGCAATAAAGCCCTAGGTAGAGTTGGGAAAGAATCCTCTGAAACTCTAAAGAACTACTACTAATTGTTTGCAATACTGAGCTAAATAGACCAGTGGTCTGCCTGCCACAGTACAAGACAACTTCATCTGTGCAACAGACCTTTTTCAGCAATGAAGACAGAATAAGCTGGTAAGGCAGAAAGTATGCACCAGGAGCCTGGACCAAACCCAGGAAAATAATCCTTGGTGAAAGAGAACCAGGCCCACAATTTTAATCCCAACCGCTGAGTTCACTGAGTAGCCAGGTGGATTTCCCCAAATAGAATTTCAAATAGAAGACACACCCTTCTCTAATGGCACTTCCAGGCAGGTAAGTGTCCATTTGTTTTCATTACTTCACATTTTTCAAATATTTCTCACAACATATTCACAACATAATTATTCAAAACATTTTTGCTAAAGTTAATGGGAGTTTAAACTTGGCCCAACTTGATTTTCTGAGCAGAGATGAATCATCCCATAGACCTGCTCTGCACATGCAGCAGACACGGAATGGGAGAAATCCAATATGTGTCATTGTGGATGGTACCACTTCAGCCTGCAGGTGAGACTCACAGTCTTAAATGCTCGTCATGTAAAAACTCCCCGTACACATTTTTAAAAAACCAGGAAGAAGGTTCTAATGTAGCCCACTCACTGTTTGTGGTGAGCTTCTGCTTGAAGATTGGTGTTGTTGTATTCCATTAGGGAACATTCAAACATGACACCCACATATACACACCTGCACTCTGAATGGGACAGTCCGTTTGACCAGCTCATTCTTTCTGCTACATGTGTAGACCATGCTGTGATGAGATAGGTCCCAACAGCAACATAAACCCATTCAAATGAAGGTATGGAGGGAGGGCATTCATTGCAATCATGATGGCAGGGAAGTTATCAGAGGCCCTGTCCTTGGCAAACTGCACGCAGGGCCCCCTTTTACCTGGGGGCCCTGAGTCACTCTGCCAGCACCACAAAAATGCAATAGGGACAGAGGTGATCTCAGGGATCAGCAACAGGCCATTCTGAGGTCCCTTACAATGCCACCCCTGATGCCAGCCCCTGATGCACACCCTCTGCATGTCTGTCATCCATGCATTGACCATAACAACCAGGCAGGAGCTTGCAGCTGTAGAGCCTCAATGCGCACAAGTTCGTATCACACAATAATAATAATAATAATAATAATAATAATAATAATAATAATAATAATAATAATAATAATAATAATACCAGTATTTATATACCGCCTTTTCTTTGGTCATCAGATTTCTCCTCCGACTTTAATTCAAAGGCGGTTTACATGGGCAGGCTTTCTAAACCCCAAGGAGTTTTTACAATGCAAAAATGTTTTAATCTTTTGTAGAACCCTTCATTCTAGAGATCAGTGGTTCTCAAACATTTTAGCACCGGGATCCACTTTTTAAAATGACAGTCTATCAGGACCTAGCTTTAGGTGACGCTCAAACATTTATCTCCCTACATTTACACAACCTTGCAAACTGCAGGAGCTCAGCTGTTTGCAGGGTAATTAGCAGCTATCTTGCAAACTGCAGGAGTTCAGCTCTTTGAAAGGCAATTAGCAGCTATCTGATTTTTGAATAGCCTTAGGGCTTGTGGCAATTACTTATCTGATCTTTCCATCACCCGGGACCCACCAGAAATCAGGTCGCGACCCACGAAGTGGGTCCCGACCCACAGTTTGAGAAACACTGTTCTAGATGTTTCTTTCACTGACACTGACACTGTCACTCTCTCTCTCTCTCTCTCTCTCTCTCTCTCTCTCTCTCTCTCTCTCTCTCTCTCTCTCTCTCTGGCATTTGCCTCACCACACTTCAGCTGACAGGGCAACCTTGACTCTCATCAAGTGCACACACACACACTATATACAGATATACACACAAAAAAAAATGGCAGCATACTGTTCATGCAAGCAAATTCTATGCACATTGGGGTCTAATGTAGATGCCATGATGATCAGTGTGTAGAAATCTGGTGCAGGAAGAGGGCAGGGTCTCCTATCACAGGTGTTATTGGTGCATAATATAGGCAGAGAGTTTTCCTTAGACTGCAGTCTTCTGTATGTTCACTTGAAAGTAAGCCACCCATTTAACTCAGTATGACTAATTTTTGAGTACACCAGCATATGTTCAACTTTCAGTTGTGTTAGATACTCATTTATGCTACACAGTAAGAATCATCAACCTTTACCAGATAGCCTTTGAAGAAAATGTACAGTTAGTCACTTGGCAGACATTTTCTCCAGAGAAAGCTAACATAAAGGGTGAAAAAAAAATCCTAATTTTGCCTTCAGTTATAGAAAGAGACCATTGCAGCATTTTATGTGGCTAACCCTAACTCTAACCCTAACCCTAACCCTGAGGCCATTTTATGCCAAAGCAGTGGGAGAAATATTATCATAAAGATGTTGCATGCAGCAGTGTGCAGGAAGAGCCTAATATATGGACCGGAATATGGAAACCCTAAAATAGGGGTTCTCAACCTGTCGGCGGGGGTACGCAAGAGGTTTCCCCTTATCAGCTAAGATCAGCTGATTGTCAGCGACCAGAGGTTTTTTTTAATTTGCCCCACCCCCAAGCTCCCAGCTTGGCCTCCCACTGGCAGGGGGTATGCGAGAGGCTGCTTCTTATCTCCCTGGATCAGCTGAGTATCAGCGAGCCAAGTATTTTTAAATTCAAACAGCTCTGCAGTTTCACTTTCATTTTAACTTCAGAGCAGCTAATCAATTAATTGATTAATCCAATTAATTAGCAATTAATTAGCAGGGGGTACTTCAGAAAATTGGACCGTGATAGGGGGTACCCGGGCCTCCAAAGGTTGAGAACCCCTGCCCTAAAACAAAAAGTTGTGAAAATCTAGGAACTTGCCAGAACTCTACAGAGTCAAGTCACCCTAAACTCCTTCTTATGCTCTCAGCACATCAAGACTCTTGTCTTCTGTGTTTTTTCTGAAGAAGCTTCATATCGAATGCCTCACTAAATTTTCCCTCTGAGGCCCTGAGAAATACATTGTGTTCAGTGTTTTTTGAAGGAACATCACCACTGAATTCTCTGTAAATAAACACAGCACAGGAAATAAAAGTGTCTTAACTGTACTTAAGTTTGCCAAGATGTTTCACTTGCCTCCCTCTGAAGAACAACATTCTCTTCAAGGGGGAGGGGGGAGACTCTTCATTGTACACAGCTAGTAAACATGTTTTGGCCTGGGATGTAGATTTTCTGGAAATGTAGTGATGAAGCAAGGGACTTTGCTCAGAAGCGCTAAGACCATAAAACACTACGCAGCCTCTGGCTCCCTCTCAGATCTAAGGATTGGTCTGTGAAAACAAACGACAGATGTGAAGCCAGAATGCTGAATTTCACTTGACAAAATCCTGGCCCGTTTACACTTTAGGGAGCATTTTGATCCAGCATAATTACAAAGAGGAACTTGAACATAGTAATCAAAGTCCTCCAGAATGGTACAGTATTTGACTGCCTGCTTGAAACCATAGTTCTGAGTGATGCAGATGACCCCAGATGGAGCACGTTCAAGATGCTCTGTCTGTCGAGTCCGCACAAGAATTTCATAGAGCGCAGTGGGAGAAGCAACCTGCAAAATGTGGGGGCCAGGATGCCAGGGATGGATGAAGCTCCAGCAATGCCTTTGGCTGTGAGTCTATTTTAAATGGAATTGGCATCACTCAATGAGCAGTTCAAGTATTTTATTTCTTCTCTGGGAGGCGGTGACTCTATAAGAAGGTTACCCAGCCCTTCCAAAGTAGGAATCTAAACATATCTTTGCTAAAAGCACATTAGAATCTCTCCCTTTAACCCAGTGTTTCCCAAACTTTTTCAACCTGCGGCTCCCTTGCCCATTGGCGACTATTGGCCGCGGCTCCCCATTACATTATGTTGATGCCTGTCAATTGGCATTGCACTGTTTTCCGAGAGGATTCCTTGGCACTCTTTGGCTCCCCTGGCTGGTTTCCTTGGCTCCCCTGGGAACCACGCCTCCTCCCAGTTTGGGAACCACTGCTTTTAACCTCACAGAGCCTCAAAGGATGGAGTAAGCCTTTCAAAGGGGATGCAGAGTGCAATGCTGCAGTGAAGGCAGGTTCCAGTGGCAGGTGGTCCCTTCTTCCCACACCAACCTACACCAGAGTGGTCGGAATGCCACCCAGTTTGTGGATCCTCACTGATCTACACTGGATTTGTGGTGTTACTCAGGGCCGACCCATCCATGGGGCTGACTCATGTGGTTGTCTCAGACAGAGATTGGGGGGGGGGAGGCACACACCTCTGTCTGCCCATTCAGCTCCAATGCTCTAGCCTCCCACTCCTCTCCTCCACCCCTCCTCTTCCATTATGTCCCCATTTTCCATTCCAGTGAGTGGAAGGAGCAGGGGCTGGCACATCACCAGGTAAGAAAGGGCAGCATTTGGCATGCCACCTCAGGTGTCAGGAGGTCTTGGGTCGGCCCTGGGGTTACTGCAGCCAAACACCTCCATCATCCCAATATGATCTGGTTCAGAAAGAGCTGTCGTTTAGTTCTTTTGTTTCCCAGTGTGTGGCTTTAAGAGGTCAGTGAAATCCTGCTATATCCCTTATCTAATGCCAGTGTGGGATTATGCTTCAGTCCACAACGCCTTGCACACAGCAGCAGGCTGTATGCACATGACAAAGATCATCTGCACAGTGCACATTCAGCTTTGGGACTGATTGCTGGTGATGAATTGAGGGGGGGGGGGGTGGAGAGCAGAAGGCAGTGTTGATTTAGAAGGCCCCTGGTCAAAATGTTTCGTATACACTGCTTTCATCAATGTCACAGTATTGCGTACTGTAGCAGCCCTCCAGGATTTCAGAGAGGGGTTTTTCCCTGTCCTACCTAGAGATGCCAGGGATTGTGGCTGGGACCTTCTGCATGCAAAGTTATTGCCCTGCCCATATCCTGTATCCATATCCTGACGATCGACGTAGCTGAACCCAAAAGCACTTCTAGAAATGAGTCTTTGGCTGCTACGTCACTCATGTGATACTGAAATAATTAGCCAGCATGTATTTTTGTGTATTGACCTCAGGAAACCTCTAAAGCAAATTTGGCCTCCCATAAAACCTCATTTCAGTTCTCTAATGGCGGAGTGGTCTATCTGTGTACCCTGGGAACATGCACACTACACCCAATGCAGCGGCAATATTCTCACCCTGGCCTTCCAAAACAAACCCGAGCAGTCAGTTTTCTGAAGGAATTCAAACTCTGTGCCCCCATATTTCTATAGTTATGTCCTCTTGCTAGATCCTTGGATTGCTTGCTGCACACTGGAATGAGAATGGCATTGGGAATATGAAGATGAAAATAAATATGCCTTTCCTTCATACCTCAAGGCATAGCACGCTTCACTTTCTTATGCTAACTACTGGTAACTGATCCTCACAGAAGACTTCACAGTATCCAAACATTCCTCAGCTCACAAGATCGAAATAACTGGAACTGGCTGCTTTTTTCATTAACACGTCTAGGTACTTGTAACTTTTGGTTTTCAGGAAATGTTGACAAATGTTGACAAGGGGATATTTTCTCAGCATTCTGAGTCAGCAGAAGCCTATGGGAAAAGGACAAAACAAGAGCAGGATTTGGGGCACTAGACACACATGTTTAACACACATCCGTACAACGCCTCCCAGCTCCTGAGGCAGCATGCCAGCTGTTTATGCTGCAGTGTGTCACCCACACTCTTTCTCCTCCTCCCTGGATTAGAAAAGGAAGAGGTAATGGGGTGGACAAGGAGTGGTGCTCTATCCCCCCACTGCCCCCCACGCCTCCTCTTCTCTTTGGTTCCCCTATCCCTTTTCAAGTGCATGGAGTAGAAGAGAGAAGTGGCAAAGATGGGAGTGGACAGGCAGAGATGCTGACCCCCACCAATCCATCACCCTAGGAAACCACCTCAGTCAATTGAATGGATGGGCTGGCCACGTATTTGAATGCACACAATGCAGGTGTAGTCATTGCACATAGCTACCAACATCCAGATTGCACACTATTTGCCATGCAGAAATGTGTTTCAGTTTAGAATGGTGTCACATCTGGAGCAGACTAGAGTTCCACATAACGCAGTGGTTCCCAAACTGGGAGGTGCGGCTCCCAGGGGAACCTTGAAAACCAGCCAGGGGAGCTGCGGAGTGCCACAGAATCCTCTCGGAAAACAGTGCAATGCCAATTGGCTGGCACCAACATAATGTAATGGGGAGCCACAGCCAATGGTCGCCAATGATCAAGGGAGCTGCAGGTCGAAAACATTTGGGAAACACTGATATAGGAATGAAGCCTTGGACTATGACAAAACTCCCAGTGGTGGTGTTCCCTTAAGAATCATTTCTGTGTTATTCTCACATCACATATCACATACTTTTAATAGTGGGGGGGGGGGAACCTGGAGAGTCTAAGCAACACTCTTCAGAACCCCAGCTCTTGCTAGTTCTCCCACTCAAATCCCATGGAGAAGGCTGACAAGAAATGCTTGAAAATTAATAGGTGATGTTTTATGTTTTCACTCATTTTCATTTGTGGTTTAATGCAAGTCATCACAACTACATGAAATCCATTGACGTAGGAGTACAGGGCCTAGACAGTTCCGTCAGTGAATACCAGACTTCTAATCTGAAGGCCCAGGGTTCAAGTTCCTCTCTCTTTTGGAAGCATGAGCAGGATGTTTGCTGCTTTCTTAGGAGAGAGGGTATAGCACAGTGGTCGGCATAAGCTGTGCATACAGACTGTTCCAGTTTCAATGTCTGGTATCTCCAGGTGGGGCTGGGAAAGACCCTTGTCTGAAACTCTGGAGAGCTTTATGCCCATCAATGTAGTAGACAGTATTGACCTATGGACCAGTGGTCTGAATCAGTCCAAGCAGCCTCATATACCCTGAAGATATAGGCTATATAGAAAGGCTTCAAGGAGCTCCCTACCCTGACATCAAACCCAAGCATCACAGTTGTGCTGACAGCCAGGAGCATTTAGGATTGGGTAAACAGCTGAGTAAGCAGGCTTGCATTTGTTCATTTCCAGTCTGTGGACCTGTACTGAAAACATATTTGTTGTTTACATTGCAGAAAGATACCATTAGACATTGCAGCAGAGAGAGGCTTATAGCACTTTAACAACAATCACCTTTACTGTGACATGAGCTTTCACGATGCATTTGTTAATTCTTAAAAGACATCGAAGGACCATGTTTTACAGCTACTGTTCTGTACCTGAGGCTAACCAAGCCTTGGAATTATTGAGTCATACATGACTGTTACAGAATGGGAGTTATGATGTGGTCACATCCCACACCTGTATACATCTGTATACAGGAGCCACTACTGCTTGCCTGAAGAAGTGGGAGGGAAGGGAATCTTCCCAGTCCCTAGACCCCCAGTTCTTTCAGTGACAAGCTGCTGCAGAATCCAACCCCTGGGAGCCCTGCAAGAAGCCAATGTGGATTCTCCATCCTTCAGGCCTCAGGCACATTCTGTTGTGTGTGTGTGGGCATTAGACATTGAACATGAACAAGAAACATGACTGATATGCTGCCTTTTTCATTCATGTCTACCATACTTGGTTACTCTCTAGAAAATTTGTTAGCAACTTTATGTTCCCAGTGGGAACATAAGAAGAGGTCTGCTGGATCAGGCCCAGGGCCCATCTAGTTCAGCATCTTGTTTCCCATAATGGCCAACCAGACACCTCTGAGAAGCCCACAAGGAGGAGATGAAAGCATATCCCACTTCTTGTTCGCCTAATAAAGGTGGGAGACAACACTGAAAAACATACACATGTCATAATGTTCCAGTGTCATGTAAATAATACAATTTCCTATATCTTATCTAGGACAAGGGGATATGCATTGATAGACCTCATGCATACAGTTAGGAGATTGGGGTCTTTTCCTTTTTTCAAGACCAAATTTGCACCTTAAAACAGTCAGAGTCTAAAAATCTTCATTCAATGGCTCCTTTCTCTTTGTCTCAAGTAACAGTATATCATCATATAAATACAGCCATGATGGAATTTCTAACCAAGATGCCAATATTCCTTCAGTTCCTGCCAAACTTAATATTTTTTCATCATCTTTCTGTATGTTGTTCTCTAATTAGCAGACGGAGCAGAAAATGACCTAGAAAAAACATTGTCTGGCTTTTCCAATCTAGTTATTGGACCGTCTTGCCATCTCACTTAGAGACTCCGTATGTTCAGCTTTTAGATGTTCATTCGCACATGTGCACAGGCACAGTAAATGAATGATGCACACAGAATTGGCTTCAGTGGAGAATATAAAGGTCTTTTCCTAACTTGATGTCAAGACTTGGCTTCTCCCTATTTCTGTTGAACCTCAAAAATAGCCTCTTTCTTGAGCATCAACTCTGCCTAGTTTTGTTTGTTGCTCTGTAAGAATCATGTGATAATGATGAATGTGACAAGTGTTCGTGCAGCTCTGTAAAATGATAGGGCCTTGGATAACCTTGACTCTTCTGTGTTTTCAGGGGTGGAAACTTGATGTTGCTTATCACCTTATCAGCTGCTTTTCTGTTGCAATTTCAGTAAAGAACCCCCTGCAAAATGCTTGTTTACATACACTAGATTGAATGGAATACTGTTGTTTTCTATGTATCGCCCACTTGGGTACAATTTTTTTCCTAATATTTCCATGCAGATGCCTCATACGACCGTATGGGTAACCATCGCACTCCGGCACAAAGTTTTTCTAGTTGTCTAAGACTGGCCGCTGCAGGAATGCAGTTGTCTTCATTCTGAAAAAATTCTGACAAATAATTCTGTAAATTCAAACTGAATTAAGATTTGTCCATTCCTACTGTCCTCTCAAAGGGTTTGTGGCCATGTGCCTATCATTTTTCATTGAGGTCATGAATGAAATGAAAACAGCCTTCCATATGGAATTTCCAAAGACCTATTTGGGAAATGCATGGTCCTCCCAGAAGAAGAGCCCTGCTGGATCAGGCCAATGGTCCATCTAGTTCAGCATCCTATTTCCCACAGTGGCCCACCAGCTGCTCCTGGGAAGCCCACAAGCAGAGAGAAAGGCATACCCCGCTCCCGCCATTGCCACCCTGCAACTGACATTCAGAAGCATGCTGCTGCTGAAGCTGGAGATAGCACATACAGTATATAGCTTACCATAGACCAGTACTTGCTATCTACATACATATGCCGCACATTTACAGCGCAATCCTAGCCAACTTACACCACCAGTGTAACCAGTGGTGCAGCGAGAACGGGAGGCCCCAGAATGGAAAGGGGATTCAAGTTCCCTCCAAAGGGGGATTCAAAGGGGTTTAAATCTCCCCTCCCCTCCAAAGCCTCCTGCCCTGCCCTCCCCCGCTGGTTACACTGGTGGTGTAAGTTGGATAGGATTGCACTGTTAATATACTATTTATGTAGCCCTATTCCAAAGCATGTCAATGTGAGTAGATAAATAGGTACCGCTTGCGGGAAGGTAAACAGCGCTCCGTGTTCCAGCTGCATGCTACGCGCTGCGGCAAGGAGAGTCATGCCGGCCACATGACCACGGAGGTGTCTTCGGACAACGCTGGCTCTTCGGCTTTGAAATGGAGATGAGCACCACACCCTAGAGTCGGACACGACTGGACTTAATTGTCAGGGGATACCTTTACCTTTTTTACCTTTATTCTATAGATTCCACTGAATTCAATGGGACTCCATGCCAAGTAAGAGTACATAGTACTGCAGTCTTAATTATACCCATTGATACCAGATGCACTACCTGCAAGCAAATGGATTCAGGCCAGTAACAAAAAACAACTTGGGCGATTTGTTTCTATTGGTACCACATGTGATGGGTAACTATTTATAAGAGCATATGAAGCTATATTATAATGAGTCAGGGCATTGGTCCATCTTGCTCAGTATGGCCTGTACCGACGGGCAGCAGGGTCTCTGGGATTTCAGGTGTCTTTTCCAGTGCTGTCCGGAGATACCAAGAATGGAACATAGGACCTTTGAAAGCATATGCAAAGCATATGCTCTGCCATCAACTACAACCACCACCACCTGAATTTGAATTGCAACCTGTTTATCTAAAGATTGCTTATATTTTAAGACATGACAAAAGGAGTTTTAAAATAAAAAGATTTCTTAGAATAGTCAGAAGAGGAATTTAATGGATGAGTCAAAAGGCAAATGACAGAGGGAGTGGTTGGGTCTCCTTTTAAGCCATTGTAACAATGCATCACATACCGGTGAAGAATAACGCCATTTGAAGGCATATGCAAACTAATCCCAATAAACTCAGCTGAGCTCCACCACCGGGAGTATGTTTTAACTTGACATGGTGCCTCTTTTTTTTAACTGTGTTCAGATATACATGAGCACACAAGTCTTGCTAAAGGTATGTGAAGGAAGTAGCTTGTGCCATACCTGCATTCCTAACAAGTCTTATAGGAGTATATCTGTGAAATCAAAATTTGAGACAGGAAATACCTGTTTGTACTTCATAATTGTTCCCTGTGGCCTGTTTGCTTGAATTCGGTCCAGTAAGACCTGGTATATTCATTATAACCATCACATGGAAGCTGCTTGAAATTACTCTATGTGACAGACGTTAAGGTAAAGGTAAAGGTATCCCCTCTCGAAAGCCAGTCGTGTCTGACTCTAGGGTACAGTGCTCATCTCTGTTTCTAAGGCTGAAGAGCCAGCACTGTCTGAAGAGACTTCCGTGGTCATGTGGCTGGCATGACTAACAGAACGCTGTGACCTTCCACTGCAGTGGTACATATTTATCTACCTGCAATTTCTGGCTTTCGAACTGCTAGGTTGGCAGGAGCTGGGACAGGAGACAGGAGCTCACTCCGTCACGCAGCACTCGGGTCTCGAACTGCTGTCCTACCAACCTTCTGGTCTGCAGTTCAGCGTCTTAACCACTAAGCCACCGCGACCCTCCAGAAGAGATGTTATCTTATGGTAAATCAAATGTGGTAGGGTCACCAGGTTGCAACCCAGAGATATCCTTTTTATCTTTCAATCACCAATAAAGCATGACATGAAGCAGTTTCCTCCTTTTCCCCCCACTCTTGGTCCTTTCATCCCTCTTACTTGATGTAGCAAAGAGAACTCCAGGTATGCCACACATCAGGTAGGGGAGAAGGGGACAAAGACCAGGAGAGACAGGGAGGAGGAGCCACAGCCTAGTGTTTCAGCTTCCATTTCATCAGCAAATTTAAAGGTAAATTGAAAATCTCTAGGTTGCAAACCCTAGGTTAGTGTGTAGTGTAGCCATTTGCCACACAGGTTAGCCAATCTTCACCAGGCCCACATCTTTGGAGATGTGCAGTTACAGTGTAATGAAAACCAGATGATCTGTATGGGGAGCAGCTGCCCACAGATGGTTCATAAACACTTCACGGATTGATTTAAAGCAATCACCATGTGGCAGCCGTAAGTCATAACCCAACCGTTCGATATTTCTGAACATGGCTCACTAAAGAGCATGCTATTCATTACCCTGTGCACAACAAGCAAGCACGACTCTCATTTTGCCCTGCAGCAGGTAAAAGGGAAGAGTAGCTAGAGGGAGAGGTGGAACATGAAAAGTTCCATCTGTATTTTATTTTACTGCTGTAAAACTTTGAAAAGACAGCATGATCTCTGGGTTCCAATCTGGCACTCCTATTATGCATCCTTTCCCTGTTCACATATACAACCATCAGTTTATTCTGGCAGGGCTCTTGAATCTTTGACAGCAGAAAGCTATCAGGGAATGCCTTTCTCTTCTTCTTGTCAAGAAAAGGTTGACCTGTTGCAGGACATCTGGCTCAGGACGTAGAGCTTTCGTCTCATAAATCTGCCTGAAGATCTGCAGGACAGCAGTTCAAGATGGCCAGAGGTTTGTCGGAGAGCTGCTTGGCACGCCGAGCTGATAAGCTGCAGAGTCTTTGTGGGGGAGTGAAGCTGCAGCTGCAACGCTTGAGTGACAATCAAGGTTGCCTGTGTTATCTGAAGCTGAAGCGTGCTGAGGCAAACGCAAAAGAGAGAGAGAGAGCTGGACTGTGAAAGCAACATCTCGAATGAAGGGTTCTATGAAAGACTAGAACGTTATTACAGTATATTGTAAAAACCCTTTGGGGTTTAGAACAGCCTGCCCATGTACACCGCCTTGAATAAAGTCAGAGGAGAAATCCAATGACCAGAAAGGCGGTATATATGTTGCATTTCTGCCTGTTCTGCAACTGTTAAAGGTACAAAACATTTGCTAGGAAAAATCCTATGAATCAATGATGGCTTTTTGTAAATCAATTGTTTACCAATGCCATTTTCACTCATTCCAGGAACCAGCTGCAATAAATAACTATAACAGCAGCAAACGTGGGACAGGAAATCAAATGCTCTGAGAATTACTTGCATTTTTCCCTGCTAGTATGATATAGTCTTATATTTGGGCATCTAAGTCGGTAAGGAAATGATGCCTTAACAAATAGAGCTGCTGGCAGCAGCCTACTTGGAAGGGAGATGATTCTTCTTAAAGGCAATTATCCGGCTTAATTGCCCCAAGGGAGGAACATCATCTGCTGCTGAGAAACAAAGAAACCTTAGATTCACCAGTGCCGGCTCTAGGAAATAGCACAGAAGGACACAGAAAAGCTTTCCCAGTGGTTTATATAAGCACATTGATAATACGGATGTGCGGCTGCAGTATGTTTCCATTTCATTGGGGGACAGGTCTATCAATGGCTACTAATCTTGATGGCTTATGCACTACCTCCAGGTTCAGTATACAGTAGCAGTATACCTCTGAATACTAACCAATGGCAGGAGAAAAGTATGTCTTTCTCTTCTGCTTGTGGGCTTCCCAGAGACAGTTGATTGATGCACCACTGTGTTCAATTTTGAAGAGGTCATGATGGGACAATGAAGACAGTGGCACAGTGGCACTACCACTCCCACTGCCCACATGCTTCCTACTGCCACCCCCTGCCTCTTATGCTTCAGTTTAGAGGAGGCAGAGGTGGCAATGGAACAATGACAATGGTGGCAGCACTGGCTCCTTCCCTCCCTCTGTGATCTTGCCCAACTTACCTAATCCTTCTCACTCTGCCCATTTGAAATAGAGGAGCAAAGTGGTGCTGGAAGCTGGGAGTAGGGGAAGCAGGAAGGTGCTTCTCCTGGCCTCCATGTTCCAACCGATTAGTGGCAGGGGATGAGGAAGAATGGGAGCTAAGCAAGGCAGCTGTGGAGGTGGCTGATAGGTGCAGAGTGTTGCCTGTGCCCATCCACCATCCGCAGCAGCCCACCTCACCTTGCATCATTGGGCATCTCCAGGTAGGGCAGGAAGGACTCCTGTCTGAAACCCTGTCTGAAACCCACTGACATCAGTGTGTAGACAACACTGAGTTTGATGGACCAATGGTCGGACTCAATATGAGGCAGCTCCCTACGTCCTACTCACATTGTATCACTCTACCAAAAAGAGATATGGAGAACAAGTGGCAAACTTGGCTGGTTAAGACAGAGTGCAGTATTTAATGAGCTTGATCCATAATATGTTTCCAGTCCTAAGAAGTCTATGGGCTTAACTTCTGAGTTAGCACATGGTTAGGATTGGACTATAAGGATGCATTCACATATGTATGTGCTACACTCAGTGACTACAAAATTAAACAATAACTTGCTTGTGTGAAACAGCCATCAAACAGGTTTTCCTTTCACATCCAAAACTCTACTTATTGACGGATGTTGGTCACACGTTCAGCAGTGAGTCATCTGGTGATGAGACATTAACAGCACAATCCTAAACATGTTTCTCAGAAGTAAATCTCATGGTGTTCAATGGGGCATACTCCCTAGCAAGTGTGTGTATGATTGCAGCCTAACGACGAAATCCTAGTCAGCACTGATGCCGGCATAGCGACTGCTGCACCAGCCTAGGGTGTTGCAAAAGCACCCTAAAGCACTCCGCGACACCCAGAGAGCAAGGAGCACCAGCGGGAAGGCCTGTGCATCCTGCGAGTGCTGAAACCAGTGGACCACGTACCGGAGCAGGCAAGAGCTGCTCCAAGTGGCACAGGGGTGGGGGGCGGGAAGGGGTGTGTGACAGGACAGGGGGAGTGTGCAGACAGGGATGGATCAGGCCCAGAAGGGGGTGGGATCAGCACCATCCCATATCCTATCCCCCCTCCCAGGCCTTTTCTGCTTGCACTGGGCTGCTCAGACTTGCGCCAGCTATTTAGCTGGCGCGGATCCAAGTAGCCCCATTGCACAGACTGGACTTCACCCAGGGTAAGGGGACAAAATTATGGGCTCCGGGAGCCAAATGACCCAGCTATGCTTTTGGTGATGTGTTCCCGGAGGTCTACCTCATGTACTGAACGTAACTTCATATATTGCTTTAGTAAAGTTAAAGATTTTTAAATAGTCTCAGGGCTTGAGGCAATTAGTTATCTGATCTTTCCATCACCTATACTTTCATGGAGGCTCTGCGGGACCCACCAGAAATCGGGTCCCGACCCACCAAGTGGGTCCTGACCCACAGTTTGAGAAATGCTGGACTAGAGAAACATAGGATGAACAAAGCAAAGTACCTTCTCACACGCCGCATATGTGGCCATAAGATGTAGTGATTAGATGGCTTTAAAAGAAGATTACACACATTCATGGAGGACAAGTCTAACAATGGCTATTAGTCACAATGGCTGCAAACTACCTCCAGTGTGCCTCGGAATAGCAGTTGCAGGGAAGCAATGGTGAGAGAGGGGTACCATATGCCATCTCCTGCTTGTGGGCTTTCCAGAGACAGTCAATGGGCCATTGTAGGAAATGGGATGTTGAACTAAATGGGCCTTTGGCCTGATCCAGCAGAGCTGTCTTATGTTCATGTAACTGACCGAAGCAAAAGGCTGGAAGCAAGCAGGACAGACAGGGGCATGGGGCAAGAGGCTAGATGAGTCAGACTGCTGGTCGTGCAAGGGACGACTGAGTCTACTGTGTGAAGAGAGACCAGCATCTAATCAGGGGAGCCATAGGTGGGCTGACCAGGCTGGCCTAGGAAGGTGAACTGCTTTCTGCTGGCAACAGCCTCCAGCTCCTGATGACTCAGGCTGCAGCCCCATCCACACGTACCTGAAGGTAAACACCACTGAACTCCCTGCAGCTTACTTCAGAATAGACATGCATGGGATTGCCCGGCCAATACGGTAAGAGGACAGTTTGTGGAGCCCAAAGTGTAAACACCTGTAGGGTTGTCACCATTTCTGTCTGGAAAAGGATAGGTGTTATTAATGCTAAATAAATACCACAATCATCTGCAGAGGGCAAAACATTCAGACTCATGGTCTTAGTAAAGGAGGGGAAGAGGCGAATAACATGAGAACTAGTTTTCATTATTGTTTTTGTCTGGACGGCACACCTGACCTGATTTATGGGACAGTAGGAGTGTACTTCAGACATATGACAGCAACCATCCAAAGAGGCATGATTGCACGATGAGTATGCCATTCTTGTCCAATCCAAAAGTATGCAGTGTATGTGGGTGGATAAAACAGGCACATGCCTGTAGGCTTGATACTCAGGAAAGTGTTTAAAAAAACATGGATGGGTGTTGGAGCATTTGATCTTTTGCCTCACCTGCAGTCCAAAGTGGTACTACTACTAGCAATAGCAATGGTACTAGCATGCAGGGTTCTTCTTCATGTACTGTAGCTTGGCTCTTAGTGCCAATGGTATGTTTGGTGTTCAATGAATCAATCATTATGGCATAGTAGAAACAGCATGTTCCAAGAGAGAAAGTGTGCATGTCATTCTGCTCAATGCTGGATGTGTCACCAGCTTCAAATCTAGCTATAAAGCTCACTCACTGGTTTGCCATGGTCAAGTCTTCATCATTCATTGTACAGTAATTTATCTTGCTGAGTTATAGGGAAGATAAGTGAAATAGGACATTTTGCATGCTGGAAAGTGCCATAGAAATTATCAATATGCAATCAATAGGTTAGGTCCTAAGCCTTCCTTCCTCCAGAGGAAACCTATTTGCTCCAAAGAAATGAAACCTTAGGAAGCAACACAATGTGTTGATTATATATGCATGCATGCATACATGATGCACATGTCTGGCTGGCTGGCTGGCTAGCTTTTGCAACAATTCTTCCATGCTTCATTAATACATTATTTTCTTGATAGTAGAGGGTAAGAAAAATGAAGAGAACCACTGACACATGTGATTACACCTTGAAGAGTACAATGAACTTTATTTTCTAGCTTCCTAATGGCCAGTTTGAGGGAGGGACCGTTCAAACCTACTTTCACATGCAGTGGATTTGTATTCTCATTGGCATGCACATGGCTGACCTTTGTGTTGAATTTCAGAAAAGCAGCATTCGTTTGTCACAGCAAAACAACAAAATGTCTTGTAACACCTTAAAAACTAACCAATGTATTTCATCAGAAGCTTTTATGGACTGCAGTCCACTTCCATACAATGCACAGATCCTATTATCCACTTCATCTCATTCCTGGTTGCACACGTCATTGAACAGACTTCCAGTGATGTTATATATTCTGAACCTGAGACAGTATGTAATCTGACTGCACTTTGCTGCTGACATTCGATGACCAGGGGATTTGAGAACTGGTAAGCAATGAACCTGCTGAACCTCACTTAGCCTCTTTCACCTCCTTGTACACAGGCTCCTGAATACATGTGGGTGGAATCAATATTAAGGAACAGTTCACACTTTGCCCTAGCGCACAGGCTCTTTGTGTTGTTGGATATAAGATCAAGCATTGAGCATCACTGAGTAGCACATGTGTGTACATGCACATCAAATGGTGAAGAACACAAAGCATACAACGTACACATAAAGGTTCCAGGTCACATGTGGCATTCTACATAAGGTGAAAGGTGGAGATTTGATTTCTTACCATGTGTAGAAAATTACACCCTACTGTAAAGCACAAATGGTACTAACAGTGCAATCCTATGCAGGTTTACTCAGAGTAAGTTCCACTGTATTCAATGGAGAGTTCCTAAGTGCTGATTGGGAACAGGATACAAACTGGGTGCAGATTCAAATGTGCATTCCAATGCACACTCAAATAAGGATGCAATCCACATGCACTGCAGTGTTTTGTGCACCAATGTGCATTCACATGTGAACCTAACTTAGCCTCTTTCACTTTCTTGTACACAGGTGTTCAGAGGAGTTAACTCCCAGATAAGTGTGCATAGGATTGCACTGAAAGTAAGCTACAGAGTATGACCCCAACAACATCAAGACTTCTGCTTTGATGGAAGCCAGCCAAAGCACGTATAAGGAGATCTACGCACATACATAGGATTACCCAAGAGAGTATCAAGTGCTGATTGGGAACAGGACACAAACTGGGTGCAGATTCAAATGTGCATTCCAATGCACACTCAAATAAGGATGCAACCCACATGCACTGCAGTGTTTTGAGCACTAATGTGCATTCACATGTGCATTCTGATACACATTCATGAATTTTGTCAACTCATTTGCACGCTACTAGGGCTGGATTGGGGACAATGCCTGCAAGTTCTTTGGCATGGAGAGAGTTCAGTCTGTTCCCTGTCATAGTCTCTTTGGAAACAGACTACAGCTCAGAACAAAGTGGCAGTTTTTCCATCATGCCTTATAGAAGCATTGGCCACAATTCAAGCTCTGAAGGTTGCTATTTTGAAGAGTGTCTTCTGTGCACCTCTACATAGTAGTGTAATGAGTGAGACCTGATGCAAAACAAACATGCCTAAGCACTGAGCCTCATGTGCAACCCTCACTGTATGCCCACCCAACCCCAACCCCCCACACCCATTCAAAACTGGTCTCTTTCACTTCATATGTTGATGAACAGCAATGGGCAATTCATACAACCAGTTCAACAAGGTGAAGTTATCGTGAGTTATTGTTTGGTTGTGGTGCTTGCCGTGTTAAGCATATGCAGCAGAGATAATGGCTCTGGTGGGGAAAAAGATTAGAAAAATGGGTTGAACTGGTGCTGCAATTTCAACAGGTGTTAAGAGCATTCACAGGGCCAATCACCCACTCCCAAATGGCAACATATAGCAGCTTTGCCATGCCATCACCTTGTGAAATTTGTTAGTTGAATTGCATACTAGCCTGGATCTGGGCCTTAGCATGCATGTGCTAACACCAACAGCCATATCCTATAGAGCTGCTCACGCTGTAGGAATGCAATTAAGTTAACTCATCTGCATTGCCACCATCCAAAAAATATGGATTTGGCATGTCACAGGACAGACTAGAATGCAGAAATGGCAATGCAGCTGTGTATCAATGTTTTGTTCATATAATTATCTGCATTTTAGATAATTGATACAATATTTATAGAAGTATCTGTATTTCCCAGTTGAGTAGAAGCATATTTTTACTTTATCTCCTGACCCCAATATGAAAAGATTTCCACACTATCCGAATATCAATAGGTCATCTGCAAATAACATTGGTGTTTGCCAAAGGCTGGCAAATAAAATCTAAGGCATGCAAGATAGACCACAGTTTGTGACACTGTGAGCCAAGATGTCACACTGACATAGAAGCTGAGTTGGCATTGCTGCTGCAGCAACACCTACCATCACTAAACCAACAAGAAACTTCTAGCTGATCTGTGTTTTTGTATCACCATAATATATTTTCAGCCCAATCTATGGGTTTCCCTGCCATAACATGCAGCTGTGCCAAAATGGGCTGCACTGCATGCTATCGTGGAGGGGGGGGGATCGAGAGACTTGGGAGGGGAAAGGCAAAATTTCCCTTGCCCCTCCATAAGCCCTTTAACAGCAATGGGTTTCCTCGGACCTGCACCAGTTCTTTAGCTGGTGTAAAGTTCAAGGAGACAAGGGGGACGTGTCAACTGGCACCAGAGGGGATAGCATCCGGTGCAAGTGGCCTATGCTGGGTGCCACCACCCCCTCCCACCTCCAACACCCTGTTCCACCCACTCTCTGCCCATTACACCCTCCCTGCCTACTCACCTCTGTTGGCAGTCCTTCCTCTTCATGCCGCTACATGCGAGGCCTCCGCAGCCTCTCCAGCGGTGGTTCAGAAGCATACAGCTATGCATGCTTCTGGATCACCATTTACAATGGCTGGAAAGTGTGTTCTACCGCCGGAACACTAGTTCCAGCGTTGGATTGCGAGGATTGGGCCATTCATTTTGTTGTTGTTGTTGTTGTTGTTGTTGTATAGCCTTCCTGTCCTTCACTATCTTCCTGAGTTCGCTCATTTCCATGTTTGTTGCATCGGTGATGCTGTCTAACCATCTCATCCTTTGCCTTCAATCTTTCCCAGCATCAGAGTCTTCTCCAGAGAGTCCTCTCTTCGCATTAGGTGGTCAAAATATTTGAGTTTCAGCCTCAGTACCTGTCCTTCCAGTGAACAGTCCGAATTGCTAAGTTACAGGGAGCCAGTCTGTAATCCTAAATTGCTAAGTTCAAGGGAGCCAGTCTGTAATCCTAAATAGTTAGCCAATAGGACTTGTTGTATCTTGTTACGCCTGTATGCTACTCTTTCTTGAAGAGCTCGCATCCACGTAAGATCTCATGAACGTCAGAGATAGCGCTGCCCTGGATTTCCTATCAATGTATTCTGGGACCAGCACATGAGTAGAACATTTTAGAGTGTGCTATCTAGAAAAAACAAGCATTGTTTTCTTTCTTCATATGCTGACCTGTTTACAATACATTTTGCCATGTGGTTGAAGCAGTGTCACTTCAGGGCAATTAGTGCTTGGAATGTTGTTTTGCTTTCCTGCTTAGAAGAATAAAGTGTAACTTTTCTCTTGACAAGTATTACTTGTATAAACACAATCTTTGGACAAAGTGGCCAAATTAGTTCTCCAATTATAAGACAATATGTATGCTTGTTTTAAGGACTTGCCTCCATCTTATCAGCTCAACAGTTTATTAAGCTATTCAAGGCCATAGCTTATGGCTTACACTTTGCATAGAAGTTATTCCAGGAAACCTTTTTGTTTTTGCATGGTTCTTGGCTATAAAACTGACCAGGTGATATACAAGGTTCCTGGGAAGCTTACTGAAATCTGTGAGATTCTTGAAAACGCAAGCCTGCCTATTTGTTCACCTAAAGGATTTATCTATGCATGAAGCTTCCTGGGTGACCATGGGCCGGTCACTATTGCCCAGCCTAACCTACTTTACAGCCTTATTGTGAGCATAAAAGGAGAGGGTAGAGCCATTAGAGCAGGGATGGCCACTCTGCGGCTCCTGAGCCACATGTGGCTCTTTGCTATATAATGTGCGGCTCTCGGAAATATGTTGGCTGAGCTCATTTTTTGCATCACAATTAATATATAAAAAGTAAATAAGAAATGTTCAAGCTTTCTAATTATTGACCAGGTATAAACTGAGAGTCTACTGGATTAAAACATAAGTTTAATGTTCATGGTGAGTAAATAAAGTTAAGAATTTAAATGCTGCTTAATATTGCGGCTCTCAAACATCTGAAGTTTATTGTATGTGGCTCTTATATTAATCAAGTTTGGCCACCCCTGCATTAGAGGAAGGGGTCCTTGGGGAAAGGGTAGAATATAAATGTGAAAAATAAGTAAGGTCCAATGATCAACCTACACGTTATATTAAACACATGTTTAATACTGAAGCACTTGTATTTTGAAATGAAGTCGCTGCTAGCTTAGGACCAGGACCTCAACCTAGACACAGGGACGTCACTAGGAGTGTGCAGACCGCACTGGGTGACACCCCAGGGATGGGTGACACCAAAATGATGTTCTATTCTCTTTGTTACCAGTGGTGCGAAAACGCATCACTGTTAGAAAATGGGTTTTTCCCGATCCCTGCCATGACTTGCGTGGAGATTACATTTCCCAAGAGGCCTCCACATCGTGTGGTCTGGTATGGGAGAAGGTCCATGGGGGTGGCACCATGAGATCTCGCCCTGGATGTCACCAACCCTAGTGACAACCCTGCCTAGACACCCCCATACACACAATTATTTGCCATTAGCAAATGTTCCTGGTGTCACCCATATTATCCCAGTTTTCTTTCCAGGACAAATAGCAACAAGGGGCCTGGATCCAGATTGGGACCCCAATCTAGCTTTTTTTAGGTTATAAATTACAAGTACATCAACATTAATTATGTGCTTCAGTTAAATGGGCAGTTGGACTGTAAAACATGGGCTAAGCTGGGTTCTGTAGGATATCCATTGCAATCGTACATATGCTTACTCAGACGTTCACCAGTGAGTAACCACAATCGCTGTGCACCTGGTATTTGCAGGAAAAGCTTCTGGGTGGGTTCTAGTTCCAGCACCTCTCATTTTAGACCTTTAACACTGGTCCAAAGCTCTACATAGAAAATATGATACAATAATGGTGGGTTATAGTATAGCTTAAGAACATGTGTCAACAATCAACAGGGATTTCATTACAGCAGTGTTATTTCACTGATGTAAATAACTCCTGTTGCCATCACATAGTTACTTCATATGGCATACCTTCAGTAATAAGTAGCACCCGAATGTGTTTACACACTACTTTTGGATGTAAGCTGTCTTGTAGTTCAAGCTTAGCCTTCTCTTGTTATGTCAACTGCAATACTAATTAAGAGGCTTTGCATCGCCAGTATTGCTCTATCATACCTTATACAGTTAAAGCAACTAGCACCATGTGGAATGAAATCCACACACATGTCGGAAACAGAGAACTTCAACTTCTGTTGTCTAGGCAGCAAATGATGCATTTTTGTTCAAGATGCAAAAGGATTTCAGTCACAAACACCAGACAAAGACATGGGCTACAAGTGATGCAACAAAGCCTCAGGCATCTATGACAGTGCTGTGTGTGTGTGTGTGTGCGTGTGCGTGCGTGTGTAGAAACTAGAAACTGGAATGCTACTAATTCCCCTCCAAGTATCTAATGCCACTTGTCAGCCCCTTCCCCTTTTATCCTGCTACAGAATGCCCTTTTCTTAATGCTTCCAACTAAAATGTGAATTGTGTGCAAATATTTTACTAGAAAATGTGGCTGTTTGGAGCTTTATTAAAATATGCTTGGTGAATTAGCATAGTGGTGTCTAGTTTAACATACCATAAAGGCAAAATATATTTTGTATCAGTATCTTCAGAAATCAGTATCCATATGGGTTACTTTTACAAACTTTCTTTTTAAAAATGCTCTGTTTGATTCATTGAATTAGTGCTTGTGAACAATTGAGGGACTGAAATGACAGCTCCTATTGTTCTAGCATATGGCAGACAGACAACAAGCCAACAGCTTGAAGCAGATGCAAGCTATTGGCACTCCATCTGCATATTTCCAATGCAATTGTGTCTGGTGTTGAGGCCGAAAGTCTGGTTGTATCTTAACAAAAATGAAATCTGCAGTTCCACAGGATGGGATGCAACTAACAGAGTGAAAAGTGGATACGGCTTGTAACAGAAGTGGTTTCTGTAAAGCCTTTTCACAGCAGCTACTGATCATTAGCATTAAATAGTAAATGTGGTCTTACAGTTTCAGATGCAACTTTTGTTTTTATTCTTCAGTTCTGGAAGTTCAGCTGGCAAGGAGCATGTGCTATATTCTGTTAGGGCATGACAAAGGCCACCTACTATAACAGAGCTCATTAGGGATGCAGCTCTTCGGTCTAGCAAGCTGTTGCGATAAGCAGCTGTTGCAATGGGGTGGGTGAAAGGTCAAGTCTTTTCAAATGAAAGGCATGCCCTTTGCTCCAGTCACTGCCATTCAAATATCTTAAACCAAGGATACATATCTGAGCCACTTCTCACTTTTAATAAGTACAGTTTAGAGATCTGCTAAAACTGGGGATGAAACACATTTCCTCCCCTCCCCCATTTGTATAAACTGCAAAAGCATGTTCCAAAGAGCTGCAATTAGCTCTGGCTCATGTTTCCATGGTATAGGATGACACAAGTGTGCTGCAGTCATTAAGTGTTGCAGCAGGTATGCAATACAAGCAATATGTACTTGCAAGAAATCCAACACATGTGAAACTACTAAGGCCACAGTCCAACAAATAAAATTTCCTACAGGCCACTAACTCCATGTGCTTAGCACTATTACATTGTGGTCTAGGTGTTGCCTTCTTGCAGCACCTCTTTTGGAGAAGTGAGTTTGAATCCTAGACCTTCAGCATTAGTGAGAATTGGCAATGAACCCAAATGCCCTACTTAAGTACAAGTTAGGTTCCAGGGGTATGTACCTAAGTCAAATATGCAGTTCTTGCCAACCCAGTGCTATTGTGCCTGTGCAAAAGCACCAAAAGGACATACACTGGCGAACTGCTGCACCTGCGCAGTATTTGGGTCTTCAGCTTCTCCCCCCCCACCTCACAAGCAAGACCACAACCACGTGAAAGTTAGTTGTCAAAAAGTTTTATTATAAAATTATACGATCTTCAGTAGCAACATGAATTTCATTTTTAAAAGGATTATTGCAATATTGGCTATCAGTGTAAAATATAGTCCAAAGGCCTCCAGTAAAATCAGGCTGCATCAAAACCTTCTTTGAAGTGTCACAGTACCAAAGTCTACTGAGCTTCCAAGTCTCTTGGGGGCTCAGGACCCCCACCAATAGTTCCTGGTTACAGTATTACGTATGTCCAGACTTTCTCATGCCACCTGTGTCCAGTCTTCCAACTTTCTCCCCTGCTTTCTATCACAAACATTCCTCGTCGTGACCTGGAAACCTGCAACAGTTCTGTGCCCCCTTCTGCTCCTACAAACTTGCAGTACTTCTTCGTCAGCTCCATGGATATGCCAGCAGCTTCTCCAGCGCTGCACCATAGTGGGGACTCCTTCCCCTTTCTGCTTTTGCTTCCGCTTTCTCCACAAGAACCCACCACGTGCTGTCTGAGCAACTTAATCCAAGCCGTCGACCAAGCTAATCCCCAGAATCAGCCACTTGTTGGGTTGTACAGGTGTGCAACTCCATGATGAGAATGCAACCAACAGGATTCAACCTCTCCTTTGCATGGGATGTTCATCATCTTCACTCGGGCAGGGTGATATTGGGCACCCAGTCGTTGACGTTTCGACTTTCCTCACAAAACAAGTTCAGCTTTTCCAATGCTGGATCTTTCCAAGCATCTTCATTGGGATTCTACAAGACAGGAGAACAAGAAATTCATGAGTGATCACTGCAGAACTAGGGATCATCAGAACACTTTAAATATTTCCCTTACAGAAGAAAAATTTGCACTCCTAGGTATTATGACATGACTATTCCCAACTGTAGTAGGGCTCCTGCATGATTAGAACTTGATCAGTCTGTGTTTACATAATGCCCCCCCCCCCCCCAGAGCTGCCAACACATTTATGAGAGCTGCTCCCTTGGAAACCGGACCACTAAGCAAAGCACTTTTAAATTGTGCCATAAGAACAGTTTAGTGGCTATCTTGCCTGATAAGAGTCAACCTGTCACTATCCATACTGCATGGAGAGTGGCTCTGATGGCAGCAGGCAAGGAAATCCCGTTTTACAAAAGTCCTGCACAATGCTCAAGTCTTAAGAGTCTGAGTTTATATAAAAAGAGATGGAAGGAACATGCAAGATCTACACCTTTGATTTTACCCCATAGTGGATATAGATACTCACCGTTATGAGGATGCAGTGCAGGTCTCGTGGCTCCCCAGCTTCCTCGCTGGTCCCCACAATGGTAGCCAGCTTCTGGATGTCATTCACTCTCACAATGTCAATGTCATTTTCACAGCAGAAAGCTTGGATGAGAGTAAAGTGGATCTGCAGGGCGATATCCCCTTCATCCTCCTCATCGGCTGCCAGCACACAGAAAGCAACGATATCCGGATCTCTGCAAAAAGGGAGAGAGAAATAAAGATGATATTAGTGACCTGGGAAGATGCCAACAACAGTCAGAGGCAAGCAAGGTGGAATTATTTCCCACAGGAGGACAACATCTCGCCATCCCCAGTGCTCAAGAGCCTAGATACTCACACATTCATTAGCTTGGCCGATTCGTAGACGCCCGCCGTGAGGCAGCTGCGGCGCTGCGAGGAGACGAGCAGCTCCTGGAGGGCTTTGCCGGCGGTCTGCATTCTGCTGCCGCTCGTGGCGCTGCTGCTGCTACTGCTGCGAACGAGGAAAAGAAAGCTCGTGAGTCGCGAGAGCCTGCGACGCTTCAAGGAGCCCAACCACGAGCCACACTCCAGACAGACAGACAGGCAGGCAGGCAGCAGACGCCCGCCCGCCCCTTGCCCAGGCCCGATTCTCCTTCTTCTCCCCCCCCCCCCCCACGGCCGCCCGCTTCCCCCTGTTGCTGCGCTCGCCTGGCTCTCAAGCAGAAGAGCCGGCTTCGCGCGACGCCCTCCCCCAGCATACCGGGAGCCGATTCCCCGAGCAAAATGCTCTCCGGCAACAACCCCTCGCTTCCCCAGGCTCTGCTCGGCAGATAAATTACCTGTCGCTAGTTTCAGGCATTGGTTCCTGCTGGCCGTGAATTTCCTCCAGAGTCATAATGGTCCAAACAGATAAGAGGCAAAGAAAGCAAAATACGGGAGTTATCCACACAAGGCTCGCTCAGCCGCTTCGAAAGAAAAATCCCCGAAAAACAGTAGCTTTGCTCAAATCACTCTAAAGTCCCCAGCGAAGTATGAGAGGCAAAGAGCCACGCTCGCTGTATTTATAGGCTGCCAGCTACTGTGCCGGCAGCTGCTCGGCAGCTGCTGGAATCTCCGCTGCTCTGATTGGCCAGGCTAGGGGTGTATTGTTATGCTAAGCAGGCAGTAGGTAGAGCACGGTCGTGCCAGGAGGCCACGTGGGAGAAGACGGAGGGGGGGAGTAGTAGTAGGGTGGAGTGGGTCCGGGATTACAATGCCTCAAATCTGCTGCTGCTGCTGCTTTTGTTCTGATGTTACTAGGCAGACTGCAGTCCGAATATTTGATCTTTAAGAGGCTAGCGGGGAATCAAAGAGTGAATGTTGCTTTAGATGATATGCAACTTGTTATTTATTTTTAATGCGAGTTCTTTGCAAACTGTGTTTTAATACAATGCATTTAAATCCAATGTATTTAAAAAGTGCGGCAACTTCACTGCAATAAAAACTTACTTTTTTAATGCAACGGGTCATATTGGAAATGCACGTATTGATTATACTGGAAAATGCACGTATGCACAGGAACTGTTTCTGTGCGTTGCTATATGGCCCCATTTCTCGCAGCGTTTAGGGCTTTAAGTAAATAAAGTTAAAGGCCTTGGGGTTGGCAGAGGCCATCGTAAGTGCGCCTGGCTGCAAAAAATGTCCCCGTGGCGACGAAGTTCTCCAGAACCAGGGCACAAGTCCTGCATAGCTAATGAGCCGCTGCGCGGAGCAGATTGTGGACGGCACACGCTGCTCGTTTGCATTTCTATAGAATGCTCACAATAGTGGAGGTCTCTCTGGCGTGTGGCAGTTTGGAGCTCAGACAATCGATTCTTTCTCTTCATAGCAGCACTGTCCACCTGCCACTGGGGTGCGGATTTGCTTTTGGCCGGAGAGGGGGGAGAAGAGGGGGAACAATTGCATTACTCTCTTGTGTCGGCCAATCTGTTCTCGCTGATGAATGTCTCCAGTCGCGCACGCTTCCAAAGTGCAATTGAACTGGGAGGCTTTTGGAGCACGCGATCGGCTCCTACTTGAAAAGCCTCTTTTGTTCCTCCTTTGTTTTAACCCTTCAGCCACGCTTTAATACATTGCAGGACAGGGCTCAAGCAGAGCTGGCATGTGGCCAGGCCGCGGATCCAGAGTCATCAAGTTTCGCCTGCTTGGGCGATTAATGAGCAGAGCACGTCGGCAAGCATGCTTTCTCGCTAGGCGGCGGGCGGGGGGGCCTCTCTTTGCTACTCCATAAGATAGAAACGGAGGACGACCACCAACTGCCAGCAACGTTACGTACATCGAAAGAACCCTTTTGCTGCTTGAGGGAGAATCCCAGTTCAAGTACTTATACTGTATGTGGCGATCTTTCACACACCATGAGTTCTCTGTGTAATATTTCTTCTTCCCACTTCAGACGAGTAAATCTTAATGAACAGCGCTACCTACTGGCTGCGGACACGCATCTTTCTCAGGAAAACTTACTGCGCAGAAACGCTAAAAAGATTTGGCGGGGGGGGGGGGTCATGCTTCCAGAACATACTTGCAAGCGAAAGAAGAAGCATATGTTATGCGTTACTCGCTCCTTCTGCAAATTCTGAGTGTCCGCTGTTTCTGAAAGCCTGAAGTCGGCTTGCTAGTCTAGCATACTGAGGCAGCTGTTTCTGCATTTTTCCCCTGAACCGCGAGAACGGCGTTGGGTGTTAAATACAAGTAGATTTGCGCCACCTTGTGGCTTCCTAAAGTGAGTGAGGTTAACGGTGCGAGCCTAGCCACGTCTACTCAAAGTTCAATAAGGCTGCAATCTTATATAAGCACTTCCCAAGGAGTAAGTCCTACTGAACTCAATGGGGCTTACTTCTGAGGAGACATGCCTAGGATCCTGCTGCAAGACTTACTCCCAGATAAGTATTAGAGGACTGCCAAGATGATTTGCCTGCTGAAATGTAATTATACTGTAATAAATTAATGGAATTTAGCCAGCCAAACAATAATTTGAGCTAGTTTTCAAAACATGTCCCCAGATCATCCATGTGAACCATATGATACAGAGGAGCAAGAATGCCACAGGCTGATGCTCTGAAGTGCCCTATAGTCCGATACAGGCAAGCAGAGTGTGTTGTGTGTATGGAACGCTGCGCAAGATGGAGGTAATGAATTTCATCCCTGAGACTAGTCATCACCCTCACACAGAGAGCTGCAAGGTGGCCACACACACAACTGCCTGCTGCCTCTGCCCAACACTTATCCTGTTCCGCTGGGGTCACCCTCTCCCCTGGCACATCCAGCAGAAGCAGCAAGCATCCCAGGAGGAGGAGGCTGCAGTGGCTGCTACTACAGCTACTACCACTCACATGCCTAGCCAGGAGAGAGGGTGAGCAAGTGACCCACCAGCAGCAGCAGCAGCAGCCTCCGGTGATGGGCACATGCCCAGCTCTCTTTCTTGGCTGGGACCAACCTGGCTGCAGCAGCTGCCACTGCTTGCCCGCTTTCTCCACCAGGCTGAGAGAGATCCGCTGCTGTTGCCCCTTCCTCCTCTCTAGACTTCCTGCTTCTCCAGGGAGGGCATGGAAGGAAAGGGAGGCCAGGCTAGAAAGGGAGGCCAGGTAGGCTTCACTTCTCTCCATGCGCTTCTCAGGCTTTTCACATTGGGATGTGTGGGGAAGCAGGAGGAATGCAATGCCAGTGAAGAAGAAGGGATGTTGTGGCAGTCAGAGGCAGAGGAAGGAATGGAGGGTGGCAAGAGGAGGGAGTGGGGATGTGGCTGACATGGGCATTAGGCTGGGGTGGGCACCAAAGAAAGCGAGGGGCTGGCAAAGGGGACATGCTGCTTCAGGTTTGGGCTGGCACCGGTAAACAGGGTTATGAATCGAATGTAAGAACTCTCATGTTTCTATTTGATCAATACCAACAGTTCAAAACAGACAGTTTCCTAAAACACATTTTTTTAATTTAAAATATTTATACCCTACACCACCTATCCTCATTTTAAGAGCCCAATCCTAGGCATGTGTACTCAGAAGCAAGTTAAGTAAGTTACTCCCAGGTAAGTGTGGATAGGATTGCAGCCTAAGGGCCCAATCCTATCCAACTTTCCAGCACTGATGCAGCCACAATGCAGCCCTGAGGTAAGGGAACAAACGTTCCCTCGCCTTTAGGAAGCCTCTGTGACTGCCCTCCCCCCACGGCAGAATGCAGCACACACCCCATTGGCATGGCTGCATCAGCACAAGAAAGTTGGATAGGATTAGGTCCTAAATATATCATTTTATGCCCTTTTAAAATATATATGTCACGAAGAAGCTTCCAGCCTAGGATTTTAAATGAAAGCATCCCTAGAAACTGCAGCACTCTGTGCTTCGATCCCCAAAGGGATTAACACCTGTTTGCACGTAATGAAGAATATCACTCTTCTATACAGTCTACTCTACTGATGCTGATTTAAGCCACAGGGGGACACACAGCTAATACACAAACTGTCGCTGTAGCACAAGGTACCAATTCTGGTACCAGTGGGAGCTTTCTTCAGGGCAAATAGCAGCTGGGTCCAGGAGGTGTTGATTGGGACCACTAGGAAAGGAAATAAAGCCCCTACCTGCCCCCACTATGATCCTGATTCATAGGGGATCCTGATCCAGATGCTGTTGTTGACTCAAGGAAACCTAAATCTACAAGGGCTAATCATGTTTAACGTCATGTGTAGATTCCCCCTGAAAGAACCAATGCTTTCCCAATTTAGAAAAGTTCTCCTTCCTGGTAGTGAGATTATTACTTCATGTTTTACTCAACGTTTACCAGTTATTGCAACCAATTTTCTGAACCAATTAGATTTCCCTCTTTGACAGCGAGATCCAGTCTAACTTTCTGGCGCCGGAGCAAGCGCTACAGCACTGGAAGCCGTCGCAAACGTGCCATAAGGCACGTTCATGACAACTCAGGAGTAAGGGAGGCCGGCGCAAGGCCGACCTCCCTCACTCCATCGCCAGGACGTCAATGCGGCCACCAGAGGCAGGTAAGGCTCCCACCGGCGGCCGCATGAGCAGTCCGGGCGGTGAGGGAGGGGGGCCATTGGGCGAGCCGGCCCGGGAGGAGGCGGGGATGGCATCGGCCATATCCCCGTCCCCGCCAGGCCGGCTCGGTCATTACACGGCCTCCTCCTACTTCCACGAAGCTATTTAGCTGGCGGAAATCTGAGGAGGCCGATAGGGCCAGCCCTGGTTTACAATGTCCCCTTCCCCGAGTAGACCTTCGGCCCGCCGCATGGCCGTCCCAGGCAAGAACAGGATCCATCAGGCGGCCCTGAGCCATCGGCTGGATCCTTACACAGGATTTCGCTGTTGATCTTGTTTTTTCCATCAAATGGCTCTTTTTGCTGAAACAAAAGTAGACTGACGATGACTGGTTAATACCCATCCACACCCAGCTTCTGGTGGTACCTTCACTGACCCTTAGGTGTGCTGGTGCTGCAGGCTAGCTGCTGATTAACAGCCCAATCCTGCCTAACTTTAGGTCAGTGGAGCTCTCGCTTTGCCGGGCCTAAGGAATCACAAAAGTGCCATAAAGCACTTTTGTGGCTCCTCTGGAGTAAGCGGCGCCGGCGCGGAGGCCGGCACTGCTTACTCTGCCACCTACTTGGATCTGTAAGTGTCATGCTGGTCAAAGATATCAGCAGCGTGCTCCGCCATATCCCCGTCCCCTTCCCGAGCTAGGCCGGTCTTACACGGCTCCCTGGACATGCACCAGCTCTAGAACTGGCGTGCATCTGAGGAGGCCCATTGGGGCCTTCAGGGCTTACACGGGGGGAAGGGAACAAACGTCCCCTTCCTCTGAGGTGAGCCCGGGCTGCGCCAGCATGACCCGCATCCTATGCAGGATGCAGCAGCCGACCATTTAGGCCAGCTGCTGCAATTTGTGCAGGATTGCATTATAAATCAGCTTCATTGCAAATTTGCACTGGCTTGTAACAAACCTATTGTGACAAAGGAACCAGTAACACTCCACATTTCTCAAAGTCAAATGTGTTTGGAAAATACATACCTGGGGAGGGGCTCAGTGGTAGCTCAGTGGTAGCGGACATGCTTTGCATGCAGAAGGTCCCATGTTTGATCCCTGGTGTCTCCAGGTAGGACCCTTGTTGGAAATCCTGGAGAGAAACTGCCAGTCAGTGTATACAACATTGAGCTAGGTGGACGGACCAATTGTCCAACTCTATGTAAGACAGCTTCTTCTGTGATCTACAATCCATTTTCCCATGTTGATTTTTTACAGTTGTTCATGAAGCAGCCATAAGTCTATCCTTAAATGAGCAATTTATTTGTTACTAAAGGGCATCAAGTTCAGACTGCAAGTCACCTATGTTAGGGGTTTCTAATGTCTACAGATTCCATTTTACAGTATTAGCAATTTAAAACCATTTGCTCTTAATCCTAAACCAGTAAAAGTATTTGAATTTTTATTTCCGCCCCAAAGGGAAGAAAAAGCAGTATTTACAACTTCAGGGCGCCCTCTTGAGGACAGAAGGAGAATAGGTCCTCACCATTTTATTATTTTAGTGAAAGAAAAAGGAGAAAGCCTTCATTCTCAAGTTTTAAATAGTAAGAATTTAATTTCTAATTATACAAGAGGCTGAGCACATTTCTTGCATAGAGATAAGCAAAGTTAGATTACTTTATATTCCTAGAGTGCCATTGCTCTCTTCTTTCATTTATATCCTATCTTTCTTCCAGGGAGTTCAAAGCAATGAACAAGAGGTTCCCAGCTAGGCTTACCAGATCTCCAACCGGGACAGAGTGCTAGACCTTTAGGAGAAGGAATGTGGGCAGATGTAGCTTGTTAAACCTTAGAGCACAATCCTAGGCATGTCTACTCGGAAGCAAGCTCCACTGAACACAATGGGGCTTGCTTCTGAGTAGACATGCCTAGGATTGTGCTCTAAGGTCTAGCACACTGTCCCGGTTGGAGATCTGGTAAGCCTATCAGCTAGTCTGCCTCCCAGCAGGGGCGTCGCTGGAGCGTGGCGGGGGGCGGGGCGCCCCCGGGTGTCGCGCGCCACGGGGTGACGCGCGCACCCCGCGCGCGCCACCTCCGTGACGCGCGACACCCTTCAGACGCTCCAAGGCCGGCCCGGGAGCCGGCCTCGGAGCGTCCGACCCCGTCGGCGCTCCAGGGCCTTCTGAAAGAAGGCCCAGGCAGTGCGTCCATCCGGGTATTTCCCGGATTTTCGCGCATGCGCAGACCCGTTTTGAGGGCAAAAAGCCTTCTAAGGCCCAGGCAGCGCATCCATCCGGGTATTTCCCAGATTTTCGCGCATGCGCAGACCCGTTTTGCCCTCAAAACGGGTCTGCGCATGCGCGAAAATCCGGGAAATACCCGGATGGACGTGCTGCCTGGGCCTTCTTTCAGAAGGCCCTGGAGCACCGACGGGGTCGGATGCTCCGAGGCCGGCTCCCGGGCCGGCCTCGGAGTGTCCGGAGGGCGACGCGGGGGGGGGGAGCCGGGTCGCCCTCCCCCGCGCCAATATCGTAGCATCACTAGGGTGACGCGCGCCCCCTGCCCCAGGGTGACGCGCGTCCTAGTGACACTACTGCCTCCCAGATACAGATTTGTGTAGCTTTATCAAGATTGCTGTGTCAAATTCATTCAGATAATTCCCATTTTCCCCAGCTTTTTTAAAGCACAGAAGGTGAAGTGTCATTTTTATGGCATTATTGCAGGATCATGTATCCTGATCAGGGGCATCACTGGGGGGGGGGTTTGCGGACTGCACCGGGTGACACCTCAGGGAGGGGTGACACCAAAATGACTTTCTTTTCTATTTGTTACCAGTGGCTCAAAAATGCACCACTGGTAGAATATGGGTTTTTCCTGATCCCCGTTGCGACTTGTGCGGGGATCACATTTCCCAGGAGGAGGCCTCCACATCATGTGGTGGTCCATGGGGGTGACACCATGAGATCTCCCCCTAGGTGTCACCAACCCTAGTGACACCCCTGATCCTGCTGCATAGTACTTGCTCTTAAGAATAGAGTTTACTTAAGAAGTGCATAATCGGGATGAATCCAGCCAACGATGCACACTTTTAAGACCCATTGATTTCAGAGGTGATTATAATAACTCCTGCTTACTGGGCAAAGAAGCACCTTTGAAAGTCAGGGCTGTCAGATTTAGTAAGGGGATAACATTCATCCTAGCATAGCATCCCTCCCAGTCAGAATCAACCCAAGCCCTCCTGGCTCCCAATGCGGTATGCCAAATGCTGCCCCCATCTGGTGATGTATCAGCCCCCGGTCTTCCCACTCAGATGCTTTAGCTCACAACTCTCCTCCACACTTCCTCTTCTACTCTGCCGCCCTCTTCCTTTTCCAGTTCAGGAAGCGGGAGTAGGAAGAAGAGCGTTGGAGGCAAATGGGCAGGCGGAGGTGGAAACAACACCCCTACCTATTCGTGTCCTTCCACTAATAGTGTTATATTTGAAATGGAGAAGATGCTTTAAAAAAAAAAAAAGCATGTTGGTATTTTAGGCTGCAATCCTATAACACACTTATATGGGAGTAACAGCCCAATCCTATCCTTGAGATAGGGGCATCTCCCTATGTTTTGGTGGTGGTGACTGTTCCTGTGTTGCTCATTTTCTAGGGGCTCCCTGGCCCTGCCCCCGTCCCCTGCTCACTCTGGTGACACTTCTTTGGCAGCTGGCATTGGGGCTGGGTGTATCCAGTGTTGACAACACACCAAAGTCGCACCGATGATGCACCAAATTAGGACACTGCTCCATCGATGGCGGGCTGTGTCAAGGTTTCCATGGACACTGTGTATGGCGCAATGTCATGTGTTTCCCTCAAAAGAACTGTCAGCAAGATTCAGTCATGGTACTGAAAGTAACAGATTTTGCAAATGACATGAAGGTCATTGAATCTTTGATTCATATAGCGTTTCATTGCCCTTGGTACAAAGACCTACGCACTGACGTTTTGACTCCATTACTGACCCAGTGCTGTGGTCCTTGTGACGAGGCAATTTTGAGCCTTCTTCTGTTGTCTGTGGACAAGCATACCATTCTACAATTAGCAAAATATTTCTATGCAGTCTTGGTGAGACGTAAATCTATAATTTCTGGTAATTCTTGTGGAAATTTTAAATGATCTAATAGCTGTTTTTCTTATATTTATACTTGTATATTGGGGGGGCTTCTTGTTGGGTTATTTTGTTTTATTGGTTTTATTGGTTTGACCTGGTGCAGTTGTTTAATGTGGCCATGTTGGTTGCTAATTGTACATGCCTAATAAAGGTGACTGAATTGAATTGAATTGAACTGGGAAGGGCTGTGCCAGCGTTGCAAGGAGTGCTGCACTGGTTGTGGCACTGCCTGGACAAGTTAGGATATGGTGGTGGTTGTGCTTGTGTCAGTGTAGCTAGCTTCCAGATACTATTGGGCCATCTATCCCATTGAATGGGGCTTATTTCTTATTTCTTTTCTACTTATTTCTGAGTAGACACACGTCCAATTGCACAGCATATGTACTTTTTTATTTGAAGAAGGCTAGAAAAAATAAACTATTGTATAAATTATTTCCTCTGCTTCTGCAGTCATGATCACTTGTAGAAACAATAATTAAATTATGTTAAATGAATGCAAAAGTAAAGCACACTTTACTTTTCTTTAAAATTACATCTCAGTTGAAAAACTAAAAGTTAGCACTTGAATATTAACAGGTTAAGGAGACAATTCAACATATTCATATCCATGGAACTTTTACAAGTCTATTTAAGCAGATGTCGATGGACCCTTGATTTTTCAGTAAGAATTCTGTTAGCATGAAACAAGACCTCACTCTGTTTTTAAACCTAGATGCTGAAGTGTTCATCGTATTAAACAGAGAAAGAAGATGTGTAGCCCTGTTTGAATCTGTGGCCTCTCTCATGTCTGCAGAAGTCGTTCTCTAATGTAACTTTTATAGCAAGAGAGGTGCCCAACTGAGCAAACATAATTTGGCGACCTTTGCATGCTCCCTTTTGTGTCATCTCTTTTCGGTCCAGACAAAGAGCACAATCTCTGAGCAATCTGCCAGCTGCTCTACCTAAATCTAAGCGTGTCTTTTAAATTGGAGTTGCCACCCTCACTTTTACGATCAGGGGAGGGAAAAGTCTAAGGAATTGCATCTTTTAACTGTTATAACCAGGCATTATGCCTTTGGTTCCGTTTAGCTACTGGTTGGGCACAGCTAACAGGACTGTTGCCTGACACGTTCTCCGACAGGTTGGTTTGCATGTGTATGTGGTGCTGGGTGCATGACAGGAGAGCATGACCCAGGCCTCGTGGCGTTTTGAAGTGGGCAGATGGCGGGGAGGCCTCAGGACCCAAAAGCCTTAAGGAAGAGCCAGACCACCAGCATCACTCCTCATTCTAGGGGGTTGGCTCATGAGAAGCCTCACCTTTCCTTTCTTTTGGGAAGTTCCATGGCTGGCTGCACCTTGCTCACACAGTACATCTTGAACCTGTAAACAAGGTACATCCTGAGAGCTTCCTGACTTGGAGTGGACAAGGTTGTTAGCATAGAAGGAAAAAAGGATCCCGCCCTAACCTATGTTCCCTGCATGGGGTCCGTACCGGTGTGTGGACCCCTTCTCTTCCTGAGTGGCATTGTGACTGTGTTGCAACACCATCTCCTGAAGCTCAGCGATGATGTCATACATTGCCGAACATCCATGACTGCCGAACAAACATACATTGCCAAATGAACATAATTGCCGAAGGTCCAGGTTGCCAAGCTCCGTGCTGTGCAGAGCTCGGCTTCAAGCTGTGCGGCCATGCAGCTGCACAGTTTAGTGGGAACACTGCCCCAAACTTTAGCTGCCCTCACCAACTCCATGACCAAATTTAACCAAGAGTTGCATGCTAATTGAGACACTGACCTCCAGAGCCATCAGGAAGTGTGTTGCTGCAGCCTCAGCAGAGTGCAGAACAACAGAGGAGCCCAGCTCAAGAGATGGACAATCAAAGGCCATCAAGGCACAAAAGAAAGGACCTTGAGGAGTTCATCCCACAATAGCTCCTATGTTCCCTATGGGGAATTCAGGTGCAAAAAGCAGCGTCACTCACAGACACACCTCATGTCATCTTTCACTTGTCCATTTCCCCCCAGTGTTGTTGCTTTCAGTGTCACTCGTGGACCCACTGATGCTGCACCAAGCACCTCCACTCCCTCTGCTACCCAAGAACCACCGTGGGGCAGGTATCAGACCACTCTCTTCTTTCCAACCTTTCCCTGTGCTTCCCCACTGTCTTCTCCTGAGCACTATGCCAACAGGTCTAGCATCTGCTGAGTTGCCTTCCTTTTGCAAGACCCACATCCTTTTCCAGTACCCACTGGGCCACCTCTCAGAGAAACCCATCCTCCGGGAAAACAATCTCAGCCCCCTTGCCTTCCTTCCCTCCCTGGAACCAGCTAAGGCCCTCCTGGGTTTGCTTTCTGAACCGTTTTCTGCTTTTCTTTCCATCGTTGAACCAGGAGATCTCTGTGTCCTGACTGCAGCCCAGCCCCATGATCAGTGCAATGCTATAGGCTGCCTCAGTAGATACAGATAGTTAACCTTGGCTTTTGGAAATCTTGGCTACAACCCCCCCATCTTCTGTGTCTTGTGTGCAGTCAAATTGACAACACACTAGGTGCTTCTAGTTTCCTCCATTGTGTGATTGTGGTGTGTTTGTGAGTCTAAGACTCTTGGTATGTTTTTCAACAGATTAAGGGAGAGACCTAGAGATCAACCGCAGGCCTCCTTTTCGGATGGACTCCTTTTACAGCAACTGCTTGAACAGCTGGGCTGCTCAGTAGTATAAAGGGCCACCCTTTCAAGCATTAACAGTTCAGGGACGTGCGGTGTGGGGGCAGTAGGTGAGGCAGAACCACCCTGCTGTCATCCATGGAAAATCACCGCAGCCAAACCCAGAGATTGCGCCTGCATGCCACCCACTTTCTTGAATGTAAGCGGGTGGCGTGCGCGTGCAATCTCCAGGTTAGACTGCGGCTCTTTTCTGTGAACGACAGCAGGGCAGTTCTGTTTCACCTGCCACCCCCCGCACCACACATCCTTGCTGTGGTGTTGGTGAAGAGGAACTGTACTATGGGAGAGGCCAGTGTCTCCCACTGCAAAGGACTCAAGTGATCTCAGGGCCTACTGGAGGTCTCACTTCTTGTCTATAGCCCTGGATCAGGCCACAGAGAACTGCAACTCAGGCATGGTCTTGCACCGCTGCTGGAACCTTGGTGCTTTCTCAATTCTTCCTTTTAGTTATCTCACAGCCCAATCCTATGCTTCCCTCCCCTCGCCGATGCAGGCATTAAAACTGTTGGTGCTGTATCCTGCGGGGGGGGGGGGGGGACTGTCTGGTAGGTCTCCTCTGGGTAAGGGAACATTCATTTCTTTACCTGGGGGTAAGCCTCTGTGATGTGGAGGGGTCTACTTGGACCTGCTCTAGCAAAATTGCTGGCACAGGTCCATGGGGACCCGGGCTGTGGGATTGGGTCCAGGAAGGGGATTAGGATTGGTGACCACTATGAACACTGAACCCACCCCCTTCCTGTACCTGATCCACCTTTCCGCTGCCCCTGATCCGCCCTCATTCTGCCCTCCCTGCTCCATCCCACCTCCCACCAACTTACCTTTGTCAAGGGGCCTTCCCTTGGCCATTGATCCACGTGGGGCTGTTCCAGGCTCGCCGCCAGCGAACCGGCAGTACACAGCTGCGCACACTGCCAGCAAGCTGTTTGTGACTGCCATAAATCACTCCCCACCATCAGAACGTTAGTTCCAATGGCGGGGAGGGGGTAGGATTGGGCTGTCAATCTTTCATCACTTCCTCCTTCTACCTCCCACCATTCTTCAGCCCCTGTTCCCCCCGAGAAACCTTCCTGATTTCCCTACCTTCTTCTCCCCTGTCCCTGCTCCCCTTCTTCGCTTGCACCATTATGCGCCCCTTTCTCCTTGTAAGGATTTCCTCTTTCTTCTCCTTTCCACCTAGAAATCACTTACATTTAGGGCTTAGTTGAGTGAGTGATCACTTTACAAGATTTTGTTATAATAAGATGTGCAAACTCATACCTTTAAATTCAGTATATATGAGCATATTTTTTTGCTTATACTGTACAGCAGTGGTTCCCAAACGTTTTTGACTCGCGGCTCCCTTGACTTCCCTCACCATTAGCCGTGACTCGCCATTAGCCATTACAATGCACTGAAGAGACAGGGACTCTTTACATGCTCAGAGGCACCCTTTCTTTTATATGTATGTGTATATTCCCAAAATGAGCCCTAACGTGGATTTTCCATGCTTATGCTGAGCAGCAGCTAAGCCAGAAGCGCACAGGGTGGGGTTGGGATGCTGCCCTCCCTCCACTGGCAGGCCTGGGTAGAGGGCGCAGATGTCGTCTGTGTTAGTCCTATTCATGGCAAGAGAAACATCGAAGCATGGGAGGTCGGTCTTTTTTTTTTTTTCATTGGTCATGCCCCACCCCAGTTGCACGAGAGAGAAAGCTCCTTTAGGTAGCATCTTTGCAAGATGAAAAACAGATTATTATACTGCCTGGCAGTCTCCAATGGGGAGGGGGGGTTGTCCCAGCAAATAGAGTGGGGAACGAACTTAGAGGTGGGTCAAAAAGGGAGAGAAATCCTAATAATTAATCAACCAAACAAACATAGTGGCTGCCTCCTCTTCCTCTGGCTTAAACAAGGCAGACATCTCTACAGCAAGCAACTTTTTCCACCTATCTTAATCAAAAAGTGAGAAATCAAAGACTGTATGTAAAGCAGAACCTGCTCTGCACCATTTTCAATTGCAGGTCTTGCATTTGTTTTGTGTTTGCTTTCTTAAAAACATTCAACAGAAAGAAAATACTTTATTTGCAAACCTGTAATGTCTCAGGATTTGGAGAGAAACGGGATGCTGTCTTGCTGTCTCCAGCAACTTGCGACTTGAGTACTTAGCTTATCCATTGAGTTGTTAATTGTTCTTTAACGCTGTGGTTAAAAACAAGATGTGGAAAAGCTGATGTCTTTTGAAGTGAACTTTGAGTGACCCGATGTGAAGAGGCAGCTTTTCCGGGTCTTTGTTTTTGCTCTCTCTCTCTCTTGCAAGCAAGAATATATGATAATTAAAAGACTAATAAGACGCCCGTCCCAGTTTGGGAACCTCTGCTGTACAGTATACGAGATTTCCGCTTGTAAAGCGTTGCTGGAAGACACATTTTAAAAGCAGCCACTAGATGGCAGTGCAACGCAAAAAGGTTTTCATTCAAAGAGGACTGCCCAATAACGAGATTAAAAGCCATAGTGTAGTAGTAGTTAAATGTAGAGATGTTTATTAACAAATACTTCAAGTAAGGTTTTCATTATATGGTATGAGTTTTAGGAGCAGTTTTCATGAAACACATTAAGCTCGTACTGTACAAGGAGGGATAACTGCATATTGCACTTTATTTTTGAATTTCCCTTTCCCATTATTGTATCATGATCGCCACAATAAAAGATCTGTATTTGTCCATCTTTAAGCTTGCCTCCCTCCTTTTTCCTTGCCACTCCACTTTGTGCCATTGGCCATTGCATTTGATCCCTGCTCACGCAAGAGATTTCCTCTGTGTGCACATGTTCCATGTGTCTTAAAAGCGTGTCTGGTAACAGTACTGCTGGCTGATTCAGAGCTCAGTGCTAAACTGGTAATGTAAGTAGCTTCCATCAGAAAAATGCGGGCGGCCCAATGCACACTAACAAGTGAGCTTCATTCTACCCTCTTCTTACTGATCCTATATGGCAGTTGCCTTCACAGGACAAGCTGTTTATTTGGAGTGGTTCAAATGAACCAGGATCCTGTATTTGAATTTGCAAGCTTTGGTTAGAATAAAGCGGGATCTCCCAGTTCAGCTCTCATGATAAGTCTGGCTTATTCTAAACCAGGGTCAAAAGTAGAATCAATCACCCTCATGCACAAAGGGAAAGGGGGAAGAGCACATGCCTGAGGCTAGCAGACATTGTACAAACCCAGAAAATAAAAAAGAGCACCTCATGCATAGAACATTTAGCATTCTGCAACACCACAAACAGGCAAAGCAAGCAGGAAGACTTTAGTACATGACCCACTCAGAGGGAGCACTGCATGAACCAGTAATAGGGTTTGCATGTGACATAAGGCCCCTATTGCAGCAGCCTGCCCATTTAGCGCAGACACACACACACACACACACACACACACACACACCATGCCCTTTGCATCGTTGCTATCACCTACCTACCACACAGGAGCCCCAGTGTAGCTGTCATGTTCCTATCCTGTTCCCCCTGCAACTGTTTGCTTGATATTACACCATGGCAGCAGAGAACAGTGACTCATGACGACCTATGAGAAGCTGCTTCCCCCTACAGCTAGAGCCCAAGGAGTCAGAAAATAAGAAGGAGACAGACTCTGAGCACTGGTAGAAGAGAGGCCCTCCCGCCCTCCCTCCACTGCAGAGCCTCACTGGGACCAACTGAAAGAAGAAGCAACTATGCTGTGGAGAAGGGATCTGCTCACAAAGTGGCAAGTGTGATCAGGTTAAAGTTTTTATTGCATAGTCTCAAAGACTGAGCAGCATCTGAAACAGAAACACACAAGTGGGGTTGCCAATCATTTCATCCCAGCAGAGCTCTTGTGCCTTTGCAAGTTATCCAACAGACAGCCAAGTAGCAGCTGTCAGTGACAACCCGCTGCATCAGTTAGTTCACTGTTGTCATGGAGTCTGCAAAGCAACAGGAACTTGTTCCTGTCTGGAACACGTAGGTCAGCAGCACTGGCGTCACTGCAGGGGGGGGGCGGAGCTGTAAGTTCCTTCGTGATCGGAGCCTCCCGTTACACGGAGGAACGAAGCGCCCTGCCCCCGCACCTTCCGAACCAGTCAAAGCAGTGAAAACAACGCGCAGGAGACTCCCTGCGCGTTGTTTTCACCGCTTTGAATGGGTCGGAAGGCGCGGGGGCGGGGGCGCTTCATTCCTCTGTGTAACGGGAGGCTGTGATCACGGAGGAACTTACAGCTCCGCCCCCCTGCAGTGACGCCAGTGGTCAGCAGCCCCACAGAGGAATAGCTGCTGTTTGATGGCTGTTTTTACGCTGCTGGTATTGGTTTTATTATGGTTGTGTGACATATTTGTTCTGGTTTTATTGTAAGCTGCCTTGGAAGCCCCATTGCAGAGGGAAAGGCAGGGGGAAATTGTGTAAATAAGTAAGTAAATAAATAATGGTCACTGGAGAATGATGCAGACTCTGAGGGAGATGCCGCACCGACGTAGCTTGGACATCACTCGGACAGCCAGTGGAGAAGCCAAAACAGGGGGGAGACTGGGGCGTGATGTGGGAGGGACACAGGAGGAATGAAGAGTCAACATCCACCATATCCTAACCCCTCTTCAGAAATTGACATACCCAGAGGTATAGCTAACCTCTGCGGGGGGGGGGCACCCTGTGACACCCCTGTGATGTCACAAGCCCCACCCCCGCATGTGACATCACAAGCCCTGCCCTCAGTGGCGTCACGGTGGAAAAACGACCCTCCCATGGTTTTTTTGCCAGAAAAAGGCTATTAGGGGTCCGGGCGGGCGACTCCTTTTCCCCCCGCTGCGCCACAAAAGGCCGCTTTTTGCCACTGCCACGCCGCCGAATTTTGCACCCACTCCCCGCATGTCGCCTGGGGGCGGCCCGCCACCCCCATTCCTATGCCTGTGGACATACCCCCGATGCCAGAAAACCACTACGCCAATGGCAGAGCCGGCTTAGATAGGAGTAACCCCACAGGAGAGAAGGGGGAAATGGCAGAAAAGTGCACCTCCCACCCACCCCTTCCTATCCATTTTTCTTCGACCAAACATAGGGTACAGACGACATTTTGCAGCCAGTCACAGCACAGCAACCCCAGCACTAAAGCACCTACCAGAGAGACTACATCTCAGATACAGTGCGGCATGGGACTATACCTCTCTGGTCTCTCAATGGAGAACTTTGGTGATGGGCTCTGTGGTGAACAAGCAGTTGGTGCACAAAGGGAGCACTTTGCACAAACAATCTGCTGCACTCACAATATGTATGGAAGGTATTTTGCTAACTCTTGTCTTTTCAAGGTAGTCTGCCCCAGGAAGCCAGATACCCAACTGGAACCACTCCTTCACCACCCCAACAGGGGAAGAGCAATGCACCCCAAATCACCAAAGCAAATGGAGGGAGGGAATCCCATGCTGCAATGTACCGATGCTGCATCTCCCTCTCATGTCTCGATCCCCCATTCTGATTATCAAGTGTGCCTTTGCTATAATCTGTGTTGCCTAAACATCCCTTCCTTTTGCAACAGCTAGAAGGGAGTGTCTGCTCTCTTTCAGGGAATGCCAGGGACTCAAACCATTGCTACTGCTGGCCAAACACTCATCAGAACCTCTTTTTGTTTTTCAGAGCAGCAACATTGGAACAGTGGTCCTCTGCAGAGGTCCACTGCAGCCCCCCCCTACAGGAGAGCCCCCCCCTCCACTGCAGGAGAGGGAAAGGTGACATTCCAAGACACTGTGGCTTCACCCCCTACAGGGCACCACTGCATATGCACTCTGGAGGCACCACTCTCCCTCACAAACAAGTTTGCATCTCAAGCCAGAGAACAGGTGTGGCTGATGCTGTTGTCAAGTCCTTGTTACTCTCTCTGTGATTCTCATTGATTCTTACAGGCAGCTATCCCACAGGTGAGGACATCATCCAAACCCCAAGGGATGCTCACTGCCTGCCTGCAGTGGCCTATATGAACCCAGCTGTTGCTTGGCGAGGCTGCTGACCTACTCCTTCCAGTCAGGCCATTGTGGCCACTGGCGTAGCTGCAGGGGGGGGGAGCTCTAAGTTCCGCCGCAGCTCCGACCCTCCGTTACATTGTAACATGAAGCGGCCCCGCCCCCTCGCCTTCGGAACCATTCAAGGCGGTGAAAGCAGCGTTTTCACCACCTTGAATGGTTCCGAAGGCGAGGGGGCGGGGCCGCTTCGTGCTCCGGTGTAACAGAGGGCCGGAGCCGCGGCGGAACTTAGAGCTCCCCCCCCCCTGCAGCAACGCCAGTGCCTGTGGCTTTGCAGACTTCCATGACAGACAGTGATATAACTGACACAGCCAGACTTCATTGGCATGGCAGGCACCTGTTACTTGGCTGTCTGTCTGTTGGATAACTTGCAATGACACAACAGCCCTGCTGGGCAGAGATGGTTGGCAACCCCACTTGATTTTTTCTCAATCAGATGGGGCTCTATTACTGATACAATTCAATAAAAACTCTGACTAGATCACACTTCTTGTCTCTTTGTTAGCAGGTAGGGATCCCTTCTTCCCACAGTTGTTTCTTACCTCATCCGTCCTCAGGGTGTGACTGTTGAGAGGAGGAGACTCTCAGAGTCCTCTCTCTATGACTTCTCAGGACACTCAGTCCTCATCCACACTCTATGACTTCTTGGACTCTGAGGGGTGGGGGGACACTCCTCAGTGATTAGGAGCTCCCTGTTCTCTGCTGCCATGGTATATAGTGGATAGTGAGAAGCATACCGATACCCACACCAGCAGGTACCAGCGCTGAAGCAAAGGGCATGTGTGTGGCTAGCTGGGCAAGCCACTGTATTAGGCACCTTGTTTCACATGCCAGCCCAGTTATTGACCCACACAAGGAAAAGAAAGGATGGTCCACTGCAGAGGTGTCGTTAGGGGGGGCAGGGGTCCCGGGGGGGTGCCACACGGCAGGGGGGTGTACTTGCCTCTGGCTTCGCCGCCGGGTCACCCCCTCTGCCGCTCTTTTCTTCTTCTTTTTCGTCGCTCCACCGTCCGTGAGAGCAGCCTGCTCGCTCGCCCTGGAGTCGCTTAGCTCCAAAGTGCCTTGAAAAGCGGCAGGGGTGTGTGTTTTTGCACCACTGCCGAAATTCGGCAGCGTGGGCGTGTGAAAATGATACTTGTGGCGTCACGTGGGGGTGTCGCGTCGCCCCCCCCCCCATGGAGGGTGTAGGAACGCCACCGGTCTCAGGCTCGCCTTGACAACACCCCTGCCGGCCCGGCCCCTGAAAGGGGAGGCATACAGTTACACTTCAATATGCTGGGGGTTTCCCCTTTAAACTGCTTGTCTCAAAGGACTGTGTGAGTCTCACTTGCTGGCTTATTCGAGATCTTCCCAAAAAAGGAAAATGCTATATAGTAGAACTAGAGGGGGGGGGCAGCTTAGCAATCTCCAGCTTGCCTTACTCCAGAGACCATTAGACAAAGAGCAGTGGAAGGATGTATTCCCTTGCATACCATTTTCTATGGTCACCTCTGAGATATTGCTGCTCATTGCTGCACTGAGATGGCCTATCTAAGCCTCACAATACTATCTTCCAGGGTAGCCTTGGACAAGATTAACCCTTGACCTACTCCTGGGCTTTGTATTCTAGTTATTAACCAACCTTGGCTAAAGTAGAACTCATGAACTTTGTGATGGGCCTGTGTGTATGACTGGGGAACTGCAGTGCTTATAAACTGTGAATATAGGGTGAATTTTAGTACATACTCATATAGCAAGTTGGTGGGAGAAGAGTATTATTTATTTTTATTTTATTTTTCACATTTTTATACCACCCTTCCCCCAAGGAGCTCAGAGTGGTGTACATATTTCCTCCCCTCCTTTTTGTCCTCACAACAACCCTGTGAGGTAGGTGGGGCTGAGAGATAGTGACAGGCCCAAGGTCACCCAGGAAGCTTCGTGGCTGAGCGGGGATTTGAACCTGGATCTTCCAGGTCTAAGTCCGACTCCCAAACCACTACAGGGAACAACTGATAAGTTCCACTCCTCCCCTCCCACCACTTTTTATTCTGATCTTTCTAGTCTTTGTACCTTTTTTTTCTACAACTCTCTTCCACCTTTCCTTTCCTCTTCAGTCATAGCCCTTTGGGTTGATCCATCTTCTCTCTCTGAGGAAGGGGGGGAGATGTTGAAGAGGGCTGGCATGGGTCCCCTTGGCCCCCACGTTTTCTCGATTTTGGTATTCTTTCTCTTTTGGGTTCTGGAAAATTAAGGAAAATGCTTGCATGTTGCTGTTTAAAATTATGCATAGTTTGAGGATTTAACATCAAAGATTTCAAAGTAATCTCAGACTTACCAGATAGTTACTCTGTCAATTGTTCTAACTTGTCATGTTAAAAGACTAGCTTTCCAAGAGCTTTCTAGAAAATGCCCTGAACGATTGCTATTACAAGAGAACCATAAATCAAAGGTGGAAGAAGTTATTTGCTTGCTGTCTCCAAAAATGTAATTTTTCAGTACAAAGAATAACTTTTTTAAAATTTAATAACTTTAAAGAATAACTTTTTAAAGAAAAAACATAGAGCATTAAGCACGGTATTCACTTCAACATCGAGATCTGGATTTTTCGCCCCTTTGCAGAATTTCTAGAAAGCATTGCAAATGAGTATGGAAAGAAAATACTGAATTTCTGTTTTCAAGATAATGAATTATATCAAGACCTTACTTGCAGCAGTAGTGCCATACCTTCACTGGGAGCAAATGAAATGTCATAAAGTAGCAAGCAAGCTTTCAACTTCCCCAGAATGTTGATGGATATTAAGAAGACTGGATAGTAAGTCAACACAAAACAAAAGCAGTGGGAGGAGAAAAAGACGTCCGTGGAAAAGTAGAAAATACCCAGTCTGCAGATTGTAAGACCCTGAAAATGGAGTGGATGAGGTGTTTTGCAGGCTGCAATCCTGTCCATACCTACTTGTGAGTAAGCATCATTTAATGCACTGGGGCTTGCTCCTGAGTATCCTTGTCAAGAAATATGTTGGTAATTTGATTGAACTATATGCCTGGTGCAAAAAATATCACAAGTTTCAGCCAGGCAAGCTGGGTGAAAGAGCAAAGGGTGCTCTCCCCATGAAAATATAAACATCATCAGTAGACGTTTCACCACTAGATGGCACAAGAGCTCCAGGATTGTTCCTCCATCATCATCAAAACATACCCATTGTGGATTGTTAGAGGCCTAAAATAATGCCAGTTCAGATTACTGCTTAATGCTCTCTTTTTTCCCTCCCTTTACATAAGCAAAAGATGTAATAGCAAAGCAGCCAAACTCAACCATTCAAATGCATTCTTCAACCTGTTTGTGCATTCAGTGGCAGCCTATAATTACACAGTCACATCTTATTTTATCAGAGAACCCTCCACAGGCATGTAGCAGTGACTTTTTCCCCACATTTCTCATCAGTCAGAGTGTTGAATATAACCTGTTAAGAGTTTATTTTCCAAACACAGCGCACAAGTTACAAGATGATTGGTATCCATCCATGATCAAATAGCTTTTCTTTGTAACCATTTCTTACAAGCTTACAGTCACTACACTCAGTCAGGGCTTAAAGAGAGGGAGCTGAAATCTGCTAACCCCGTCCCTACAAGTGTTCAGTGCTTTTGGGTATGGTATTGGAAGAAAGGCTAACGGTTTCCCCTTGAATTCCCACTCTGTATATATAGCAATTTATCAAATTTGGTTTGTAGACCAAAGTTGCACAGTTGATTCATCAGAAAAGATCTGGTAATTGAACACATGATTTTGGACTTAGCACATTGGATTTTCTGAGAGTAGGCTGTACAATGATGCCCCGGTATCCACGGGGGACAGGTTCCTCCCCCCCCCTGCAGATACCAGAAACCCAGAGATTGGGGAATGCTATCCCCCTGGCCCCCTTCTCCCCCCCCATGCCCATTACCGTTGTTTTTCTTCTTAGATCTGGCGCCAGGTCAGTGTGTTTCTTGCTTAACCAAAACGCTATAAGCAGCACGCTGCTTATAGCAACAAAGCAGGCAAGCAGCCTGCATGCTAGAGAGGCTCCGTTAAACAGGAAGCAGGAAGCTTATAGCGTTTTGATTAAGCAAGAAACGCAAAGCCTTGGCGCCAGCTCTATAAAGATAAAGAAAGGAAATGGGTATGGGGGGAGCCGGAGGTCCTCACAATCCACGGATAATTGAATCCATGGATAGCAGATCCACGGATACGGGGCCCCCTGTATTTGAACATGCTATCCTCGTATGAATGTGTGGGGATGTTAGAGGAAGGACAGGTAGACTAGGCAGATAAAGAGAGCAGGCAAACATGCAATGCCCTTTCCATGCATTGAGCCAGATTTTTTTGAGGGGGGGGTTGTATTATCCAATCCAGCCCATATGGAATCAGCCAGAGGGCAAAAGAAGAACTTCTCTACTCTAGAGGTTGTCCATCTCTATCTACAGTGATGCATGCCGCATTTAACCATTGGAAGCCCAGGTTTCAGCTCTGCCATGAGGATCACTGGGCAAGTCGCTTTCTTAGGATGGCTTAGGATAACTAATGGACCAATCCTATCCCCCCCCCCCCGATGCAACAATGGCAAAATGGCTACCGCTGCATCCTGTGGGGGGGAGGACTGCAGAGGTCTCCTCTGGGTAAGGGAACATTCATTCTCTTAGGTCCTCTAATAGGTCCCCTGCAGCATGGAGGGACCTATTAGACCTGTACTAGTGAATTTGCTGGTGCAGGCCCATGTGGATCCGTGCTGCAGGATTGGGTCCAGGAAAGGGACTAGGATTTGGCTGCCACCAAATCTGCCCCATCCCCGACCCGATCTACCCTCCCTCACCCTCATTGCCTCCCTGTTCCGCCCACCATGTCACTGCCTCATTTCACCTTCCCCCACCGTGTCCCGCATCCCCCACCAACTTGCCTGCCTTGGTGGATCCAAGGGGGCTGCCGGTGCATGCAGATAGACTCCAGCCTTCCCGCTGGTGGTCCTGCAGCGCGCGCCTCCGCACTCTGTCAGAGTGCATTTTACAACTGCTGTAAGGTATTTAGTGCTGGCGGAATGATCATTCTGCCAGCAGTGCATTGGGCTGTAAGAGATAAAGTTATCACCTCTAACATACAAGTATCTGTGTTCTTTATGACTCTCTAACCCCATATGCAGTACTTCATACCCTGAGGCTTCAAAAAGCTTCTGCACTAAATCTTCCAGTCAGAGCTCAGTCAGCACCATCTTGTTAAGGCAGGGAAAAGAAACAAGCAACTTAAGGCCCAATCCTATCCAACTTTCCAGCACCAATACAGCCGCAATGCAGCCCCGAGGTAAGGGAACAAACATTCCTTTAACTTGAGGAGGCCTCCATGACTGCCCCCTCCCACTGCAGAATGCAGTGCACTCCCTGTTGATATGGCTGCATCAGGTCTGGAACGTTGGATAGGATTGGGCCCTTTAGCTTGTTCCCCAAATGTTGAGGTAGCCAGGCTCCCCTCTCTGGTTCTGATAGGAGTGCTCTAGGGATGAGATGAGGAGCATAGGATATAGCATTAAACTGTATGGTAGTGGCACTCCCATGTATCTAAAAATAGTGCAGTTGTTTTAAAATGATCGAATTAAACTTTCTTTATATTGGAATGCTTTGATGTTGAGCAGAGTCGTTTTTCAGATCCTAGAGACTCATTTCCTCCCTTTTCCCAAAACCTTTTGCTTATATGCTTATTTTTTTTATAGGGCCAATTAAAATTTGTTTTTCTGGAGGCTGCCAAAAGTGCAACAGTATAAAACATCTGCAATCTGTGAATCAGAATGATTGTATATGAAGTCCCTGGGAGCCTAGCAAACCCTGTGTGTGCGCAGCCTCTCTTCCTAAATGACCCAGAGCCCCTGAAGGGAGATGTTGGACCTAAAAGGGATAGGCTCTGAGTCCAGGTGCAACCAAGAGGTTTGTAACAGTGGATTAGCCCCCTAGTGCGGCAAAAGTTTGGAAACCAGAACTCTAGTGCTGGCAATACCATAAACAAAATTAAAATCTGTGGTGTTTAAAAGTATGAAAAGAAATATGCTGAGTGCTTCCATATCTAAAAATATGTTTCAAAATTATTAAAATGTATTAAATTGCCCATTCATTATAAGGCTTTGACGTTGTGCAAAGCTTCATGGTGACAGCTGACCTCTGTGTAGTATTAGATCAGCTAAGTGTTAGCAGGATCAAGACCAACACTTTGCTTCTTGAAAGTTTTTTCTTGGAAAGGAAACTTAGGCCAATTTTCTGACACATTCTACCAAAGCCATTAACAGGTTATTCACATCTCAAGAGCAGTCAGAAAGTCTCCCATCCCTACAATTAGATGTCATCATCAAGTTTACCTTAATAAAATCTTTGAGAGATCCTGTGATTTCATCTTTTGTTCTTCTAAAAAATTATACCATGTTACAAGACGTTACAAGGACTGGAAACGTTTTCCCATCTTTCAACTGTTAGCTTTTTTGGGGGGGGGGATACTGAGTCTGAATTGCGCATTTAAAAAATAAGCTTTTGTTTAGAGATGAAAACAGCTTAAGAAGTAGCTGTCATGATATAATTTGACAGTTTCCATGGGGGGAGGGGGAACCCTTGATGTCATTTGACTTTTTTTTTCATGCTCAAAATTCTACTAATGCTTTATTCTCCATGCTGCAGTTGTATAAAGATCCAAGATCTGCCTTTTTATTGGAGCGGCCAATTCCCCAGACGTTTTCACCCCAATATCCACTTAGTTTAATCTTCCCTACTCACCTGTTGCTTCCCCTACAAACCAGAACCAGCCGAGGAAGAACGGGGAGCAGAGAACTAGATCTTTTTCTACAGCAGGAACAATGATATAATCAGCAGGGTCAGTAGCGTCACTAGGACGCGCGTCACCCTGGGGCAGGGGGCGCGCGTCACCCTAGTGACGCTACGATATCGCGGCGCGGGGGGGGCGACCTGGCTCCCCCCGCGTCGCCCTCCGGACGCTCTGAGGCCAGCCTGGGAGCCGGCCTCGGAGCATCCGACCCCGTCGGCGCTCCAGGGCCTTCTGAAAGAAGGCCCAGGCAGCGCGTCCATCCGGGTATTTTTCGGATTTTCGCGCATGCGCAGACCCGTTTTGAGGGCTTTTGCCTCGGAGCGTCCGAAGGGTGTCGCGCGTCACGGAGGTGGCGCGCACGGGGTGCGCGCGTCACCCCGTGGCGCGCGTCACCCGGGGACGCCCCGCCCCCCCGCCACGCTCCAGCGACGCCCCTGAGTAGGGTCACTCAGGAACTGCCTTTAAACTGTTTTCAAAGGACCTGAGTTGAGAAGCATCAGGCTCAACACAAGGCAAATGGAGAAATTTACCTAGGGGCATGTGTTAATATTTTGGCTATCATCTTCCTCAAGAGCTGCCTGAGAGACTTATCAGAGGCATCGCAAGGGGGCGGTGGGTCCCCGGGGCGACAGGGGCGACACACGCCGGGGGGGGTACATGAGCTGCCGATTCAGTGGCAATTAAGTGGCAAGGGGATGGCGGAAGAAACGGTGTTTTGGAATGTGGCACCAGCAGCAGGAAACGCCCCCCCCCCCGCACCAGTACTGTTGTTTTTGGGATTCTTTTCAGCACAGGAGGTAGGGCGCCATGTGCGCGGGGACGGGGCTTGTGACGTCACAGGGGGTGTCAAGTGGTGCCCCCCCCCCCCGCAGAGGCTAGCTACGCCTCTGGACTGTATGTAGCTCTGTGTTACATTAAGGCTACAATTGTATGTAAATTTACTTGGGAGGCATCAACCAGATGCTTTTGTTAAGGCCACAAGCAGGAGATGAAGGCATATATCCTTCCCCTGCCATTGCTCCCCAGCAACTGGTATTCAGAGGCAGACTACCACTGAACCTGGAGGTGGCAGGCAGCCATCATGACTAGTAGCCATTGAAAGACTTGGCCTCCATGAATTTGCCTAACCCCCTTTTAGCAGCGGGTGGCGCAGCGGGTTAAACCGCTGAACCATAAGCTGTCGATCGAAAGGTCGGCAGTTCGATTCCCGTGACGGGGTGAGCGCTTCTTGCTTGGCCAGCTCCTGCCAACCAAGCAGTTCCAAAGCATGTCAATGCGAGTAGATAAATAGGTACCGCTTGCGGGAAGGTAAACAGCGCTCCGTGTTCCAGCCGCATGCTACGCGCTGCGGCAAGGAGAGTCATGCCGGCCACATGACCACGGAGACGTCTTCGGACAACGCTGGCTCTTCGGCTTTGAAATAGAGATGAGCACCACACCCTAGAGTCGGACACGACTGGACTTAATTGTCAGGGGATACCTTTACCTTTTAAGCTAGTGGTCATCACCACATCTTATGACAGTGAATTCTGTAGATTAATTATGAAAATTTAATCAATCTGAGCCTGTCCACTGCCCTGTATGGGCCTCTGATAGTTCTGATCTTTATGACTGTGCCCCCCCTGGGTGCAGTGCAATAGGGCTGGGGAGGAGTACCTCCCTTTTTGCATATAACGTCATTGCTGCTGGCAAAACACCCCAAAAGATCTACTTTGCCTTGTGTTTGTCACCTCAATATTTCCTTGTGGCACGACTTCTTGTTAGGGTTGTCAACTCTGACCGAGGCTATTTCTGGCAATTCTTTTGCCAACAAGATGGAATTCCCACAGGTCCTTTTTGAAGGATTGCTTTCCGTAGTCACCTGGGGATTGATGCTCATTCTTGGACATTCCATGCTAATCCTGGAGGGTTGGCAACCCGACTTCTTGAACCCACATCTCTTGATTCCTCATGCAGCAGTACTCTTCCCCACCAAACGACCAGAGACCCCTGGTGCTGTGCTGTGAGCTTCTAGTAAATCTGCACCAAAATCTTGTAGTAGCTGAAACACATTCTCAGTACAATATAAGAGCTGCAGTAAGAGCAAGGAAACACTTGCCTAAGGCAGGCACACCGTTTATTGGAAACCATAAAGTATTTTTGTTCCAAGTCAGCAAGGAACTGTATTCTCTCATGAAAATAATTTCCTACCCCACCCATTGGCTGTCCATCGTTTTACAGCCAGACGATATGCAATTAAAACTTTTATTGCCTGCAGTGTCAGCCACATCTTGGCTAAGTCAACCAGAGTTTTGTGTGTCAGCACATGTGCATACAGTATTTTGAAAGGTGCTGCTTCTGTGAGGTCTCTCAGGAGTCTCCCCTTTTCAAACTGTTTACTCTGCCACCGCATTAACATTAAAAGAGCATTTAGGTAATATCAGTAGAAAGCACTGTTTTTGCTATAATATAAGCATGAAACCGGTTCCAGACCAGTATTTTTACTGTACAATACTGATTTAGATAAATCCACAGCTAGAGGCAGGAGGGAGGTTCAGACCACTACATGAATAACTTCAGAGTCCAAGGACTACCTCATGTGTATCTTTTGGAGGTAATAATAAAATCCCTCTCCCACTCACCTGGGTGGGGTGATTGCATAAAATAGCCCCCCAACATGTGAAAAATGCCAGTTTCTATGGAAGGAAACTGTATTCCTTTCCCAAAGGGCATTACTGTAAAGGTGTACATGCACACATCCCTATGTGTATACAGAATGTGCAGAGAGGGAATGGGATCACACCCACTAGTGCTGCCTCGATGCCCACAAATTCACCATTAGTGTGAAAATTTTTCACATGGACACTTAATATATGCAGACTTGGGGGAGCAGAGCTAACAGCTGGGTGCCCGTTTGACCAAAATGCCCCTGTTTCTCCAGCTTTTCAATTCAAGTTCCAAAAGCTGCAGATCTTCAAACTCTAGGAAGGAAGACAGTGTGCTCAATAAGAAGTAAAGCATATAGAAGAACACAGAAAAGCTGTTACAATTTTATTTTATTGTTGGCGTAATCCTATTCAAAGCCCTGCGCTGCAATCCAGCAGCACCAGGGCAGGCTTCATGGTATCCAGCGCAGGACTGGAAGCTTCTGGAGGTCTTCTTGAGGTACTGGGACATTTGTCCCCTTACCCCATGTCAAGCCACGGCAGCCTCTATGGGCTACTCCAGACGTGCACCAACTAAATGGCCAGTGCAAATCTGAGCAGCTCTGTGCCAGGCTTTCAAGCCCAGGAAGGGGGATAAGATTCAGTGGAAGCTTCCTCTGCTGAGCCCACCCCCCTCCCGGGCCTGATCCACCCTCCTCCCTGCCTTCCGCTGCTCTGAAATGTCACATCCTGACCCCTGCTGGCCTCTCTGCCAGCATGACTGGCCTCCATGTTGGCACAACGTGCTTTATGGCATGTTTGCAACAGCACGGAGCCTAGTACCACTGGCAGAGGCTGGCTTAGGATTGGGCTGTGACTTATCTATCTACAGTATTTACTGAAATATCCAACTTTCCAGCCGTGCCAATGGGGTGCACACGGCATCCTGCGGTGAGGGAGCAGTCATGGAGGACTTCTCAAGCCTGCCGACTGGTCGCGTCCCATCCCGTGTCAAGTGGAGTCCGAGGTGACTTTTGCCCATTCAGCCAATGTTCAGCCAATGAGAGGCAGTATTTTGGTCTGTGGGGCGGGACGCCGAGCAAACACGATAACCAATCAGGGGCCGGTTTTCACAGCAATCACTTCGTTCCCCTATATCCACCTCCCCACCACCACGCCTTTTCCCAGGGGGCAGGGAGAATTAGGGAAGAAAAAATACAGTACACAGCGTGGGGAAAAAACCTCTCAGATTTCTACCAGATTCAGGGAGTCCATTCTTACAGAAAGTCCTTCCCCCGCGCTCTCTCCACCGCTCCTCCTCCACCACCAGTGACCTGTGTTCTGGTGTGGCTGGGGCTCGCACCGTCATGTTCTGGCACGTCGGACACTTTTGAAACGTGCCAGAACAAGATGGGTCAGATGCGTGAGGTGTGGCTCTGCCTTAAAGCCCGAGACACACCAGACGCGTGTTGCATCCGGTGCGCCTGGCGCGTCTGGCGGTGGCCGATTTCTTGCCATGTGACCTCCCGCCAGGTGCCCGCCGGGAGCCGCTGGGAGGAACGTTCGCGTTGACGTCTCACCTCCCCGATGCAGAAGCTTTGGCCCATTTTTCGCGTCGCATTCGCGTCAGAACCAATCAGAGAATCCTGTGGGCGGGATGCGGAGCAGCGTGGGAACCAAAAAGAGAGAAGGGGCAGGGCAGAACGTCTTCCCTTTCTCTGTGCTGCTTTCGCTGGTGGTTCAGGGGTTCCTAGCGGCATGTTGGTTGATCAGGCAATGCACCGGGTGTGCCGGGCGCGCCAGACGCACCGGACACGGGACACGCCTTGTCTGTCTCGACCTTAAGAGTGCCCCTCACCTGTGACAGGAAAGGAAATCACAGACAGTCAGTCCAGGAAAAATCATGTGACCTGGATGATCAAGGACTCTGCTGTAAGAACTTCGCTGGAAGTGTTTCTCCAGCCTGAGCTCCTTATTCTCAGAAGAAAGTGTCAGACAGATTTATGCCTTGCGGCTGCCCCACCTACCCTCTTGCCTACTCACTTGCCCTAGAACTTAACCATCAGCTCTTCCAAAAACTGCTGGTTCCGCCCAGGTTCTGCCTGCCTTGCCGTTTTGCATGGAAAACTGCATGCAATGAGCATCCATCCCAACACAGTGCTGCAATGAAAGCCATGCAGTGCAATGAAAGACAGCATGCGCACTCAGGTGTGCATTTGGATGCAGACCTGATGAAATCATTCTGGTTGTGGCCTGCAAGGAAGTACTGTGCACCTTCTACATGTGTGCCCAGGTCACGTGCCCGCCCCTCCTCATTTCGGCTCTGAATGATGGGCAGGCTGCGTAAATGACCTTTGCGGGATATATCTGGCCCACAGGCCGTAGTTTGAGGACCCCGGATCTATGGGGTTGCAAATTATTTTCCTGGCCACATTCGTAGGCTTTTAACAGCAGCCTGACACTTAGAAATGTAGCAGTTAAATAAAGTATTTCCTAGCATGGAGATAAAATAATGGGAAAAGCTCCATTTGCTTGCTTTCCCTGCTTCCGGGTCTGTTAAAGGCACAGGAGTAGGACCAGAGAGAGAGAGAGAGAGAGAGAGAGAGAGAGAGAGAGAGTGAGGAGATGGCAGTTCCAATCAGGACTAATACAGGGGGAAAGATTACAAGAGCAAATAAACTGATCTTGCTGTCTTTGAACTTAAGAGCAGTTCTGCCTATATAACAGAAATAGCAGGTTCTCATCTGTCATCACAGGTATAGTTCGGTGGGACGGTAATTAAAGAGGGGGTATAATAACTGCTTACAAAATATTTGACAGCTCTGAAGAAGGAGGGAAACAAGTGAGTCTAGTGGGATAAATGAGTACAGTTTGAAGCGAAGAGCTGGAAAAGAGCAGGAGAAAATGTATCATAGGTGGAAAGGAAACTCTCACCATTTTAATGGGGTTCTGTAAATCTAGTCTAGACAAAGCTCTCAGCATTATGCTGTAAAAATAATCCTATGATGGCAGAGGATCAAGAAAATTATTTAATGGCATTTTCCATCTCCTCCTTTTTGGTGACTCTGTTTTATTGTTACTGTCCATTAGGGGAAAGAAAGAAAAAGAAAAACCTGGATAACAATATATGTAAAAAGTGAAGTCAATGTGCATTAACACTTTTTGAAATACTGCGGGCCCCCATATCCGGCATCCACGGATTCACTTATCCGTGGATAGCGGGTCGCACCCCGCATACCCCACCGGCCATTAAAGGCATTTTTACCCAAGGGTGTATATACGCAACACCTGTGGAATGGGAGGAAATGGGTTTACCTTAGTAGCTTGTGTGTGTCTTCCTTTAAACATACCTCAGTTGAAACCAACTGAGTGCTAGAGAGGCTCAGTTGAAGAACAGGAAGCAGGAACTGGAACTGCATTCGTCCCTATCTGCGGTTCTCCAGTATCTGGGGGGGGGGCTGGAACGGATCCCCTGTGAATACCAGGGGGCCCTGTACTTAAATACATTGTTAGGCTGATCTTTGAACTTAATATATGTGTCGTCTGTAAAACTAGTAGCCCAATCCTTTTCAGATAGCAATAGCACATGGCTAGTGGCGCAGTGGGTTAAACCACTGAACCATGAACTTTCGATTGAAAGGTTGGCAGTTCGAATCCGTGTGATGGCTCCTGCCAACCTAGCAGTTCTAAAGCAAGAAATTGCAAGTAGATTAATAGGTACCGCGTCAGCGGGACGGTAACAGCGTTCCATGCGCCTCGGTGTTGAGTCATGCCGGCCACATGGCCATGGAAACGTCTTCGGACAGCGCTGGCTCTTCGGCTTTGAAACAGAGATGAGCACCGCTCCCTAGAGTCGGACACGACTGGACTTAATTGTCAAGGGATACCTTTACCTATTCACCAATAGCACATGACTGATGTCTGACATATCCTAAGCCTGTCCTGGCAATGCCACACTGATGGCGCACTGATGCTGGCACAACAAGGGTCAAATGACAAGCCTGTCCTGGCAAAGCAATTCTGGCTCAGCCCTTCCCAGTAACACCCCTAGCATGCATGGAAACACCAACACAGTCCGCTACCCATTGAGTGGTGTCCTGACATCAGTGCATCATTGGCATGACGTTGGTGCATCATCGGCATGTCATCGCTGTGACATGGAGACACACTGGCATATCTTGAGGACAGGATTGGGCCTTAAATGTATGTTTTTTAGGAGAGAACTGCTGCAGCAATGAGGGGCCCCAATCCAACACACAGCAGCATGCACTTACGTTCTGCTGAAATCAATAAGACTTTAAGCACGCATAAATGTGCACTGGACTGCAGCCAAGGGGTTCCATTTAATAGGGGCATTTTCTTTGCAGATTACATTATCATTGTTTATCCTTGTAGCAGAGCGCAAAAAGCTATGCCAGGGACTCATTTCTCCCCTAACAAGTGCATCAGTAGTGAAAGGAAACAGGCTTATGTAATAGGATGAGAAAAATGGCTGTGGATTCAGCACGTGAGTTGCCTGCTCTATATTTCAACGTCTGCTCTTGTAGAAAGTCATTCCCTTATTATCATTGCCATTGTTCACACAGACGGAACCAAGTTTTGTGGGTTCTTTCTGCATCCTCTGATGCAGGACTTTAGTCATAAACCGGAAATGTTCACTCTGACACTGCATCATGGGAGGTGCAGTATGTGTTGTATTCAGGCACAGAGTATTAACTGGGCACTGTCTCTAGACGTCCTCTCCCCCTCCATCTCTTGGCCTAGGACAGTGTTTTCCAAACCTTTTTGACCTGCGGCTCCCTTGACCATTGGCAACCATTGGCCGTGGCTCCCCATTACATTATGTTGATGCCTGCCAATTGGCACTGCACTGTTTTCCAAGAGGATTCCGTGGCGATCCACGGCCCCCCTCACTGGTTTACGCGGCTCCCCTGGGAGCCACGCCTCCCAGTTTGGGAACCACTGGCCTAGGAGAACCCCTGCTGGAGGGGTGTGTTAGTGCTGACCAAACCTCCTTCCATTTTGGCCACTCCTTTCACAGGCAGTGAAAATGGAGAAGGCGCAGCTTTTGTCAGAGGGGTGGCACAACGTTTTCAAAATTTGTCGGGGTTGTGAGCGCATACCAGGGGTGACAGCAGGTGTCTCTCCCTTTATAGAAAGAGTGCTGATGGTGGAGTTAGCCCTTGAATCCTGCTGCTCACTGCTGATCTTCCCAGTGTCTCTTGTTCTTCCTGGCAGCTGCCTCCAGCCACTATGTCGTGTCATTCCATGGAGCAATCCAAGAAAATGCAATGGCACTGCTGCCTCCATGGAAGTGCCGTATTTTCTATACAAGCACAGAGAGAGAGAGAGAGAGAGAGAGAGAGAGAGAGAGAGAGAGAGAGAGAGAGAGAGAGAGAGAGAGCTATGGACCTATTGCTGCTGCCATTGGAAAGCTGCTCTCCAACACTGATTTTTTTTAAAAAAAATGTTGCCCCCCCCTAAACTTGGCAGGGTTCAACCCACCCCTTGACCTCCCCAGCACCCTGAAAAAGCTGAATATATATTCAGCAAGTATTTTCAAGTGCTTACTTATTTCATAGCCTGCCAGGAAGCTGCCAGTAAATAAAACTCCTGGAAGAGATTTTGAGGATAAAATTCTAAGGGGATTTGGGAGAAGGGTTTCTCGAGGCAAGAGTTGGACTGGAGACAGGAAAAGAGATTGAATGAAGGTCCAATCCTAACTAACTTCTGTGCCACCAGGGTGTGTGTGCTGCATCCTGGGAGGGGGGGGAGTCACGGTCATGGCGGACTCCTCAAGGTAAGAGAGCGTTTTTTTCCCTTACCTTGGCGCTGCATTGCAACTACATTGGCACTGGAAAGTTGGATAGGATTGAGCCCTGAAGAGATGACACTGATTGTGAGTAATGGAATCATCCTGATAATACAATGGATGAGAGAACAGTAGCCTTCTGTTCTTATGCAGCATGAAACTTAAGTAGCGCCCTGGGAGTCAATGTCAGCATCCAGGGAGTGAGAGAGACTGAAGCCTTCACATTTCAGCTGGGACCACCGATGGGGTAACAGCAGGAGGCTTGGAGAGGTCCTCCGTCCTATTCACTCACCTGCAGATGACAGGTTTGATTGGGCTCCATCCTCTCCAAATATTTGTTGCCTAGAGACTCATCTTCCATATGCTTATTTGTATTGTTCACATTGCTTCCTCTTTTTCCCCTTCCCTTTTCTGTTAAATCAATTCTCATTATTTTGTCTCCCTTTTACTAAGTTGCTGCCCACTGTTTTTCTCCCCTTATATCCTTTCAGGAAATGTGAGGTTAGTGGGCTGGCAGCACTGTGCGTTCATCTGGGACTCTGGTATCCAGTCTGCTACAATTTGAAAAAAACAACAGGTTCTGTAGTTTCTTCCCCCACAACCAGGGGAAAGTGGAATTACACATATATGAATTATACTTACATTACAGCACAAGCCTTTGCATGTCTACTCAGAAGTAAGTCCCATTGAGTTCAATGGGACTTGCTCGCACTTGGTGTGTGTAGGAATGTAGCCTTGGTTTCCTTCTCTGCATTCTTGATTAAAATGCATAATAATAACACATGTTTAGTCGTCGTTCTACTGAAAGCAGTGGCCAGGCTCTCCTCCTTGAGTTCTACTATAGAATTTCTCAGCAATTTTCATTGCTCATGCGGACCATAAACACTTGGGAGAGGAAAACTGATGTACATATATTCCACCAGAAGAGGACCTAACTCCTCTCGAGCTTCTTAACCCTTTGTATGCCTACTCATCTAACATTCTTGCTCTCTTTTCTCATTCCACCAAGTTAAAGACCATGTTTGGATAGGGTAAAATATGGGGCGGGGGATGTTTCCCTGAAGCCAACAACAACAACCTTATATTATAGAGTACTAGATCCTTTAGTTATTCTTGCAAAGTCCTTTTGTTGAAGGAGCTGCATTTTTTGAAATCTGCTTTTCCACTATATGCTGGTTCTTTCTAGCCTTGGATTCTATCAGAAAAAAAAGCAGACCAAAGGCAATTTTCACGCTTTTCTGGAAAACTGCTGATTTCCTAAATACTAAGGTGCGTGTGATTGAAAGGTCAGGTCCTTGGCTGTTATAAATGGAGATTTGCTAGAATGGAGTCACACAAATTTCCATTAGCAAAAGATCTGCCTTGTTGCAATTAGGCTAATAGAATCAGAGAAACCCTAATAGACGCTGAGCTGAGGTCATCGTGCCCATCCCAAGAGGCCAGTGTATCACTCGAATGCTTTGTGCTTTGACCAGCCTCATTTCTAGCAGGTTCAGACATCCCAGTTTGGATCGGCTAATACTCCTGGCCTTTGATTAATGTCCTGTGTGAGTGAATAATTTATGCTTGTGATATTTAAAGAATGAAGATGCTAAAAATCCCCCATTCACTGAAGCTGCTACAGACTGTGGAAGCTGCGTGTCAGCAGTTGCAGCCGTCAGAGACTGCTGCTCACGATCCCCCCCTCCTCCAATGCCATCAGATCTCTGGCAGCTCCCCTCCCCAGAGGAAAGCAAAGTGCTTATTATGGGACCAGATGACAGCCCTGAGTTGACTGCGCTAAAGCATAGTTTGTTTAACATCGTAGGGTACTGACTCTCTCTTAGCATATATTTTGGTCCTGTGTGCAGGTTATAATCATGCTTAAAAAGATGATGTACTCCTGGCAAAGACAACTGCTTGCTGTTGAAGCACTCCCATTCCTGCCTGCCTCTAATCTGTGTCTGGTGCCATCTGGCGAAATCCGCAGGGGCCGGCCGAGCTAACAATACCAAACTCATTTCCTTGCATACCATTGCAAGAGCATTGGATAATGCTTGCATTCCCTCAGAGGTGTGGAACTGTTCATTTGATGGTGAATCCTCACGATTACCTCTGGAACAGGGAAGGAAGGAAGGATGCCGTGCGGGCCATTGGGGGTTTATGGACGTATTGAAATGATGGATATCCCTCCTTTCCCTCTGAATAAATGGAACGCTCAAGGCGGCATACAATAAGGAGAAAAAACTATAACATGCAAAAATAGAAACTATAAAGTGCAATAATTGTAAAAGATCAGAAAGAGTAGCGCAATAAAAATTTTAAAACAAAATACAGAATACAGCAACAAAACCCAAACACAACTAACTTTGAAGGGAAGCCCAGGTGGAAAAAGAAAGCCTTGTTCAGCCCTAATGTGGGGTGTGGGGATCCTGGCCTCTTCCTATGCCTTTTATTATTGGGAAGAATAAGCACTACTGAATTCAGTGGGACTTACTTTCAAGTATACAGGCCTAGGTCAGTCAGTGGTCAGTCAAGGGAAGACCCTCTCCAGTTACTGACAGGCAAAAGAAAGCCATAAAGAGATCTTTTACTAAACACATACAAGAGATATAGTCCGGTGAAAAGGACTGTTCCACGAAAATTACCAGACTCAAGAGTAAGCACCCACTTTTCCTAGCTTGTTATGGTCTTTTAAGGAAGGTGTTGATTTATCACAGTTGCTTTGAAGATAACACTTTTATAACTCTCAGGAAGTGAATTCTTCAGCAAACAATTGGCAATTGCTTTTCAAGTTCCTTTTAGTAGTCTCTGTTGGGTGTGATTTTCCTATTCAAACTAAAGGTAAAGGGATTTTAGAAAGAAAACAACAACAAAGCCCTGATGATAGCACAGTCTGATCTCCCTCAGTTGAAGGGAGGCTTCTTCATTTAAATTCATTTTAGTACTCATCTGAATGTAGGGTGTGTAAAGCACAGATATCTCATCCTACACACATCTCATTATAATGAAAGGCGTAGCTTTTTGCAAGAGAGGTTACTTGTGGATTGTACATATGCACCACCTTGCTATACATTTAAATAAAATTGGGTTGTGTAACACTCTTTTCGATAAGATTCCTTTTGCATGTTTGTTGGCTATAAAAACCAAAGATAGCCCTGTGCAAGTGGAAGGCACTGCTACTTGTCTCTAGTGTGGGAGGGGGGCAGTCACCCTCCCTCAGCTGCAGCTCTCTATACTGCATTCCCCACTGTTTGGAGGGCTCCCCATCCCTGTAGAATGACTTTTCAGAGCTGTAAAGGGATTTTGTCAAGGCAAAATCAACACACACACACACACACACACACACACACACACACACGCTGTGCATGAGCAGAAGCGCCTTCCTCCAACTCATGTAGGAGAATTTGAAGACCTAAGCCAAGTCATGGTGTTTTGGAATTCTTTTTCCAGGAGTCAACATTAAGCCCGACCCACACCACACGATTTCCGGCGTGTCCCAGACGTGCACGGAGCTGTGTGGTCACCATTTCAGGAGAGCAGCTGAACGCGGGAGAGCTGTGCTCATGTTTTGAGGGGGCGGGTATGCGAAGCTACTGCAGCCACCAATCAGATGAGACGGCGGGATGAAAGGGGTTGTCAGTCAATTGGAACTCACTTGGTCTCTGATTTTTCTTGGATCCATTTCTCCTTCTCACAAAAGTTAGCAAGATGAATTCTATTCCTGGCACAAACTGTTTTGTTAGTTTTCTCTCCTTCCTGCCCCCCTCTCTCTTCTCTCTCGTATTGGACCGCACTTGTGCTTAGCCAATCACCACTGCGCTTTCTAAGAAGGTGGGACAACAGGAGGGACTATTTGCAAGAAGAGGCTTGTGGAGACGAGGTCAGCGCTGGAAGGCGAGAGGCCAGGCACCTACGCTCGCTCGCCTCCGCGCCAGATCTCATGCGGTGTGGGTCGGGCTTTAGGCTTCTTACAGAAATGGTAAGTTATTGAAGATGAGCTATTCAGTAATGGGGAACCATGTTTTATCTGGGGAACTGCACTGGGGAACACACATAAGTCTCACACACAGGCACATAATAAAGGCTTAAGCATGCAACCTTACACATGTATTAGGAAAACATGCCTAGGGTCCACACATAGCCATGGAAATAATCTTTTGTGCTTGTGTGCACACACACACAAATATGAACATTCTGCCTTAAAGATACGAAGCCCCTCCCCCTTCCTTATCTAAGCACCACTTTTGTTGGTATATAGGCTGTTGGCAGAGCAACTCCAGAGGTGACATGGGCTCATCCTAAACTCACATTTGTCTTCATCTCCCTGCTGGTCAGACTTTCGATTCCATGCTAAGTTCCCACGGTCCATGGAAAGAGGCATACAATCTCTTTAAAGGCAAAGGAGGCCAAATTAATGAAAGCTAGAGAGTGACTGTAGAGGCACACTGGTGGGCATGACAAGATGGCCTGACATGGCCCCTCATGCCTGAGATTCTGAATGCGTGCGGTACAGAAACTGCATTAACAAGCCAAAAATCTCTGGCTGATTTACAGTGGCAGATGATAATAGAAGTTGTGGTTACCACAAACTGCAGTTCAGCAAAGAGAGAATTACTACTAATTAGAGTCGTCGGATTTTTTTCCCCTAGAAGTGCTGATGGGGTAAACATGGGGAGAGTGCCATGGGAAACACACGTCAGAATCACAATCTCTTGTGCTCATGCTAAACAAGGCACCCTCAAAGTTGTACTGTTACTCTCTCCATCCCTTGAGATAACCGGTGACATTGCAAGGAGGAGATCAAGAACATCATAAAATGTGAAGTGCTCGCAAAATACTGTAATGACAGACCACAACTGATTCAGCGCCTATGGACTATGGAGAAGTGACGAATTCCCTCCTTTGAGAACATGTTCCACAGCTGATTATTAATGGTTCGCTAAAGGGTACATTTTGTACATTTAAGGTATTTGTTTTTCACTTTGAGGCAATCTTTCCTCTCTGTTCCATTCATTTGAAAAACTAATCCAGTACTTGCTCACATACTTGATCCTTCTTCAGTTGCTTTCCTAGCCTTGGGATATTTAGTTTAATTTTTCTAAAGAAATATGTCGTTTAATTTAGTAAAGCCTCTTGAGAATTTCACCAAGTTTTAGTTGCACTTTCTCATAGGCCTAAACTACATGTAAGGGCAACAAATACATGTCTTTAAAAATGGGTCTGTTCCAATTATACCTGAAGTGGGGAACAGGGTGCAATTTCAAGCACAAAGGGGGGGGAGAGATACAGGACCCTGGAGTGCTCACATTTCTCATTCCACAGCCACTCTGTCAAACGTTCTTCGCCCAGCTGGGCTCACTTTCAGTACTGGAACCGGACTGGGATAAAAGGAACTTGAGTTGAGGGCATGACCCAGAAGTTAAGAGTGATGGGCAGGTTCAGCATTTCTGTATGCACATACTTTTTGCACTTCAAATCACCCCCAGTCCCACACTTTTGACATGATTGAGGCAGGCGTCCCTGTTATTTCAATCCAGAATCCAGCGTTTCAACCTCTGTACATGGAGGTCCTGTTTAGCTATCATGGCTGTCTGGTGTTAGTAGCTATCCTCAAAGAATTTGTAATCCTTTGTAAAGCCGTATAAACGTGTGGTTTCTTATTACCACATCTTGACTACCAATCAGTTACACTGGTAATCTCAAACTCTCCTATTGATCTGGTGAGCCCTGAAACGCTTGTGCAAGACCACCTTATTCCCTTCAATGGAGAGACAGCTCCATATGTGGGCAGAGTCGCCCCCTGTAATGAGGTGAAATGGGAGATGGCGAGCCCTTGTGGATAGAAATAGGGTGTGTGCGTGTGCACATGCGCGCAGATTTTCTGAATCTATAGAGTGTCACTGGATTGGCGAGGCAGGGGTATCTAAAGAAGTCTGCATTTCTTGGTTGGCTATTTCAAAGCTAGCAATCAGAAGCGTATAAATAAGCATCTTTTGTATTTTCTATATTGTTTCTGATTAGGCAGACTATTAAGGCTAAGCTTGTAGATTCTTTCTCACTATAATGGAGAATACAAATCAAGAAGATAAGTGCCAGCCGCCTTTTGAATAGGGTGTGTGCACAATGGCAAACAGTACAAGTTAGTCTCCTCCCCCAAGTGACAGTTACAAGGTCTATTAAAGAGATTGTCATCACTACCGTACATGTTTTTGCCGCAATAAGGTGGAGCAGAGAAAGAGGTTCCCCTTGAACCAGTCCGGTTTTAGTGTAGTTGCACAATTCCACATCAGCATCTATTCCCAGACACTCTCCATGCAAATGGCAGAGTTGTATGCTACAGATGCCTGAAACTAGCCTGGCAGGTATAGACAAGACCTTAGTTCAGGGATATAATATAAAAATATTTAGTTTTATTTGTTCTAGTTAAAATATTTTTACCTTGCAGGGAAGGCAGCTTACAATTAACAATTAAAACAATAAACTAATTAATCGTAGCAAATTACAAAAGCAGCATAAATGAGAAATTGTCAATTAAAAATTACAAAATCATTGGGAAGGTGCCAAGCAATACCATGGGAACACAGTGAAAGTACTGTAAACCCCATATGCTAGAGAAAATAAATAGGTTTCAGCTGCCATTGGTATTTCCTTTATGTATTTAAAGATGAAATATCCTCCTTTTCCGCTCCCAGAAAAGGAAGCTCAAGGACTGTAGGTAGAGGGGAATCTCTAGAGGTAGAGAGTTCCATATGTGGGGGACACTACTACAGAGAAGGTCCAGCTGATCTTAGGGATCAGACCACTTCATACAGGGGGAAAAGTTTCTTCAGGTAGCCTGGCCCCAAACCATTTGGGCTTTAAAGATGCCAACCAGCACCTTGAATTGTATCCAGAAACAAACCCGTAGCCAGCATAATCAAATAGCAGCAGACTGACATGGTCAAACTGCCTGGCACTAATCAATGCTCACACATCAGGTTTCTGCACTAGTTTGTGTTTCAAAGATTCTGCAAAGCAGGCCCTCAAAGATCACTACAATCTTGATGTGACCAGACTGTGAATAACCATTGCCAGGTTTGATTGCTCAAGGAAAGTACACAGTTAGTGCACCAGCCTAAGCTGGGCAGTGGTGCTCTGTACTACAGCTGTCACTCATCCATCCAGGAGCAACACTGGGTCCAGGAGAACCCCAAAACTTTGAACTTGGTCCTTCAAGGGGAGTGTTATCCCATATGGAACAGGCTGACAATCCATAACCTGGGCTGCAGATCTCCTGACTCATAATAGCACTTCTGTCCTGTCCAGATTTAATTTCACTTTGTTCACTCCCATCCAGCCCAGGCAGACAAAAAAAATCAGGATTTCCATATATCTAAACATGCTCTTTAAACCACAGACGTCTTCTACTTTTTCCTGGGTGTGCAAGCATGCTTCATTTTCCTTTCAGTCTGCTTGTTTACACTGGTGGTTTGGAAACGCAGCCTGTTCCATGTAGACAGAGCATAGAACCAGGCGTGGCCAAACTGCAGCTCCTGGTCACATGCGGCTCTTTGACGTATAATGTGCGGCTCTCAGAAATATGTTGGCTGAGCTCCTTTTTGCATCTCAATTAATATAAAAGGTAAATAAGAAAATGTCAAGCTTTATAATTATTGACCAGGTATAAACTGAGAGTCCACTGGATTAAAACGTAAGTTTAATGTTCATGGTGAGTAAATATATGTAAGAATGTAAATGATTCTTAAATGTGGCAGCTCTCAAACATTTCTCTTATGGCTCTCAAACATCTGAAGTTTATCATATGTGCCTATTACATTAAACAAGTTTGGCCACTCCTGATATAGACAGACTCCATATAGACAGAGGAAGACAGGAAACAGAAATAGAAGCTCCTTGAGATGTGTGATTGTTCATGAAGTGATTTGGGTTGCAATTCTCAAACTGCTTATTTGAGGACAAACATTTACAATTCATCTGGATCCTATGATCAAGACTAGAGACTTTTCTGAGCAATTGTTCTTTGTGTGGGTTGGCGTTTTTCTTTGACATAATAAATGCAGAGTTGTTGCTTCTTTGTGGCACTGGGTCTTGATGCCTTCCCAAAAGGTGGTGCCTTTGTTGCCAGGCAACCATATTTTCTGTTTGTTCAAAGCACCAAATTTTGCACTCAGGAAAATGTCATTCTTCTCTCCAACAATGTAACCATTGCTATTGTGTTTATGTGGCTGCCAGTACAATCCTATGCATGTCGACTCAGAAGAAAGTCCCATTGTGTTCAATGGGTCTTACTCCCAGGAAAGTGGGCATATGATTGCAGCCTGTGTGAGGGGCACAGGCATCTCTTGGGTATTGCCTGTAACATGAATTGAGGCAAGCAGATCTGGACTATCCATGAGGCCAACTGAGCAGGTTGCCTCAGGCAGTAGATTGTTGGGGGGCACCTTTGTCTGTCCACTCACCTCCACAGCTCCTCCCACCCCCTAGATTGAAAAAGGAAGAGAGGGGCAGAGTGAAAGAGAGTGAAGGGCTAGAGCAGAAAGATGAGAGCCTGGTGCATCCCCAGATATAGGGAGGCAGTATTTGGCATGCAGCATCAAGTGCCAAGAGGTTTGAGGCAGGCCCTGGAGGCAAGATATATAAGTACTCTTCCCTTGCTCACACCATATTTATTTTATTTATTTTTCACATTTTTATACTGCCCTTCCTCCAAGGAGCTCAGAGTGGTGTACATATTTCCTCCCCTCCTTTTTGTCCTCACAACAACCCTGTGAGGTAGGTGAGGCTGAGAGATAGTGACTGGCCCAAGGTCACCCAGGAAGCTTCATGGCTGAGTGGGAATTTGAACCTGGATCTTCCAGGTCTAAGTCCGACTCCCAAACCACTACACCATCCTGGCTCATCCTGGCACCATATCATATCTCTGTCATTTTGTGACTTTTCATTTAAAAAAAATACTTTGGAGATCATCTTCTTCCTTGTCCAACTGCTTGAGTGTAGGAGTACTCATCTTGGTGGTGCTGTTGTTTTAATGGTGATGCAGAAAAAATGTTTTCCTGGTTTCTGTTCATATCTGCCTCCCCAGGTCACAGGAAAAACCTCACATTTGGCAACTTAATCTTTCCTCTTTTCAAGGAGAGCATACACATTAGGCTGACTCTGGGTGCAGGGAGACTCCCAGAGCTAACTCAATCAAGTCTCTCAGGACTCAACGATCGAACCATCAAGGACCATCTAGAAATCTTCTACCCAGCTCAGTCCACTATTGTTCCTATTGTCTTCTGTAAAATGTAAATCCAAAGTCTCTTGTGTTTCTGTAATACTCTGTAACTATGCTCATTCTCAGCAACCATGTGATGTTCTGCTTGGAAATGTATAAAAACTGTGCTCACATGGTTGCAAAGGGTCAGTGCCCCTTCCTGGGGTGCTGTCCACTGCGCTGCGTAACAATAAACCCATACTTTTCCCTTGTTCACCAGTCTTCCTGGTCCTCCATTATTAACTATCCTCTGCTTAAAAATTCCGCTACAATGGCAACACCAGCAAAGCTACTTCTGCAATGTTTCATTGTTTCATCTTTTAAACATCTACAGTCCAAAGTTGGGCAATATTTTTATTGGAACTAATGAAGGAGTCAGAACGCATTGAAAAGCAAACTTTGGAATCAGGGCCACTCAGAGGAATTTTATCAGGGAGTACAAAGTTTATTTTGGGCCCCTTCCTTTCATGTAAATTTGGCTCCTGGTCCCCCTTTTTTGCTCATGGGCCCCCTTTTTGACCCATTTTTGGCCCTGGGCCTGGGTACAATTGTACCCCCAGTAAACCCCCCCTCTCAGAGGCCTGTTTGGAATTCTACAGAACTCTTCATCAGTTTAGATCCTAAGCAAATGGAGGGGGCCATCTTGGAAGCATCCCAAAGTTCTGCAGTTTGTAGACTTAACGGTGGAATTAAGGGGGGTTGGGTAGACTGTCTCTGAAATTTGTGAGATGGTTTCATTACACTCTGGTGGCTGCTGGGACAAAGGAAGCAACGATGGCTACAATCCCATGTTTGGAAAGCTTTATTTATTTATAAGCTGTTTCTTAGTTTAAAATCAGGCCTGCCCACAAACTATGTGGATTGTGATCTGCAGTTTTAAAACTAAGACTCAGAGACTATTTTTGCAAAGGATAAAATGCAGTTGGGGCACTCATTCCACGATTGTTTGGATAAACTCTGAGCGGTTTGAGGCCTTCAGGCTGCAATGGCTCTCAAAGCGGGCAGGTAGCAGCACATCTATGTGTTAGGTAATCTGCCTCTCTGTGCAACAGATCTATCCTAGTGAAAAAGGAGTGAACGGTTTGCAAGATCATTTACTATAGATACACATGTTACAAACAGAGCCCGTTTCACATGTCAATTTGATTCACAGCCAAGAAGCACCACCTGCTCATGTAAATTCCCAATTTGCACTGGCAACTGTGATAATATCTCCTTGTGATTGAGAAAACAACCAAGCACTTAGCTCACAAAACAACAGGTCTGTTTCTTTAATGGAATGCATGGGAGTTGCCCATAAATGATATTTAATTGTTGTGTGCTGTCTCCTTTTCTCATGTAGCATTCTCAGAGTTTTGCACTTTGTAGATGCAGAACGTGCTTCATTGATAATGATGGAACTGAAATGAGAATGAATTCCTTTTCGTATGAAAAAAATCCTGCAATACCAAACACTGACACAGTATGTATGTGCTTATATCAAGTATATATAAATAGGGGTACGTGTAACAGTAAAACACACCTCTTCCAGCGGGCATTCAGTGCCAGAGGTCTAGCTTTTTCCATTCTTGGTTGGCTATACTTTGTTTTTTATTACATATACATTCTTGGTTGGCTATACAAGTTGGTTTTACTTGTTTATCATTTGTTTTTGGTTGGTTATATTGATTTTATTTTGTGTTTCATTGTGTGCCACCTTGAGCACAGGAAAAACGGCTAACAGTACAATCCTGTGTGAATGACACCCAGCTCTATCTCTCCTTCTCTCCATCTTCGAAGGTGGCGGTCAAGGCCCTGGAGCATTGCCTGGATGCAGTTGGGAACTGGATGCAGGCTAACAAGTTGAAATTAAATCCAGACAAGACAGAGGTCCTCTTGTTTTGAAAAGTTCAGTGCAACTGCTGCATCATCTTCAACCTACTCTGACTGGAGTTGCAATCACTCTGCTGGAACCGGTTTGCACAAACAATGGTCAAACAATTGCTCTTAGAATGGCAAGTGATGGCTGTTGCCGGGGTGGGTGGGCTCTGAAGTGTACCAACTAGGACTGTACCTGGCCACAGTGGTCCATGCCCTAGTGACATTGTGATTAGACTACTGCAATGCACTCTATGTGGGGCTGCTCTTGAAGACAGTCCAGAAAGTGCTGCTGGTATAGAATGTGGCAGCCCGTGTGGTCATGGCAGCTTAGTGATTTGACTCTGATTTTTAACCTTTAAATCCCTTATGGCTTGGGGCCAGAGAATATCCCCCAAGATTGTCAGAGGGGGCCCTTCTTTGTGTGCCCCCCCTTGACTGAAGCAAGGGGACAACAGCAAGACGATGAGCCTTCTTGCCTCCCAGGCGAATTATCATCAGCCTCCTCCCTGGACACTTATGCAGGGTAAAATCCTCTTTCCCTTCCCAAGCCTCCCAATTGGTTGCGTTCTATAATAAAAAATGTTTTGTTTGGTTGAAGGTGCATGAATTCATGGCAGGTCCAAATAATATCATGATAATCTATAGTATACAGAGACATATCTGCCTTACCTGAAGTGCTCTGTCAACCTCATCTAGCATATTCCCCCCCAGAGGCGTAGCTACGCCCTGCGCGAGAGGGGACGTGAAAAAATGTCACCCCCGTTGATGTCACTTCTGGAAGTGATGTCACTAGCCCCACCCCCTGTGACGGCATCGCCAGTGAAAACTGCCAAAAACAGGTGAGTCAGGGGGCTGGGTGGGCAGGGGGGCACTTCTTTTCTCACTGCCACCCGTCTGCAAGGCCCATAGTTGCCTTTTTGCACCACTGTTGCCTTTTTTGCGCCACTTTGTGGCGCTTTTTCTTTGCCGCCGCCGAATTGCCACAGATACAGCGGCTTTCACACCCTCCTGCGTGTCGCCCAGGGGTGGTGGGCCCTTCCCCCCTAGTTACAACTCTGATTCCCCCCTCACAGCTTCTTCTGTTTTGAAGAGGGAAATACAGAACAGAATCTATATTATACTGTTGGTTTTGTTAATACCCCAGGAACATATCCACTCACTCTTCCCATCCTCAAGCAATATCGAATATATTTATTTATTATTTGCAGTTATATCCTGCTGTTCAATAGAGATCAAACAAATCCAGACAGCCAAAAGAGCAGAGACCACCAAATGCAAATTAATTAATAATAAAACTTAATTCTGCAAAAAAATACAGTTGCTGCAAGTAGCCATTTTTCATGTAGAGTCCAAATGTCTGAGGAAACAAATTGGTTTTGAGTTGCTTTTTAAAGGTCAAGAGAAAGGGGACCTCTCATACTTCTTCCGCAGAGATTTCCACAATTAGGGGACCACAACGAAGAAGGCCTGTCTCTTCATCCATGCCAACCTGACCTCCCTTAGTGATGGCACATGAAGCAAGAAATCCCTGGAAATTCTTAATGACTGGATAGTATCATGTAGCAGAAGGCAGTTGTAAAGTTACTAAGGGCCCAAATAATAATAATAATAATTAATAATAATAATAATAATAAACCGTATTTATATACCGCCTTTCTTGGTCATTGGATTTCTCCTCTGACTTAATCCAAGGAAATCCATGGGCAGGCTTTCCTAACCCCCCATATGTTTTTTTTTTTCAATATATAAATGTCCAATCTTTCGTGAACAGCTACATTCCAGGTGGTATCCTTTTGCAGTCTGGCTTTTTTACGCTCCCACACGTCGCCTCCCTGGCCGTCGCCTCCCACACTCGACCGACGCAGCTGGGAGCTCTTATCTCTCCTCAAGGAGGCTTTTCACAACTTTTTGTTGGCAGTGTGTCTCGAACTTGTCATTCACCAATCTTCGGGCTTGCAAGGTGGCGGCTCTCCCAACTGAGCCAGACCCCTCTGCATAACAGCCCAATCCAGCGTAAGGATCCGCCCGCCTGATCCCGTGCACCACAACAGGCAGGCAGCCCGTGGCGGTAAGTCTACTCGGGGAAGGGGACGCTCGTCCCCTTCCATGAGTGTAACCGGGGCTGGGGCTGATTGGCCTCCTCGGAATTTTGCTGGCAGAAGTCGGGGAGGCAGTGTAACGACTCAGCTGCCCGGCAGGGGCCTGGATATGTCGGGAGCCATGCCCCTGCCCGGGGCGGCTGGGCCTATGGCTGCCCTCCCGGCTACGCTGACCCTCCACCCGTCCACTGACACCCCCGTCCGCCGGATCCTACCTTTCCTGGGTTCGTCAGCTGGGCGAGGGCTCCGTCGGTGGAGTAGGGAAGGCCTTGCACTGGCCTTCCCTGCTCAAAAGTAGTCGGAAACGTGCTTTATGGCATGTTTGCGACTAATTCGGGCGGTGGAACGCTTTTTCTGCCGCCCGTATTTATTTATTTATTTTTCACATTTTTATACCGCCCTTCCTCCAAGGAGCTCAGAGTGGTGTACATATTTCCTCCCCTCCTTTTTGTCCTCACAACAACCCTGTGAGGTAGGTGGGGCTGAGAGATAGTGACTGGCCCAAGGTCACCCAGGAAGCTTCGTGGCTGAGCAGGAATTTGAACCTGGATCTTCCAGGTCTAAGTCCGACTCCCAAACCACTACACCATCCTGGCTCTACTACACCATCCTGGCTCCTGATGTATTTAGATCAGGATTGCACTCTAAGACATATAACACTCTTAAATACATACACAACACAATGGTTTGATCTATTTATTTATTTATTTAAAATATTTATATACCACGTTTCCGGTGCTCAAAGCACTATACAACAATAAAAATGCAATATAAAATACAATTAATAAAAACATTAAATAAAACCAAGTAAAACAATTAAAATTATACTGGTGCAGTTTACCTATTACAACTGTCTATAGTAGAGTTTTGAAACAGTCTTATATCCCCATCACCAGGCTTACCGTTCCTCTTTCTTCAGTTAATATTGGTACTGTATTTGGCTCATGGCACTTTCTTTACTTTTCCCACTGCTCTAGCTCTATATGCTATGCAGATTTATAGTGCGGACTTATCAAGATAGGGCAAGATATATGACTGTCTGAGAATCTGAGCTCCTCCAGATTGTCGTTTGATGTGAAGCAGGCAACAAACCAAGAGATGCAATGATGCCAGGCATGCTGATATCAGTGAAAGGATTGACCACAACCAACAGACTGTAAAAAGAGGCCTTACACCTTAGTTCAGGGTAAAAGTTGTCAGTGGATAAGCAGTTGCAGGTGTCATCAAACCTTCAAAACGAGTCTGGATCAGGAGAACTCCATACACAAGAGCAAGAGAATATATTCAAAGTCCAAAACTTTAGATTTCAGGCTTAACCATTAAACAGATAGCCATGAGTGCTCCTGGGCCATCATCCCCAGCTGTGCACTGGGTTTAACCATCTTGGACTAATTGATTGGAATTAATATTTACTTTCTTATCTAGGTAGAAATGTTGCTAGTCCGATTAAATTAGTTTGTTAATATCTGTAATTGTTATGATTTTATTTATTTATTTAATTCTAACCATTTTACCCCATCTTTCTCCTTCATAATAAAAGGCCCAAGTGGGTAACAACAATAAAATACACCAAGTCCTCACTTAAAGATGTTTCGCTGTAAGTCGTTTTGATTGTTGAGAAAAAAAATCGATTCCCAGCTGGGGCCACCGTCTGTGTGGATTTTAAACGTTCTCCCCATGTCTGCATGGGTTTTCTCTGGCCTGGAAAGCTCACATTTATTTCAATGTTTAATGTTAGAAGTGTTTTGGGTCTTTATTTAGAAGTTTGGTGTTGTTTTTGTGACCAGAAATATACCGTAAACTCTTGTTTATGTATATCAATTAGCCTATGGTAAAATTGGTTTCGTTATAAGTCATTTCACTTAAAGTTGCAGTTTCCAAGAGCCTATTGACAACTCTGAGGACTTGCTGTATAAGATAAAAAATAAAAACCATTAAACAGCAGCAATATACAACCACAGATCAAGAGGACATAAAAGCTGAGTGAAATAAAAATGTTTTCAGGCCATGCAAGGTTCAGTTTGTAGTTCAGGGAGAGAATTCCATAATTCTGGTGCCACTATAGAGAAGGCATTGCATAAAATATGAGTTTTATCTACTCAGATTTCTTTCCTTTGACAGTTGCTTTAAGATTAATTTATTCATAAGGGTTTTTTGTCATTATCCTATGACATTTTATTTATAACTAGTCATTTTACACTTTTGAGTTAATCTAATTTGCTAGTTTAGAGATACAGCAAAACTTTAGAAATGATGTTCTTGGCTTGATTTATGATTCAGATGAATCTTTTGTACCTTGGGGAAGGGGAACACACTTTGAAGCTAAAGGGGAATCCCAGGGATAGTCAACAGGTTTCTTGATCTGACAAGATAGGAGACAGAGTGTGGCAAAAGAATCACATAGCTTTGCTCCCAGCATTGAGAAGCCCCCATGTCCATTAACTTAGCTCTGTTCTTTGCCAACACTGGACACTGACAGATCAAAACTTATGCCATAGCCTAGACCAGTGTTTCTCAAACTGTGGGTCAAGACCCACTTGGTGGGTCACAACCTGATTTCTGGTGGGTCCCGGGTGATGGAAATATTAGATAAGTAATTGCGTCAAGCCCTGAGGCTATTCAAAAATCAGATAGTTGCTAATTGCCCTTCAAAGAGCTGAGCTCCTGCAGTTTGCAAGGAGCTGAGCTTCTACAATTTGCAAGCTTGTGTAAATATTGGGAGATAAATGTTTGAGCATATTTTTCTGGTGTGTGTTTTTCCCAATCCATCGACAGGTAGTGGACTCAGGTGAAGGCTGGGTCATATAATGAAGACCCTCAAGCCTTGAGGCTATTCATTAGGGCTGCCTCATTATGAGAAACGGATTGAGTTTTTTGCAACTAAATAAAAAATAATATTACTTGTAAATAAATAAATATATTATTTGACAATGTTTCAGGAATACGGGAATTGAAGCCATGTAGTATAAAGAAGCTTGAACTTTAATCACATTAAAATCCAAGGAACTGAGCCCAATGTTTCGTTCCAGCCCCGTGGAACCTCTTCATAGGGATCTCAAAAGATCATGGATGTTGCTGTTCTCAATTCACCATAGTAAATTTAAACTAAAAAAAGCGCGGGAAACCCAGCGGTTCAGAGCAGAAATGACAGGTCTGGAGCGAAGCACTAGCTGATAGTGCTGGACGTTTGTCTTTTGGGTTGCCTAGAACTTGCTGTAGTTTAGAAGTGGGTTTGAAGATTGTTTTTACATTTCCCTGTCTTAATATTCGTGCAATTTTATCAGTTGTACCTTTAATAAAAGGAAGCTAATCTTCAAACCCACTTCTAAACTACAGCAAGTTCTAGGCAACCCAAAAGACAAACGTCCAGCACTATCCAACCCAGGGATTTATTGTGTAACTTGTGAATGTCATAAATGTTACATCGGGATGACGAGTAGAGCTATAAAAACAAGAGTGGCAGAACACGAGAGATCTCTCAGGATGAATCATCCGGATCAATCTTCAATTACCGAACATGCATTGAAAGAAAAACACACGATCCAATTTGAAAAAACGGTGTGCCTGCAAAGAGAGAGCAATTTTAAAATACTACGCCACCTGGAAGCTCTAGAAATAAGTAAAAAAACAGTGGGAACACTGATGAATCGTCAGCAAGATTTAACATTCGCAAATCGGATTTGGTTGCCTATCCTGCATAGGAAATCAAACTTAAGAACAGGAATGGGATCCGAAGTAACTGACAGTGGAGATACTGTAACTGACATTGCAACAGTAGAACGAACTGTAACTGACACTGACACTGCAGCAGCAGAACGGACTATCCAGCATGGAAAGAAAGGGAGAGTGAAAACAAGAGGAGGAAGCAATTAATACCAGCTGTGCTAAACGAGCCCGCATGGCTCGCCTGACAGCTAGTGCTTCGCTCCAGACCTGTCATTTCCGCTCTGAACCGCTGGGTTTCCCACACTTTTTTTAGTTTAAATTTACTATGGTGAATTGAGAACAGCAACATCCATGATCTTTCGAGATCCCTATGAAGAGGTTCCACGGGGCTGGAACGAAACGTTGGGCTCAGTTCCTTGGATTTTAATGTGACTAAAAGTTCAAGCTTCTTTATACTACATGGCTTCAATTCCTGTATTCCTGAAACATTGTCAATTGATACCTGGCCATGAAAGCTTCAGAATGAAATTAAATATATTATTTCATTCTAGATCACTTTTTTTTAAGTCTCGTAAATCTAGGTGGGTCCCAATAGGGCGTCATTTTAAAAAGTGGGTCCCGGTGCTAAAACGTTTGAGACCCACTGGCCTAGACAGCTGCCTTGTTGTTGTTGTTTTAACATATCAGCAATAGGAAAGTGTGCACAATTTAACATTTCATGGAACAGTAGAACACTTTCAGTTTTGCTTCTAAACTATTTATTTACCATATTTCTATCCCGCCTTTCTCCCCACGGGACCCAAGGCGGCTTATAACTATAATAACTGTACAGGATGAGTACAGGCTCCTCTGGAGCCAGGCCAGCTTGGATGCCCTCGCTTGCTGCCGGGGATGCCCCCAGGACTCCTGCCCCCGCTGAGAAGCCCCTGCCGCTTTTAAAATGTGCTTTTTTCAGTGCCACCATCTTGGATCTCATGAAATCTCACAAGATCCATCTTGGATCTTGCAAGATTTCATGAGATCCAAGATGGCGCCACTGGAAAAAGGCGCACTTTAAAAGCGGTGGCGGAGGCTTCACCAGGCCCGGGACGGATGGTAAGCCTATATATAATCATACAGGAGGTGATGCATTTCTTGGATTGGGTAGTAAGACCTTTGAAAGACCTTCTCCCTAGTTCCTGGAGAGCCACTGCCAATCAGAGTAGACAGTCCTGGGTCCAACAAACCAATGGTCTGACTTAGTATAAGGAAGCTTCGTAGATTTCGACTGACTCTACAACAAGAGGGAAAATATGGGTAATATGTGTCCAGCAAGACTCTGGCAAACATTGGAAAATGGCAACAATTTTGGCTGTTGAATATTGGAAGAGGAAACTATGGATTTACAGTATATGTTTTTGAATAAGTTTATAGCATGTATATGAGAAGGGAGAATATAAAACAGAGGCATGTTTCTATCTAGACAGTACCTTTTTATTGATTATTGGAAGAGAATAATGCCTAAAGAAAATATAAGTGTTCAGATTATAGCTTTAATGCGATTGTCCAATCGTATGCCTGTTACAAATCTCACAGACCAGTCCTATCTAAATCCTCCCCGTCAATGCAGCCTTGCCCCTGGAGAACACACTGCATCCTGCGTGGGGCAGCCCCAGAAAGGTATCCTCCAGGTAAGCCTCCACTACCCAAATGGGCTTACTCGGACTTGTGCCACTGATTTTGTTGTTGCACATCCGAGTGGACCCAAGAAGATGGATCAAGGTCAGGAAAGGGGATAGGATATGGGTGGCGCTGCTGCCGCTGAAACATCCCCCTCGCCACCCCAGTCTCTGCCCTGTTCCGTCCCCCGTTCACCTCCCACACTGACTTACCTGAGCTGGGGCTCCCTAGCAGGCCACTGGTGTGTGGCTGCTCACAGTGATGTAAATGTTAATTCTGTTCGTTTATTTGTTTTAGTCTTAATGGGGCATGGCTATTGGGGGGGGGTGTCATGACAAGCTCCTGCACTTAAAAAATACCACTCCAATGCGCAAACAAATTATACAGTGCAGTCCTATGCATATCTACACAGAAGTACGTCTCATTGTGTTAAATGGGCTTACTCCCAGGAAAGTCTTATAGGATTTTAGCTTGACAGCCCAATGCTAAGGGCACACTGTGCCGCTGAAATTTGTGTTCTGGCAGCGCAGCGTGCTTTACGGCAGCTGCAAAAGGTGCCATGCCATTCAGTGCAGCAGGGCCATCACCGTGAGCAGCCACGCACCAGTGCAGCATTAACAGCACAGTCCTATGCATATCTACGCAGAAGTAAGTCTCATTGTGTTAAATGGGCAAGACTGTCCCCCCCAAATGGCTTATAGTTCTGATCCAACATAAAACTACATTCTGTTAAGGGCACATGAATGTGTATATGGAAGTTTATCTAGGGCAAGGCAGGTGATGATATAGTTCAGGTTCCAGGTTCATCAAGGAGCTGCAGATGGACTCAGGGGCTAGCTAATGGTAAACTCATAGAAGCAGCCCTCCCATTGATCTGCCTTGACTAATGCATTTACAGCACAATCCTGTGCAGATGCGCGGCCGGCCGCCACATCCTGAGCCCATTCCAGGCTGCCCCAGCGCTGCTAGGCTGCACCTCAGGAGAAGGGGATGTTCGTCCCCTTCCCCGGGTGTAGGCAAGCCCAAGGCTTATGGGTCTCATCAGATCCACGCCAACTCCAGAGCTGGTGTATATCTGGAGAGGTGGTGTAAGGCCGACACAGGCTGGGAAGGGGCTTAGGATATCACTGCTGATATCCCCACCCCCTCCCAGCCCGGGCCGGCCAATGTCTCCCCTCCCTTGCCACCCCTGCCCGCCCTCCTGCCGACCGGCTCAGGACTTACCTGCGGCAACCGGCGTGGACTGTTCCACGGCCTAGTAAGCGGTGCCGGCCTCCGCGCCAGTACCGCTTACTCTCAAGATGCCTTACGGCACTTTTGTGACACCTAACGCCGGTGGGGTGCTCACTCCTCTGGTGTTTACTTAAGCAAGATTGGGCTGTTAAATTTGAAAATGAAATGCCAAACACTTTAAAGAAGCATGCTGTCTTCATACAGTAGCAACAATTAAAAGTGTTTCCTTGTATATGCATTAGAGAAAACCCCAAGCACATGAAATAATGCTTTGGAAATTAAGGCTTAAGTGCTGAGATGCACAATGCTTATTAAGTGGAAAAGCTATATACTCTGTTTGCAACTGTGATCCTTTGATCAGAAGACAGCACTGTTGATTAATTTAGCTGTTTGCCTCCTCTATGATCAGTTTTGCCTCAGCTGGGGTTAGCTTGGAATAAATTGAGCATCTGGCACTGTTAGGCATGGTTCAAGCAGTAATTACCCAGATGTGTGTGGTATGTTATCGTGACATTATCCCATAGACGCTGGGGCAAGGACCAGTTATTTTAATGACTGTACAGTCCTACAATGCTTCATGAAATGATAAATAGGACTTTTCTTAATGCACACAAATTGGCTCCACAAAAGTTCTGCTTCTTTAACACAGAAGCAACACGCTGGTCAGCTTTTGATGGAGTATAATGAAACACGTAGCGTTTAATGATCACTTTTGCTTTAGACATAAAATCATGAGTTGTGGCTGAAACTGCAGCAGCATACCAACTGTCCAGGATGTGGCATTGTATAAAAAATACCCACTGGCTTCACTGTCTAGTCAATGTGTTTAACAGAAGCTGTAATTCTGAAACAAGGCAGAAGGGGCTAGGAAGCAACACAAGACTGCTAGATAATCAGAAATGATGGGGGAGACGGTTGTGCAGAAACACTGGGTTTTTCATTGCTGTTGTATCACCATTTTGAAAACACAGTTGTAAACAATGAATAGTGGAGATAGCTGGGGAAGCTGTGATTAAAACACACAACTGTTCACTTGTATGGAGTTAAAAAAGATGTTGGCAGCTATTATATCATTTGCAAATGTTGCTTGCTAGGTACAGCACAGCTGGGTTATACAAAACACACTTCTTGCAGATGAGAGCCCAGTGTTGGGGTGCCATGAATGACCTGTTTTTCTCCTCTTTTTTTGTCTATTTTTCCTTATTTTTGGACACACCTAACACCCTAGAAGCTCCTGTGCAGGTTCAGCAGCTAAAAGCAGCTGGAACTACAGCAGTCTTTTGTCCTTTGTTTGAAACTCCATTACCAGTGAGCCCCGTCTGTTTGTGGATTAAGACACATTCTTTCCTTGTCTGGTGTAGCTAGTCTGCCTAGAGTTAAGCATGCACTTTCAATTGGCAGCATTAAGCATTAGAGTTAAGCATGCCCTGTCAATTGGGCAGCAAACCTGTCTGTCTAGGTAAAAGGGGTGGGATTGAGAAGCCAGGTGGGTTCCACTCCTCCAATCAGGTAACTTGATGACATTGTTTGATGACATTATGTAAGCCCAAGGAAGCTCCATGTGTTTTTCTACCAGTCTACCGTGGAATCTAATGCTGGTACATGGATGACACCCCTTTAACTCTGTAAGTGCAGAGATCAAGGATTCCTGCGACCATAGAAGTAGCTAGTGATAGAACTGTAATCCTAGCTAGATGCATAACGGAATTAATTTATCTTGCTTTGTTTGTCCTTTTCTACTCCAAATCCGGGTTGCAAACTTCACTGGTTTAGTGACAGGACATCTTTGGGGGATGTTTGTGGGCTTTGTGCTTGAGTAGCATTCCAACTCCATCCACTGTACATTACTGGTTATTGTATTCATTTGACCAAGCTTTTGCTTTGTGTATATCCAGCCAAGTTCAGAATTTTTCCACCAGCCTGCTTGTACATTTTTCTACCCCCACCTCCAATTTAATTAATGGATTTAATTCCCTTGCATTTGGATTTTTAATAAATTAGTTACATTTTTACTCTTTGCCTGCCTAGTCCATGTTCATGGGTAATTCTGTGGGTTGTCATGTCCAATTACTTCTGCAGATGCTACTCCTCTCCATGATGGGAATATGAAGCTGTATTCCACTGAGTCACACCACAGATCTATCTAGTTGTGTACCGTTTAGACATATTGTCTGCATTCACCTGTAGCTGTTTACACCAGCAGCTCTTTGGAGTTTCAGGCAAGCATATTCCTAACCCTACCAAGAGATGCCAGAGGACTGAACTGCGAACTTTCTGCATACAAAGTGTGGGCTGTACCTCTGAGCTACTGCCCCATCCTCAATCAATTATGGTCAGGATTTGGGCCTAGTGTGTGACATCTGACATGTTTAATAGAAAACACAACCCTATATTTGTTTACTCAGAAGTAAGCCCTAGTGACTTCAATGGGACTTACTCCCAGGTGTGTATAGGATTGCAACCTAACAACGCAATCCTGGGTACATTAGCACTGGGGGAGCGCGCGATCCCCTGGCACAGGGTATCGTAAACGCACCGTAAAGCGTGTTTACGGCACCCGGCAAGTAAGGAACGCCAGCACAGCGGCTGGCGGTCCTTACTCCGGCTCCTGCACCCAGCAGAGCAGGTAAGTCCTACACCAGCCTGGGCAGGGCGGACCAGGCGGGCACCCATAGGCTGAACCGGGCCTGGAGATGACAGGGATATCGGCGGCAAGATGAACCGATATCCAAACCCTCTCCAGGCCCGGCCCAGCTTCCTCAAACGTACGCGAGCTTCGGAGCTCGCATACATTCGTGCCGACCCACTGGGTCTCCTGCCTTCCCTCAAGGTACACCAGGACTGCCCGGAACCTGCATAAGATACTGGCCGCTGTATCTTACACAGGATTGGGCTGTTAGGAGGGTAAGTGTTGCTTCTGCAAGTGAACTTTGTGAACAAGTAAACATTTAATGTTATCCATCAGTTCTGTATGATTTTCCAATGTCTTCCTCATTCATTACTTATGTATGATTGAGATTAACTCGGCATTTTATGCCACAATAAAATGTGCTTTTATGCTTTTCAATAGGCCTTTATCAAAGGCTATCTCTGAACTTTATCCTTCCCAGCCTATTCTTTATGAGTCTGTGTCTCATTCTTCAGAAGGCAGAACTGTGTTCCCAATAGGCTTGTTTGTTGAAAATGTTTCTTCGAAAAACCCACCCTTTACCACATCACCACGTAGCCTTTTTTTAATTGATGCTTAGGAAGTAACCAGATCTTCCTCTATTGTTTGCCCTTTGAAATAACAGAAATCCAATAGGAGAAAGTGGAGGGAAAGTGAAATCTTCTCCCTGCATTGCAAAAATGAAAATATAAAAGGGAAGCCTGTGTAACTCCATACTTCAGGGAACGATGACCTGGTTTTGCTTTGGCAAAAGGGATTTCAATTAATGGGGCAACAAGTTACCACAGGTCTTTGCAGCCTTTAAACTAAAAAGGACAAAGATCACAGGCAAGAAATCGTGCCAATAAAACAAAAGAGAAGGGAACAGATGAAAAGGAAGTCTCTAGTTTCTTACTTAATTCACAAGATTATTTTAGATGATGACTTCTCGTTTTGTGGGTCAGTGGTTGACTGGATGGATGCTTTACAAGAATCCTTGCAGATCTGGTACTATGAAAAACAACACATTTAACAGTTATACTTCTTGCTCTAATCTGGACCTTCTAATCCATTTCTGAAGCCTGGTCTACACATCGAATAGGTGGTAGACTGGACTACACCCTTTCATAGTGTAGGGATGGACACCATAAAAAAATAGATTTTTTTTCTCTGATTCCCCCCTAGTCTTATTGCCTAGAGAGCAGACTGGTCATTGCCCATTTTAAGATGACAGGGGTTTTGTACTGTTCAGGTTGTTAATTGCTCCAAATGGTAGGGAAAAAAAGAGGGAATACTGCTCAGTAGAAACAGTGCTGCTGAAAGGGTGTCCTCCTGTGTGATAATTAGGCTCTCTCATATCTTGAAAATATGGTTTGCATATTTTCTCTTCTGTCATCTGCAGCTAATGAGTTCCTAGGTGAGAACAAAGTGCTTATGTCTGGTCATCACCTGCTTAATGACATCACTTCCGGCTGTCAACAGGCACCATGAATGCTAACTTCAGCCTGCTGTATGAAACATGTTTGACACCCCTGATCTATTCCATTAGTTGCTGGCCTACATTTTGGACAATTCATGTGAATGCAAAACTCTTGTGAACTAAAGAGAAAGTACAAAAGCAGCCTATTGTACCATATGAATAGAAATGAAAACATAGTCAGAAGCGTTGTGGTACGCCAGCTGTTGGTGGGCTGTTCTATTCAAATTGCAGATGAGAAATTATATCTATGTTTATATAATACTCCTTGAGATACCATACAAGTACATCATGGTCAATTTTAACCAACATTTTCCCTTCACATACTATCACTTACAATATCATGTTTCTATCTGCATTTTTTTAAATCTAAAGGAGAGAAGTTAAACATGCAAGTTCCCCCAACAACGGTTTGAATGGTTTGATCTAAACCAGGGGTTCCCAAACTTTGGAGTCCCATGCACCCCCTACACGGGCCTCTGGTTGCCCTGCGTACCCCCAGACTTGCTGCCGCCGTGTACCCCATTAAATTGTTTTTTTGGGGTTTTGCAGCATGGGCGGGCATTATATGCATTTAGGAAAGGAAGTGAGACTGAAAAGGGCACTCATTTATTTATCTTATTATATGATAGATATGCACACATACATTTACATATATAAACATGAGTCACTAAGAAAATCCGAATCGGCAGGGCTGTAGCCTTTCCCTCCGGGTTGCGTTGCGAGCGGAAGGACCCACCCACCCAGGAATCCGGGAAAAAAGGCTACAGACCTGCCGATGTCCCCAGTAGCTCTTCCTTCCTGTTTTGGGGCGCCGCCATCTTGGATCTCACAAGATTTCGCGAGATCCAAGATGGCGGCACACAGGAGAACAGGTAGGAGGTGCTACCGGTGACATTGGCAGGGCTGCAGCCTTTTTTTCCAGGTTGCAGTGCGAGCAGGATGACCCCACAGCGCTGCAACCCGGAAAAGACTACTTTGGACGCTGTCCGTTATCACCTGCTGATCGCAGCAGCTGATAACAGGCAGCGTCTAGTGTACCCCCTGCCTACAGTCCGCGTACCCCTTGGGAACGCCTGGTCTAAACACATGATTCTCCCGATTGTATCAGATCTAACCCCTTAATACCTGTTAGCAATAGCAATAACCTTGATTCCCAGTTTAGTGCATCATTTAAGAAATCAACCTGATTTACTTATTTATTCCTTTGCAGTATTTCCACCCCACTTTTCTTAACCCTGACAGGTAACTCAAAGTGGTCACTTAGGACCTCATGTGCCATCCTGGTATTTCGACGCATGGTAAATCTGGAACTCTGCACTTATTAGGAGCTCATTTGTTCAGCTTTGTATCCAGCCTTCAGGCTACTCATTAGAACTTCCACATGGTCGTCCTGATACCCATTCAACTGTCCTTCTGTCAGTCAATATACTTGTTCATATTCTTTGCCATCAGTATTCTAGCGCATTTGCGCTTCAATTTTGCAAACTAACTGCAAGCTCAGTTCTTCTGCTGCTAAACCTTCCACCCCAGTCACTGCTACAGCTGGCTTTTTGGCCACCTTGGCATGCTGCTGCTATCCAGGATGTTTTCAATTCTGAGGTTGATTACTTTATTTTGCCTTATAGGCGTTACAGTGAGTATGAGGATTGTTTCGTGGGGGTACAATCAGACTTTAAAGATCACAATTCAATTTTCCATTTTGAATTTATTTTCCTTCTGATGTTGTAGGACAACTGTATTTAATTAAAATATAGTTTTTTTTCGGCACGCCTGGGGGTGTAAGACTCCTCTGAACCTGATATCAGATTAGCAGATATGTTCAAACTGAACCAGACTTGAATATTTCTTTGAGGCACTTATTCATGTCTACTTAAAAGGATGTGCATGGGTTATAATTGGTTTTAATTATGTCTCATATGCTCTTGACTGAAAACTACTCTGTAACAGCTCTTGCTTGAGTCTATATTAACCAAGTTAACTCTAAATCCATGGATCTGGATGACTCAGCAGAAAGACAATGCATTATGGTTTCTTCTACTGCTATCGACTAGTCTGATCACTAGTAAGTCAGCAATATTCTCAAAAGGGTTGTGGTCTGTAAAGAATGCGTTGGTAGTCAGTTCCATATCACATGTTATTTGTAATCTTATCATTAGTTAGTCAGAGGACAGAGCCTGGCTGAATCATGGAGGTGTTGGTTCAGAAAGGCATGTTTGGATGTGCTGCAACTCTGCTTTCGTCACTTTATGATGCATCTCTTGACAGTATTTAGGGCAAAATCCTGAATCTGTTTGACTGGGATATCCTTGCAAGTCAAAGGTTTTTCAGCACTATAGCGTTATGGCACACTCAACCAGGCACTGGAGATGCTGAAACAGCAGCACTTGTGGAACTCTAAGCAATATTGCTTGCTATGAAAATATAAAACAGTGATCAATCTTGTGCAGGTGATGTTAACTTATGTCTGCTAGGCAGGCTTGCATCTCTTGGGGCTGGATGGGCATGATTGACAGGCCAGTATGGCCCACGGCACTGCCCCTTCTGGCGACCCCGCCCCTTCCGGCTGTGTCAGTGGGAAGCTGCTTGCTGGCAGCCGCAGCCTCCCACGGCCTTCACAGTAGGTGCAGGGAGCCAGCAGGGGGAAACTGGAGGCTGCTGCGGGCCGGATAAAATCAGCCTGTGGTCCGGATCTGGCCCGTGGGCCATAGTTTGGAGACTATGCACTAACCTGAAGGCAGACTACCAGCCATGTAGTGGGTCATCAGGGAGTCAATAACCTGTCTTTGTTACCTGCCTACAATTGTTAAAATGGAGTTGCCAATCAGCTAGTGGGCTACACTCAGTTTGATTCATGAGTTATAAGATGTGCAAGTCTGCTTCTAGAACTGATTTGCATATCTAGTCATTAGGGATTTTCCGTCATGCATGAATCACGAACTCTATTTATCATGTCAGCAATACTTCTACATCGTACCAAGAACTCTGAATGGGGAAGGGTCAGATAGCATTTGTCTTCTTTGTTCCCTTATTTAGCATATTTCCAAAGATGAAGTCTAAATCAATATTTTATGAAACAGGCCAGGTATAAGCCTTTGAGTTCCTCCTCAACATTCAGACTCCATGAAGCCTTTGGCCCAAGCTTCCTGCCCTATACTATACCTATTGGATCTAAGCTTAAGTTGGGACAAAATCCTAAACCTCCTCTCCCAGTGCAGCATGTCTTGGGCTGGCCTGGAGCCTTTGCAAACATTGCCATAAAGCAGTTGCGCTGGCAGATGGTTGACACAGTGGCCCCCACCGGCCCCTGCATGGCAGATCCATGTGGCACACCTCCCAGGACAGTGAGGTTCGCGCCACTTGGCTCAAGGGTGGGACAGGGCAGGGGGTGTAATGGGGTGGGGGATGGGCAGCGACAGGGGCAAGATCAGCTATGCTAGTGCATGCCAAATTCTATCCCCCTGCCCTGGCCAGTTTTCCCTACATGGGGCTTCTGGATTTGCACTGCCAAAAAAAGCGGGTGCAGATCCGAGGAGACTTGTAGCAGGGGCTGGGGCTTTACCCAAGGGAAGGGAATGAAAGTTCCCTTCCCCTGAAGGTGACCTCCCAGCTCCCGTTTTCTGCTCAGGATCCAGTGTTAGCTGCACCGGCCTCGCTGGATCACAGGGCAGAAAGTTAGGTAGAACTGGGCTGTTAGTGTCCATAAAAACAAACATCTTTTTTTCAATTTATCCCAGCTCCCACTTCCATCCCATTCCCTGGATCTATTTTTGTTAATTTGTGAACCTTTCAGGGCAGGGATCTATCTTCTCATTGTTCATAAAGCTACACATGGATGTTGCTAGATAGACAACACATTTCAACTGAACCAATCCTACTTATTTCAGAATGTCCTGAAGGCAATCAAATCAGGTAAGATGACCAGGATATGATATTGAACCACTGAATTTGGCTTCTAGCCTAGTATCTATTGCATTATCTACTTCTTGAAAATTCAAGCTTAATTTTTTCAAATGGTAAAAGTTTTTAGCCGTTGTGTTTACAGAAAGTATGAAACAGTAAAGTTATACAGGGGGACACCGGTATCCACTGATTCCTCAACCGTTGTTTCAATTATCCACGGTTGAGGAATTCCCCCCCGCGCCCTCCACAGCCCCCCCGGCACTTACTTTTAGCAGAAACCTCCGTTCTTTTCTTCAAAAGTTCCGAGTTTCCATCTCTTTTAGGCCTGACCAACTAGACTTAGGTGATAGATAGAGTCTCAGCAAGGTTGCAGAGACTCTAGGTATTAACTAAGTCTAGTTGGTCAGGCCTAAAGGAGATGGAAACTCGGAACTTTTGAAGAAAAGAACAGAGGTTTCTGCTAAACGTAAGTGCCGGGGGGGGGCTGTGGAGAGTGCGGGGGGTCGCGCAGGCCCGCAGGGGGGTCGGCCCCCCTGAAAACCACAGAAATGGGCGTTCGCCCATTTCCGCGGTTTCAGGTATCCACGGTGGGGGCTGGAACGTATCCCCAGTGGATACCGGTGTCCCCCTGTACAGTGGCCAAGATGGAGACCTTCTCACTTTTTACAAAAAAAACCTCCCCGCCCAGTCTTCACTCAAATCTATAGCTCTATAAACCCATGCGTCTAAGTCATCATTATCATTATTTATATCATCATTATTTGGCAATTACAGCCAGTTCCTGTTTTCTGCAAATTCACTTATTCACAAGGAGCATGTTGGTCACCTACCTCTCCGTAATCATGGGCTGCAGGAATCTAACCCCCGTGGATACCGGGAACTGACTACGTCAGAGGACCCAAACAGGGGTGGGATCTCATCTCAAACAAGTTATTACTCCTGCTGATTCTACCATGTGTGTTTTTAGCCAGTGTGATACAACAGTGAATATAGAATTCTTGAGTTCTCTGCCTAGCTGTACAGTTCAGTGGCCTTTGGCACAAACTACCACACCGAGTTTATGAGAGAGTAAAATGGGATGACACTTATAATGTATGACCTAAATCCTCGGGCAGTGTGAAAAGAAATTTCAAGAAGTTATAAATTCAAAGTAATTGACAGATTTTAATAATCAAATGAAACTTATCTAATGGGAATAATTTGTTAACTTTTGATGAATTTGTTACCTTCTGGAAATGGGGGAACAGCGGGGCAGGGCTAAAGACATTTCTTATTACCTCCTACATACAGTTTCTCATGCACAGTTTTAATGTGACTGTTTTTAATCATAAATTCAAGGCCAGATTAATAATGACTTTTATACCATATTTCTTCGATTCTAAGGCGCCATCGATTCTAAGGCGCACCTTTACTTTCAGTACCACCAGCAGGAAAAAAAAATCCATCAATTGTAAGACTCACCTTCCTTCATTAAATCTACCTGCTCAGCACCAACACTCCCCAGCATGTCTCCTGCAGCTGAGGATGACTGAGTGCACTGCCTTTGCATAGCATTTCTGGCCCCGTTAGAAAGTGCCATTTCCTTCGTTACCTGGGCTTGGGGGAGCTTCAGGGAGGCCTGCGCAACCCTCTGCAGGCCTCCCTGATCTTCAGTTTGGCGAAAAACAGCGTGTTTTTCGCGAAAACCGGAAATGGCTGAAAATCACCGGTTTTTGCCGAACTGAAGATCAGGGAGGCCTGCAGAGGGTTGCGCAGGCCTCCCTGAAGCTCCCCCAAGCCCCAGTAAGTAAGAAGATAGCATTTTTGGGTGCTCTTTGGAGACCTTCGATTCTAAGACGCACCCCATTTTTTGAAGTGCTTAATTGGGAAAAAACATGCGTCTTAGAATTGAAGAAATACAGTATCATGAATGCAAACATTCACTGTTGTTCAAACATTCTTCAACTTTTATAGTCAAACTAGACTAATCATCGATGCTGGCATTTTATTCCACTGTGATAAAGGAAGTCAGACATCTATATCAGCCGTTAAGTACTCTATAATTCAAATAAGTGGTCACCACAGTCCTGCAAAGAGTCTGACAGTAACCATCAGTGACTCAGCACAAGCATCCTTGGTCATAAATGCAGACTGCCATATTGCTGCTCCCACAAATTGTTTGTCTGACAAATGTGATTCAGGTTCTACGGATAGTATTTCTACTATAAAATGGCATAGAAACAAAGCTGTTCTCGCTTTGCTCTGACAGACTTGCAAATTTATTTATTTATTTACCATATTTCTATCCCGCCTTTCTCCCCACGGGACCCAAGGCGGCTTACAAAAATACAAATACAAATACAAATAAATTACAATTTTACATTTTAAACAGCAAAAAATTAATAAAAACATCTAAAAATTTAAAAATTTAAAACAGATCATAAAAACAGCAGCAACACACCCGTACCAGCAAGCTATTAAAAAAGGCAAAGGCTCAGAAGGCTTCTTTGAACAAGAAGGTTTTTAGGCCTCGCCGGAAAGTGTCCAAGGAGGGAGCAGTTCGTAAGTCAAAGGGGAGGGAATTCCATAAGGTTGGTGCCACTACTGAGAAGGCCCTGTTTCTGGCCGCCGCCCCTCGCACCTCCCTGGGCGACGGCACCCGCAAAAGGGCCTTCCCTGATGATCTAAGGAGACGGGCCGGACTATATAGAAGTAGGCGGTCTCTCAAATATCCTGGCCCCAAGCCGTATAGGGCTTTAAAGGTCAAAACCAGCACTTTGAATTGGGCCCGGAAACGAATCGGCAGCCAGTGCAGCTGTTGGAGGAGCGGCCCAACAGAGTCGAACCGCCTACCTCCAGTGACCACACGGGCCGCCGCATTCTGCACTAATTGCAGTTTCCGAACCGTCTTCAAGGGCAGCCCCACGTAGAGCGCGTTACAATAATCTAGTCGCGACGTCACCGTGGCATGGATCACCGTGGTCAGGTCTGCACGATCCAGGTACGGTCGCAGCTGGCGCACCAGCCGAAGCTGGGCAAAGGCCCCCCTGGCCACAGCCGCCACCTGGGAATCCAGGAGCAGCTGCGGATCCAGGCGGACCCCCAAGCTGCGGACCTGCTCCTTCAGAGGGAGTGCAACCCCATTCAGAGCAGGACGATACTCTAGTACCTGCATTGTGGATTTCCGGACCAGGAGAACCTCTGTCTTGTCTGGGTTTAGTTTCAGCTTGTTAGCCCTCATCCAGGTCCCCACCGCCTCCAGGCAGCGCTCCAGAACCTCAACAGCCCCCCTGGAATCAGGTGGAAAGGAGAGATAGAGCTGGGTGTCATCAGCATATTGATAGCACCCCACTCCAAATCCCCGGATGACCTCTCCCAGCGGTTTCATGTAGATGTTAAACAGCATGGGGGACAAGATGGAGCCCTGTGGCACCCCACACCTCAAGGGCCAGGGTGCCAAACAGGCGTCCCCCAGCACCACCATCTGAGACCTATCTGCCAAGTAGGAGCAGAACCACCGCAGAACGGTGCCCCCAACCCCCAACTTGGCCAGTCGGCCCAGAAGGACACCATGGTCGATGGTGTCGAAAGCCGCTGAGAGGTCCAGCAGAACCAACAGGGACGCACTCCCCCTGTCCAGTCCTCGGCGTAGATCATCCACCAAGGCGACCAAGGCCGTTTCAGTCCCAAAGCCTGGCCTGAAACCGGATTGAAAGGGATCTAGATAATCCGCTTCATCCAGGACCCTCTGGAGTTGAGACGCCACCACCCGCTCAATTACCTTGCCCAAAAACGGGAGGTTTGAAACTGGCCGATAGTTGTCCATTACTGTGGAGTCAAGGGAGGGCTTCTTCAGAAGGGGTCGAACCACCGCCCGCCTCAAAGCGAGCGGCAGCACCCCCTCCACCAACGAAGAGTTAACCACCCTCCCTGTCCACTCGGCCAGCCCCTCCCGGGCCGATCTAATTAGCCAAGCAGGGCAAGGGTCGAGCAGGCAGGCAGCTGGCCTCACGCTCCAAAGGAAATTGGGAAGAAGTGAAGGAAGAGGAGGTACTCTAATTTTCTACCTCTTCACATGAAGGTTTTAGGTTCAGGTTCAGGGCTGAATGCTAGGTATTATCTTAAAGTGCACTGAGATTTTTAAATGTTTAAAGGAAATTTCCACATGCCATTGATGTACATAGTAATAGAAGATTGCAAATTCTGCCCAAATGGTCAGATAGTTTAGCTGAACACAAGATGTCACAAGGGACATACAAAATTAAGGAGAGCATAGCAAAAGAAACACTCAGGTTGACCTTATTTATGACTGCAATTATCTGCATGGTTTAATAGTTCCCGAGGATACCACCAACTCTGTTCTGCTTATACCACTCCATGTTGAGAGTTATCCTCAGCTGACAAAGTCATATAATCATTCATTGAATGATATACACAATTACCAGCAGCTGCACACGAGAGAGGCTGGCTGCCTCAACATTTAACTGTTTCTTTTCAAGAAGCTGGAGAAAAAGGGAGTGGCCTTCACAAAGATATATTCCTTTCATCAGGATAACACATGAGCAGAAAAGAGGCAGATGATTGGAAAATTACTAGACAGCCATAGGATCACCAATTTACTGGATTATTAGGGAGTCATAAGATTGCCTGCCCTGTTAAAGGCAGGATTCCATGTCTTTAACAGCTGCATATACAGGAGGTGGAATTACCAGGGCCACTGTACCTTTAAGAGTTGCAAAGAAGACCTTATCACAACTGAACTCTAATAAGGAAGAACCACACTTGGGCAGGGTGACCAAATGTCATCATAACCACAGAGGAGGAGAAGGCACTCCAAAATGTAGGGCATTCAAGAAAAATGTAGGATATATAAAATTCAAGCTAAAAACACATTTCTTTGGGATTTCTACCACCTTTAAAATTAGTTGTATTTGCTTGATAAACCAGTGGTCCCAAACATTTTAGCACCAGGACCCACTTTTTAAAATGACACTCTATATCAGGACCCATTTAGCTTTACAAGACTTTAAAAAAGGGTAATCTAGAAAGAAAGAATAGTTTATTTATTTACAATATTTTATTTATTTATTTGCAAAAAAACCCTCAATCCATTTCTCATAATGAGGCAGCCCTGATGAATAGCCTCAAGGCTTGAGGGGCTTAGTTCTGTGACCCAGACTTCACCTGCCCTCATCTGTCATTGATAGACTTGGAATAAAACACACCAGAAGCAAGCAAGTTTGTAAACTGCAGGAGCTCAGCTCTTTGCAGGGCAATTAGCAGTTATCTGATTTTTGAATAGCCTCAGGGCTTGAGGCAATTATCTGATCTTTCCATCACCTGTATTTTAATTGGAAGCTCTTCTCCAGACCCACCAGAAATTAGGTCATCATGACCAACCAGGTACGCAAACATACCTGGGAGTAAGTCCTATTTGAACCCACAGTTAGGGAAACGCTGGTCAAGACCAGTGTGTCCCAAACATTTTAACTGTGACCCTAAATACAGTTTCTTTCATTCAGCCTGGTGATCCATGGAATTAGTACACGTTAATAAAATAATAATATTAGGCTTACCATCGTCCCGGAATAGAGCGTGGATGCGGCCTAGAACAGACTCGAGCCGCTCCCAAGGGCGCACTGTGGCTGTCCAACGGGAGCTCCGGCTTCAGTCATATCGTTTACTGGAAGTTCCGGAAGCCAGAGCCCCATTGGACAGCCACAGTGCACCCTTGGGAGTGGCTTGAGTCCGTTCTAGGCCGCATCCACGCTCGATTCCGGGACGATGGTAAGCCTAATAATAATAAATACCTTCCTGTGGCCCTCAGGAATACCCATGTGATCCCTATCTGGTCTAGGCCATCATCTTTTTCAAAGACTGTCTGAGAGGTGGCTCATGTTACTTTAAAGCTACAATCATATGCGAACGTATCTGGAAGTAAGTCCTATTTGAACACAGTGGGACTTCTGAGGAAACATGCATAGACTAGCATCCTAATACACCTTTTATATTGATCTGGGATGTTTTTTAATCCCATGTTTGACTTTTATGCATTTGTTTTAAAACTGTTGCAACCCACTCTTATTGTGTCTGCGATGAAATGAGCCATATCTTTAAAATGAAGAGTAATAAATTTCAACACAGGAATAAGTGGCAGGAGAAGACAACATCCTGATAAATAGCCACAGGACATGGTAAGTCTATGTGTGTGTGTCATCATGATGAGCTACTGCAACGCAGAATTTACCACACATGATGATGATACGAGTGCAAAGGTTACTGTGGTTTCACAAGGAGGGTTTTTGCCAACTTGAGAACTTCTCATAAGTATAAATTATCTGAATAGGTCATTAATATTTACAATGCAGTAGTAGGCCCATTGAAGTTAATGGTACTATTGTAGTTTTTAGTAAATTATTATCCACTTGGTATTCTCAATATCAAACTCTCCAGGGCTTTGCCTGCATATGCAACACTTTTACCAGATATTACTGGGAAAAATACCTGGAGTAAAATCTTACTGAAAGTTTGCCTTATCACAGTGCTTGTGACTTTACAAGCAACTGCTTCTTTTAATTAAACCAAGGGTTCTCAACCCCTTCCCGGCCAAGTACCACCTTCGACTACCACCTTCGACGTCACTCTCCTGCTGCATACCACCGGAAGTGACTGGCAATGACATCATTGCCAGTTACTTCTGGGTTTTCAGAGGCCAGAAGACGCAGATAGGAGGCTCTGGGCAGGTAGAAGGACCCTTCTCAGGGTTCCCGAGAAGCTCGGCCAAAGGCAGGAGGCCTCTTGGGAGTGAAAATGCACCGCTGAAAACGCTGCGTTGGAGCAGGGTTCCGGTGGTCTGAGTACCACCAGCAGTCGGTCAAAGTATCACTGGTGGTACTATAGTACCACTGGTTGAGAAGCAGTTTTAAACTATTTTCTTAATGCCTTTGCTATATACAGTATTTCCTTTGCTCATTGCTCAATCCTCACCCATTTTGCATTTAGTCTCCTTTGGTATTTAGATCCTCCTTCTAGGATCTAGAAGTTAGGTAAACAAGGAAATATCTCAGGATAACTGCCTTTTCCACAAAATCTCCACATCTGTTATGGTGCCATCCATACACCTGATTCACATTGTTTCTGAAATAGAAAACAAACAAAATTGAAATCACACTTCTCATATGGATAACCGTTATTATAAGCACATAGAAACTCCTCAATCTGCAACAACTAACAAACTCTTCTAAAAAAGGAACATTAGCTGTTCTGGAAAACTATCTCAGTTTGCACACCGATTAGGAAATACGTGGGGGTTTCTACAGCCTGTTCCCAGAAAGACTAGCAAACCGTTGTTAGTGCACGTGAATGAACGCCTTGCACGGTTTCTTCCAAGTACAAATAGGTCTCTGGCGTAATTTCTGCTTTGGGGAGTAGAAGAGGGTGCGGGGAACATCTCATCTGGTCCTTCCCACCTCGGACGCCAATGTTCGTTTTCTATTGCAAAATGAAGATTTGAAAGAAAAAAGTGCTTTCTTCCCGAGACTCTTTGGAAGCATTTTAACGGGAAAAGAACCCGCCGCCCCCCGCCCTCTAAAAACCCTCTCCGTTTTGAATCTCCCCGCCCCCAATCAAAGCCCATGGCACCCCCTCCCCCTGGAGCTGCAGGGCAAGACCGCTTCTGGGCTGTTGCATTGCTGGTTTCTGCTCCTTCCCCCCTCTAGCAGCCGCCGCCATACTGCGGGGCAACCCAAACTTGTTACACACTGGCACCAACTCCTCCTCCTTCTCTTGTTGCTGCTGTTGCTGCCGCCCCCATTTCTATTCCCAACAGCTGCAGCTGAGCACACAGCGAACCTGCTCTTTGGGAAGAGGAACAAGAGGAAAAAAAAAAGGGATAGAGAAGTTGGAGAGCGCAGTAACCGCAGGTAAGAGCCTTTGCATGTCCACGATGCAAGCTGGCTGCAGCCTCTGCCTCCCTCCTTTCCTCGCTCCGCTTGCTGCAGCGCGGCGGATCTATTCGGTGGGGGGGGGAGAGGAGACGCGCTGAAGGAGTAGCCGCTCTCTGCAGCCTCTTCAACCCGTTCTCTCACTAGCGGAATCGTGGAATCAAAGACCAGTTGCAGGTTGGTCTTTGCAGAAATGGGTTGTGATGGTTGCTAGTGCAGAAGAGGGAGCAATTGTTTTGTCTGATGAGGGCTGGTGGAATTTGAAGTAGGCTGGTGGATCTGCGGGTGTTGAGAGGGAGCTCTATGGACGGCGGTGGTGTGCTGGTAAGACTGGGTGGTTAGGCGCTGGGGCTATATCTGCCCGCAAGCACATAATCACTAAGATCGCTGAATCAAAAATAACTCGCTGGGCTGCCAGATCGGTTGTTTCCAAAAAGGACCTTGCACGGTTCGATTCTGTGGTATTCTCAGCTTAAGCGGTCTGTTCTAGGAAGCTGTGATCGCCTTGCAATTGGGGGCTAGTATAAAGGAAATCTATCTGGCGCTGAAGCGGGGGTCCCCACTGTAGAGCGATTTGTAGGTCGTGGTGGTCTAGAATCGGGCTCAACCGTAAATACCTCATGGGGACTGTGAGACACAAAACGACACCGAACCTTTCCTTGGGCTGGCGTCGAGGGAGATTTATTATGTGGGCTGTGTCTATGGTGTGTGTGTGTGTGTGTGTGTGTGTGTGAGAGAGAGAGAGAGAGAGAGAGAGAGAGACGCTCCTTATTGGCAGGTTTTGATTGCTTTGGAGTTTGCATTTTGCATTTCGCTGTTTGTTTCACTGCACTCCTTCCCAATAAAGCAGCGGCCACCGCCTCCTTCGCTTTGCAGTTTCTCAGGAACAGCTTGTGAAATGACCTAGCTACAGAGCCCAAGCTTTTTTTTTTTTTTTTTGCAACCGGTGTTAATACGTTTACCTGCCTCTACAGAACCTCCAATAATCTCCTCCGTCCGTCCCCCCTCTTTTTAATAATCTGGACATCAGGCCTCTTTGTGTGCGGGGTTCAGTGGAAAAGATGGGTTTTCCACATGCTCTGTCATGATTTAGAGGCGATCTGTGTTTCTGAATCTTACACATGGCTGCTCTGAGACGTTTAAATGACCTTTTCTGCTTCCCTGGTGAGACTTTACCTAAAGGGAAATGAAGGGGGGGGGGAGTGTGTGTGTGTGTTGTGATTAAGCTGCTGTGAAAAAACACTGAATGACTAGATGGATGGGAAAAATGAATCTGTCAAAAATCACTTCAACCCTTCCATTGAAAGGCAATGCAATATTGGCAACTTTCAATTTGAACCTACCGGAAGGAGCTGTCTCACACTGTGTGTGTATATACAATATGAACCAACAGCTATGGGCATGGGCTCTCCCATTATCTGTGAGTTGATTTCCACTGAGAAAACGGAATATTCAGTTCAGAACACCCTGAATATTCTATGGATGGTAGTAAAAAAACCAATTTGTGCCATTTGAGAAGTTGATACATTTCCTTTTCGAATCATGTTGACTGTTACTCTCTCAGAGCACTGCTTCCCTGAGGCATAGCATTTGATATGTTTTATTCCATGGCAGCAGGTAGTATTTGGAGTAGTAATATCCTCAGAAACTGGGAGGGGATTAAGAAGGCAAGGTATGCCTTCTGTGGGTCTTCGGGTCACAGCCATCCTGTTTTGGAATTTGCTGTTCCAAACTGAGAAGAGGAGGTTGAGTGGGACTGGGCTGCACCTGTTTGTAGCTGTGTGCCTGCTGAGTCTGGCTCTGGTTATTGCCAGTATAAACATGTAAAAGATACGCAAGTTGGCTTTCTTTTCTCTTTCTCACCCCCCCCCCTTCAGTAAATATAAACCTGTAAAGAGTGAAGTTATTTCTGATATTAAACTGCACTCAACGTACACCATCTTTTTAGTATGCCGTTCATTTAAAACATTGTTCTGTTTTTTTAAAGCTATATTTAATCTTAATGGGTTTTAAAATCAGTTCTTTGCAGTGTCACTGAAGCTACAAAGTGTGAGTGAAATGACATCAGGTGTCTTCCTCGCCTCCAAGCAAGTTATAAATGGGGAGCTTTCCTGCTGTCTTGGCATTATTTGGTATTGTGGTCTGAAGATGCTGTGCACCTTTCATGTCGAGGCTTTGTGCCTCAGCAATGGGTGTGCTCAAAACAGGGTAATATTACACAATATTTTGTACCACAATAAAAAGAAAGCATGATAAAAGGGTTTTGTCATGTGGTTAGTGCTACAGTGTAAACACTTTTGTGCCTTGGGATGATTTGGGATGTGAGAGAACTTTTTTTTGGCAGTGGCTCCAGGGGGACACCCAAAATGCGTTGACTCTGTGTTGATACTGCTAGGTGGCTAGAACGTCTTGTGACATTCAGACAGGCTGGATTGGTGGGTCTTCTTTAGAAGCCTTTTATTCTGTAATCAATTGTAGAGTATTAACGTTTGGGATGGTATAGCCTTTCCCCTTCAATAGAAGCATAGAGGCCCAATATCTACCCCAATCTGTAACACGAGGACTCACTTTTAATTTTTGAACCCTATATATACCTCTTTCTCCTATCTCTTAGGTGATCTGATGCAAAGGAGAACGGAGATTCTGTACCTTCAACAAGTGTGTTGAAGAGGGAATTTTAACAGGGGTAGAGTTCCTTATCCCTGCTTAGCATGCTGCAGCTGCCACAGTTCCTTCTTGTACATAACTGTAAATGTACAGTAAAAGGGTCCCTGTCTTTAGTGTTTGTTTTTTTTTAGAAGAGAAGCCGAAACAAACTGTTGTGATGCCATTGCTGTAGCTCACCTTGGGTCAGAGTGCAGCTATCTTGTGGGTTTCCCACAAGAGGACTAGGAAGACTTACACCGTACCACTTCCTTTTTTTCTTGAGAATGATTAAGTTTTTCTGACATAGTTCCGATTCCTTTTCTTTATTATAGAAAACATGCCCAAAATAAATTCCCAGATTAAAGAAAACATTTAAACTGGTTCTAGATCTCCAAGTCTGTTGGGTATGTCATGTCATGCATGTCCAGTTCTTTAGAGGCATATCTGCATTGGGCTTTTCTCAAAGCTTAAGTGAGTTGATTCTACACTTTAGATTCCTGCAGTCTTGTCCCAGTCTGCGTGGCAGGTGGATCCATAGTTGAATGTGGATTTTTCTGTCCATGTAATCCAATTATACTCTCAGAAATTATCAGTTGCCAGTTCTCTCTCACCGTTTTCCCTTCTGTTATCCTAATTCTTTCAACATCTGCCAGTGATGTTTCTTCTGGCAGTTTTTGTGTTCCACCCACATGCATGAAATTACTCTGTGTGAACTACAAGATCCAACTCTTCAGTTAAGAGTTGCACTTGGCGCTGAATTCTAGGACTGGTTTGACCGATATTGTCCAAGCTGGCTCTCTCCTGCATGATTAGGGACATGCTTGAGTGCATCTTGGTCCTCCTCCGAGGGCGCTTTTCCAGTACATCCAATCACATGCTGGGTGAGGTTCATTTGAACCTCCCCCTCACATGCAATTGAGCTGGAAGCACTGGGAAGGCATGTTGAGAGAGGACCTGGGATGCACTCATGCACGTCCCTCGTTGCAAGTGAAGTGGCTGGCTCTGGCAGTATTGTTCAAACTGGTCCTTAATGGAATGTTGTTTGTTATCATCATTATGTATAAAGCATGTAATGTAAAATATTCTAGGCGTTGTATGTAGATTGAAAAAAAACTACAGAAGACCTGCCTGCTAATTTACTATCTAGGACAAGGAAGAAAGAGTGAGGTTGTGTGATGTGTGTGGTATGGATGTTGGAGATGGGTTGAACAGCCTGGTCATTCAGAATGAGACTGGCCATATTCCAGCTCACCAAATCTGGGTAGTCTAATTTGCCTATTAATATTGAGTTGTATGATCGCTCTCATTACCAGGGGAAAGGGTTTTTCATATATGGTGGTAGCAGTGGTTAGTAATGGAGCCCGTAGAGGGGAAGACGTCTTACATCACTTCTTACCTTGCACCAACGGCTGCAGGACACCCATGCTCCTGTTAAATCACTTCCTGAAGGCACCACAGAGTGGCTCCTGACTCTTAGTTCAGAAGAGGTTTCTGGGAAGTCTTCCTTAATCTCTCTTTCCTAACTTTAGGTCAGTCAGTCATCATCAGTTCCTCTCCAGGTCTTAGTTCCTCTCCAGGTCTTTGTATCTTCTGTCTCTTCTTCCTGGCAATGCTGCCTCTCAAATCCCCACAACAACCACAACCAATGAATGTCCCTTACTGGGTCTACTTCCCCTTTTATTTTGTCCTTTTCAGCCTTTCTGACTAATCATAGGATGTAATGTTTCAGAGCTAATGACTAGTGGTCCATAGTTTAAAGCCAGTGAGAACTCTTGGGGGAAATTTGAATAACAAACTTGAATTTGACCCTGTTGAGCAATCAGAACTGCAGGTTTATGATAGCTTCTGGACCAGCTAGAATAGTCCTAGTGCACTCAAACCTGCAGAGTTCTGTCATTTTTGTATAACTCGTGTATAGTACAGTAATACCTCCCATAACACTGAGATTACATTACTGGTAGGTCAAGGGCTGTGTGAAATAGTACTATATGAAACATGGTTAAAGAAAGGCATGAAGTGGTGCAGATTGATTTTGTGTTTTCCACAATGTACTGCTCCCATTGGCTACAGTACTACAATCATGCCAGGATAAAGAGCACTGTAACGAATCAACGCTAAAGGAAACAGCATTATGGGAGGTAGTACTGAACTGTGACCATCAAAACTTTCCTTTCTCTCTTCCTCAGCAAAGTCTGTTAGTAGTAAGGCCCCTACGATGTATCCATTATCTCACAGACTCCACCAGCTCAACGTTAACCATTCACCTGAGCTGTTTACAAACAAAGTTACTTCTGAATCCTGTTTCTTCACAGGAGGCAATAGGAAGACCAGTCAATTCTGGTGCTAGAACTGTCAAGTTTGACATAATGATGAGGTGGAGCGATGGTAGAGGGAGACAGTTCTGGGTGGGCTGGAGCCAAATGGTACAGTCAGTTCTCATTATCTGCTAGGTTTAGGTTCCTGGAAAACCTAGTGGATACTGAATTAGCAGATATCGAATCATTGAGCCTATGGGAAAAATTGGGTTAGGTTCCAGGGGACCCTCTTTGCCATGCACTATATGAACTTTGTGAACCTGATTCTTACCTTGAAGTCTATGGGCTGGGTGATAGCGGGGCACCATGCAGTATACCACATTGGCTCTTTGCTATGGAACAATTCCTAACTCTAGCAAATTAATTATTATTCCTTCCTAACAAGATTATGCAAATATAAAAGGTATTGTACAGTATCCTGGAAGCCCAGATTGAGCACAAACCGTTCCCATTGTGTTGCAAATGACATGATATTACACACACACACACACACACACACACACACACACACACCTCTCTCTCTCTCTCTCACTCACTCTGTAACTCCAGAAGAGACAGATTACCCTTTACAGTAAACGCAGCAAGGCAGGGAAATTTGCTCCCAGAACAAGGTGGAGGGAGACCTGTGGGGGAAAAAATGCTAAGAGAACAGTGGCCCTGATGAGATCGCAGATAAAGGGAACAGAACAGGCATATGGAGACATAGGTGGCAATTCTGCCCCTTGCAAATAGCGAATTCGCATATAAAGAGAACTGACTTGTTCAACTGACTTGTTCCAGTCTGACCTGATGGAGGTGTTGCTCTTTCATGTCTTCTACTACAGCTACTGTAGGTAGAATGGCTGCTAATAGAGTCCTGAGAGAAAACAAAGATTACTCCTAGATCGAAAATATTTACCTTGCCTTTTAGAAGGGCTTTAATTTTAGCAGTGCTGCTTATTGAAAGGGCACTGCTCTGCAATTGATTGAAACCCTGGCTGAGTTCAGCTGATCATTTTTTTCCCTTGCTGCATTATTTTTTGCTGTCACAGTCCTTGGATCCATGTTAAGCTTGGTCATGCAAGCAGACCCAGCATGCCACTGGTTCTGTTGCTTCAGAGCTGATCTCCTGAATGAATCTGCTTTCCACATGTTTTTTCTGAATAACCACAATAGCTTTCAATAGCAAAAGAACATCAGAAAATCCTATATTGTACCTCATTCCCAAGTGTAAGCAAATGAAACATTTTCTGATGGAAAAAGTCACATGTACCCTGGACACTGAAAGAGACCATTATTTTGCTATACGGTCAGAAGTCAAGTCTCACTCTCTGATAACATTCTCTGCAAAACAAAAGGTGTTGCAATAGGAGACTTTTTAACTTTTGTTCCAGAACATTGTATTCCATTGCTTAGTCAGAATTGTCTGTGCTTTCCAGCTATGTGCCTTGAGTCTGCTAGTCACTAGTGGCGTATTCTTCCTCCCTCCGCACCCCCACCAATAATGCTAGGTGCATAGCATAGGCAACAAGGACAGCATTAAAGTGAATTCTGTAATTAAACTGAAGAGGAAATTAATTATACTCAGTAATATAAATGTTCATAGACTATTAATAATAGACAAACACCATTTTCTTTTGTTTTGCTGTTCTATTTTCTGTATGCAACGTTTCATTCTCTTTGACCTCCTTAATTGTAATGAACACTGTTACCCAGGAGGCATCCAACATAATGATCTTCTTAAACAATTATCAGAAGCTTGTATCCGAGCCAGGGAAGCTTGAAAGCTGAGCAGCAAGATACCTGTTGAATATGTTCATTTTCATATGCATCTGATTTGCATGCATCATTAACTTAGGGGCTGACAGCCTGAGGCTTGTTTGGGGATAGGATGTGCTCATACACCAGTGGTTGCCACAAGTGGGTTATTTCAGTCACTGCATGGTAGTGATTACATAGTGGCGATTTCCATACTAACTACTAGCCTTTTCATGTAGTGGAGTGATTGCATAGATGCAGCTGATTCTCCAGTCTTTACAATGTTGTTGTAGAAAAAGTTTTGGAATAAGATATCTCTCTTTTTCAGATACCTGTGCCATGCTTCTGGTTGTGAAATAAATGCAAAAATGAGTGCACCAGGAACATGTAATTCAGGTTTATTCTTTGTTAGGTGGAGGGGAGGAAAAGGTACCTCTCGTTTTCTCAAATGGTCAGTCTGCGTCAGATGAGCTATGGCAAAGAGAATTTTCCACCACTGTAGTTTTTGTGTGGAAAATTCTCTGTTGCTAAAGATGCATTGTTTCATAACATTAATTAGTAACATAAATGAGTTGTAATTAACAGTTTTTCAGGTGAATTTCTCTAAAGAACATGCATGCACAGCTTTATAGGTGTGCTAAATTTAATGTTAGCAGTTCTCAGTGCCTTCAATTGAGTTTTAATATCTTATTCTAATAAAAACAATTTCCAAGTAAAGCTTTGCATTTGTTTGAGTATAACATTTAAGCCATACTAAGGCTGCAATTTTATATAAACCTATCTAACAGTAAGCAACCTTGAAGACAGTGGGGCTTACTTCTGAGTAAATATGTGTAGGATTGTACAGTACTTGCAGTACTGTACTGTACTTACAGTGTAAGAGAGCGTTACTGATTTTTTTTGTTCCCTAATCAGATATTTTGCCTCAATTATTTTGTGGTGGTTAGATTTTTGCATGACAGAAATTAGCATGGTATACTGTTTTAGTTTGTTTACTAAATGTAAGTCAAATAAAAATGCCAAATCAGATCCCAACTGATTTGGAGCATCAGAAAATTTTTCATAAAACTTGCATCAATAGTAGAAGGAGAAGGCACGCTGAGGACTGTTGCAGGTGTTGGCCTTGAGCTTCTTAAGCCAGGAAGAAGACTAACTGCAGTTTTATGTATATTGGGGGGGGGGGCTTGCTTCTCGGTAAATGTATTTGTCCAGGTGTGCCTGTACTTGTCTGCCGCCCCAACGCTCCTGCGACATCTTTGGGGCCCAGCCCCCCTTCTTCTGCACGAGCCTAACTGGGCTGCTGCTGTGGCCGCTGCAGCGATCTGCGAGGAGTTGCGCCAAGCTGACGGCAGCACCGCCGAGCCCGTTGCAAGGCCAAACGCTCTGGGCTCCGCCCGATGCATCCAGATGCGCCACTCCTCCTCGGCAGACCCAGCCCCCGCTCCAAGCCAGTGTTTGGTGGGGAGACACAGACAGCGTCGGCAACAGCCAGGAATGCTGAGTGTGACGATGGAGCCTGGGAGATGTCTCATGGGGAGGGGGCAGGCAGCAAGACCGAAGGGAGTCTATGGCGGAACAGCTGGGAATGACAAAGGGGGGGAGGGGAATCAATGCCAGGGAGGGGCCGGACCTTGTAGGACGGCCCGGGGAGGCAGGGTTGAGGGCAGGGCAGCAAGGAGGAAGGGGCGGAGCTAGGTCATCCCTCTGTGTATATAATCCTGTGGAAGGCTGATGAGGAGTTGGTGCTGGGTAGGCTCCTGACCGGGCTGGTCAGCTTGCCAGTGAGTAAGAGGACTGAGGAGGAGGATATCGGGTGACACAACCCCCTCCCCCAGCCACATCTGAGGCCCATAGAAAACTCTGATGGGCCATTCCAGGTCTGGCCACCTTTGAGCCACCGCTGCCAGCAACCCAGAACTCTCAAGCAGAGGTTCGGGGGCCCTGCCATCATAGACCCCAGACAGTATTTAGATTGTGCTGCATGACTACAATTCAAAGTGTGCACATTGAGAAATACCGTAAGTCTCATGAAATTCAGTGGAACTTGGCCATGGCCTTAGGGCTAGGCTATACTGTATACCCAAACAAAATTCGGCCATTTTGTAAGGATTCTTCTGGAATAAGCACAAGAGTAGGTTTAGTTACACAGTGTTCCCCCACTTTCAGCAAACATGTGAGGAGGGTTCAATCATGGTTTAAATCATACAGAATATCTGCCATGCATTCTGCTCAACATTTTGAAGATAAACACCAAATGTGGACATGACAGGGACATGTCCAGCAGGTGCCTCAGCATTGGGAGTGGTCAGCAGGGGTAAACTACATCCTTCATGTATTCACTATAATAATAATAATAATAATAATAATAATAATACCAGTATTTATAGGCAAAGTGGATGTTGTCTGAACAAGGCTAATGGTGGGTGTTAAATATGCATTCTGCTTTAAAAGGAGATATTTCAGTTTTGTTCTCCACTTTCTTTGTTAATTAAACTTGGCAAGATCTCTAGCCCCCTGGCAACCTGACTATATACAGTAATGCCTCTGTTAACACTGGAGATCTGTTCCTGGGAAGTAGAGTGCTTTCTGAAACAGTACTATAAGAGATGCCATTGGAGATACAGGAGCTGATTGGTTCTGTGCTACCCAGAAAGCACTGCTCCCTTTGGCTACCATGGCTGTTAACCTGAGATGAAGAGCCCTGTATTGAATCAGCCCTAAAGGAGGAATCGTTATGGGAGATATTACTGTATTTGCTTGTCTTCATATTCCAAGCTATGATCTGTAGAAACACAATGCAGTAGCTTGCTAAAGCTAAGCACTTTTGGGTCTGGTCAGTGACTGGAAGGGAGATGTGTGGAAGCTGGTCCATGATGGAAGAAAGGAAGGAGGTCAATGCAATAAATGTAATGCAAGTTTTGTGTTGTAGGAGAAAGCACAGGTTTGAAATTTGCTGCTGTTTATGGCAGGTTTTATGTTCACTTTAACAATTGGGGGATGTAGAGCAATCAATACATGGTGCAGCTTAGACTCTAGCTTCTCTCTCCTATGTGTAATTTATGAGTCCCTTGCTCTTGTGCTGCCTGTACAAGTGATTGAGTTGTGCCAATTTGCTTACTTGGAACGATTGCATGAGATGCAGAAATGAAAGCTGTATTTTGAAAAGCTGTCTGGATTATTCTAATTCCTATTGAGGGTCTGGGAGTGTTTTATAGGTCTTGGTGTGTGTGTTGTTGGAATAATAATGCACAAGAGTGCAGCGATTTGAAAAGCCCTTGACAGATTTATATTTGTGCCCTTTTTATCTAGTTGTCTGGTGGTCGGTGGACATGTTGAAGAACAGAATCCTAAATAAGGTCTCACTACCTCTGGATTTCAGAGCGTTCTAACATTTTGTTCTCAAGAGCAGTTTTGCCCTTATTTTTTTGCTAACAGGTCCAATTAAAATTCAACATTCCTTCTCTTCTCTGTTGTGCATTGAACTGCATAGTTTAAAATAACTAAAAGGAATGAGATGCTAACAAATGGTGGGAATGAGTCTGGAAATTAGACCATAAATATGGGTTTCATTATTTATAAAGGGCCTAATATTTCATACAGCACCCAAAATTTCTGGGTGCTGTATGAAAATTAAAACCAACAACCCTAGTCAGAAGCTTACCATTCAGTGGATGTGACAAAAAAGAAAAATGGATGGGGAGGGAAGAGAAAAATAAGCAAATTCAGGTAGCAGTTCTTACGTAATGTTCCTGCATCGTGTTAGATAAATGACCAAGTAGAATGGTGACTGGGGGGAGACCGTTCTAGGAGGGGAAATCAAAGGGCAGCTAGTCTCAGCCAGGGCAATGGAGTACGCATTGCTGTGTCTCTCTTCTCCCGCAAATGCAGCCCAATGAAGTTGCTGCTGGTAGGCGTTGGTCTGGGAGAATAGGAGCCAAGTGGCAATTGGTTCCAGTGAAGTTGAGGGAGTGGGCCTTGTTGTTTTACCTCTCCTTCTGATGCAGCTAGGTTGAGGGGAGAGAGAGAGAGTGAGGACCAGCCCTGACTTTACCAGTTAATTTACTCACTTTCTTTCCCTTGATTCACACTTCATTCCTTCACCTCTTAGTTACTTGGCACCCTTCCTTGCCTGTATCTCATCTTCCCCTTATTTCAGTTGCTTCCTTTTCTCTTTCCTTAGTCCTGTTCAGCCGTGGCCCAACTCTGTAGCCACATGAATAAGATGCGCTTGAGATTCTCTCTAGACTTTGGGAGATGCATTGCTGCTTCAGATCGGTCGTGTTCCAGGAAGTAGATGTATTGCTCTTGGTTCAGCTTAAATAAAAGTACTTTGGATTACGCTTTCCCTAATAGTACAGGTTTCCAGATACTTTTCTAAGTAAATCCCACATAGGGTGTCCCTCAGCATCCGCGGTCTTGGAATTGCAGATTTCACCATTCATGGATGCTGAGCCTGGAGACCTCTTCTGCGTCACACTGGGCCAGCACCTTTGAGGGCCTCAGAACACTTTTCTGACATGATCAGACTTCCAGTCGACCAGAAGTCACTTCTGCTTGCGTCAGAAAGGCCCACAGAGGCCTATGGAGGCAGCTGCGAGCCCAGCACGACACGGAAGAGGTCTCCGGAGGCCCCCCTCACAGGATCCAGTGAGTTATTGAGCATCGGATGCTGGGTTTCAGCACTCACGGTTTTTGGTATCCACGGGGGGTCCAGAACCAATCCCCAGCAGATACTGAGGGATGACTGTAATTGCTCCAAACCTAGTTTACTTAAAGCCAGAGATGTTGCAAACCCCACCAGTCAGATTTGTAATCGGGCTGGGCAGGCTGCTATATGTCTCCCTCTTCCCCCCCCCTGCTCAAATCCAGAAATGCAACAAACCCTTGATTTAATGGACTAATGTGGGGGGGAGGGGAGGAGTGTCATTAATGCCAAAAGTCCATTAAATCCAAATGCACTGGAGTAAAAGGAGATGCACATGTGCAAAATGTATATGACTAGTTTTTAGTGAAATAGAAAATGTCCCTTGTTTCAGGTCTATTAAATCGAGGTCCATTAACCCTTGTTCACTGTAGCTTGGTTTATTCCAAGCCTAATTATGAGACAATTGAAACTCTATCTCGTCCATGATGCATCGAGAGCATGACAGGATTTGATTCTTCATCCAGACTTTCACCTACTTATCTGGTTGCTGATGCTGTAGTGGGGGGCAGGCAAGAGGAAGGTTTTTCCCTTCCAGCACCTGCAGCACAGCTGTACCAGCAATCCTGGTGTCTGTGGCCCTGAGAAATAATTTCCCAGGGCTACTGGTGCCTAGGCTGCTGGCATAGCAGCACTCCAGGCACCAAGGATGATGAGGGACTCTTAACATTTCCTCCCGCTCACTGCTGCCGCCTAAAGCAGCTGCTGCCTGCTAACAGGGGGGGGGGGTGGATTTGGAAGATGATGGGTAAGAGGTAGGAAGGAATTGCGTTGGTTGTGATTAAAATTGAAATTGGAGAAGAACTTGAGGGTTTCAATTCATACTCATGTTGAAATACTCAGTCCTCATACTGAAAGTGAGCATTATGAGCTGCCTGAGTCAGCCTAGAAATTATTTGGATGGCATCTCTATTTACATCTGAACTCATGCTTTAATTTATAAAATGAATTGTCTCCCAACATCTAGTGTAGTCAGTAGCTCACAAACCTGCTTTGAGTAATAGACTCACTGTTTGTGCATTATTACCATTGAAAAACTCTACGAATTTCCGTGTTGTGGAAAAATAAACCTCTTGTCGTGGATCTGGAAAAAAAACAACCCACAACTTGTTTTGGTCAAGCTACTGAAACCGAATGTAGCCAATTGTTAATTGCCTTTTTCAGTGTACGTTGGATCACTTCAAACCAAAAATTCCTGATGGAAACAAATTCTTCCTAAAATCAGTTTGGAGTCCAGCTAAGAAGCATTTGCTATTTGCAAAAAATAAAATAAAGGAAAAAAAATCAAATTTGCCCTGATTGGGTGGGATAATTAACAGCTGTGCTTTCTGTCAAGAAACGAAAGCAATATTTTACCTGCAAAATACACTTGGACACATTTGTTGTTTAAAATATTTATGCACTGTTTTCTCAAAATAGTTCACAACAGAAAAATGGCATCATAAGCAAATAAAGCAGAAATAAAACCATGAAAAGGGAAAAGTTTTGCACGGAGGTCAGGTTGTAGGATTTGCACCAAGAAGACCTGGGTTTAAATTTCCACTGTCATGAAATTTACTGGGTGACCTTAAGTCAGCCACTGTCTCAGTCTAACTTATCTCATAGGGTTGTCGTGAGGATAAAAGCAGCGGGAGGAACTGTGCTCACAACCCTGAGGTCATTGGAGGAAGGGCAGCATATACTCGTGTATAAGTTGATCTTGTGGATAGGTCGTGGGCACGTTTTAAGCTAAAATCATGGATTTGCTATGAACCGTGGTTAAGTCAAAGGTAAAACTATGGGGTGTTTGAAATTCTTACCAGTAATGAAAATGACTTACCAGTAATTGTTCTGAGGCAGCAACAGAAATTCTTCAAACAAGAAGAAAGGTGAAGGAGCTTATGGGAGTTGTAGGCCTTGTGAGGAGTACAGTACTTCCATAGCATCGCGCCACTGCCGCGGCCGAAAACGTCCGATTTACCTGCATTGGTGGGCAGTGGATGTCCGGCGGGGTGTGTGGGGAGCCTGGGGACCCCTCCGCAGGCCTCCCCAAGCGTTGGAGCAGCGCTCCGATGTGATCACAACCCACTTCCGGTTTTACGGCAAAACCGGAAGTGGGTTGCAATCACGTTGGAGCGCTGCTTCAACGCTTCGGGAGGCCTGCGGAGGGGTCCGCAGGCTCCCCACACACCCCGCTGGACATCCACTGCCCACCAATGCAGGTAAATCGGACGTTTGTGGCCACAGCGGTGGGATCTTAGAGCAGTGAAGGGCCTTCCCAGGAGTTAGGGAACCACTGCACTATACTAACACACTCCTTAAACTATACAGAAGAGTATTCTGTTGCTAACATGTACATACCTCTGATGGGTTCTGCCCCTGTCTTGCCACTCAGTCGAAGGTGCAGTAGCTGATTAGGTGACCATTGGATTGTTTCCAAGATTGAGCTTCAATCATGAGGTGGGTGAAGACTGTTGGAGGTGTGAAGCCTTTGTCTTTCAAAAGGTGTTTTCCCCAAAGCTTCATTTCCATTTTGGAGGTATGAAACGCTGCTCTGAAGTGTGGCCTTCCTGGCCTGAAGATCTGTGGTCTCTTGCCAACAGCTCTTGTAAAGTCATGCCACTGGTGTGGCCCTTTGGTCTACAGGCAGGCACCCAGCACCAAGCACATGTGTCTAAATGCGTTTCTCCTGCACTCCTTGAATTGGATAGAAATAAAGAGAAATAGAATATTGACCATGTAGCAGCTCACACATTAATTTTGTTTTGTGTGTTGTTGTTTTTTTGCCACGAGGAAAGGCTTTCCATGTTGAAAATTCATAATGTCTGATGTAGCTGCATTACACTGTCAGTGTAAGTGTTAAGGGGTTTCCCAACCATGCGTGTCGAAGTTTTCCTTGTAGAAGAAAAGGAAGCCAGCTGGACAGAGTTGAAAATCCCATGTATCTGCAGACCTTTGTGTTGTCATTGGTTGCGCCTGAACAGATATCTGATTTACAGCCCAATCCTATCCTTCAGTGGGGGCGAAGGGATCCCCTTTCCCTTCCAAAGCCTCCCGTTCTGCCCTCCCCCACTGGCTGTACCAGTGGGGGAGAAGGATAGGATTGGGCTGGTAGTTTTATTTTGATAATGAAACAGGTAGTCTTCAATATTTTAGCTTATGTAATCAATGTTTAGGGACTTGGCTGAAGTATTTAAAGTTACTTTAAAGTTTAATGTAAGTAGACTGAGAAAGACTACGCTATGTTGATACAAGTGATCAGGTTTCTTTTAGGGTTAGCAACGTTGCTATTTTGGGCAAACTCTACTGCAGATACCATTCAGCCACATCCTGTTGCAGCTGAACTGTCAGGTGAGGATTTGTTTTACGGTTTCTTTTCCTTGCGTTGTCTGGAAGATGGAGTTTGTTGGCAGTTGCTGGTTGTGGTTAGTTTTTAGGTTAATGACACAGACATTTGAAAGTGTGATGGATGTGATTTGAATACATATTCAATTCATTCCATGACATTTCTTTTCAGGGCAGAGAATGTGTGTTTTACAGCACAATCCTAACCAACTTTCCAGTGCAATGCAGCCGCAATGCAGCCCTGAGGTAAGGGAATAAATATTCTCTCACCTTGAAGAGGCTTCCATGACTGCCCCTGCACTGCAGAATGCAACATGTGCCCTGTTGGCATGGCTACACCGGCGCTAGAAAGTTGGTTAGGATTGTGCTGCAAATTGCATCCAACGCATTTAAAATGGTCTGTCTTTGCCTTTAGTAAAGTGAATCCTGAATGATTTCAAGACTGGGAGAACTGAGCCGTAGACTTTCACCTCATTAGTTTTCCCCATAGAATGGGTAGATTCTAATTGGTAGAATTGGCTGTTTTAATTATGGGAATGGTGCTGGATTTTCAGGTTCCTTCCATAACTATCTTCTTGTCTGACTAAAATTGATTTACAACCCTTCAGGAATAGCAAGAAATATCTCAAGCCACTCCTGTTCAAAGTATTTTTGAATACTTAAGGGTTGAGGTGATACTGACGGATGAAACATCTTAACGGTTGTAATATCTTCTGTGTATGTATGTAGGTCTTGTAGAGCCATGTAGAAATCTTCAAAATATTAATGAGTTGCACTTTCTGAACGAAAACATGTCCACACTGTGTGCTGACATCCTGTGATGCAAAGTAACTGATGCGTGTCAAGTAACTGATGCGTTATAGTTAGAGCCCCAAATTATGTAGCCATGGGTAGGTTACCCCCCCTCCCCTCCCTGCCTGTTTTTTAAAAGAAAAGATCCAGAAACGTAGAGGGCATGCCAGGTGGCCAGCTTCAAACAGCTGCTACCCATTATAGTTCCTGCTTCGCGGTAACACTGGCTTTCACCTTCCGCTACAGAGCCTCCTAACCTAGTAGCTGACAAGTGTGAGGGCCAAGCTATATGTTCCATGTTGGAAAGTTCTTTTTCCTCAAAAACTTCTCTTCTTTTTCCTTGGTTTGAATCAAGGCAGTGATTCAAGGAGAGGGGTTTTAACTCTTTTCTCCGGCTTCATTTTCCTTGCGTAAATTTGAAACTGCTTCTAAAGCAGCCATGGGAGCCCCCAGTTTGGATCAGGGCCATGGTGAAGAGAGAGGAGAGTTTAACTCATTTCCCTGATTTAAATTCCTCCTTCCCTAAAGGCACTCTTACAATACCATGTCTTTTCCCTTGGTAGCGAATAGCAGCTGAGGAGGGCTGTTTTTACATGGGGGAATCACACTGGGATAATGGGCTCACTTCCCCTTCATGTCATGGCGATAGCCCCGGTCCAGATTGCCAGTCTGTGGCTTTTACTTTTTCACAGAACAAGAGATTTTCCAGTAATGTAACCCCAATGTAAATGGCCATGAGATGAATGCTGGTAGGAAGTTGGTCTTTGTAAAATGCTTGTTGTTAGGTAGGGTTTTTCTGTACTGGTTCTAGAGTCAGACCTTCCCCAGAACCTTTAAGGATATCCTTCCCAGGCTTCACAGCTTCCTTCCCCCACATAATTTTCAAGTGCACCGTACAGTATTGCTTTCCCCCTCAGTGGTTCATATGTTTTAATGCCTAAAATAGGTCAAGGGGGCAGGCTCTGTTTTTTGGCTTGAGCTCTTTGGAATTTTTTTAAAAACTATTTTCCTTAAGGCACTTAGAAAACTTTCCACTTCCTCAAAGATCAGCAGCTATACATACTTGGAAGAATCTTGATCACCTTTAGAGCCTTTTGGTCAGTAATTGTGGGACTCGTTAATCTGGTGACAAACATTCATCTTGGGTGGAAATGGTGGCTATAGCCAAGTAGATGGGCACTGACAGGTGTTTTTGGCGCCTGCTTGAGCATGTTAGCTTTGCTGCAATTTAAAATATGGTTAAAAAAGGGCAAGGCATTAGTTGTAAAATTAAGATTAAAATTTTCAGCATTAAAGTTGTGGAATTCTGATTCTTCTCATACATCCTGTATCTTCTGTATAGATGAAAATAGTAATCTTGCTCTTTTTTATTTGTATATTTGTATGAGTTGGACCATAAGGAAGGCTGAGCGCCGAAGAATAGATGCTTTTGAACTGTGGTGCTGGAGAAGACTCCTGAGAGTCCCTTGGACTGCTAGGAGATCAAATCAGTCAATCCTAAATGAAATCAACCCTGACTGTTCCCTGGAAGGACAGGTACTAAGGCTGAAACTCAAATATTTTGGCCACCTAATGCGAAGAGAGGACTCTCAGGAGAAGACTCTGATGCTGGGAAAGACTGAAGGCAAAAGGAGAAGGGGAAGGCCAAGGATGAGATGGTTAGACAGCATCACCGATGCAACAAACATGAAGATGAGCGAACTCAGGAAGATAGTGGAGGACAGGAAGGCCTGGCGGGATATGGTTCATGGGATCACGAAGGGTCGGACACGACTTAACGACTGAACAACAACAACAACAACATATAAATATATTCTTTAATATATTAAATGCTGCTGTAATAGGTATGCAGCTATGCTAATCCATGCGTTGTTAACCATTTTGGTTTGCCTGGACCACACATGGAAGAAGTAGAGGTTGAGCTTCATAACTGTACTGTAAATGGAGAGGTCCCAGGTCCTTGGCATCACTGAGTAGGGCTGGGAAAGACCAAATTCTATTCAAGACCCCAGAGAAGCCACTGACAGTCGGAATAAAAATACTGACCTAGTGGGAGTCAGATTCCATGTTAGGCATTTACATACGTTCACCTTCTGGGGCAGGTAAAACTTTGCAGGTCCTGGTTTGCGACAGCTGTTTGCCATACAGTATTTGTGTTTAAGGTGCAGTTCAACATGCTTTGCAGGAAAGCTTAAAGATCGATGCATGTGCTAACTGCAATGTCATTTTTTAAAAGCACAGTTTAAAGCCCTAGAAGATAGGTCTAAAATATTGAGACTTGAAGGAGCTTATCAAGTATCCTGCTGCAATAGTCTGACCCTGGGGAAATGTGAACACATACAAACACATGATTGCTAAATTATTTATAATATGCAGCTAACCTCTGAAATAAATCCGTTCAGATTGGTTCTCTCTGAAATAAATCCTTTCAGATTGGTTCTCTCCTTTTTCCCTGCCTGCTGACCTTTATTTATTCCCTGTGTTGTCCTGGATCTAAAACCATAGTTCAGAACTATTTTATTTAACATTTTTCACACTTTTTTTTAAACAGATTGCTTCACCTGGAGCAGTTGTAGAAATAGGGGCATTGACCTATAAGGATGTGTCTTTATTTTGTAACTTGGTTTGTAGGAGAGCATGTCCAATCCTAAGGTGTCCCACAAGTTTAGCTGTTTACACTGTAAACTTTACAGGATTACAGGGGGACCCCGGTATCCACGGGGGATACGTTCCGGCCCCCACCGTGGATACCTGAAACCGTGGAAATGGGCGAACGCCCATTTCTGTGGTTTTCAGGGCCCCCCCGACCCCCCCCCGCGGGCCTGCTGAGAGGTTGCTGAGACTTTCTAGCATCGAAGACTTGTTGATAAGGCCTGCTGCATTCGGCTTTTGAAGGAAAAAAACGGAGCTTTCTCTGTTAAAAGTAAGTGCAGGGGGGCAGGCGCGACCCCCCCCCGCGCCTTCCACAGCCCTTGCTGAGACTCTATCTATCACCTAAGTCTAGTTGGTCAGGCCTAAAAGAGATGGAAACTCGGAACTTTTGAAGAAAAGAATGGAGGTTTCTGCTAAAAGTAAGTGCGGGGGGGGGCTGTGGAGGGTGCGGGGGGATTCCTCAACCGTGGATAACTGAAACCGCGGTTGAGGAATCAGTGGATACCGGTGCCCCCCTGTACTGAGGAATGGAGTCTTTGTGGTAGGAATTAATGCAGGGTGGACTGCTTTAAATCAGGGGATCTCCAAGTGCTCAGTTGCCAGGGCCACATCACTCAGTTTTTCTTTTATGTTGGGTTAGATCATGTCAGTTTTAGGGAATAATACATTTTGTCCATAACTAAGGGTTTCCACAATAGGAGAAAAATATTTGTGCTGCCATCACTGTGGGGCTGCTTTTGTGTGTTTCTCTCTCTGAGTATGAATGTCCTGCTCATTCAGTGGGAGGAAGACAGTGCTTGGTAGATTGGGGGGGAGGGGGAGTAGGAGGGCCACATGCAGTTATAATGCCACTGCGCTTGGTGGGCCAATCGGAATGTGTTGGTTGGCCAGATGTGGTTTGGGAACCTCTGGTTTAAGTCAAGGTAACTTGAATCATCAAGAAAAAAGCAGCTTTAAATAATTGATTTAAACAATTTAAATCATTGATTTAAATTAAAAAAAACCAATCAATTATGTGTGTACTTGCTCAATAAAGGTTGCTAAATCCTTGGTTGACGGTCATACAAATTTATAATTAAATACTGATTCTGAACCAGTTACTGAGATGAGGTAGCTACTAGGTATAAAGTAGGAGCATAAGGCCAAACAGGTTGATCAATGTTGACATGACCCCCAGTACTAAGCCATAATATAAATATATGAACCAGTGTGGTGTCTTGGGCAGCGTGTTAGACTATGACCCGGGAGACCCAGGTTCACATGCCAATGTGGCCATGAAGCTTAATGGGTCACCTTGGGCTGATTGCTATTTCTCAGTCTAACCTACCTGACAGGGTAGCCTTTAAATAAAAGATAAAATGAGGATGGACGGGAACCAGTTATGCCACCCCAGCTCCTTGGAGGAAGGGTGGGATATTAATGAAATAAAAATAAATGTATTGTATGATGATCGACAAAGATGTTTTCCTCACGTTTTCTTTACAAAGAAAAGTGGCCTTTCATAAGATGGTCATAAATTCAGTTCAAAGAGATTCTATGTTTGCACTAGGTTCAGATTTAATTTTAAACCAGGTTATTTTTTTTAAAACAAGCCAGCGGCGTAGCTCACCTCTCGTACCTGGTGTAGGGTCCTTGCCGCAAAACGAAAGTAACTTGCGGTGGATGATGACGTCATCATGCTACTGCAAATTGCTTCTGGTTTGCAGTCTGCTCCGCCTCCTACTTGAAGCCACCCAAGTTGAAAAGAAACTACTTGGGTGGTTTGGGGTTGGAGGTGAAGCCGGCTGCAGACTGGAAGAGCCAAAGGGGTGTCACCCACTCCTCCCTGCAGCCTGCAGCAAACTCTGCTCGGCTGTCCTCGCGGCTCCGCCTCCAAGCCAAAGCGAAGTTGTCTGCTTCGACTTGGAGGCGGAGCCACGAGGACAGCCAAGCCGAGCTCCCTGCAAGCTGCAGGGAGGGGTGGTGTGGGTGACACACTCCCTTGGCGATGGTGACACCCTATTGGCTGGCCTGTCTTTGGGCCAGCCAATGAGGTGTCACCCTTGCCAAGTGGGTGACACCCCCTTGGTTGGTTGTTTTTGACTGCTTGGAGAGGAGTCTCTTTTTAAAAGCGACTCCTCTCCGAGTTGCCGAAAACAAAATGGCTATAGTGTCACCCCAATTAATTGGTGTCACCCGGTGTGCCTTGCACTTTGTGCATCCCCCAAACGATGCCTCTGACAAAAGCTTTCTATGGGTGAAGCTTTAAAAAAACAAACTGATATTAAAATCCTTCTTTTCTTTTTTTTCTTTTTTTTGCACTACGGATTTCTGACTTTAGATATAATGCAGGTCACTTTAGAGCTGCTTTTATTCCGCTTTGTGAGGTGGCTTGAATAATGTTATGAAGGAAGATTCACCTGTTCAGCAAAGTGATGATATCCAGATATGGGAGTACTTAGAAATTTGTTATAGGGTTCCCTATTTTGAGCATTCTGCATGGTTCATTAAAAACTCGTATTTGCTTTGTGAAACACTGTGGGATTGCTAGATCCTGTCAAATGGGAAAAATGTTGGGATTAAGAACATAATGTAAGACCTGCTGTAATATTTAATGAACAGTTCAGCTTTCCCATAAAATAGCTTCTGTGTGGAAAGGCAGTACTTTTCCAGGAGCCCTGACCAGCTGTCCTTTTCTGGTGGGTGTCAGCTGCCTGGGGTCTTAAATCTTCCTTTGCTTCAGTTGCCAGACTCAAAGGAGATCCAGGGAAATAATTATACTCAACAGACATAGAAGAGGCTGAGTCAGTTCTTATTAAAAAAAAACTTGTGAAAACTTGCAGAAAAGCTGAATGATGGAACAACACAGTGTCTTATTGATCAGATATATCGCATACTAATAATAACTTCATAATCAATTTTTAGACTAAGAAGCAGCTGAGCACTTCTTATTCCTTCAACTGCCTCAGAACCTTTGTTCCTTCTCCCAGCTTCCTTGGAATGTCTCCCCCCTCCCCTCCCCAAGGTGGACTCTTTCAAATCCAGTTAAAAGATTTAACTAGTTCTCTTATTGATTTACTGAGATTCAAGCTACTTTAATGAGTTGCATATGTTTTATGGGCTTTTAAATACAGCAAGCTGTAGCCATTACAGCCAGTTCCTGTTAAGACAAGTTTCTACAGACTGTCAGCTATCCAAATGCAGGATGATATCAAACATGTGCTAACCAAGACCTCAAGCTTGTCTATACAGGAGCTTCCTGATTTGGTGACTTGGCACACCATTGCCTTTGGAGCAAAGTCCAAAGCGTTTGGACTTTGCTCTGTTGTACTAGGATCACTATAGGTGCCATGTAGAGTAGGGGCTAGGATTTAGTGCCTGGAAACCTCTCTTTTCCCCCTCCCCATCTTCTGTGCAAGTAGAACATAGTAGAAACGTTTCCATGACTCTTTCTCCATGAAGAATGTTCCATTTCCATCAATCGATTTTTCAACACAATATCATTAGGGTTACTAAGCCCAGGTTCTGAAAACGCTTCTGAAACTTGCTGTTTGGATAGAAGGGGTTGCCATGTTTTGCTAGAGATAACTTTTCTTACTGACTGCTGTGCTGACATGAGAAACATTATGTTGTGGAATTTTCCTTTCTATGAAACTTTTAAAGATGCAGGAGTTTGAGCATAGTAAATTGTCTGGGAGCATCTGAGGCTGTAGTGTTTCTGAAGTTAAAGATATGTGGACTTGATCAGTCTCTTGGATGGTAGCCCACTGGGAGCCTCATATGACAGTGGAATGTAAGTATAATATATTGTATGTGGTTTGTTTAAAAAAAAAAGCAGCTAAATAATAATTTAATTACATATAAATAATGTGTGGCAGACTTTATGAATCGGGTTGCATCTCGGTTAAGGTGTTATGAAGAAGCACAAAAGTGAAACTGTTCTTTTGTTGGCAACCCTACGCTCTATATCTGATTGTTACTCCTGTGTGCAGTTTGCCAAGAAGGACTGGTTGATTTACCCCTTGTCTTCTAAGCGCATTTATTTTAACATTTTTATGTGTTATCATCAGATAATAATGCATTGCACTCCCTTGAGACTTTTAGTTATACTTTCCTTGTGTTAGAACTTTCTACAGGAAATGGAAAAAAGTGCTCAGTAGGCAGTGAATGCCTTCTGTTCTTTAATTGCCAGCTTTATTAACTTTGTATCCCTCTGGCTGCATGGCTCTGTCTACTTCCTTTTCTGGCTCAGCTGATATCCTATGTAATAGAATGCCAGTTATTTTTATTGCTGTATCAAGAAATGTTTTTAGAAGATTATGAAATGAACGGTGGCCGTGAGCACCTTATTTTTTACAATTAGTTCTATCTATTTAATATGATTTTTGTTTTTCTATTCAGTGCTCAGGGTTACCTTGTACATAAAAAAAGAAGGAATGATAGTGGTGTACTTAATTTAGAAGCTAAGGATTGATTCACATGTGCATGTACAACACTTTATCTTTCATCCCTTCGTTTATGCCACTCTTTGACTCTTGGCCAGATGTGTGAACCATCTCAACTGAAGTAATAGTGTTTATGCTGACATCGGGTGATATGAAACTTCTGTCTGTGGCAATTATTCTGGGGTGGATCATTCACATATCATAACTTGGTGCTATAGCTAATGCGTGATGAGCATGCATGTGTGAACTTGCCCATGGGCAGGTCGTTAAGTGTCTTCTCCCATAAAGAGTAGATGTCAAAAATTAATGCTTTTTGTTTTCCATTAAGATTTAAATTAAGTTAATAGATCTTAATTGGAGCAGGCTTATGCCATTAGTACAGGGAATGAGTGAAGCTGTCTTCCTGCTGGAAGAAAATTATACATGTAGCAAGCAAAGTGACAATTGCAGGAAGGTGAGGAGGCAGGCATCAAGAGAACAGGCAGACATTGAGAGAACAGGAGGAAGACTTCATGCTACCTTGAGATCTTTAAGTTATGGCTCAGAGAACTGCACATCAGGTTAACAAGTAATCTCAAGATAGACATATGATCACTTCAGGTAACAGGGATATTTAAATTTCATTATTTTTTCCTTCTGTTACAGAGGCCAAGATTCGCAGCCCCCCCCCTTACCTTTATTTCTTTAGTGCTAGCGCCAAGCCAGCACGGGTCTTGCTTAAACGGGTCTTGCTTATAGCACAGAGCCTGAATGAGTCTAGCAAGGAGCCTCCATGCTGGAGAGGCTCCGGATGTTAACAGGAAGCGGAAACTGCTTCCTGTTAATGTTTGGAGCCTCTCTAGCACCTAGGCTGCTGGCTAGAATCATTTAGGCTCTGTGCTACAAGCAGCACACTGCTGTTTATAGCGTTCTGTTTAAACAAGAGCTGGGCTGGCTTGGCACCAGCGCTAAAGAAATAAAAGTAAGAGGCGCGAAGGGGGGGGCATTCGCACCTATCAGCGGTTTTCAAGTATCTGCGGGGACCCTGATACGGGTCCCTGTCCGTATTTTCTTGCTCATGCTGGACTTTTACATGTAGCCCAAAATACCATCTAGTTACTGCTACAGTATGAGGCCTGCTGCTGTTTTGTAGCAGGTTGGTGGTGCATTGGGAGGGACACCAGTTCCTTTTTATGTGCTGTTATTCAGGCAGCTTTCCGAACAGCGTGGGATGAGCAGGTAGTTTTATTGCTTCAGCTCCCTCTAGGGGTGCGCCTGATTGGCCTTCTTCCTATTTCTTCTTTTGAGATTCTGGAACCACTTGTGGCTGGCCTGGATAGTATATTCTTGCTTCCTGTCATGACCAAAATGAGTGGATCATGAGGTCCACCAGTCTATACCATTATTTCTTAAGACTTGGTGTTTGGTTTTGATTTATTTGGGTCCGAAGAGGTTGTGTGCTTTGTTTTGTACCTCTTTTAAAAAATGAAACCCTTTCCGAGCCTCTATTGTTACAGTTTTACGTTGGCACAGAATTTCACTGTCATAGGATTTTCTCAAGGCCCTGTGGATGAGGGTCAGAAGTGCTGGTGCCTTGGAAAAGCCCACTTTGCATATACGGTATGCAATAGATGTGTGCTTGTGCCAGGACTCGGACTAGTCCCTGATCCTGTGCTCAGCTGTCCTTGTTATGAGATCGAGCTCTTAGGGATTCAGATGTAGTAGGGGTTGCAGCGTACATAACAAAGGTTGGAGATGGTGAGGGAGTGCTTTATTTGATTTTATTAATGTAACTAGCAGAGCACTCTTCATTGTTTGTTTGTTTGTTTGTTTGTTTGTTTGTTAAAATACATGAGAATTAAAACACTCTTTTTTCGTGTGCATCTTCCAGCTAAACCCTCAGTATGTGCGCATCAAATGTCACAAATTCTACTTTGTTATATAGAGCCTCTGGACTTTGACCTTAATGGTTTTGCTTAGTTCTTTTTCAGGCAGACAAAAAACTGTATTAAGACTGAAACTCAAGCACTCAAAATCCTATTGTGAGGGTAGTTTCAGAGAGCTAGATGAGAAGTGGAGGAAGAGGCCCAAATGGCTGTGTAGGTGGGGAAAATAGACTACTTTAGGTAGGCTTACCATATCCAAAGGGGGACAGGGTGCCTACACCTTTAACCATTGTAAAAAGAGGGAATTTGGGCAGATGCAGCTTGTTGCACCCTTCCATTATGAGCTGCACCTGCCCAAATTCCCTCTTTTTACAATGGTTAAAGGTGTAGGCACCCTGTCCCCCTTTGGATATGGTAAGCCTAACTTTAGGTCTTGCTTTTCTGCTTCATCCAAGTGTACTATAAAGATGGGCTGGTGATTGTTTTCTTGCTGCACATTAGAAGTGTTAATAAGTTTCAGAAGATACTAGGTTTGTCACTTTAAAACAGAAAATATGTGGCAAAATTTACTCCTGTTGGAAGCTATTCTCCTGCCCCATCATGCTTTAGTTGTAAGTTTTGATATTTGCATATACTGTATAAGTGCTGTTCATACTTTTGTTGTATCCAGGTATAGAATGTCTGTGTGAATAATTGGGTTCTTTTTTACTGCTCAATAATCTATGTGCACTATATACAGATTGTACCTGCATTAAATGTGTGTTAATTGCAGAGATCAATTACGATAGTACACAAATATAACTGGGCACAGCATAAGAGCCCTGTAGTCAAGATATAAAGGTTTTATGGCAGAGTTAATGTCTCCAGAAATGCCCTTTTGTTGTGTGTCCTCAGTCAGTTTTTCTAAAGTTGTTATTTAAAACAAAACAACAAAGGCAGCAATCTTACAGGTGCTTTCCTAGCATGGATATGGTATGGGATAAAATTGTCAATAGTTGGATGAAGAGATAGAAGGAATCCTTATCAAATTTGCTTATGGCACTAACATGGGAGAAATAGCAGAAGACAGTAAGAGCATTCAAGAGGGACTCGATAGAATGGAATACTGGGCTGAAACTAACAAAATGAATGTAGGTTATCACGACGCGACCAAATCTCTGAATTAAAAATCCGCATATTGCCGGGTAAACTCCGTCATTGTAAGACTTATTTATTCAAATAAACAAGATGTTAAAAACAAACTTAACGTTTCACCCCAAACATCTGGGGCATCATCAGAAGTTAAAACAGTCGCATTTGAAGAACATCTACTTATACTTCAACCCCTTGAGAACCAGGATGTAATTCAAATGTAATTACTGTCAGGTGTCAAACCCATGACTGCTTCTACTCACAATGCTTTCAGGTGAAAAAATCCTACTCTAATTAAAACAAACCAACACAATTTACAACCAAACACGTATACATTTCTCCACATAAGCCAGCAGTACTGACAGGAAACACACTAACCAATCTCCCCCTCCCCATGACCCCACCCTCCAGTCATAGACAACCATTCTCACATTACCCAAATCCAAACAGACATAGAAACATCAGTTCTAGTGATATTATATAGTCCTACTGTTCATTCTCAGACTCTACAAGAGACAACTAGGTAAAGGTAAAGGTATCCCTTGACAATTAAGTCCAGTCGTGTCCGACTCTAGGGAGCGGTGCTCATCTCCGTTTCAAAGCCGAAGAGCCAGGGCTGTCCGAAGACGTTTCCATGGTCATGTGGCCGGCATGACTCAACACAGAGGCGCATGGAACGCTGTTACCGTCCCGCTAACGCGGTACCTATTAATCTACTTGCAATTTCTTGCTTTCGAACTGCTAGGTTGGCAGGAGCTGTCGCACGGATTAGAACTGCCGACCTTTCGATCGACAGCTGTTCAGTGGTTTAACCAACTACTTTGCAACAACTCTGTAATTAACTTTTGTTCCTAATTTGTAAGTCTTTCAGTACTGGTAACCAACTGCTACTTACTTTTAAAGACTCTTCCTTCTTATTAACATAATTAATATGTTTATAAATTTCTATAGATTCTCTGTGGAGTCTTGGTAGATATTGATTGGTCTTAAATTTAATGTTATGATTATGCTCTAAGGCATGTTCAACTAAGGCTGATTTCTCTTTCTGTTTCAATTTAAAATAGTGTTGGTGTTCTTTTAGTCTGGTATTGAGACTTCTCTTTGTTGTACCAATGTAGCACTTACCACATTGACACGAAATTTTATAGACTCCCGCATATGACCACGGGTGTAAGGGTTCTTTTGAGTTTCTCAATAAGTTCCCTATTTTTGTGGTAGGAATAAAATTGGTCTTGATACTAAATCTCTGAAGAACCCTGCCTATTTTCTCTGTTGTCCCTTTTGATATATGGCAAACTTACTCGTCCTCTATCTGGCAGTACATCTTGAGATTGTTTTTTCATTTTCCTTTTTCTATCTATTCTATCTACTTCCTTTTGACTGTACCCATTGGCTTGTAAGACCTGTCCTATTAAGCTTTTCTCTTTATTAATTTCTGATGCCTCACTGAAACGTTAAGTTTGTTTTTAACATCTTGTAACATCTTATTTGAATAAATAAGTCTTACAACGACGGAGTTTACTCGGCAATATACGGATTTTTAATTCGGTAACAAAATGAAGTTCAGCAGAGAGAAATGCAAGGTTCTGCCTGCACGCACGCACACCATGCGTGTAGAATGGGTGATACCTGGCTTTGACAGTAAAGGGATGTAGAATGGGTGATACCTGGCTTTGACAGTAAAGGGATCTTGGTGTTTCACTAGATCAGAAGCAGAACATGAGTCAGCAGTGTGATGTAGCTACAAAGAAGGCTAATGCTATTTTAGGCAGTGGCGTCAGTGGAGGGGGCCTTGGGGCAGTGGGCCCTGGGCGGCAGGATCGGACCCCAGCCGGCAGGCGGGTGGGGTGTGTGTCACGGCGGCGGGGTGGATCGTCCCGTTTGTCGGGGCGAGCGAGGAGTGCCATCTGCGTGTTTGGCCCTCCTGCCCGCCATGCGCCTCTGCATGCTGAATAACTGTTGCAGCCGTTACATCACTTCTGGCGCGGGGGGGGGAGGACATAGAAACACCACTGATTTTAGGTCGCACTAGTAGAGCCACAGCTTCCAGGTTACAAGAAGTAGTGGTTCTGCTTTACTTCATACTGATCAGAGTTCATCTAGAGTGCTGTGTTCAGTTCTGGGCAACATACTCTAAGAAGAATGTGGCCATGCTGTAGCAGGTTCAGAGAAGGGCAATGAAGATGGTCAGGGGTCTGGAAAACAAGTCCTGTGAGGAAAGGTTGATGGAACTTGGTATGTTCAGCCTGGAGAAGAGAAGGCTGAGATGGGACATGATAGCACTCTTAAATACTTGGAAGGGCTGTTACATGGAAGAGGGCAAAGATTTGTCCTCTGCTGCCCCAGAGAGTCGAACTAGATCAGTTGGGCTTAAGCTGCGGAGTTGGGAGTGGAGGAGATTTGGGTTGAATATCAGGAAGAATTTCTTAACAGTTAAGAGCAATGGAACTGAATACCAAGGGTTCTTCCTTGCTAGCCATCTTCAAGAGGATTGGGCTAGTTGGCCTTGAAGGCCCCTTCCAACTCCATGATTCTCTGTGGGGGTGGTGAATGCATTTGAGGATATCCTGCACTGGAATAACTTTGCAAATAGGTCCATAGTAGAGTAGAGATTCTGGGGCTCATTGAGAGATTCCACACCTTGGCTAGCATATACTCAATTTGTATGCAGGATGGAAGCAGACTCATTTTTATAGCATGATGGCAGCTCTTTCTGCTTTTTGTCATCAAATTTATGAGAGATTGTGTCTAGTCTCAGCTGTCTTGAGACTCAGACTAAGCCACGTCATACTGGATGCACATTTACTTGTCAGGAGGAGCTCTGTGCAACTGATATAGTCTGCATGTTCATTGGACACATGGATGAATTAAAGCTTGGGCTATAACATCTGCATGGGGTTGATTTTAAAGTGACAGTTCGGGCTTCCAATTTTACCCTGTGATTGGAGGTCACTGATCATATTCGGTGAGAATCTGTCTTCATCTTGCATGTTTTACTATTAGTAAGTGTTTGCTAATGCAATAGCTGTTTCCGCATATTCTAATGTTAACATAAAATATGTTCCATTTATTTTTTTCCTAGTTAACAGGGTTTTATGGGAGGCAAAGACAGGGTATGTTATGGAAATAGCTTAAGAACAATTATATATATGAAAGAAAAATGATATTCTGGAATGACAAAAACATGCTTTTCTATGCTCTCTTCTGATTATGGTTATATTTACAACCCACGAGCATGGTGTTATTAAGTGAAATATAAGGTTATTCTCCAAAATCCATAGTAAGATACTTTTCAGTAAAGAATTCTGGCCAAATACTGCTAAAGGTGTGCCGTGTTTTCAGGTATTATTACAAACTGTTAAGTAGAGTCAAACCAACTTCACACATAATTGAGCAAATATTTGAGTTCAAAACTAGGAAGGTTTTCAGGAAGATTAAGGCCTGGTACAGACATAATGCTACCAATTTCGTGACCATGGTGATATCTTAATTCCTGCCCCACAACGTTTTCCCCACAACTTTCATTATCGGAATTAACCATGTTGTTGCTGTATTTCTGCACCAATACTTACAGGTACAGCCAACCAGCTTCAAATATTATTTAAAAACTAACCTGGCTAGTGGTATCCATGCCTAGCTCAGTACTGACAAAATGCATGATTAAAATCTTAAATCACTTTGAAAATGAAAGGGATGTGGAAATTGGGGGGGGGGGGGAAGAGAAAGCATGAGTGCCGATACTGCTCCCTGTCTTTTAACCATAGTTGAGAAATTTGGCAGCATTGCATTTTTAACCAGGACTAACTGGTACGTGCGTGCATGCATGCATGCATACATGCGTTTGTATGTGCGTTCTCTTTTCTTGGACTTCTATTTGAAAGTAGAAGAGAGAACTCTAAAAGCAGATTTTTTTCTCAAAACCTAGGTTTCATGCACTTCACAGTAGTTTGAATGAATTTAACAGATATCAAAACGGTGAATTCAAGGGAATTTGTCAATCTCTAATATAATAACTTGTTTATGCTGGGTACCTGGCTGCACCACAATTGGATGCTGGTGCCTATAATCTGAGTGTCTAACTCTGCATAGTAGTCTCTAAAAAAAATGAATACTGGAGTGTAGAAATTCAACACATAGGTTTTCCAGCTATTTTCAAGAGTGTGTAACTTTAGCAGTAATATAATTGCATACTTAGTAAAAGTTGTGCGTGCTGTGCATTAAATAGTCTAATTTTGTTTCCATGCCTTCCTTTTGTACAGCATTTTATGCAAGCTCCAGCTTGCATGAGAACAATGCACTAAACAGATGGAAAACGTAGCTGGCATTTGCTGCGTAACGGGCTGTGTTTTACTTTGTACTTGTGTATGCATTTATGGACATTAGCATGAATTTGGGCCATCCTTGTAACCAGCTTACAATTATTAGCAGTCATACAAGTACGGTCAGCTTTTTCTCCTTGCCTGTTGCCCCATTGTTTTCTTTTCGTAGAGGTGAATACAATGTTAAGCATTCATCTGAATTCTAGACACGTAGTTCTATGTCATGGAGCCACTGTGCTTACCCAAGGGAAAAGGTGAAAGTGCTTCACATCGCTCACCTTTCTTGCCAGTGATTAGGGACTGACATTGACTACTTCCAGTGGGAGTTCCAAGGAATCATTTTCAGCCAGAAAGATGGTAATTGCGATATGGAGCCTGAGAGGAAGGAATTTGACAGAATGAAGACCAATTAACTTCTTTATTTCCTTCCCTACAGGAATACAGTGAATTCCACACGCAGTCTTCTGAGCCACATGGTGAGTTGCTTAATGATTACCGTCCCATGCAATTCGATGTGGACTTACTTGGGAGTAAACCTATTGCACTCAGTGGTTTTTACTTATGAATAAAATATGCATAGGACCAGGCCGTTAGGTGTGATCCTAGGTATACTCGCTTGAAAGAAGTGCCAGCTGAATTCAGTGACACTTGCTTCCAAATAAATATGCATGGGATTGGCAACATTCAACTTTAAACTGTCATTTAAAATATGAAATGGTTACACTGCATAATAATATGAGCAACTTATGTATTGCCAGTGCCCTCACAGTCACATTGTGCTTTTGCCTTTTCTCCACAGTATTGGATTTGTTTTTCTTCAAAGAAAGTAATATTGATCTTAAATCCAGTTTAGGTTGCATGGGATTTACAATGCAGCTGGCTTTAGAATACTGTCATTCTTTTCTCAAAGGACTTCCCACTTGACAGCAAATCTCTCACTGTTGCCTAGATCCAAGGAAGACTTTTTGCTTAAGTCTGTGTAAAGAATTGGGCTTATGCTTTCTTCTTGTACAAGAAACTTAAAGCAATTGTGTAATTCTGCTTGAGCAGAAAAATTGCAAGTAGCTGCTCCTCTTGCAAAGAAATGGGCCTCGGCTAAAGAAATAGCCATATGCAAATTAAGGATGCAAGATTGGGTGAGTTTCAGCAGAGATCAGGTGACTTCAGATGTATTAAAAAAAATTCATTCTTGAACTGGGTTTTGGCACATCTAAGCTGATCTAACAAACTAGAATAGGTTTATATACTAGAAATGTGACAATTACATTTTGTCAGACAAGGCCTGCTTTTATAAAGCAGTTCTGTTTAGATGGACTGAATTTTCAGTAACTATTCCCTGATGCTAAAGCCCCTTCAGTACAGGTTCAAAATTGAGTTGCTTTATCTGCATACACTTTCTAGAACAACATATTTTCTTCCTAATGTTCAGTATCCTCAAGTCAGCATTGATTTTTATTTTCCTTTTCCCCCGCAACAAAGCATTAAAACAACTGCATCAAGGGTCCTCAATCTGTGAAATAGGCTGCTTTATACAGACACAAATATTGACATGGGAGGGGGGTTAAGTTATCTCCTGACCTTTGTGCACTGAGATCTTGTGGTGACTGCTTAAAAATTTATCACTTTTTGTAAAAGATTTATAACCTGCCTTTCGTCTCAAAAAAGAACTGCCTGAAGTGGTTGACAGGCACATGAGGTTACAAAGCTTGATAGAAAAGGTAGGTTAGCCACTGGGGAACATGGGTAGCGAGGTAGCCATTTCTCCCCCCACCCCCGTAGGGAGTTCCACTAACTGGGTGCCACCAAAGGAAAGGCTTTCTTGCATTGCCACTAGATGAGCTTCTAATGGTGGCAGAAGAAGACTTTATGAGCTGGTCTTAGAGTACAGGCAGTTTTGGGAGGGAACAGTGGTTCTTTTAGGTACCTGGTCCCAAGTTGTTAAGGACTTTACAAGTGACAGCCAGCACCCTGAATTACACTTGGAAATGGACCAGCACATGGAAGCTATAATCACATGTAGAGAAGGTTGTCTGTATTATGGAGATTCTGTAACCTAAACAGGAATAAAGGTGTGAAGACAATGACTGAAACCTTCCTTTTTCACAAATCACTTTTGTATGTTAATTTTAGTAAGGCCATTCCCAGGTACTGGGAAAGTACCTGAAATTCATAGAAGCATGTATTCATCTTTTACACCACGTTAGACTGAAAACACTTCTTGAAAAATTCTAGGTGACAGCCTCAACTTTTTTCAAGCCCTCTAGTAGCCAGACACCCAAATTATTTCACTGCAAGCTTTAGACATACACATACCGTACTTGGCCTACATGTTCCTGTTTCAGTTTCGTGTTTAAATTTTGCATCCTGATTTTTGCTTGTGATTGTTGGTGTTTTGTTTCAGGGATGGGAGATCTGTTTCCCCTTTTCAGTACTAAGAGTCTAGTTTAATATATAGGAAACATTAAGATATAATTTTATACAATTAGTTTGTAGTTGAATATAGGTCTGGTTCATATGTTACCAGCAGCAGTATGGTAACTCACATGCCTCTCCTGGTAATGTTTGAAGTAAGTTGGTTTTATGAGCAGGGCCAGGGAAATGATGATTTCCCCCAAGGTGGGGTGGCACAGATGTGGAAAATAATCGTGTTACTCACCCCACTCCCAAGTTCAACTTCCTTCAGACATTGCTGAGAGTGGTATGGGAGCATCCATGTTGCAAACAGCTGCCACGCTGCTCCTGGGTAACATACAAACTGGTCCTTAACAGATGTACCACTTCCTGCAGCTGACACATACTGGTAATTGATCTTCCACTTTTTTTTTTCCTTATAAAAGGAAAGTTGCCAATGTACTTAGCGTTGAGTCATTATTGGTCTTCAGTAATGAGAGTTTGTGGGAAGTGTTGCTACAAGTTTGTGTGGTAGCTCATTTGGAGCTTACAGATACATACTAAGTAAGCAGGATTTGTCTATTTTTAAAGGTGTTAATTTTAGTACACTTTGGGTTTAGTACACTGTGCTGAAATGAATCTCTAACAGCAGGACTGTGAACTACAGTAAGTGGAATATTTGGCTCTCTTCAATGGGATGATTAAAGCTGCAATCTTATGTCAACTTACCTGAGCGTAAACCCTTTGAACACAGTAGGCCTTTTCTTCAACCTAACTGGATGTGATTTCTATGGTAATTAGAGGAGAGCACAGAGAAACAAAGTATAGGACTGAGGGACAAAATACAGAGCAAAGCACAGAAGATAACGTGTAACGGGAAATATGCTGAGTGAAATATGCGTCATCAGCATAGAAGAAGGTGAACAAGGTGTATCATTCCAGAAAAATGTGCACTGAGTTGAGAAGTCTTGTTTTTTGTTTGTCAGGAGCTTTACAACTTAGCATTACAAAAGAGAGTGATGAGTAGCAGGATATAAGTCATTGTTCTGTCTGCTTTTCTATGAAATGCCCTTGCTTCCTCAAACTATGTTACCTAGTAACAGGATGTATAAAAGGTAAAGGTGAGCCCTGACAATTAAGTCCAGTCGTGTCCGACTCTAGGGTGTGGTGCTCATCCCCATTTCAAAGCCGAAGAGCCAGCGTTGTCCGAAGACGCCTCCGTGGTCCCGTATACTTTGTATACTTTGATTTAAGAGCCTGGTAGTCAGTTATACTGTAGTTGGAAATGCGCTTGGTCATGCAGGCTACTTGATAGCATGGTCGCTTTTTTGAAGAGAAGAGGGTGAAAATCGCTTCCTAACACCCTACCCCCAAGTAATTTAAATGAACCTCTGTCTCTCATGATGAATGCATCATGCAGCTGTTCATCTTTTCTGCCTGAAAGCCGTGAATATAGTTGAAAACTGCAGGCTGCAGCACATGATTTAATCCATTTTAGACTCATACATTTTCTAATCTATTTGAAAGTATTTAGAATTAAAACATTTGTGTTAAGGGTGATTTACAGATATGGGTATACAGTACTCTGTTAGTTTTCTTTTAATAGGACATCTTGTGTTACCTTTTCTGTTGTAGTCCTTTGTACAGTTGGGGTGTTGAGGCGAAGAGATGGCTTGTTCATAGATGACATTTAACGGCGTGGCGATGCGGCCCCCCGGTGACATCACCGCTGGAAGTGATGTCACTGCCGCTGCAAGTTCCTTCAGAGGCGGGAGGGTGGACCAAACCGATGCAGTCTCTGCCGCCCCCAAAATGGTGCGGTTGTTGCCCCTGTGCCGCTTTGTCCCCCTCATTTGTCACCTGCCCCCCCCCGCAGCACTTCTGACATTTAACCTCTGTGTAAGGAAAAAAATATACACAACGTGTCCATGTGCAAGATGAATGTACAGTACAAGTTTCTGCAAGTCTGCATGTTGGGAAGCTTCCTAACATGTTAGCTTGCTGTAAAATAAAAATTTGTGTAAATGACAGTTGTGCATATTTTGTACATATTTTCCAGTATGGAGACTACTTCCAGGTTGCAGGTTTTATCTTTCTAACAGGGACGTTTAATAGCCTATAGCAGTGATGGCGAACCATTTGGGCTTGGTGTGTCAACATTTTTGAAAATGCCTAACTTGACTCTGATGGTGTGTCGCCCCCCCCCCTCCAAACTTTTAATAGTACTTTGACTATTGCTACTTTTAATAGTAATTTTGAATTGAACTGAACTGAAAACAACTATAGAACACATTGCATTTTATTTAACATCAATTAGTGACTTTTTTGTTGCTGAGTTTTACTAGATCATAATTTGAAAGAGGTCTGCCAAAACCCCTGCCCTAAATGTTTAAGACAACCCTGTAAAACTTTTGCGAAAATATAAGGTGTGTCGGGACCCTGGGGGAAACACTGGCGTGTCACCCAAAATGACCTCGCGTGTCACCTGTGACACGCGTGTCATAGGTTAGCCATCATGGGCCTATAGAGACTTGCCTGAAGAGTTGGAGATGTGAATTGGGACCTCCAAAAGCCAAGTCTGACTGTTTAATGGACCACACTTGCTTAGGGATCCCTTGCTATTTTTTCAAAACTATGACACAAATGGGAGAAGTGATCTTTAATCACGTCCTGTTTGCCTGTGAACTAACTGAAATAGTAGGAGAGAATAGTGAATAAAGTGATGGGAATTCACCTTGTGAGTAAATAGAGGGTTTCTTTAAATCACTCTTAAAAAAAAAACTCTTGCTGACACAAAAAATGTACTTTATTAATTGGGTGTTGGGGGTCAAATGTACCTCAAAGTAAGTCATTGAAACAACAACTTTGGGTGGCTTGCCTTGTGCATGACACTAGCTGTAAGGAACAAAAATAAACTCTTAATTCACAGTGCCATTCTTTGTAAAGATGCACGTCCAGCCTAAAGGGCAGCCGCATCCTGAGCCCATTCTGGGCTGTCCCAGCGCTACTAGACTACACCTCGGGGGAACGGAACATTTGTCCCCTTCCCCGGGTGCAGGCAAACCCAGGGCCTATGGACCTCCTCGGATGCACGCCAGCTCCAGAGCTGGCGTACATCCGGAGAGGCGGTGCAAGGCTGGCATGGGCTGGGAAGGGGCTTAGGATGTTGGCGCCGATATCCCTCCCCCCCCAGCCTGGGCTGGCCAATGGCCTCCTGCCGACCGGCGCGGAACTTATCTGTGGCGGCTGGCATGGAGTGAGTTCCGCGGCCTAGTAAGCAGTGCCGGCCTCCACGTCGGCGCCACTTACTCTCTTGTCATCGCAAACATGCTTTACGGCACGTTTGTGACACTTTAGTTACACTGTGACACTAAAGTTACACAGGATCGGCCTGTAAATCTTTCCCTTTTGCAGTAATGGAATGGAACAACAGCAAAAACAATGGAGTCCAGAATAGTAATTGTTTGTTGTTGTTCATATGAAAATAAAACAAAAAGGTATATGTTGACTTCAGTTTCCCATTCAATGCAGTTGGGGGGAAAAATGACCCCAACTTCGTTAGAGTGAACACTGCAGTTTTGAAAAATTTGCAAAAGCATGGGGACATAAATACATTGTAAGATAATGGACCTCATTAAGTTTGGGGAATACATGGAGTATAAAGTTGCAGAACATTGAAACCAGAGGTTTCTTACAGCGCAATCATATTGGGCATTTATGACAGCAGATCTTATGATCCACTGCTGTATAAGTGCCTCTGTTGTGCTGTAAATGTCACATCACTGTTGTGTGCATTGGAGCTGCTGGTGGAAATGGCTGGAGGCTCCGCATACCCACCAGAGGCAGATCCCGCCCGTGTCAGGCACCAGTGGGGGCAGATTGTGAGCAGTTTGGGGTAGCGATCAGGGAGGGAAGGCTGGATCCTATCTCCATTTTCCCAGTTCCACATGCCCCCTCCTTTCCTGAGAGTTATGCCAGCAAAGCAGCTGGTGTAGGTCCAAGGAGACCCATTGATGGCAATTTAGTCAATTACAACAAATTATGTTATCAGCTACCAAAACCTCAGGTGAATAGGATAACCTATGCCTGAAGAATAGCAAGGATTTTGCTGGATAGATACTCAGTAGGAGGTTCCATAGTTGGGGAATGACCATGGAAGAGAGAGACCCCTCTTGACTGTGGAAGAAGGTGGACCCATTGTTCGTATTCCCTTTGTGAGTGAGTGCACAGTTGAGGCCTGATCTATGTGAAAAGTACAGATTTATTCTGGACATAAGGTAGGAAAAAACCCCACCCTTTCCTATTTTGAATATTTGTTGGGTCCATTAGCTAGTATCACTTGGCCAAAATGGTGACTTGAGTATTTCAGTTTTGCCAATTGTTTGATTTTCCAAGATGTTCTACAAGTTACACTTTGTATTTGGAGAAAATTGTAAATTTCATTCTTCCACCAAGGGGAATTTTTATATTTTTTGCAACAGTCTAAACGGCCTAGGCAGCTTGCCCACTGGGTGTTTTTATTATGAAGACAGAGTGGCTATTGTTCTTCTCACCGTGCCTGTGTTGCCTCAGTCTCCATACAATAACGTTCGCATGAAGTTTCGTGAAACTAATGATTCCCTTTGAAAGAATCCCAAATGTTGGGGATTATCCCATCATTGGTTTAAACAAGACCAGATGGGCTTGTAAAGCACAGCATGCCAAAGCAACATCCCATCATACACGCTGGCTTTAATTATTAAAATGGCTTGTAAAATAGTGCTGGCATTGTGGGCCAGTCACACTTAGCTTTCATAGATGCAAGTCGGGATGTAGGTTATGAAGGGCTTCTCCAAAGGTCTGGGTTGCGTTTCTTTAATTCTTGGGGGGCTTGAGGCTGGGTGATGAGTGGAAAATTTAAAAATAAGTACTGATAAAATAAACACTAGTCTCTGGGAAGACTTTCCAAGCCAGGAATAGGCACTTCGGCTCAACACACATGGAAACAAGTGGAAACAAGTGCTGTTGACTTTTGTGGTTGTGCTTCGTAGCAAGCTAGACGGAGAAGCGAAGAACGCTGATTTGGAAGTAGGTTCATTGTTTAGAATCCAGATGTTAAGGTGTCCAATGTGCCCTGTTTTCTGACTTGACTTTTGAGGTGTTGTGCTAAGGCTGAGCCCGTTGAAGCTGCTGCAAGGGTTCTTCTGTTCGGTTGAGGTTGCTCCTCGTTCTCTCATGCTGCATGGTGGAATCCAGCCCAATAGCCACTTGGCTCTTTGAATGCACCTATTGATAGGTTTAGTGGAAACCTTTCTGACTGCTGGAAGAAACTGTCACTTGTTGCTGAAGCATTTATCAATTGGCTTTCCCAAGCCACCAAGATCAGGAAAGCACCTTATCCAGATATATATATATTTTAACCAGCTCTGCCCTCTAACTTGGGGATACAGATTTTTCACTGGGGGAGCTGCCATCCACATGGTAGAATTGTACAATCTGAAAACTAGAAAGCTTATTATAACAATTTAGACTGCCAACCTACTGTAATTGACATCCTGTGGAACAGCACCTTGATAATTTTTCAAACCAGCAATTCTGCAACTAACATTATAAAGCCTCAAATCATACAGATTTGACCTGCTGTTCTAAATAGATTATGGCTCCAGCTGCTTAGAAGTGTGCAACCCCCCCCCCCCCAGGTTGAACTTGCCTGTCTCTAATTTACAGCTGGTTAATCTAATTATTTGTCAGCCTGAAAGCATCAGCTCTCTTCTTCCCATACAGTTTTTTAAAGGTCATTATCATCTTTCCTTGTATATAGTGGAGTTCTGAGAGGCTAGCAGTATTTCTTCTCTAGTCAAATTTCAATTTATTACTATTGTATGCATTTTAAATATTCAGCAGATTTGATGTTGAAAACTTAAATTATTTGGACTCGGTTATAAAATGTTTCCTCTTTGTTATAAGCCTCTGGGATTAATCTTCTGCCAAATTGACATTGAAAGCTCTTGAGATAACTTAAAATGAAATTAGTGTGTACTGTACATTGAAATGTATTAAAATATAATGAAATGTGCTCCTAGCAATCTCCTTGTCTATTCGAAAATAATTCCATTGGTACTTTAATTCTTTTGTGATCTTTGATGGCTTGGCATTTACAGTGTTCATCGTTCCTGCTTTTGATGTTTCAATTCCACATGTTGCTGGTGCTATGGAACCTATAGTAGCACCTAATTCTCTTTCTGGATGAGAGTATGGCATATTATTGCCTTCTAGGTTGTATCTGAAGAGCTTGCTCAGTTGATGGGAGAAGTTCCATTTGCACAAGGGAGAGGGACAATTTTGACCCATCTTCCACTTCTTTCTGCAGCTCCTGTGGTGGGTGGGTGGGGGGGGGGACTCGCAGCAGCAGCTTAGAGGGGAGAGAGTTCTGGGGACTCCAGAAGGAAGAAGAGGTCATCAAAAATTATTCTGTTGTCCCATTCTACAAGTGGGGCTCCTTCATATTGACAAAAGCTCTTAGAATAGAATCTTTTGTGTCTAATGTACTCTGGTGGCTACTATTGTTGGAGTTTTGTGTTGAGTTAATTCTCATGTTGCACCAGTATATAGAAGCGCACACCAATTCTTTGCCACCTTCATTGTCCACCAGTATATTTCCAGACCCAATTCAGGGTGCTGGTTATGACCTTTAAAGCCCTTCATAGCTTGGCACCTTGATAGATAGGAACCGTCCCATGCACTATGTTCTTTATTAGAAGCTTTGCTCCATGTTCCAATGTGTGGAGAAGTTCCGTTTACTTTATGGGAATGTGGGACAGGGTGGTCTTGGTAGTGATTCTCAGATTATAAAACGCTTTGCCATAAAACGCGTTCCCACGGTCAATGGGGGTTTTCCAAGCAGGCAGTGAAAATATATATATATACAGGTGGGCCTCCATATCCACTGATTTGCTATCCACGGTTTCAGTTATCCACGGATCGTGGGGACCCCCCAGGCTTTTACTTTTTTCCCAGTAAGCTTTGTTTCTTCCTTAAAGAAACAGGAGAAGCAGCCTGTGGCTGCTTATTACAGGCAAGTAGAACAAGACTAAGTACTAGAGAGGCTCTGCAAGGTTAACAGAAACCTTGCAGAGCCTCTCTAGGACTTAGTCTCGTTCTACTTGCCTGCAATGGAGGCTGCTTCTCTGTTTGTTTTAAGGAAGAAACAAAGCTTGCTGAAAGAAAAATAAGAGCTGGGGGGGGGGGCAAGCATGCCTGCCTGCAGGGGAGGCAGGGTGGGGGGCCCCTCAGGAAACCATGGAGGGGGTGTTCGCTCTTATCCACGGTTTCAAGTATCCACGGAGGGGCCTGGAACATATCCCCAGCGGATATGGGGGTCCACCTGTACTGTACTTTGGTTGGCTCTCTGTTGATGCTGCTCTTATTTGGTTGCTCCTTAGTTATGAGGAGCATTTTATGCTTAGTTATGAGGAGTGTTTTATATTTGTTCCCTTTTTTGAAATTATTATGTTTTTTTAGTATTGTGTATAAGTGTGGTCTGTTACCCTGATGGCCCCACCTCAGGTATGAAAGGTGATGGATACAAATATTTAAAATAAATTATATACCAGTAGGAGACTGTCGATGGGATAGAATTATACTTCTTTATCCCATTGGTTCCCACGCAAAACACTCCATAGTGCAGTTGTGCTGTTGTGACTTGCAGTGCAATTGTAATGCCTTGATTCATGATGCATTGAAGCACCTGTTCCTGTTGAATTCTTTGCCTTACACAATGGACTGTTGGATGGAGTTGTGTGAGTACGATTTCAGTTATATAACAGCTCTTGAGTTTCACTGAATGGCTCTTGAGATCAAGACCCATTTGATTATTTTTTCAATAGCAAGGTGCAGCTTTTTATATTCATTGTTAGGAAGAACAAGGGGTTGATTGGTGGCGAGTTGTTGGCTTGTACATGCTTTTCTCATCCCATTTGCCACATGAACAGTGTAACATTTAACCTGTACCGTGTTTCCTTTAGACATAAACGGTTGCCTCTTTCAATTTGGGGATCTTTTGGGGGGATCGAGGAAGTCCATGTTCGATAGATGTGGTTCTTTGCTGAAGCTTGCTTCTGTTATTCATGCATCAAAATTCTCTCCAGAATAGAAGCATCAGACCAGGCCCTTCAGTATTTTATAGATGTTTCTAGGAGAGTTTGAGCTGTTCTGCCCACCCAATTGGGTAAGATATTTATGGATATGGATGAAGTGGCTGTGTTAGAAATAGCTGATAAATTACAAAGCTTCACAACTTTTTTTTTTAATTGACACATGCAAGGCCGACTAAAAATTTCTTCTGCTGTCCAATATACAGTATTAATCTCTAGCATTGCATCATCCTTCCCAGAAAAAGGTCAATCACATAATCATCGTGGCTAATCAAATAGAAAAACAGTGCTAGCACGAACCTTGTAGGAAATGCAAGAATACAGAGTTAAGCAACTTTTCTTTATGCCAACTGGTATGATTGTTCCTTAACTACTTTCTCCTTGAGGTTTTTACAATAGATTAGATTGCATGTTTGGATTATTAGACTCAAGAGATAGATTTTCTGCCCCCCCCCCTTAATTCTGTCTCCTTGCATAGCTAGAATATTCAACATTTAGGGTCACAAGAAGACATTTTTTTAAGAATGTAATCATGTGGCTGTACTGTACTTTGCTTTTGTAGCTGATTAGGTTGTATGTTTCAGTGCTGGTGAAAGGCTGTAAATCAGGGGTTCTCAACAAGTGGTACTCGTACCACCAGTGGTACTTCGACTGACTGCTGTGGTACTTGGCCTGAACCCCATTTGGATGCGGAGCTTTCGACGCCGTGTTTTTGCTCCTGAGAGGCTCCTGCCTTTGGCTGAGCTTCTCAGGAACTCTGAGAAGGATCCTCCCACCCATCCAGAGCCTCCTACCTGCGTTTTCTGGCCTCTGAAAACCTGGGAGTAACTGGCGATGATGTCATCACCAGTCACTTCTGGTGGCACGCAGCAGGAGAGTGGCGCTGGAGGTGGTACTTGGATGGTAAGGAGTTGAGAACCCCTGCTGTAAATCTGTATTGCCAGGAGTGGAACTTGTCTAGAGCCAATGCAGTGACTTCTTTTGTCAGTTTTCCTCTTCCTCTTGTCCCAGTTGATGCTGTCCTGTTGCTCTTTGCCAGGATAGACCTATGCATAATATACAAATGCAGGAGAGTCTATGTGTGACTATCCAGTAGGACTTAAAGAGCCTATCAGCGTAATATTACTTTGCTCTCAACTAACAGCAAAACTTGATAGAAGAGGATGTTCCTCGTGGGAAGCTGATCTACATGACTTCTGTGCCAGAGTAAAGATGAGAAGTAGCTATTATGACCCAAGACAGTGTTTGTGCAACTGTGGCTCAATAGGAGCAAACTGTCCAGCTGCATTTTCCATGTACCCCATTTCCAATCAGTGCTCCAGTGTTTTGTGATATGACTGTTCCTACATACAAATGATTTCTGCATCATTTAACATGTTTGTCCTAGCTGTCGTTTCTTATTCTCAGACACTGAGAACTTTCCCATGTGTTTGTCCTTGCTCATTATTACACAGAAACAATTGCCCTTCTGAAAGGTAAGAAGTACTGCAAGAGCTTTGCACAAAAATGCCATTGGGGATGTGCAAGTCATGATATTTTCACCTTTGAAATTGCAATCCTTTTTAGCTGGCAAGTGCAGCCTTAGTAACCTCACCTTGCAAACACTTTCTCTGCTCTTCAAGGAACCGAGTATCAATATGATTATTTTATGGATAGACTGGAATTGGTAGACAGTAATTTCCTTTGGCTGCTAGATAGAAGAAGGTAGCAAGGTCTTGCTGAAGCCTTTTTCTTTTTGCATTTTCCAACCAGTACATAACAGGTAAGCATTATGATCAGCAGGATTTGCTTTGGCATAATTGTTGCCAAATTGCAGGCCATGCAAATAATCTGAAGTCCGTTTTACAAAGAGAGCTTGGCTTTTAGAAACTGGAAGTCTTTTAAAAACTATTAATATTTATAACTGATAATTAGATAGTACAAACTTCACTTCATGAGATGGGCACTGATGTCTTTTTGCAGACTTATTGCTGATAAATTGCAGAGTTAGATGTTCCCCCCTTGCTATAAAAATGTCCTGTGGTGTCATGTCTTAATGAACAAGAAATACCTCAGCACTATGAATCTTAAGTGGTGAACCCCAGGAGACATTTGTACTCTAAAGTATCCCCTTTCACAGGGTTTTTTTGTCAAATGCATGAGGTATTTCAGTGCAATTTACCTTGACAATTACTAGAACAGGCAGTGGTATTGAAAAGGAAATTTCATCCATTTCATTATAAGTTTCACAAAAGAAGTGAGCCTAATTGCTCAGGTCAAATTGCTTGTTCTGAATTTTGCTGTCAGTGGAGCACACTAGTGTTGTCAGAATAGAGCAGGGGTGGGAAAAGACTCTCTAGCTACATTTCATTATGCATATGCTTAATCTTCTGGTAAATAATGCTGAAATTAAAGGTGGGGGTTACCCTCACCTTTTCCACCCAGGAATAGATAGGAAATAGATTTTGCAACTATATATAACCCACAAGAATAACAGTGCAATCCTATCCAATTTACACGACCAGTGTAACCAGCGGTGCAGCGAGAACGGGAGGCCCCAGAACGGAAAGGGGATTCAGATCCCCTTCAAAGGGGATTTAAATTTCCCCTCCAAAGCCTCCTGCCCTGCACTCCCCCGCTGGCTACACCCGTGGGTGAAGTTAGATAGGATTGCACTGTATGACTCAGTTTTTTAAAAAGTCTATAATCCTTGCACAAATGATGCTGGAAAAGATCAAATTAAAAATTGATACAAGGACAAGGTCTTTTGGCATTTTTAAAAATCCTCTTTCGATCAGCGTTGTAGGCTGCTTCTGATTGTTTCCAAATATAGAATCTAACAATGGATTGTTGATAACATTTCACAGTTTCTGGCTCTGCTCGGTTTTGGTCTGTGGTACACGCTTAACATATCTCAGGGGTAATAGCCCTTGTGAGAGATTATCATGCCTTTGCAAATATATGTAGTGAGTTTGAGTAGCAAACACTCATCCTGATTGAATCGCATGTAGGCTTCCTTAACAGCAAGTCTCAATTTACACCTGGAATTAATATATCCACCCTAGTTGGGAACTGAGGTGTCGTCGGGGGCCCCCTTGGGGTGGTGGGCCCCCGGGCAGCAGGATTGGACCCCAGGCTGCAGGGGGCGTGTCACGGTGGCCGGCAGAGGCACGAATCGTCCCATTCGTTGGGGCGAGCGAGGAGTGTTGGTGGTGTGTTTTGCCTGCCTGCCTTGCGCGTCAGAACGGTGCATAACGGCTGCAGCCGTTACGTCACTTCCAGCGCGGGGGTGGCGGTCGTAGAATTGCCACTGGTTGGGAACCATGTAATGTTTTTGCTTGCCAGAGTTGACAACAATGAATCTAATTTTATCTTTCGCAACTGTTTTCACCCTATTTCACACATTAAAAGGATATACTGTACAACTAAAACTTTGTTGAAGGTTGAACAAGCTGTGCCACGTAATGGGATCACTACATACCCACACTGAAAGTTCATTGTTAAAAACTATTATAAGCAGTTTAAAGATATTCAGATACATTCACATGTGAGCTTCAAACTTCCTAGAGGAAATTGTGATAAACAGATGCATGTTGCACTCTGATTTATCCGTTACCTATTTTTGTTCAGAATTGTGAAATTGCCTTTCACCTCACAGAGAATTACCACAATTTATAAAGGAAATGCTAAGTAAAATTGGATAATGTGGTTTCTTCATGAAATGCTTTCTTGATAAATTTGTATCATTTATCACTCCACTCCTTGCGGCTTTAGTGTGTTGCTTTCTGTTCCATTGGCTCTAGGTCTGGTTGGGTTTTTTCCACTCCTGCTGCTAGAAGCTTCTATGGTGCCATCATTAGTCTCTGATGCTAACTCCCTAAGTGCAACCAGACCTATTTTAATTTGCCCTATCATTCAGCTGTGTTTTTGGTTTGAGACAAGTGATAGGACTCTTGTTGATGTAGACAAGATTCTATGAGCCCTATTTTCTAAACACTTACGGCACAATCCTGTCTACAAATAGACCGGCGAAGCTACAGCTCCATCAGTCTAGGACAGTGCTTCCCAAACTGAGGCGTTGCGATACCCCAGCTGGGAACAAAGGGTTGCTACACCCTTAAAGGGGCATGGTAACCCGAGGTGACGACGATGACGCGTCCAGGATCGCGCCGCCGCCACTGCTGCAGACGAAAATGTCAATTTTACCTGCATTGGTGGGCAGTGGATGTCCGGCAGCGTGTGTGGGGAGCCTGCAGACCCCTCCACAGGCCTCCCCAAGTGTCAGAGCAATACTCCGGCACGATCGCAACCCACTTCCACAGGCTCCCCACACACCCTGCCGGAAATCCACTGCCCACCAATGCAGGTAAAACGAGTATTTTCATCCGCGGCGGTGGCACGATCCTGGACGCGCCATTGCAACCACTGAGAAGGCCTTGCTGCCACTTAGGGCAACGAAGGGCCTTCCCAGGAGTTAGAGAACTGCTGGTCTAGGGTGTTGCCAACGTGCCATAAGGCATGTTTGCGGTACCTGGAGAATAAGTGGTGCTGGCAGAGAAGCTGTGCTGCTCCTGTGCTGCAGTAGGAAGATAAGTCTCTGCCAGGTGGCGGGAAGTGGTTGGGACGGGGGTGTTCTGGGAGGGGGGTTGGTGGATCGGGCCCAAGAAGGGGGGAGGGATCAGCGGAGGAGGCCTCCACTGATACCCTATCCCTCTTCCCAGGCCTGTTTGGCTTTACACGGCCCCTCCAAATGTACACCAGCAAAACTTCTGGCATGCATTCGAGGAGGCCCATTGGGGTGGCTGGCGCATTACTTGGGGTAAATAGGTAAACGTCCCTTTACTCCAAGGAGGCTGCCAGCTGTGCCGGGGCAGGCCCGATCCTGCACAGGATGCAGCGGGCACCTTATGTGCTCTGCCACGTCCTGCTAGACAGGATTGGGCTGCCCGTGTAGCTTAAGTTGCCTGGTATTTCTGGAGGTATTGGTTTTTACAAGATAAGGATAACAATAGACTATTGTCCCACACAATTATGGTAACGAAGACCTCTGTGAATGTTTTCCCACAATCTTCCCTTATTATAGCTTATCAGCACATGTAAGGGGTTCATTGTTCATTTGCAGATGTTAATATTGGAGGGTTTTTTTGTAGATATTTTAGTTTGTAGACCTAAACCCACTTATTTGGGAGTAAACCCTATCAAACCGAATAAGGCTTACTTTTGAGTAGACATGCTTGCGCTATTATGGCACAATCCTGTCTAGGAATAAGACTGGTGGAGCACTGGTCCACCAGTCTAGGCTGTCGCAAACTTGCCATAATGCCTGGCGAGGAGGCTGTGCAAAGAGGCCAGCACCACTCTCCCCACCCCAGATCCCTAGGAGCGCCTGCCAGTGATGGTACGTTTCCTGCCATGCGGTGGAGGGATTGGGGGAAGACAGAATGGGGTGTTCCAGGGTGGGTGGGATTGGTCGGCCTGGTCTGGAAAGGGTGGGGATTGGCGGTGGCTGCTCCGCCAGAATCCTATCCCCCACCCCAGGCCTGGCCGCCGCTACATGGGCTCCTCAAATGTGTGCAAGCAAAATAGCTGGCGCACATCCAAGTAGCCCCATTGGGGCAGCTGAGGCTTTACCCGGGGGAAGGGAACAAAGGTTTCCTTACCCTGAGGTGACCTTCCTGCTGCCTGCTTTGCACCCTGGATGCTGCTGGGGCTGCATTGGCCTTGCTGCATCGCAGGACGCAGAGTTAGACAGGACTGGGCTGTTGCTTTTGTATTTTTTTCCCAAATTGTTTTTATTCACTGATTATTCTGTCTGAAATAATGGATAAGTCTCTATCTCAGTGGTCTCAAACTGGTGGGTCGTGACCCACCAGGAGAACCAGATGCTTTCCCTGCCACCTTAAGGGGTAGGGGCAGCATGGTGGTGGCGGCAATCCCAGGGATTGCCGCTACCACCAGGGGGAAAAATGTTCAGGAAAGTGCTTTGTGTACTTACCGGGGCCTCTGGAGGGTGTGTGGAGGCCTGTGGACCCCTCTGCAGGCCTCCCGGAGCTTTAGATCGCCGCAGAGCTGTGATTTATGTCCACTTCCGGTTTGGGACAAAACCATAAGTGGTTGTAAATCATCACAGACCAGAGATCTAAAGCTCGGGGAGGCCCACGGAGGGGTCTGCAGTCCTCCCCACACTCTCCGGAGGCCCCGGTAAGTACACAAAGCACTTTCCTGAACATTTTTTTCCCTGGCGGAGGCAATCCCCAGGATCACTGCTGTCCCTGCCCCCACAAGTACTCAAAGTTCTTCCCGACTTGCGGGGGGAACTTTGAGAAACACTGCTTTATCTTATGTAATCATATCCTAGATGAATTGATTTTTATAAACAGGACACACGTATGGAAGAAGATGATTTCTGAGAACATAAGATGCATGCCAAATTCCAGAAGAGTATTCGTTTTGTAGCAAAAGTAGTAACACAAATGTTGTGACATTTTGAAAACTAACGAACGTCATGCATCTCATCAAGTTGGCTATAACCTGTGAAAGCTCCTGGCACAAGAAATGTGTTAGTCTTTAACATGCCACTGAGATCTTTGTTGTTTGCCCTCTAGTTCTTGATCTTGTTAGATAATTGAGATTAAGGTAGTCTAATTTCTCTTTGTGAATTGATGCAAAATGGCTAATGGGCGAGGTCAGGAGCTTTAGTTGTAGGAGAATGTGAAGAAATGCTATCCTCCCTGAACTATTTCAAGTGCCTTACAATGCATGTATTTCACTGAAGACTTCCTTTGCCATGTTGCTCCTTCTGTTTAGGAGCGGTAATCTCATTCAGATTCGAAGAAACTTTGGGTGTGCATAGGTATATTGCGAGTCTAAAGTTTTGGCCATTTGGAACTGGGTGGGGATGGGGTGGTTCTGCAATAGTTTCTTTTGATTCAGATTTCTGACATACAGCAGACCAGACAAATATCAGTAGGCTAAACACTTTGAATTGCAATGTAGTGCAAAGGGCATTGTAGAACATCCAGTTTCCATTCTATTTTGTGGGGTGAGGCTGTTTTGGACATGATGAGGCTTGACTGTGTTCAGTGAGAAATGCCTAAAGCGGGGGAATGAACATGCTTAGGCTGAATATGTGATGGTGCCGCAGCATTTTAAACTTTGAAGTGTTCTGACCTGTGGAATAAAACCAGGTCTGAAAGAGAAATGATGTTTTGACTTGCAGAAATCAGATTGTAGGCTAAGCGTTCAAACTTGAAGTTTTTTGACATCTGATCAGAGGGTGATAATTTGTATTTGATTCTGTGCCAAATGTATTTTTCTGTCGAAATGAAATCTACCTCTCACTAATCCACTGTGAACTTTGCGCAGCTAGGATTTGGACAGGAACAAAAGAAATGTTTTCAGTGGATTTAAAGTTTGTTTGTTAAATTGATTAACCATTTCAATGTCGAGAAGAACCATTCCTAAAGAAATTTATGGTCCCTCCTATGCAGGGGGAAAAAAAGCGGGGTATAAGCCCAATAGATAATAATAATAAAAAATAACCTCAATTTGCATTTAGTCTTTTTCTGGAATTCTTTCAAGAAACTGTCGTGTGTGTGTTTTTTGTCATAAATAAATTGTGGTGTTCCTCCCCCCCCCCCACAAATGGGCTTAGTTTTGTACAGTACATCAATATTATGCGGTGACTACTATTTCTGTTACTAACAGCCCAATCCTAACTAACGGTGCAGTGGCACCAGCACGGCTTCTGCTGTATCCCATGGGGGAGTTTCAGCATGTTGAGGTCTCCTTTGGGGTAAGGCAGGGGTGGGGAACCTATTTCCGATGGAGGGCCATTTTCCCATGGGGAAAATGTCCCTCGGGCCGTGTGCCCCTCCATCGGAAATAGCTACCCCTGCGCGCGTGCGCCGGGGGGGCGCACACCCACCCACTGCCCACTGCTTTTACCCCCCCTGCTTTTACCTCCCCCCCTCTCCTTACCTTTTTCAGGCGGCCGCCGCTGCCGCCGGCTCCGCGCGCGCTGCTCGCGCGACTCCTTTTGAACCCGGCTGTTTCTGCTCATGCGCAGAAACAGCCGGGCTCCAAAGGAGTCGCGCAAGGTGAGCGTGCCGCGCGCTCTCCCCTCAGCGCGTCTCCTTTCGAATCCAGCTGCTTCTGCACGGAGAAGCAGCCGGATTCAAAAGGAGTCGCGCCAAGGTGAGCGCGCAGGGGGGCCGGCGGAGCCTCCAGTCTGCTTGCGCGGGCCGGACCTGATTGATTGGGTTTTAGTCAGCTGGATCGCGGTTTTAACCGTGAATATGACCTTGTTACCCGTTTTACCCTTTTCAATAAGTTTAACTGCCGGTCATAACAGCCTTAGATCGAAATAGAAAGGGAACATTTGTTCCCTTGCCCCGGGGTAAGCCCCAGCAGCTGACAGGCCTGGTAAGAGGGTAAGGATTTGGCGGGCACTGGTCCTGGGCCTGATCCGCCCTCCCCCGTCCCGTTCAACCCCCTCCCTCTCACGCCCTGCACGCCTTACCTACACTGGTGGGCGTCTGGCATCTGTCTTCGTGCGGCCAAGCTTACCAGGAGTGGAAATGGGTGGTGGCTCCTTCCACCCTCTCCATCAGCAAATGAAGGGAATCTGCAACAGCTGGCTAATTTTGGGGAATTCGGGGGGGGGGGTCATTCCAACTGGTCCGTGATTGCACCTTTATCACACCAAACCTGGTAATTGAGTCACCATCTTAATCAGTCCAGAAAGAGCAAAGGACAGGAGACTCTGAGTCTTCCTGGACCTCGTGTGCTCCTAAAAAATAGTATTTCTAAATAGCATCCCCCTATAAATGCTGGGTGTCTTATTTGTATGTAAAAAGAAAAAAGTGGTTCCTTAACTGAGCATGCGTTTAACTTGAGATTTCTTATGACTCTTATTAAATTAATTTGCACTATGAATGGCAAACAAGATGTTTCTTTAATAGAATTCTATAGTATAGTTGTGTAGAGCAGGAATATTTGTTGATCGACGATTTATGAGAAAAAGCAGTAGTGATAGGGTTTATTTATTTCATGCTGAAAAATCTGCAAGGAATGTCAGTTTTTATGCAAGTTATTATCCCTAAGGAATTTATGATTGCTGCACTTAAATGTTTCCCACAGAGTGAAGCAATTTATATATGATAAATACTAATGCTATGCTTTTTCAAAACAGACTTAACCCAGAGTCTCTTTGAATTTATTCTTATTCCTTCATGGTCTTTCTTCTTATGTAACTTGCAGTCATATCAGATAAATCACCGTAAATGTTGAATGAAGGATTTTTTCTTCAAAAAGATGGAACTGACTTTTTTCTTTTTAAGCATGGAAATCAAGTTTTGTGGATGCTTCACATTTGTTGGTGTAGCATGACCATAGTATCAGATCCCTGGAAACTGTGTCACCTAAGCGACGGAAGACGCATCTATCTCCAGGATGGGGAAGTTGAGCTTCACCTATGAGAAAAGACGACTTGAATAATGCTGGGTCTTGATCTTACAGTCTTTGCTAATGGAGCCCAGTCCTATCCTTCTCCCCCAATGCTTGTGCTGCCGCGCCAAAAACAGATGCACTGTATCCAGTGTGTGTGTGTGGGGGGGGGGGTGGATCAGGAAGCTTCAGCAGGGAAAGGGGATTTAAATTCCCTGCGTAAGCCTCCTGTCCCACAATGGATCCTCTCAGACCTGTGCTAGTGATTTTGCTAGCAGGGGGCAGGGAGGCAGCAAAATTAGGGGATAGGATCCGGCGCATGCCGTCACTGTTGGACAACCCCTCCTGCAGCCTATGTGCCCAGTTTCACCCCTCTCCGTTCTGCCCTCTCCCGCAGTCTAACCTGCTCCAGCAGGCAGTGGGAGAGACAAAAGCAACCTGGGCTGCTGGATGTTACAGGATCTGAGCACAGCAGTCGGGAACATCCAGCAGGCCAGGTTGCTTTTGTCTCCTGAAGAAGTCCATGGACTTGGACGAAACGTTGAGACTTTTATTTTTGTTTTTAACTTGATTCATGTTTTTTAAAACGTTCTTGGGTTTTTTATTGTCTGTGGAACTAGTGCTTTTTGTGCTTGGTTGTTTTTAACCTTTTATCAAGGACTGTTATTACTGTGCCTATACGTTTTAAACATTATTTGGATCTTATCATCTGTTTTTAACTCAAATATATTTTTGTCTGCACATATGGCTTTTAATCCCGTACCTATCCAGTCTATGTTCGTAATTCTTTTGTTCTTTCATTATTTCAGATTTCAGCAAAACATTAAAAGGTTAATTGCTCTTTGGAACTTTTTATTGCCATCACTCCCACCTTATTCATTTTTTGTTCTTAAAGGATCCGTTTATATTTTCAAATACCCAGTAACTCTTTGTCTTTACATACATAGCATTACATTGCTGAGTTTAATTTTGATGTGCTATCATGTGGATTTTTTAAATTGTTTTTCCCATGTGAATAGAGCTAGATGTATTCTGAATAAGCTAAACTTTATCTTCAGACTCGAGGCTACAGGCTTAATAGCTCATATATCTTTATTATACAACCTCAACATACTGTACTGGTATCTTAAAACTTTAAACTAAGGGCCCATTAGGATCTAAAATGAAGTCACTTGATTGTTGATTGGCAGTTAACTTGTCTTTTTGTCCAATTTTCCTTCAGTTGTTTCTCTTAATATAAAATCATTCTACTCTTCTAAAATGAATGAATAGATAAGGATATACAGTACTAGAATTTCTGGCTTTAATAGTTAAAACAGCATGCAGAGGAACAATTTCCAAGTGTCATTGGGTTGCATCCTAAGTTTAGTTGGTTATAAGTTTTGTTTTGGAGCATGCACTCCCCTGGCGCAACTCTGCGCAGGATTGCCCTGTTTGTACTATTGACTAAAATAGCTGTCATACGAATGCAAGAAACGGTCTGCTGGATCAAGCCAAAGGATCATCTGGTACAGCATTCTGCTTCCCACAGTGCCTGTCACCTGCTCCTAGGAGCCCAAAGCAGGAGAAGGGATGCTTATCCACCGCCATTGCTCCCCTTCAACTGGTGTTCATATTGCTACCAAATCTGAGTGTATTCAGTATCATGTCTAGTAACCATTGATAGACCTGTCCTCCCTGAATTGTCCAATCCCCCTTTAAAGCCATCCAAGCTAGTGGCTATCATCACAACTTGTGGCAATGAATTACACAGATTTAACTATGCGCTGTGTGAAGAAGTACCTTCTTTATTTTGTTTGTCCTAGATCTCCCACCAGTCAGTTTCATTGAATGATTCCTGATTATAGTATTGTGAGAGAAGGAGAAAACCTTTTCTCTCTCCCCACACCGTGCATAATTTTGCAACATCTCAAACATATCCCCCCCCCCCAAGTATGTCAACAGCCCGTGCTGGTGCCAGGGATCCTAACAAATCGTAGGAAAGCCCTATCCTCTTGACTTTATCCAAGAACGGGGATAGTCCAAGGGAGCAAACTGAATCATGGAGGAGAGCATATAGTAAAGGGGGGCTTTTGCCCAGCTTCAGCTGGTGCGCCAGTTGCGACCGTACTTGGATCGTGCAGACCTGGCCACAGTGACCCATGCCCTAGTGACATCTAGACTAGATTACTGCAATGCGCTCTACGTGGGGCTGCCTTTGAAGACTGTTCGGAAACTGCAACTAGTGCAGAATGTGGCGGCCCGGGTGGATGCCGGGGCCTGTCGGTTCGACTCAGTCGGGCCGTTGCTTCGGCGGCTACACTGGCTGCCGGTTCGTTTCCGGGCACAATTCAAAGTGCTAGTTTTGACTTTTAAAGCCCTTAACGGCTCGGGTCCAGGGTATTTGAGGGACTGCCTCCTTCCTTATAATCCGACCCGTACTCTGAGGTCATCAGGGGGGGCCCTGTTAACCGTGCCGCCACTGACGGAGGTGAGGGGGATGGTGGCGCGGAAGAGGGCCTTCTCGGCAGTGGCGCCCCAATTATGTAATTCCCTCCCCCTGGAATTGAGATTGGCTCCCTCCTTAGAGACCTTTCAGCGGGGCCTTAAGACATTTTTATTTAGATCAGCTTTTGATGTCTGACATGGCGGGCTGGCTTTTTAACAGATGGCTTTTAACATGTAAATGTGGATGACCCAATGGGGTTGTTTGTTTTAATTGTTTTAACTGTTTTAATTTTCTGTTTTTAAATGTATATATGTATTTTAATGTTTTTATTGTAAGCCGCCTTGGTTGCCCTTGTGGGAGAAAGACGGGGTACAAATTCTATAAATAAATAAATAAATAAATAAATAAATAAATAAATAAATTAAATAAAGGGTCCTGACCTGAACCAAAGCAAATCCTTGCCCAGAATTTGATGAGCCTAAGCCATGCCACTGTCTCGAGTCTATGCTGCCCAGTTTCGTGACAGAGAGCCGTGTATGGAACGCATCGCGGCACCCCCAGAACCTTGTATAAGAATGTTGATTGGACCATTTCCACTGAGTTATTGTAATCTGTTACCCACAAGGGTATCCCAAACATTAGTTGGGCCACTGACTTGGCATTAAAAACCTTTAACACTGGTGGAATAGCTGAGTTCCCCCACATATAGCCAAACCTCACGATAGCTTGTGCTGAAAGCTTGGCAGCACTAACTATTGTGGATCTATGTGTTGTCCAAATATTTTTATAGTGCATATGGACCCCCAGATACTGTATTTAAGTGTCTTGACCTGCTGGATTTTTTTTGCCTCCGAAAGACCAGTTACGTGGCTCCCATGCTCTACCAAACACCAATATTTTTGACTTTTCAAAGTTTAAGGATAGGTTGTTCTTAGTTATGTACTCCAAGCACCCACTGATTAATCTCCTTAGACCAATTCTGGTCAGTGAGAGCAGAACCATGTCATCTGCATAAAGCAGCACTGGCAGCAATGTCAAACTGAGTTTGGGACAATGGGCATCAAGATTTTGTAATGACGGAGCTAAATCATTCACAAAAAGATTGAGAAGGGAAGGTGCAAACACAAAGAACATGCAGCGGTTTTCATTGAAAGGGAAGAGAACCGCTTTTTACCTTTCTTTAGACATTTTAACAGTAGACCTCTGTATCCATGTTGAGACAAATCTGCGGATGCAGGATCGGCGGATAGCAGGCGTCCACTATTTAAATCTCTGCTGTGGCAACCTTTGGAATACTATGCACAATTCTGACTGCCACCCTAAAGAAGGACATTGTAGACTAGAAGAGGTGCAAAAGAAGAACCAAAAATGGTCAGAGGGCTGGAACACCTTCCCTATGAGGAAAGGCTACAGCTTTGGGTGCTTTTTAGCTTGGAAAAAAAGGTGATTAAGGACAGGCTGTTAGATATGGCGCTTCAGCTCTTATATGATGAGGCTAACAAAACCTGCTCACCTCTGTTTTTACAGCTGCCTTTAAAAAGGTAAAGGTATCCCCTGACAATTAAGTCCAGTCGTGTCCGACTCTAGGGTGTGGTGCTCATCCCCATTTCAAAACTGAAGAGCCAGCGTTGTCCGAAGACGCCTCCGTGGTCGTGTGGCCGGCATGATTCTGGAACACGGAGCGCTGTTTACCTTCCCGCAAGCGGTACCTATTTATCTACTCGCATTGACATGCTTTGGAACTGCTAGGTTGGCAGGAGCTGGCCAAGCAACAAGCGCTCAACCCGTCACGGGAATCGAACTGCCGACCTTTCGATCAACAACTTATGGTTCAGCGGTTTAACCCGCTGCGCCACCCGCTGGCCTGTACCATGCACTTTCCCAAATGCGCCAATTACTGATAATTTGGACCGGCCATTGGAGCACTGGGCTCTGACTTTGGCCAGGTGTAATGTGGTGCCTTCAAACCTGCTATCTGGCCATTTTGGCGGGATAGCCTCTAATTTGAGAGCTTGTATGTGCGGCAGGGATGAACCAGAATCTTTACATCACATGGTTCTTTATTGCGACAGGTATAGTGAACTGTGTAGGCGGTATCTAGATGATTTTTTGTCCTCTCACTCCATCTGGTCGGATGATAAAAAAAATCCGGTATATGTTAGGAGGTTCTGAAAGATTGTTCACCTGTTTGGTTGCCCAATTTATGAATCTAGTAATTCAAATCCAACGGAATCTTCTGGTTTTGGGCTCTGAGTTTAAACTCTGATACTATGGGGGTGAGTTGGACTATGTGGGTGGGTAGGGAATGTGAATTGCTGTTAGGGGACTTTGATGTCGGTTTGGTTTTGAAATGTTTTGTTGTGTATTGTATTGTCTGTTTGTTTATGCCAATAAAGGTTACTTTCTCATATTTTATTGTTTGTAACAAACACAAATATGGTCATTCCATGTCAAATCAACCAATAAAAAATACATTTTGGAACTTGATGTCACGGATTTTGCTCATTTTTGGTACATTTGTACCTTACCATGAGATGTTTAAAAATTATTTTTTTCCGATTTTTTTGTCCATCCGTTCTGGAGATATTGAATGTTCAAAATTGCCAAAAAAGGCCAAAATTCACTTGTCACCATACCTTCAAACGCCAGTTACAGGATAACGATGAATGCTACAGACATGGGACAGGGACTGGTGACAAGTGAATTCTTGCCTTTTTTGGCAATTTTGAACATTCAATATCTCCAGAACGGATGGACAAAAAAATCTGAAATAATTTTTAAACATCTCATGGTAAGGTACAAATGTACCGAAAATGAACAAAATCCATGATGTCAAGGATTTTTAATTGGTTGATTTCACATGGAATGACCCATACATCAAATACATCAACAACAAAAAGACAACTACGACACAGAACAAACTTTTAAAAAGACTTCCACTTATCTCCACCTCAGACGTAACTAACAATATTATAGTTTTCTATTAAATCCAACTTTTCTCATTCTCCAAATCCACAAATATACAAGTCATTATTATCTAGGCTCTGCAGAAAGTCAATAAAAGGCTTCCACTCGTTCAAAAATCGGTCTGTTGTTTTTTCTCTTAAGAAGGATGGCAACTTTGCCATCTCTGCTAACTCCAACATCTTCATTATCCAGTCTTCTATTGATGTTTATGCCAATAAAGGTTATGGTATGGTATGGCATGTTCTTCCTTTAACAAGCTTAAATCACGCTTCAGAAACCTCTTCCGGGTCGCGTGACTCCCCCTCCCTCTCCCAAAATAGCAAGAGTGTTGCTTGTTTAGTAATCCAGACAGACATGGTTGCATATCATAATTAACATTAATTCCGTTTGAATCTTGAATCTAGGCATTTTACAGCAATTGGAACAGTACTATTTTTAAACAGTACTTTAAAAAGTACTTCATTCATCATTGTGAAAGAAAAAAAAGATTACATAATTTTTTTTTTACTTTGTCTCCAGTTCTTTTTTTCTTGAAAAACTGAGGAAGATTCATTGCAGGGACATGGTGGGCTCCCCCCAAAATTTTTTTTCCAATCCCCCCCCCTGGATTTTGTATTTCTATTTTCAAATAGTCTTGAGGGAAACTCTTAAGTCACACTAGGGTGATACCAACTATCTGGATGGAGAGTCAGGATGGTGTAGTGGTTTGGGAGTCGGACGTAGACCTGGAAGATCCAGGTTCAAATCCCCACTCATCTACGAAGCTTCCTGGGTGACCTTGGGCCAGTCACTATCTCTCAGCCCCACCTACCTCACAGGGTTGTTGTGAGGGCAAAAAGGAGGGGAGGAACTATGTACACCACTCTGAGCTCCTTGGAGGAAGGGCGGTATAAAAAATGTGAAAAATAAATAAAAATAAAATCTATGTATCCTTGTATGTAAACAATAATCCTTAATATAGATTAATATTTTTGTCGTTAAATTTAAGTTGTAGTCAAAGACATTGCATTTTTCTTCAATTAAATTGGTTTGAGTCCTCAGTTTTTGTGCTGTGATGTTCCATGGCTGGGAGCTTCTTGCATGAATGAAGAACGCTCCTGGCCACATTGTACTTTGGCATGGAAAGTGAGGATCCAGCAAATAGTGATGGAGAACAGCGATTGATTTGCCTTGGGCTTGCAATGCCATGCTGACACTCCTTCTCTAGCAGAATTGCATGTGCCTGCTTTTCCAAGTAGGCTCCTCCAGTGTGCTGCTATGGAACTGGGGTATTGCAAAAATCATTGCTATCTGCTTGGAAGAACTGGTGCTGAATTTAGTTTGCATGGCAGGCAGTATTTGAGGAAAAGGGCTGCTTTGGAAAAGTGTCAACAGGAAAAAGCAAAGGAAATTATTAATGTTCCAAAAGATCACTGGATGAATTGAATATCTGTTTTCCCTTTGTCTTCCTCTTAATGCTTTTGTGAACAGTGGAAAAATCTTTCTTTTTTTGTACAAAGACTGCTTTCATTTAAATTGGAAAACTACCGTAATGACTTTTACAGCCCAGTCCTATCTAGCAGGATGCAGTGGTGCAAATAAGACGCCTGCCGCATCCTACACAGGATTGGGCTTGTGCTGACACAGCCGGAGACCTCCTTGCGGTAAAGGGACATTTGTCCCTTTACCTTAAGAATAGAGTCCTGGCCATCCCTATGGGTCTACTCAAATATGCGCCAGCTGTTTTGCTGGTACACATTCAAGCCAGCCATGTAATGCTGACCAGGCCTGGGAAGGGGAATAGGATTCAGCAGAGCGCGCTGCTGACAATCCCTCCCCCTGTCCCAGGCCTGGCGGGCCAATTCGCCCTCCAGGAACGCCCCCTCCCTGCCCTACCCCCACCCCTCCGCCACGCTGCGGGGACTTACCTCTCTGCCCCGCCAGTGCCACTTACTCGAATTAATGTTAATTAGCATTAGAAGTTAATTAGCATCAGTTAAAGTAATTAAACATTTACCACTTGCTGAAAGCTAGCTATTCACAAAAGCAGACCCTAGAAACTTGTTCTCCCCTACCCTCCCTTCAAATTTGTTTCCATCTTTGCATAGTGTTTTTTGAGACAGGAAAATCAAAAGCTACCTTAGTACCATATCTCTTTTAGCTAATAAAATGAGACATCTTGTTTTCTGTTTTGCAAGCCTACCAAAAAATGAGAATTGAAACTGAAACATTTGTTGTAGTTCTCATGACCGATTTACTTGTAAAAAGCTTGAAATGTGAGACTCAAAGCCATCTGGATGATCCACAGCCAAATGTGAATATGCAAAGCCCATGGGATCTCTGCATCAGTGGAACTCCAGCTATTAATCTGGTCATGGAAAGACCCTAGGTGTGTGTGTGTGTGGGGGGGTCATTTGAGGTCTTTAAGGTGAGCAAGAGTACTGAACAGAAGAACAAGTCTGAGGCCTACTTCTGTTGGATGACTCAGTATTTTTTCAGTTAGAAAGATAAACTGAAGTCTGCATAAATGCAGTTATGAGAATATTTTCACAGGAGTCAGACAATGGGAACATTGGAAGAAGGTTTTCTGAAGCCTTGAGATTAAACAATGTGTAAAGTATGCAGTGTTCCAGGCTTCAAGAGAGAAATTACGTCCAGTCCAGGCATATGTCATGCTCTGTCACTGGCCAGCATGTCTAGTTTGGCCCTTAGCTCTGTAGTGAAAACTGACCAGTGCCAGCCATTTTAGTCTAATGTTTGTGGTTTTGGATCTGGGGAGGAAGAAAATGAAGCAAGCTGAGAGATGAAGAGCAATGGCTGTTTCTTGTGGTTTTAGAATGAAAAATTTGGAAGACGGTATCTTCTTTCTTTCCTTACACTTCTGCATGTGTGTTGTGCAGCGTGAAAGAAGATAATGCCTTCTGACAGATTTATTTTTGGCTCCTTATCCCTGTACAGTATAATTTGCTAAAGAACAGTGTTTGTATTTTATAATTTTTGTTGGTTTATACTGAAAAGTGTGTGTGTGTGTGTGTGTGTGTGTGAGAGAGAGAGAGAGAGAGAGAGAGAGAGAGAGAGTGAGAGTGAATATACTGTTTATTATTTTGTGCATTGTTGTATGGCAAAATTGATATCTGGGGACTGGTAAAAGCGCAATGAAAAGCTTTCCTCCTTTTCTCACTTCTATTACCTGGATTGCCTGTGCAGTTTTCACGCTGATCTGTCAAAGCTTTGTGTGATGCAGACTCTTGTTCAGGGATGTTCTCGTCCATGGCAAGGGTGGAATTATTGAGAGTGAGTGACCTCTCACACACATGCTCCCTTTCTGAGGAAAAATGAGTTACAGCACAATCCTGTCTGCATGCACCGACTGCCCTGGGTGTTGCAAAAGTGCTGTAAGGCATGTTTCCGACACCTGGAGATTAAGTGGCGCCTAGGCTGGCAGTGTTCACTCTCCGCTGGACAGAGACCTCCGCCGGTGGACACAGGTAAGTTGTGCGCTAAATGACATGGGGGCATGGGGAGGGTGGAATGGGGGGTGAGGGGGGTGATAGGTCTGCCAGGCCCGGGGGGGGAGGGATCCTCAGCTGTGCGCTCTGCTGAATCCTATCCCCTGTCCCGGGCAAGCCCTACATGGGCTCCTTGGATTTGCGCCAGCCATTTAACCAGTGCATATCCAAGGAGCAGCTGGGGCATTACCTGGGGGAAAGGGACAAATGTCCCTTTCCCCCCAAGGCGACATCCAACTGCACCAACGCTGGACCGATCCTGGATAGGATCTGGCGCAGCGTGCTTTTGCATGCTGCGGCAGTCCTGGACAGGATTGGGCTGTAAATAGCATAGTTTTTGAGGTACAAATTAGTTCATCATCCACCTTTTCTGCAAAGAGGATTGAAGTTTCAGAAAGAGTTGAGATTGTTGTTGTGCCACTGTAGCAAAAACAAATGCACACGTTTGTATGCCTGTAGGACTTATAGGTTTGTAGTGCTGACACATCCTTGAAACATGTTAGGAAGAATTTTACAGTTGGGAGCTAGAGAACTGTGAAGGCAGTTGCTGTATTCTCAACAAAGGCTGAATTTGTCTCTGTGGAGACCATTCACATATAACCTGCAAAATGGTTTTACGTGCGCGCACACACGAACCTATGAAACTGAAAATACGGCACAGAAAATAAGATTTTGATGCTTGCTTTTTAGAGGATAAATTTGTAGCATGTGCATGAATTCCAGAAATCCTCTGACCCAGACACACATTAACTACTGTTGCTGCAGGAAACTGTACTTTAATTAGAATCAATGAACTCCACAATCTGAGAGAAGAAAAATGACCTTGTATTTGAAGGCTGCACTACTGACCTCATTAATGAGAAATGACCCCCATCATCACTGAGATACTCGGTATGCTTAGTTAGCTGATCACTGCCATCATTTTTGTAGTGTTAAGCTTTTAACTAGAAATGAAAAACGTTTTAAAGTTACTACATCATTTTAATTCTGAATCTTATTTAAAATGTGTGCTCCTTTTCCAACTCTCCTCAAAGAAAAGCCCCCTCTGAAAGCCCCCCTCTCATCCCATTGGTCAAACAATTTGCTCCACGTCCCGCCCTCTCTAAATCATGAGCATGGTCCACGTCCGATCGCAACAGAACTTGGGAGAGCACAGCTCTCCCGCTTTCCATGGCGATTGGTTAAAAAGGCAACCCCACTGCACCGCACGCGCCCGGGACGCGCCGTAGAAGTGCAGTGTAGATCAGCCTTTACTCTCTTCAGTTCTGTGCCAGCAAAATGGCTGGTGCTGATCTGAGGAGACCCATTGGGGCAGCAGAGACTTGCCCCAGGGTAAGGGAACAAATGTTTCCTTACTTTGAGGAGACTTCCACAACTGCCTCCTCCACCCAGGATGCAGTACACAGTCTGTTGGCAGCTGTAATGGTGGGGCTGGGTTAGTTAGGATTGGGCTGAAATGGTATTAAGAGGTTTTGTTGCTGGAAAGCATCTTTATGGGTATGTTGTAGAGGAAAACAGTTGCTGTAGGTATTGAATGGAACATCAGATAGGATAGGATAGGATAGGATAGTCGTGGCCTGAAAATCTTCCTTAACATACGGTGATGATGAGGCAGGAACTAAACATTTTTTTCCTTGCACTGTGTACAAAACTTTACATGTTAATAGTCTTTTAACAACAACTTGCCTGGTTGCCTATGGCAAGTAAATTCTGATTCCAGATAACCAGGCATGAAACCTTTTCCTGCTTTCTTAAAAGCAGGAAAAGTGGGGAGGGAGACACAGACGGAAAAAGAGGAGCCAATGTTCATACAGTCTATGCCTCCCTCCCCACTTTTCCTGCTTTTAAGGCACAAGTTACTGGCATAAGTATGTTTAGGCAAATGAGCTAATTCAGAATCTTAGGAGCGTGTCACTTCTGTGGATTTATTTGCAGGGTCGATTAAATGATGATTTAAAGTTTGGGTTCAATATGTACATAATGTGATTGCGGTCATTCTGGCTTTTTCATGTTTTAGAAATCTTGCCTAATAAAGACTAGTAGCGTTCTTCAGACATCTGGGCTGAATTACATTTAACCAGCTTATCTGAACAAATGTTTGAACCAGTGCACATAGTGGAATTTCAGCTTCAAGTCAGTGGCCTTCTGCTGCAAAGATGAATAGCTTATAGTGGTTATGATTAAACAAATTCACTCAGCTTATTCTAACTTCTGGCATCTGCTTACAAGTGCAGAAAGGATTACCATTGTACAGGGTGATGTTGAGTCATTTTATGTTCAGAGAAGCATTTGTGTTTTGTACTCAGTCTGCTTGGGCAGTGATAAAGTAAAAGCAGCCTTGGCTGCTATCCATTTGCGGCAGTGGCCTGGCTGCACAGAATAGCGGGTTGCTTTTTGCAACTACCGTAAAGCACTCTGCGCCACTGGAACACAAGTTCCAGCAGTGCAGCAGGCTGATAGGATTGGGCCCCCTGGTGCCTAAACATTTTATGGTGATTTCTCAGACTTTCAGACTTTCTGAAAATTGGTTCTTAAGAACCAATCATATTTGCCAACGTTGACAATTCATATGTAATTTTGCTTTAATCCTATACAATGTTTAGTAGTGTAAAATTAGTTATGTTTTTCCAAATGAATTTTTATTCATCATGTGCTCGATTTCCTGATGACCAAGAAGAAGAACTTTCTTTGTTCTAAATCTGATGCTAATCAGTTAACTCGTCTATTTTGACACATTTTTGACATTTTTATAGCGGTCGGAAACAAAAGACAAAACTTCTTTCAGAGGTATGATTTACACAGTATTTGCAATGACAAGATGTCTCCTTTCAGAAATCAGCTGCTTTTCTCTGTTTTGCTATTAATTCTCCATTAATCCGTGTAAATACAATCACGTTATTTGGCTCAGTTTGTGTGGTTCTGTCCGCAGTAATTGAAAGACAATAGGAATTTTATATTGCTGCCCCAACTTTTTGTTTTTGGAGTTCTTGACTTCAACAAGCACATAACACACAAGCATGCTTGCATTACATAGATTTGAATTAGACTCAAGGTCTGGGCAGTGACCTGATTGTTTAGCATCTGAAGGTTAGGACTTTTGTGAAAAGATGACATTGTTATAAATTATCACATGTGAGTGGGCAGCAGTGGCTACTTCTGTCATTAGGCAAATCACAATTTGTCCAACAAGGAGCCAAGTGTTGGCTACAAGACGCTGAGGTACAGGGAGGAAGTGACCAATTATTTGGCACTAGATCTAGCAGAATGAAAAGAAATAAAGGCATCTAGGAGGCAAAATGAGAGGGCCTAGTAATTTACTAAACTCCTTAAGAATTTCTGGAATCCACAATTTCATAGTGCCCAATGGGAGAAAATAAATGACCCATCCTTGTAGCAAGATAAAAAGGTAAAGGTGAGCCCTGACAATTAAGTCCATTCGTGTCCGACTCTAGGGTGTGGTGCTCATCTCCATTTCAAAGCCAAAGAGCCAGCGTTGTCCGAAGACGCCTCCGTGGTCATGTGGCTGGCATGACTCTCCTTGCTGCAGCGCGTAGCATGCAGCTGGAACACGGAGCGCTGTTTACCTTCCTGCAAGCGGTACCTATTTATCTACTCGCATTGAGATGCTTTGGAACTGCTAGGTTGGCAGGAGCTGGCCAAGCAACGAGAGCTCACCCCGTCGCGGATTCGAACTGCCGACCTTTCGATCGATAGCTTATGGTTCAGCGGTTTGATTAACTTGCATATAAGGGATTGGTTTTGGACTGAGTAATGCATATGGTTTAACTTCAGTAACTGGGCATTTAAGCTATGAATCAGCCATTGGCTGCCCCTGAACCAAGCCTGGCCTTAAGTGGCACTACTTGCCTTGTCCCCAATAACCCAAAGGCCCAAAATAGCTGGAATGGGAGAAGTTGTTCTGGGAAACGGATTTACTGGCGGGTCACTTCGATACGCTGGATTTGGAGCATTGGACCGTGACCTTGGCAAAGTGACCATCCCACAAAACTAGTTGCTGAGCAAGGAAGCTATTAAGAGCCTGATGCAAGGATCGATACTTTGATACTATAAACATTAAGTTTTGATGTGCGTATGCAAGTCCGTCATCTTAAAAATCTGCCTGTTTTTCCCAAGGTATTTTATAAAGAAGAAAGCAGTGCTGTGATCAGCGTTCCCTCTAAGGGGTCTGTGCCGGTGTATTGACCCCTTTGGCAATTGTATAGTGTCATGACGCCGTCCCTGGACGTTTAGCGATGATGCAGCGGCGAACTTCTGGGTTGCCGCATTCCGCACTGTGCAATGCTCGGCAGGGAGGGTGTGCGGCCACTCAGCCATGCTCCATAAAGAGAACAATGGCTGTGAAACCATAGACTTTGTGCAAGATACTGGATGGCATAATAGAACTAAAGCAATTTGGGAAAAGGAAACTGAGTATTCCCTACATCTTCAGGAACTCGGGTTGCTTGACTGGGGAAGGCTACCGTCGGGGTAGGCAACGATCTCACCGTAAGCCGTAAAATTAAACATAAATATTACATGCCTGTAAATACCTGTGTTCTTTTATTCCCCTTGCAACAACCCTGTGGGGTAAGTTTGGCTGAAAGAGAGTCACTTGCCCTTGAGTGCATAGTGAGTGTCATGGCTGAGTAGGATTTTGAACCAAGGCCTCTAAGGTCCAAGCTTAACTGCACCACATTCAGCCCAGCGATACAAATCATGTCACCCTCTTGTACACCCTCTTTCAAAGACCTGACTCAGTGCATGATCTTGCCACCAGAGCCCACTTCTGCACGCACATTGCTTTCCTGGCTCAAGGTGGTGATGGTGTTTGTACCATAACTGAGGAGAATTTCTGAATAAATGACGCATATTAGATTGATACTTCTGTAGACACCATTTTGATGGTCTTGCATTTACCGTTTAAACAGCTTTGAAACTATGAGTAGCTGAACATGAAGGATAGCATGACATCGCCACCTTTCTGCTTTTAAAAATTTAATGTCTAGTCACATGATTAACAAGTGGCCTCCTTCCATCTCATGAAGGTCATGCTCGAAATCTTGAAAATGGGGATCATTTTAAGTGCATTTGCATAGCAGCTAGTTGTTAGTTTAAAGCAGTGGTGGCCAACCCGCGGCACGCGTGCCACAGAGTGGCACGGGAAGGTCCGTCGGGTGGCACGCCGCCTGCCTGCCGCCGCCGCCGCCCGCCGCCCGCCCGGCTTCTCCCTCCGGGTCCGCGCGACTCCGGAGGCCGATCGAGAGCGTCCTCCCGTCACGCCGGCTCGGCCTATACTGCCCAGGCCTGAGCCGGCGATTTCGCACATGCGTACAACGCTGTACGCATGTGCGAAATCGCCGGCTCAGGCCTGGGCAGTATAGGCCGAGCCGGCGTGACGGGAGGACGCTCTCGATCGGCCTCCGGAGCTGCGCGGACCCGGCGGAGCCTCGGCTTCTCCCTCCGGGTCCGCGCGACGCTGGAGGCTGGGAGAGAGCGTCCTCCCGTCACGCCGGCTCCTCCTCGCCAGTCTTCTTGGCTTTTTAAACGTTTTATTTGTCCCGTCCCCTGCTCGGGCTCTCGGCGGCATGGCCCGGCGCAAGGCAGGCACTGCCTTTCGCGGGCTCTCTTTCTGTGGACCGGGAGCCTCTTGTCCCTCGCTTCCTCCCAGCAGCCGCCGCTGCCGCCTCAGTGGGGGAGCGTGTGGTGCCCCAGCCTCTGCTTTTGCACCACGGTGCGCTGCATGCACCTCATGCTGGAAAGCGTCCCGCTGTGTCGCCACAGACCACCATCCTGTAAGTGGGAGACGGGCGCGCGGGATGCGTCCGTTGTCGCGTGGAGACCAGCCTTGCTACCCTCAGCGGAGAGAGGCGGCGAAGGGGGATACCTGGCAGCGGGGAGGGGGGCCCTTCGTGTGGCAGTGCTAACGAAGCTGCCAACACACTCCTTTGTCAGCAGCCAACTGGGCTCTGGTGGATTCCCTGTCTTGTCTGTAGGGTTTCTTTTGTTAGCTCCGTCGCCAACTTGTTCTGTCGTTGCTCGGTGTGTGTTGTCTACAGGCATTTTTGGCTGTTACCCAAAAATGGAGTGTTTGGATGAAGCCACAGCTCATCCACAGCCCAGTTACAATGAAGCTCACTTTTGCCCCCCGCAGAATTAAAGGGGGGGGGTTAAGGCTTAAATCCATCCAACTTCACATACAGTATATATTTGATTTAACTGGGTTGTGGTTTGCACTGTTAATTCCATTGAGTTCAGTACCAGGCACACTTCTGTTTAATTCATTTCTGTGCAGAATCTTCTATGTAAAAATCATACTTCATGCGAGGCGGTCTGTGTGTTGGGGGGGGTGAGTTTAAATCACAGTTTAAATAACTTTGTGTGGCTTTGTTCTTAGGAAAGTAACCACTAGAAGCCGGAACCACCTCAGTTGAGGTGGTGAGCGGAGGGCGGGCGGCAAGTCAGGACGGCGCGGCGTTTCGCCGCCCCAGCCTGAGTTGCCGCCTGGAGCTGCCTCTCTTCTTTCCTGCTCTAAAGTAAAGTAAAGTAAAGTGACACTGAAACTGAGGCTAAAAGTATAATTTATTTAATAAAATAAAAACACGGTTATTTATTATTTATTTATTTACTTTATTTATTTATTTATTTATTTATTTTTGTGGCACGCCCAAGATACAAAAAAACTAAAAGTGGCACATGTCATAAAAAGGTTGGCCACCACTGGTTTAAAGTGAGGCCGAGGGTGGGCTGCTGGCCTTTCAAAGAAGATCATAGCTGTAAATGATTATTAATTTTGAATCTTTTAATGTAAACATGTGCTGAAAGGCTAATGATGGAATGATACGAAGTTCTTGGTATTCAGCAAGAAATAGAACAGTAACAGAATTTGATCATGGAAGGAATTGGGGGATCACTACTACAAATCCTGAAGCACTCATAACAAACTGTTTTCTAAAAGATGGTTTAATCCACTCCAGAAACTATAATGCAAACCTTTTATTTCTGAACCTGACCTCAAGGTGAACTTGTAATTGACAGGTAATAAACTGTTAAAATGTGCGGGGAGTACACGCACGCACACTATGTGAACAAAGCTAAAATGAAGCTTGAGTGTTAAAATGCTTTAAAGAAGCCTAATAAATGATAACTGACAGACATCCCAGTGGATGAAAGGTATCCTAGCAACAAGCAATGGGATAAATGGAAGTCTGGATTTGGCTGGCCTTTCTTTTGCTAGAGTGGGTTGGTGTCATAGCCCAGTTCATGTAGAGGAATACGCCAGGCCCTGCCAAAGGGAGGTGGCCAGAATGTGAGAAGCTGACTTGTACACAACTGAAGTCAGTACAGTACTGCTTCTCCATACATGTGGGTCATAAGGCGTGCTCTATTTGTTCTCCCTTTACAGTTTTGAATCTAGTTTTGAATCAAAACCTTGGGTCTAAGTAATCGATGTACTTCTACAATTTATCTAAAATTGTGAAATGTTGAACAGGTCTCATTTGTTCTTCTTTTTCTTGCCAGTGTTGCTTTACATCTGTAAATTGATACTTACAAACAACTCCTACAGTTATGGTAGCGTCTGGGACGTCAAAATCCTTTTCATGTTTTGACATTTATGTGCCTCTTCTGCTCCCCCCCCCCAGCATGATGGAACAGCAGCATGAGCCAGATTCTATAGAGTTAATCATCAACTTGTATTAATAATAACTCTTTTCTCTGTATTTCATTTAGCATGAGAGGAAAGAAAAGCTCATTTTAGGCTTGGCAGGAGTTAAAATCCCAGTAATGCCAATGGGAATGTTCTGCAGGCAGATCTCCTATTAATCCCCACATCGACATGCTCTCACAGAATTTGATATGAAATTTGAAGTGCACGTATTGAAAGATCTGCACCTGGGTTTGTGAGCAGTGGGAAGAGGCTGGTTGTATGGCACAAATATGTGGTGGATTTCTGATACCCAGTTATTAGCAAAAAGGTCAAAGTGACCTACATTTAATACCAACACAAAGAAGCAACGAATAGTTCTTTCTAAAAGTGTTGTGATGTATGTTGCTGCCTTACTTGAACAGATGCATGTAACACATGATGAAAAACGCATATATAAACTGTGGCGATATATTCTTGTTTCAGAATTGCTTCTTGGGGATTGTGTTCTGCTCAGCATTGACTGCTAAAGGATTTTGTGCAATAAATTATATGTGCACCTAACAATGCATCACTGTGTCTCTTCCACCCGCAATTACTCTCATAAATAATTGCTTTGTTTTCCTAATAACATTGCAGAATCTGGGCACCGCTGTTCTGAAGCCATTTAGACTGTAAGCTGCTTGGGGCAGGGCTTGGCTTTTGTGTTACTCTGAAGAATGTTGTTGCTGTGTGTGATGCTGGTGCCATGATTTTAGCCGTGACTAAGGGTGGAACACCTTGTTATCTTGCTAAACACGTTTACAAGCCTGAATTTGCTAAGGTAACACAAATGCGGGGAGCAGAGGGGTGAATTACTGTATTTCTTCGATTCTAAGACATGTTTTTTTTCCCAATTAAGCATTTCAAAAAATGGGGTGCGTCTTAGAATCAAAGATCTCCAAAAAGCACCCCAAAATGCCATTTCCTTACTTACCGGGGCTTGGGGGAGCTTCAGGGAGGTCTGTGCGACCCTCTGCAGGCCTCCCCGATCTTCAGTTCTGCGAAAAACGGCGATTTTCAGCCATTTCAGGTTTTCGCGGAAACCGGAAATGGCCGAAAATCACTGTTTTTCACCAAACTGAAGATCGGTTGATGGTTTTTGTTTTTTTTTCTGCTGGTGTTTCTGAAATTAAGATGTGCCTTAAAATCGATGGCGCCTTAGATTCGAAGAAATAGTATCTGGGAGAGACTAGATAAGTATTCAAGTCTGCCTGTGCATGCTAATTTTCTCCCGAAAATGTCTCTTCCTCCCCCCCCCCCCCCTGTTTCTTCTTCCACTTGGCTTCAGAGCTTGCCTGAAGAAAAAAGCTCTTGGATGGAGTCTTGTGGCATGCGCAGGAGAGAATTGGTATTATTATTATAAGAAGGCATCACTATTGGGAGAATGTACGGTAGCTTAATAGGAACGTATAATTTTAATTGATTTCAGTGACACCATTAAAGTGCTCAGAATCACAGCTTCACCCTGTCGTGCTCATGACAAGGCAACATTATGTGCAAGTTAGGGGTAAAGGTCTAAATCGCTGGGTTGCATGCTAGTTGCCACCTTGTTGTAATACTTTGTTAAGAAATACAAGGAACATGGGTTAAGTAGGCACAGCTGGCCTCTGCAACGCTAAAGGTTTTTGGATTGTTGCTTGGATGATTGTCAACTGGCCAGCCTCACCATATTTCTATACCACATACTAACTTGGCATGACTTTGAATCTGACACTTCTTACAGCCACCTCACAATATTTTCTAACATGATGTACTGAGGGCGCAATCCAAACCTACGTAGGCTGCCGTTTTAACCAGCTGCCCAGCGAAAACGGGAGGCCCCAGAATGGAAAGGGGATTCAAATCCCCTTTGAATTCCCTTTTTGTGTATTATCTGGTTGTAGTCCTTCCATCAACCCTGTCTGTTAGGTAGTATTATCCCCATATTGCAACTGAAAGTGAGAGGGTGAGGCTACCCAGCTACCCAGTGAGGCTACCCAGCTAATTCATGGTAGAAGAAAGATTCAAACTGGGGAAGTCCTGATTTAGTAGCTAAGGCTCTTAGTCATTACACTACACCAGCTTCCTAGAAAGATAATACAGGCACTCCCATGCCTTTTTAATGCCATTTTGCCAGTCAAGACTTGTCCCCATGTTTTCATTGGCATTCAGACTCTAAGAAATATGAAGGGCACAGGATTTTGCCAGGGCAAAAATATTCCCCTTTGAAACCCTAGAAAGCAGCTACCAGTCAATGCTGACAATATTGAGCTATCTGGGCCAATGCTCTGACTTGGTCAGAGGCAGCTTTCTGTCCATATATTTGTATCCCATTTCCAGTTGTGGTCAAGACCCTCTTTCAAAGTAGGACATCTAGCAAAGCCTGAAAAATGCAAAAGTTTTTCCTCTGAGGGCTAATAGGTTGAGTTGAGCCAATGCTGTGGAGCTAATATTTTAAAAATAATTTAGCCCCAAGGGAGTGTTCAGCCTAATGTAATTGGTAGTCTTGAGTTTCACTATTTTATATAATGTATCTGGATTCTTTGGAGAAAAGTCTAGCATCTCCAGAAAAATCGCATGCAATCAATTGAATGTTGTTGTTGTTGTTCAGTCGTTAAGTCGTGTCCGACCCTTCGTGATCCCATGAACCATATCCCGCCAGGCCTTCCTGTCCTCCACTATCTTCCTGAGTTCGCTCATTGTCATGTTTGTTGCATCGGTGATGCTGTCTAACCATCTCATCCTTGGCCTTCCCCTTCTCCTTTTGCCTTCAATCTTTCCTAGAATCAGAGTCTTTTCCAGAGAGTCCTCTCTTCGCATTAGGTGGCCAAAATATTTGAGTTTCAGCCTTAGTACCTGTCCTTCCAGGGAACAGTCAGGCTTGATTTCATTTAGAATTGACTGATTTGATCTCCTAGCAGTCCAAGGGACTCTCAGGAGTCTTCTCCAGCACCACAGTTCAAAAGCATCTATTCTTCGGCGCTCAGCCTTCCTTATGGTCCAACTCTCGCAACCATACATTGCTACTGGGAACACCATCGCCCTGACTATGCGAACTTTTGTTGGCATGGTGATATCTCTGCTTTTTATTATGCTGTCTAAGTTTGCCATAGCTTTCCTTCCAAGGAGTAAGCGTCTTTTAATTTCATGGCTGCTGTCTCCGTCTGCAGTGATCTTGGAGCCCAGGAAAGTAAAATCTGTTACTGCTTCCATTTCTGCCCCTTCTATTTGCCAGGAATTGATGGGACCCGATGCCATGATCTTAGTTTTATTAATGTTGAGTTTCAAGCCAACTTTTGGACTCTCCTCTTTCACTCTCATCAAGAGGCTCTTTAGTTCTTCTTCACTTTCTGCCATTAGGGTGGTATCGTCTGCATATCTGAGGTTGTTGATATTTCTCCCGGCAATCTTGATTCCGGCTTGCGATTCATTCAGCCCTGCATTTCTCATAATGTACTCTGCATATAAGTTAAATAAGCAGGGTGACAATATACAGCCTTGCCGTACTCCCTTCCCAATTTTGAACCAATCAGTTGTTCCATGGCCGGTTCGAACTGTTGCTTCTTGACCCGCATACAGGTTTCTCAGGAGACAGGTAAGGTGGTCTGGTACCCCCATCTCTTTAAGAATTTGCCACAGTTTGTTGTGATCCACACAATCAAAGGCTTTTGCGTAGTCAATGAAGCAGAAGTAGGTGTTTTTTTGGAACTCTCGTGCTTTCTCCATGATCCAGCGCATGTTGGCAATTTGATCTCTAGTTCCTCTGCCTCTTCGAAACCCAGCTTGTACGTCCGGTAGTTCTCGGTCCACGTACTGCTGAAGCCTAGCTTGTAGGATTTTGAGCATAACCTTGCTAGCATGTGAAATGAGTGCAATTGTACGGTAGTTTGAACACTCTTTGGCACTGCCCTTCTTTGGAATTGGAACGTAAACTGACCTTTTCCAATCCTTTGGCCACTGCTGAGTTTTCCAAATTTGTTGGCATATTGAGTGCAGCACTTTCACAGCATCATCATTTAGGATTTTAAGTAGCTCAGCTGGGATATTATCATCTCCACTAGCTTTGTTGTTAGTAATGCTACCTAAGGCCCACTTGACTTCACTCTCTAGGATGTCCGGCTCTGGGTCAGTGACCACACCAGCGTGGTCATCAGGAACATTCAGATCTTTCTTGTATAGTTCTTCTGTGTATTCTTGCCATCTCTTCTTAATCTCTTCTGCTTCTGTTAGGTCCTTGCCTTTTTTGTCCTTTATCATGCCCATCTTTGCACAAAACGTTCCCTTGATATCTCCAGTTTTCTTGAACAGATCTCTAGTCCTCCCCATTCTGTTGTTTTCCTCGATTTCCTTGCATTGTTCATTTAAGAAGGCCTTCTTATCTCTCCTTGCTATTCTCTGGAACTCTGCATTCAGTTGTTTATATCTTTCCCTTTCACCCTTGCTTTTTGCATTCCTTCTTTCCACAGCTATTTGTAAAGCCTCATCTGACAGCCACTTTGCTTTCTTGCATTTCTTTTTCTTTGGGATGGTTTTAGTTGCTGCCTCCTGTACAATGTTACAAACTTCCGTCCATAGTTCTTCAGGCACTCTGTCTACCAGGTCTAATGCCCTAAATCTATTCTTCACTTCCACTGTATACTCATAAGGGATATGGTTTAGGTCATATCTGACTGGTCTAGTGGTGTTCCCTACATTCTTCAGTTTAAGTCTGAATTTTGCAATAAGAAGCTCATGATCTGAGCCACAGTCAGCTCCAGGTCTTGTTTTTACTGATTGTATAGAGCTTCTCCATCTTTGGCTGCAAAGCACATAATCTATCTGGTTTCGGTATTGACCATCTGGTGATGTCCATGTGTAGAGTCGCCTCTTGTGTTGTTGGAAAAGAGTGTTTGCTATGACCAGCGTGTTCTCTTGACAGAACTCCGTTAGCCTTTGCCCTGCTTCATTTTGCGCTCCGAGGCCAAACTTGCCTGTTGTTCCGTTTATTTCTTGATTTCCTACTTTAGCATTCCAGTCTCCTATGATGTAAAGGACATCTTTTTGGGGTGCTAGTTCTAGAAGGTGTTGTAGGTCTTCATAGAACCGGTCAACTTCATCTTCTTTGGCATCAGTGGTTGGGGCATACACTTGGATTACTGTAATGTTGAATGGTTTGCCTTGGATTCGAACTGAAATCATTCTGTCGTTTTTGAGGTTGCACCCCAGTACTGCCTTTCCCACTCTTTTATTGACTATGAGGGCTACTCCATTTCTTCTAAGGGATTCATGCCCACAGTAGTAGATATGATGGTCACCTGACTTAAATTCGCCCATGCCCGTCCATTTTAGTTCGCTGATTCCCAAGATGTCAATGTTCAATCTTATCATCTCATTTTTGACCACATCCAGCTTGCCTTGATTCATAGACCTCACATTCCATGTTCCTAAGCAGTATTGCTCCTTGCAGCATTGGATTTTCCTTTCAACCTCAGACACATCCACAGCTGGACGTCCTTTCGGCTTTGGCCCAGCCGCTTCACTCTTTCTGGGTCTACTTGGAATAGTCCTCCGCTCTTCCTCAGTAGCATATTGGACACCTTCCGACCTGAGGGTCTCATCTTCCGGCGTCATATCTTTTAGCCTTTTGGTACTGTTCATGGGATTTTCTTGGCAAGGTTACTGGAGTGGGTTGCCATTTCCTTCTCCAGTGGATCACTTTTAGTCAGAACTCTCTGCTACGACCTGTCCGTCTTGGGTGTCCCTGCACGGCATAGCTCATGGCTTCTTTGAGTTACGCAAGCCCCTTCGCCACGACAAGGCAATGATCCATGAAGGGGATCAATTGAATACCTCTCTCTTTTGTTTTGAAAGAGAGTGAAATCTCCCCTGAATTATTATTTTAGTTTTTCTTCCTCTTCATGACTTTTGCCTAAAAAAATTTCCTCTGTTCAGTTTTTAATATACAGAAGAATGTCCTATTAAATATCAAAGTTCCTTGGTGGAGGATTGATACAAGAAACTTTAGGAATGGAAAGCATTCTTGTCTGCATGGCAGTCATCCATGTGTTGCCTTTATGTAAGAGAGGACACATGGGCAATCATGCTCTTCTCTACCCCCTCCCTCCCCTTGTGTTTTCAAACCAACTTTTTTTACTTGACCCATAAGTAATAGGTAAGATATCTTACTATAGACACTATATTTTTAGTTTGTCAAATGGCCAAAGGTTGCACTTATGACTGTGCATAATGTGCAGCTGCCCATCTATATAACACAGATATTTTGTATCAATTTTTCCTAGCCCCATTGCTCTTTGCTCTTTCGTTTACTCAGTGCCATGTTTCCTCTTCTCAGATTGCCTCTTTCGCTTGTCTGTCTCTGGCCTGCTTTTATGCTGCCTGCTCCCAGGCCTCATGTGAAACTTTCTCTAAACCAGCCTTTCACTTCGCTTTAAGAAGTGGCACTGTTTGTTAGTGTTCTGTTGCTGTGCTTTCCCCATGACTGTTAAACTGTTTAAGACAGAACAGTGGCCCTATCACCAAACTTGGAAGCCTCTTGGGCAGAGGATAGATAACCAAGCCATACTAAGTATAACTCATTGATTTAGTGTGTTTACTGTACTAAAAAAACCCACCGGTAGTAAACTTCCTGCTTTTCTCTCCAATAACCCTATTTTTTAAATACATGTAAAATTGAAACTTGTCTAAGATGGAAAGATTGACCATCAAGGGATTTCACAGTAGTAAATGAGACAGTGGTACCTAGTCACAGGTTTTGTGGTTGTCTTATACTGTATTCTTAGACATGCATTTCTTTGAATGGACATTCTTAAAATACCTTCACTGGTTAAGCTAGCTTTCTGAGTAGCTCCGTGGCTATGCTTCTTAGAGCATTACTTCCGCTAGTAGCCAACCTATCCATATTATTTATAGACTATAGTTAGCAAAGCTCTCAACCACAAGCTTTACTATGCTAATTTCAATTTAAGCAGATTTTGAGATAAGGTGTTCTAGAGCAGTTCTTCTCGTTATCAGGTTTGCCTTTTACATTTCTGGGAGGCTGCTTCCCAGCTGTCTGTCTGTGGTGTTTTCTGTCACTGGTTTGAAATTAACAAGCAGTGGTATCACCTAGGATTTAATGGTTGGACATATGCCTGTGTTCTACTAGGCATAAACAGGAAGCAAAACTAGCCCTATAAATGCTATAATTGCCTCTCCACGTTTTATGGCCTTGGATATTTTTGTCCTTGAATTTTTTGAATATTGCATAGCAAAGGTGTAATAATTTCTGCTTTTCTAATGAAAATAAAGCTTAGTTTCAATACAAAACTTCAAGAAAACCAAGTTTCCTTTGAAGCGTGTTGTTATGCTATTCTATTTAAGTTGTTCCAGGCTTTCAGTTATTCATATTCAAATGGATCCCCTTTCCCAATCCGTGGTTGGTATAGTCACAGTTGCCAAAACAATTAGCAGTTTGTTTTTCGTCCTTCAGTTGTAATGAGCAGAGTGATTGATCATATGACTGTATATGGATATGCATGAGAAAGTAGATCTACAATCGTGGAATGAAACCTGTTACGTTTTGGACTTGAAAATCATAGGCATGGAAAGGAGGAGATAAATGTCTGCTGGGAAAAAATCTGAGAGAGCGAGAGTACAGCTCATAGCTGGACGGGGTACTTGGAGTAAGCACGTGCGTGTTCAAGAGTTTCCCACACGCTTGATTTGGCACTTAAATACAGAATCCCGCTCCATCTCTGCAAGTGTGCTTTCTTACATGGGGAACTATGTGCCCTTCTCTCACATGGATGACCTTGTCAACACTGATGATGCACTTAGTAGTCTCTAATTCCTTAAATATTCTGTGTAGGACTTGGGTAGCTTGTAGTGTTCAGATGTTTGTTTTTGTATTTGAATCCTCCCCATTTGTCCTTTTTACAAGAGTTTAATCAGAGTATCAACCACACACATTGCTCTGCCCAGGCAGACATTTATTTTTTTATTCATATAAAAATTTATGCCTTTCTTTCTTCTACAACTCAGAGAAGCCCAAGGTGGGTAGCAACCAAATTTAAAAAGAGCCCATAAGAACAATAAAAATGAGGATTTTATTGGAAACGTGTAGCATTGCTTTGAATGTTGGCCTGCGATCCAATTCCCAGTGTGCTAATATGTGCAATTGTGTCAGAGATACTGGCAAGCTGTGAATAGCAATTTATTTCTACGACATGATTTTTGGGCTGGCAGAAAGCCAATGGACAATATTAAATGCTGGAAGGCCAGCTAAGCATAGAGTGAATCCTCAGTTGCACTGAGGCAGTGCTCTAAAATTGTAGATTGTTTGGCACCATTGCTGCCACAGACATAGTTTAGCTACTGTGCAGTATTTCTGCAAGTGACTTTTTAGTAAATGTTGTAGCCATACTCAGTGGATGAGGATAGCCTTTCAGCTACTCAGCATACCGTATCAAAGAAATACTGTACCTGGCTAGATATGTATTGCCTGCAGGAGTTGTATATCACAGCCTGGAAAAAAATTGAAAACATACACTTACAAAATGGCATCAGTATAGGTGGGTGGTGTTGAATCTCATTAATTATATCTCAAACAGTACCCACCGTTGGTTTATCCTAGGGTACAAAAAGTCCTGTTTTCTATGTAGGGCTTTTTAGTACTGGAATAAGCAGGCACTATTGCATCCTGCCAACCTAGCAGTTCCAAAGCATGTCAATGCGAGTAGATAAATAGGTACCGCTTGCGGGAAGGTAAACAGCGCTCCGTGTTCCAGCTGCATGCTACGCGCTGCGGCAAGGAGAGTCATGCCGGCCACATGACCATGGAGGCGTCTTTGGACAACGCTGGCTCTTCGGCTTTGAAATGGAGATGAGCACCACACCCTAGAGTCGGACACGACTGGACGTAATTGTCAGGGGATACCTTTACCTTTACATTGCATCGAGTGGGGACGATTTCAATGAAAATAAAAAAGCCCATCCAACTTTGTGAAAGTGTCTCCTCACTTAAACAATTAATTGTAGATGCAGTTCATTTGCCATATGGAGCCAGGATTTAATCTTGGTTTTGTACAGTGTCTCCTATTCTTGAGTGCAAGCATGGGTGGAAGGATTCTATTTCCAATCCTGGCTTAGAAGAAGGCAGGATTTGTTGTGACAGCTAAACCGGGCGATGCTGGCCTAAGATCTGCATTCAGATGCCAACTCTGGTTAGAAGAAGCCTCAACTGCCTGGTTTGGAAAGTAGAGTTCTACTTCATGGATGGGTGTGCATGCACAACCGAGGCTAAGAGACATAATGTAAAAGATTCGATGCTGTCTCTATGCAACATCTGAACCAAGCCGTAGAAGGCTTTCAGGATGGGATAAGAGACCTGTCGTCTGTCAGGTTTTCCAACTCTGTGATTATCCTTTCAAGTCAGTGCAGCTTCTGGTCAGTCACATCTTGATACCTTTTTGTTTCTTTGTTGAAAGCACTGTAGGCCTGGGGGCAGATGGCGATGGTTAACATGCACAGCATTTTGTCACCTAGACTTCTTCCTTTAATGTGCTTGGTACTGTGCCAGGAATGTGCTTTCCTTGCCTATCATGGCTACTTCCTTTGTAGGAACCCCCCCCCCCCATTGTGTTTTTAAAAAACTTTCTTAATGTTAGCTACTTACTGAGGTTGTCATGGCCCGTGTGTCTTAATTTTATTGTGATGGTTGACTTCCCACATCTAGGGTCTCAGAAATTCCGTGATGATCATGATAGGAATAGCAATTCTTCCATTTATGTCTGCTATTTTGAAACTGTTTGTACTAGAGATTGTGGAGGTAGTGAATCACCAGAGCTGTTTGACATTGACAATGTACGGTAATTGTTCATTAGTCTTGTGGACTAAGCCGCAAATGTATCACAGTGTGCATAGAATCTTCAGACAACATTCTGAAATCTAACTAAGTAGTTTCCCCCCCCCCCAATGGTTTCTAATCTAACCAGAACTATTAAAAACTTTGTAAGTATAATGAGGCGCATCTGCTATATAGGGTTAGCATTGCTGTGACTGACCACTGTGTTGTACATGCAGTGGAAAATGCTTGTTTGCTACTGTGCAACATCTCAAGAGGCCCTATGAGCTAACACAGTTACGTTTGCTGTGTAATTCTTATTGTGAATTTCTGTTCTTAAGGACTCCTGGAGAGAATTCCATCTTTTTCATTCAAGCTTCTTTGAGATAACCTGTCCCCTTGGCAGGGCTTTCATTTTGCTGCCACTCTTCTAAGGGGATGGGTGAAACCTGCCCTCCTAGGCTGTACTGGAAAAGCAGCAGCACATTCCTCAGTCCCAAAAGACTGAAACAGGAACCAATAACTATAACTGTCTCCTTAAAAAAAACAAAAACCCAAAAAACCAATACAATACAGAACTTTCCCCTGGGAGACTCCCTAGCTACCACCCTCACATGTGCGGTGATGATGGTGAATCTTAAAATAACAAACCATTCACCTAACTAGTAGTGGGTACTGGTAAGAATTTCTGTTTTCTCCCAGGACTCCTGGAGGGCATTCCTTCTTCAGTCAAAACTCTTTGGGACAATAGGCAGGGCAGGTCTAGGAAAGCAGGGTCACCCCCTTCCCTTGAAAGAGCAGCTGCAAAATGTCCCTGAAGTCTGCCCAAGGGGAAAGGCCATTCCAAAGAGGTTTGCATGTAGAAGATGGAATACCCTCCAGGAGTCCTGGGAGAACAAGGATTTTCTTCTGTTACTACTTTTCTTTAATACAGTCAGCTGGACCAGAGCACCTAGAAAGAAAATAGTGGAAGGCTGGAGCGGTGTGATCATGTGTACATGCACACACCTGCAATTTTTGTTCATTTTAGGAGGAATCATTACCTTCTCTCACTTTCTAACTTAGCAATTGCATATGATAAGACCCAAAAGCCACTGCAAGACACAGTAACCAGAGGAATGTCTTGGTTTGATTTAGCTGCACTTTTGTTTTTTCCTCTCTTGCCCCAGGTATAGCGCTACACAGTTTAGTTCTCTGGGCAACAGCTGCTTCATACCATTTACAAGTCATCCTGTTATGACTTAATGCAACCAGATACTGTTGTAGACTATCCAGACAGCCTTAAAACACTTAATGGTGTGATTATTTCAAAAGCTTTGTTACCTGTATAACAGCTGCAGAAGCGCTTTGAAAAGTCCACCTTAAATCTAGTTTAGAAGCCACCTTGTCTAGGGAACGTTGACCACAGACATAATTGCAAATTAAACTGTTGCTGAGTTTAAAAGCAGATGGCAATGAAAACATCCTGTTCTAAAATGGCTTTTGCTACATTAGAACATTGCACGGGCATCTTATGTGTCTACTTTTCTCACTGATGTGGAATTGATTGGGATCTTCTCCCACTGAAAAACCTTTCACCGAATTCTTCATGCATTTGATAAAGTGGACATTGGTCCACAAAAAATTATGCTGAGATAAATGTGAGAGGCTTTAAAGTGCTACAAGACCTTTTGTTTTCATTTAATTTGATTTGAGTCGGTGGAGGCATCGCCAGGGTCTTTGGGGTCTTTTTCTCCTGCTGTATTTTGTTTGGTGTTGGTGTTGTTGTGTTGCCACTAAACATTTGCCACTATATATTGTCACCTTTTGCAGACAGGTTTGTGGAGCTAGTTTTGAAAATAACAGCCTAGAGATCATGTTGCCTGCTTGACTGTACAAGAACAAAAGATCTCGGTTATTGACTGATATAAATGTCTATATTACATTTATCTGCTTAGTTTGAACTAATCTTGCTATTTTGGAGGCTTGGTGGCTATTTCTGAAGAAAGAAAATCTGAAAATATTTCAGATTTTCTTAAAAACCTGAGCATCACAAAGCATTATTAACCAGAACTGAGAAGTAGCACCAGGAAGGTATTGGAGGTACGGAGATGAGTGCATGCGCCAAGTGAACCATGCACACTGTGAACTGAACCCAGACTTTCAGAGAAGTATGCATGTTAATCCGTTGCAACAAAAATGAGTCTTCTAGTACTCGGGCAGCCCAGTCCTATCTAGCAGGACGCGGTAGTGCACAGAAGGCGCCCGCCGCATCCTATCCTGGATTGGGCCTGCCCCGGTGCAGCTGGTGGCCTCCTTGGGGTAAAGGGACATTTGTTCCTTTACCCCGAGTAATGCACCGGTTGCCCCAATGGGGCCACGCCCTGTTCTGCCCTCCCTCGCCTCCTGGCAAGGAATTGCTTCTCCACTGCAGCAGTGATCCGTCCCGTGGCACCGGAGGAGTGGTACAAGCCTCTCCACAGGCGCCACTTACTCTTCGGGTGATGCAAACGTGCCTTACAGCACATCTGCAACATCCTAGATCGGCGGAGCAGGTCTATACTTAGACAGGATTGCTCTGTTAAAGAACTAGCTAATGTAGTTCAGCGTAGGCTTATAAAAACTGATGCTGAAACCAGTTGTGTAGTCTTTAAGGTGCTACAAGACTCTTTTGTTGTGTATGAGCCCAGGCTGCATCCTACCAATTTGATCTAACAGAGGCAGTGAAGATCACTTTTTTTCCTGTGCTACTCCAAGCTCAGTGTCTGCATAGGTTTCTTGCATCATGTTGTACCTACCTTTTCTGGGATCTTCTCCAAAACTTCCACATTGTCTACCTAGAAGCAGAAAAACAACCTCCTTCATATTTACCATTCTCTATTCTGCAGAACCTCCTTTTTCTTGCTGAGTTGTCTTGGCCAGAGAGTTGGGATTTGAGTGCAGGGCTTCTCTGTCAGGAGGTCACTGCCAGGCTTGCTTCAGCATTGCCATTTCTTGCTTTAATATTAAGTATTGGCTTCAGATAGTAAGTTGTATTGAACAACTTGATTTTTTTTCAGCGTCTCTTAAACTCAGAAACATCTTAAAACAGGGTCCGTTCTCTTGTGGTTCTGGACTGGCTCAGTTTTTGATTACTGACAAGCTCTTCTTCTTGGTAGCCAGGCAGGGCCACATGCAGTTCAACACTAAAAGGAGAAGCTCCCCTATGATCCTAAGACCAAACAGCACCTGAATAGCCCCTATTTTAGCAACATGAAAAATTAATTTTAGAACAATAATAGGACCGGAGGATAAACCTCAGGACTTCAACTACCTAGCCCACAACCAAGCAGTGTTGTGCTGAGCATATTTCAAACTATTTGGGATGTAGACTGAGCCACCAGGACCAAAGAGAAGAGGAATTCAGAAATGCTATTTCTTCATTCTCCTATAGTTCCAGGCTCAGTCTTTGACCTTTGACTGCTGGAAAATGGCAGTGTCCTCTCTACGGGCAGGAATCCCACTGCAGAACTCTGTACCACCACTTGGAGAACTATTGACATGTTGGCTGAAGCAAACAAGTTAATAGTTAACAAATGAATCCAGCGTTGTGCCAGAAAAGAAGTGTTCATGTAATTCTGGAAAATGAAAAACAACATTGTGATGATGTCTTTCTTTGTCTCTGTTTTAATAAATAGATTTCAGGGCTGTCTTTTTGGATTTCATTTACTGCATCACACTGAAAACATTTATGGTAGCTAATTCCTGGGGGACAAAACTGAAGAGTTCCGAATGGTGACAGGTATTGTACTATGTCATTCTTATTACTTCATCTACTTTCTGTGTGTGTGTGTGTGTGTGTGTGTGTGTGTGTGTGTGTGTGCGCGTGCGCGTGCGCGTGCGCGTGCGCACGATGTGTGGTTCACACAGGTTTGCCAAGAGTAATAGATGGTTGGGGTTCCTTTTTTGGAGGTGATTGCCCTGTTCCTGATTGCTCTCCTCTACTGCATAAAATATAGAGTATATGTGACTCTTGGGTCTGATTTTTCATGCATAGGATTGTGCCATCCAAAAACTTGTGAGCAAACTGATAGGTTCACTGAGTGTTTAAAAAAAAAAAAAAACAGACAGGCAGCCCAATCCTACGGCGCCCTTACGCCCCCGGAACTATTGTTGTTGTTTTTTTTGTTTCTGTATTTATATACCGCCTTTCTTATCGTCAGATTGCTCTTCAGATGTTATTCAAGGCGGTTTACATAGGCAGGCTTATCTAGATTCAATAAGGATCTTTACAATATTGTTCTGAATAGAGCCCTAAAATTCCAGCTGTTTTCTTCCATGGTGTAGTCATCTTCACCTGCTGCTGAACACAAGCCTCGAGCTTTCTGCAGGACGCCACAGATCATGCTGAACAGGGAAACATTTTTCCAGTTGTCATCACTCTGTCACTGACATTCTCAGCATTCCAGTCTGTTCTCTCACCGCACCACGCAACAGCGACTCCTCTCTGCCACCGAGGGTCATGACAGCTTATCAGTGACTTCCTGGTCTCCCTTCCAGCACGAAAACTGACTGTTCCTGCTTACTGCCATTGGGAGTAGCTGGACTGCAGCGGCAAGCAGCAGTCCACCAGCAGATCAGTCAGACACTCCTGGCACCAGTAGGTCAGTGGGAGGGAGGTGGATGGAACAGGGCAGAGAGGTGGAGAAACGGGGAGGAGATGGGGAAGAACAAGGGCTGGAAGGGGGAGGTATTGGTGGCAGTGGTGCTGCTGGTATCCTAACCCCCTTCTGGGCCTCGATCTGTCTTCCCGGGTCCACTTGGACTTGCACCAGTGGAATTGCTGGTACAGGTCTGAGTAGGTCCGTTCTGGGACCGGAGGCTTACCACTGGGTAAAGAAACAAATGTTCCCTTACCCAAAGGAAACCTCTGGGAATGGTCCCCCCCCCCACACACACACACATACCTGCAGGATGCAGCACGCACTCTGGTGGTATGGCTGCACTGGCGGGTGTGTGTGTGTTGAAGGATAGGATTGGGACCCAAGAATGGGAGATTTTTTTTCCTGCAGTGTTAAGTAATTTTTTTCTTGTAACATTTAACAAATACTACCGTATTTCTTCGAGTCTAAGGCGCCATCGATTCTAAGGCGCACCTTTACTTTCAGTACCACCAGCAGGGAAAAAAAAAAAATCCATCAATTGTAAGACTCACCTCCCTTCATTGAATCTACCCGCTCAGCACCAACTCTCCCCAGCATGTCTTCTGCAGCTGAGGATGACTGAGTGCATTGCCTTTGCATAGCGTTTCTGGCCCCGCCAGAAAGTGCCATTTCCTTCGTTACCTGGGCTTGGGGGAGCTTCAGGGAGGCCTGCGCAACCCTCTGCAGGCCTCCCTGATCTTCAGTTCGGCGAAAAACAGCAATTTTTGGCCATTTCTGGTTTTCGCAAAAACCGGAAATGGCTGAAAATAACCGTTTTTTGCCGAACTGAAGATCGGGGAGGCCTGCAGAGGGTTGCGCAGGCCTCCCTGAAGCTCCCCCAAGCCCAGGTAACGAAGGAAATGGCACTTTCTGGCGGGGCCAGAAACGCTATGCAAAGGCAATGAAAAAAACATGCGTCTTAGAATTGAAGAAATACAGTACTTCTCTTTCTGCTAACACATTGTTTCTCAAAGTTCTCCCTGCAAGGCAGGCAGAACTTTGAGTGCTTCGGGGGGGGGGGGGGTGAGGACAGTGGCAGCAAAAATCGCCATTGGGAGTACCCAGGCTTTCGCAAAAACCAGAAGTGGTTGTAAATCGCTGAGGAACAGCAATCTGAAGCTTGAGGAGGCCTGCGGAGGGGTCCTCAGGCCTCCCTGCACCCCCCAGAGTAAGTACAAACCCCCCTTTTTGGGATATTTTTCCCACAGGGATGGTGCTTTTTTCGGCGATTTTAAAGGGGTATTTTTAAAGTATGTATGCTTTGCGGCACTTAACTTTGGTATAGGAGCCTCCAGCGAAGCGATCGGCTCTCTCCCGCGACGACGTTCTCTTCCAGGGGCGCAGATCAGCGATCTGAGATCGCTCCTCTGCAGCCCCTGACCCGAACTGCTCATCGTAAGCTCATCGTTTGAGTTCGCGCATGCGCATAGCAAACAGCCATTCACGCATGCGTGAACTCAAACGATGAGCTTACGATGAGCAGTTCGGGTTAGGGGCTGCAGAGGAGCGATCTCAGATCGCCGATCTGCGCCCCTGGAAGAGAACATCGCTGGAGAGAGCCGATCGCTTCGCTGGAGGCTCCTATACCAAAGTTAAGTGCCGCAAAGCATACACACTTTAAAAATACCCCTTTTGTAGGGTTAAAATGTAGGTAAAAATCGGCCGAAAAAATTAGCATAATTTATGCTAATTAGTTTTAGGGGCGGGGCCGAGGACCGGGCCCCACCCGCAAAATCGGCTGGGTACGGCAGTGCTTAAGGATGCAGGGGAAGCATCCGGTTCTCCTGATGGGTCGTGACCCACCAGTTTGAGAACCTCTGTGCTAACCCAGTGTGAGAACCTCTGTGTTCTGTAGCCCAGCTTTTAAAACACCATGAAAACATTCTGTCTGTGTGGATTGAACTTTGAACTGCTCAAAGAAGCTATTTGTGGCTTTGACAGCCATATAATTACAGTACAGTTATCGCAATGGAGTTTTGTTTGGTAAAATAACCTGCTGTAATTGCTTGTCTGAAAAGGCTGCAGTCCTTGCAGAGTAATGTGTGCCTTAAATAATATTTCTTGCCACCTAATATTTGTCAGGATGAAGTGTTTAACTTGAGACTCTTGACAGACCCATCTTGACAGACATTTCCTCAAAAAATGCTGAAGGCCTTGTTGCGAAAACTCCAATAGTGTAAATAGGTACAGATAGGTTTGATTTCTTTGGGGTACTCTCAGGCTTCTTCCACTGCCTCAGCAAACCATAGAAATCCTGCTGTTCAAAGAATGAATGTTGAAACACTCTAGGAAGCTAAAGTTTTGCTTTTGAGAATAGTTAGTTTAGCAAATTGTGTGTTCACGCTGGCAGCTTACCATTTGTCTGCTGCTGGGCTTTTAAATTACTCCTGGACAATCCTCCTCTTTTGCTGTTGGAGAGAGCCAGAGCAATAATATAGGCCCAGTTCTCTCAGAGATAGTAAACCTGTATTTCAGCTATATCACTTCAGACAGCTAGTGGAGGATCAAATGATTGACTACTTCTCCATACTGAAATAATTCCTGGAGACTGCTAGATAACAGATAGAAGGGGTTCTAACTTCCTCTTTTCCATGACTTACTTTTGTGTGTGTGCAAGGACGTGTTTTTGTATGGAGAAACATTCAGTTATGCAAGCTCCAGTCTGCAGTGTAAAATCATTCATCCCAGATGTAGTTTTACCACCTTAGGGAGAACTAGGCTTACTCTGGCTCAAGGCAGTGAGTGGATCTTTAGTTTTCTCCAGGAGTAATGCTCTTGCACCTGAAACATAACCACTATTGAGGTACAATAATCCTATTCATCTTTGTATGAATGCAGCATGTCAGTTGCATGGGGGAGCCTGCTGGATGATTGATGAGAGACAGAGTAGGTCCTCTCCGCCTGTTTGTGACTGGAAGAGCATTGCATACAGTGGCTTACCACAATGTAGTAGTACTTCCAGTACATTAAAAAAGTTCACTGGCCACCAGTTTGTTTCCAGGCATATGTCAAAGTATGGCTTTCTTTAAAGAAAGACCATCTGCTCTTTCATGAACCTGCCCAACTGTTCAGATCTTCTGAAGACTTGGTTCCCTGTCTTCAGAACTAAGATAAGTGACACGGACACAGGAACTTCTGTGTTGTGAAAACCTTTCTTATAGCACAATCCTGTGCCTGTCTACTCAGAAGTACGTCGCATTGTAAGTAGCTCAAAACGTTTTTGTTTCGACTAGCGTTTGGGTGAGGGGTTGTGGTCTGCCTCCGTGTCTCAAGATGCTCTGCCATGCTGCTTCTCTGCACCATAATGTCGCCCCCCCCCCCCAGTGGATTTTATTGTTGTTGTTTTTTAATTTTTTGGATGGTTATGTATTGTTTAAACTTATTTTATGTATTTTAAATTATGTATTTTAATCTTTGTTGTAAGCCACCTTGGGCATTTGCCTTCGGCATAGGAAAAGGCGGGATATACATTTTTACAAAAAAAAAAAATCCAATAAAATAAAATTGTGTTCAGTGGGGCTTACTCCCAGGAAAGTATGTATAGGATTGCACCCTTAGTACGGTAGAACGTCCTCCCCATGCCTTTCATCTGGTATCTAGTTCATGGCTTTAGGTAGCAAGTTAATGGTATGGTGATATCTAAGGATCCAATCAATTTATTTTTGTTCATACTGGTGGTATGTTCCATTGTGTGTTACTTATTTTTAGTATAGTATACATTATTTTTATGTGTGATGCTTGTTTACATTTTTGTTGTAAGCCACATTTGAGAACTGAGGTTTCAAGTCAGATATAAATATTTTAAATTTCCTGCTGGGGTAGTATGGGAAACCTTTCTAGCTTTAAATCTTTCTAGCTTTAAGAGATAACTAAAAACCCATTTATGTCATGAGACATTATTTCATCAGACATTTCCATTTAAGTGGAAAATGGCTGCTGCTTGTGGTGACAGGACTTTTGTGATTATTATTTTTTTGTTGGCATTTGTTGGTTTCTGTTATGGTGGTTTGAATTTGTTTGGTTTTATTGAATTGGGTTTTAAACATTGTTTTAATTAATTATATTTGTGTTAGTTGCCTTGAGATCAACAATGAGAGGCAGGATATAAATGTAAATCGTACATAAGTATATAAAACATGTAATGTGACTGCAACACATTACTCCTCTTCTCTCCCCCATGCTTCCTCTTCTGCTCCATTCCCATCTTCCTTTGTGAATTCAGGGAGCAGGAGGAAGAGGAGCAGTGATGGTGGCTGGAGCACTGTTGGGTAAAGGGTCTATGTTGTATGTTATGTATGTTTTAATTATGCCAATAAAGGTTCTGAATCTGAATCTGGTAAAGGGTAGACTTACCATAGTCCCTGAATCGAGCGCCGCCGCGGCCTGCAAAAGACACGAGCCTCTCCCAGAAGTGCACTGTGGTGGGCCAATGCAAGCCGCGACTTCCGGTAAACGAGACGACCGCGTTGCCCCCCCGGTGCACTTCTGGGAGAGGCTCGTGTTTTTTACAGGCTGCGGTGGCGCTCGATTCCGGGACTACGGTAAGCCTAGTAAAGGGGGTGCATCTGGCATTGCGAGGCACAACACAGGTGCCTCAGCTGTCTATATGTTCTGGGCTGGCCCTGTGTTTTTGCTTTATGGTTACTGGTTGTTATACAGTGTTCATGTATTTTCTGTGTAGCACATTCTAAACAGCAACTTAAATGGTGCTTGTGCTCAGATATAGCTTTACATTTACATTTTTTTCTGCACACAAATCAGGCTGAGCATGCTTTGTTTGTCATTAGACATAAATAATTGGAAGCACTGCATATTGAGACTTGCCCGTTGTCACAAAAAAATTCCTTAAACAAAAGTATTACTTTGTATTTGAGGTGTGATGGAAGCATTCCAGGTTCTCTTATTATCTGTATTAGGATAACTGTATCCGTCACAAGAGGGTTTTTTCCTTAGCAGCCAAGAGGAACTGGATGTGAAGTACAAATTCTTGGCTTTCTGCCTTGGATCACATCAGTGGGGCTTGGTGTGCATACCTGAGAAAAGGTACTTTACATCCCCAAGGGGCACATTAAATAAGCACTTGGCAGAGAAAAGATTTATCAGAGGGATTTCATTAAACAGCAGCCAACTGTCAGATTGAGTGCTTGTTCATAAATAATATTTACTTACAGTGTGTGCTTTATAGGCAAAGAATAGTTCTGTAAGAATCGTGTTCTATTCATTGATTGGCTAGCCACAAAGCCTGCATGAATGTTTTTTGAGTACTAAACGACATCTTCAGAAAAAGTGTATGGTACAGCCCTCTTGAGACTGTACCAAATCAGAATGCAGGTGGCAGAAGCACCATATTTTTGAATACAGTACTTCCCCATATCATAAATGCGCTGCACACAGAATACGACCATACTGAGGAAAAGCCATGGCTATTTATCCATTTGCTTTGTACAGGAAGTAATCCACGGAGGATAGGTCTATCAATGGCTATTAGCCATGATGGCTACATGGAACTTCTGTTTTCAGAAGCATTATGCAATTATGCAATTAAATACTGGTTTCAGAGTAGATAAGAGCAGTGGAATGCCGTTGTCTTTATACCCAGTTTGTGGTTGTCTTGGAGACATTTGGTTGGCCACTTCAGGAAGCAGAATGCTTGACTAGATGATTCTTTAGTCTGATGCAAAACTATTCTTTTTTTACATTTCTACAATCAGGCTCCTGGTCTGTGCCAGGATGGAATGAATGCATGTATGTTTCCCCATCCTGTGCTTAGGGATATTGATGATGACCGTTGAGCATTTGCCATGCGTGTGATACCTACATTTCTTTTTTTTGGTCTCTTCTGCCAAATCTGAAAGTTGATGGATTATTTGGCTGCGCATAACACTACTGGCTTTCTGGAAACACACATTAATTTCTCTAGACACACATATTATTAATGCTGCATTGAGCCACTTGTACAATAATGAAGACAAACATACTTTTGAGATGGAACTATGCATTCCACATCCATCTGTCTGATTTTCAATTATGTATTGCAGGAGATATTGTGTGTGTGTGTGTGTGTGTGTGTGTGTGTGTGTGTGTGTGTGTGTGTGTGTGTGCGCGCGCGCGTGTGCATGCGCACATGTGTGTGTATAGCAGACCTTGTCACAAAATTGGGACCCCATTGAGTCTTGCTAAGTGATCACCTGTATGAACACGAAGTGTGTGTGTGTGTGTGTGTGTGTGTGTGTGTGTGTGTGTGTGTGTGTGTGTGTGTGTGTGTGTGACATGTTGCAATCAGTAGTCAGTTCAGAATGCAGAAACCAAAATGAAGGTTTGGAATGGTCTTCAGGGGCATCCACAACATAGTGCAGTAATGATCGGAATGGTACCAGGGCAGGCTAATTGTGGCAAGGCTATCACCAGGAAAAGAGAGTAATTTTGAATGAAGTTTCCCACTTGTACTTCACAGATCTCTTGAACAAAGTGGCATACTAATTGTAATAGTAATCCATTGAGTTTTTATACTACCTAGGAGTAAATAGGCTCAATTCAGATGTCAGTTCTCACACCTACAGATGTACCAGTAGCATATAGCCTACAAAGCCTTACCCTTAAAATTAGTGTCAAGTTGCTACTTGTCTGATGCTTCTAATAACCAAAAATAGCATGGCTAGCCCAATCTACTACCTGGGGAGTACATATCAACTACGGTGTGTATATAATTTTTATTTTAGAAAATGATACATTTGATTATTATTCAAATATGATAGGATAGGAAGTAAATGCTTGGTATGTGATAGACGTAAATATTTATAAGCTGAGAACTAAGCAAACTTCAGACTTTACGGACACAACGTATCAGTAGGAGGGGTCAGCGGATTATCTTGGCAATTTATATATTATGACATTTTTCAGACAAGAGGCTGGATCACAACATCTGTGATGACTTTCTAGTATTACTGAGGATGATTGGCAATGCAGAACGAGGGCCTGGCACAGCTTTCATCTCATAGAAAGTCCTGGATTGCAGTGAACATGTGGTTGCAAATTCCACGTGTCGAAACCTACAGATGTGACTCATGGATGTATTTTGCCATGGAATAAGTACAAATTTGGTTTGGACCTTAAGATCTGTTTGCAGAGGACTTCCATGGGTCTACATTGAGGTCTGTGGGAGTCTTCTGCAGGCACTGCACAAGTGTTTACTGGATTGAGCGCACAGTACATGATCTGTTGTGCTGTATTTTATGACTGACCTCCAAAAACAGATATTTCCCCAGGCTTTTTTCTTTTCTTAGAAAAGCTGTCTTTTCTATGTAACTCTATCCCTTTTCTCACACAAATGCACATGCGTGCTTTGAAGTGACAAATAGAGTACAGTTCTCCTCAAGTACAATTGTCTCTTCAGACAATGCTGTAAAGTGGTTGGGGCTAGGTGCGGTTTAGCATGCATCAAGATGATTGTAAGGACTTCCAGAGGTGCATTCCTGGAAACTGTACCTGGGTACAGTGTCCATGAATTATGAATTCTCGAAGAGAGCTAGTGTGTTACCCACTTGGTCTTGTTTGTCTGCTAGTTAGATTCACTCTTAAAGTATTTTGCGTTGGTGTGTTTATATCAGGGGTTCTCTGGCCCTCCTGCCCACCCAGAACCTCCTACCTTTCTTTTCCAGCCAAAAACACAGCCAAAAACTCAGAAGTGGCGCCGACGTCATTACCACTTCTGGTGGTATGTAGCCCGAGGAGACAGCCAGGGGTGATACGTGGCTGGCCAGGGGTTGAGAACCCCTGGTTTATATTAAGGAAGCAGAAATGAGGATGAATATGTTCCAGGTGTTTTGTGAGAACAAAAGGCAAATTGGAACAAAGCATTTGTTTACGTCAAGCATCTTTACCCTGCTCTTTGGGAGCCAAGGCTCCCAAAGTGACTTATACATAAAAGCAATCAATGAAAACTCATTGAAATAATAAATGGGGTGGGGTGGAGTGTTATGCCTCATTGGCTTCTTCCTCATAAGGTAATTGGTGATTCCGTGAGCGTATTGCAGTTTGAAAAGCAAACAGCGGTTGAAGTGATGATGGTGACTCTGACCAGGTGCATTCTTCTCCTTCCCACAAGATGGTTCTCCAATGTCTTTTAAAAGGAAGGTTTGACTGCTGCCTGTTTGTTCCTTCTCCAACAAGATTGTTGTAAGGGCTACATCCAGATAATATGTATGAAGCACTTTGCATTCTCAGAAAGCCCTATATAAATGTTAAGTATTAACCTTTACATAATGTGGCTTATTGTATTTACTTATTGTAAAAAGTGCCATACATGTTGATAATGATGTAAATTAAAAAACAAACAAAACATAGCTACAGCTCCCTGGCAAGACTGAAAATAGACCCGCAACAAATCTATTCACAGGAGGAGGAAGTCTAGAGACTAGGGGGTGTACTCGTAAAGGACAGGGAGTGGGTGCCTAGCAATAGGGAGGATGCAGGGCTTTTTAAATAAATATATTGCTGTGTCTAAAAAAAAAAAAAAGGTAAGTGTGAACTTGCCAGTGCGCCCATTTGTCCAAGTAGTCTATTCATTTAATCTATTGATTTCTTTTAATGAAAGCTAAAGTTGGGTACTTCACTATATTGGTTCATCATGTTTCCACCTCCTCCCCCCCCCCCCCACTGCTGCCCCTTCTTTGGGTGAAGGACAAAACTGCACTGAAAAGAACAGAAAAGCATTGCCAATTCTGGTTCAATGCAGCACAGAGAAGGAGCCTCCACAGTGGAACTGAACTACGAGTTGCAAGAAAGATATTAGTATCTATCTTCTTGTCAGGGATACCTCCGTGCTTACTAGTTTCCATGGTTACCATCTTCAGCTGGCTCACCTTTCACATGGATAGAAGATGAAAAATGAAGGGAAATATCTCAAACAAGGAAGCTACAAAATCTACCCAGACACAATACATACACTTTGCTTGCTGATAAAGTGTTCTTTGTTGAAATTCGTTGGAAAATCAACTCTGTTTTGTGTGATAAGCAAAGAATAGTGGAAAGAAACCATTTGATACATTGTCTGTGCCATAGGGAACATTCAGCCAAATGTGTAACAGTTTATAGGGCCACATGTTCGATAATTGCATTTATATACCACCCTTCAAAGAAATATTTCCAGGACGCTTAAGAAAAGTAATTAAAACAGTAGAACCATAACACAATCATTAAGTGACAGACATAAAACAAGCTTAAAAAGCAACTTCATTAAGACACTTTAGCTATTAAAAAACTTGGAAAACAAAAAGGTCTTTGCCTGGTCCTGGGAAAGCATCCGAATTGGCACCAGGTAAGCTTCACAGGGCGAGGGAATCCCACAGTCGGGGAACCGAGAAAGCCCTTTCCCAGTCATCACTCCACCTCAGACACCAGGGGCACCCAGGTGAGGCCCTCACAGTTGACCTCGATGTCCTGGCAGGGGGTGACTATCTTGAATGATGAATTGTGTACAATGCACAGAATTGGTGGTGCCCTTAACTATTACTCTTGTGAGCTTTCTTTATTAAGAGCACTGCATCAGGAGGAGATTTGGCAGATATGAAACCTAAGAAAACGGAAGTTTGCGGGGAGGAAAAGCAATGTATTCCATATGCAGTGCCTCACCCCTTCCAACTTCAGTCCTAGCTTTGGGAAGAGGATTGCACCACAAGTGGGATGGGAGGAAGACAAGCAAAAGCAGCTTACTTAGCAAGAAAGGGGGATTCTTCCCTCTTCTGACCATAACAGCTGCCACCAAGTAAAACATTTTTCTTTTTCTTGGCTACCTACACCAACAACTCATTATTAGTTTTGTAATTCAGCTAATTTACCTGCAGTGGGTAGAGTGAGATGGCATTTAGGCATGAGGTGGAACAAAACTTCAGAGGCAAAGGTGATTAAATGGCAAACTTGCATATAAACAGGCATTCTAAACCATATGATTGATTGATTGATGATTGATTGATTGATTTTTATATCCCACCTTTCTTCCTGAAGGGCACCCAAGGTGGTTCACAACATCAACGTGGTTATGAGACGGCTGCTTCATGTGAGCTTGCTATTCTAGTAGGATGCAGAGATAAGAGGGTACTCAGGAGTTCCTCTCAGCCACATACACTGGAAGGACAAAAGAGAGCTCTGTCTAGTGATATGAAGTAGCCAGTCATATTAAAGAGAATGATTTGGTGTGGAAGCAGCAGCCTGGCTCTGTAAAACTCCCACTCAAGTAGCGTTTTATCAATTTCACGGCACAATCCTATCTAACTTGGGGCTACTCAGATGGGGCTACTCGGATATGTGCCAACTATTTTGCTAGCAGAAATCCAAGAGCCCCATGTAACAGCGGCCAGGCCCAGGAAGCGGGATAGGATTCAGTAGTGGCGTCGCTGGAGTTGGGGCGGAACGCTAAGTTCCGCACCATGCTGACCTCTGTTACTCATCGGCACGAGGCGGCCTCGCCCCCTTGCCTTTGAAGCCATTCAGTGGGGCGAAGGCAACATGCAGGGAGTCTCCTGCACTTTGCCTTCGCCCCACTGAATGGCTCCAAAGGCGAGGGGGCGGGGTCACTTCGTGCCGATGAGTAACAGAGGTCAGCGTGGTGCGGAACTTTACGTTCCACCCCAACTCCAGCGACGCCACTGGGATTCAGAGGAGGCCGCCACCATACATTGATCCCTTCCTGGACCCGGCTGACAAATCCTACTCCTCCCATAATGCCCCATTCCGACCTCCCCATGTTCCTCCACTGCCAGGCGGGGAACGTACCTTCCCCAGTGGGCACTCCGCTGCATCTGACGCGGGGAGAGCAGCGCCGGCCTCTGCGCTGGTGACGCAAACATGCCTTATGGAACGTTTGCAACACTCAAGACCAGTGGAGCAGTGCTCTGCCAGTCTATATTGTAGAGGATTGGGCTGTTAGTTCACAACTTCGTCAGAAATCATTTAGTCTATTTCAGGAGAAAACTGCTTGTGATTTCAATTTAATTTCTATATGTATGCTAAAAAATATAATAATCTCCATCTCAGTGGGAGCCTTGCAGAGCCACTTACAAGAAGCCAGTGACTTTTGTGTGTAAGATTTCAGGATTAAGAGGTAAGAGAAGCACTTGAAAAGCAATTAGTACTGTGTTTTAACCCTCTATTATCATGGGAATCTGCTGTTCCCTTCCTACTGTGCCATGAACAAAAGAAATTCACACGCAGTCATAAAGGAGAAAAGACATTGGTTGAATTTTCATTGGTAGTTCCTGTTGAAGTTGGTCCGTCCAGAAAAAACGCTGTTTGTTTTTGTGATTGCCTCAGCGATTTTCAATGGAATTATTGCACACTTATGGAATCGGGACTGCTGCCATTAGCTCACTTTGAGCGAGCCACTACCTTCACATCTTCCCAGCTGAAACATGGGGATGATAATAATACTTGCAGGGTTGTTATAAGGACAACATCAAGATAATATGTGTGATGCTCTTTGCACGCTCTGAAAGTGCTATATAAATGTGTGCTAGTGAGAGTCCATACTGAATGTTGCTTGCTTAGGGAAGGTATTATTTCTTAAACCTGGAACCTAATATAATTTTTAGGCATACTGGAATCAATGAGACTAGATTCAGTTTCTTTGAATCTTTGGGACTAGGGCACTGTTTTATTAGCCTCCAGATAAAATTACTAATAAAATTGGGATATGTTAAAGATATGTTACAGCCACCTTGCTAAGGCTGAGCAGGTCGAGGTCTGACAGTGCCTGTAATGGGTGATTGTCTGGGAGCCCCATGTAAGCTGCCTTATTTTTCATGAGGGAAGAAAGACAGACAGCTTATAAATAAAATGATCAGTGCTTCCAAAATTACAGCTTAGTTTAAAATCTACTCTATCATACAAGTCACTGAATCAAAATGAAGTTTTCAATTATGTGTTCAGTTACTTAAACAACATGAGTTTCTTTAATTACACAAGGAAATCAACTTATTGCTCTCCCTTTTTGTGATTCAGTAGTCTTGTACAAAACCTGCAATTTCTGTGCTTTTCCTTAAGCTCTTCCAGAAAAATAAGTTGGTGGTCATGTGTTTCAACATCATTTCTTTATACAATTACAGCTTTTCTTTGTTCAGTTCTCCTTCCTGAAGAAGTCAAACATCAAGGCATAAAGAAAGGGGTCTTTATCAGAAATCACGTCATGTCACTAAATTTGTATGTAGAAGTTGATTGTTAGCTGAGTAGCAGCCATTATAAAAAAAATTGCTATAGCAGTGGTTCTAAAAGCCTTGGGAGGGGGTCTTAAAGGATAGGTGTTGCTGCCAAGAAAATCCTGTTACCTACTTTTGTCTCTGAATGCAATATTTAATTTGTTTTCAGATTTTTGGAGGTAGCATGGCATAAGAAGGCCTTAAGGAAGGGTCATGCGCTTGACAGTGGGACAGTGTCTGCTGCTGTAAATCCACGGGTAGAATTGCGCAGTCAGTCTGTCATGATTCAATTTTACAAGATTATAGACATCAACAAGTTTGTGTTTTATACTTTATTTTGAACCTTTTTTAAAGTACACAATAATTGAAGTGTAAAAATTGATAAATTTATTTTAACTGTGTGACTCAGCCCTTGGAAATTCATGACTTTTGAAAATGGAAGACTGGAAATGCAATGAATTTGAAACGCAGGATACTTTCAGGGGTTTTTTTTTTGCAACACCTTGTCATATTTATCTCTGTAACCATGTATTCTGGAAACATAGTTTTTGAAAAAAAAAATGACTGGGATTCAGAGAATGTTTATAAAAGCCTCTGAGCTGCCCAGAAATGCCTCAAACTCCATATACCTCAAACCTCTGCTTGTTCTGTTTCTGTTTTGGTCCTCTGCTAAAATATTAAAATCCACCTTGAATTTTTTTAAAGCATCTTTTCTTCCCTGTAAATGCTTCCTTTCAAAAATTCTCTTCACCGACATGAACGATGAGAAAGCATATGAAAAATATTGTTCATTAACTCCTGTGACTATTTTTGAAAATGAGCTGCTCTTTCATATAAAAAACCCCTTTGCTATAGGAACTCCCTTCTTAACAAAGGAAAGAGTACAACCTGGAAATCCTAAGTCTTTGTTTAAAACCTCTGACCGCTTCCTTCTTTCTACTTTCCGCAGTTTTATATATCAACCCAGCTAATCAGAAGCATGTGCTTAAGAAGCAGAAGAGTTGCTGAAGTTCATTGTGGAAACCCTTTCTTTTTGCTACGGTGGCACATTGTTGGTCATTGGGAGAAGTGATCTGTCGGACAGTTACCAATTTGGAAGCTTCCTTGTAAGGTGTCTGATGCACATCATTAAGCTTGACATGCCTTCATTTTCACAAACTCTCTGAACTCTAAAGACGTTTCTTCTGCCAAATGAACTTTTGCTGCTGCTGCAGTTACACAGCTATTTCCATTCAACAAGGGCAGCTAACATGGCACTCGCTGTATATGGGGTTGTGGGTTTATTTTTTGGAATGGTAATGGCTCTTGGTCCAGTGCCCCGGATCACCTGGGAACACAAAGGTAAGACCAATATCCTCAGGTTAAGATTATTCTATATAAATTAAATGGTATTCAGCCCCATCTGATAACCTCCTTAAATCTCTACACTGAATTTCTTCCTTTACTGAAAAACTTAAAGCCTATTACAAGTTTCTGAAACATGGTGTTTCACAAATCAAGGTTTTCCTAACTGTTTTCAACCATCCATATTCATAGGATGGGATTTAAATGTATTGGGAAAACAAAACAGTGTTTCATTCGCATCCATGGAACTTTGCACAATGCCACAGTGAAAAATGGGAGTGGATGTCCCACACATTGTTCAGAACATCCTAGTAAGAGTATAGGAGTTTAGCATAATAACAGTTTTTGTAACTATTTCATTTACGCCTTTGCTTACTTCTCGGTGTCTTCTAAGGAAACCTTGAAAGATGATTCATTGTTTATCAGCCTTTCCTTCCCTATTCCTTCTATGTTCTCTTTATGGTTATTGTTACTATTGAAAATATGGAGAACATAAAGTTACTATGGAAAGATTAAGAGAATTTTAAAAGGGTGAGGAGGGATGAAACATCCACAGGCTTGCATTTCCACAGGCTATCCTGGCTTCTTGATCAAATCAAAAAGAAAAGCTGGGGACATACAGGCCAACTAAAATGGATCACTTCCATATTTATTTTCCCAATAAAAACCATAAAAATGATGACATTATAGTTATTTTGGGTCCAATCCTCTCCAACTTTCCAGTGCTGATGCAGTCATACTAACAGGGCATGTGCTGCATCTTGCAGTGAGGGGTGGTGGTGGTGGTGGTGGTGGTGGTGGTGTCACAGAAGCCTCCTCCTCAAGGCAAGGGCACATTTGTTCCCTTATCTCGGGGCTGCATTAGCACTGGATAGTTGAATAGAATTGGGCCCTTTGACTTATTCTGCTATGTGACACCACATTTTTTCTGCGCATTTCCCTTTCAGAAGGAATTCCAACCCCAAACCCTCATGTGGCTCTTTAAACAACCCTGGGCTCCAGGCCTAAGAATTTGCATATGATTTAACGTTGGAGTTCCTTCCCTTTTTTAATTCCTCGTTAGTAGGTTGACCAGCTTAAAAGATATAAAAATAAATTGTCTTGATATTGTCAAAAATTAGAAATATTGAAATTACAGTCAACACTGATTTTAATTTAATTAATCTAATTAAAACCTCCCCCTTTTTAAACATTTACAGAAGTACATCTAGTACATTTTCAAGAGTCAGAAACATTTAACTACTCAACCTTGTTACTAAGCGAAGATGAAGACATTTTATATGTAGGCGCTAGAGAAGTGATATTTGCGCTAAATTCATCCAACATTGCTGAAAAAAAGCAAGAGGTAGGTATGCAATTCTTTAATATCTTTGAGTGCATCTATCAACAACAATCCAAATCCTAAGTATGTTTACTTATTGAATTCAATGGGACTTGCTTCCTTGTAGCTGTGCTTAGGAGTACGAATGAATGTGGGTGTGGTTGTAGACACTGTCTGAAAAGGAAGTGCAACTCTGACAATATTCCATTAGCTTAGTGACCCTAAAGGCAGATTCACACTACAGGCAGAGGCTCTGCCGCCGCCTGTGCCTCCGCCTCCGCGCTGGAAGCGGGGGAGTGTCTTCCAGCCTGTTGTCCCGCCTTCTTAAGAAGGTGATTTGAGGCCACTCTCCCCCCCTCTCCTGCGATTGGCAGGCTGCAGTAGCTCCGCGAACCGCCCCCTAGCTCTGCGTCCTGCCCCCTGAAAAGTAGGATTCCTGCTTGAGGTACGCGCCTGCCGTGGGGAGGTCGCCTCGGCTACGCTTGCTTTGAAAATCAGCTCAGAAGCTCCGCGACGCGTGTAGTGTGAAGCTGCCTTCAGATGCAGTCCACTTATACTTCCAGGCTTAATGCAGATTGCTGCTTTTACTGGATAAAATCTATCAGCTGTTTTCCAGCTACATAGACTTTAGAGCAGCTTTTTAAATGCTGTCCTGTTGCTTACCTATATTGAGAAATGGCTCTAAGAATGGAAGGGGAGTTGTTATTGTTTGCCCTTCAGACCCTAATGAGTTACAGCCGAAGTCAGATTTGTGCAATATATGAAACATAATGAGTAATGTGAAATCATTTACTGTAGCAGATGCTGACCATGCTCCCATTCTGGTACTACAGGTGTGTTTCTCAATGTCCTTTCTCAAGAGGGCAGATGTTCAGCGGTCTATGATTACTCGCAAATTTAGCTTGCATTTGCCTCAAGAACGCCTTTGATCTTGCCTGCATGCATTGCTCTGAGTGTTAGCAGAAGTGATAAAGGCTTTTCTGTTCTTATTCTGGGTTCTGTTTTTGCCCAGGTTTTTTGGAAGGTCACGGAAGACAAGAAAACTAAATGTGCAGAAAAGGGCAAATCCAAACAGGTGAGCAGATTTGTCATTTTGTCGCTTATCAGTTTGACTTTCAGGAAAGCATTTCTCATAATATTGTAGAAACAATTGATTTGCCTTGACCCCTTTAATCAAAGCTGCGGCAAAATTAATTTTGCTCTTGTACTAGTTTTACTTTGTACAAAACAGTTCCCCAAGCAAGCTGCTGTCTGTTCTGCAAGCTTGCTTGACTTTCTATTGAAATGTGTTTGAAGAGGTAGATGATGAGAAGCAGGAGCTCATTGAAAGATGAACTTATTACCTTTTTTTCAAGGTTGCCCGTTGCTTTAGAGAAAAGTAAGCAGGGTCTGGATTAAGGCCTTCTCTGATAATCGCACTAAATTGAATTATACCATTCTTCTCTTTGACAGTAACTTCAGATTTTGGTTCACATGTCAAATAGGGCATATACTATTTGACTGGTGATTTTCTGGTGATACCTAGCAAGCTCCGATTTATTATTAAGAATATTTACCGGTATATAATGCTTTTCAACAAAAAGGTTTGCAAAGTGGCACACAATCTAAAAAGATACAGAAGAAATACCAACAAACAGCCATTAGAAAAGATACTGTGCTGGTGTGAATAGGGACAGTTACTCTCCCCCCTGCTAAATATAAGAGGAACACCACTTGAAAAAGTGCCTCTTTGCTCAGTTAGCAGGGGTAATTTATTTTCTTTATTTTTATTGTATAGGACTGCTAACCTATCTCATTCCCAAAAGTTGTGAGCCACTTGACATGGCTCACAAGTTTTAAAACAGGAAACCTCATAAATGCAATAAAAAGTTCCTCTTATGACAATCAAATGTCGCAGTGCAGTGCATAATCCCTAGAGTGAAGATTTGAGGAAATTGCCAGTGCTAACAACCCCTAAACTCGATGAAAAGCAAATATCCAAATGTTTTCTGAGCAGTGAAAATGTTGCCAGACGCAGTCCAATTTGTTAGTCCTCACTTGCTAGACTTTGATAATCTTTCATTATATAAAAGGATACTTATTTAAAAGGATATCATTTATATATCAAATAAATGATGATAGTTTTAATGAGAAATAATTTTGTATCTTCAAGTAATAAGGTGGACAATGTGGTGCATATTTCATAGATGGTGATTCAGTCTTTAGTATTATCACTGTTACAACTCTTTAAATTCAGTTTTTTCCCCATTTGTTACTGAATGAATGGATAAGGCAAGTTAGCATCCTAATCCTGAATTCATTATATGGAAGTTTACCTCAGCATAACTATGCATGGGTGCTTGGGTTTGAAGCCATAAAGTTAGTTTATGTTCCTTGATCAAACATTAGAGTTCTAAGTTTTTTTTAAAAAAAATTTCCTCTCTGCCCTCCCTCGCTCTTCTGCTTTACAGACAGAGTGCCTTAACTATGTTCGTGTTCTACAACATTTGAATGAAACTGTCCTGTATGTATGTGGAACTAATGCGTTTCAACCAGTCTGTGATCATCTGGTAAGTATGAGAATGCATTTTCTTCAAAGGCAGCTATAAAAGCATTAGGAATGGTCGCTTTGCTGAACAGTGTGAGGAAAGGGAGCAAAGCACATGTGCTATTTGCATATATTTCTATCCTTTGAGGCAGTGGTCTTCAGGGGTTTAGTCGTCATCTCCTCGTGAATTATATCTCATGAAGGCTTTGTTTTCATCTCCTTTTGTTGGTGATGTTCTCCTAATGGTATATATAATGCTGGAATTGTATCAGCCTCCTATGTGTGCCTGACAGCCCCTTGTGTCGCTTCCTAAACACTCCTCTTTGCATGTCTTGTCTCTGTCAGCTCCTGGCTATACCATACCTTCATACTACTGAATGCTTCAGAGTGAAGTCCTCCTTGCGCTTAAAAATTACCTCCTGCCTGCCTTCCATGTCTCTGACTCTTATCGTCATTCTCCTTTCCTCAGATATTACTTTGTTCCCAAGGACATGATTCTTGATGTTAGACTGTGACCTTTCTTGTCTCCCTTATCTGTAAGTCTGTCTGTCGTCATTCCCAGAACGCTGCCAGAATTTGTCCTCTTTCTCATGCCCTTTCCGCTGTTCCATCCCTTATTTTATATATTAATAACTTCCAATTTACATTATTGCAATTTCACCCTTTTAATGGCATATGGTACAATGCAAAGGGTTCTGGATAGTATAGTGTCTCCTCCCTGGCAAGGGTAGTTAGGCTGCTATCCTGTTTCAGCTGCCAAAGTACATTTGCTTGTTGTGGACTTCATGGTCTAGGAGACTTTCCTGGCTTTCAAACATTTTTCCATAGTTATCTCCACATAACTCACTGTCATGACACAGCCTATTTTATTTCTGTTTCACACTCCACTATTCCATTCTTTCTCTAGCACCTGGCTTTTCTTCCTAAATCCCCTTGTTGGCATCACTTTCATTTTGGCTGTCTAATTTGTCTTGTCGTTCTCCTACCCCAACCTTCTCTTTCTTCCATTTAGGCTTCTTAGTATGGATTCCCACATTAACCTCTCAAAGTGAAGTCCTTGGTTTTTTCCTAGGAACGTCATTTTCTGTCAGCCTGTGGCTGCTTTTTAGTGGCATGGCATCACTCTATGTGTTTCTGGAAACATGCTTGCTTGTATGCACACTGGGGGAATAACACCACTAAATTATGGGGAAAATGGCAAAGATTTGATTTTCAGGCACCCATAAATCTGTCCTAAGTCACTAAATTTATTTATTTATTTATTTATTTATTTATTTATTTATTTATTACGGTTATTATTCTGGTATTTATTTATGTATTTATTTATTTATAACGGTTTATTTATTTATTTATTTTTATTGCTCATCAGCGTAGCTCGTTAGAGTGTAATGTATGTCATAATGTAATGATTTCATTTAAAAATATTTTGTACAATCCAGCCAAAATTAAACTCTTCTCTGTATCTCATTCGTTTCAGTAGGAGCATTAAACACATGTTTAATTTCTCATTTAAATTATCAATGAGAGGGACCACAGTTCAGTCACGCAGTGTGCCCAGTTTGCACACGCAGAAGGTCCTAGGTTCATTTCCTGCCATCTTTGGGTAGGGAGGAGAAAAAAAAATCCTGAAACCTTGGGGAGCCAGTGGCCATCAGTTTCAGAAATACTGAACGAGATGGACCAATGGTCTGACTTGGTAGAAGGCAGCTTCCTACGTTCCTATCATAGACTTGGAAGTCTGCCTGGGTTGCAGCAGTTTTTATTTTCATACCTGTTAGGTACACTTGAAGATGCAGGGCCTCACAACCATTTTCAGCTCATTTTTAATGTGTTGAAGCCAATACGTGTTGAATGCTTAACAGCCCAATCCTAAGCAACTTCCTTGTGCTGATGCAGCTGCAATGCAGCTCCAAGGTAAGGGAACAAATACCGTATTGGTCTGAGTATAAGACTCACTTTTTTCTCCTAATTTAAGTTTTTAAACTAGGGGTGCGTCTTATAATCAGGCATAAATTTAATGCCAGTGATTTAATTAATTTTTTTTAATAGCACCAAACTTTAAGGGTGCATCTTATAATCAAGTGCGTCTTATACTCGGGACAATACAGTATTCCCTTACCTTGAGGAGACCTCCGTGACTCCCCCCCCCCCCCCGGATGCATCACGCACCCTGTTGGGATGGCTGCATTGGCTCTGGAAAGTTGGTTAGGACTGTAAATTGCTTCCACCTATCTTACAGTTGCATTTTACCCTGTTGCTCAAGACATTTTTTGGAAAATATACAATAATGTAATAGGTTGAAATCTGGAAACACGTTGAAACAGTTAGTTATTTCAGTAGGTTGAATACATGAGGTTGCTTTGTATTCTTTTCCTGCTTATACCTGGAGATGGCAGGGTTCAAAGCTGAGATGCAAAGCAATGAACTATGGCACCATCCCCAAAAGGTTGATTTTGCCATGTCAGAATTGAGCTGAAAATGGCAGTTTGAGTTATTTATTTATTTATTTATTTTTCACATTTTTATACCACCCTTCCTCCAAGGAGCTCAGAGTGGTGTACATATTTCCTCCCCTCCTTTTGTCATCACAACAACCCTGTGAGGTAGGTGGGGCTGAGAGATAGTGACTGGCCCAAGGTCACCCAGGAAGCTTCGTGGCTGAGCGGGGATTTGAACCTGGATCTTCCAGGTCTAAGTCCGACTCCCAAACCACTACACCATCCTTGTGGATCCATAATTGCACTGAAATAGGTGAGATGCAGGTATTCACGGCAGTCTACTAGATTGTGACTTGTATTTCAGATGAAGGGTAAAGTACAGTATATGATTTAATTGTTTTGTAGAATTTGAAATCATTTGAACTTGGGGGCAGAAATGATGATGGAAAAGGAAGATGTCCATTTGATCCTGCACAAAGCTATACATCAGTTATGGTTGGTAAGTACAAACTTCAGTTATTATTTGTACGTCTTTTCATTAACATGGACAGAATCCACAGAGGCACACATACATGTTCTGCAGTTATATCTGAGTTTATTTTCAAGTTGCTTTTTAGGGGACGGCACCCTTGCGCGCCCACACGCTCTGAAGCTCTGTTGTGAATTTCCCTGAGTTTAAACACTGGTTTGGTGCCTGGGAATGAGAGCTTTGTAAATAGAGAAAGTTTTTGTCAGTTCTGTTTACCCCAGACATTCACACCCATTCAAATGTGTCATTGTGTATACATGCTTTTTTAGATGTTGCCTTATTATCCTTTACTTCAGTGGTTCCCAAACTGTGGGTTGCGACCCGATGTGTGGTGAGTCGCGCAGTTGGGACCTCCCACCCACCCCTGTGTCTGGTTGGCTCCAAATAGGAACCTTCAGAATGCTATTGGAGGCAGCTTCCAGGCCACACTGTGCCCAGGACACACCTTCTGGACCTCCACAGGCCTAAGAACACCTCCAGAAGCGACTGGACGTGATTTCCAGTTTACTTCCGGTTTCCGTCCATGACTTCCGATTGCTGCCAGAGGGATTCTGAGGTCTGTGGAGGTCCAGGGAGTGCGTCCTGGGCCGGCACAAGAGAACAAGGTGAGTCGTGGGGGGGGGGGGAGTTTGGGGTCTGCTGGTTGTCTACTTAAAAAAGGATTGATTCAACAGCAAGTTTTGTTACTTGCTCTATATGATCATTGGCATTAAAATATTTTGTTGTTGTTGTTTGTTGAAAGTATCCATTACAGCAATAGTTAATTATCAATCAACATATTCCCACAATTTATTCCTACCTCCCTGTTGGTATTTTTTTTTTACAGTTTTACTGTCCATTACGGTTTCCTTGTGTGTTAACATTTTTGCTGCCATATTATTTTACTATTGTTATTGTTTTACTGATAGTGCTGTGTACTGTGTTATGATTCTGTTATTATCGCTGCATTTATTGCTACTGTTTTTAATTCTTGGAGCTGCACAGTGGTGTAGAAGTGGAATGACTACACTCAGTAGGTCTTGGGGGAAGGAGAAGTTGCACATAGAAGCTTCTCCCACATGGCTCAGGGCTTCAGAAATTGTGCTCATGGTATGAGAAGGAACCATGTTACTCATGCCATAAGTATACTGTGGGCAAGTGCACTGAGTGGCTGGAAAAAGGAAGGGAAGGGGATGTATGATTTCATTAAGGGCTTTTTAAAACTTGCTTTGCTGCTTCTTTACTATATATGTTTAATTATTTCTATTTTATGTTCATCTAAAGATGGAGACCTTTATTCAGGGACATCTTACAACTTCTTGGGAAGTGAACCTATTATTTCTAGGAACTCTCACCCAAATCCACTAAGGACAGAGTATGCAATTCCTTGGCTTAATGGTAAGAAGGTTTGGAGGCAAAAAATTCAGAGGAAAAAGCATGTATGGAACTACATACACCCCATGCACCTACATGTTCAGTTTAGGAATTTCTGTACTGAAATAGTATAGTAGTTTATTGATTTTATAAATGAATCTGCCACCTTCAGTATAAAATATTATCAGTATATCCTTTGAACAAGGTTTTTTTTTCTCCTTCCTCTTCCTCAACATGCACAGTCTTCTCTTTTTTTTTTTTTAGGAGGACCAGTCTTGAGAAACCAGTTCTAAACACTATTGACTTTTGTTTATGAAATCAGCTAAGGAAACTTGCAGACCCTGTGGTAGTTTGATTTATCAAAATGATGAAGAGAATGATCAAGAGACTTTTGAGCTTCTGTTAGAACTAAAAGCAAAGGAAATGGCAGTGCTACATAAAGACTTGCTCTACAGCCCCTTTCCACGAGTCACTGTTTAGGACCAGACTAGACATTATATGTTGATCACTTTTTGTTTTTGTTTGTTTGTTTGATTGATTGATGTAAATTGCAGCTGTGGGGGGGCTGATCTAGATGGGTGTCATGGTTTGGGAAGAGGGAGGCTATAACCTTTTTCCCCATCATGGTCCTGATCGCGTCCCTTCTCCAACTGGCAGTTATTTTCTCAGGGTGGAAAATCGCCATTGGCAATGGCAGCTCCCCTGCTGACACAAATAGTAATGGGAGCCCCCATTCCAGATTTGGACCATGGCAGGGGCAAAGAGTTGACGCTCCCCACCATGTACCCCAGATCCAGATTTGTCTGAAGGGTTTGTCTGATATGGAAATAACAAACTTTGCTAGGAAATAGAGCAGGGATATCCTGTGCTATGAGGTCTTGAAGAAACAACTTCTATATTGGGGAGCCAAGTCGCCATAGTGAGGAATAAGCAGGAAAAACTAAGAGGTGGGGAAATGATTTAATTAAAAAAATAAAACACCAAATGTTGATTTTATTTGTATTTTGCTTCTACAGAACCCAACTTTGTTTTTGCTGATGTGATAAGAGCTGATACATACAGCCCAGGTGGAGATGATGACAAAGTGTACTTCTTTTTCACTGAGGTGTCTGTGGAATATGAATTTCTTGGCAAGCTGATGATTCCAAGGATAGCTAGAGTTTGTAAGGTGAGGCCAAGCTGAGCCTTTTTCTTTCTTCGGTGGAGGAAAAAGACCAATTGTTTAAATTCCCATTGACACTGTTTATGTGCCAGTGTTTTCCAATTCCTGCAAGCCAGATATGTTATTTATTAACATTATTAAGTGGATGTGTGTCCCCTTTCATTAAGTGACCATTCTGTGCAGCTAACAGTCATTACAAAAAATTAAAATTACATAATCATAACTTTACAAAAGTACAAAAGCAGTATAACATTCAGATGAAATCACAGTAATTTTTTTTTCCGGTTAGTCACAGTGTTGGATAGAGAGGACAAATCGGATAGAGAGGACAAATCAGCCTCTGAAATGTCAGCTGGTGACGGTACTTTTGGCCCTGAACAGTCCTGCTGCCGCCAGCCACAGAAGCTCCACCCACGGGCCCAGGACTGTTTTTAAAATAAAAACTTTTTTTTAAAATAGCACCAAACTTTAAAGGTGCAGCTTATAATCAGGAGCGGCCTATACTCGGAACAATACGGTATTTGGGAGAGAGAGCGTGGGTGTTCCCAGAGTCGTATTTAGGGTGGAGCGGAGGGAGCAATGGCTCCAGGCGGCAACTCAGGCTGGGGCGGAATGCCGCACCACCCTGAGTTGCCGCCCGCCCTCCGCCCGCCCGCCGTGTAGCTGGAAATTCCAGCTACACGGCGGGCGATACAGGGCAGCGGGAGGCTGCCCACCCGGCCCCCGGAGGCTCCGCGAGACTCCGGAGGCCGGGAGAGAGCGTCCGACCATCATGCCGATTTTGCACATGCGTACAACGTATCGGCGTTGTGCGCATGTGCAAAATCTCCGGCTCAGGCCTGGGCAGTATAGGCCGAGCCGGCATGATGGTCGGACGCTCCCTCCCGGCCTCCAGAGTCGCGCGGACCCGGAGAAGTAAGTCGGGAGGGAGGGAGGCGGGCACCCAGGGGGTCGGGCGGGCAGGGGGTGAGGGTGGCCAACACCCCCCTAGCTCCAGGCAGCATAATCGCTAGCCTCGCCTCTGGGTGTTCCTTTGGGTGGTTCTGCCATCTAAAGTGAGGCGAGAAGCCATTGAAAAGATTTAGCTGAGAGAAGTGAGTGATTAAGCTTTAGAGAAGTGAGAGACTTAGCTGAAGGAAGTGAGAGATTTAGCTGAGAGAAGTGATTTAGCTGGGCATCTCTGTTGTGGACTTCTTTCTCCAGGGAGGAAACTAAGAAGCTGCCTTTTGCTGAGTCAGACCATTGGTCCATCTAGCTCAGTGTTGTCAATACTGGCTGGCAGTAGCTCTCCAGGTTCTCATACAGAGACTTTTCCCAGCCCTGCTAGGACTTTCTGCATGCCAAGCACGTTCTATACGACTGAGCTATGGATCCTCTCGCCGCCGCCAAAGTCTAATATATGAAGTCTGCCTTATACCCACTTAGACTCCGTTTTGCCTACACTAACTGGCAGTAGGTCTCCAGGGCTTCTGGCAGGGCCTTTCCCTGTCCTATCTAGAGATGCCAGGGATTGAACCTGGATCGTCTGCATGCAGACCTGTGGTCCTTCACTCACCGAGCACCTAAGTTGTTGTCATTCTGGCACCAGCTGAAGACCTTTTTGTTTACTCCAGCTTTTAAAGTTGTAGTGTTGCTGTTTCATCATTGTCTTTAAATTGTTTGAGGGCGTGTGTGAGATTTTGCTTGCTTTTTATTATTCATTATGCTTTGTAAACTACCCTGGAGCGTAGTGTAAGTCTTGTAATAAATCCTTGACGTATAAAACTCATGGGAGTAGGCACTAGGCAAACAGACACAGAAAGGGCTTCCAAATTATATGGTAATTATTTGTTAGAATGTTTATATGTATTTTAGGTTCTAACTTCTGTTCTCTGAGCCACTTTGGGTTGCCCATCAGGGATAAGAAAGCAGGGTATAAATACTTCAAAATTAAATACATGCAAACCTTTTTCTCTGGGCAACATAACTAATACTTGTGTGGGCAATGTTGTCTGCATGGTTGACTATCTCCTGTATGAATGCAGGAGCATCCCATGGCAGGAACAACCTCACTTTCCTCAGTAGACGTATACACTCCTGTGCCTCTGACAAGGTACAACATTCAGCGGCAAGTCAGGACTGTCTGAAGTTTCTATGTACGTGTTCTTTTCGCAATTTTTCTTGTAAGGCATTCAAGCTTTCTTTTGGCAATTAAAAATCAGTTCTGTCACTAAGAAAACCCAAGTTTCTTACTCTGGGAAATCACTGCGAAGATTAATTTATTTAGATTTAAGAGACAAGAGGAAAGACTCTTTATAGTTTCCCCACTTCTTTCACTCTGTATATGACTCATAAGCTGTCAGTTGCGTTCCAGCTGTAGTCATTTCAAGAGAAGTGTGGTATGGTGGTGGATGCCCAGGTTATGCTTGACACATTTCTAAAGGGTACCAGACAAAGCCAACATTTTTCTCACACCCAGAAAATTTTCTGCTTGACCATGATGTGACAGGTGGCATTTCTGTGCCGAACAGCCACAGCCTGGGGGAAAGAAAAAAAAAAACTGTCACAGCCAGCCTGATTCTTCATGTGTTTAAACCTAATAATAGCTGCCTTTACAATCTTCTTGTTGTGAAGCCAGGCAAAATTCATTCATAAACATATAATGAGCACACCGGCATTTAGTGTGCACTGTTTCTTGTGGGGTAGGGTGGTACGTTTTCAAGAATGTGATTTGAAGTTGCAAATTTTTAATTGAACAACATAAACTGATGGTATTTTGCAGGAGTTGCAATATCCCACAATTTGAAGCAAATTTACTTTGGCAGGGTAGTGATGGTCCTCTGGCTGCTGACAATTTGTCATTCCTTTAAAACTGGCAGCACTGCAGATGTACAACTAGATTCATTCATTATAATTTGTGCAAAGCTATATATAGGTTGGAGGAGGAAAATATGTGCGTACGTTGTCATTATTTGGAAAAATAATCTTTTTACCTTCCATTTTTAGAAGTTATCTCAATAGCAAAATAAAATTCTAGCTACCTTGACTACATTTCACAAAAAGTGCAGACATAGCGCAATTTGGAGAATGAGAATATAAACTCTTTGTGGTATCTGCACAATTAAGTCTTTCAGTGCTATGTATGTTTCCCATCAAGTGACTCAAATGTAAAAATCATTCACAGAACTAAAGGTTACGTATTCATATGACGTTTGTGACCTGGGAACCATTATAGCCTAGTTCTTTCCCATGCCACAAAGGTAACATCAGAAGCCTTAGGTCACTGGAAGGAACCCACGTTACAATTCCTTCTCAAGCCAGTGTAGGCTCAGTTTCTGGAAAAAAAAAAAAAGTAGCACTGGTATGGAGGGAAGCCAGAGAATGAGCTTCTCCCACATGTCCCCCATTAACTTCATGGTATGAAAAGGAACCATGCTGCTGTTATGCCATAACTACTACTGTGAGAAGAGGTTTTGTGTGGCTGGAATCCATACCAGGCAAGTGGGAAACAAAGGCTTTAAAGTGTGACAGAGCAGTCTTTAAAATTGTTTCCTAATGATGTGAAGCACTGACCAGAGGTTGCTTAGATGCAGTCTTAGAAACATATTTGGAGAGAGGTGACAGTGCCGGCCCATCCATGCAGCCAGCTGATGCGGGTTGCATAATGGCAGACTCTGAGGGGTCTGAGGATTTGGGGTGCCTTTCACCCTGACTGCCGTCACCACCTGCCTCCAGCTGACTGCCATTGCAAGCTACACTGACCTGCTTCCCACTCACTCGAGCTAGAAGCAAATATTAATAATAATCAGTATTTATATACCGCCTTTTCTTTGGTCATCGGATTTCTCCTCTGACTTTAATTCAAAGGTGGTTTACACAGGCAGGCTTTCTAAACCCCAAGGGGTTTTTACAATACAATATGTTCTAGTCTTCCGTAGAACACTTCTTTCCAGGTGTTTTCCTTTCATGGACTGGCCTCTCACTGGCATTTGCCTCCTACGCTTTAACTGGAAGGCAACTCCCTCTTACAGAGTGACGGCTGCAGCTTCTCTCCCTCACAGAGGCTCTGTAGCTTGTCAGCAGCGACAGCTCTCCAACAGCACATGGATACTTCCGGGCGTCCCGAACTGCCGTCCTTTAGATCTTCAGGCATATGAGACGACCGCTGTACCAACTGAGCCAGACCTCCTGCCTGTTCCAGATCATTCCCGTACTTAAGTTCTCCTTGCATGCTGTAGTGAAACCCAGAAGTGTGGGACTTTCATTACCAGGACAGCATGAGAGTTCGGAATGAAATGAAACAAAGTCCCACACTTCTGGGTTTCATGGCAGCGCACAAGGAGCGTGGCAAGGGTTTTGGTGTGTGTTTTCATAGCATAGAGGCGGTGGATCCAAGATGGCATCAGGCGGTGTTCTGGGTCACACAGCTCCTGAGTGGAGGGGTGTGTGTGTGTGTCTGTGTGTTCCTAACAGCTGCTGACTCCCTCTCAAAGAAGGTAGTGTGTGCTGGGAAGGCTGTCCTTTTCATATGGCAGGGACACCATTGCAACCTAGAAGCTGAAAGGATGGGTGTCAATAATGGGCTGACATATATGATGCTTTTCCCTTCTCCCCCACCCCCACAGCCCAATCCTAAGTGGGTGCCATGCTGCGGGGCCCATGCTGCATCCTAAGCCCACCCACCCGCAGCAGGCTGGAAGTTTTGGAGTAAGGGAACATATTTCCCCTTACCCCAGGTAAAGCCCCAGCAGCCACAACGGGGCTATTTGGATCTACGCCAGCTGGCACAGAACTGAAAAGCCCTGTGTCAGCACCCCGTGCCACTCGGAGCTAAACTTACTGGCTCCATGGCGCTGTCCTGGGGATCCAACGCCAGCAGGGTGGCTCAGGCCTCCCCGCCAGTGCTGCCTACTGTCCGGGTGTTGCGATGTGCTTTACGACACCCAATGCTGGTGCTGCAGCACCTGCGCTGCGCTTTTTAGTGTTCTGCAAGATCCTAAAGATGCTGGATGTTTTGATTAAACTTTTTTCATCATGTAGAAAAAAGCAGCTGCAGTCATAGTATTGACTGTGACTTTTTTGAAGGTACAGCAATTCATTTACCGGTAATTAAAAATGCACAGAACAAATGAACCAAGCTCAAAACACAAAAAGGAAAAACAAATGCGAAGCTAGAACAGTCAACATCACTCCTCCTCTCTTCACTACACTGGCCCATGTATTTATATTGTGATTGCACCTCATTATGAACTCCTTTGGCAGCCAATCTTGGCTGAAGAGTAGAGTTGGGGGGGGGGGGAAGCTTGGCAATTCATCATTTGGTCAAGCTGAACTTGCCTTTGAGACCACAGTTCTTGTACTTGCTTCACTCTCGAGCACTCCTGAGCTCCAAGCAGAAAACACACAAGACTGCTTTGGGAGGGGGTACCTCTGGAGCTGGCCAACTAGTAGATTTCTACAGATGATGTGCAGATTGGGGGAAGGATCAGCAGGAACCAGTTTTCCAGGTCTGCTTCTCCTTGTAGTGTGCACTTGAATGGCAGACTGTGAGCTGGAAAAAATGGTGCTTTCTCTATCCTGCTGCTTGTTATTGATCATAGGTGTCTGTGCATCAACCTTTTTCATCATTTGGTCATGCTGGACCTTGACTTAGATATGAAAAGCTGTTTATCTATTTTTTCCCCATTTCACTCCTTAGCAAATTTTCCACTGTTTGGTGCTAAATCTAGTACTCCATAATGTGAACCAAATCACCAGAGACTGAGTTTGAGTATTGTCTGGTATCTTATGTGATACAAATAGCCGCCTAATAGTGAATTATCACTGTTGTCAAGAATGTCTTGGGTGTATTTCTCATTGCAAATCATTCTTTAAATGTATGTTGTGGAGTTTCCACTTTAACAAGTTCTATTGCAGAACTTTTAACAATGTTTTAGAATTAAAAACATTCACATTTGCCAGGTTGTAACAATATATTTGGGAGAAGGAGCTTGCCTACTCCTGAACTACTTCAGTTCTTTTTCTTCTTCATTTAAAGGGGGACCAAGGCGGACTTAGGACTTTACAAAAAAAATGGACTTCCTATCTCAAGGCTAGGTTGCTTTGCTCTGTCCCAGATAGGAATTTATTTTTCAACATTGTCAATGACATCTTTATCCTGAAGTCTCCAAACTCAAAGGAATCGGTGATTTATGGGGTTTTTAGCCCACAGTTGTAAGTAACATTTTAATTAAAGAAGTGTTTGTTGTTACAGTAGTGTAAAATGGTAGTGTTAATTTAATAATAATGGTAATTCTTTGTTTTGTTTCGTTCTTTAAGGAACAATGTAGGGCTGTCAGCAGTGTGTGCCTACAACGTCTCTACAGTGGAGGATGTTTTTTCCAAAGGGAAATACATGCAGAGTGCTACAGTTGAACAGTCTCATACAAAGTGGGTGCGATACAATGGAGACATTCCCAAACCCCGACCTGGAGCAGTAAGTCTGAATAAGTTCTGAGTTGGCTTCAGTTATTTCACTTTTGTTCTTAGAAGGGTGATTTAGAACACTTAATTTTGTTCTGGTTTTGGGTGCCCTCTGTTTAGGGTCAGTTACAAGCCATGATGGGTATAAGTAGGCTTACCATCGTCCCGGAAATGACCGGGAAAGTCCCGGCAAGCCCCTTTTGTCCCCCCCGTCCCCCCCGAACTGTAGTTTAGTCCCGGCCCCAGCCTGCCGGCTGCATCGCGGCAGGCTGGAGCTCTTCTGAGACTGTGCTGCCTGCTGCAGCACGTCTCCGTCCCTAATCTTCCTAGTCTCGCGCGTTTGCGCGAGACTGGAAGCACTCGGAAGATGTCTGAGTTCACTCGGACAACTTCGGAGACATTCCAGCCTCGCGCGCATGCCAGCCTCGCGCGCTGGAACGTCTCGGAAGACGTCCGAAGTTCACTCGGACATCTTCCGAGATGTTCCAGCTTCGCGCGCATGCGCGCGAGGCTGGAATGTCTCGGATGACGTCCGAAGTTCCCTCGGACATCTTCCGAGACGTTCCAGCTTTGCGCGCATGCGCACGAGGCTGGAATGTCTCCGAAGTTGTCCGAGTGAACTCGGACATCTTCCGAGTGCTTCCAGTCTCGCGCAGGCGCGCGAGACTAGGAAGATTAGGACGGAGACGTGCTGCAGCTCAGAAGAGCTCCGGCTGGCTGCGATGCAGCCGGCAGGCCGGGGCGGGACTAGTAAATGAATTCACACACAATACACACACATACACAACAAACACAAATAAAATAAAATACACAAATAAAAGAGCACAGTATTTAGCACAGGAAAATAAAATACAGTATTTTACCTTTTTTCACGTGCCTCTGAGCACGTGCAGAGTGCCACTGCTGTTTTCATCCCAGCCAGCTGGCTGCGTTGTGACGGCCAGCACTGGCCATTACAATGCACCTGGCTGGCTGGGACAAAAACAGCGGCGGCAATCTGCACGTGCTCAGAGGCACGGAAAAAAGGCAAAATACTGTGTTTATTTTACAGTGGACACACCCACTTCCAGTGGACACGCCCACTTCCGGCGGAAGTGACATCACAGTTTTTGACCCGCCTTCTTGTGATGTCACTTCCATCCCCCTTGGGGGGGGGCAGAAATCTGGTAAGCCTAGGTATAAGCAACCTCCTGGTTTTAGAAGTAGGCCATCTCTGAATGCCCGATTGAAGGGAGTGGGAACAGGATACAGGTATCTTGTTGTCTTGTATGCTCCCTGAGGCATCTAGTGGGGCCACTGTGAGACACAGGGAGCTGGACTAGATGGGCCTTTGGCCTGATCCAGCAGGGCTCTTCTTATGTCTGTATTACCAACAATCTATGTTAGTACTCTCACCCCAGCTTATGCTGTCTTCCCATAGTACAGTGGTACTCTAACTGTGCGTCGCGACGCCTAGGTGCGTCGTGACGAACAGCCAGGGGCGTCACATGCAGCTGCCTTGGGTTGGGAGAGTGTTGAGTGACTTGCTAGCCCGAAGGAGCTCCGCTCAAGGCAAACGAGGCAAAACAATAGCAGCAGCTTATCAAACAAGGTATGGAGGGGGGAGGAATATATTGTAGGAAAGGGGGAGGCTTTGCAGTTGGGAGCAAGTTCGGCAAGCAAGCACACTCACCGCCAGCCGCACGAGGCCTCTCTGGAGAGGCCTCCTGCTGAGTGTGCTTGCGAGGAGGAGGGGAGGAGGAGGAGGAGGAGGAGGGGAGGCCGGAGGAGAAGCGCGGGAAGGCCTGTCCCCAGAACCCGTATGCAGCACGCCGATCCGATCCTGTGACGACTCCCTCGCCTCTGCCCAAGCCCGAAGCCCCCAGCAACAATAGATACCGTATTGTCCCGCGTGTATGTCACACATTTTTTACCCTAATTTAAGATTTTAAACTAGGGTTGCGCCCGCACTGTTGCGATGTTGCAGGCGGCGGCGAGCAGGAGGGCTTTTCCCAGCTTTTTCACGCGCTGCAACTGTCCCCGACATGCCGAGCCTCCAAAGTTGCATGGGGGGGAAATGGCTGTCTCCCCGCTCTTGTTCTTTCCCTTCTCCCTGGTCTGCTCCCCCTGCTACCGCAGCCTGCTTCTCTCCGCTTGGTTCCAGGCACCTCTCCTTTGCTGAGGATGGTCGGCTGGAGCTCCCAGATCTCAGCCAACAAGATCTGGCAGCGCGCTCCACCCAACTCCTCCATCTGGCTTTTCTCCTTCCATCTTTCACCCTCTCTTTAGGCTTCCCTTTTCTCCTCCCTTCTTGCCCGGAGCAAGGCAGCTTGGAGGAAAAGCAGGAGGGCTTTTCCCAGTGTCCGGAGCAAGGCAGGTTCAGAGCGCGGGGGGGGGGGTTTGGAGCGTGGGGGCGCCGCATGGGAAACGAGAGCGCCTTTCTCTCTTGCCTTCTGTTTTCACCACCCCCCTCCTTCCCCACATAGTTCGCTGAGCTCCTTTGGTCTCCCTCCTCATCTCTCGGTTCTCTTCCTACTGCTCCACTCTCCTTTGCAGCTCAGTAGTGCTCTGCAAAATGACCCCACAGAGAAGAGGCGCTGCTAAACAGGCCCCTGTGTTGGCTCTCCCAGCACCTGCATCCGCTGGGAGATGCACCCACCCCCGGCGCTTATACTTTTGCCCCCTGCTCTTCCTCTTCCAGGCACTGGCACTTGCTCTACTTTTCTGCCTGTTCTGGGGTTCCTCCCAGTTCCAGTCTCTACTTATTCCTTCCAGTTTTCTCAAGCCTTGGCTATATATGTTGTCCCAGTATTCCTCTGTTGTGCTGGATCTTTCTGGGCGCTTGTCTGGCTGCGAGGGAGGAGGCTGGGAGATACACACCCCAATGCTGGAGAAAGGTGCGTCTGACACGATCACAGAGGCTCCTCAGCCCAGAGGGGGGTTGAGTTTGGGGCAGTGTGGATTGGGGAAGGGTGAGCAAGAAGTCCTGGATGGGGAGAGGGATTGATGGAGCCCCCCCCCCATGAATAGGATCTGGCAGCCATGCATTGAAAGGAAATGGGAGAAGGCAAGGTGTGGGGGCTTCACTTGCACAGGAGGGGTCGTGTGTGTGTGTGTGTGTGTGTGTGTGTGTGTGTGTGTGTGTGTGTGTGTGTGTGTGTGTGTGTGTGTGTGTGAGAGAGAGAGAGACTAATTTGGTCTTTATGGAAGCAGAACTGAATGTGAGGGGGGGTAGATCCACATGTCTGGTAGATCCACATGTCTCCTGTTATGATGGATTATTGTTTATTTATTCATTAAATAAAGTACTGTACTAAAATAAAATACTATACTATAATATTTGCAATACCTTCATCCCAATTATTGGGGTAATTGAGGTGGGGTAATATAATGGGGAGGCGTGGGCAACAGCCACAGGGGTCAAGGGAGTCATGGGCTAGAAAAGTTTGGGAACCACTGCCATAGTGGAAAGGATAACAGAGCCTGTTGGCAGTAAATGATATCCGTACACCTCAATGCCGATGTGAGATTCTTCCATGCTGTATTTTGCCTGCCTGCCATACTCACCTCCAATATAGTAAAGAAAACTCATGCCCAATCAGTGAGCCCATACCTCCCAGGTCCATCTTAACACTTAGTAGCTGCTTTTAATCAGACCACTCCATTCATATATGAGAAAGGAGAAGTTCTAGGACTTCCAAGGCCATCTTGTCTGCTCCCAGGAAGGCCTAGCATTTGATTCCACCTGCATTTGAACAACAGAGATCACATATGAAGCTGTGTTCAGAATTAGGCTACTGAGCAATACTGAGTTAGAAGGTCAATGGTACAAGGGTCTGTGAGAATATTGTAAGGTGTATTTGACAAAATTCTCATCTAATGTGATTCTCACTGTTGATGGCTTCCAGTGAGAGTGAGTGCCCATTTAAGAAAAAAAAATATCCACCTAACTGGTATTGTTTCTTTTTAAAGTTCTCATCATGCCCTATATTAAGCATGCCAAACCAAAATTGCCACATCAGCTTGATCCTTTCAAATAAAATATCTGTTTGATTTGTTCTTTCGACAGTGTATAAACAAGGAGGCCCAAGCAGAACAGTTTGTGACTACGCTCAACTTACCTGACAAAACGCTTCAGTTTGTCAAAGATCATCCTTTGATGGATGACTCTGTGACTCCAATAGGAGATAGACCCAGACTGGTAAAGCGTGATGTGAAGTATACCCAGATCGTGGTAGACCAAGTCCAGGCACTGAATGGCACTATGTATGATGTTATGTTCATCAGTACAGGTGAGATATTCATACACTGAGAATTGTGCAATATTGTATTAAGCTAAGGTAGCTTTTCAGTGAGGTTGAACAATTGAGCCAGTCTTGTGAGTTACGTGCCCGTATTGTAATTCATTGTTACCTGGTATTGAGTCTAGCAAAAGTTGCCAGTGGGACAGAGGCCAAGCTCCATTCTTGACTAGTTTGCACCTCCAGTGTTAACAAAATAAAGTCCTAAACAGCTGGGACCTGCTTAAAGACCACCTCCTCCTGGATGCAGTCTCCTGTGCACTTGGATCAACATCGGAGGCCTGCTCCATGTGTTGTCATTGCAGTCTGAGGTGGCTGAGTAAAAGAGAGAAGAGGTTTTTTTTGGTTATGTCAGCATTGTTGTGGAATAACTCTCCAGGAAAGGCTACCTGGCTCAATTGCTGCTGACTTCTCATCATGTGACCTGGGTTTGGGGAAAAGTTTTTGGTGATGTCTGATTGCTACTGTCGTTTTGTTTGGGTGGGGAGAAGTTACACTGTGTAAATTGTTCCTGTAATTACTTTATTCGTAATGTTTTATGATTGTTTTAATTATCTGTTAGTAGCTTGACTCCCCCCCCCCCAAAAAAAAATTGATCAAATCAAAATTGTAATTAAAGCATTGAACATTCAGTTAAATTTAAGAATAATTTCTTGACCCAAGTATGGTAACTATGAGACCCTGAGAATTAGTGATTAACATTTCCACCCCATCCAGTAGCTCATTTAAAGTCTGAGTATCCCTAGTGCTGAGCGGAATGGGTGGGGGAGAACGAGAACTGCTGAAGGGATTGCAACAAAGGTACCAGAATCCAGCTCAAGTCTAGGTAATAGAGAGCTCAAAGTGTGTAGAACTGCTGCAAGTCTGGAGAAAGATTTACAGAAGTGATTTTTAAAAGATGAAGTTTGGATAGGAAAGGAAACTCATCTGTGTGCAGGCAGCAGGGTGGCCAAAAGCACCTGGATTATATGGAGGAAGCAAAGGGGGGCACATAGCTGGCGAAACCTGATGGCAAAGAAGTCACAACTGGTGATCCAACCAGTGTGTGTGTGTGTGTGTGTGTGTGTGTGTGTGTGTGTGTGTGTGTGTGTGTGTGTGTGTGTGTGTGTGTGTGTGTGTGTGTGTTCTTGTGTTTAACATATGTGTACCAAAAGTATGGCCTTTGTTTGTTTAGATCGAGGAGCCCTTCACAAAGCCATCAGCTACGACAACGGAATGCACATTATTGAAGAAACTCAGCTGTTCCCAAATTTTGAGCCCATTCAGACACTGTTGCTTTCTTCAAAAAAGGTAGGACTGAGTGAGAGAGACAGCAGGCTAGGGTGGAAGTACAAAATCCCACACTGATGTAATGGGAAGAATGACACCTGTCAACTTCAGTAATGTGTAGTGTGAGCTTTATAGGCTGCCATGCCGTGGGATTGATATGTCTCAGCAAAGGGTGAATGGGTCTGGGTCAGTACCAGGACTGGGAGCTCCTAAAGAGCATGTCTCGAGATGCTAAGCAAAATAGCAGGGATGGGGACTCGAGTCAAATGACTCGACTCGCAAGTATGACTGAGTCACTTTTTTCCTCTGACTTGGACTCTGACTCATGACCCACTGACTCGGATTTGTGACCCACGGGACTTTCACTTGACTTGCACTCTTGGGGGTAACAACTTGCCATTTCCAAGTTGTTCTCCTTTAATGGCCAGCATCAACACAGGCAGGCGCAGTGGAGACCTCGGAGGAGGGCAACGGAGAGGGAGGGTTTTCGAGGGGGTGGGAAAGCAAGCCTCGCTTGGAGTTTTTTCCCTTTTTTTCTCGCCATCTCTTCGCCATTGACCACAACTCCGAACGCGAGGGGAGGGGTGAGGGAAGGCGAGGCTGCTGCAGCAGTTCCTCCTCATTGGCCAAAACTCCGAGTCCAAGGGATGCTTGGCTCAGCAAGGGGAGGGGAGGGGGCAGGGAGGAAATAATAAATGGTTTGAATGAAGACACGAGTACACTTGTTTTTCTCAAGCCAGATGAGTGGTGACAGGACTGAGAGGTGAGGGAAAGGGCATAGGATAAACCAAGTGGGTGCTTTAGAAGCCTCAGAGGTCCCCACACAGACCCCCACCCACCCCATTTTCAGGGGGAAAAAGCCATTTCTCCCAAATTGACTGGACTTGTGACTCGGGTTTTTTGGCCTTACTCACACTTGACTTGTAGTCATGCAAAAATGACTCGCACTTGACTCATACTCGTGCACAAAAGGACTCGTACGTGCCTAAAATTTTTTGGCACTGACTCGCACTTGTGCAAAAATGACTCGCACTCATGACCTAGTGACTTAGATACAGCCCTGCAAAATAGTGACTTGTCTGCTTAAGCTTTAGGTTGTCTGCCCCCAAATGCAGAGTGGTTTACAGGCAGCTCATTTAAAACTGCCTTTATTTTAGTGAAATTTGCATCAGTGCAACATTTTGAAGACCTCAGTGATTTGAGTTTGGAAGGATGTTGCAACCCCTGCTCTACTGCTTGCTTATTTAAAGCCAGGACAGCTATCCAAGCAGTGCAGTACTAGGATGGTTATACAGTATGTTCGTTTCCAAGAGGTAGGGTTTTCTCAGCTGCCTCTGTTAAAGGGCCAAGTCAGTCAACTGGGATAGCTCTGCATTTCTTTCCCAGTAGGAGGAAGCGTGCTGCAGCTTAAATGTACTGTGATAAATTGCCATGTACTGGCAACGGCAGGAAATTTAGCTGCAATTTACTTAGCTCTTGACCCAGCTGGCATTTGCTGCTCACTCCAGATGAGTGCACAGGTGTCGTTGGAGCTTGACCAGTTTGGGCACTGACCAAAGACCCACACCTACCAGAGGATTGATGTGTCCAAACCAATCCCTGAACTTTCAGTACTAGTGGCAGTAATAACACCCAATGTGACATCAGGGGCCCCCAGGGCAGAGCTTTGCCGCAGGGTCTCCAAGGACTTGGTGCTGATATTGCACAGGGCATGCTGCTGCTGCTTGTGCTTGCCGGTGCTCATATTTTGGGGGAAAGAGAGGGGAATAATGCGATCTACAAGCCCCTGACTCACCAGTTTTAGCTCAATGGTGCCCCCATAACAAAAAACAAAACACCAATAGCCAAAGCGGGCTGTCACAAAATAATAGGAGACCAGACCCCCTTTGTCATAATTCAAATAGTGGTGTTTATCAGTAAATCAAAAGTTTATTGTATTACTATGGACCATTACAGTCAAAGGAGGTGAGAATAATGTCAGTCCAGAGAACATTATTTCAATACATCTGCATAGCAGCCAACCAAGCCTATTCGTTTTGACATGTTAATTCCTCAACTTTGCGTAACAAAGTGTAACAGCAAATACTCCAGTGTCTCAGGTTTCAGTCTTCTCTTTCCTACTGAGAAGAAACTTGCATTGTTGCTGATTAGATGAAATATATATATCTAAACAAAATGGGAGGCAGAATTTCAGGCCTGACTTTTTAATAGATAACAGAAGATAATGCACTAGAAGGTCCTCCTCCATCAAACCATCCCACAAATGTTCTGATTTTAATCTCTATGTTTCTGTTCCAGCTCTCCAGACACTGCAGATAACATTGTCTAGAGAAGTAACCTTCTCAAAGCCATGTTTAGGTTACTGGAGCATTCTCTGTTGCCACTGTGCTCATACACACGCAGAAAGGGGGGGGGGGAGCAAGTGGCAGATTTCATCTTCCCTCTTCATTTAACTAAATGGTCCAAGGAAAATATTTGGATAGTGCAGTGTTCAGATCCATGCAAATTCTGTTCATAAAGAATTAGCTTGATAATAGGGAGCAGACACCTTCAGAACAACCAGGACCTAGATTAGGAACTGCGTGTCACAGCAACAGCTAAACGCCCTTGCAGCAAGCACTGTAGTATTTGGACACAATAAAGGCATCAGGAGATACTAAAAAGACTCAAAGGTATATTAGTGCAACCATTGAACCTTGGGTTGTAGAACAGCTGGGCAGATAGTAGTAATTCCTGCTGTGGCTACTTGGCAAAACATGCTTGAAAGAATATCACAGGGTCTGCCTGGTGGTAGTCCAGACACAGAGGGGTTCAGATAATGCAGTGGTTCCCAACCTGGGGGTCGGGACCCCCAAGGGGTTTGCGAAGCAGTTTCTGGGGGGCCGTGGGATGTTGGCTTGATGGCCACACCCAAGATGGTTGCTCACTCCTTCCCCCTCCCACTGCAGAGCAAGAACTGTCACTCTCTTGAGGCTTGTTTGCTCAGCTTGTATTACTTTCAACTTGCCTTTTAGCGTCTCTGTTAATATTAGTTCACTCCCCCTACCCCAGATGGGGCTGCTTATGAGTACAGCTTTAAAAATGTGATTTGTTTTAAAAAGTGTGATTTATTAAACAGTGTAATTTATTTATTTTTTAAATGACATCGCTTCCTGCTTAACGTCGTCATCACTTCCAGTCCTAAGTCTTAGGAGGGTCCCGACAGGTTGTCATTCTACAAAAGGGGGTCCCGGTGCTAAAAAGGTTGGGAACCACTGGGATAATGGGAGATTAGGCAGTGAAGATCCTGTGCTGAAAGGACCTTCAGCACTCCCAAGCATTTTTGTTACCCCTTACTTGCAATGCAGTTTTTTTTACAGTTCTGTGGCACTGATCTATGCATGATCTTTTCCACTGCTATTCAGTTCCTGCTTTTCTTTCTTTTTAAAAACATTTCCTGTTTTAAACAAAACCTTTCTATCTTTTGATTCTGCTCATATATGCAATCATGGTTTGTTTTAGAAGTTAAAGTAATTACCAGGTTTGACACATGGATGAGAAAAGTTACCATCTCTAATCTGCACACACCACTCCCCCCCCTCCACTTTTTCCCCTTGTGCTTTCTTACAGGGCAAGCAGTATCTGTATGCAGGGTCCAATGTTGGTGTAGTCCAGTCTCCTCTGGCATTTTGTGACAAATACAGCTCCTGCTTTGACTGTGTCCTGGCAAGAGATCCCTACTGTGCTTGGAATCCCCACACATCTGTCTGCGTTGACATCTTGAAAGGAAGTGAGACTGAAAAGTAAGGGCACTCATTTATTCATCTTATGGATATACACACATACATTTAACTGGATCGACTAATACAGGCAGATCTGAGTGCATTCTGTTCAAGAGCAAACTGCCTGCAGAAATTTCAGGGTGCAAAATACAGTACAGTATCTCAAGAATCCCAGCTTTCTATGTTCCTCTTCAAGCAGGTCTAATGGCTACTGAGGCCTGGGCTGTGCACATAGGATAAAGAGGTGGTAGAGTCCTGGGATGGTTGAATGGACTGTCTGTACAGGTGTGGGGGACCATTTTCATAGCTCCCCAGATAAAACCTCCCTGCAATTAAAAAAAAAACTAGCACATCAGGGAGCAACGTTTTACTCCAGAGGTTTTCTGATTGCAGGGCATTGTTTTATGAAGGGGAGCATTAACAAATGGGATTCCCCCACCTATAATCTGACATATGTTCCATTCTGTCACCCCAAGACTCTTCATCGCTTTGGTCTGCCAAATGAGTAGACCAGACCTGGGAACCATACTACGTTACATTAAACCGTGTGTGTATTTCTTAATGCAAATAGTAGCTGGGGAGGTAACTGATCAGGGTTGGGAGTGCAGAGTGCATGGAAGGCCTTTGCAGCTGTCTCAATAAGAATTCACCTGCCCTCCCAACAACCTCTCAGAGCTTTCCTTTAACACAATGTGTGGTTTGGTTCTGAGAGAGGTTCTAGTGTGTGGGCAGATCTTTGGTGTGATTTCAGAAGGCTTCAGGAGGAAGGGGAGGAGACTTCTGGGAAATGCCTCTCCAATATCACCAGGTACAGAGGCAGGTAATCACCAGGTAATCCTTAGCCCGATTAGTAGAAGCAGAATAAATTACACAAAATAAGGACAAATAAATGCTCTTACTTTGCATACTTTGCATAATGTATGCAAGTTGAAGAATTACACTGTGTACTGACTTAACATTTTATGTGTGGTTTTATTCTTAAGCTCTGAGAGAGCAAGCTGCCCAAATCCAAACATGTTTGCTAGATGCATAATCAGATCTTTCTCCATAGACTACTTTAGCCTGCTGTACAGGTGTCTGAAAACCAACTAGTAATTCCTTATTTATAGAAAATCTGTTTTTGCAATGCATACAGGTATTGCAATAGATATTATCTTCATAATGATTGTTTACTATATCTTTATGATGTTTTTTATGTATTTCATAATTTGTAAGCTTTCTACTTGCCAAAACACAGTGGGTGGCATAAATAAGACCTAACTACAGAACAACATCAGCAGCAAAAAAGCTAAGACACTTTAAAAAAAGAAAGGAAAGCACAGTTCCTCGCCTTAAGAACATAAGCAAAGCTCTGCTTTATCAGGCCAAAGAATCCTATTTCCCAAAATGGCTCACCAGCTGCCTTCTGGGAAGCCCACACGTAGCAGCACCCCCCTCCCACCTTTCTCCCCTGCAAGTGGTATTCACAGGTGTATTGCTGCTGGACCTGGAGAGTAGCACATAGCTATCATGATGATTGGTAACCATTGATAGACCTGTCCTCCATGAATTTGTCCGGTCTCCCTTGCAGGAGGGAGGCAGTCTGGCATAGGAAAAGAAAACGGTGGGGAAAGGGAATTGATAAAAATAACAAGACTGTAAGCTTGTTGGCCACATTGCTTTAATGTGGCCAACAAGCCACATTAACCTCCTAGCTAGCCAGCCCAGTGCTGGCTGGCAGGGATATAACCATCAGAGCAAAGGCTGCTCTATTTTGGTCTGCATTTGGGGGACTACAAAGCAGCCTAATTCAGGAGAAAGCCTGTTGTATATTACCTTCTCCGTCTACTTACCTGTTACTCCATGATAAAGGGAGTTGCTGTTTTCTTAGCTGTTGCTGATTGACAGACCCAGGAAGGAATTTTACCAGATCTTCATATTGGTAGAATGATTTAATATGTCCGTTGGTTTGAAGACCTCGTGTTTTGCTGTTCAAAGTGTTACACTAGCACTTGAGCAAGGACCTTAATTGGGGGAGGGGTGGAGTTGGTCCTCTCCACAGACCTCCATGGAAGGCCTTCTTAAGGGGCCTGAGGCAGTTTACAAAGGCCAGGGCGCAATTCAGATTTATGGCTTTGAACAGTGTAAGTCACTCGCATCATGGCTGCTCACACATGTAGGTTGTATGTGTGTGACATGTATCTCTGCAAGTCATCTTGAGAAAAAAGTATATACATGTCTTTATTTTGAAAGTGAACTCTGGGACTGGACCCCTAGAAAATGTAAAGTGTGGATTAGCCATCTCGCTCGTGAATATACAGAACAGCTATACAGATTGTATGTGTGTTGAACATAATGTATGGATTGAGGCTTCCTATCTCCCTGTTTACTCAGCAGGCAGATCAGGTCAGTTTCCCTTGGCAGACAGCCACATAAGTGTGCCTGGCTGCTTGATGCCAGATTTGGAGAAGCTCTAAGCCAGGAGTGTCAAGCTTGTTTTATACAGTGGACCAAATAGCATTCATGGTGCCTGCTGAGGGCCAGAAGTAACATCATTAAGCAAGTGATGGCCAGAAATAAGCACTTTGTACTCGCCTAGTAACTCATTAGCTGCAGATGACAGAAGAGAAAATATGCAAACGTTGATCATATTTTCAAGTTATGGGAGAGCCCAATTATCATGCGAGCTGCTCTTTCAGCAGCGCTGTTTCTGCTGAGGCATCATTTTGCAGTTCAGCAGTTGAGAGCAGCTGATGGCAGTGCTGGGAGAGCCCAATTATCACACGGAACAGATAAAGAGCTTCTGTGGGTTGTATCCCATAGGGCAAATCTGTGGGCAAATCAATCCCATAGGCCATGTTTGACACCCCTGCTCTAAGCAATAAAACATGGTTGCCTGTTTTCAACTTAGCCCATTTTTCCCACTTTCCTCTGTTGGCCCAAATTAGATATCCTAAAATAACACAGTCATTCATAATTATAGGAGAAAAGTGATTAGACGGATGCAGGGATGTGATGTTCCTGTTTAAAATGCCGTAAATAAATGTTACCTGACTTGAATTTCCTAATGAGAGCAATCACTTCAGTCAGACCATCTTTTGTACCATGAAAATTTAACCATTGCCTTTTCATATTAATTGGTGATAAAGCATTGTGACTCTTGAGAAACATTTGCTAGCTTTTGGCAAATAACCATGTTTGAAAAATGGCACCTTGCACTGTGTTCAGCTTGTCATTTTACAGAGTGCTGCTGTTGAGCAAAAAAGAAATCCCTAGTCCTGCTGGATGTGTGCATTTTCCCATCTCTTCTCTCTCCTCATCTCTTTTGTTTCGATGGAGGCCACCATTTATCCAATATTACCATTGCTGCTTTTACATAGCTTTGGGAAAGAAAACATCTTCTGTTGATTTGTGGATGGGGAGAGAGGTTTTCCATAGAGGCAAAGGAGGGTAGAATATGACAAATATATTGAAACTGTCACTATTTACTGTTTGTAGGGACTGGATTCAGAATATTGGTGGAGATGCCTCCTCTTGCACTGGTAAGTATGAAAAATAACATGGTATAAATGTGTTAAACATTTGTGCTCTGTTCATCTCAACTGCTTTACACTATTTGCGTTTCTATTTAATGTGTTAACTTTTTTGTTACAGTAAAATTTGGGTTGGGGGGGGTTGGGTTGTTTTTTTTTTGCGTGGTTTTGTAACTTCATAGGACCAATTCACATTCTCTGGCAGCCTACATGTAAGCTTCCCCAGGGGTGCATGAGAACCACCAGTGGGCTCACAGCCAGGCAGTCCTCATGCAGAGACATCATGTGCTCGTCTAGGAGTTATACACAGAGTGGCCATGATTTGTTCAATCACTGTGGCTCAACACAAAACAACTGCAATTGCACAAATCCTCAGGGTTGTATGAACAGCATGTGGACATGCTGTTTTTCACAGAGTTTATGCATGAGGACTGCTCAGTGTAGCCCCTGCATGCACCCAAGATGCTTCAGTGGAGGCCGCCAGTGTGCAAATCAATCCATAGGCCCTGCTTCGGACAGCCCACTAGCATCACTTCAACTGGACTAAATGACTAGTTGTATCACAACTGGGATTGGTGGGTTTTGGACAAGTTGGGTTCTGGCTGAGGTCCCAGACCTCCCTAAGTGCCCACCCACCTGACCCTTTAAGTTCCCAATACCTACTTGAGCAACAGCGGCACAAAGGAGAACTCTCCTCTGTCTCCTGCCCAGTTTCTGGAGAGCAGATGAAGGAAAGTTTTCTTTCACTAGCACCTCCTGCAGCTGTGCTGATGAAATCCATGTGGGGTTGGTAAGAGGGAGTGTTTCAAGTCCTAACAGTCTTTGTTTTTGCAAATATTGATATTCCTACTGTCACCATATTGAGAGAAAGTATGCTGAAGATAGATTGAGCTGAGATTTTGGTGAAGCTCCCCAATATTTTCTTTGCAATGCAAACGTAGTGGAAAGCTCCATAAACTCCTGTGCACACCCAGAACGTCATGTTTTCAGGGGTTGCTCTGTACTTTTCTGTGGGTCAGGAAAATCTCTATGCCGTATAGATTCCATTTGGCAAATCCCCATATGGAGTATTCCCTTATTTAGCAAACTCATGCAGCACTCTGTGGCTTGTAGATCTGTGTGTGCACTGATGCTACGCAGCTAATTGTGCTGTGTATTTTTATTAAGTTACAAGAGTACTTTTGAATCAGTTCTAATTTAGAAATGTACTGTTTTCTTTGCAAGAGAATGCAAACAAAAACAGTGTAAACAAAAAGCCATACTTCACAGAAAAGGTAAGTTATACCTTCCGAAATGCTTATGACACTTGGGAGCATTTTTCACTTCAATCATCTTGGGTATAGCTTTGTTTTATGGTCTTTTTATGTTTGTGTTTATCTTACTGGGATGAGCCCGTGAAATGGTCTTTCTTCCTGCGATTACTGAGCATCATCACCATAGCATGTAAGGCTCTGTGCAAGCTTCATATTTTTAGGTTTTTCTTGCACAAAAGTGTGATAATTGCACACAACTCTTTCCCAATCTTTCTGTGAATTTGGCAACCTACCAAGCAGTCCTTGCTTAGGATGACTGAAATTGCTATTGCCTCCTAGTTTAGCTGTTTGCCATGCCCTGTGTCACCTGTGTGTTTGACAAGGCTGGCTGGACTCTTTGTGGGCTGGTAATTTTTCTGTACTTGCCTGCAGGGCTGAATTGGCCTGCTCCCCACAAGTCGCCTCTGATCTCGTTCACATTTATTTTACTGTTCCAGATAAAGTAAGAGAGAGTTCTCTGCAGCACACTTTCAAGCACGGGAGCACGGCAGAACTAAAATGTTCTCAGAAGTCCAATCTGGCCCAGGTCGTTTGGAAGTTCAAGGATGACGTGCTAAAGGTGGAAAGCCCCAAGTATCGTCTTCTGGAGAAAACGTTGCTGATCTTCAATTTGTCCGAGGGAGACCGTGGTGTTTATCAGTGCCTGTCAGAAGAAAAAGTAAAGGATCAGAAGTTCTCGCAGGTGTTGGCTAAACATATTTTGGAACTGAAAAAAATCCAGCACACCACTCTGAGTCCAACACGGTCAACAGCGCGGACAGAAGGTAATGGAGGAGCACCAAAAATAACAACTGTGCCTACACAGAGGTCAGCTGCTCACACTTCGACCACCCCGATGATACCGATGATAAGATCCAGGATAGTCACGAATCCCGTTATTCCCTTCCTAACAAGTCCTGCCTCTGACACTGAACTCCTGAATGCTGTTCCCGAAGTCCCTGAAAAGGCAATGTTTCTAAAGTCAAATGATAATTGCCTTTTGATATTTCTTTTTCTGTTCTTTTTTGTGCTCTTCCTGTGCCTGTTTTCCTACAACTGTTACAAAGGGTATTTACCAGACCAATGTTTAAAGTTCCGCTCGGCTTTATTACTTGGGAAGAAGAAGCCCAAGGCAGATTTTTCGGATTGTGAGCAAAGCGTGAAGGAGACGCTGGTGGAACCGGGCAGCCTTATGACCCAAAGTGGAGACCATCCAAAGCCGGCACATGACACGGGATATGAGACTGAGGCAGACTATGGAAATGGCCACGTTCAACACGATGAGGATCATTCACAGTCTTATAAAGAAGTCAAAGACAAGCCTTTTGATGTTAAGTGTGAGCTGAAATTCGCTGACTCGGATGCCGAGGGCGATTAGAGGAGACAGTCTCCAAGTTCCATATTGAAAGTACTGTCATTTTGAATCTTTTCTTTTTGAACACATATGATTCAGATGCGATAACTGGGCCAGAAAGGGCTACGTGTTCTCAATTTTATCAGTGTTGCATTGTCATTTCACACCTGGCTAGTGTAGAGAATCTCTTGCATTTTCTGAAAGCCATTCTGTTACACTTTTAATTTGTATGCTTTTGGTTTTTCTTTATTCTTCTAAATTGCTAGGTTGGGCTCCACGTTGTGAGTTTCCAAGCTTCTTTTCTGACAATGATTTAACACTTGCACATACTGACTATTTTAATTCCTCTTTTTTTTCATAGAAGACGAACTTAACTTTTATTGCAGAGCCATGCCAAAAAGAATTTAAGTAGCTCCAGTCTGCACGTTATTTAACTGCCATTAAAATCTAATTTCAGTTTAATTCCAAATTGGAAATGACGTTTAGTTTATCAGATTGGTAAAATAGCCTTTTTGTCCAGATTGGGACATTTCTTTGCATCTAGTGATTCTTAATGCTCAGTGTAATACATTAATTGTACTTGTCTGGTAGCTTAGCTGGTGAAAGAAAATGTTGGATCTTTCCAAAATTGTTCGTGTATCTTTTTAGAATATGATGTGTATATTGGGACAAATCTGGCCAGATTTGCAGAAGGTTCTCAGGGATAAACTTTGGTTAAATGCTTTTGGTTTTCTTTTTAGAGTTGTAGAAATAACAGTAGTAATCTTGAGTGCTTAATGTTCATTTTGGGGTTATGGGGAGCTTAGCCTTTAGAAAAGAGATATTTTTAAAAAGAATTTGGACACTGCCACGTTAACTGGATTTTATGGTTTTATTCTAAGATTTCTAAACTGATTATTGTGGGCATACAAACCGTCACTGAACCACATCTGTGCGAGAGGCTTCTGCCTTTTGTATACAATGCAGAACTTGGCAAACATTGGTTGGACTTCCCAAAAAAGACTATTGCAGATGCAATTCGTGTCAACCTTTTGTCGGTTGGAAGGCAATCATCCCCCCCCCCGCCATAACCAATGTTGCCAAATGTTTTCACTTTTTTTTTACCATGTTCACCAACATTTTTTTATAAGCAACTGGAAAAGAAAATCAGAGACTGGAACTGCCCCCATGTTGTCAACCACTTTATTTCACCTGGGTCTCAGTATACGAAATGTGGTTCACAATGACACGCTGTCTGTGAAGCTCCTTTGTGCTGTACAGTTTTTAAAATTTGTCTTTTGTGTGACTCACTCATTCTTTGTAAATATGGTTAGAAATAGAAAATATTCTCATTGTTGAACAGGTGGTATGTTTGACTCCTTTCCCCCCCCCCCCGTAATGTTGATATCTTCCCCAACACATCCTAGTCCAGATTTAGTGTAAACAGTTTTTATATTTTGTAAGATTCTGTTTGCTTTTATTTTTCTATTTTTAATTATGTACATATGAGAAAAAAATGATGAATTATTAAAATAAATTGTATTGCCACTTTGCCTTTGGGAAATCATAAGTTGGTGCCTTGAAAGGGTAAGCCTTGAACTTAACCTTCGCAGTAAAATCGAAACAGGTGGGTTCTTGTGCTTTATAGTTGCAGATTGAAGAAAAATGAAACTCGTTTTGGGGGTGTTCATACCACTTCCTTTTCATTCTTCCCTTTCTAACCGTCACTGTTTTCCCCCTCCTTTGCATATTATTTCTTTGGTGTGTGAAGTGTTTCTTACAATTTTTTTCCTTAGTGCCCTCTTCTTCTTCTTCTTCTTTTTCTTTTCTGTCCTCTTCTGTCACAGCTTCATCTCCTATAGCTTTTCCTCCTACTGGCACCTCCTCTTTGTCCTGTGTGGAACGTGGTACACCTTCTTCACCCATCAGTCCCCAGCCTGATGTTTGGTCTAGCACAGTCGTTTCCACAGTCATGTTGATGCCACCTTTCCTAAATGACCAGATCCAGCATGTTAATGCCCACAGTACCTTCCTCCTCTTCTGTCAGGCCATAGGTAAGTCGAATCATCCTCTATCCACTGATAACAACTTGCTGCCGGGTTGTGTTTACCAAATTGTATTTGTTTGGATTTCTATTGCAGGCTACTCAAAACCTCCCTGTGCCTGAGGTGGTGTGCCCCCCCCTTTCCTCCAAGCCCCCTCTTCACAGAATCCCCCTCCTGCACACGATAATGAGTCTGGCAACTTCCTCCCCAACTTTCAACAGCTCCTTACCCTGACCTTTTTTGGAACTATGGATGAGTAGAGTTGTTGCATTCTGGCTAGAGTAGGCATCACTCTTCTCCTCCCTGCTTTGTTTTCCCAATCTCTAGTCAGCCTAACAGGCCGGTTAGCCTAACATCTGTTCCAGGGAAGATGGTGGAAAGCCTTATCAAGGATAAAATTGGAAAGCATATAGAAGAACAAGCTTTGCTGAGGGAAACTCAGCATGGCTTCTGCAAGGGGAAGTCTTGCCTCACAAACCTTTTAGAATTCTTTGAAAAAGTCAACAGGCATGTGGATGCGGGAGAACCCGTGGATATTATATATCTGGATTTTCAGAAGGTGTTTGACATGGTCCCTCATCAAAGGCTCCTGAAAAAACTCCATGGTCAGGGAATAAGGGGGCAGGTCCTCCTATGGATTAGGAACTGGTTGAAGACTAGGAAACATATAGTGGGTGTCAATGGGCAATTTTCACAATGGCGAGAGGTGAAAAGCGGTGTGCCCCAAGGATCGGTCTTGGGACCGGTGCTTTTCAACTTGTTCATAAATGACCTGGAGTTGGGGATAAGCAGCGAGGTGGCCAAGTTTGCGGACGACACTAAACCTTTCCAGGGGGTGAAGACCAGCAGGGATTGTGAAGAGCTCCAGAAGGATCTCTACAAACTGGGAGAATGGGCAGCAAAATGACAGATACGCTTCAATGTAAGTAAGTGTAAAGTGCTGCACATTGGGGCAAGAAATCAAAACTTCACATACACGCTAATGGGTTCTGAGCTGTCTGTGACGGACCAGGAGAGAGATCTTGGGGTGCTGGTGGACAGGTCGATGAAAGTGTCGACCCAGTGTGCGACGGCTGTGAAGAAGGCCAATTCCATGCTTGGGATAATTAAAAAAGGGATTGATAATAAGACGGCCAATATTATTATGCCGTTGTACAAATCGATGGTAAGGCTGCATCTGGAGTATTGCGTCCAGTTCTGGTCGCTGCATCTCAAAAAGGATATAGTGGAACTGGAAAAGGTGCAGAAGAGAGCGACCAAAATGATTCGTGGGCTGGGGCATCTCCGTTATGAGGAAATGCTACAGCGTTTAGGGCTCCTCAGTCTAGAAAAAAGGTAGTTGAGGGGGGACATGATTGAGACGTATAAAATTATGCATGGGATGGAGAGTGGATAGAGAAAAGTTCTTTTCCCTCTCACATAACACTAGAACTAGGGGACATCCCCTCAAATTGAATGAAGGGAGGATTAAAACAGACAAAAGAAAATATTTCTTTACCCAGCGTGTAATTGGTTTGTGGAACTCCTTGCCACAGGATGTGGTGACGGCACCTGGCCTGGATGCCTTTAAAAGGGGATTGGACAGATTTATGGAGGAAAGGTCCATCACAGCTTACAAGCCAGGATGGGGATAAGCAACCTCCTGGTTGTTCGAGTAGGTTTTCTTTGTGCCAGGTGCAAGGGAGTGGTGACAGGATACAGGTTATCTTGTTGGCTGTGTGCTCCCTGAGGCATCTGGTGGGGCCACTGTGTGATACAGGAAGCTGGACTAGATGGGCCTTTGGCCTGATCCAGCAGGGCTCTTCTTATGTTCTAGTCTGGCTGCCATTACACGGCCCTCTCAAATGTAAATAGCTGGTACACATTCGAGTAGACCCATTGGGGCAACAGGGGCTCTACTCAAGGAAAGGGGAAGAATGTCCCCTTCGCTCGAGGAATGCTCCAGCTGCGTTGGTGCAGGGTCCTCTCTAGGTAGGATGTAGCACGGGCTCTAAGCCCGCGCTACAGCCTAGCTAGACAGGATTGGTCTGTTAATGACATTTTAGAAACCGTTTTTCTGATCAAGGTATATTCTTCAACTTTGACTGAATTGTACACTCCATATATTTGCTTACACAGAACTGCTTATTTTTCTGAGACTTTATACTTAAAACCTATGGCAAATTTAGATAGCATAATAAAAAGCAGAGATATTTTATTTATTTTTATTTAAGAGATTTGTAGCCCGCCTTTCTCCCACAAGGGCAACCAAGGCGGCTTACAACATATTAAAATACATAAAATACATATAAACACACTGAACACATTAAAATTAATTAAAACAATTTAAGTTAAAACAAACAACCCCAGTGGGTTACATTTACATATGTTAAAACCATTTGTTAAAAGGTCAGCCCACCACATCAGACATTAAAAGCAATCCTAAATAAAAACGTCTTAAGGCCCCGCCGAAAGGCCTCCAAGGAGGGAGTCACTCTTAATTCCTGGGGGAGGGAATTCCACAATTGGGGCGCCACCGCCGAGAAGGCCCTATTCCGCGCCGCCATCCCCCTCACTTCTGTCAAAGGCGGCACAGTTAACAGGGCCCCCCCTGATGACCTCAGAGTACGGGTCGGATTATAAGGAAGGAGGCGGTCCCTCAAATACCCTGGACCCAAGCCGTTAAGGGCTTTAAAAGTCAAAACTAGCACTTTGAATTGTGCCCGGAAACGAACCGGCAGCCAGTGTAACCGCCGAAGCAACGGCTCGACTGAGTCGAACCGACAAGCCCCGGCAACCACGCGGGCCGCCGCATTCTGCACTAGTTGCAGTTTCCGAACAGTCTTCAAAGGCAGCCCCACGTAGAGCGCATTACAGTAATCTAGTCTAGATTATCTAGATATCACCATGCCAACAAAAGTTCGTATAGTCAGGGCGATGGTGTTCCCAGTAGCAATGTATGGTTGCGAGAGTTGGACCATAAGGAAGGCTGAGCGCCGAAGAATAGATGCTTTCGAACTGTGGTGCTGGAGAAGACTCCTGAGAGTCCCTTGGACTGCTAGGAGATCAAATCAGTCAATCCTAAATGAAATCAACCCTGACTGTTCCCTGGAAGGACAGGTACTGAGGCTGAAGCTCAAATATTTTGGCCACCTAATGCAAAGAGAGGACTCTCTGGAGAAGACTCTGATGCTGGGAAAGATTGAAGGCAAAAGGAGAAGGGGAAGGCAAAGGATGAGATGGTTAGACAGCATCACCGATGCAACGAACATGAAAATGAGCTAACTCAGGAAGATAGTGGAGGACAGGAAGGCCTGGCGGGATATGGTTCATGGGATCACGAAGGGTCGGACACGACTTAACGACTGAACAACAACAACATTCTGTCCTTCATCTGACAGATTTAAGTGTATTGAGGCTAATGCAGTTTTTTCTGCAGAAATCTAGTTAGTGTTTTGTATTTGGTATCTATCCTGATCTGGGATAAACTGTATTTGATAGGTAGGTGTGTGTATGGGGAATCCTATCCAACTTTCCAGTGCTGATAAAGCCGCAATGCAAGCCTGTGATAAGGGAACAAATGTTCCCTTTCCTTGAGAAGGACTCCCACCACAGAATGCAGCACACATCCCATTGGCACAGCTGCATCAGCACTGGAAAGTTAGATAGGATTGGGCTGTGTGTGTAGTTTTTTAAAAAATAATCCAACATTTTAAATACCATTAAAGGACAGGAATACATTCTTTTTTGTCAGTTAATCCATTTTTGCAGATGTGTGAAACGTGGAAAGTATTCGTTGTGGAAAAGGAAAAGAGAAATAAAACAGCTTAGGCTGCAGTCCTGAACATACTTACTAAGGACTCATCGAATACTGTGGGATTTACTTTACATGCTTAGGATTGCACTGTAAGGTTCATGCTGACTCATTTAATTCATATTTCAGTGGTACTCTAACTGTGCGTCGCGACGCCTAGGTGCGTCATGACGAACAGCCAGGGGCGTCGCATGCAGCTGCCTTGGGTTGGGAGACTGTTGAGTGAGTAGCTAGCCTGAAGGAGCTCCGCTCAAGGCAAACGAGGCAAAACAAACAGCAGCAGCTTAACAAGCAAGGTATGGAGTGGGGGGGGGGAGGAATGTATTGTAGGAAAGGGGGAGGCTTTGCAGTGGGGAGCAAGTTCGGCAAGCAAGCACACTCACCGCCAGCCCCACGAGGCCTCTCTGGAGAGGCCTCCTGCTGAGCGTGCTTGCGAGGGGGAGGGGGAGGAGGAGGCCGGAGGAGAAGCGCGGGAAGGCCTGTCCCCAGAACCCGTATGCAGCACATCAAGCACGCCAATCCTGTGACAACTCCCTCGCCTCTGCCCAAGCCTGAAGCCCGCACTGTTACAAAATAGAGACATTGCTGGAAGAAGCGGAGGCTAAGGAGACACGTTGTCTTCAAAGCAGCAGTGCAGCGATGGTGAGCCGGGGGTGGTGGGAAGCGAGGAAGAAAGATAAAGAAGACTGGCGCGGCTCCCCCCAACAATTCCCCCACACGCACACGCACACGCACGCACACACAGAGATGCAATTTCTCTCACACACAGCAGCTGTTTCGCCCGCCTGCCCGCAACTCGCTCTAAAACACGCTGATGCAGATGTAAACTTCCCCTCCCCTCTCAATCGGGAGGCTGTGAAGTAGTCAGGGCTGCTTGTTTGGTTCGGATGTAAGGCTCCCGGGCTGTGTAACATTTTTCCCCTCCCTCCCCATCCCAACTCAGCTCAAGATCCGCTGCTGCTGCAGCGTCCGTCCAGGGGCACAATCAGCGTGGAGATTTTCTCTTTAGTGTGGCTCAAACAAGACGCAATCCCCCCCAGCAGCCACAGCAGGAGCCTCCAAACCCTCCAGCAGAAAAACTTGAAAAATGCTGCATGCACAATTACAAGTGTACAACAAAATGCGTTATGAAACACAGAAAAGTATGCGTGCCCACTAGCACGGTGTGTACACAGGGGAGATGCGAGGCTGCAGAAAATTGGATGCCCACGGGAACGTATGTGTTTTAGCAATGGGGGGGGGTGCTCGCATGCAGCCGCAGCCGGCTTGGAGAGAAGGGAGCAGAGGGGGAGAAAGCAGAGGGGAAGAAAGAAAGTTTGCAGAAGCCACAGCACAGCTGGCTTGGAACTGTCTCCCAAATCTTGTCAAATCCAGCAACCTCCAGAGACGTTGATCAGGAAAGGAGACTTTCAAGTCGCAATCTTATGCACGCTTTCTTGGGAGGAAGCCCGTTCTGTTCAACGGAGCTTGCTTCTGAGTAAATAAGCATGCATCGGATTGGGCTGCACAGTGCTCTGCTCTGCTCTCTCTCCTCCTCCTCGAGTGCAGCAGCAGCACAGGCTCTGTTTCCTGCCACTTTCGCCCACCTCCTTGCCAAACACAAACAAGGCAAGCTGAATTTAGGGGGAGGGGGTCATCCATGGAGAATGCATCCCTGGTTTCTCATCCCTGGAGAAACCCCTGTGTGCATTTCTCCAGCTCCACGTGCAGCATTCAGGCTTCTGATCAAGGCAAGCTGTGTCTTTCCAGACTGAAGCAGCCAAAACACCTACAGGCTGTAAGTCTCCCTCCAGGCAGTTTTTCAAGGACCAACTCAGCCTCTCTTTACCCCCATATCTCACTCACTCACTCACTCACTCTCTCTCTCTCTCTCTCTCTCTCTCTCTCTCTCACACACACACACACACACACACACACACACACACACACACACACACACACACACACACTCACACACACACACACACACACACACTCACTCACTCACACACACACACACACACACACACACACACACACACACTGTGTTGCTGATCTGGAAAGAAACTGTGATTTCCGTTTGTCTCGCCCTGCCCTTCAGTCTCTCTGATTTCTATGTAGGACTTCTTCTGTCCTATGTAGGTTTTCTTCTCTCTCTGATTTCAATCTGTCCTAGCCTTCTGTCTGTCTTTCATACATAGGGTTTCTTTTTGTTCTTTGGAAAACACACACACACTGTTGTGCTCGGGCATGTGCAGTCCTGTGTCTGCATTTGTCAGCGTCCATCCATGGCAGCTGCCGCAGTGTATGTCGCAGCCCGGTCGCAAAGGGGCCGACCGCAGGCATGGGGGTTGCGCCAGTCATGTGGTGGGCGCAGGGCAGGTGACAGGTGAGCGAGGTCCCCTTGCCAGCCGCCACAGGGCACCCTGTTCATCAGCCACCTGCTGCAGGGGAGAGTGGCCGTCCCCCCCCTCCTGCAGAAGGCGATGCCACCCCCATGCCACGTTGAGGCTGCACGTGGGAGTCATGGGGGGGAGCGGGGGAGGGAGGGGTAGGAGGGGGGTAGGAACGTCACACACAAGGGGGGTCACATGCTGTCTGGAACTGCCTCTGACATGACTCGCCCATGCGCTGCCTGAAGCCCAGGGCCTCCAGCGCCGTGGCAATGCCCACAAAGAAGGCATCCCGGCGTGCTTTCTGCTCTGTGCCCCGGCCAAGACCGAGAGATGCCTTGGGCTTGTCTGCTGCGAGCGTAAAGGGCTCACGCAGCTCATCACGACCCCAGTTGGGGCGACTACGGCACCTCGCGGCAGGCGCTCTGGCGGGGTGGGGGGTTGCCAGCTGCCAGCATCAGGGAGTGGGAGGGGAGGCAGACACACAGACAGGGGGTGCTGGGGAGGGGCACGGGTGGGTCAGAAACAGACAGACAGACAACAAGGCTGGTGCGAGAGAGATACAGGGAGAGGGGTCTGCAGAGACTAATAGGGACACAGGGGGCGCTCCGCAGATGAAGACGATGCAGAAACAGGCACCTCTTATGCAGACGGATTTTGGGCGGAAGCCACACAGAACCGGACGGACCTTCGGCGGAAGCGCCGTCATTACGGGCGGACCTTCGGCGGAAGCAGCTTTGTAACAGGCGGACGTCCTGGCTGGCGAAATCCCCGGTTGCCGAGCGGCCACTACACAGACGCAGCGGCCACAAGCGGCCCCGCTATGGGCTCTGTTGCGCCTGTCACTGTTTGCCTGCCTGAGAGGCCCCCCCAACTCCCCCTCCCCTCTGTGCCATGGGGGTCTGGCAGCCCCCCTGCTGTGTTTTCCCAGGGAAGGAAGTGGCAGTCTCTGGATGGGAATCATGCAGGGGCTTCAGTGCTGGGGGCTGTCTGTGTGTGGGGGGCAATGCTTGTGTAACATTGGGCACATATGTTTCACTGGGGCTCTGCCCGAGGGACGTCTTTATTGTTCTGGAACGTTAGCAGAGATGGCCAGGCGAGGCTGCCAGGGGTAGTCACAGCAGCCAATCTGAAAGCAGCAGCAGCAGCAGCACACGTGCCCCATGGACCTGGAGATGCAAGCTCTTCCCCTGTGGAACCACAGCCTGCTCCACAGAACGGGGAGGGGCAGCAAGTACGACAGCCAGGGTGGTGGAGCAGCAGCAGCGGCAGCTGAGGAGGGTTTGCAGGGCTGTCTCCCTGACCTGGCAGCATTGAGGCAGACATCAGTGGGGCACCCTGCCTGCAGCCCCAGGGGTGCTCCCAGGAAGGTAGGTGGTAGTGGACGTTCCTGGGGAGACAAAAAACAAGGGGAGAGTTACATGTCAGCTGGTGTGTGGTAGCAATGGCCATTGAAGACAAGCCAGTGTGCCGGTTGCAAAAGCCTGCAGGGAGAGACATAAAACACAGCTGATAGGTGTGACACACATAGCATGGTCTGAGCTGCTTACCTGGGTGTAAGGAGAGCATGATCCTGTAAGGGGAAAGGGTCAAAGAGAGAGACAAGAACTCAATGTGTGGGTCACAACCATGGCAAACCTAGCAATACTGACCTGTCAGTAGACCCTGTGGAGAAAAGGGGGGGGGAGGAACAGCTGGTGTCTACATAAGGCTAACAGTTCCACACTTGTGGCGTTGTCTGCTCACATGACTACAGGCAGCAATCAGACACAACAGTGGTAAAGAGGCATGTATCCTATATATCATAGCAGGCAAAGCTGGCAGATATCAGACAACACATTGGTAAAGAGACATATCATAGCAGGCATTGCAGGCAGGCATCAGACTACTCATTGGTAAAGAGGCATTTCAGAGAAGGCATTGCAGGCAGACATGAGAGGGCACATTGGTAAAGAGACATTTCAGAGAAGGCATTGCAGGCAGACATGAGAGGGCACATTGGTAATGAGGCATTTCAGAGGAGGCATTGCAGGCAGACATGAGAGGGCACATTGGTAAAGAGGCATTTCAGAGAAGGCATTGCAGGCAGACATGAGAGGGCACATTGGTAAAGAGGCATGTATCATATATTTCTATATGCAAAGAGGCAGCAGTCAGACCACATGTCAGGACATTCCCTGCTCTTACCTGCACGTACCTGCTGGTGTTGTTGCCTGTGGGGGGAGAGGGGCTGGGAGAATGACATGGGTTAGCAAATGCTTGCAAGGAGACAGCTGCCCAGACACAGCTGTAAACAGTTTGGCCGCAGCCAGAACAGCCCTCTCTGCCCTAGAGGGGGGGCAGAGAGGAGAAGAGAAGAGAGAAGTGGGGTGTTTGTGAATTTTGCCCTCTACCGACAAAGTCCCACTTTGTGGCTGTGGGGGACAGAACCCCACGCCACGTGCTCAGAGAGAGAGAGAGAGACTGGAGGTCTGGGGCTGGGCTTTTGTGGGAAAGAGGCTGGGTGCTGATAGGCTCCCTATCTTTGGCATAACTCTGTCCGTTTCCAGACCTTGCTGCCACAACTCCGACATAACTCTGACCTAAGTCAGGAGTAGGGTGTTAGAACTTTTCAGGAGAGGGCTGGCGTGGGTAAGGTAAAATGGCTCCTATGGGTCTCCTCGAATTTGTGTCCACCCTTTTGGTCGACCTAAAATTTGTGTCAGCATTTGTGTTGGAGGGGGCGTGTCTGTGCTCGCCAGGGTCTGGAATCCGACGTTAATTGGTTTCCGCCCCCGTTACGCCCACGGTCCGCCCATGGTCTGCCCACTTTTTTGTTGACTTTATGTCCGACTTATGCCGGCGTCGGTGGTGCGCATGCGCGTCCGTTCTTAGTCCGTCGGTCGTAACTTCGACCTATCTTTGCCCTAACTTCGCTGTAAATGGTCGCGTTCCAGACATAAAGTCGCCTTAAACGACTTAGGCTGACTTTAGGTCTGACTTGTGCTGCTTAGCCCTTGGGTTGGAATGGGCTGTAAGACTCCTTATTTGTGACCATTATATCAAGAGTATAGTCATGGTAGCTGGATAGACTCTGTGTTTTAAAGAATTTTTTTTTGGCAAAGCCACCCAAAGAAAGCATCAATGACCTCTAATTCTTTGACCTCTATAGATCATACAAATTGATGGATGGGTTTGATTTGTGCAAAGAGTCGAGGAAAATGATCCCATCTGTTTCAACTCTGATAGTATTTAATTGCACGAAGATGTGTAGTCTGGATAGATGATATCAGACCAAAGAGGTTTAAATGTTGTGTACGTGTCTTGTGCACAGTTTGAAACTTCGAATTCTTTTATGAATTAGTTTCCCCATTAGTTTTCTCTAGTGTACCAACCTGATTTCCTACCTATATGAAGTTGCTAATGCCCCATTCCTAATATACAGTGGTCGATGTGCATCATCTAATTAGGTCAAAGGACTTAGCGCTGCTTAGTGCATTATGTGATTTACTAGAGCTGGAAGGTCAGGTGTTGCCATGACTCTGGCCTGGTAGTTATCCAACTGATCAGCTTACAAAAATAGCACTGTTCCGGCTGCCAACTTCCTCCCATGCACACAAGTTATTTAAAAACAGTCATTCAGCCATTTCATTCAGAGATTCAAGTGTGGAGGAGCACAAGGAGAAACTTCAGGCCTGTTGGGGTGCTCTTTGACTTAGATCGGCTATGCCTTCTCTTCTGTCCACATTTCATGTCTATTACAGAAATGGGAAGTGTTAGTTTCGCACTTCCTCCCTGTAGTTTTTCTCCTAGCTGTAGTAAGGGTAACATTTTGAAGTTCTTTGAGAATGTTCATAGGCAATTAGATAGGGGCAATCCAGTAGATATTATATACTTGGATTTCCAAAACACCTTTTGACAAAATCTTTCACCAAAGGGTCCTGAGTAAACTTGGCACCTAGGAGATAAGAAGATGGGTTCTCTTATGGATCATCGCCTAGTTAACAAACAATAGGAAGAAGCAGACCATTTTCACCATGGAGAAAAGTGAGCAGTGAGATCTGTAGTAGAATCTGTAATAGGCCCCCAATTTTCAGTTGCTGGGGGACAAAACAGGAGAGTGCTGTTCACTTCACTCGCTGTTTGTAGCCTTTCCAGAAGCATCCGTCCGCCCATTTCTGGAAACAGGATTCCAGGGTAGGAAACCCTCAGTCTGGTTCAATATGAATTGCTCTTATCTTGTGTATTTAAAAAGCTGCTTATTCCTGGAAGAGGCTGTGGTCCAGGTTTTTTGTGGCTTATCCATTTCACAAGCAGCATTTCATGTTCTGTGTTGCTTAACTCTGAGAGAGATCAGTGAGTCTTTCTTTTGTTTTTGCAAAAATTAGTTGCAGTTTAACGAAACGTTCTGTTGTGCCAAATCAGCATTCATTTGGTCTTTTTGTTTTAGCAAGCTGCTGAAAATTACAGTGCAAAATTTGGCTTTTCAGTCATGATTCTGGGAAAGCAGTCAAGGCTGCTGATAATAATGTAACCTGCCTTGGCATATTCTGAATTTTTCGTGATCCGGCCAACTTTCCCCTTGCACAACCACAGCCTTACTGTTTTCTCTGTCTTGTCCACCATGATGACCATTTCTTAATCTTCAGCTTTCCCGTAGGACCAAATGGCCCATACTTCATACTTGGTCTGTGTATCATACCAGCAAACTCTTTCATGTTTTGTGATCTATTCCATTTCTAAGAGCACATGCAATACTCACCAGTAAATAAGTACAGTACATTGTAACCGCTCATACTTTTACTGCTGGTTTGTATGGAGTGAGAATTTTAATCAATGTTTTTATTGCAAATTCCGGGCCAATTAAACTACTAGAGTAAGAGTCTGATCATATGAAGATCAGACTGCTGGGGAAATGAAAAGGATGAAAGACTATGCAGCCCAGCCAGCTATTCAACCATCTATCCACCCAACACCAAACACCAACCAACACAATGTAGACCACACCACAGTGAAGGTGTTCAATACAAAGGTTCTAGAGCAGTCAATCATTTTAGGTGACTAGCAGCCAAGTCAAGCTCAGTGTAGCAGGAAAAGGCAAATAACCACAAGATCAGGTATCTCCTTTCTGACGTAGAACAGTTGGTCAGAGCACAGGCAAAGCTCACTGGATTGTCACAAAAAACAAATGTTTATATTTATTTAGGGATAATTCCACCAACATCCTGTCTCCTAGCAGTGCCCAATACTGCACTGTTTCTCCAAGGATGCCAATTCATATAGTTGTTGTTGTTGTTCAGTCGTTAAGTCGTGTCCGACCCTTCATGATCCCATGACCCACATCCCGCCAGGCCTTCCTGTCCTCCACTATCTTCCTGAGTTCGCTCATTTTCATGTTCGTTGCATCGGTGATGCTGTCTAACCATCTCATCCTTTGTCTTCCCCTTCTCCTTTTGCCTTCAATCTTTCCCAGCATCAGAGTCTTCTCCAGAGAGTCTTCACATTAGGTGGCCAAAATATTTGAGTTTCAGCCTCAGTACCTGTCCTTCCAGGGAACAGTCAGGGTTGATTTCATTTAGGATTGACTGATTTGATCTCCTAGCAGCCCAAGGGACTCTCAGGAGTCTTCTCCAGCACCACAGTTCGAAAGCATCTATTCTTCGGTGCTCAGCCTTCCTTATGGTCCAACTCTCATATAGGCCCTATCACAATTCCTGGGGTGGGTTGCATATCAGATGGACCTCTCTGCGCACCATATGACCTATACTCGCCAGTGAATGCTTTTGAAGCAGCTACCATACCAGTGGAGGGCTTGACCTGGGCCAATGTCCATAGGCAGTTAGATAGGGGCAATCCAGTAGATATTGTATACTTGGATTTCCAAAACACTTTTGACACAATCAAGTGTTTTAAAACTCTGCCAGAATTCTGTCCCAGAACACAGTTTTTCTGAGTCAGATCCTTGGTTCCTCTTGCTCAATATTGTCTACACTGACTGGCAGCAGCTGTTCAGGATTCAAACCAGTTTCTCCTAGCCCTACCTGAAGATGCCGGGGCTTGAAACCTGGGACCTTCTGTGTGCAAGGCACATGCTCTACCATTGAACTATAGGCCCTCCCCCTAAATGAGTCTGGGCACTGTTCTATGGCTTTGGAATATGATGATAAAGATGAAAGTACCCTTGAGCACATGAAGCGCCCTTGTCACTGCAACCAGTCATCACACAGGTAGGGTAAGGAAGTATCGGGATAGTATCTCTAAACATTATTGAGCCCCAGCACCTCCTGCCTTAGAAACTAAGCATTGGCTGCTCCTGTTCAGATGGGTAGCCCAGAAAGAGTGTGAGTGAGTGTGAGAGAGAGAGTGAATGTGAGAGAGAGAGAGAGAGAGAGAGAGAGAGAGAGAGAGAGAGAGAAATATGAGCCCGTGAAGACGGGCTCATCTTCACACTTTGAATAAGAGAACTGGCCACGATATGCATAACTGAAGCCTGAACTCACCAGCACCATGCCTTGATCTTGTTTCAGGACCAGAACTGGTTTCTGGAATTTCTGTATCATGCATGGGCAGTCCGATCCTGCCTAAGATGCAGTGGCTGGTCTAAGATGCGGCGGCTGGCGTGACCCAGGCTCCCTTGTGGCCACGCTTAGAAACATTCGTCCCCTTCCCCCAGTATAAGCACCATGGGTCCTGATGGGGCCTCCTCAAATGTGCACCAGCCTCTTGGGTGAGACCAAGGAGAGAAAAAAGCTCCTACTATATAGGATAGTTGCTCTCTAGACTACTTGCGTCTAAATCAGGGTGTTGCTGTGGACACTTTTCTGCCAACTTGGGTGCTGGAAGTACTGGTCATAGTCCTGGTCAAAGGGGCATGGTGTGTTTCAATTAGTCCCAGTACATAATTTCACACAACAGTTCAACTTCCAAGGTTCTGTGTCCAATAACAAGAGTGCCTGTAAAGCATACGATGAAAAGCACTTCCGTCCCTATGCAGCAGTCGGAGCCTGTCACCATCACACATCTCCAAGTAGGGCGCAGAGATGGTAGGCTTGAGTCCCAGAGCCTCTCCTTACAAACTAAGCACCGACCTCCGCCATACTCCTGCATCGGCCTTGCAGGAGCTGACATTGCACTTGCTGCTGGTACTTTAATGTTTCTTATCTCGGCCTGCTGTCAAGTGCTGAGCCTCCTGCTCTGAATTATGCTCAGATGATCTTCCACTGTGCAGCTGTTTTCCCCACTGACTCAGGGTGTGTGCTGAATCAGAGGTTTTATATTTTCCTGTGTTGCCATCTTCTTATCTTGGCTCTTGGCTCTCCTTTTTTAGTCTTTTCCTTGCACTCAGCATTCTGAATACCAAGTTACAGTCTACCCAACTGTTGCAATCCCGTTAATTACTCAAAACATAAAATGAATGTGCATCTTTGGGGGGGGGAGGGAAGGTCAGAGAGGAGAGAATACTCACTCATTGCCCAGTATGTTCAGCTCACAGCAGAGTTATTGGGGTGGGGGTTTGCTTGCTCTGGATAAGTTTTCATTCCCAGCAGACTCCCTTATTGTTTGTGTCAACATCTTTTTTAGCAAAAGTACTGTATAACATTTGTTTGAGACTCTTGCTTTTTATTAAGCCGTGGTGTGGCGCAGTGGGTTAAACCACTGAACCATGAGTTGTCAATTGAAAGGTCGGCAGTTCGAATTCGCGTGACGGGGCGAGCTCTTGTCGCTCGGACCAGCTCCTGCCAACCTAGCAGTTCAAAAGCATGTTAATGCAAGTAGATAAATAGGTTCCGTTTGCAGGAAGGTAAATAGCGTTCTGTGTTGTCATGCCGGCCACATGACCACGGAAGCATCTTCGGACAGCGCTGGCTCTTCGGCTTTGAAACGGGGATGAGCACTGCACCCTAGAGTCGGTAACAACTGGACTTAAATGTCAAGGGACACCTTGCTTTTTATTGCTGTTTTTGTAATTGGTGATAAGACTATTTCCCACAAGGCACTGTGAAAAGCGCCTAGGGAACCTGAGCCATTTCTGTTAGCTTGGCCCCAAATCCTTTCTGTTTTGAAATCCAGACTCTCCATTTGCTATATACAGTATTGGCACAACAGTGGCCGTAGTCCATGCCTTTCTCTACTCAACTGCTGCCTTCCAGGGCTCATGTACAACGCTACTCTCTTTGTTCTTGCTTTTAATTTACCTTGTGACTTTCAAGTAAGGTAAGAGTACATCTCTCAACTTCATTTCCGTCCTTGATAATCTTGTTTCCAATGATCTTCAGGGAGACCTCATCTAAGCTGAAACCAGATTAGCTCCGCAAATAGAACAGGCAGTAAATTAAATTGAATGATGGGTATGACTGCATCCCCATTGTTCTGGTGCTGTTGTCGCTTTGTTAGGTGAGTCAGTATTGCCTTGCAGGGTGAGTTTAAAGCTGAGGATGACATGTTTATTATAATCTCTATTTTTCTAGGTGAAAAAAAAGAGGGCAGCATCGAGACAAAAGGTTTAAAAAAAGAGGGAGGAGCAAAGCCTCCAAAAGGTGCTTGGAACAATAGGTTTATTAGACATTTCCACATGTATTGGCCAGATCCTTCCTTGCGGTCACAGAAAATACTACTTGGATGAGATGCCACTGCTGTGAAAACTCAAGAGATAATATACAGTATTTATATACCGCCTTTCTTGGTCATTGGATTTCTCCTCTGACATTAATCTAAGGCGGTGTACATGGGCAGGCTTTCCTAACCCCCCCCCCCTGGTTTTTTTTTTTTTTTTTTTTACAATATATAAATGTCCAATCTTTTGTCAACAGCTACATTCCAGGTGGTATCCTTTTGCAGTCTGGCTTAAGATATCTCTCTTCTACTCAGACCAATGGTTCCAAGGTGGCTGCTCTCCCCGCCCCCCCGCCCCCATTTAAATCAGTGAAGATTTGAACCTAGTAGAAAATGAATCTTAGAACACTCCTGCCAGTCACCTTTGGCTATCCACATCAACATTCCAGATCAACCCATTTTCCCACCACACAGTTGTTCTCTGCAGGCTGCATATGCTTGGATCCGCATGTAACCTAACCCAATGATCTGAATGAGTCTGTCTTTTTTTGCTGTAGAGCTTCCAAATCCAGACTGCCCAATGCATGTTTGCCTCCGAGCTGAACGGGGGGGGGGGGGGGTATTCACCGCATGGTAGGGAACCTAGTTGTGTGACTCAGGCTGCAATCCTAGCCACACTTACCTGGAAGTAAGCACAGTTGACTATAATGGGAACTTCTGAGAAGACATGCTTTTTTACCTCTCTTATTTTACTTTATTTTATTACTTCTGAGAAGACATGCATAGGATTGAGCTGTCAGTCTACAGTTTGGGCTTTGCACACAGCAACACCACCTGGAGGCTGCTTAATGGTGATGGCCACGTCATATGGCAAACTGTGCATTCGCTCATCACATGGATTGGCCAATCCTGTGGTGGTCTCAAAATCATCACAAACTTTGGTTGTGTAGAGGTATGGTGAACAAGTACTTGGTCGGCTTTAGTTTGGGTTGTGGGCTGCAGCATAACAAGGGTTTACTGTGGATGACTGCCACATATATATTAGTGGTCTTCATATGGTGGCCATTGTGTTTAGAGTGGATAATCTACTTATTTATAGAGTAATAACTTCAATAATGCCACTTCTTATGGAGAAGAGGAGAGGAGGAGAGTGCTGAGCTAACGCATTGGAGGGTGGAAGAAGCAGCAGCTGGCACATCATTTGGTAGGGTGCAACATTTGGTATGCTGCCTCAAGTGTAAGGAGATCTTGGGTGGCCCTATCTGAAAGGGCAATTGGGGACTAAACCTCATGGAACCCCTTTGTTGTTGTTGTTGTTATAAAACTAGATTGCCACACATGTCAGTATAAAGGAGGTATGTGCTTGCAGAATATAGTCACTTTCTGAGAAGTCAGATTTAGAAAATGGGACATTAGGCCAGTATTATGACGAACCGCACATGAAGACCACTTGGTCTGCATGAGGGTTTCTCTGGTAGAGAGTTTTTTTTTATTGTGATTCAATGTATTTTAAGTGATGGGTCTTCAGTCGGGTACCAATTTGACAGGGACAGGGCTACAAATTATCTATTTCCAACGAAGGCACAACTCTGAAAGTACAACTCTAAAGGCCATCCCAAGCCACACATGCATCTTCTCGGTGTACTGGAAAAGTAAATGTTCTCTTCCCCTCTTTTCACGTCTTTCATGACATTGCTGCAGCACCTGTCTCTTCAAAGGAAATTCTGGAAGCCGCCTTCCAAACACCACCTCATTTGCACTGATGTGCTAAGTGATTGACAAGGTTTTGATTCCTGTGTGCTGTAACTATTGGCTTTCTTTTCTTTCAAGCATCCATGAGGAGTGGATAAAAAGGAAAGTAAGTAGCCACCATGATTTTTTATTTTATTTTGCACTGACAACCTGTACAGGTTTCAACTAGTTAACTGATGCTATTGATGTCATTGTGCGTTACAGATGAGAGGTCATAAATACAAAGGGAACGATGCCTCGTAATAGCACCTCGTGGTACATTGTTCCTGAAGCAGCAATAATCCTGCAGAACAAAGTTCTTGTACTAAAGTTGCCAAGCTCTTTTGTTTGCCACCCCCTGCCCCTGTTTGCAGACGTTAATAGCTGATAATGATGATTTCCAAGCAGTGTCAAGCTTCCTTTGCTGATTTCTGCAGATCAAGTGAGGGTTCAACACCCAAGAGCGGGCCTCCTTGTTTCAAAGTGTGTTTCTTACTGTATCCACTTCAATAATAGTCACAAACGTCACTTGGTAGCACACTGAACAGCAAGTACATATAAACAGGAGTATAACCAGCCCATCCATTCCTTTTACCAACCAATTGCAAATTGAAATTCTCTTATTGGACCCACTGGTTTTTGCTCCTACTGTCTGGTGAATCGCAGCTCGCTGTACCTCTGAGTTTTAAAAATAAGCAGCATGGAACATTGATTGCAGCCAGGACTTAAATAAAAATGTTCTGTTTTGAATGTAGATGCTAAGGTTCAGAGATTTGTTTGCACGCCAATGTGCACCAGTATCTCTTGTATATGCAGACTGCCCCATTCAATTCAGCAGAAGGGAACTGGTTTGTCTGCAAAAATGAAGGAGCCTGTCGAACTGTTTCTTTAATTGAAAAGAAGAGCCAAATGGTTAACTATGTGAATTGCCCAGATCCTTAGTCCATTGTCATAACTGTGAGTCCCCCCACTTTCTGAAGTGATGCAGTTGTTGTGGCACCCCATCTGTGGAACTCTCTCCCCAAGGAAGTCTGCCTGGTACACTCTTTTTATTGTTTTTTCAGCACCAGTTGCTTGCCCAGGCCTTTTAGAAATGTTTATGCTGAAAAGTTATATACTGTCTATGAGGCTGCCTTATACTCCTCAGGATGCAAAGTTGGGATATAGGTTCACTGTAGTGGCTCTCCAGGGTTTCAGAAGGGAGTCATTCTCAGCCCTACCTGAAGATACTAGACATTAAACCTGAGACAATCTGCTTGCAAAGCGTGTGCTTTGTCACTGTGCTATGACAAGTCCTCCCTGTTTTAATTAACTAACTTGTCAGTCTCATTGTTTCTGATATTTTATTGTTAAATTCAGAGGTTTTAAAGCTCTTTGTAATTGTATTTTTGAAAGCCACCCTGCTGAAAGAATGGCATATAAATCTTATAAACAAACTGCATACACTGGAGTGGAGCGAAAGTGTGCACAAATCACTTACTCCATGTGTTAGAAGGATCAAGGTCTATAGCATTCAATTGTGGCTGTCATTTACCCCAGTCACTGGTGGTTGGTGTAATCAAAAGAGAAAGGGTGTGCAGCATATCACCAGGAACTCTTACGAGTCAGACAAGGAACACGGAGTGGATATAACCACATATAACCACACAGAGATTGCCATCCATCGCTTTGGAATTCACATTACTCTTTCTAGTCTAAATCCCAGAAGGGACTCTTACAGCGCTAATGCTAAGAATTTGAATCCCCTTTCCGTTCTGGGGCCTCCTGTCCTCGCTGTACCGCTGGTTACACCGGTGGTATAAGTTGGATTGGATTGCGCTGTCAGTCTGTGATTAACCAAGGGGATTCTAAATATTGGCCTGGATTAATTACAAACATAAGGGGGGGGGGGCAGAGTGTTTAGTCCCCTGTAATATGAAGTGTGTAATATGAATATGTAATATGAAGAATAGAGAGTAGGAAGTTTTTTACTTGATGTACATATGAAATTCAATAAGGTGCTTTATCTTGCAAACGGGATTTTCATCCATAGTTTTGTGCTTGAAGAGAGAAAAAACATCCTATTTCCTGAACTATGCTCAGTCTGAGACATGCGTGGGAAAAGAGCAGAGCAGCCCAGTCAGAATTTATTTAGTCACACCTCACAGGGCCTGACCCAGATGATATTGTTTGGGAAGCTACCCAAACAGAGTAGGTTGCTGAAGTTATCTGCAGACCGTATCAGAACAGATTGTTTCTTTTGGGTAGCTTTGTTTGGAGAATTAGTTGTGAGAATTATATTTTTGAATGGCTTCCAAGAGCATGGATGTTTTGAAAAAATATTGAAATAGCTTGTGTGATGTGTAGAGAATTAGGAATCACAGGTATAAAAGCCGTGTAAAAAAACTTTATAATCCAACTGAGTAAAATAACAATCAATCAATCCTGTAAGCAGTGTAGCGGAATTTTAAGCAGACTGATAATTAATAGGACCAGGAAGACTGGTGAACAAGGGGAAAGTATGGGTTTATTGTTACGCAGCGCAGTGGACAGCACCCCAGGAGGGGAACTGACCCTTTGCTACATGTGACCACAGTTTTTATACAGCAAGTACGAATCATCATCGGGATTACTGGTTAAAAATATTTATGTAAATGTCTTAATTGTAAAAACACCATAGTTCATCCATAAATTCACACAAAAAGCTAAAAAGTTCATGTAAAAATACGTTAAAAATCATGGAGCATAATGCAATAAAACATACCACAAACAGCATAACGTTTCGTTTACACTCTGTAAACTTTTTCAAATGCATAAAAGCCTAAATAGGCGAAACGATGTTAGAGAAGCCATCATAATCCCAACACTATAAGTACAAATTTTGGCGCGCATTCCTACTACTCCAATAAAACCGGAAATCACCTGGTAACCTCAGGTAACCTCACTATGAGACAAGCATACCGCCTCTAGTGGCGACAAATATATGGCAGGTCAAATATTATTAAAGTGCTTTATTTTTGCAAATTGCAGGTGTCCAGACCTTTTGTATAAAGGACAATTCCTGCTTCCTATTCATGACCTGTGATCCGTGTTTAAAAATTTCTATCGCTTCCAAATTTAATCTAGCTTTATAATTATCGTCATGCCCTAGCCTCACTGTCTTATTAAACATAATATCATGTCCAGTCTCCACACAATGCTGTGCCAGTGCTGATTTTTCCACCTGGCCAAGACGGCACGCACGTTCATGTTCCTTTAGCCTTGTATTAATGAAACGTTTAGTCGTGCCTATGTAGACCTTTCCACAATTGCATGGTGTTTTATAAATACCAGGCACATTAAGCGGGGGCCTAGGATCTTTAGGATTTCTCAGCAGTTGTCCCACTTTGTTGGTAGGTTTAAAAATAGGCTTATAATTATATTTACTCATTATCCTACCAATCTTGTCTGTTGTACCCTTTATGAAGGGTAAATATACTGGTGGTCTAATTTCTTCGTCACTGCTCTGCCTCACCTCCTTCCCATTCTAAACATTGCCTTACGTCAACATATTTTGTGTTGGATGGGGTTTTCCGGGAACAACGGGATGGGGTGGCGATGGGGAGCCCCCTTAGTCCAGTGGCAGCAAACCTCTATATGGAGAAGTTTGAGCAGGAGGCTATGAGGACGGCTAGATTGAAGCCAGCGTTGTGGCTTAGATATGTGGATGATGTTTTTTGCATTTGGGAACACGGGGATAGGGAATTGGAAGAATTTATGTTACACTTAAATGAGCAATGTACGTCGATACAATTTACAATGGAAAAGGAGAGTGAGGGGACATTGCCCTTTTTGGATGTGTTAATTACTAGGAATGATGATATGAAGTGTTCGTGTACAGTTTATCGGAAACCCACACATACTGGACGTTATCTTAATAATAACTCTAATCATCATCCAAGCCAGAAAAACTCAGTAATGACTGCATTAGTATATAGGGCTTTGAATATTTGTGACCCTAAGGCATTGGCGCAGGAAAGGAAAGTGGTAACTGACATGTTATTAGATAATGGGTATACCTTAAAACAAATTAACAGAACTTGGGCAAGACAGAGTAGGATAAAACAGAATGGGAAGGAGGTGAGGCAGAGCAGTGACGAAGAAATTAGACCACCAGTATATTTACCCTTCATAAAGGGTACAACAGACAAGATTGGTAGGATAATGAGTAAATATAATTATAAGCCTATTTTTAAACCTACCAACAAAGTGGGACAACTGCTGAGAAATCCTAAAGATCCTAGGCCCCCGCTTAATGTGCCTGGTATTTATAAAACACCATGCAATTGTGGAAAGGTCTACATAGGCACGACTAAACGTTTCATTAATACAAGGCTAAAGGAACATGAACGTGCGTGCCGTCTTGGCCAGGTGGAAAAATCAGCACTGGCACAGCATTGTGTGGAGACTGGACATGATATTATGTTTAATAAGACAGTGAGGCTAGGGCATGACGATAATTATAAAGCTAGATTAAATTTGGAAGCGATAGAAATTTTTAAACACGGATCACAGGTCATGAATAGGAAGCAGGAATTGTCCTTTATACAAAAGGTCTGGACACCTGCAATTTGCAAAAATAAAGCACTTTAATAATATTTGACCTGCCATATATTTGTCGCCACTAGAGGCGGTATGCTTGTCTCATAGTGAGGTTACCTGAGGTTACCAGGTGATTTCCGGTTTTATTGGAGTAGTAGGAATGCGCGCCAAAATTTGTACTTATAGTGTTGGGATTATGATGGCTTCTCTAACATCGTTTCGCCTATTTAGGCTTTTATGCATTTGAAAAAGTTTACAGAGTGTAAACGAAACGTTATGCTGTTTGTGGTATGTTTTATTGCATTATGCTCCATGATTTTTAACGTATTTTTACATGAACTTTTTAGCTTTTTGTGTGAATTTATGGATGAACTATGGTGTTTTTACAATTAAGACATTTACATAAATATTTTTAACCAGTAATCCCGATGATGATTCGTACTTGCTATATTGTCGCTGGTTATAAGAGTCTTCGTTCATTTTTAGTTTTTATACATTTCCAAGCAGAACATCACATGGTTGCTGAGAATGTGCATAGTCACAGAGTCATACAGGAAAAACAAGTGACTGGATTTACATTTTACAGAAGACAATAGGAACAATAGTGGGCTGAGCTAGTCAGAGGACTCTTGATGGTCCGATCCTTGAATCCAGAGGGACTTGATTGAGTTAGCTCTGGGAGTCTCCCTGCACCCAGAGTCAGCCTAATGTGTATGCTCTCCTTGAAAGGAGGAAAGATTAAGTTGCCAAATGTGAGGCTTTCCCTGTGACCTGGGGAGGCAGATATGAACAGAAACCAGGAAAATATTTTTCTGCATCAGTCCCTTCTTTGTTACTGAGTATCTAAATTTCTCAGTAACACCAATTAAGCAATATTAATTCTTGCCAGTTCTAACATTCAGACATGTTAGCCATAGATTTTTGTGGGACTTGCAGGATCACGAAATGCTATGGGGCAACCCTGTTGGAATAAGCACTTAGCCTGCCAGGGTAAAACCTCAAAATGTAGTGAAAGCAAAACATCATTGCTACAAAGAAAAAACAGCAACATCACAAGCATTTCTACTCAGTTGTGTCCCAACAAACCCATTCCCAAAGTCCATTGGTGACAGGTGGCTTTGGTTCCTTAGCCAGGAAGATAGTTGCTCTGCAACTGTGGAATGGAAGACAAACATGCAAGTTAACACAAGGGGCATGTTCTTCTTGTGTTAGACTGAGATTGCAGGCATGACATTGTTCACAAAGTTTTCTTTTCAGTCCAACTGTCCAGAATGTATAGGCAAACTGAATGCAAACTCTTAGTTGCTCCACAAGAGATTGTCATTTCAAAGAGTGCTGAAAATGTTTCATTGTCCAGAGTCTATGCAGAGTGAGGGTGTTCCAGAGCACGTGAAGATAGCAAAGCAACAAATGTCTTTAATGATAACTAGTGGCACTCTTCAAGCATAAACAAAGATAGCTCATAGAGTGAATAGTTGTCAATAAATGTTCAGGCAAGGAGGGTAAAGCTTCCCACATCAGTAGTTTTTTGGTGAACAGGGAGACAGGTGGAGGCATCTCTGGAAGGTAAGTCTGGGCAGCAGGTACGCAGGAACAAGGTGTACAGGAGCCAGGGCTTGGGTATAATGTCCTTGTATCGTGAAACTGATGCAAGGGAGCCTCGTTAGGCTGTCCGCTGCTGCTGCTGCTCGACACAGGTACCAGTGGTGCTCCAGGTCTGTAGATAGGGCCCAGTGTGGCTGAAGTCTTGGGCCTGTTTGCACTGGCGTGGAGGCTGTCCTTGACCTTACAGATGGCTGATGTCCTTTGAAGTCCAGCTGCATCCTGGGACCAAGTTCTTTTCCCTTCTCGCAGGGCTGTTGTTGTGGTGCTTCTCCTGGCTTGATGTGAGGCACAGGTCTGATGCAGGAATGTAGTGATTTTCCTTCCTGCAGTAAGATAGATTTTCTCCAAAATGCAAAACACAACTGGTTATACACAATTCTTTTTCAAATTACACTTTCTTTTCCTTTTTGGTTGGCTGGTGGCAAGGGCCACTGGGATAGTGAACTTCAGCTGTTAAAATTAAATTACGTAATTAAATTACTAATTACCAAATCAAATTAGTATCTTCCCCCCTTTTTGTTCAAAATGGCCTACGAGGTGGCCATGCAGAACAAAAGTTACACTAAAATCAATCTAGGACACAATATATGCTTGTTGGGGTCCTAGGGTAACCTATGAATATAATGAGATAAAAACAAAGAAATCACAACGAACATCTCACAGGGTCCTGAGTGCAGTCTGTGAACCTGGTTGTAGATAAATGGATCACAAACTTTATAAGTATTTATATGAGAGAGAGTTGGCCACTCTTTATAAAATGGTGTCAGGTTGTACTGTCCCACCTCTGATCCAGTTCTGAGGGTTAAGTTGCAGTACCTTTTGTTGGCTCCTGCGGCTATAAAGAAAACAAAATATGAAAAGCAGTCAAACAGGCCAGGTTCAACCAGTGGCCAGGAGCCTAAGAAGTGCTCAACAGGAGCAAAATCTCAGAGAGGGAGAGCCAACTTGACATTCAAGAAAATAAAGACAAAATATATACAACACTTAACAACAACAATGGCATTAAAAAAAACCTGGGGTTTGGGAGTGTCCTTACGCTAGCTATGCCTCCTCGAAGGTACAATGATCTTGCGCAATTGTGTCCCCCAACCCCTAAACCTCAAGCTGTTCCAAGCTCCGTGGGGGAGCGACTAACGCTAGGACTATCTAACTAAAGTGATAGTGAGGCTATTTTAAAACAGGGGAACCGAAGAAAAAACATGCTTCCGTGTCTGGGCACAGCAGGAGTCCTCCACCAGATCCAGGAACAGGGTAAATACTGTATATCTTAGCTGGTCCGCCTGGTGGGGTTGGCGTTTTGAAAAGAACTCCATGTATGCTCAGGCTCTTCTGATGCCTTTGTCACTAAATCAAAATAGGCAAGAGGTGAGGTACAAATCAACGGTTGATAGGTACTTATTTCTCAGGCCACCAGGAGAGAAGAGAGGAAAAAAACCCCAAATAACCAACCTTTCTTTTTACAAAAGACAGAGGTAAAATGGCAGAGAAATATGAATATATGTACGACACAGAGAGCAAGATTTCTAAGTGGGAAATACAAACGGTAAACAAAGAACAGATAAAGACCAAGCTGTTGGAGTGATGTGTCAAGCAAATGGGAAATGGTGGTGTCCCACTTCGCAGGGGCAGCGTTTTCAGATTTTACTGCGCACATCAGTTGTTTTCCTTTTCAGTGCTGAAACAATGTTGAGACCATAAAGGAAGAAATGAATAAAAACCCAGGCTAGGTATCTTAGCACTATAAAGAAGAGGTAACATAGAATGCTCCCGTTTCAGTTCCCCAAATTTCAGAAACGGCCACCCATGAAGTGCAGGGCAGCTTTACAGAGCTCTGCCTGCAGGTCCACATCTCTCTCCCACATGCTTCCTGATGTGCTTGACTGTTGAATGGAAAATTACCCTAATCTAGTCATGATTAGGGCTTCCAGCCAGGGCGTGGTCTGAGAGCGTATGCATGCTATAGTCTGGTGTGTACCTGGATTGGAGAGCACCAAAGAAGCCCACATATCATGCCACATGGAGTTCCATGATGAAAGGAAGCTGGGCTATAAATGCAGGGGCAGAAATGCTGCTATTATGGAGGTCTTTTTCTGAGTGCTCAGTGCATTTCCTAGTCCATCTCTCAGTAATCCCTATCGTTGCAGCTCTGCAAGATGAGCAAGTATTGTGCCCATGTTATACGGGGGGGGGGGGGCTGAAAGAGAGTGGTTGTCTAGTGAATCCATGACTGAAGTGGGACTTTGAACTGGCAATTTTGCAGCTCCAGGCTCGTGGTACTAGGCTACAGTTGCTTTCCAACCTGACTTTCTGTTTAATGAAGATGGGGAAAAGAACTCCTAATGGAATATTTTCTTATTACATTTTTATCTTCGTCCTTCTCCCAAGATCTGACTGGCACACAAGGTTCATTTTAACCTTGTAATCCAACAATCAGGCTAAGAGGGGATGACTGAACCACAGAACATCCTGGTGGACATTGTCTTACTCTAGCTACTACACCAGATTGCCCTATAAACAGGGCAAGCCATGACATTTGGCCTCCAAGTGTCATGTGATATGAGAGGTTTATCCAGTGCTCCTTTACAACATCGCAAGGGATGCTGGGGTGCAACACTCAGTTGAGATGCAGTCTTGCGTGACTTATGAGTGGCACACTAGCATTTTCTACATACATTGCAAATGATTCTGAGATGCATTTCTTGGCTCAACTGCTACTTCACTGGCACCTCTAAGATAACTGACTGCTTGGGTAGCTCATGTGGCAGAACTGGCCCTGTCTAAGATTCTGAGCAGATGACCTCCTGCTGAATAGCCCTTGTGATTATCTCTGTTATGGGCTCAAACAAAGCAGTTTGAAATAACCAAAAAAAAAGTGTTTACAAACTAAACTGCAGGCTTCAAATGTAAAAAGAAGAGATGAAAGAGGACCAGGGCTTTTGGGTGGTGGTGGTGGTGGTGGTGGAGGAGGAGGAGTAGTAGTTGAATGCTATCCTTTTGATTATGCAGTTGGATATTGCCTTGTGTATTTTATAAAGCAATTAAGTGCAGTCCCAGGACAAAAAAACAGCCTTTCCCCCAACATGTGACATGTAAAATGGCTTCATATCAGTTGCAAGATATGAAGAAACTACTGGAGAAACTACTCAGGTGTTATAGCCCGACCAGATGCTAAAGTGACTTTAGATCTTTCAAGTTTGAGCTGCCCCAGTAATTAGCAAACTGCAATTTCCTGCAGGTCCCAGAGATGCACATTTTATTTGGAAAAAGAATGGGCAGAAAATGGAAGCATGTGTGACCGAACAATCCAACACACTGGCTGATGCACGACTACATCTTCTAAGCTGGATCAAAGATGCTATAGCACAAGATTCAGAATACAGCTGCCAAGTGACCTCAAAAGCTGGAAACAGAACGTCTAAAACACTCATCACTGTAGAAGGTAATGGCACAAACATTGTGAAGGGATGAGTTTGTTGAGTTTAGAGAGAGCCAATGACGTCCAAACTGAGGCTGCCTCTGAAGCAGCCACAGATCCAAGTGATGTGTACACGATTGCCAGTGCTGTACGAAGACCACCTTGTTAGTTGAGCTAGCTGTACTTTATCACAGGCAAAAAGAGAATCAACAGAAATACACAATTAGTGGTACACGGATCCGTTTTGATACTCCATTTTAATAATGGCTGGGTTAATCATTTTCTCCCCATTGCTTTATTATTTTCAGATAATAGCAATTTGGACACCTGGTCGAGGGAGTTTGCTAGCTGGAGAAGCGTTGTCAGTAAGCATGACAAAATGATGGAGAGCTGGAAAAAAACGTGGGTAAGTGGAACAGTCATTCACATGGCCATCTTCTGTCAGGTAGATTCTTTGTGACCAGTTAATGAGACAAAAGTTTGGGATGCTTTTGTTTAAGTTTGTGCAGAACTGGCCCTTCCCGTTTTTAGTACTTGATATAATGCCAAAGGTGCTTTTGTTATGTGCCCTACAGTGGAGCTGGGGCTCATCAGTCCCAGCCATCACCATTGATTTGATGAACACGGACAGAGTACCTTTCAGCTTTTCTGTATTCCCACTGGAATCTGTAACACACCCCATATCCAGTGTTTTGATTCTAGATTTTGATAAATTGTCTCAACCTGAATACAGAGCCACCCATGTCTTTTCCAAATACTCTCCCTCCTTATTTCCTGGCCTTTGAAGCCTCTGCCATTCTTGAAAAGAAGCAGCAAATGTACCAAAGCAAAGCACAGTCTTCTCAGCAACTTCCTCATATGCCAAGGTCAGATCAGCCTTAATACCTGCAAATTACAAACTGTTCATTCCAGAATGCTCCTAGAGCCAGATTTCACTGCCATAGTGCATTCATTGTAACATCTGAACTGATCAGCAAAGCTAGTTTCTGTTACAAAGTTATAAAAGGCCCAATCCTGCCTAACTTTATGCCCTGCAATGCAGTGAGGCCAGTGCAGCCAACGCTGCATTCTGGGTGCAAAGAGGCGAGCTGGAGGCCACCTTGGGGGAAGGGAACATTTGTTCCCTTACCTCGGGTAAAGCTCCAGCTGCCCAATGGGTCTCCTTGGATCTGTGCCAGCTATTTTGCTGACACAAATCCGGGAGCCGGCCTTGCGCCCACTGGAGCAGGTAAGGCCTACACTGGCCGGGGCAGGGTGGACCGGGCAGTGAGGCGCAGTGATCTCTGCAGACCAGGCAGTGAGGAGCGGCGATATTTGGATAGCGGCAAGATACACCGATATCCAAAGCCCTCTCTCCGGCTCGGCCTTGCACAGCCAGTGCGAATGTACGCGAGCTCCAGAGTTCATCTACATTCGAAGAGGCCCATTGAGCTTTCCGCCGCTTACACCCGGGGAAGGGGACAGCCCGGAACCTGCATAGAATACGGCAGCTGGCCCTTTAGGCCGGCCGCCGTATCCTAAACAGCATTGGGCTGTTGGTCTGGTAGCAAAGTATTCAACTATTCCTAAGGTATATATGGCAGGGGTTCTCAACCTTTGGAGGCCTTGGTACCCCCTATCATGGTCCAATTTTCTGAAGTACCCCCTGCTAATTAATTGCTAATTTGACTAATCAATCAATTAATTAGCTAATTAATCATTAAATAAAAAAGTACTCAAACAATTTTAAATGTGAAAAAATGTCTTAACTCGTGTGTGTGTGTGTGAGAGAGACAGACAGACAGACAGACAGAAAGAGACGATTGCATTTAAGTTCTAATTAACAAGTAATTACCGTATTTATTGGCGTATAAGACACACTTTTTTGTCTACATTTGTGACCCAAAATAGTAGGGTGCGTTTTATACGCCAATACTAAAAAATCCCTTTTCCCCCCTTGCCCGTTTTTAAAGCATTTTTGGGCTTACCGCGTTTTCCGGAGCCGGAGAGCTCCCTTGTGCTTTCTTCCCTAACTAATCTATCCGATCTACAGCTATTTGTCGGGTTTAATTTATGCACGTGCATGAGTTGAGCTTCTCAGCAGCCAGCAGAGGGCGCTGTGCTCCTCAGTTAAGTTCAGCTGAGCTGCAGAGGGCCTAGTCTTTCCCAGCTCTCCTCGGAAGGGTAAGCTTCTGAACTTGGCCTAGTTGGGGAGGCTTTGGAAACTGCATAGGTGGGGTGGGGTAAGAGTTGAGTCTGGGTTTTTTTTTTTGTACTTTTATGTTGTTTACTTTGGAAACTGTGCATGGGTGGGGGAAAAAAGTTGAGTCTGGGTTTTTTTTTACTTGGGGTAAATGTTTTTTTACTTTGGAAACTGTGCATGGGTGGGTTGGGGGGGAAAAGAGTTGAGTCTGGGGTTTTTTTGTACTTGGGATTTATGTTCTGGTGCATTTTGTTCATGTGTCTTATTGCTGTGTGTTTTAAAAGAGATCCTGGTATTTTTGTGCAATTTATGTAAATTAGCTAATTAAGCAGCCAAGCAGTAAGTGGCCAAGTGGCTCAAAAATGCTTTAAATCTTTTTTTCTTGAAACCCAGGGCCAAAAGGAAGGTGCGTCTTATACGCTGGTGCGTTTTATACGCCGATAAATACGGTAACTACTGATTTATGCTGATAAGGGGCAGGCTCTGGCGTATCCCCTGCCGTTGGTCCGCGTACCGCTAGGGGTACTCATACCACAGGTTGAGAACCTCTGATCTATGGTAAAATCCTATAGGATTGCAGCACCTCAGAACACACCCCATCAGAATTTCCCCGTTGAAAGCAAGCATCTTAGGAAAAAGGCTTCTCACAGAGACGTTTACTGAAGACTCACACTTTATCATTAAGCCTGTTTTTTAAGACATCAAAATCTTCCTAAGCAGAGGTTTTGTTGCCACCAAACTGTGCTTTGCATATACCAGTGAGAAATGCATTTTCTCCGACTCTATTTAATAGAAGCGCTGTCAGTTTTCATCAATCATGCTGAGCTGTAATACACCACCAAACACAGTAGTGGTGGCGGAGCAGATGTCACTTGATTTCGACAGAGCAGCACAAGTTAAGGAGAATGGGCAGACAGATTATAATAGGGTGAGATCTGCAATTAACTAGTGAGAGTCCATCCTAAACCAATTACTTTAATGTAGACTATCGACACAGCAGAATTAAAGGGCTTCTTTTCTGCTTTGTCTTTATTCAGGAAAGCTGCAACAAGAAGGGCACAGAATGAGAAGTGGAAGATTGTTGGCTGAAAAAGTGTGCAGTCTAACCATCGTCTGCAGAAAGAGACTGCGCAGCAGGTCATTCAACTGTACTCTGAGTAGAGGACTCTGGTGAAACTGGAACCAGAATGAATTATCTTCAGTGCATTGAAGAATACTGGCTCTATCTCCTGTTTTGCCAACCGTCTTGAACAACATATACAACAGTGTTGCCATTAGATGCTCTTCCAGTTTCCACCATCAAAAGGAACAAAAAGAGATTTGCATTGCTAAATTGCATTTAGCTATTGCTTATAAGCCTCTGACCAATCTCAGCCTGTTAAATAGACTGGCTAATGAGTGGTGGATCTCCTGGTGCTTGGATGAAAAGCTATGGAGCGAAAAACTGCACCACTGTTTACATTTCTTAATACCAGTTTGGATGCTAACTTCTAAGTAATTGGTAGAAGGAAGAATCGTTCACCTTCAGCCCTCTGGTGGTTTCCGCAGTATTCCTTGCAAAGCAAGCATACAATTTATGCATGAGTAAGCAGCTCAGTGTTTATCAAAGAGCAGTTGCTCTTACAAGCAAGTTCCCATAGCCACAGTACATTCATTTAACATCAAAAATGATCAGTGAGGCTAGCTTCTAGTACAAAGCTTACAGAGCAATCCTAGAAATCCGGCCAGCGACGGAACGAGTGTTCTGTCACCTGAAGACGTTGCAAATGTGCCGTAAAGCACATTTGCGACGACTCGCAAGTAAGGGAGGCCAGCACAAGGTCGGCCTCCAGCGCTGGATCTCCATGCGGACGGCGGTGGAAGGTTAGCGCCCCGCCACCAGCCGCATGGGCGGTCCGGCCAGACGAGGGAGGGGGGCCATTGGCGGGGGTGTCGGCCATATCCCTGTCCCCGCCAGCTATGCTGTTACACGGTCTCTACTTCCGCTAGCTATTTAGCTGGCGGAAATCAGATGATTCCGATAGGATCTGCCCGGGTTTACACTCGGGGAAGGGGACGAGCATCCTCTTACCTGAGTAGACCGCCGGTCCAGCGCGCACCAGGCAGCCTGTGCACAGGATCTGGTGGGCAGCCCTGGGCCACCGGCCGGATCCTTAGTCAGGATTGCGCTGTTAATATAGTCATCAGTGAGTTCAGCACCTATATGAGAACTCAAGGGTATAAAAATGCAAATCAAAGATGAAGCTTAATCATAATTGAAAAACACTCTTTACAAAAAAAAAAAAATGGTGAGCAGACCGGCCATGTGCTGTATCTGTACGCACAATAAAGTGAAGTTTCTCTTTGTATAGTAGCCCTAAGTTCACAAATGACCCTCGCAAGTTTGGCATAAGAGCTGTTGAAAAAAAGCCTAACAGGAAAAGTGATCCACAAGCACTTTCACCAACACTTACTGGATCACAGCCAACGATCTATAGCAATTCAGAAGTTGTTTTGCCTGAAAGTGAATTGAGGATTTGTTCTTTTTTACTACTATGATTTGGTATTTCCCTAGCTTAATTCAGTGGAAATGGGGTCAGAGCCTAGAGAACTGTGTCTGAGCAGATGGCAGACACCCTGTCTTCTCCCACTGGTACGGAGAGCTCCTGTTACAGGATAATCCCAGTAGTCACCATTCAGTGTTATACGAGTGAAACTGGCATTGCAATCCAACATGTATATTGGGTAAAAACACACTGCAGAAAAATGTGATGTATGCCTCTTCTGTTTTTAAAATTGTTGCTGTTCTTGCTCTAGCAAAAACATTACTTTCATGCTAAACATTCCTGGCTCACCACTTCTCCTAGGCCGGCCTATTACACAGGTGGTGCTTTCCACATAGTACAAAAGAATTTGGGTTCAAAACAATTTATTCCCACTACATCCCTTTGGGCTGTTTAACCTTGGTACACTGAAATCAGAGGACATTTTCTTAAGGCGCACGTGTTTTTTTTAGCACTAGGAGGATTTGTTGCTAAGATGGATCTGTGCTATTGTATGTAGTTCACCACCACAAAAAGGTTCTGCTGCATTTTGTTTACAGTATCCATAAGCTGTTGTCTTCCTAAAGCATTCTGGTACAGGTTTCTTACATTGGATCTGCAGCTCAGTATATTAAACAGTTGCCCTAACAAGCTGTATTAGCTCTTGCGTTATACAGTATTAAGGGACAAGGGAAGAGATGGGGCCTATGCCAATGTTAGGTTATTGTCTATGCCAGTACCCTACAGAATATAACCACATAGCAGTGTAACTTTATAGGGCTGGAGCATGTTTCACTTGGATCAGCGTCAAGTGGATTGGCTGCATTTAAATCTTATGTAAAAGCAATGCTAAGCTAGGAAAAGGGCAAACAGCACCTGGCCAGTTCATGGCAATGGGAAATACTCAAGTGTTACTGAATTACAGGAACGGCTGGAATGTTAACTAAAAGGTTTCCATCCTTTAAAGCAGCACAAGGTCTTATGTAGGCAAAACCAGAACTTTGATCCCTGAAGTGAAAGGCTAGCAATAATACCAAGCAGAGTGTTTATTATGTTTAGTGCAATTAAAAATATTTGAGAAACAGCTTTGGTTTCTAGTTATCAAGCTACCCCTAGGTCCCTGCATGGATAGGATAGTTTGAAAAGGGATAGTACACAATGGCCAGCAAATGATGGTAATCCTCCAAGTCTTTCTGGCAAGGATAAGAGCAGCTGAACCCATTTGTGAGATGGGTGCCGACCGCCCCCACAACAGTTGGCACTTTTGGCAGAAATAAGACCTCCTACTATGCCAAGAGACTTTGATGATGGCCCAAACCAACCTCAACTCCCCACCCACCCCAAGTTTACATGGGGTCAGAACTGATGATGCAAAAGCAGAATTTATTTTTTGAGTATCCAAGGGCACAGTAACCTTTCAGTTTTTAATCTGCCCCTTTAAATGGTCTCTTACAATAATATGAGCAAAATGACACTGGAAATGATCGCCCTTCTTTGCGCATGACCTGCTTTTCCTCTTGTACTGCAGGTCTCTTTCTACCTGAAGGGTTTCTGGCCTCTCTCTAGGGAGTACTTTCCAAGACTACAGTAGAGAAACCAGCCTTTTACTTCAGACACAGATGCAATTACAAAGAACCGCAGCCTTCCCTGCCCACAAATACCACCCATTGTGTTTAATAGGGAACCAAGAGTGTGTTTGCCCACCTAGTTGCAATGGTATTTGAACACAAGCCTGATGCTCAATGCTGGTTGCCACTGTGGTCAAAGCTCTGCCCCGAGCAGTTGATCCCTACACCGAGCTGCCCTGATACTATACAGCTATTGAGCACTAGACATGGTGGCATTTAAGTCTGAATCTGGTATTTCTTTGACTGAATTCAATAGTGCTATCATCCAGGGATGTATCTAGGTAACTACGTCGCGAGTGCAAGTGCAATCATTTTTGCACGAGTACGAGTCAATGCCAAAAATTTTGGGCAAGTACGAGTCAAGTATAGATCCTTTTGTGCACGAGTAAGAGTCAAGTGCGCATCATTTTTCCCCCGAGTACGAGTCGAGTGCAAGTAAGGCCAAAAACCACGAGTCACAAGTCGAGTCACTTCGGGGCAAATGGCTTTCCCCCCCCTGAAAATGGGGTGGGTGGGTGTCTGTGTGAGGTGTGTGTCTGTGTGCCTCTGAGGCTTTTAAAGAACCCACTTGGCTTCTCCTATGCCTTTCCCCTCACGTCTCAGTCTTGTCACCACCCATCTGGTTTGGGAAAAACAAGCTTGTCTAAATTCAAACCATTTATTATTCCCTCCCTGCCCCCTCCCCTTGCTGAGCTGAGCATCCCTTGGGCTTGGAGTTTTGGCTAAGGAGGAGGAACCGCTGCAGTAGCTTCACCTTCCCTCACTCCTCCCCACCCCTCACGCTCGGAGTTGTGGCCAATGGCGAACAGATGGCAAAAAAAAGGGGAAAACTCCGAGCCAGGCTTGTTTTCCCACCCCCTTGAAAACCCTCCCTCTTTGCTGCCCTCCTCTCCACTGCGCCTGCCTGCCTGCCTGCCTGTGTTGATGCCAGCCATTAAAGGAAAATGGCAAGTCGTTACCCCCACGAGTGCAAGTCAAGTACGAGTCCCATGGGTCACGAGTCTGAGTGCAAGTCAGTGGGTCACGAGTACAAGTACGAGTCAGGGAAAAAGTGGCTAAGTCACACTTGCGAGTCGAGTCATTTGACTCGAGTCCCCATCACTGCTATCATCATCATCATCATCATCATCATCTACTAACAGTCTCCACAATACTCCACCCACAGCATCAGGAAGAGATTTTAACACTTTTTTTTAAAGGCCTCAATATCTGTAGTTTTGAACTATAATTATACAGTGCTAGAAGAAACATGACTGAGAAATTTTAGCATGAGCTAGAAAATGTACATATTATGGAGACAGTCACAGCTATTGCCAGGAATATAGCAAAGAGCAAAAGGTTAAAGCTACATGCACAGAAGCAGCCATTTTTTAAAATCTCTCTCCATCCCAACCTTCTCTAAAAACCCAATTCATGCCAGTCTCTCTCTACCTATACACAACTGAATGGAGAGTCATTTGCATATTTGATCAAGCCCTTACAATAACATCATTATGCAACTCCAAGTTCAAAAGTGTAAATACCGTATTGGTCTGAGTATAAGACTCACTTTTTTCTCCTAATTTAAGTTTTTAAACTAGGGGTGCGTCTTATAATCAGGCTGTTGCAATTTAATGCCAGTGATTTAATTAAATTTTTTTAATAGCACCAAACTTTAAAGGTGTGTCTTATAATCAGGTGCGTCCTATACTCGGGACAATACGGTATATGAGACGTTGAGATCTTCTGATCTAAAGGCCTGAGTTTACACTTAGCAAAGGCTAGTAGTACTCCATGGGGATCCAGCTGTTTTTTCTACTGCTAGACAAAAAGGTAAAATAGGCCAGGCTGTATTCTGCCCACTGATGTTCCTCTATCCCACTAAGGCAAGTCAGTACCTTTTGATGTTATCAGGTCTTAGGAGAGCAGGTATTTCACAGCTTTATACATTCTTTGGCATCTTGTTACTAGTGAACACCCCAGAAAGCCCACTGCAAGTCATAAGATGTCTAGCATCTCTGAGCCCTTGAAATGTAAGCAGCTTGCTAACTGCTTAAGCTGTTTTTTCTCCCCAAAAGTAAACCCTTAGTGGAATGCAGCTGAAGAATTTTCAGCAATTCTCAGCCAAGTAGACTGGGGACTTGGGGAATAGTTCAGAGTTGTGTGTTCCAGTGTAATTTTGATCAATACAATCATTAGTCAATTTTGAACAGTTTCTTGATTACAGCCCATCTTCTGAATAGTTAATTTACATATCTACACACACACACACACACACACACACACACACACTTAAAAAAAACCCAATAAGGCCAAAGGGTGGTGGTCTTGATTTACTGAGGCTCTTGAGAACCCAAGGTCAGTGTTTCAGCAGTTGCCTGTTTTTCCAGCTCCAGCACGTAAGGGTTATACTCCTCCTCAAGCTTTTGCTTCCAGATTTTAACTAGAAAGAAGTAACTTTCATTAGTCGTCTGAGAAATTAAGTAACTATAAATTGTAATGCTTAGAGATCATAATACAAAAATCAAAAGACAGTAAATGCAATGCTTTTTGTACCACTACTTTTAAAATACTTGGAAAAAGGTTCTCAAACCGTGAAACTCCTATATCAGGCACACAGATTCCTAAACACTCAGGCGTTCAATGACACAAGGACAGCTTCCTTGTGCAGGAAACTGAAGATAATCTAGCTAGTATTTGGCCAAATTTACAGAAAGGGAAGGAGAAAAAGCCCCTCCCCCATTTGTTAAAGAGTTTTGCTAAACCCATTGCCAACTGTCACTTAAAGGATTTTTTTAGTGACTCTTTTTTAAAGCTGCATCAGAAAGTGAACATAAGCCACCATACAAACTTTTATTGCTCCCAGCTAAACTCTGATGTATTTTTCAGCTGAGGAAAAGGCAGCATAATAGGGAGCAGCGAAGGATGGAAATGCCGGATGATGAGCCTGTAAAAGTGGAGGGAAGAAGGAGCTGCTCTTCCCCCCCCCCCCCTGCAATAGCAACTATAATTAAGTGGCAAGCAGACTGGCAGTCCTCCCAACTGACAGGGCCAAAACAGCTGAGCATTTTGGGCACAAGAACTTGGAAGTCAGAAAAAAATCCTTGCAGGAATCATCCTACTGCAGACAAAGTCACTGATCTCTGGTAACCGCAGAACAAACGTGGTGGTTGTCGGTCTGGCCCCCATACTGATGGTTCTTGTGACTGAATCTGCACTTTCACTTTCTCAACCCATATCAACAGAACCGCAGCTCCTTTGACTTGTACGGCAAAAAGGGAAACAGTCTGCAGCCAGAAGGCCCACCAAGAATAGGGATAAGGAAACGGTGCCTTCAGTTTGGGATAAGCTGGAATAAGATGGGATAAGGTTCACTTGGGGGAAGAGGGAGAAAGAGACTAGAAGGTTGGTCTTAAGGACTCCTACAGCTGGTACCCAAAACTACACTAGACCACCATCTCCGTTACCTACTCAAACTACGACTGATAGGGCAAGGGCTGGTTTTCCTTTGTCTCAACACCCCTCATTTGGATCTTTCCATCTATTTCTGGGTATCTGTATTCATTGTAAGCCACTTTGAGTGTCTATGAGAAAAACAGGGTACAAGTCTTCTAAATCACTGAGCTCCCCGGAGAGGTAGAGAGGAATGATCTCCTTGCCTCGGAAGACACCTTGTTAGTTTGATAGCTGGGAGACTGATCACGTTTTGATCAAAGTTGCTGAATTCTGTTGCACAGCATTTTCTGAAGATTATACTTTGCTTAGTAGTGACCAAAGTCGATTACATCATGTTTGAGACATCAGGTAATTTTAAACCATTTCTGCCCACGGGAGTATATACACAACAGGGGTTAAATGTGTACACCTGTGCGCTGCGGGGAAATGTTAATCAGATGTTAAAATTGGCCCCTGCCAGCACCCTAAAAGCCTATCCCCCAAATATTCATAAGCGCGGACAATAAAAGAGACGACTGCCCAGATGAAAAAGAAAACCCTAAAAACTCAACTGTAATTTGGGACATCCTCATTAGACTCTGGAAGAGAAACTTCACCACTATCTTGTGGTCTCTCGCTGCAATGGGTTTTCATTTGCGCACAGTCACTTTCATTGTCCTCTTCAGCAGACTCTCTTTCTAAAGCCGCAATCATTTCCTTGTAGGCCAGCCTGGCTTCCGCTGTCAATTCCACCATTTTGTGAAAATAGTCCTAGGGTATAAAACAGCAAAAAACAAAGATGGCATTTTAGATTGGTGGTTAACCTACCATCACATTCTTTTTAAAAATTCAAGCACATAAGAGATCCCCTTCATGTTTACTTTCTGTTAAAGTTCCGATATCGGGTTTGAAATTCCAAACTTTTCATCAATGGGATCTACCAACAAAGTACAATATCACTAAGGATTCATTTGTCACTCCTAACCGCTGAGCAAATGTAACTATTAGCCAAAGAGGTGCTACGTGGTAGACAAATGCCATTGCAGGCTTCGTACTGTGTCATCTGTGCTGTGTTGCACCAGTTTTTTTCAGCTTCTTAGGTCCCAAGCTCTGTGCAACAGGGAAGGCTGTAGGTGGCTCACTGCAGTTTTTCACACCTACCACAAACTGAGCATTACACTTCCCACTTATGCTCAAAATGCTAGGTTTGGTGTAGGTGGAAAATCAAGCTGCCAGCACTGAGTGTTGGAACCAATACAGCATAGAGGGAAAGCGTAATCTCAGTTTGTGGTGAATCTGAAGAATTGCTATGTACTCTAGCCAGGCATCTCTGTGATTGCAATAGCTTGAAAAGAGGGAGTTATGATCATGAAAATAACTATGGCTAACTAGGTGTAAGCACTTCGTATACACAAACATTTCTACACATGTTCATATATCCAAGTACAAAGGGAGAACAATGACTTACCGCAGATCCAAGTACTATAAGCAGAAGTCAACTCGCACAGTGGGACACACCATGCACATTTTCCCCCCTCATGCTCCATGAAAAAACTGTAGACCAACATGGGATGTGGCATGGAGCTGCACTGGAAGGGGGAGGGCCGGTAGACATCAGCAAGGCACCCACGACCGATTTCTGCCCATTGTCCCCATGCCACATCCTACATGATTCCAGAGGTGTCGTTGGGGGGGTCGATGGCCCCTAGGCGTCGAGCTCTGAAGGGGGTACACTGCTGTCGCAATGCCACCGAATTTCAGTGCTGCCGCGGCGGCAGTATACCCCCTCCAGAGCTTTGTCACTGCCTTTTTTAGGCCGTGAAAACACCGGAGGCGTGTGCGTGTGTTCCTTACCCAACCTTTTGCACCCCCCCAAGCCCAGACACATCCTTCTTGTAGCTTCTGAGATGGTAGAGAGGCTGCGCCTGCGCAATCTTGCTGCAGCCTCTCTAGCTCCCCTAGTCTTGCTGGCAAGATGGAACCCTCCGAAAGAACCCCCGCTGACGTGCACCTCCCGGGGGCTTTTTAGGCCTGAAAAAGGTCTAACCCCCCGGGGGGTGCTTCCACACCACTGGTTTGCCAGCAAATTTCAGCGGCGGCGGCACGAAAGTGACATCACGCCCCAAGGGGGCAAGGGGGTGCATTGTGAGCCCCTCGTGGAGGTGTAGCTATGCCTACGCACTGTTCTGGAAGAGTCTTTGGGAGGGACAGGGGTTGGGGTAGGAAAGTCCCATTGCGATGGCATCAGATGACAGGAAACCAACTTCTGCAGACCCTACTTTGAAACCAAGTCAATGTGTTCAGATTCCTACTTTGGAATAAAAGGCTGGATTTGCTGAACTACTGATATGGGCAACCAGATCCTAACTACGGATCCAGCGATGGAACAAGTGTTCCGTCGCTGAAAGCCATCGCAAGAGTGCCGTAAGGCATGTTTGCGATGACTCAGGAGTAAGGGAGGCCGGCGTAAGGCTGACCACCCTCACTCCGTCGCCAGGACGTCAACGCGGCTGGCAGAAGAAGGTAAGGCTCCGGCTGCATGGGTGGTCCGGGCAGCGAGGGAGGGGGGGGCATTGGCCGAGCTGGTCTGGGAGAGGGTGGGGATGGCGTCCACCATATCCCTGTCCCTGCCAGGCCGACTTGGCCTTTACACGGCTGGCGGAAATCCGAGGAGGCCAATTGGGCTTGCCCCGGTTTACACCTGGGGAATGGGAAGAACATCCCCTTCCCCCAGTACACAGCAGCATGGCCCGGAGTGGGGATAGGATCCAGCGGGTGGCCCTGGGCCGCCAGCCAGATCTCTAGAGTGGATTTTGCCGTAAATGAAGCAAATTGCTCACAGCACACACACACACACACACACGTACGTAGGAAGAGCATAAAACAATATCTTTGTAAAACTCACCTGAGCACCATCGTAACTGAAAATTCCCACCACACTAACAGGCACCGCTTTGTTCACACAGCGCCCGAGAGCTTTGCGATTGAGAGCAAACACAAATGGGATATTCTGTTCACAGGCAGAGTCGATGATAAGATGCAGAGTCTCATCTAATCCACCTGTGGCAAAACCACAAAATCAGGAGACTGAGTTATGACATCTATAGTCACTGCTGCCAACAAGAAAGGTCACTTTTTCTTCTACTATAGGTTGACTATGAATGAAAGAGTTAGAAACCTACCGTATTTTTCGCTCCATAAGACGTACTTCCCCCCCCCCCCAAAAAATAGGGGGGAAATAAGTGTGCGTCTTATGGAGCGAATGTTTAAAGGGGGGATTTTTTTTTTACTTACCTCGGCTTGCGGGGTCTTCGGGGAGGCCTGCGCGACCTTCTGCAGGCCTCCCCGATCTTCAGATGGGAGATAAAGGCTATTTTCGGCCATTTTTTCCGAAAACCGGAAATGGCTGAAAATAGCCTTTATCTCCCATCTGAAGATCGGGGAGGCCTGCAGAGGGTCGCGCAGGCCTCCCGGAATCCCCCGCAAGGCCAGGTATGTTTAAAAAAAGGACACACACACACACACACACACACACACAAAAGGAAGAAAAAAGCAGGAACAGAACTGGGATACAGAGAAAAAAGGGGAGAACTGAGGGAAGGGTCAGAGAGGACCGTTATGGTACTGAACACTGTGAAATATTTATTTACAATGTTTTTATACCCTGCCTTTCTCCCCGAAAGGACCCAATAAAGGGAGCAAAAAGTAGGTATACGATGGGGGTGCAGGGGAGAGGAAAGAGAAAAAAGGAAAGAGAAAAAAGAGAAAAAAAAATTCCCCTATTTTTAGCTCCATGAAACAAATGTGTCCTATGGTCCGCTGCGTCTAATGGAGCGAAAATACATTTATATTACAGGTTGAGTATCCCTTATTCGGACTGCTTGGGACAGGAAGTTGTCTGGATTTTTGATTTGTCTGGATTTTGGAATATTTGCATAAATATAATGAGATCTTAGGGATGGGACCCAAGTCTAAACACGAAATTAATTTATGTCTCATATACACCTTATACAGATAGCCTGAAGGTAATTTTATACAATATTTTTTAATAATTTTGTGCCCCAGCATGCCTTGCATTATGCAGCCAGGTGCTGGAAAAAGTTTTTTTTTTTTAAGTCATAACACCCCAAATGTCTGGATAAGGGGCAATCAACCTGTAATAGCAAGTTAGCTTGGTGAAGCTTTTCTCACTACCCAAATATGAGGACTGTGCTTGCTTTAGTAAAGTCAGATATATTTTTTTAATACAGAGGCTCACCTTTTGACTGGATCTTTTCACAGTTTGGGGAAATGACGACACATTTCAATTTTTTCAGTTTCAAATGTTTTAACACTTCTCTTAGCCCCATAACAAGCCTGCGTTTCGTCTTGGCTTTGACTGGATCTTTCTGATATAGGCGATCTTGGAAGCGAACCAACTCTTTCAAAAGATCTGTTACGCAGCTGTCAACCTCTTTACTAAGTACTTGGGTACAGTAACTAAAAGAAAGAACTAATGTTTCAATATTATGCCAAACGCGCAATCCTCTCTTCTCTCTCTCATCCATTTCCCCACACACACACACACACCGAATATGTCCAGAATAAAAACGTATTTCTAAATCTTGAAATATGCAAGTATTAAGAGCCAAATTCACTCATTAAAATACAAGTTACTCTTCTGTGCCATTTCCAATATGAATGTTTTTCTACAGGTACAGACCACACACATTTAAAGTATATTATCTAAACGTAATTTCTTTTCCCCAGTAGGTGAAACTAGTTTGAGTCTTTCACCTTTATTCAGACTGAAAATGCACCATTTCATGTGTTCACACTGGCCCATCTATTCAGGTCACCACAAATTCTTGATTTATTATGAGGAAGTTAAAACAATTGTAATTTTGTCTAGTCTGTTCCACTAAATTTTCTCCAACATCCCACCACTTTGGGAAACCCCAAAGATCAACAACAGGCACAACATACTGACATGAAGGAGCAACTGAAACCATTGTACTTACTCTCTAAATCTTCTGCTGTGGATTTTGGGAAGGTTGGAACTTGCTTGTGTTGGAACGACTGCGCTTTCAGTGGAGCCACTGAGCTCCGCATTTTCCAGGCGTACTTCGGAACTACTGTGCACCTGAACTACAGGATCCACAGGAGCTTCTTCTCCACTCTCTAAACAGAAAGGCAAGATCAGTTTAAAATGGATACCCCAAAGATGTTATTTTTAACGGACCAAGAACCAAAGTTCCACAGTAGGTACCAATCAACTTCATTTTAGTTTCAGTCCAGTAGCACAGTGCCTCAGCGCAGACATTTTACTTCAACTGGATCATTACCAAAAATGTATGCAGCATGAAATTCATGTGCTAGTACCCATTTAACAAGTGACACTGAAATCTTTCACTCAGTTTCCTTAAAATCCCCACGGATTAAAAAGGAATGTCTGAAGCAATTTTAATTCTGATCGCATACGTTGGAAAGAATGCAACAGGGGTTGTCCTTCACCCCCAGGCCTGAGCATTGTCTGTTTTTATATGCATCCAGTAAGTTGCTGTTACAACAATCTTTATGTCTCATTATTTTGTTTAATCAAAATGTGGGTGCAAGTATGAAATTCTAAAAAGAGTAGAAGTAATGCTCTCCATATTTATGTTTAAAGCAGGCAGAGTGTTAACTGCACAATCCAACGTAAGTATCTGACAATAATATGCTCGATCCCATGCTCACTCCAGGCCGCTCTGCAGCAGCCCGGAGGTCTACTTGGGAAAGGGGACGTTCATCCCCTTCCCCCAGTGTAGAGCTGGGAGGCCGCAATGGGCCTCCTCGGATTTCCGCCAGCGAGACCATGTAACGGCCAAGCCGGCCCGGCGGGAGACGGGGATATGGCAGACGTCCCCCCCAGGCCAACTCGGCCAATGGCCCCCCTCCCTCGCTGCCCGAACCGCCCATGCGGCCACCGGGGGGATCACTTACCTTCCTCCAGTGGCCGCATGAACGTCCCAGCGGCAGAGTGAGGGCAGCCGGCCTTACCACATGTTTGCGACAGCTTCCGGCAGCGGAGCGCTCGCTCTGCCGCCGGTTATTTGCGCCGGATTGCGCTGTTAATCTGACCAAACTTCAATTTGAACGCTAGACAAATGTTATGATGATGTGATCTATTCAGGACTACTAAAGAGTCGCTCTAATGATAAATGGGATGCACATGAAGTGGACTGTCATTCATGAACATGTATGCTGAAAAATGTGTGTTAGTTTCTAACTTGCTAAAAGGCTCTTTGTTGTTTTTGCCGTAATAAACTAACATGGCCATCTCCCTGGAAGGGTTTCAAAATTTATATTAAAATGTGCAACCAAATATTACATAACGTGGATCAACATGAAACAAAAAACAGGAAGGTGTAGAAAACCTCTCACACTTAACAGCAACATTTACTAGTGAGTGGGGCCAAGTCTCCCTCAAAGAAGCTTCAATAAATAAACTAGAGCAGACACAAATGTATAACTGGAAAAGGCAGGGAATTTTTTTTTAATGCTTCGGCAGCTCATTTTGTTTCAAATTTTCGCTTCTTGGAAAAAATATATATGTCTAGCAAGATAAATTGTCTAGTCCAGCCCTTCATAGAACACTCACAGCACAATCCTAGGCACGTCTACTCAGAAGTAAGTCTGAATTCACTAGGACTTACTTCCAGGAAAATGGGTATAAGATTTCATCCTCAGTTCATCCTCTAGAATTCTCTATAAATAGTTATGCTTTCCTAATCACCCAACAATATAGTATCTGACGTGCTAATGTAGGAAAGACAAGAGTTGTATCCCAAGTTGGCATGACCACATCCCATTGAAATAAATTGGACTTAGTCATGACTAACTCAACTCAGTGTGAAAAAGCACCTCTCCAACCCATCGCAGATCCTTATACCTTGAAGATGCACTTTAGAAGAGCACATTTTGCTTTATCTGCTCTTAGACCGCACTCATCAGTGTCCCCGTTAGGTGCAGCCAGTCCCAAACAACAAGTACCGGTATGTGGAAGCAGGAAGAGAATAGTGGGCGCTGACCACTGCAGCTTCCAGTGACGTAAGCTTGAGTCTATTGACTTGGACTCAAGTCGCATCAATGACTTGACTAGGACTTGACTCAATGATTGTAAAAGACTCGAAAAACTCGACTTGAGACTTGGAGCCTTTTACAATAAGCCGAATTTTATATAAACCCCTTTTCCCCATTAAATAGATAGGGACTCGGAACTCGCAATCAAAGACTCGGGACTTGGGGGCAAAGACTTGGGACCTGACTTGAGACTTGGACCCAGAGACTTGATCCACATCCCTGGCAGATTCCAAGCAGATAAAATTAAAACTTGCTTATTTGATGCCTGCCTCCAATATGAGGTGCAAATGATTCAGAATTTTTCCAAGTCTGCTCAAATGTGGTCTTGTATAGACTATCTTTCAAACAAGGCCTTTGTGCACATTTAAGAAAAGGCACTCTCTTGCTTATGCTTACATGTGGTGACTAATTCTCTGGAAATACCACTACAATAGGACTCTATATTTCTCAAAAATAAAAGACATTCCCTGCCCACAGCTGGAAATCATTAGCATAGATTACCTGCTCTGGTATCTTCAGAAAATGTCTGATCCACAGGACCAGACTCTGCACATGGCTGAAGAGCATCACCATCCTTTGGTATCACAGTCTGTTCTAAAAGGTGTTGCTGTTTCCGCTGTTCTCTCTCTTTCAAAATAATCTAAAAACAAACACAAACTCTGAAGCAATGCAGATTTCCAAACAAAGGTACCTTCATCCCTGAAAATCTTGTTGGCACACACAAATGTAGCTATGTTTGAATGTCCAATGGAGAGGAGAACTACCACTCATTCCTAAAACAGAGTTAAAAACATTATTCAGGTAAACATAAAAAAGGTAAAGGTATCCCCTGACATTTAAGTCCAGTCGTGTCCGACTCTAGGGTGTGGTGCTCATCTCCATTTCAAAGCCGAAGAGCCAGCGTTGTCCGAAGACGCCTCCGTGGTCATGTGGCCGGCATGACTCTCCTTGCCGCAGCGTGTAGCATGCAGCTGGAACACGGAGCGCTGTTTACCTTCCCGCAAGCGGTACCTATTTATCTACTCGCATTGACATGCTTTGGAACTGCTAGGTTGGCAGGAGCTGGCCAGGCAACGAGCGCTCACCCCGTCGCGGGAATCGAACTGCCGACCTTTCGATCGACAGCTTATGGTTCAGCAGTTTAACCCGCTGCGCCACCCGCTGGTATGTTTACCGCTGGCAGGTAAACATACCACAGTCCAAAAAAAGTTTTCTCCTGATGTTTCGCCTCCATCTGTGGGAAGCATTGTCAAAGGAACAGAGATCCGTATCCTTTTGGTCTGATCTTTTCAGTAATTGATGATTGAGTGATAATATGCCTCAGGTGGTTGTTTACTGCATAGGCCCTTATAAAGAAGTGTTACCCACTGAAGAGATCAGACCAAAAGGATACGGATCTCTGTTCCTTTGACAATGCTTCCCACAGATGAAGGCGAAACATCAAGAGAAAAAACTTTTTTAGACTGTGGTATGTTTACCTGAATAATGTTTAACTGTTTTAGAAATCTCTGACCACAAAAGCCTAAGTATGTATGTACCACTCATTTGTTTATCTAGGGGTAATTGCTGCATACCCTAAACAGACCAGTTGCTAATTGCATCTGTGTCTAAAACTACTATAAAAAGGATGTGTGAAGGGCAGGGAAAGAGAATGATATTGATGGCATTCACTTAATAAAAAAGAAACAGATGCCTAATGGCAAACTGAAAGGGTGGTTCATAAAAGACTCCTATGGTTATGCTGGGGTAGCCACAAACTCATAATGTTCTTTACCCCAAGATGGTTTTTCAAGTCACCTTTGGTGGTTCTATCTTACGAGTGGCTTAATTCCAAATTAGATCTGCTCCTTCTTCTCAAGGGTTTGCTAGACTACCTAATCAGGTGATAGGCAACCTAGGCTAGTGAGTGGCCCTTCCTTATTTCAGTGGGCCATAATATTGGCACGTACATAATATGTGCCAATACATAATTGGCACAGACATAATATGGCCCACATAACTAGGCACATACATGAATAGCACAGGCAAATCTGGCAACCCTGCGTGTGAGTAACAGCGAGCAAAAGATTTCTTGGGCTACATACAGAACCCTGATGGGCCACAGATTGCAGACCACCGATATACTGTATATCCTACGTATATAGCAACTGTCTGAAACAAATCCTAAACTATGAAGTGGTTAAGAATGATAATCTGCAACACCACTTAATGAATATTTGATTGGGTGACAGGGACTTTTTCTCAAAAATTTAAAGAAGGTAATTACGGGGAGGTAATCTTCCGGAAATTTAAAGAAGTATTTTAAGTGCACAAATCCAGAATAAGTACTGTTGATGAGTCAAAGAGTCAAAAGTTACACTTGACTTTGTGGATATACTACCTTTTTGAGTGATGTTGGTTTCTTTGCTTTAGGTACTTCTCTCTGCTTCCCCTTTTTGACCAAAGGAGCACTGGAGTCCAATGGGTTATGTGGAGTCTTTCCTTGATTTAATTGATGGCTTTTTGTCACTGTCATAGATTCCTTTGACAGCAATGTTACTGCGCCACCCACTGAAATAACAGCAAACATGTTTATCAGCAAACAACTCTAACAGTCCAGTCCTAACCAGATTTCCAGTACTGATGCAGCCCCAAGGTAAGGGAACAAACATTCCCTTACCTTGAGGAGGCCTCTGTGACCGAGCACACACCCCACTGGCACAACTGCATCAGCACTGGAATGTTAGTTAGGATTGGGCTGTAAGCCAGAAATCCTATTTGCCTGGAAGGAAGTTTTGAACAAATATTTTAGGATTGCAACATAACTCAGGCTTAGCACTGAGCTCAGCAATTAAATTACACTGAAACTAAAGAATGCATAGAACACATTCCCTTCCTCTATTGCAAGCACATTACTCAATTGTTTATTCACTGGGGCTTTTGATTCTATAAGTTTTATTTCACTTGTTAATACGTTCCATCGAGAACACAGCAGTTTTTTTACAAAATACCAGATTATTGCAGGTACATAACTCTGTCCAACGTGCTACATCCTTTACACTTATATTAGACAGAGCTACTTATTTTATCTGAAAAATATTGTGAAATAGGGTACGATACTGATCTCCAGTATTACACAAGCCTGATTTAGAATCCTTTCGGGGCAACACTCAGTTCTCTTGAAATTTCTTCTATCCCACACATAGGAAGCCGCATGTATTTTGGATAGCATCCTCAGTTTCCCATCCTCCACAGCAAGGACTCTTCCTCTGAGGCAAAGACATTTGTTGCTGCTACTCTACAGCTTGCTTTATTTATTGATAGACTTCATAGGCCACTTACGCAGCTCAGCCCGTTCCCAAAGCAGTGAACAACATGGGCTGCATTTCTAGCATGTGCTTAGCCTCGTACTTTTACATTTGGGCATCATTTCTTCCAAGCAAAGGCAGTTTTTTATTTACATACAATGGAAATTATACTCATGAAGTCACTCAGTGTTACCTTAATGCCACTTTCCAAATTGCATTTCACGTTAATAGAGCTTGATGTGATTTACTATGAACACCGCAAGGTTCACTGGTTCCCCAAGTTACAGATGTCTGTTATGGACGGCTGCATCGGCACTTTTGCACAGGATCAGTGCGTCCTGTGTGGTGTACTTTCGCGAGGCGGGATAGTGCTGGGTTGCAAAGAGCCAGCTGTGTCGACCTACGTATGTTCTGACTTCTGTACAGACCTCTGGAATCCAACCAGTATAGGGAACTTAGGGCCCAATCCTAACTTTCCAGCGCTGATGCAGCCGCAATGCAGACCCGAGGTAAGAGAACAAAATTTCCATACCTTGAGGAAGCCTCCATGACTGCCCCCCACCTCAAGATGCAGCACACGGCCCATTGGCATGGCTGCATCAGCATTCAAAAGTTGGATAGAATTGGGGCCTTAGAGTAGTAAATAAGAAGTGGTTCTACAAACCCCTTGCTGTTTCCAGCAGTCATTTTATCTCTAGATTGCAGAAGTTCTCTAATTCTGCAAATGCTGAAGAATGCTCCCTCTCGCACAACACCAGAACCCAGAATTACCATACAAAGCATTCTGGGGCGCTACCTGTAATTGGCTAGTGTAATTTACTAGCTCTAAAATGGCCACGGAGAGCTGCAGAATGTCGTGGAAAGCTTGGGAATGGTACAGATAACACCACTGCTGCGGAGAGCTTTCAAATGTCGCAGAGAGCAATGGCACGGATCCGTGGGTAACTAAAACAATGGATATGGGAGCCGCAGATATGGACACATACACACACACACACACACACACACACACACACACACACACACACACACACACACACACACACACACACCCCTACCTGTACATTGTCTCTTTGCAATAGCAGATGCCATTTCTCCAAACAAACAAACAAAAAACACCACCAACCCACACAGACACAATTCGCAAGTCATCAGACAAGGGAAATAGTCTCATAACTTGTACCTGAAAGCACCACAGGCTTGGATGATGACTTTGATTTCTCCGCATTCTGTTTTTGTTCCAAAGCAGCCAGCATACCTCCTAAATCGAGCTGCACTGGTTCCTGGCTTTTCTTCCCACTGCTTTTGGATGGTTCCTGCAAGAGAAGAAAGGCATTTTCCCCTTGAGCGCAAAAGGCTGCATTTTATCTAGCACACTCTGAGGACACACATACATACTCGGTCAGAAACATTAATCGGGCTGATATGTAAGCCAAATGCAACGCAAAGAGAAAAAAAAACGCAAAGAGAAAAAAAAGTTTACCTGCATTTTTCTTTTTTCTATTGCAGTAAGTGAAATTTGTCTGTTTGCTTTTCTTCCAGATGGTACATCTGTTTTGGGAGTCACCAACTCGTTTTGAGGATGGCCATCATGAGGTTCAAATTCGAACTCCCTTGTTACAATTACCTTTAAAATATAGAAATACAGTGAAAATAGACACGAAGAAACAGAACAGCTGTATGTATGAGCATCAATCATGAAGGGATTATGGTTATAAAGGGACAAATTCAAGTTTACCAACAGAACTGAAATAATAAGTAATACAGAAATAGTAAATTCCTGGGAGCTAATAGGATTCATATTCCTGACAGTCAACATTAACTAGCTTCTAGAATGATCAACAGTTGGTGGTGTTCCACTCATGCAAAAGGGCTTCCACCACACTCTTCCTGCTTCAGCTCCCTAACCAACTTCTAAGTATCAAGGAACCCTCCTGATAGGGGTGCAATGTGGGTGCGAGGGGAGAATTGGCGATTCTCCCTTGTTTGAGTAATGATGCCTTCCGCTCACACAAGGGTGCTGTCTGGTAACTCAAGCTCTATTATGCCTAAGAGAAACTGCTGAACTACTTAAAGCAAACAGGATGATTGCAGGAATTTTTTTTATTTCTTGTTTGAGAAAGCTTGCAACGAAGATTGAAGTCTCGTCTCAAGAACAAACCTGAGACCTCCTTAAATACCTTTTTATTTTGCTCTTTTGATACAGCAAAGCATCATGGTTCTACTGCGCTGAAGGTGTCTGACTGTCAAAGTATGAATGAACATTAACCCAAGGTACAGAACCAACTACTGGGCTCAGAATGAAGTCCTGAATAAGAAAGCTCAGGTTCCACTGGCTTCAAAGATGGCTAGCTTCTGTAGTCTTAAAACATGACATCTCTGTCTTTCTTCTTTTCTTTGTGAGTGGAGGGGAAGGATACTTTCTACCACACCTCAGTTAAAACCAAGTAAAGTTTCTGGAGCCAGATACAAGGTGATTACACAGCAAGCACTGTCAGCAAGATAAAACAAATGAAACAGAACAGTATGGTCACTTTCCAGTCAAAGACAAAACAAAAACCTCCTTACTTTGATCTCCTCCTTGGTAACAGGTGTTGTACCACCACATTTTTGAGCTCTTGCTTTGTAATTTTTGTCGGCAGCAGCTGCTAAATTAGGAAATTCATCATCATCCTGAGTAAATGAAAAAAAGTTAGTTTGCTTAGGCTATATTACACAAAAACACTTTCCCTAGAAATTATCTTCATCTTCCTATATCACTGGACTATTTGGGTTCCACTATTTTTGTATTCTAAACCTTCTTTAATTAAAAATGTGATATTGATATCCTTTCCCTTCCTATTAATTAAAATAAATAAGCAAAAGCAGCTTCAGAATACATACAACGTCTGAATACTTGTGACTAGGAAGTTCTTCCACACACCACATCAAACAGAACAATCCTTCCTAATTTGGGAGTTAGTTTAGTGGTTAAGAACCTGAACTTCAAATCAGGAACTCCCCAGTCCAAATCATAGCTCTAACTCATAGGTGCTGTAATCATAGGCACACTTACTTGTAGGTAAGCCCCACTGGACACAGAGGGACTTACTCTTGAGGAAACATGCACAGTATCACATTGTAGGTGACCTTGGCAAGCTACTTTCTCTCAGGCTGGCCCCCATCTGCAATGTGGGGGCAGTAAAATCCATCCACCTCACAAGATTGTTTTAAGAATTGCAATACAATCATATATGCAAAATGCTTTGACCACTCTAAAGTAGGATTCTTGATTGTGCTTATTTGATTTATCTGTAACAGTCATGGGGCATGATCTAGCCAAAATTAAGCACCCAACTCCTTCACTGGGAGAATTTAAGAGTGTGTATAATTTCTCCCACTGAAATAAATTAGATTTTAAAAAGTTATTTTTCGCTGAGCTCAGTATTACCAAGAATTATTTCTAGAGGTAAAATTAAATATGAAAGTATCAGCAGTTATACTAAGCTAATTGTCTTGTTTGAGAAAGCCCTGGTAATTGCTACTTTAAAAAAAAGAAGAAGTCGTCTAAATTCAGAATGAAAAATCAGTGCCTTGTGTGGGCAGAGTTACTCAGTGTTAACACTCAGCCGTTGAAGGAGGCAGTATTGATCCCAAGTAGCTGATTTTTTCCTGTGTGACACAGTACTGCCTTCAGTCTATCATTCAAGAGTCTGGAACAAATGGTATGATTCTATTTAACAGTGCATTACATCATGGCACTCAGATGAAAGCTGTGGATCTCTATCAGTTGTATGCTAACTTACTGTAGAGCACAGCTTTCTTGTCAGAAACGTTACATTCATGCAAGTACTTCTTACATGAGCAAAAAGACCTTCTGATGACAGAACTGAGCTCTGTAGTAAGTTAGGAAACAACCCTACATTTTTATATAGTATAGTCACTGTACTTGGCACTGCATAGGGAAGTCCCCGCTGCAAGGAACCTGCAATTTAAATGTCAGCCCTTAAACTGGATCTGCAAGTGTGCATAACATCAGCGAGAAGATTTAAGTGCCATATTACTAATTCCCAATTCAGGAATGTTCTCCTTTTAATGTGGTCTTAAATTTGTGTTTTGGTGCATCGATTGCTATATAAAAAGTTGGTGCAGCCAACTTTGAATTGTTAATTAGACCTTGTAACTAAATTTCAACATGATTTTGCAATATGTTCTATGAAAAGAGCAACCAATGTTTCACAGCCATTCCTAAGTTCCTACAAATCCAAACTGGCATATCACTCCCTGAAACGGCGCACGCGCACACGCACACACACAAAAGCTTCCAGTGTTACCAGCAAAGGAGTTCTCTTTACCTTAATTCTTGGAGGTTCCTGAACTATAATACTTTTGGTATTAAGTTCCTCTACTTCGCTTTTTGACTTGGGTTTCTTCTTCTTCTTTTTCTTCTTTTCTGCAAATTCCTCAAGTTCATTAGCACTGGCATTCTGTCTGGTTTTTGACTGTTACAAAATGGGGAAACTTTTTGTTATATTTAGGAATACAACAGCTACGCCCAATTTTGCATAGCAACATATGGCCTAAAGTTTAGGTCTAAATCAAAATAATATAAATTAAAAGCTTTGTCCGGTTCCTCACATGCCTCTGTGTGGGACTACAGGATGAGAAGAATAAGGCTCCCAATGTCTTATATGCAACTTAAGCCCGACCCACACTGCACGATTTCCGGCACGGAGGCAAGCGAGCGTAGGTGCCTGGCCGCTCACCTCCGCACGCTGAACTCATCTCCACGAGTGTCTTCCAGTGAATACTCCCTCCTGTTGTCCCGCCTTCTTAGAAAGCGCAGCGGTGATTGGCTAAGCACAAGTGTGGTCCGATACACGAGAGAAGAGAGAGAGGGGCAGGAAGGAGAGAAAACTAAAAAAAAACAATTTGTGCTAGGAATAGAATTCATCTTGCTAACTTTTGTGAGAAGGAAAAATGGATCCAAGAAAAATCGGAGACTCAAGTGAGTTCCGATTGATTGACAACTCCTTTCATCCCGCCCTCTTATCCAATTGGTGGCTGCAGTAGATTCGCAAACCCGCCCCCTCAAAAGATGGGCAGACAACTTTCTGCACGCGCCGGAACTCGGGAGAGCACAGCTCTCCCACGTTCAGCTGCTCTCTTACTGGTGACACAGCTCTGCACAGCTCCGCGCACATCTGGGACACGCCGGAAATCGTGCGGTGTGGGTCGGGCTTGAGTCACAAAATCCTTATCCTACTTCTTTAGCACCTTGCTTCGCAGTATGGATATTGATATTCTACAAGGCAGAATATTATCGGGGTGATATTCTACAAGGCAGCAGAGTGCCCACTGAATCATATGGAAAAAAGGTTTACAGGATAAACTTGGGAGCACGAAATGAACTCTGCCTGGGGGGGGGGGGGGAATGAATATGCTCTTTGCCCTAGCATCTTTTCATATACTCACTGAATTAATATCCACCAAGAACTACCCATAAATTGAAGGGGAATATGCGACTCCACTTAAAACATGAACACATTTAAAAAAAAGTGACTTGGGAGTTGTGAAAGTGTCACTTACAAACCAACATTACTTAACAGCATTATCCCGGGGGGGGGGGGAGGAGGAGAACAAAGACTATTCTGCCAGTATGGTCATAGGTTACGACATACAAAATGGGCAGCCCAATCCTAACCCACTATTAGGGCCCAGGGCTGCCCGCTGGATCCCATGCTCACTCCGGACCGCTCTGGAGCGGCCTGGAGGTCTACTCGAGGAAAGGGGATGTTCGTGCTCCCTAAGAATTTAGAATTGGTACCGTTCTAAAGTTACAGAGGATTGCGCTCTCACTTATGTAACAAACACAACACTTTAAGTGGAGACAGTACAGTATCATTTTTTGCACTTGAAAACTGAAGCACAACATCATGCACTTTGGTTCTTATACCAACAGTGGTAAACAATGAGGAGAGTGAGAGATAAAACATACGCAACAGAAAAGAAATAGTATAGCAAGAGATCATAAGAAAAAAGATCAAAGAGGATTAAGCACAGAAGTCATTTGTTTAGAAGAATAAAACCACAAAACATGATCACAAACAGAGAGAGGATAAATGAAGAAGCTGTAGACTAAAATGAACCAGGAAAAAGATTAGACAAATAGAAGAAGCATAGGCAGGCAATACAAGTATCATCCATGAAGAACTGGCCAAGAGCTTGAGGAGACACAGAGGGAGGGCATGGATGGGAAGGATTCAGAAGTTAATTGAAGGTAGAAAAAAGGCAGAAGGAAGAAGAAAGCTTAAGAGAAATACGCTTGCTACTCTTTAGCATCATCAACATCCCTGTATTAGGACAAAAGCATTATACAATAGTCATGTTGCTTCTTCCTGTCTCATATTATCCCTCAAGTGTGAAGTTCTGTTTAACTGCTATTCCAAGGGATAATGACAGAACACTGTAGCTTGCAAATTGGATCTTCCTACCTTATGATCTTCAAGGGCACCATCTTTTCCTTTACTGCCCGAGGGGTTGTTGGCAAGAGTTGCAGGAACAGCTTTCCTAGGTGCTTGTGATAGCACAGCGGCCCGAGATTTCTCAGTGAAGAAATCTGAGGTTACCTGAGGAACTGTTGTTAAACAGAACAGATTATTCAAAATTGCTATGTCAGCTATTATTACGTATGACAAAGAATACACCTTTGGTAGAGCTGTACTCAATTTTCATAGGGTTCACTTTTCCTTAGCAAAAGGTGCCATTTCAGGTGATGCAATATTTTCTCCAAAAGAGCAGCACCCTTTCCATATAAAAAAAAGAAAAAAGGTACATATGAAGGATATCCTTGGGTGTCAAGTAACAAATTCTGTTTGCAGCAGCTCCTTAGTGTGCTTAAGACTTCAGTTCCATCGATCGTGATAATTGCTTAAAATGAAGAGAGATGATTTGAGGTTTTTTTTACTGAAGAAAAAGCAAGATGATTCACTTGAACAAATACATAAATATTATGTGAAAATATATATTTTATGGTTGAGCTAAATGGGGCTTTTCTGCAGAAGCAGCTTCAGCAGGTGGCCCCTGTCCATCTTCTCCACACCATCACTGGCTGCCATGGGACTCACAACAAGCTAAAAGCTGAGTGATGAAAACTTAACATTGCCCAGTGATTCTAGGTTTTAACACAAAGAGCTAAGAAAATCTTGAGTCGTCACGTGACTGTAGACTTCTCTAACTCAGCTGCTAGGCTGCCATGAGTCCCATAGCAGCAAACTCTAGAAGCCTTCCAGAGCCCCAGAGAAAGATTCCTATTGGCCACTGGAGAGAACACTCCTGGAACGCACTACCTCCTCCATCCCTAGAAGCTAAAGCAGTGCTGGTTGGCACGCTCCTGTCGGGTGAGGATGTAGCAATGCTGAGGGAGCCAATCAGCCCCACAGAGCAAAGCTGAGCTTTGTTAAGAATTTTACTGCAACAAGAAGTGAAACCGCTGTTATACAAACAGAACAAGAAGACAAGGAAAAAGAAGCTATAGTAAAAATAGGAGAGCGCAACCCACAAGCTTTTAACCTTATTGGTAGAGGCCAATATTTGCACCCTTTCTAACTACTGTACATACTGGGTGGTTCTGCTCATATGCTGTTGCTCTTCCAAGAAAGGAGATCTCTGCCTGGCAGAAATCCAGGGGGGGGGGGGGGGAGGAACTGCTACTACCCACTGCTGCTGCACCTCAGCCAAAGATAAGCTGAGGGAACCCAGGATGGGGGGGGGGGGAAGACAAGAGAACCCAGGACAAGGTGTGTGAACGTACTTTGCGCATACCAATAGACCCCAAATCAGACTGTGTCCCAGGGCCTGATGTTCAGTCCTCCTTGTAAAAAGCAGACCCCATTCCAGTTATCTTTCAAGTAAGCATGCAAACTGCCCCTTTAAGGAGACCACACACAGCGTGGTACCTCCCCATTCTTGGCTAACACAATTCTCACACAGAATTATTAACAGCCACTGTTCAAGCGAAGTTTTCACCTTAAGCAGTCAGTATCACCCAAATTCTAAGCACTCTGAGGAGCTGCTGCAAACAGAATTTGTACTTTATAGCCGAGGACAGCCTCCCAGATATACCTATCTGAACAGTAAAACCCAAGTCCTCTTAATGGGAGCTGAATTCTGAAAATTATATTTGGACTCATAATAATATACAGTATTTATATACCGTTTCTTGGTCATTGGATTTCTCCTCCGACTTTAATCCAAGGTGGTGTACATGGGCAGGCTTTCCCAACACCCCTAATGTTTTGTTTTTTTAAAACGATATATAAATGTCCAATCTTTCGTGAACAACTACATTCCAGGTGGTATCCTTTTGCAGTCTGGCTTTTCTGCTGGCCGGCACCTCCCACACTCGACCAACGCAGTACCGTAAGTTTATACCATCACGTAATATGGATTAGTTACTTGACTTTGATATCCACAATCTTTATAGTTTCCTAAGCATGCTCACGGATGAAGCAACTTTTCAATTATGACCGGATCGGGCCGGTCTCGCGCGGGCCAGTGGTTCCCCACCACTGCCTTAAATTGACCTTAATGTAACCCAAGATCTACTACTACTTACCTCCAGGATCAGAACTTAAAGTTCTTGTTGAGAGATGCTTTTTCACAGACACTTCTCCCTACAAAAAACAACAAATATTGCAGTCTTCAGTACAAAAAAGAAAGCAATCACCACCACCACTCGGCAGCCAAACTGACAGACAGTTTAAAGTAGGGTTTGTTGTTTTTTTTAAAATAAACCAAACAACAAAACACATGGATTGTTTAGGCGAGGCAGGGATTTGGCAATTGACTGTATTAGCCATCCAAAATAGCAGAAGACTAGATGGGGGGGGGGGGGGGAGTGTTTTTTTTTTTTTTAAATCCAGGTCAAAAGAAGAATGCTGTGGCCTTTTAAACAAATCACTTTCTAAAAATCTCCTACTCAGTTAATGGGGCTTCAGAAACTTGTATTTCTTATAATTCAAATCTAGAAATCAGTTAGGAGTATTTTTTTAATTTATTTTTTATTTATTTTTCACATTTTTATACCACCCCTCCAAGGAGCTCAGAGTGGTGTACATATTTCCTCCCCTCCTTTTTGTCCTCACAACAACCCTGTGAGGTAGGTGGGGCTGAGAGATAGTGACTGGCCCAAGGTCACCCAGGAAGCTTCGTGGCTGAGCGGGGATTTGAACCTGGATCTTCCAGGTCTAAGTCCAACTCCCAAACCACTACACTAGACTAGAACTAGAACTAGCTAGAAACCACGTACAAGTCATACAAATTTATATGTTATTAAATTAAGTCTGGATTATGACTCTTTATAAGAGAGTTCCCTGGTCTCCGATATGGTGGCAGAGAAGCTAGAGCACAAACAATATGAAAATTAAAGAGGAAATTGAAACATGGATAACCACTGAAAAAACAAAATACTGTACATCCCTAACATTCAGGACCTGAGACAAATATATTTTTTTTCAGATTAATTTGGAGCAGATTTGGAGCAGAAGCAACCAGTGACAGAAGTCACACTACAAGATGCCCTTCAGAAACTCTGATTTCCACCCCACCAGCTATGATGGTATCAAAAGAGCAGTAGTAGGTAGACAACACCTCCCCCCCCCCCCGATTAGTATGTATTCCCATGGTTTTCCACAGGAGCTATTTCATAGATTAGCAGCCGATGGTGTTTGGACTGGTGCTGGTCCACAGACTACTGTTTGACTAGCACTGGTTTAGAACACTAGAGGAAGTATTTAAAGCAGACCAATCAGCTTGCAATACACACACTTAAGGCTGTGTACAAATACATAGAACTTTCCACCAAATATATGATTGGTACTGCCAGTTTTAACAGCATGATCATTTAATTGGGCATTTAACTTAATCATTAAATACTTTAAGTGATCATTTAATCATCTCCCCTCCCCTCGTAGCTTAGCACCACTGGAGTAAAAAATGCTAGAAACGTTTGCTGATGTAGCTATTCCCCTTTGTGCTGCTGCCACTGCCACCAAGTATTCCTTAGCACTCAAGGAACTCACTCTTGAAGAACAGTCTGGATACTTTTGGGCACAGGTCTCCCACTTCAGACTGTAGTGCAAGTCTAGAACAATTTTGTTAACAGTAGGAACTCAACCCAGAACTACTGTTGATGGGGTCACTTGCAGTGAAGAGCCAAGGAGCCATGCCAAGAGCTGCTGCTACCCAAAAACCACAATGGGAGACTGTCTGCTGCAAAAATGCTCCACCATGACAGTCTCCGTTGCTCCAGCAATGCATATTCCTGATCTGTAGTCTAGAATAGGCATGAGAGGAGCCAGAAGCTGCAGGGACTTGTGTGAGGGTTTTAAAAGCCCATTTTAAAGCTGACGATGAGGTGAATGGGCCAGAACCTGAGATCTGGAAGCAAGAGACTGATCAGTTGATCAATGAAGTCACCAGAGGGGAGGATGAAACGTACGAAATCTTAAACCCCTCCCATCTCAACATGCATCTGGGGCACAATAGCCAAGGGGGGGGGTTGCCCTCCCCTTTTGTGTTTCCTTTTCTTTTCTGGAGGCCATCTCCCTCTCTTGCTCTCCTCCCACGTTTTGGAGGCACGCACGAGCAGGGGGACCAGAGTGAGGCTGAACCAGGTGCCCATCCCCTGTGCCTCCTCCTGTCCTGAGGGATATGCTAGAATTAACCTACACACCCTGGGATTCTCAAGCAACATATTATTTAGCAAGAATGATCTGTTAGGAGCTTACTGGCAGAGGAAAATTAACTCACGCTGGATTAATTCACAAGATGAGGGGGGACTACAAAAACCATGTTGAGGAAGAGAAATAGTCACATGAGTCAGTCCTCACATATGTCAAAACGTTAACAACAACAAAAGCTATAGAGTCAAACGAGAAAATAAAGTTACTTTTATTTTCCAGTCAAACACTTCCTGCACTCCAGAACTATTTCCTACTAATGTCCATTGTTCCTTCCTACGTTCTAAAATATAAACCACATAAGCAAGAAGTTTTTTGTTGACTGTACAAAATATTTTTTATCTCTTAAGTCACTATAGTTAAAGGGTCTCTAAAATGACAGTACAGGAATACCACTTTAAGAAAAGGAGCAGATAAGAAATTACTGGGTCGAACAGTCTCAGAGAAAATTTTGCTGACTGGAGAAGAATTCAGTTCCTAATCTCAGCTAACATATGACCGGATCTGACATAATGAAAAGACATAAAACTGTCTACTCTAACATACCTTTCATATTAGAAGACAGAAACTATACATTTATTTATTTATTTATTTTTCACATTTTTATACCACCCTTCCTCCAAGGAGCTCAGGGTGGTATACATATTTCCTCCCCTCCTTTTTGTCCTCACAACAACCCTGTGAGGTAGGTGGGGCTGAGAGATAGTGACTGGCCCAAGGTCACCCAGGAAGCTTCACGGCTGAGCGGGGATTTGAACCTGGATCTTCCAGGTCTAAGTCCGACTCCCAAACCACTACACCAAAAATTAAAAACACATAAAAATTGCTACACTTATCAGACAAGCGGGTGCACATGAATATATTATCACACAATACTTCAAAGGCATCTAACCTCTTTGGTTATTAAAGCTGAATTCTCCAATCTTTCACGAGGTTTCAGAAGCAACTGGTCTCCTTCAGCTGATCCCAATGGCCCCCACGCATGTTTTTGAAGATTTCGCAGATCATCACTATCCGCATGTTGCAACTTTGGGAAATCTGAGAGGGAAATTTCAAAAGGAGGCTCTGGAAGAGACTCGGTGTTTAGAATCTGCTTGGATTTCCTATTCGCACCTTTAATAGGCCTGTCTAATAAAAGCAGAGTTTGTACACAATGAATATATTTATACTGTAGATACACAATTTTGTTTTTCATCATCTTAGTACAACACCTTCAGTACATTTTAGCAAAAAAAAGTGAATAATATGTACTAATATCTGCATAAATAGGAAAAAAGATGAATATACATATATTTTCTGCACGTAATGGTTAAGTTAAAACATACCACTCAGTAGAGATATTTTGAGAACTACGTCATAACTCAGACTGCAAATTTAAAAGCTAATTTGCCTCTAAATGTTGAGGAACATAAAATAGTTTATGGTGACTAAAATACATAAATACATTTTGCTATAAGCAAAAACCACTACAATTACATTACCTCTTTCCCTATAAAGTCTGTTATATCAGTTAAGTATAATGGCATTCGGAACACAATGATGGGCAGCCCAATCCTATCCCCGTTCATGGCCGCTCTGAAGCAGCACGGAGGTCTACTCGGGGAAAAGGGACCTTCATCCCCTTCCCCCGGTGTTGGACGGGGAAGATCCGATGGGCCTCCTCGGATTTCCTGGCGGAAGTCAGAGGAGGCCATGCAACGGCCGAGCCGGCCCAGAGGGAGACAGGGACATGGCGGCCGCCATCCCCCCCCCGGCCGACTTGACCAATGGTCCCCTTCCCTCGCCGCCTGGACCGCCCCTGCCGGAGCTTGACTTACCTCCTCCGGCAGCCGCAGGGGCGATCCGACGGCGGAGTGAAAGTAGCCGACCTCCGCGACAGCCACCCTTACTCCCGAGTCATCGCAAACGTGCTTCATGGCACGTCCATGATGGCTTCGGGCGACAGAGTGCTCGTTCCATCACCCGATCGTTCCATTGGATTGCGCAGTTAGAGAGGAATCCTATTGTGGACATTATATGAATGTTATCCCACTTCAAACTCAAACTTTTCTTGTGACTGGAAACAACTGTTCACTCTATTCTGCAAAATACTGGACCAATCAATAATTATAATGTACCTGCTATATTAGGATTTCTGCCATGTGGAGCTGTGTGAAATGAACTCTCTGCTGATCTGCTAGAAACGTCACTTCCATTAGGCCTCTGACCCTCCACTTTGGATTCATCAACTTTTGGTCGCCTCTGTACAAAATAATTACAGAAACAAAATATACTTTTCCAAAATTGTTTTCCTTCTTTAAATTGTTCACCATGTTCAGTTATATCTTATGCGATTGAAATTTCAGTAAAAAACAACAGTAGCAGTAGATGATAATGATGTTTACTGTTCAATAGCCAATGCAAATAGAATACTTTGTATTTATTCTATTTACTGTTTGTATCTTTTACAACCTAGATAATTGCCACTATAGATGCATAAAATATCTCTGAGAAACACTGGCTATATACAAAGAAAATTAATCATCAGCTGAGTTAAGTACCACTTAAACCAATGAGATAAGTTAATCTTGACTAGCTCAAGTTCCATTCATTCCAATGGGACTTAGCCATGGTTGTCTTGGATACAACTGTTAAGAGTTTCTTTTATTTAACCATGAATGTCCTCAAAAATTCGTTGGTTCAGCTAATTTTTCCCAGTTAAAACAGCCCTAGATTGACCGTACTTCTCAGAAACACTTAAGAAACTCTCCCAAATCCCAATGAGCGGAGCAAGAATGCCTACTGCTTGTATGCACAGAGTTCCCTGTGAAGAAATATGAGGGCATTCTTACAAATGCTCTCTCTCCAATTACAGCTTCCACTGCTGCTTTGCCAGTTCTCATACCAGAAACCGAGATTGCCAATTACAGGCAATTCTTTCTCCACCCCTGAACAGTTTATGAAACTCATCTCCCCACCTTCGTGAGTGCCAAAGATCAGCAAAGGGCAAGTCAGACATTTCTTTGTACAGCAGGATCCTTGCTAAACTAATATGAGGTGATCAGGTTACTGTCTATCTGGGATAAAAACTAGTCCCTCCCCTGGCCCTGCCTAGGAAGAGGTGCAGCTATAGTCTCAGTTAAAGGGAAAGGGCAAATGATTCACAGTTCTGGGAGGGACTGGATGCAGAAACAAGTATTGAAACAGATTAACAGCCCAATCCTGTATAGAATGCAGCCAGTGTCAGCGGAGCTAGGGTACACCTTGGGCCTTTCCCCCGGTGTCGGGCCCAATGGCCCCAAGCTATTTTGCTGGCATACATCCAATGAGACCGTGTAAGGCCGGCCAGGCCTGGGAAGGGGGTAAGGATATGATGGAGTGCACCTCCGATAATCCTTCCCCCCTCCCTGGCCTGCCAACCGCCCCACCCCAGCCCGCCCTCCTGTCGCCCGGCACAGCACTTACCTGCGTCCGGCAGTGGAGTGAGCAGTGCTGGCCTCTGCACCGCTTGCTCCCAGGGTGCCACGACAGAGCGAGTGCTCCGCCAAAGATGCGCAGGATTGCGCTGTAAACGTCTTCTCTTACAACTGTATCCAAGGGGACACAGATCTGTGCTATAGGACCTTATACCAAATTACTCTGTTGGTCCATCTATCTCAGTACTGGCAACACAAACTCAGTACTGGCCACTCAGTAGTGGCTCTCCAGCATTTCAGACCATTTTTTCTGCCCTACAAGAGATAGCAGGGATTGAACCTGGGATCCTACCACTAAGCCACAACCTTTCCCCACAGAGTTTTACCTGAATTCACACAACTGTTTGTGATGGAGTTTCCATGTGTGGCTGTAGACGCAGGATGGAGTTACGAATACTAGACAGAATTATATGAATTATAAAGCTGAAACAGACTGCTAGCTAATATCCTACTACTGTACTTATATTTATCTAAGGACTTCCCACCACCACCCGCATAAGAAGCTAGCCATGCACAGTGCACAGCCAGTGTTTTGTCCTCATATGTCCCAAGTAGCCACACCGGATGTCAGAGATCGGGATTGGGATCAGAATCCTTTGAAGTGGAGCCCTCACCCTAGAAGACAGACCTATTACAGTACTATAATCCATCTACTGGTACTGTGAAAAAGAGAGAAAAACAGAAATCACCTACCATGATATCATAACTTACCCTGGGAGTATATGCAGCCTCTTTTCTGACAGCAAAAGTCTGTTTGCCATACTCTCTGTCCTGTCTAGAAGAGCTGAAGAGCTTATTGGTGTTGTTATCCTCATACTGAAAGGTGGTCACTGCATATGGATTTGGTGCAGCTTCAAGTGAATAAGGAGGACTGGGATACTCCCCAAGCGAACGGCGTCCCTTACACCTCTGAGCTACATATGGGGAACGAGAGGTGGAGTTGTCCCATGGCACATCTTGAGCGTACACCTGTTGTCTAAATAAACATATTTCTCTTTAGCTGAACAGTTCAAACATGACAACCTTTTACCAGAAATAAATAATGAGATTGCTTGAATGCGTTTCTGTTGGGTGCCAAAACGTACGTACGTGTGTGCGTGTGTTTTTTTAGTTCAAATGTTATCAACTTATGAAATTAATAGGATTCCCAGCAAATCTGTTATAGCATAAAGATAAATTCTGTTTTAAGCTATAATCAATCCCGAGTGAATCCCTTGGTTTAATTTTCCGAAGCATCCAGTGGGAAATGAGCATAAAGTGAAAGCGGAAGCAGCCAGCCCTTTCTGCGACAGTTCACAGAAGGAGCTTTGCCTACAGTGCACTGCAGCACCAGAGCGCTCAACGTAGGGGGTGAACGGCTGATCTGTTAAACCAGAGAAGCACGCATTCATTTGGGATGTGGAATTCCTTCTGAAAATTGAATGACTAACTTACTGAGAGAGAAAAAGATGATATGGAAATATGCATACAACACTATATTGACAGAATGCATAGAATTTCAGAATATTTCCAGTTCTTAAAATGCTAGTGTCACATGCTTAGATGTCAACCCAACACAGACCAGAACCAATATTGCAAATACCAAGCCACAAGCATCGGTTTTTATGAGCTAGGGATTTTTCTAGTTCCACTGCATATCAAGTAAGACCAAGACTGAACATTCTCCTGGCCCCCTTTCAAACTGAATGGCTTTCTATAGAGCAGGATTTTGATGACTTTCAATGGTACACAATACCTTTTCAATAAAAAAAGGGTTAGTAATACACAGGATGCAATACAAAAGGAATAGTATCTCTGGAAGCCTCATTATACTTCCAGTGGGAGTCAACCAGCTCCCACCATCTGAGATACACATTTTAACATGGAGTGTGGCAGAGTATACAACGGAGTATTTTAACATGGTGTATGGCACAGAAACATACTGCCTCATATGGAACAGCTTATTCACATGTAACTCAGAGCACCATGTTGCAAAATAATATACTTCATGTTGAGCTAAAGACAAAAAATATCTTACATCCCTGAACAACAGGGGTATAAGCTACAGTACTGGGGCTGTAATGGGCTGGGAAACATTCACAGATAACAAATCCCATTTGTAAGGAGACAAGGCTCCACACTCCTCACCAGAGAGCTGAAAATTAATGCAACCCTGAACCAGTCCATTTCTCTGTTCCAGTGCATGGGAACCCTCTTTCTGTAGTTGTCAACTTGTTCAACAGGGTCAACATCTGACTCAATCTCAGTTGTCATTAGAAATAGGGTTCCTATCCCTCATACAGAAAGAACCCACATACTTTTCACTCTTTTTATAAAAAAAAATATGAAAACTTAAAACTGCAAATTTGTAGCACAGAGACTCATGCCCCAATCCTGTCTGACAACAGACCAACAGAGCAACTGTTCTGTAGGCTCAGGGTGTTGCAAATGTGCTGTAAGGCATGTTTACAGCACCCAGAGAGTAAGCGGCACCGTCGGAGAGGCTTGTGCAGCTCCTCTGGCGCCACAAAATGAAGCAGTGCTGTGGTGGAATGGTAAGGCCCCGCTGGGCAGTGGAGGGGCGGGCAGAATGGGGGCATTACGGGAGGGGAGCCCAGGAAGGGGGAGGGATCAGCAGAGGCCTCCTCTGCCATATCCTATTCCCCTTCCTGGGCCTTACACGGGCCTCTCAAATGTACACCAGCAAAATTGCTTGCGTGCATTCGAGGAGGCCCATCGGGACAGCTGGCGTGTTACTCAGGGTAAAGGGGTAAACATCTCTTTACCCCAAAGAGACTGCCAGCTATGCCAGGGACAGACCCAATCCTGCACAGGATGCACTCCTTATGATCTCCACCGCATCCTGCTAGACAGGATTGGGCTGTCAGACTACCAAAACAAGAAGTGTGCCGTCACACACCCACACACAAACAGTGTCAGTTTAAAACAATGCAGGGGCCAACTTCCCACATAGTCTGATAAGCCATTTCTTGAAGAATAAAAAAAGCAGCAAAGAGATTGCTTTGGGAGCAAGAGATCATTTACAGTCATACTGTGGTTGATAGCAATTGTTCACAACACATAGCCCCAAAGCCACCATCATCTGTGAAACATTTTAGGAAGTGGATTCAAGGTTGTGGTCTAAATTAATACATGTACGTATGTATGCCCATTTATAACCAAAATACTATATAAAATTTAACTCACCCAACATCTAAGGAATCTAAATTCAAGACCTTGGTAAGCGAACAGTCCCCCAAGAAATGAGATGTAGAAGGGTACATACTTATCCACTGGTGGCTCCTGAACATATGGGTAGTATAAATATCTAGGAAAGACACATGCTTCTGAGGGTTCTGACCATGCCACTGTTACCGCCGCATATTTTGGGACAAACGGTTTGACCTCTGCTGATAACTTGATGCCCTGAGAAACAAAAGGGTTTTTGGCTACATGCACTTTGAGATGAACCAAAATAAGAGAAAAAGCTCCATCTATGTGAGCAATACTGTCACAAGAAAGCAAGGCTAGTGCCTACTAGTTCTTCTGCTCAACCAGAACAGGTCTGAAGAAACTAAATCCATAACAGGAACTCTCTAATAACACCAAGACCATGGTGCTTAGCAAACAGCTTTTTAAAGATATAAATTTCATAAATATCTGACTTTAAATTACTAGTGTAAGAATTCTAAGAGTACAAGTCTCTATATTACATGCTCTGCAGAAGTTACCAGGAAAATAAACTCGTTCGCTTTTCATTTCTTTAAAATAAATCCACACTTGTAGAAGACACTTCTACACTAGGGTGGTGCAGACAATGTGAACATAGCTAATAAGTGATTGGAAGTGGGCTGCAGGATCACACACTCCCTTCTGTGACCCCAATCTTTCCCTTCTCATGCAAGAATTCCTCTTATTCCCAAAACATCCTTTACCCTTATTTGCTTCTGGGTTCTAAAAACTAGGCTTAATGTCATCCAGGTTTAATGCCAAAACAGGGTAAAAAGCAAATGGGAATGAGGAGGGAGTATGTAATCCCACAACTCACTTCCAACGAGTTAGCTAGTTAACAGCCAACTAACATTACATTGGCTCTCCGATGCAATCTAAGACAGCACAGCCAAGAGAAAGAAAAAAAGCTTTCAGGCAACAGTCAAGTGCCTGAACCCCCTCTGGTGGCTGCATCTGTACTCAAAACAAAATAAAAATTCAGTCCATAATATGAATGGTTTTATTTCTGCAGTTCATGTACTGTATTTGGTTGTTCATTCATTGGCAAACTTGGACACTTATCATACTCAGGCTACTTTTAAGAAATACAACACACACATCTAACAAATACAAATGACACCTAGTTACACCAATCTACAGCGCAATCCTATCCAACTTACACCACAGATGTAACCAGCGGTATAGCGAGAATGGGAGACCCCAGAACGGAAAGGGGATTCAAATTCCCTTTGAATCCCCTTTTGGAGAGAATTTGAATCCCTTTCCGTGCTGGGGCCTTCCGTTCTCGCTGCACCCCTGGTTACACCGGTGGTGTAAGTTGAATAGGATTGCGCTGCTACAGTAAAGAGATATCCAGGTTTTGTCTGATGGCGATACCTGTAGTTTATTATATAAATGCAGTCCCCTAATTATTTTAGCACTATTACATCAGGACTGAGTATAATGTTAGACCAAACTTTTCAAGCTATACTGAATCTCCAAAAAATGTTAGAGTTCTGTGAATATTGCACCATGGCACCTTTTTTTTTTTCAACTACACCATCACGGAAACCCCTTGAATATTTTAATTAACCATCCACATAGATTTGCTTCTCTTATCTGCAATCCAATTATATTAAAAACATATCCCTAGGCGTTCAGCTGTGTTTTTGTTTATGTAGGATTTAGGCTGACATGGCTATTCCACAATGGAGAAAGGCTCACTAAACACTAAGGCCCCAATCCTTCCAGCAAGCGTTAGTTAATGACAATGGCTTCCCACCGAGACCGACAGGTCATAACGGTGACTGATGCCCTTTGGCTGGGGGCCAATATTCGTATATTCGGGTGCAAAGCCACATCTCCCAAAACCTAATAGCTAGACTACATCTGCAAACTATACTAAATATTTATCTCATTTTGTCTTTATTACATCATTTATTTATTCAACTTTATTCAAAAAAGCAACTTTATTCAAAAAAGAGAATACACAATGCAGTCAAGCAGCATTATCTTTAGAAATACTAGTTTTAGACAAACTGGAGAGTACTATGCACAAACTTAACGTGAAGAACAAAGTTCTGTTACCAGTACTTCTCTTTCCCCTTTATTCACTACTGAATAAAGAGGAACACTTTCTCTGAGCAGACAAAAAAATGGCATCTTAAGATGCTTGCTTTCAAGGCATGCTTTCAACGGGAAAAGTCAATTTGTTAAATTCACTTGATGAAGTGGGCAGTTGTCTCTAAACAACTGTCACAATAAGCCAGTTAGCTTGTGCCAAAGCTACACACTACCACACAGATACACTCTGCAACCAGATGGTCCCTGTGTGGCTTGAGGAGTCAAGGGGGCGTGTGTGTCACCATTTCCAAGCATCAATTGCACCCCTCCCCCGTTTTATTCTTTCATGCAGTTTCAAAAGGTATGTGAGCATTCAGACAGGCATGGCTCTCCAACTTCATAACCGGGATGAGCACCGCACCCTAGAGTTGGACACGACTGGACTTAAATGTCAAGGGATACCTTTACCTTTAATCTACTGGAGTTTAATTTCCAGAAAAGAGCTAAAGGAAACAAGAGCTAGTCCCTATATCACACCCTTATGACTGCAACACAAAGTCTTGACCAATTTGTTAAATTTCATTTGGATCTGTTAACAACTTTTCTTTGTACAGCAGTATCAGCTGACGAACAGAATGCATGATTCCAATTTCAACCAAGTTTCATAAATCAAGGATCACGGTTGTTGCCTTGGTTTTGCCTACAGAGGTTCTGTGTGTGACAGGAAGAAATTCAAGCTTACTGCAGCATCCCCATGGGAGAAAAAGCATCACCTGTTGAATTTCTGCCAGTCATGATATCCTTAAACATACCAGAGCCCTGCAAGAAAAAGCGATTGCAACCCTATTAGAAATGGGGTAGCAAAGAAAAACAGGGCAGGGAAGAGGACAAAACAGGAAAAGCCCACTCAAAAGACAAGCAAAGCTTTAAAATGGTGCTGAAAAAATGAAAACTCTAATAGGATATCCAATATGGCCAACCTATGTTGACATTAAGGCTGCAATCCTACACATGCTTACCTGGAATACGCCCCACTGATCACATGGGACCTACTCCTGAGCAAACATGCTTAGGGCTGTGCTGCAAGTCTTCCTTGGGGAGAAAGCTTTCATACTATCTTGTTCCAATGACAATTACAGCATATTATATGTCACATTAAAGGGTTCATCATCATAGCACCTGATGCCGATCTTTTTTTAATAAATAAAGCCAAGGGATTGTTACAACCCCTCTTTTTCGTCTTCAAAAAAAGAAATTAGCACCATCTTTCGTGGACATAGGGAATAACAGAATGATTTTTCCCCCGTCCGGCTGCTGGTGCCAGTGACGCATTTAAAACAGGAAGGGCTGCAACGGAGCAGAGAGCGTCTCCCTTTTCCTGGAGCCTTCCAAGACCCAGCATTGCATAACCAATAGCGGGTGGGGAGGCTGAAGTATCCGGTCTTTTCCGCAGTTCCAGCCTAGCACCGCTTCCCTTCTTACCTCGCTGCCCGCCTCCCGCTCTGAAGTCATAGCGGGGGCAAAAAGAAAAAAGAGGGGCGCGAAAAAGGCGACACCCCTCCAACGGCGACTTCTATATTCTGAGCCTCAACCACCAGCCCAGCCGGCGCGCACAAAAGCCGAGCAGGGGACGTCGCGCGAGTCTCCTGGTGTCATAACCAATCGACAGCGGCGCTTCAATCATGTGACGGTCATCGTGACGCCAGAGGAAGACTCATAGTGTTTCAGGCAAAACAATACATACACTACAGTACTTGAAACCCGCTGCCGTCCTGTTGAAGGCTCTTCTGTTGGGGGATGACAGGAGTTTGTTGACAACTAAACTACCCGACAACTAGTGCAGAGCGTATAATATGTCTGGGTTTCATTCCTCATAAACAATTGCAAAATATTTTTTTAAGTTCATTTATAGCTTTTATCATTACAAAGCACAATCCCATGACTTCAATGAGGAATACTGCCAGGAAAGTGGCTATAGGATTATGTTGTAATGGTTTGTTTATTTATTTATTTACTTACTGTATTTATATACCGCCTTTCTCAGCATCAGATTTCTCATCAGATTTATTCAAGGCAGTTTACATAGGCAGGCTATCCTAGAACCGATAAGGGTCTTTACAATATTGTTCTATTCATATGTAGAACCTTCCATACACAAGATGGTTCCTTTCGGAGTGCAGCACTCCTTCTGGCTTGTGCTCTGCACTTCCAAGATTTGTCAAGATGTTATCTCTCTAGCAGCTGACTCCTCCACATTCCACGCTCTCATGCTGCCTTCTCAGTGTCTTTGCGAGGTCTATCAGCAGCTTCCGTCTCCCATCCAAGCGAGAACCGACGTCAACCGTGGTTAGCTTCTTCAGGCAGGTCACTGGCTCAACCTCCAGGCATGGAGGTTATGGGTATGCCCTTATTTAAAATATTTCAATTGTCTGTTTTAAGCTTGACTGCTATTACAGTAGTTTTAATTTTGCTACTTATAGTTATTTACTATTTTAAGCCTATCTGTATGTAACCAAACATGACATTTAATAATTAGCACATATATAGGCACCTCTCATTTTACCCAGGGTTCACATTTTTGGAAAATAGTGTAACTCAAAAACATGTAAATTTAATTTTTTTTACCAAAAGTGTGTAAATCACTTTTTTTTAGGGAAAAAGTCATAACACGTGTTTAGGACTGGCAACTTCTGCTTGCCCAAGATGGAGTGGGTGAAGAGTTGATGAGGGAGGCTATAGATCTCCAAAGCTGAAAAAGCAAAGATACCACTTTCAATTTGTGGCAAGCTGCAGCAGCTCTTTGAACGCCACACAATGAACACCAGCATACACAACTAGGCGGTGGGAGCATGCAGGAAGTTTGACTGTGTTATTTCAAAAATTTGCATATGTAAACAAATTTACAGTATTAAATAAGCATGGTATTTGTCATGCATAGGGGAGCAGAAATCCCCCTTCTACGCTGGTAATAGGTAATATTGCCAGAGCAGTGGCATCGTTAAGGGCAGGGGGCCGTCGAGCTCAGAGGGGTGCACTGCTGCTGAATTTCAGCAGCGCTGCGGCAGCAGTGTACCCCCTCCAGAGGTCAACATGCCCCCAAGCTCGACACAAGCCAGAGGCAAAAGCAGCCGGGGGGGGGGGGTGCACCACTGAGGTGACAGTGACTTAATTTCTTACTGTCACCCCCTCTGTGGTGCACCCCCAGAGGCAAAAAAAAAAAAAAAAAAAACAACCTAAGAGGCTTTTTAAAGCCTCTTTTTGGCCATTTTTTCTAGGTCATCCCCCAACTGTGGCTTTTTAAAGCCTCTTTTTGGCCATTTTTTGTAGGTTCATTTTTTGTAAACCCTAAGTGCAAACCCTACCGTACAATTGCACTCATTTCACATGCTAACAAGGTTATGCTCAAAATCTTACAAGCTAGGCTTCAGCAGTACGTGAACCGAGAACTACCGGAGGTACAAGCTGGGCTTCAAAGAGGCAGAGGAACTAGAGATCAAATTGCCAACATGGGTTGAATCAAGGAGAAAGCACGAGAGTTCCAAAGAAACACCTACTTCTGCTTCATTGACTACGCAAAAGCCTTTGATTGTGTGGATCACAACAAACTGTGGCAAATTCTTAAACAGATGGGGGTACCAGACCACCTTACCTGTCTCCTGAGAAACCTGTATGCGGGTCAAGAAGCAACAGTTCGAACCGGCCATGGAACAACCGATTGGTTCAAAATTGGGAAGGGAGTATGGCAAGGCTGTATATTGTCACCCTGCTTATTTAACTTATATGCAGAGTATATTATGAGAAATGCAGGGCTGAATGAATCGCAAGCCGGAATCAAGATTGCCAGGAGAAATATCAACAACCTCAGATATGCAGACGATACCACCCTAATGGCAGAAAGTGAAGAAGAGCCTCTTGATGAGGGTGAAAGAGGAGAGTGCAAAAGTTAGCTAGAAACTCAACATTAATAAAACTAAGATCATGGCATCTGGTCCCATCAATTCCTGGCAAATAGAAGGGGCAGAAATGGAAGCAGTAACAGATTTTACTTTTTTGGGCTCCAAGATCACTGCAGACGGAGACAGCAGCCATGAAATTAAAAGACACTTACTCCTTGGAAGGAAAACTATGGCAAATTTAGATAGCATAATAAAAATCAGAGATATCACCATGCCAACAAAAGTTCGTATAGTCAGGGCGATGGTGTTCCCAGTAGCAATGTATGGTTGCGAGGAGTTGGACCATAAGGAAGGCTGAGCGCCGAAGAATAGATGCTTTCGAACTGTGGTGCTGGAGAAGACTCCTGAGAGTCCCTTGGACTGCTAGGAGATCAAATCAGTCAATCCTAAATGAAATCAACCCTGACTGTTCCCTGGAAGGACAGGTACTGAGGCTGAAACTCAAATATTTTGGCCACCTAATGCGAAGAGAGGACTCTCTGGAGAAGACTCTGATGCTGGGAAAGACTGAAGGCAAAAGGAGAAGGGGAAGGCAAAGGATGAGATGGTTAGACAGCATCACCGATGCAACGAACATGAAAATGAGCGAACTCAGGAAGATAGTGGAGGACAGGAAGGCCTGGCGGGATATGGGTCATGGGATCACGAAGGGTCGGACACGACTTAACGACTGAACAACAAGTATAGAGCTGCAGAGCGAGCTCTAAGCCATCGCAAATGTGCAGTAAAGCACATTTGCAAAAACTCGCAATGCAGCCATTACTCCACCGCCAGATGAATCCTGTGGCTGCCAGAGATAGGTAAGTGAAGCACCAGCAGGCATGGGGGAGGTCTGGGTGGCAAAGGAGGCCGAGGGTTAGTAGAGCCAGCCCTGGGGGTATGGGGATGGCAGCCGCCATATCCCCATCCCATTTCCAGGCTGGCCTTTACACAGCCTCCTCAGACTTATACCAGCTAAATAGCTGGCAGAAATCCAAGAAGGTCCATTGATGCCTCCCCGTGTTACACTGGGGGAAGGGGACAAATGGCCAGGCCAATCATGATCTGTCTGGAACAGGGATAGGATCGGGCGAACAGGCGGCCCTGGGACTACCCCAGATCTTTAGGCAGGATTGCACTGATGTCACAACTAACATGTGTTATTGATTTAAGTGATGCTTAGTCATGACAAATTTCCTTTGGATACCACCTCTTGAAATTCTCACTCCATCTGTACAGGAAAAACTCAAAATCTGAAAATACTTAATAGTTCTATACCACAGTAAGGTTTCAGTATATAGCATTAGAATTTTAAAATGCATCTGTCAGTTTCAGTTCAACTACATTTCATAATTGTTTTGTTAAAATCCATCTCTGTATGAAGCAAAAATACAATTCAGTTTTTCTCAGGGGCGTAGGCTGATATGGGGCCCTGGGGCAGTGGGCCCCAGGGCGTAAGGGCGTAGAGGCTCCTGGGGGGGCGTAGAGGGCCTCTGGAGGGGCGGGAGACATCCTAGGTTTCGGTTTTTTCTTTTGTTTTTTCCTGTTTTTTTCCGGGTTTTTTAAAGGTTTTTTTTAGAAGTAACGGGGCTTTGTAGTTTTCCCCCTCCTTGCATTGCAGCCTTGCCTAGCAGCCCAGGAGTCCTGATTCCCCCCCCCCCCCAGAGGGCATTAAGGGGCAATACACTTTCAAGTTTATTCTGCAGAGCAAAATTCACATCATTATGAATGCCTCATCATGTGTGCTGCTGGAAATGGAGACAGGAGGTACAAAGTGGACAAGGAGGCTTCCAAACTGAAATCAAAAAATCCCAAAAATTTGCTGCGCTGTGGGGCGTAAAGGATTACGGCCGCGCGTTTTTATGGGGGGGGGCGTCAAGGGTTTGGGCCCCGGATCAAAAATGGTCTGGCTCCTCCTCTGGTTTTTCTTAAAAGGTCAATCTGTCATTTCTGCATTGAGATTAAGGAACTCCAAGTACAGTGCTGAGTGCATGCAGTGATTCCAGGGGTGCTCAGAATTCAGCTTTCTGCAACTCAGCTTTTATTATAGAACGAAAGCTTTCATGGCCAGCTACTAGAATACAAGACACAGGTTTTATGGGTGAAGTAGCCATGTAATTAAATATAAATACAACCGACGTTTCGTCTTAGATAATGTCTTAGGAAATAAGACGAAACGTCGGTTGTATTTATATTTAATTACATGGCTACTTCACCCATAAAACCTGTGTCTTGTATTTCAGCTTTTATTCTTTACTGTTTCTAGCCTTTAGTTGCCAAGATATACTAGTGTATAAGCTATGCTTGTTACATATCTCTGCAGCCACAGGGATGGCTGAATAAGATGCACCTTCCCATGATGAGCAAAATCAAAATTGTGCAAAGTACAAACAGTAAAAGTTATACAAGAAAAAGGCAAACCAACTAAATATGTAGAATTTATAAAGGACAGATGGCAACAAACTACATACAGGTGTTCAGTATAAGTCATTAAAAGACCAGCTCTATTGGGTCCTGCCTAAAAGGGACAGGGATGCACTATTAGAGGGCAGCAACACTAGTTGCAGAATACTAGTTAGCCGTTACTGGAAAGGGAGGTACAAGCCATGCAGCTCAGGGAATTGGAAGGATTTCATGTTCAGAGGCAGAACAAATTCTGTCATGACCAAAACCTATCCTTGCCTATATGAGCATTGCCAACACATGTGCCACTTCTCTCTTACACAGGGTTCCCTGGCAGACTATCAGATGGAAATCTAGATCAGGGGTTCTCAACCAGTGGTACTTCAGCTGACTCTTGGTGGTAGTTGGACCACTGCTCCAATGCAGCACTTTTGGCAATGCGTTTTTGCTCCTGAGAGACTCCTGCCTTTGACCAGGCCTCTCGGGAAAGCTGAGAAGGGCCCTCTCAACTGCCCAGAGCCTCCTACCTGCATTTTCTGACCTCCCGAAACCTGAAAACCCAGAAATAACTGGCAATGCTGTCATCACCAGTCACTTCTGGTGGTATGCAGCAGGAGAGTGGCATCTGAGGTGGTACTTGGGGGTTAAGAACCCCTGATCTAGGTAATTCTATTGCAAAGATATTCCTGCACACAAAGTCTTAATATGGGTAGCATTTAGCTGAGCGTTAGGTCTAACACATTCCAAGCTTGTGTAACTTCAGCAATTCTATATCCCATGTTATAACTAGGAAGGCAGCCTTACCTATTTTCTGCAGTTAGAACTGACTTACTAGTATCAGAGGATTTACAAGTGATAAAAACAATTTACACAATATAAAATCATTTGTTAGCAATTCTCCTATATTCTGCACTGAGGCCATGAAATGCATACAAGGATTATCTAGCATTAAAAACAGGTTTATTTCATCAGACCCATTTCAACAGTTAGAGCAACTTATCCTGTGGTTTCTAACAGTTGTAAGAAGGTACAATGCTAAGAATAAAAGCTCTAGATTGCTAAAGATTTGATGATCTAGTCAACACAAATACATGTAACTCAAACTTTATTGAACACACTTGACAGAATCAATAGGCACTTGTTAACAGTAAAGGAAGGTTTTCTCAAGACCATAGCAGCCAACTTTGTTTGCATTTTACTGAGCTCTGTTGCTGTGAATAATACAGCTCATGCACAGGTAATGACATTTGTACATTTTTTTCAAGTATTCACTGAATACTACCAACATATATACATAAAGTTCCAGAAGATTTTAGAGAATCTATTCATTTCTGCTGGCCTTTTGGAAGTGGTCTTCTAAAAAGGAGAATGTGTGGTTCTGTGAAGAGAAATAAGATTTGTTTATAGGCTTGCTTTGTCAAGCAAGGAAGACCAATTACCTATAATGTAGAATTCACAGCATTTCAGACAAGCTTTTCAGAAGTATTAACAAGTTGCACAGACACCAGATCCATCCTTACAATAGTACTCTATATTAGCCATTTGGTTTCTGAAGCCCTTTACACTCCTAAATGGAGTCTTAGGGAGCCGTGCTGGCATATGCACTGAGACTCATGGAGCCCAGAGCATCAGCACATGTGTGGAACAGAAGGTGTTCACTTATGGTGTGCTTGTGAAGCCTCTGAAGGGGTCTCAGGGAGCCCCAGGGCTCCTAGGAGCACACTTTGAGAAATGCTGCTCTATATGTACCAGGACATACATATATGTATTAAAGTCCCCATTCCCACTGAAATAAACGCTCTAGGAGGGGATTCCAGAAGGGCTTGCTACACACAACTTTTCACCTGGTTCATGAATCATATAGTGGACCCAGCCAAGACTCTGCTGAACACCAAGTCTTCTCCACTCTTCTTCAGACATTAGATGAGTTTTTGGTACTTGTTTTGAAAGCTCCCTCGGTAACATCACATGCCTAGCAGGGAATAGAAAGTTATAGTAGGTCACATTTTTGTAGCCATATATCGGTAGCTCCGCAAGGTTGGTAAAAAAAACTTTAAGTCTCCACGGCACTTGAGAATGTGCTTGAACATTTATCAACAGCTTTTCAAGGTATTTAGACTTCTGCCTAGGGTTTGTACCCAAACACCCCAAGTTGTTTAATGGATTTACATTTCATTTTATAATTATCTTGTTTGCCACCCTCAAGTATCTCTGTAGTAACACCCCATCAGCACAAATGCAGCAGCTAAAACAATGCAAACCACAGCAAATGGCTTAAAGGCTAGGATTGATGGTGTCAGTGTTCACATGATTGACAAGATAGTCAAATTTCAGTTTTTACTTCATAGACTACAAAAATTCTTAGCTTACTACATTTAACAAGTGAACTCTGTATACAAGGCTTGTAAACCACCATAAGCTCATAGTGCAATCTGCCTCCCTTCAGCAAAGCTTAAATAAAAGCTAGCTCATTTGGCTACAACTAAATAAGTTGCAGGTCATAATCAGGTTGTAACCTACAAGATTGTTCGAGCAATACCAAGATTCAGAGATACGGAAGTCTGGAAACAAAATCAAGGCTCTCTAGAAAACGTCCCCTGCGTCAAAAGGACTACAAAGTGGGGGTTTGCAGCTGGGCCTAAAATAGTGTTAAGTTTCCACCGACAGGCCCAGTTGCAAATCCACACTCACGAAATTCGTCAGGGGCTTAGCCATTACAGTATATTTCTCAGTCTAACGACGGGCTGTTGCAAGGCTTAAAAAAGTTGATGGGAGGAGGGCGTACGGGGACAGATGCACCACCGGGGCGGCCCCGACCGCCAGAGAGAGAATAGGGAGAGGGGGTCGCCAGAGACTATTGTATTGAGTCAAGCAGCAACAGACGTCACTTTGGTCGTCCTTCCAACGCAGAAGACTCTTCAGAGAGCCATGACGGGGGCGGGACAGGGGACATAATAAACTGCTCTTTCGAAAGTCTCGGGACCGGCCTGTCTAGCTCGCCCCTGCGGCTCCCACAGCCGCCTTCCAGGCCTTCTCCCGAGCAGCCCTTCTCTAGCCGCCGCCCCTCCTCGACTCTTTGTTTCTAGCCCTGGCCCGTTTCCTTGCCCGGGCGCGAACCCGCCTCTCACCCGAAGGAGGCTCCGCACCCGTCAATCCATTGTTTTCACCCAGAGAAAGAACAAGGAGCGAAGGATGGGCGAGTCGCAGGCGGGGAAAGGGGCCCGGACCCAAAGTGCGAGACAATCCCCTGAAGGAACGACAGCTCGACGGGAGGATTCAGCCGCCCACCCCCGGTCGTGCCTCCCCCATTCCCTCGCTCGTACCGGTATTCGTAGTTCTCGTCAAAGTACTTGTCCGAGTAATAGATCTGCTTGTGAGCCATGACGAAGGCGGTGGCCTCAGTCAGACACCTCTCCTCACAGCGAAGCCGCCCTCCGCCTCCTCAGTAAACAGCGGGTCCTGTTGCCGGTTAACCGACTTGCCTAAAGTCAACACCCCCCTTACCCCCCGCCCTACTCAATTTGAATCCAAGAACTCGACGCTGATTGGAAGGCGAAGCGGACTAATCGGGGCGCGCGCTCACACGTGATGTACACAGCGGCGAATCGATCTCACCCTCGCTCCCCCCAGCATGCTCCACCAATCAGAAGACGCGTTTCCAACGCATGCGCGTTGATTGTATAGCGTGGAAAGGGATGGGGAAAATTATTTGAAATTATTGTAAATAATATTCCTTAAGTGTGTGTTTGTGTGTTGAAAAAGCTAATACAGTTATTAAGAGAAAAAGACAAAAAAGCGATGCTTAGGCAAAACTTAGAGAGTGGTTTCTAGACTGCCTAGGTTAGGAGAGGAGGGTGGTAGGTAGGTGCTGTAGTGCATAGAGTGCAGTGAGACTGAGGAGTTTCTTGTCTTCGTGCAGTGTTGTCTCTGACTGTAACAAGTAATAGTGTCGTGATTACAACGATATTATTACAGCAATTACAATGATGCAGTGCAAAGGGTGGGAATGCACAGCCTCCTCTGTGTGTTTCCTCCGAAGTAAGTCCGGTGACTTCAGTAAGTGACGCTAATTCCCAAGTCTGCATGGTTGTAGCGGCAGGCAGCTTTCTTGGCCCTTTGCTTTAAAATAAATGAAACGTTATTTTCGTAAGCCTCGCTCAGTGTTCCACATTGAAGGGCAGGATATACATTTTTAAAATAAATAATTAAAACAATGGAACAGTGACTAAAATAGTTCTAGTATCTGCTCTCTTTAAGTTAAAGAAAACTTTCTGCAAAATTAATGGTTGATGCTTAGGGTAGGCTAATTATTGATTAAAATCAGGGTACCCAGAAAGTGAAACACCTCTGACATCTGATATAATGTAGTAATAGCTAAAGGCCCAATCCTGTCCTCGAGATACACCAGTATATGGACCATGTACAGTGGTGCAACTACAGCCCCACCAGTGTAGATGAAGACACCTGCATCTGCATGGATGTCAGTGCTGTGCAACATTGGAAAAACACCACACCAACATAGCTCAGATGTCACTCAGACGCCAGTGTGAAAGGTGTGATGCTTTGTGTTACTGGGAACCAATGGGGCTGGGGTGGGAAGTTTATTCCTCTCCAGACTGTTTATCCGGGATAACTGCTTGAAAGTATATTGAAGTAATTGGATTACACTGGATCGCCTATCCGGAGTAAAGTGTCCTTAAGTGGTGTGAATCGAGGATGTCTGGATGACAGCTCTTTCCAGGAGGTGAAAATTGACACATAGTTGGGTAACAAAACAAGTGTCAGCCAAAATTGTGTTTTGTACTGGTAAAGCTTTCAGAGGCCAGGAACCCCCCCCCCCGAAGGGTTTGAGCAGGAGGGATGGTTCTCAAATAGATGGTTTTCCTGTGTTTTATGTTGTGTGAAGCCTGCTTGACAGTGATTTAGCCCATGGGTGCCAGATAATGGGACCCTGACCCATGGCACCATGTATCCAGAGGTAGATAGTTGAGAGACATTTAAGAACATAAGAACAGCCCTACTGGATCAGGTCAAAAGCCCATCTAGTCCAGCTTCCTGTATCACACAGTGGCCCCACCAGATGCCCCAGGGAGCACAAGACAACAAGATAACCTGTTTCCCGTTGTCACTCCCTTGCACCTGGCACAGAGAAATCCCACTTCTAAAACCAGGAGGTTGCTATGGCTTGTAACCTGTGATGGTCTTTTCCTCCATGAATCTGTCCAAACCCCTTTTAAAGGCATCTAGGCCAGATGCCATCACCACATCCTGTGGCAAGGAGTTTCACAGATGAATTACACGCTGGGTAAAGAAATATTTTCTTTTGTCTGTTCTAACTCTCCCTCCACTCAATCTTAGTGCTTGTCCCCTGGTTCTGGTGTTGTGCGAGAGGGAGAAGAAGTTCCCTCTATCCACTCTCTCCATCCCATGCATAATTTTATACGTCTCAATCATGTCCCCCCTCAGGCGCCTTTTTTCTAGGCTGAAAAGCCCCAGACGCTGTAGCCTTTCCTCATAAGGGAGGTGCTCCAGCCCACGAATCAATCTGGTCGCTCTTTTCTGAACTTTTTCCAATTCAACTATATCCTTTTTGAGGTGTGGTGACCAGAACTGGACACAATACTCTAGATGTGGCCTTACCATCGATTTGTACAAAGGCATAATGATATTGGCCGTTTTATTCTCAATCCCTTTTTTAATGATCCCGAGCATGGAATTGGCCTTCTTCACAGCCGCCGCACACTGGGTCGACACTTTCATCGACCGGTCCACCAGCACCCCAAGATCTCTCTCTTGATCCATTACAGACAACTCAGAACCCATTAGCGTATATGTGAAATTTTGGTTTCTTGCCCCAATGTGCATCACTTTGCACTTACTTACATTGAAGCGCATCTGCCATTTTGCTGCCCATTCTCCCAGTTTGGAGAGATCCTTCTGGAGCTCTTCACAATCCCTGCTGGTCTTCACCACCCGGAAAAGTTTAGTGTCATCTGCAAACTTGGCCACCTCACTGCCTATCGACTCCAGGTCGTTTATGAATAAGTTGAAAAGCACCGGTCCCAAGACCGATCCTTGGGGCACACCGCTTTTCACCTCTCGCCATTGTGAAAATTGCCCATTGACTCCCACTCGCTGTTTCCTGGTCTTCAACCAGTTCCTAATCCACAAGAGGACCTGCCCTCTTATTCCCTGACTGTGGAGTTTTCTCAGGAGCCTTTCATGAGGGACCGTGTCAAACGCCTTCTGAAAATCCAGATATATAATATCCACGGGTTCGCTCGCATCCACATGCCTGTTGACCTTTTCAAAAAATTCTAACAGGTTTGTGAGGCAAGACTTCCTTTTGCAGAAGCCATGCTGACTCTCCCTCAGCAGAGCTTGTTCATCTATGTATTTTAAGATTTTATCCTTAATGGGACTTTCTACCATCTTCCCCGGAACAGATGTTAGGCTGACCGGCCTGTAGTTTCCCGGGTCCCCCCCTCCTTCCTTTTTTAAAGATTGGCGTGACATTAGCTATCCTCCAATCCTCTGGCACAGTGGCCGTTTTAAGGGACAAGTTGCATAAGAAGTCAGCAACTTCATTCTTGAGTTCCTTCAGAACTCTTGGGTGGATGCCATCCGGGCCTGGTGATTTATTGATCTTTATTTTGTCAATTAAGTCTGAGACGTCTTCTCTTTTAACCTCTATTTGACTTAATTCTTTAGTCAGGGGAGACCGTTCCGGCAGCGGTATTTGCCCGAGGTCTTCTGCCGTGAAGACAGATGCAAAGAACTCGTTTAATTTCTCTGCAGTCCCCTTTCTGCAGTCCCCTGATTGGGACCCCTTCAAGTCCTCTTTCATCACCCCTTTCTCTCCCTCACCATCCAGCGGACCAACCGTTTCCCTGGCAGGTTTCCTGCTTCTAACATATTTGAAGAAGCTTTTATTATTCCCTTTTATGTTGCCTGCCATACGTTCCTCAAAGTCTTTCTTGGCCTCCCGTATCACCTTTTTACATTTCTTTTGCCACAGTTTGTGCTCCTGTTTATTTTCCTCATTAGGGCAATGTTGACGGGTGGTTCGCAGGAACTAAATAAATACTCCAACACAGAAACAGGATTCCATCCACCATCCCATTGTATTGGTGCAGAGATATATTACAGACAGTATGCAGAAGTACTTCAATACAGTTACACCAGACTCTATCCCCTCTCTCTCTTTTCCTCCCCCTCTTATGTGAGGCTGTATGCCTACTTTTATACATCAACCAGAGGGGAGGGCTATCTTTGCTCCCAGGTACACACCCAAGCTCAGCTGCAGACACTTTAGTAATCAGAAACATACAAGTTAGTGCTGAAGAGAAGAAAAGGAGCAGTGACTCAGCACTTTTTATCTAATTACACCAAGACCTGGGGATTTCTGGTCTTTCAGACCTCAACAGGCAAGACTTCCATTTACGGAAGGAAGCTTCCTTGCCTTTTATAGCCTCTTTAACTGTGCTTTTTAGCCAAGCCGGCACCCTCCTGGACTTAGTCGAGCCCTTCCTCCTTTGTGGGATACACTCCCGCTGGGCCTCTATGACTGTTGTTTTAAACAGCCTCCATGCACTCTGGAGCGATTGGACTCTTTTTACCTTCCCTTTCAGCTTTTTTTTAACTAGTCTCCTCATTTTGGGGAAGTCTGCCCTTTGGAAGTCAAGGGTTTTTGTGTCAGATTTGCTAGGCACTCTCCCCCTGACATGCATGGCAAAACAGATTGCAGCATGGTCACTGTTCCCCAATGGTTCGGTAACATTTACCTCCCTGACCAGATCTTGAGTGCCACACAATATCAAATCCAGAGTCACCTGTCCTCTGGTCAGAGGCGTCTCTCCGGTAGGGGCGGGGCTGTAAGTATTGCTGCGGTCATAGTCTCTTTACCGAGCGAGGAGGAGGCAGCCCCGCCCCCTCACTGTCCGAGCCAGTCCCCTACGGAGAAACCGGCAGGGAAGAGACCCTGCCTGCTGCTTTCTCCGTAGGGGACTGGCTCGGACAGTGAGGGGGCGGGGCTGCCTCCTCCTCGCTCGGTAAAGAGACTATGACCGCAGCGATACTTACAGCCCCGCCCCTACCGGAGCGACGCTAGTGCCTCTGGTCGGTTCCGTGACAAGCTGCTCTAAGGCACAGTCATTTAACATATCCAGAAATCCAGTCTCTCTTTCATGACCTGAGCATGAATTGACCCAGTCGATGTGAGGATAATTGAAGTCCCCCATGACTACAACCCTGTCTCTCGTTGACACCTCCCTGATTTGCTTCCTCATTTCAAGATCCCCTTCAGGTTTTTAATCTGGAGGACGGTAGCATGCCCCTACTATTACATCACTCTTTGAGCCTGGTAATCTAACCCACAATGATTCTACGGAGGATTCAGAGCCCCCCTCCAGCTCAACTCTGGTGGATTATACCCCCTCTTTGACATAGATGGCCACCCCACCTCCAACACGCCCCTCTCTGTCCCTCCTATAGAGTTTATATCCTGGAATTGCAGTATCCCACTGGTTCTCCGCATTCCACCAGGTTTCTGTTATACCTACTATGTCAATGTTGTCCCTAGCCACCAAACATTCCAGTTCTCCCATCTTTGCCCGTAGACTTCGGGTATTTGCATAAAAGCACTTATAAACCTGGTCCCCCAAGAAGGGCTGCATGTTTTCACCTTTATCCCTGCAGCCTTCTGTCCTGCTAGACTGGCTGTCATGTCCCATCACGCTACCACTCCCAATTCTTACTCTGTTATTACTTGACTGTTCCCCATCCTCTGCACCCTCATTCCCTAGGGATGAGGAGTCCCGAACCGGATGCCCCTCGGCTCCTGTCGGCTTTCCCCCAGGGGTCAGTTTAAAAGCTGCTCTGCCACCTTCTTAATGTTACGCGCCAGCAGTCTGGTTCCGTTTTGGTTCAAGTGAAGCCCGTCCCTCTTGTACAGGCCCGGCTTGTCCCAAAACGTTCCCCAGTGCCTAACAAACCTAAACCCCTCCTCCTGACACCAGTGTCTCATCCACGCATTGAGACCCCTGAGCTCCGCCTGCCTAGCTGGCCCTGCGTGTGGAACAGGTAGCACTTCTGAGAACGCTACCTTTGGGGTCCTGGATTTCAGCTTCCTACCTAGCAACCTAAATTTGGCCTCCAGGACCGGCCGGCTACATTTCCCCACGTTGTTGGTGCCAACATGCACCACAACCGCTACCTCCTCCCCAGCACTACCAGCCTATCTAGACGAGAGGTGATGTCTTCGCACCAGGTAGGCAAGTCACCATGCGGTCCTCACATCCGTCACAGACCCCCCTCTCTATGTTCCTGACTATAGGAATTTTGAAGTATTGTGACAGGGTTAGACAGAAACAATGATTCCAGGGTGGGGGAGATGGTGGTGACTGGAAGAGAAGGCACACAAAGAGATAGATTTCTGAGATCCAGGAAATGGTGGCAATCTGAGTCCTTACTGTGCTTCTGGAATTCCCCCATTTCCCTGCCCCAGCTGGCGCCCAGGTAGAAGGCAACCAAATGAAGATATCACAGAATAGGAGCCGTTGTTAACGGGCACGAGTTATGCTTTGAAATGGTCTCCCCTACTCCCTGCAGCGCAGATTATGGCAGGAGGCACACCCTTAGTGTCACCTACGTTCAACCTCTGGTGTCCGGGCCGAGGGTGGTGAAGGGGCCGTACCCGCACTCATCCATGCCTCCCCAGGACCCCCAAGTAGGATGCCTGGACTCTAACCAGGCCTTTTAACGGCTGCAAATCTATTGCACTGCTGCCAGGAGCCTCTCCACCCAACCTAGGACTAGCCTTAGTTAAGCGGGAGGATCGGGACCATTCTGTGTGGGGACCCGTCCCTGGGGAGACCCCGATGATCCTTGATGAGGATCCGGACACATAACTCTCAGGGGAACCCCAAAAGCACAGTGATTTCTACAGAAAAGCTTCACTTCCCAGAATTAAAGTACTGCGGCCTAAAGGATTAAAAAGGTACAGAGTGAACTTTGCTGGCTGCGGCTTCTCATGGGGCTTGGGGAGGCTTGCGGCAGGTGCATGCCAGTGAACTCTTGCTCTCTGCGGGCACGCGCCAGCTGTCAAAGTGCGCGCAAACCGGAAAAGAAGCCAAATTTCAAATGCGGTTGGTTTTAAATAGCTGTATCTCAGTGATTCCTTGACGGATTTGGATGGGATAAAAGGCAGGGAGGTCAGGGAAGGGTGCTCTATGAAATAAAAATATTAGAGGGGGGTTGGGTCCCTTACAACATAACAAGTGATTACAATGATATTATTACAGCAATTGCAATGATGTAGTGCAAAGGGTGGGAATGCACAGCCTCCTCTGTGTGTTTCCTCCGAAGTAAGTCCGGTGACTTCAGTAAGTGACGTTAATTCCCAAGTCTACATGGTTGTAGCGGCAGGCAGCTTTCTTGGCCCTTTGCTTTGAAATAAATGAAATGTTATTTTCATAAGCCTCGCTCAGTGTTCCACATTGAAGGGCAGGATATACATTTTTAAAATAAATAATTAAAACAATGGAACAGTGACTAAAATAGTTCTAGTATCAGCTCTCTTTGAGTTAAAGAAAACTTTCTGCAAAATTAATGGTTGATGCTTAGGGTAGGCTAATTATTAATTAAAATCAGGGTACCCAGAAAGAGAAACACCTCTGACATCTGATATAATGTAGTAATAGCTAAAGGCCCAATCCTGTCTTCGAAATACACCAGTATATGGACCAAGTCACAAAAGGTTTGTTCTAGTATGTAAACTATGTAAACTACAGCCCCACCAGTGTAGATGAAGACACCTGCATCTGCATGGATGTCAGTGCTGTGCAACATTGGAAAAACACCACACCAACATAGCTCAGATGTCACTCAGACGCCAGTACACTTCTGCTGGTGGAGAGGCCAAAACAGGGAAGAGATTGGGGTGCAACACAGGAAGGACAAGGGAGGGACGAATCGACATACACCATATCCTAACCCATCTTCAGACAATGAATATGCTCCCAAAGTCACATGTAACATCAGATGGATGTTGTGTCTGGATAGACTGGGTCTAAAATTTCTACCTCAGGGTTGATAGGCAAAAGTAGACACAGTGACAGTGTCCTTGTCCTAACTAAACTTCAATATATATATATATATATATATATATATATATATATATATATATATATATATATATATATATATATATATATATATATATATATATATATATTCTGAGGGCCTCACCTGGACTACCATCAGCTTCATGGTTCAAGAGGAGCAAATGTTTCAATGGAATTTGCACACAATATGGTATGGATTTGTGTATACAAAGTAGAGGCATTGTGTATAATGTTTTCTATACTGTTTATTTATTTAAAAATGTATACCCCACGTTTTATACTACCATAAGCTCAAGGTGGCTTACATCCGGAATCAATATACTGAGAACAAACTACAATCAGATAAAAACCATAAGAAAGAGTGACAGCAGTAAAACCAGCAATGAGTACACCCCAACAAAACAATAACACAGTAGAAGTAATAAAGTCATAAGCCAAAAGACAAGTGCAACAACAACAAAAAAGACTTCAGCTGATACAAAAACTGAGACAAATTAAATACAGCACTAGCCTTATTTCTCAGGGGGGAGTAAGTTCCACAGCTTGGGTGCTGCTACATAGAAGACCCTTTCCCACAGATGGGAAGATGTCGGCAATGGAACACATAGAAGGGCCCTCTCAGTTTACAGTATTTCAAGGGATGGGCAGTTTCATCTAATTCAGAACTATTCTTACTGTGCAGTCCTATACATAGCACCAATCAACCCCATTGCAACATTGGTGGAACTCCATGCTGGCGTAGCCCCCATACCAATGCAACTGCAGCTGATGTATGCCCCCAAATAGGGCACAGACACGAGCATGATGCAGGGAGGATCGGACTTGCACCATATCCTATAACCCGTCCAGATAACAGACATTGCCCCAACATTGCAATGACACTCCTTCCCCTTTGTACTGACTAGTATAAGATACAGACACTGCTGGTGCACTTGCGTGGAGGCCAAAGTGGCACCACGCATGCTGACTGCTCTGTGAAGTCCCGCCGACTCAGGTAAGCTGGCGGAGGAGGTGGAACAGGGGCAAGGGGTGAGTAGAACGGAGCGGTGATGGGGGGCAGGCCGGGAAGGGGGCGATTTTGGCTACAGAACTGTCGCCAAAACTAAACCTCCTTCCCAAACCTGATCCCCTGACCCAGGTCCACGCAGACTTTAGCCAGTGATTTCTCTGGCGCAGGTCCAAGTAGACATGTCCAGACCTTGGAGGCTTACACCCAGGTAAGGAAACAAATATCCCCTTACCCTGAGGACACCTCCAGGCACTGGCATCACAACAGGGGGGGCGGGCGGAGCTGTAAGTTCTTCTGTGATCGGAGCAGCTTCTGTGAAACGTATTGCAGCACGTTTATGAGGGATCTGGTAACATTTTAGGAGACCAATATCTTCAAAATGTAAATATTTAGCAGAACATTTTAAATAGCCACTGTGACTTGAACAACCTCCAGAAAACCAAGAATTGCGTAAAAGTCCACATTTTTTCATTTAGAATAAGGTATATGAACAGTACAAATAATACATATATTTCCCTAAGTGATAGGATTTATTGTAATTTTTATTTTGCTGCCTTTGTGATGTGTTTGTTAATGGTGTGTTATATATTTGTATTCTATTTTATTGTATTTTATGTTTTTGTATTTTATATTATACCTCACGTCAGATGCCTTGCTCTCAAGGAGAGAGGCAAGATAGAAATCTTTTAAATAAATACGTTGTCGAATCTTAAACTGCACAATGTCTTGCTCAAGAGCTCCAATTGAGAGAGGATGTTTTTGCAGAAGGGTTTCAGTTTACAATGTTGATAGAGAAGTGGAAAATAAATACGCAAAATGCATTAATATGAGAAATAAAAGTAGCGTGGTCATGTGCACTGCTCTCCCTACCCTTAAAGATCAAGCAAGTAGCCTGGGAAAGCGTGAAAGCACAGGAGTGCACAGGAGTGCTAGTGACAGTGCTGCTGTCGGGTGTCAGAAGGGGCAACACAGGCTGAGGTCCGGTTTCAGGGCAGGTATACAAAGGACCAAAGGCAGAAGACAGTCAAATACACCTTAGGCTGGTCATCAGTTGTCAGATTAGATGGATAACAATCAGAGGGCCAGGGACAAGAAACGTGGCCAAAGGCAGGCTGGTGGCTTTGTTGCTTCCTGGCAGTTGCTCAGATGGAGGACTCAGGCCTGGAGCAACTGTTAGATAGAGCCAGCCAGGCTCCTATTGGGTCCTTAGGTTACCTAAGCTAAAGAGCTGCAGTACCAGCTCCAGCCCTTATAAGGATGTTATCAAGTCTGAGCCCTATTGTCAGAGTCCCTGGTTAGAGACTCCTAGTACTGTACCTTATAGTTGCAATTCTGTTTGTCACTGCAGTAGTCAGGGCCAGTCCAACCATGAAGAGACCTGATGTGGCTTGCGTCAGCGGTGGACAGTGGGGGGCAAGGGGTGGTGGATTTAGGGTCCCCACCACCCCAAGTGATCTGCCACTGCTTCCCGCCACCCTGCTGTGGAAGCACATTGATCCCTTACCATGCTCTGCCGTGTGGTTTTCCTGAACCAGGACTTCCTGGGTGTTTTTGTTTTGCAGGACTTGCAGTTTTTTTTAAAGGGACTGTGTGAACAAAGGAGCTTCTTCATCCCTGGCAGTAGTTCACCACTCATGTTATTGTCAAAGGTATAGGCACCCTGTCCCTTTTTGGATATGGTCAGCCTATGCTTAACCCAAGAATCTAGGAAATTTGATGGATTGTGTCTCCAAAATATGCAGTTTCAGTGGACTGTTGAATGGGCTCAGTTTTTTTTTCCATTCTGAATGAAGCGGGACCATCTCTAGTTCAGTTTAATTGATGCACAGAGCATCCACATGGATGAAGAAGCTCAAGAACATTTTTTTAATGGGACATGAATTTGTGTAGACGAAATAGAGGACAGAACACAACACTTCCCATCCATGTCTACTACACCCAGGGATTTGGGTTAGGTTTTTTCCTCATCCATTTTTTTTCAGTTTTGCAAATATTTTGGGAATTTGAAGTTGCTTGTACTTTTATGGCAGTTCTATTTTTAACGATATTTATTTTATTTATAGAATTTATACCCCGCCTTTCTCCCACAAGGGCAAGAGAACATTAAATGTCTTTTCTTCTTCTTCTTGAAAGAGAGGAGTAAGATCACAGCCAAAAGGACCTTTTGTACTGTACCTTCTCCACTGAGTCACAACTGCAAGAGCTGTTGCCGGTTGGTGAAGGATCTCTGAGTGTGATTCACATTCCTAATATGTGTCAATGACACATAATCATGATTCCTGTTATTTTTATAGTACCATATGTGTGCAACAGCTCTTTCTAGTCTTTTTTTTTTTTTGGCCTGATTTTTTTTGGCCTGATTTTTTTTATAACCAGAGTGTCCATTTTGCAAAGTCTCCCATTAGTGCTGATGTCAAGAGAGGTAAACTGACTAGCATCATATCTTTAAACATATAACTGTACTTTAAATTAGTATGAAACATGTTGAAATTAAGATTCCATAGCTCTCAATTTCCTGGCATTTCATACCCTCTTTAGGATCCAGAGGATCAGATCTTACCACAATGTACACACTTTGATGTCTGTTTTGAACCATAGTCGAATTTTTTCCTAAGGTGGCAATTCTAGAATATCTCATTTTCCCAGCATACGAAGTGCAATAACTCCGATCCAAAGGCTTGTGTACAGAGGAGTCTGAAGCATGCATAGGGGCCCTTTTAAAGTAGCTCAAATCCCATCTATCAGCCGTTTAATGGAGAAGGGAGAGTAGAGTAGACTGAATCCAGCCCCCCCCAGCAGAAAGCTAGCAGCTTTGAAAACTGCCTATGTACAGCCCCAGTTGCTGGATTAGAGAAGGAACCATTTGCACACAGGATTGGGGTCAGTTACTATACCTTGAAACTGAGAAAAATGCTACTAAGAACACATCCATTGCTGCATGGAATGTGGCCGCACAAGTATCACAAGTAATTATTAACAGTATTTATTATACCGCTTTTCAACAAAAAGTTCACAAAGCGGTTTACAGACAAAATCAAATGATTGAATGGCTCCTTGTCCCCAAACGGCTCACAATGTAAAAAAGATGCAGAACACCACCAGCAAATAGCTACCAGAAAAGAGACTGTGCTGGGGTGAAAGGGGAGCAGTTGCTCTCCCCCTGCTAAATCAAAGAGGAGCACCAATTGAAAAAGTGCCTCTTGCCCAGTTAGCAGGGGATAGCAGTAAGCAGTAAGGTTAGCAGTAAGTGCTTATTGGATATTTTCAACTTCTTTCTCTAATATCTGCCACTTTGAGATTTAAAAATTATCAGGATACTTCAACACAGCCCAAGCAAGTATGGTTATGTTCTGCAATTTGGAATCTATCCTAGGAATCACAGAGATACTGCAGTAGGATTCTTGCTGCTCCAAGCAACATTGTTTTTTTGGAGCTGAGCTGGTGTAATTTGCTTAAGGCCAAGAATGTTAAGATGTTTCCTTCAGTCTTCTAGGCACATGCTCCGAATGTTCCAATGACAATTTGAACAATATTGATCTTCTCCCAGAGAGACCTCCCAGGCCAGGTCTTGATATTTTGTGATTCTCACATGTTCTTTGTCTTCAATTCTTCTGTCTCCTGAGATTGCATTATCGACGAACCAAACTTGATTTTTTTCTTGTTCAGCTATTGTTATATCTGTTGTATTGTGTTCTAGATGTTTGTCTGTAATCTGAAGTCCCAAAGAATCTTTGCTCTCAGTGACTTTGTCAGATTTATGATCCCATGAGTTTCAGTGTGAAGGTAATTTGTGTTGTTTGCAAAGCTTCCAGTGAGCCATAGCTGCAACTCTGTCATGACATTCTTTATAGTCAGTTTGGACGATCTTGCTACAGGCACTGACCAAATCGTTGACTGTTTCATCTTTCATCTTATAAAGTCGACATTTGCTGTTATCAGTGGTCTTCTGAATACAATCGTGTGCAATGATGTGCCGGGGGAGCGCATGCTCCCCCGGCGCTGGGTGTCACGAAAGTGCCGTAAAGCAGAAAGTGCCGTAAAGCAGCGGCTCCCAACCTTCGTGGTGTCGAGGACCGGGATCGCAAAGGTTTTTTGTTTCACGGACCGGGGGGGCCGCCGACGCCATGCCCCCACGTGACCCAGGCGTGTTCTCAGCTGCGTCTGCCCAGCGCGGCTCCAATCACCCCCCCTGCCAGTTTAGTAGCTATTTCAGAGCCGTTCGCGCTCCAGGGCGGGTGGGCCGAACGGCGAAGCAGAGGTGACACATCGCAAAGGCAAGTAAGCCCCTTCGCCGCCACATCTGGCCCCCACCCTGAGGCTCACCGCCCCAACCCCGATGATGCTTCTGGCCGGGCGGCCCGGTCCTGAACGGGCCACGGCCCGGAACCGTGTAAGGGCTGAGTAAGGGCTGCTGGGGCAATGGCCGGCAGCCCGCAGCCTGCCAATTGACCATCCCTATACCCACTGGACCAAGTAAGACCTGCACCAGCCAGTGCAGGGGCGGAGGGAGGGTGGACCGGGCGGGGAGGGAGGGCGGAGATATTGGTGGCAAGCTCTGACGATATCCCCAGCCCTCCCCCAGTCTGGTTTGCCCTGACACCTGGCCCTTGATTGTACACCAGCTCCAGGTTTGGTGTACACTCCAGTAGGCCCATTGGGCCTAGGCCAGGTTGCATCAAGGGAAGGGGACGTTTGTGCACCCCAGGTGCACCCGGGCTGCCCCAGAGTAGCCCAGGACAGGACCTGCCTAGGATACCGCGACCGGCCCTTTAGGCCGACTGGGTATCGTTACACAGAATTGGGCTGCCCATGTTGTTTGTTTCAAGTGCCTGTTCCTATGCAGCTTGGATGAGACCTTCCATTTCTTTTTTCAAGTATCCATTCCATTCTGAAGCCATTTCCAGGTGCCGGAACTCAGCAGTGTAGCTAGCCTCTGGGGGGGCACCCCCGTGACACCCCTGTGATGTAACAAGCCCCGCCCCATGGCGCATTTTCCGGAGGAAAAAAAGACCCCGTCCTGTACAGTTGAAAAGCTTATACAATGAGATACCTCTTGAGTTCTTTCCGATGGCTTTTTCCTCCTTGCTTGTTTAATTCTGGGATCCACAAGAGATGTCATCCTATTATACCCTTGTTCTCCAATTATAAAGTTCCTCAAAGTTACTTTATGAGAAAGTTCTATTCACGATTTCAGCTTGTTGTGAGTTTCATTAAATCCAGTCAAACCCAAACAACGACATTGTCTAAGGCAGGGTGGTCCAACACGCATGCGACCCCCGGAGCCTTCTTCTGCAGTTCTCTTGCCGCTCAGAGGCCCCCCTTCCCTCCCCCAGTCCCGATCGCAGCAAATGCACTCAGCTCATAAGCGTGATCGTTAGCAGGAATACGGGCGGGCGGGGCAGGCTGCAGCGATCTCTCCCGAAGCTGCTGTCCCATCCCACTCTCTTCCGGAGGCCCCGGAAGAGAGCAGGTCGGGCTGGCCGCCTTGCGAGAGCTCACCCCAGCGTGACTCCAGCTGATGACCACAATCAGGAGCTGAGTCTCTTAGCTATGGCGGGTGGGGCACGCTGGGGAGTGTTGGTGGCTGAAGTGCCGGCCCCGCCCATGCTCCTGCTGACGATCGAAAAGCCGCTCAAGCTCTGAGCGCTGTTCCGATCGTCATCTGGAGCACAGGAGCGGAGCCATCGAAAATAGGTGCCAGAAAGCCGTAACAGCACGTTCTATGACAAAAAAAAAGCACTGAGCGGCACTATATATCAACTGATTTGTTTCAGTTATGTTGGCTGTTGGAATTGCTTCAACTGCTGCATTTATATCTTTAATTACCGTATATTTGACGTTATTCTGACTCTGAGAACTGGCAACAGTTGTCTATCTTGATTGGTGTTGACGTGTTCTAATATTTTTGTTTTAAATTCTTGTTGAACAGTAAACTGATTTTGGGATGGAAATAGGGCGTCAATATTGGCTTCTCTGTGATGTACTTGTTCTTCATTGCTGATAACTAGGGACAGGAGAAAACGATGATAACAAATGATAACAAACGATGATGATAAACAAAGCACCGCTTTCTGCTAGCAAATCTGTGAAAAAATAGAAAAGAAAACCATGTAATTTTGCATCATTTTTCATTTGCTGACACTGTAGTACCTATACCACCTACCTAATACACTTTTAAAGCAGTTACAATTGATAAAATTGATAAAATGACAAAACAATTGATAAAAATTGGAAATTTTTAGAATAAAAACACATAACACCGCTTTCTGCAAAAACCAAAACCTGCGAAAAACTAAAACCATTTTCTCCCACCTCTACTGATAACTATTGTGGGTTCACCGTTTTTCACCATTATTATCTGATTAACTTCACAGCACACCTGATGGTGGCTGGTATTTTCTAAATATCAACTTCTTCCCAAGGACCTAGGGTATCTAGAGGTATTCACATAAAATATGTGCAGTCTGAGTAAATTTGCTTTTTGCAGCTCATATGTGTTTATTTAATTTACACCTAAGGTGTGCAGGTGTCAATTCATGCATCCCCAAGTGTTGCCACATCTATGATCCAGACCATTTTCTTTTCTATTACTGTTAAGTCCGGTGTATTATGCGCCAGAGGGCCATTATTATTGTTGTTGTTATCCATAACTACATATTACACAGTCAGCAGCTGGAAATATCACTGACTGGCATTAAATAATTGATACAAGTCTCAGCCTGAGGCCCAAGTATCTACTAAATATCTAAGCAGTATGTACAATGTTCCTAAAAGCACCTTTTTTTGCAAATCTGATGGTGTTGTTTCAGTACATAAGAACATAAGAAGAGCCCTGCTGGATCAGGCCAAAAGCCCATCTAGTCCAGCTTCCTGTGTCACACAGTGGCCCCACCAGATGCCTCAGGGAGCACACAAGACAACAAGATACCTGTGTCCAGTCGCCACTCCCTTGCACCTGGCACAGAGAAAACCCACTTCTTAAAAAAAAAAAAAAAACCAGGAGGTTGCTTATGGCTTGTAACCTGTGATGGTCTTTTCCTCCATGAATCTGTCCAAACCCCTTTTAAAGGCATCTAGGCCAGATGCCATCACCACATCCTGTGGCAAGGAGTTCCACAGATGAATTACACGCTGGGTAAAGAAATATTTTCTTTTGTCTGTTCTAACTCTCCCTCCACTCAATTTTAGTGCATGTCCCCTGGTTCTGGTGTTGTGCGAGAGGGAGAAGAATTTCCCTCTATCCACTCTCTCCATCCCATGCATAATTTTATACGTCTCAATCATGTCCCCCCTCAGGCGCCTTTTTTCTAGGCTGAAAAGCCCCAAACGCTGTAGCCTTTCCTCATAAGGGAGGTGCTCCAGCCCACGAATCATTCTGGTCGCTCTTTTCTGCACCTTTTCCAATTCAACTATATCCTTTTTGAGGTGTGGTGACCAGAACTGGACACAAACAGTAATCTGCTGTTGTTGTTTTTTTTAAAAAATGAAATTGTTCCGAGTGCCCCAGTGAGTCAATGAGGACCACCTTTGTGCATTTTGTCCATAGCCATGTGATTTCAGTGGCCAGATCTTGGTATTTTGTCATTTTCTCCAGTTCTTTTTCATCGACTCTGGCATCTCCAGGAATTGCAATATCAATTATCCAGATGTTTCTATTTTCTATTATTGTTATATCAGGCATATTACGGTATGTTCAAGGTGTCAATCTGTTTGAATTCTAAAGTCCCACACGATCATAACATGCTCATTCTCTACCACCTTCTCAACGTGATGTTCCCAAGCATTTTTTGATGCTGACAAATTATACTTTTTGCATAATGACCAATGGATTAATTTTGCAACTCTGTCTGGCTTTATAATCTATCTATGTGATTTTACTACATTTTACTATATTTTACTGCGTGATTGTACTATATCAGATGAGTCAGAGTTTCATCTTTTTTATGGCAGAGTCTGCACTTAGGATTTTCACTGACTTTCTGGATTTTAGCCTTTATTGTTTGCAGTACATATTCTTGTGCAGCAAAATCAAACCTTTAGTTTCTTTCTTAAGGTAAAGGTAAAGGTATCCCCTGACAATTAAGTCCAGTCGTGTCCGACTCTAGGGTGTGGTGTTCATCCCCATTTCAAAGCCGAAGAGCCAGCGTTGTCCGAAGACGCCTCCGTGGTCATGTGGCCGGCATGACTCTCCTTGCCGCAGCGCGTAGCATGCAGCTGGAACATGGAGTGCTGTTTACCTTCCCGCAAGCAGTACCTATTTATCTACTTGCATTAACATGCTTTGGAACTGCTAGGTTGGCAGGAGCTGGCCAAGCAACGAGCGCTCACCCCGTCGCGGGAATTGAACTGCCGACCTTTCAATCGACAGCTTATGGTTCAGCGGTTTAACCCACTGCGCCACCCGCAGGCCTAGTTTCTTTCTTGATGGTACCCAATTTCAGCCACGCCCAAGTCATGTTATCACTTTTTCCTTCAATATTTTTCAGGTGTTGTCCATGCAATGGTATATTTTTCCAGCTATTTAACCTCATTATATATCATCATCATCATCATCATTTTATTTCTTCAAAACCTCATAGAACACAGTCGCAGCACAATCCTCTGTAACTTTAGAATGGCGAAGCACACGCTCCGTCGTTCTAAAGTGTTGCAAACGTGCCATAAAGCACATTCGTGACTACTTTGGAGTAAGGCCCACAGGGTGGCGGGCCTCACTCCGCCACCCTCTGGACCCTGCGGCCGCCAGGGAAGGGAAGGCAAGGGAGGGCGGCTGTTGGCCCCTCTGGAGGGGTCACTAAAATAGTAGCTCCCTGTAGCAAGACTATTAACCCTGGCCCTGCTTTACAGGTGAACTGAATATAGAGCTGTTCTCTTTGAATCAGAATATATAAGATTGTTGTGCAAAGGCTAAAATATAGTTGAGTTATACATTCACTCCAGGTAACTTCTAAGACAGTTTAGGAATGTTGTTATGTTTGCTAGATTTTATTGTGAAATACCACAGTGCATACCGTAGGGTTACCATATTTTCCCAGTTCCCAACCAGAACACCCTCCCGGAATAATTAATTAGTTAGTTAATTAATTAATTAATTTTCCTAAAGTGTTTACCACTCAAAGGGCGCTCGGAATTTGTATTTATTTATGGCCATGAAAATGACCATTTTCCTGCCGCCGCCGCCACTTGCCTTCCTGTCACTGTCCTGCTGCCGCCGCCGCCACCCGCAACTCTGGAGCCTGGCCAGCTGCATTCGGGCTGGCCAGGACTCCAACTGCCCCAATCAAGCTGCCGCTTCCACAGTTTAATTTTTTTTCGCTGCCACCATCTTGGATCTCACGAAATCTCGCGAGATCCAAGATGGCGCCACCGAAAAAATTAACGATGGAAGCGGCGGTGGGGCAGCAGCAGACCCGGAAAATTGGGACTGACCAGGCTTTTCCGGGATGAACGGTAAGCCTAACAGTGCAGGAACTCTAGCATGATAGGTATACAGTTAGGTATATGAGTTACTGTGTTTCTGTTTTTCAGAAATTACTGCTGTTTTTCTTAATGTTTTTTCAAATGCAAATCTCACTGAGGCTTTAGGATAGGGGGGGTTGTCACGTAGCATGTTGAGTGAGATGGAGTTTAAAACTCCATCTTTGATCGATTCATCTGTACCATGAGGGTGGAAATGGCCAGATTTCCTGCTGCAACGTTTCCTCTTAGAGTCTTCTTGTGCATGTTGGCTTGTGCTTAACACTGTCTATAATTCAAAATATAAATACTACACTGACTAGAATATATATTTGATTAATTTTCTGCATTATCCCCTGCAAACAGGTACAAATACTGTAGGAGATGGTCAAATGTGCTTTTGCGTCTCACCTGCAAAATGAGATGCTGAGCAAGGTCCAGAAAGATCTGGAAAACAAACACTGTTAAACTCTACTAGAGCTTAACCAAATTGATAAAATTGAATTTAGAATATTATTTCCATAGCAACTGCTCTGCTATCAGAACCATGGGATCCTATGATAGAACAGTTGGAGACAAAAAGAGGAGGGGAGATAACGGAGTGTAATGTTTAATTGTACCTACATCTGTTCTCCAAAGTGCATCACCTTATTGCAGTGTTTCCCAAACTTTTTTGACCTGCGGCTCCCTTGACCATTGGCTCCCCATTACTAGGCTTACCAGATCTCTAACTGGGACAGAGTGCTAGACCTTTAGGAGAAGGAATGTGGGCAGGTGTAGCTTGTTAAGTCCTAGAGCACAATCCTAGGCATGTCTACTCAGAAGCAAGCCCCATTGTGTTCAGTGGAGCTTGCTTCTGAGTAGACATGCCTAGGATTATGCTCTAGGACTTAACAAGCTACACCTGCCCACATTCCTTCTCCTAAAGGTCTAGCACTCTGTCCCGGTTGGAGATCTGGTAAGCCTACCCAGAGGCGTGGAAAGACTGGAGCGAGCGGAGCAGCGGCTCCAGGCGGCACCTCGGCCCCGGGCGGCGCTGCTCTGCTCGCTCCAGTCTTTCCAGGGAGCGAGCGCACCCGCCAGGTGACGCGGGCGGGCGCTCCGAGGCCTTCTCCCCCGGCCTCGGAGCCGGAGAAAGCCCCGGAGCGTCCACCTCGACCGGTGGCCGGGGCTTTCTGAAGGCCGACTGTCGCGCCGCGCTGTTTATCTTTGTTTTGCACATGCGTGCAAAAGAAAGATAAACGGCGCGGCAGTCGGCCTTCAGAAAGCCCCGGCCACCGGTCGAGGTGGATGCTCCGGGGAAAAAAAGAAGAGATCCTAGCCAAAATGAAGTAATGCTGCATTTTTGAGAGCATTATTAACAATAATTGTAAACTATATGCCAATCAATCAATATCTTTATTATGGTCAAAGATCAACCCATATGCCAATAAAGATTATGATGATTAACAATACTTTCTTAAAATATGTATTTGGGGTGTGTGTGTTGATGAATATTTGGGTATTTTAAAAATTCTGATTAGAATTTTATTTTATTTTTCTAAACGAAGAGGCAGATGAGAAGGAACAGATGGTACCAAAGTGGGGATTGTTTGATTGGCTCCAAGCTGGCTTTCTGTGTGGATGCTGGACGAGACTTTCAGAAGATTGAATGTGTCTAAAATTAAACATAACCTACATAAATAGACTACTTCTCTGCAATTCAGTATTGCTTAAGCATGTGCCTTCCTTTTTATTACACACTTTCTCATAATGTAGAATTGAAAAATACCACTGGAGGGCTCACTGAATCCATTTACATGCCTGGAAAATGTTGCGGTGACTAGCTTGAATTTTAGTTCAGTACAACAACAAGCTGCTTTCCTACAGCCTACCCGTATATGTATTTATTTGGAACCCTAACTAAATTGAAAAAGTTCCAAGAAAGTGTCCAGAGGATTGAAGTCTTGGGGAATAATTATGGCATTTAATTTTTTCTTTTCTTTTTAAATGAATGTGTTTAAGAACATAATAAGAGCCCTGCTGGATCAGGCCAAGGATCCATCTAGTCCAGCTTCCTCTATCTCACAACAAGTGGCCCACAATGGCAAGGAGTTCCACAGATTAATCAATTGCCCTCCTCCATTCCTAATGCATTGAGTGATGAAAAATACATTATAAGAGAATAATATCATTTCTTTACCCAGTGTGTAATTACCATATATACTCAAGTATAAGCCGATCTCACAGATAAGTCAAGGGTAAGTTTTGAACCAAAAATCATGGGATTTACTATGTAGCTCAGTATGGTTGACGCTGACCTTCAGGGCCCTCTCCAGGGTTACAGACAGGGGTTACCGACTTTTCCAGCCTGACCTGAACATGCTGGGAATTGACCAAGAGCCTTTTGCATGGTCTGTGCTCCACCACTGAGCTGTAGTTTATCCCCTAATGCTGGCATGGCACTCATTGGGGCTATATTGAAATGCTGTAGCCCAACACAAGGCTACTGAATGAGCAAAGCAGAGCATCTCTCCTCTAATGCAGTTGATTATCAGCAGCACAATCCTATGCATCTTTACTCAGATGTAAGTTGCATTGTGTTCTGTTGAATTTACTCCCATGTATGTGTGCATGACATGAGATTGCAGCTGTAGTGTAAAAGGCGTACAGCTGTAATGACCAAAGACAGCTGGAATTAGAATTCTTTCTCTCCACCAGTGCTTCTCTTAATAAAACCATTCAGGGCCCTGAGCAACTTTTTCCATAACAAATCTACAGGGAGAAAGAAGGGAAACACCTACAGTGTCAGTGAGAATCTCCAACCTACTGGTCCACATTGCTATGGCAACGTTCAAAACCACTCAGGTAGAGGAAGCAGCAACATCACCTTGGGCAAGAGAGGATGTTAAAGGGGTGGAGAACGCACTTACCCAAGACAGCAAACAGCAGTCTATTATGCTGGAGAAAGCCGAAGAGCTCTTATACTCCCTTCACCCCAAGGCCTCAGTTACCAAAAAAAACCAACAAAAAAAAACACCACAACAACAAACCAGCAACAACGCTGCTGTGGACACACAGAACAAGCACACCAACAGCAACCATCTCATGAATTGGGCAGGAAGAACAAAGCACTGGCTGATAACTCTCACAGCTTAACTCAGACAACATACCAGTCCTGAAAAAGTCTTGACCCCTCCCCCAAGTGTTGCTCAGTGAGTGCAGGGAGGGGTTTGATAAATGCTGGTTATGGTTGCAATGTACTATTAGTTATCGCATCTGCTCGACTAATGATTAAAGAGATACTGGAGCTCTCTTTGTGTCGGTAACAGGTAATGCTCAGCAGAAAACATTTCCATAGCGTGAGCATTCATGCTCCCACACTGACATTTCACATGGGATTTCATGGAGGAGAAGACAGGGAAAAGAAGTGAGGAGGAAAGGAGTATCGTATTTGTCACACAAGTGGGGTAAATACAGGGTAGACAATGCCAAAGAGAAAAGAGTCTTGTAGCGCATTAAAGGACCATCCAAACCATACCTTACGGCCTGATCCTATTTGAGCCATACGCCACTGGAATGAGCATTCCAGCCTTTTCTGGCTGTTGCAAACCATGACATGCCAGAGCGTGTGGGCTGGCCGCCTCCACCAGCAGCGAGCAGCTGGCTCTGTGTGCCAGTGGACACTTGACACCGAATGGGCCAGGTAAGTCTGCATAAGGGGTGTGAGGGGGCCTGGGTGGGCAGAACATGGTGACGATAGTGGTGGGGAGGAGAGTGGATCGGGACCAGGAAGGGGGCAGGTTACCTTCCCCGCCTCAATCCGCCTTCACAGGTCTGTGTGTAGACTTGTGCCAGCCATAGAGCTGGTGCAGGTTCGAATAGACCTGGCAGCCTGGCACATTTGGATCCTTGGAGGAACTTGGCCCCTACCCAAGATCCTCTAGTTCCCAAAGATGAGTCACAACTTGCTTGATCCTCCCGGGAGTAGTTCCTCCCATCATCTTCCACCTAGCTTGGAGGAGGAAGGAGCAAGAAGAGAGATGCGGATTGCTGCACTCTGCGGAACACAGTCATCTCAATCCTTCCTCTGTGTGGGCTCTTTAACGAAGCAGGAAATGTGAAGTGTGCGGGGAGCAATCCCAGCATGCCCTTCATTCCCTACTTCCTGCATGGAGAAAGGGGCCAGTAAGGAGGTTGGCTGTTGGGAGGCAGTGGGCATCTCTTTGCCATCGCATCTGCTCCCTCAGTCTGCCGCCCAATGAAGCGAATGGAGTCATTTGCTTCATTGATGGGTTGGCCCTGGGAGGGATTATGAGCAGGAAAAGAAAATAGAAAAAGGAGTAAGCACCCCTCCCCATTGCCATTTCTCCAATCCCAGGCACCTCTCGCAAATCATTTTTTCTGGTTAAAACATGTTAATTGGGCTACCATTATATACATTTATGTGTAATATGTAGGTTGGCTCTTATTACAACCTCATTCTGCTGCATATGTAGTTCCAGACTAATGGCCCAATCCTATCCTTGGATTGCGCCAGCGTACCGTCAGGTATGCCAGTGCAACAAGGTTCCTCTGTCGCAGCAGCCCCTCTGCCGGCTGCTGCTGCATGGCTGCTGGCTGCAACGCCACACATTGCCAGTAGCATGGCACAGATTGACTACCAGTGGGGTACTGCCTGTGGAGAGGTGGGAAAGAGGCAGGGATTGGGGCGGTATGGGGGGTAGGACAAGGCGGAGCCAGTGGCTACCAGATCCCACAAACCCCCATCCTTGGCCAGACATGACCCCAGCAGGATCCTCAAATGCCAGCAACAGCTGGCATAGCTTTGAGGAGTCCCACAGGGGACCACGTGGTAGCCAGGAAAGTACGGTAAGTCTTTCCCCCTTAACCCCTTCAACTGGCCTCTTCCCCAAGATGGCGCATAGGATGCAGCAGGTGCTACACTGGTGGCCCTGCATCCTAAGTACCATCACCAGATAGAATTGGACTGTAAGTTTCTCTGGTTTTGCTTTTCCAAAAATGATACAAAAAACCCCAAAACAAAACCATCTGCTCTCCCCAAAACAATGAAAAAGGTTTAGGAAAGGAAAATACAGTATTTCGACGTGAAGGTCAGTTGTACTGTACATGCATATTGATGCATATCTGAAAGGATTCCTAATTAATTTTAAAATTATGTTTTAAATTAGTTACTTGTATTTTTATTCTGGACAACACAGGAGCAAGAAACAAACAAACAAACAAGCAAAAAGCAGAAAAAATTGGGTACAAGTTACCAAATCTCAATAGAATGCAGGACAATTGTTATTGTTATTGGATGAATGTAATGTAAGAGTGATAAAAACATTACAGGCTAACTCTATTTGACCAGTTCCTAACTATACTTTGAATTATTAAAGTTTAAACCGCTGAACCATAAGCTGTCGATTGAAAGGTCGGCAGTTCGATTCCCGCGACGGGGTGAGCGCTCGTTGCTTGGCCAGCTCCTGCCAACCTAGCAGTTCCAAAGCATCTCAATGCGAGTAGATAAATAGGTACCACTTGTGGGAAGGTAAACAGCGCTCCGTGTTCCAGCCGCATGCTACGCACTGTGGCAAGGAGAGTCATGCCGGCCACATGACCACGGAGGCGTCTTCGGACAACGCTGGCTCTTCGGCTCTGAAATGGAGGTGAGTACCACACCCTAGAGTCGGACATGACTGGACTTAATTGTCAGGGGATACCTTTACCTTATCATTATCCTAATTAAATAATATGGTATATATTATCACATTATCATTGTTTCAAGGCTAACTTCAACAATTACAGTAATACCTCCTATAACACTGTTTTGTTATTTATTTATTTATAGAATTTTATAGCACTCTTTGTCCTGATTGTAAGTTTTACAGTATTATAAAAAAGAAAAAAAGATTAACAGCTTATTCCTATGGGCCTTTTATGACAGCGGAACAAGCGTTTTGCTGTTGTAAAAGGCCCAGCGATGCTGCAAATATCACACCGCTGCATGGCCAGTCACAGCCACTGTGAACCCGGAGCTGCACTGACTCTGGTAAGTCGGCAGTGGGGGTATTTCGGGGCAGGGAGGAGGAGGGCAGGGGATGGATCCCAGTGGCACCAGGATCCTATCCCCTCTTTTCTCAACCCATCCCTCCCCTTTTCTCTCCTCAGACTTACGCCAGCTACATAGCTAGCATAGGTCAAGGAGACCCATAGGCCAGCAGGAGGCACGAAGGTCACGCTGCTGCCAGGCCAGCTACAGTAGCGGATCACTGCCACTGCAGACTCTGGATGGGGCAGGTAGGTAGTGCCAGGGCAGGTAGGCTGGCACGAGGGGGGCAGTTCATGGGTGGGGAAGGGAAGGGCATAACTGGGTTGGAGGAACTGTGAAAGGGCAAGAGGGGGTGGATTCAGCAGCAGCAACTTTCACTGGATCCTATCTCCCATTTTCCAACCCAACATGCTCCCCCCCCCCCCGGCTCTCCTTGGACTTACACCAGCAAAATGGCTGGCGCAGCAGGTCCGAGGAGTCCAATAGACAATTGGCCAACCTACCATGAGGTAAGTATGTAAAATATTTTACTTACATTCTGCAGGCCTTCCAGTCACCCCTCCCCCCACCATAGCATGCAGTGTGCGCTCCGTTGACGCGGCTGAATGCTATAACGTGGGGGGGGGTAGGATTGGGCTGTGAGTCTTTGGACAAACATGAAAGAGCTTGAGGATGGTTTTTAAAAACAAAACTTCCAATTTTAGAAATACAAAGCAAGAAAGTAATCCTCAAATTAAAAATCCGCATGTTGCCGGGAAACTCCGTCGTTTTAGATAAATTTATTACAAAAAATAAATTTCACAGATGAAAAAACATACTTTTGACGTTTCGCTCATGTAACACTCGTGGCATCATCAGAAATCCCCTATAGTGCTCATGAGACAGCTTAAAAGGCTGATGTCTCATGAGCACTATAGGGGATTTCTGATGATGCCACGAGTGTTACGTGAGCGAAACGTCAAAAGTATGTTTTACCATCTGTGAGATTTTTTTTTGTAATAAATTTATCTATAACGACGGAGTTTCCTGGCAACATGCAGATTTTTAATTCGAGGATATGGTCGCGTCGTGAAAACCTACAAAAATATCCAAGAAAGTAATGTTTATACTGTACTTGAAATGACGTTTAATTAGAAAGCCTTCTAGAGTTGTGCTGTCTGTGTAGCAAAAGTGGTTACATCCACCAAGAGAATTTGAAAAGAAGACTTGTTTGATAGAGGGAGCAAGTGACTTGGACCCATAGAAAAGGGGTGAATATCTTTGTTTTCAAGCTGCATTGGCAAAATTATATTGTTGAAGGTTTTGTGTTTCACAGGAAAGGTTTTATATCTGAAGCATTCATACCATTAATTGTACACTTGTGGCGTTGGTTATTCAATGCTGGTTCACATTTGTTCATTTCTGTGTCAGATATTAAGTAGTGAGGGGGCTTCCCTCTCTATTAGCTTTCATTCCCCCCCCCCCCAGGCTGCAAACCTATGTACACCTACCTGGGAGTAAATTCCATTGAAAGTTATGGGACTTCCTTTAGGTGGACGTGCATTGAATTGCACTGCCAATCACAAAAGTATTGTAACTGCTACAATCATTTAAATAAGGATGAACAAAGATGGTTCTGAATGTATTTTTATAGTGCTTTTATGTCGCTTGATGGTGTAAAAAGAAAGAAATGGGCAGCTCCAGTTAGTAGGGAAAACAAGAGAGGAGGAGAGGACCTCAACAGGTGCAAGGAAACAGTTTCTTATGAAGAAATGCTGATGGTAGCCCAAAGTATTTGGGGATGTACAGCACATCAGGGCAACTCAAGTTGTTCGGTTTTGTCACCAGGTATGTTTTTTTTTCTTCCCCTTCCTGCAAGCTGATTTATGATACAATCACTTGATCAATCAAACGGGGGGATATACTGTATTTTTAAAAATAAATACCTATAACAATTCAAGGCAAAGATAAAATGAATGAAAAGATTTCATTTTGTAGTAAATGCTCACTGGCCTCCTTGCACTGTCAAGGGAAAAGCATCCCTCATCAACAAACAACGTATGTTTTCAAGAGCTTGTCCGAGCATAATATTATGCATGGGCTATACATGCATCTAGTGCTTTGTTCTTGCGTTGGGAACACTGTGCCGCCGGTTACAGTTACAGTCCTTTCCTCCTTGCCTCTTTTTGCAGTTCAGTTGAGCCCTGGATGCTGCAGTCTTCCATTGTGGTTCAGGTCACGTAGCAGTGAATGAACCAGATTGCATGAATAATGTGCTCTTTATTCAGTGATTGGACAGAAATGAATGCCTTCCACACCTACGTACATCCAATCTCCAGTGCTTCCTGTGTGCCTGTTCTTCCTGATGCTTTAATTATTTATCCTAGGAGAGAAGTTGACAGTTACAAGGAGTCACGACTCACCAGATTAACCCTCTAAGTGCCAAGCTTCATTTTCATACCGAGCAGCCCCAAGAAGCCTCCCGCAGTGACAGGCTGTCTCATTAAAAAGAAAAACTAATGCCATGTTAAATAGCTGTGGGTTTGTTTTTGTTTCTTAAGACAGCCAACAGAGGTCTCCGTTGATGAAGTGTAGATTAATGTAATATTTTTGCTCATTTTTAACATGTAGGCTTTAAAAACTGATATGGATCCAATGTAATTTGTAAGTATTTTGAAAAGTTAACATGAATGTGATGAATCATCTCCTGCCCTGTATTGTCAAAGCACTGGTGTTTTCCCCAGGAGGGACTAGCCTTTTCCTCTGTTGAGGAGCAACTAATGATGAGGACTGGAGGATGCAAACATTAGTTTTTATTCACAGTCTGAGGGACTAGAGCAAGTTGGGGCATCTTGATTTCATGATAATGATGTTGCATAATAGGTAGCGACATATAAACATTTTTGGAGATATCTTTATTAGAACGACTATCAACTTTGATTTCTTTCTTCGTTCTTAGCTCGGGTTCTCAACCTTTGGAGGCCCGGGTACCCCCTATCACGGCCCAATTTTCTGAAGTATCCCCTGCTAATTATTTGGATTAATCAATTAATTAATTATCTAATTAATCGTTTAAAAATAAAAAAAGTATTAAAACCAGAGGCATTCTTACACCCCCTGCGGGGGGGGGGGGGACTTGACATGAAAAAATGTTTTATTTAACTCTGTGTGTGTGTGTGTGTGTGTGTGTGTGTGTGTGTGTGTGTGTGTGTGTGTGTGTGTGTGTGTGTGTTAAGGGCCAACACAAAATCAGAGAGACCGAAGGCGGGGGGTTGCATTTTCTCAACTACAAAAAATACACTGCACAGATGGGAGAGAAGGGGGAAAAAACCAAACAGAGAGCTTGATCTCATGTTAGTGCAAAAAGACACATGCCAGGATCTCTTTTTTTCCTCCAAGCCATCTTTTCCCTCTCCCACTTCTCAAAATCAGCTCCACCCTCCCCCACCCCACCCAGTCTCTTATCTGTTAGTATCTGAGAGAAGCAGACACTCCAGTCCAGAAGCAGGCAATCCTCATCATGTTGCAAACAACCCTCCGCTTGAGTTCTGCTGCTCTGAAGTGAAAACGAAAGTGAAATTGCAGAGCAGTTTGAATTTAAAATACTTGGCTCGCGGACACTTAGCTGATCCAGGGAGGCTTAGCTATATGTTCTCATTGTCAATTAATTCTGGGTGTTGTTGTTTTTTTTAAAGCATCAATGTATGTATAGCGTTCCACTGCAAGCATCACCCACCTCTCTCATCTTCCAACCAGGTTTTACCTTTCCTTTGTAAATTCCAACACTGACTTCCTTTCCTCCAGGATCCTCCAGAACTCTGCACAAGTTTCTCGTCCTTATCTTCAAAATCCTCCATAGCCTTGCTCTTCTTATCTCTCATAGGGAACTCCTTGCCTTTTGAACTGAACCCTCCCTGTTAGTATTCTGGTGGGGGCTGAAGACCTTTTTGTTTCATTCAGCCTCTGTTGTGACCTTTTTAGTTGGTTCTCTTTTCGGCTTTTATTATTGTTGTTTTTGGCCCAATCTTATTCAGGATTTGTGATGCTGGAATGCTTGTTTGCAGATTGGGGCCGGGAAGGGGGTAGTATTGGGGGCAGTGGCGCATGCTGATATCCTATCCTCCTTCCCGGCCTCGATCTCCCTACCTGGATCCACGTGGACTTGCACCAGCTATAGAGCTGGTGCAGGTCCGAGGAGACATAGTGGGCCAGTGCGGGCTTACCCTGGGGCAAGAGATTAAATCCCGTACCTTGAGAAGGCCTTCAGAAGCCAAACCTCTCATGTGGGAGTCAGCGGGTGCCATGTTGGCGCAGCTGCATCACTGCACAGTGTCAAACCTAACTGAACCCTAATGTCACCCTGGTACCACTGCTGATCCCTGACCACCAGTGCTCCACAGACCAACTCTTAGCCAAGAGTCATTTTGTCATTCTCTCCTATCCCGTTTGTGGAAAGGAATCCTTTCCACAAACGGAAGCTCCCCAGAGCCTCTGCCCTGGGAGAGAAAGCTCCCATTGCAGATAGAGGAGTACCTGCTTCCTCTTTCCCATCTCATCTGCTAGTGGGAGCTTATTCTCAGGAGTCCTAGCATGAGTAGGCAGGAAGTGACCCATGAAGGTTCCCTCCATTGCCATGGGCTCCCTCAAACTTGGAGCCTCCCCTGAAGAAATTCGAAGATCAGAAGTTAAGCAAAGAATAAGCCAGTCCTTTCTCATGGGATTTGGTGGTGTTAAGGATAGGTGAATCTTATTGGTTCCAGTTAGTTTTGAGCTAGTACTTAACGTATTCTTGTTATGTCCTGTTATACAGTATGTATATTCCACACATCATTCCCTTTGCTCTTCCAAAGTACAATTTGTACTGATAGCACTGCCATTCCATGTAGAGAAGCATTTCAAATTTTTGGGCACACATATGCTCTATATAGTCCTATTGCACTGTGTGTTCCTGATGGTTTTCCGGCATGTGATTCTTCTGAGCTGATACATGAAACTGTATTAGAAAAGTGAGTTCATTCATTCCCACTGGCAAACTGTTCTTGTGAGACTTGCTGAAATTTGAAATGATGGTGTTTGGCTCAAAAACACACACAAGAGGATAGTCTGCCACAAATATAGGATGCTTCTGCACCCTGCCATGTCATGAAGGTAGAACTTGGTTGTGAGTGGCCTGTTGCAAATACTGAAGGAATATGTATATCTTCTAAAAGCCAGAAACCCATCTGAAAATTTTACAGACATCATCAAGCATTCCTGTAACTCCAAAATATAGACATAAGCATCCAGATACTCTCACATAATTCTTAGTAAAATCTGGTTATTTTCAAACTTTGAAGGCGTTGTTATGTACTTCTGAAGATGTATAAAGTAGCCACATCAAATGTACTAACGTTGCTACAAGCCAGAATACATATTGTAAAAGCTTGATAACTACCGGTACCTCAAAATAGTAACCTACTTTGGCACTGGGTCTCTCTCTCTCTCTCTCTCTCTCTCTCTCTCTCTCTCTCTCTCTCTCAGCATATCATAGTACTGTATATCTTACGGGCCAATCCTATCCCCCACCATCTTCCACCATGCATTGTAGCTGTGAGGAATGGTCAGGGAATGGTCAATGCAGAATGGTCAGGGAAGCAATCAGATGGCCAGCGAGAAGTAAGTAAAAATATATTTTACTTACCTCCAAGTCAGTCACCTGGTTGCCAATGGGCCTCCATTGACCCATGCCAGCTATTTGAAATATGAGGAGAGAAAAGGGGCGAGGCAGGGTGTAGAGGGGGCGAGGTTGGCGGCAGCAGCATCTGCTGAATCCTAACCCCCTTCCTGGCCTCCACCCAGGTCCATGTGGACTTGTGCCAGCAATACTTCTGGTGCGCGTTCAAGTAGACCTGGTAGCCTGGCACAGGCTTACCCGGGCCAAGGGAACAAATGTTCCCTTATCCCAAGGAGGCCTCCAGAACCTGAAACTCCCCCGCGGATACAGCGAGCACCATGTTGGCGCTGTTGCATCGCCACACAGGGAATTAGGATTGGGCTGCCCATTCCACAATAGACAGTTTTGTGCCAGCAATGAGGAGTGCGGTTGACCAGTGACCTCCAGCATTATAAACAAGTTCAGGACACAACTGCAATATGAACGCATAAGGAGAAAATAGATAATATACTCATTGAATAGATTCAGCTGGAGAATATGTCACTGTGGGAATCTGAGTAGTTTCTGTGTAACTATGAATGGCTGTTCTGCATTTACATATTTTCTTGGAAAGAGAATGATAGCCAGAATGTAGAGAGCACCTGCACATTGTAACATGGAAGCAACCAAAACAGGAAATGCAAAGAAGTGGCACTTTATTCCATGCTTCTTCTAATGGATGAAGGTGGTGTGATGGTGGGTGCTTAATGCTGGAAGGGAATAAATATATAGCAACACTGCACAGCACAAGCAGACCTGCTGCACCTGAAGGGGGCAATAAAGCTAATAAGCAATGGGATGTGAGGTTTCCTCTCTTATTTTTCCAATAAACTCTGTTTTGGTATACAGATTGCTAATTTCAGGCCTTCCTCCTTTTTCTTCCCAGGGTTCCCCTTTCCAGTTAGATAGCAAGCATGTAGAACCTCTCTCTCTCTCTCTGGAGTTCCTGTAAGTATGGTATTTCCTTTCTTTATAAGCACATGCCTTGAATTGAAGTCATCTTAACAGAAGTCTCCCAACCCTGCTGTGTAAACCAGCAATGGTAACCTTTAAGATGTTACCTTCATTTATAGTGTTGTTAATAATTTGCATGTGCCAGACAGAGAAAAAATGTCGTCTTGGCTGGATTCCAAAATTATCCGTCCATACACCTATATTCCAAAATGCAATGTTGCAAGAGCTTTGAAAATGCAATCCAGTTTAGTGAAGTACCGGGAGATTGCATGCTATCCCGTAAATGCACTGTAAACGCTGGGTGTCGTAAATGCACCGTAAAGCACGTTTACGTCACCCATAGAATAAGGGTCACCAGCGCAGAGGCTGGCGGCCCTCTCTCCCCCGGTGGACCATCCCTGCGCCCACTGGGCAAGGTTAGCCCTGCACCAGATGGTGCAGGGCGGGGGGTGGTGGTGGACCAGGCAGTGGGGGAAGGTGGCCATTGGTTGAACTGGGCGGGGAGAGGCGGGGATATCAGTGGTGAGCTCTGCCGATGTCCCAAGCCCTTTCCCAACCCGGTGCGACCTTACACCCTGGGCTCGAATGTACGGCAGCTCCAGAGCTGGCATACATTTGAGTAGGCCCATAAGGCCTCAGGCCGCTTGCACCCAGGGAAGGGGACAGAGGAGCCCCAGGGCAGCCCGGGAACAGGATAGGATGTGGCGGTCTGCCCTTTAGGCCAGCCGCCACATCTTACACAGGATTAGACTGTAAATCATTTCTCTTTACCTTTAAGCACCTAGCCAGTGTATTACAAGCTGGTTGACACCACTGAAAAGTTTGTAACAACTTATTCTTCTGTTCAAACGTCTGGTCTCAAATTTAGTTCACAAGTGGCTGGAATCTATTGTTTAAAAATGGGGAGCCATGATTGTTTCCTTAGAGCCAAAGCACATTGGATGCGGGAAATCCGTGATCAGATTTCCCAGCTTTTTAAAACCTTAAAATAGGGCCAGGGGGCTCTACATCTGATCAGAGCAACAGAGTTCCTCATTCCATTTTCCCAGCATAAAATTTTATTCCAATGCTGCTATTAGCCCCATGGTGGGGGAAGGAAATACAGGTGTAGAGATGTATATCACACTTAGCAAACATACATACAGTACATGGAAAATATAGTTGGGAGGAGGAGATCGTCGCTGGAGGAGATCGTCGCTGGAGGCTCCTATACAAAAGCTCCGAGGGGATTGCTTCCTCGCTCCTCTAAGGTGGATCCCAACTTGGGCATTTGACTACTGAAACCTAAAAATAGAATAATGTCTGCCCTGTCCTTATTATCAGCACAGGACAACGAAAATATTAGTACTAGAAATGCAATTGTCCATTACTCCCCCCCCCCTTTCATCTCTTAGGGCCAAATATTATACTTTGTCCTAATTTCCTAACAAATCTTATGTTAGTAACTCTGGCCTGTTCTGCCTCAGAATTTGAACCATCCTATTCTGGTTCAAATGAATCTAGACTGCTCTGGTTTTCTACACTACTGGTCAACACGATATTGTTCCAGGAGCAGCCAATGAAACTGAAGCCTAAGTTCCTGGGAAAGCTAGAAAACCTTTGAAGAGTTTATTGAAGGAATCTTCAATTATAGGTAAGGCAGAAAAGGAAGGTCATTAGGAAGCTTGTAGTATTTCCTAGTTTTTGTTGCTGTGTTTTGCTGAATCCGGATGGTATAGTCATCATGAGGCTATGCCACAGAAGAAGGTTGTTTAAAATGTCTGGTTTGTCCCACCGTGTTCCTCCAGATGGAGCTGTGAAAGTTTCCTATCTACTGGGTGCCAAGCATGAGCCATCCCTGCACCAGGCACAAAGGATAGCTGTCATGTTGTTCAAAACATGGAATGTGTGCATTAAACATCAATGACCATAGGTTCTCTCCCAGGACAAAATCAGAGAGTGATCAAACCTCAACACAACTCCTTGCAGTGTGCCAGAACGACTACAGCACAGAGAGTTACATTCGAGGGCTCACGTTGTGTGTTGTGTTGCTGCTGTCGTCATTGTTAACCTGCCCTTCTATGGGAACAACCTCCCAATGCAGATAAGGCTGTAATGCATTTATTGGGCCCACTGTTCGTGACACGGTTGCTGTGGAAACAGGGCATAAAAAAGGTGGAGGTTGCAAGAGTGCTTTATTGCAATACTGAAGTCTGATTTTGTAAAAGAGGCAAAAGGAAAAAAAGACGACTAAATTGTCTTCTTGTTCTCTCGTTGCTTCTTTCTGTTGTGATAGCATAAGCACAGTTCTCCTCATCGTCTCATTCTGCAAGGATGGATTTAAATGCCCAGAGAGGAGGAATCTGTGAATGCTGTGAGCCCACTCCTGGATTTGTTTTCCCTGGGATGCTTTGAAATAGAACACTCCTAAGCAGCAGCGATTTCTTTTGACGCTGATGGTGGCTGTGATTTCTTTGAATATTTACAACCACGTGAGCTGCCTTTGAAAATTCACATGGCAGCGCATGTGAGAGAAAACGTGTTGTGTGTAGGTGGAGAGCAATGAATCGTCACTTCAAAGTTATTCAGGGACTGGGATTTGCTCTGCATTTTCATTTTTAAGATGCCCTTCTAAAGCAATAAAAGTAAGGGGCAAACAACTATGGTCAACACTGGTTTCCCCCTCCACCAGAAGGCACCAGAAAACAATTTGAACTTTGTTTTAAATCACTTTTCCCTGGGCTCAATACTCACAGGTAGACTGTTCAGATTTCATTAAAAAGTAGAGAACAGAAATCAATTTTTGAAATGTTCAGTAGTTCTCAATATGGCATTCAGCACAATGTTTGTGTGTGTGAAATGCTAGGATTCAAGTAGGCAGAAATGCATTTAATTACTTTCCTACATTTACAGTTTTTTTTGCCAAGTTTCTGCTACTAGTGCATCAAGGATCTCATCTTGACTACATAAAATAGAATTATAGACAGTAGTATTATTTCGTCATTTACAAAATGCTTAATGGACTTTGTCATTCTCACAACAATCCTACGAGGAAGGTCATAACCATTCCTTCCTTTGCAGGTGGGGATGGGGGAGAATCAAGGGTAGGCCAAGTGGGCACCAGTTGAGGGTCCTTGTCAATCAAAGGGCCCATCTGGCCTGGATGACCCTAAGTGCTCAATGCATTGCCAGTGGTAGTGCCCAGTATGCCATCATGGAGTGGATGTGTGTGTGTGTGTGTGTGTGTGTGTGTGCGTGCACGCACGCACGCGCGCGCGCGCGCACGTGCCTCCTCGGATGTGCCCAATGCATGGATTTGCTCCAAGGCCCACAGAAACCTGCTGGAGAGCACTGGACCAAATTAGATGTGATATTAGAGTGTGATTGCACCTCCAAAATCTCTTTTTGGGGAGGGGCTAAAGCAGCCTGGAGGGAAGAGGACCAATTTGATTGGGGCCATAGTGCAGAGGAAAGAGGGGTTAACCCTTTCCTCTGTGCCAATTCCCTGATGTAAAATACACACACGCACGCACGCACACACACAGTGCTATTAGTTGCAGAGGTACCAGTATTATCTGTGGGGCGATTTGAATTAGGGCCACAGCATAGGAAGGATTAACAACTCCCCCCTCCCCCAACCACTGCTTTGATCAAAACAGGTCTCCCACAGATTCTTTTAGCAACAAAAAAACCTATCAGGTTCTGTCTGGAGATTACTGGAGATTTCTAGGATCCTTGTAATATTTGGTGTATTTACAAATATACAGGTTGAACATTGATGGAGGTAGATAGCTGAAGACTCCTACAAATAACATCTGGTTATTCCTGCATACAGGAACGCTTCAGCTGGTTTCCAACAACTTTCTTAGCTTCCTCTTCAGTCTGCCCCGATCAAATCAAACTTTGGCCCCAATCCTATCCAAATCTGCCACCACCAACTCAGGTGTGTGCTGCATCCTATGGTGAGGGGCAGTTGCAGAGGACTACTCCTCAGAGGACCTTTTTCCCTTATCCTAGGGAAAGTCTCTGCTTTCCTTATGGGTCTTCTTGGTTCTGTGCCAGCTATTTTGTTGGTTCAGAATCAAGGAGAGGGAGAAGGAAAGGAAGATGGAAGGGGGATAACATATGGATGCATGCGAGTGCCACCGATCCCGGCCCCTCTCCACCCAGAAACGCACCGTTCCTCCTACTCCCTCCTCATCCCTCCCTGTGTCCGCCCCCACCGCTGTCCCACGTGGCACCAGTGGATGGTGTCTTTGCTACTGGCGAGCGAGTGTGGCCACCAGCAACTGTGCTGGCAACGTTGTTGCGCTCACTGATGGCACTTCCGCCTAGATCTTGACACTTCTGTCGGTGGAACGCATGTTCAGCCAGCAGGGTGATTCAGATAGGATTAGGCTGTCAGTCATTCCCAGAAAACCACCAGCGCACATACATTTGTTATTCCCTACACAGACCACACAAAAAGGAAGGGGAAATGGGTCTTTGGGCAGCCCAATCCTGCGTAAGATCCACCGCAGCACGCTAAGCGCACTGGCCCGCACCAGCAAAGCTGGGACACACCTCGAGGGTGCTGCTTACTATGCGGGTGCTGCAAATGTGCCTTACGTTTGTGACACCCTGCACTGGCAGAGAGGTTGCTCCGCCAGCATGAAGATGCGCAGGATTGCGCTGTTACACTCTTAACCTAAACCTCCCCCCCCCCAAAAAAAAATAGAGACTACCTGAGGTCAAGCTAAGCTCCATTCGACATCTCATTCTTCTGCAAATTATCCTAAGGAGCATCTTGGATCATTCACATCTCTACAAAGGTCTCAAAAAAGTTCTCTAAGCTGCCAGCCAGCCCTCTGAACGTACAGAAGCAGCTGCTCAGACAATATTCTGCATTTAAGAAATTAGTACATCAGCTAATATTTATAACCATAACTCCAAACCCATTTCTTAATTTTGTATCCATCAGATGACTGCATCATGTGCCTTCAAGCTGTGCCCTATTTATTTTATTGGCTTTTCATGATTCTAATCATTCCTGTAAGCCATTCCAAGCTTGCAGAGCAAGCATATACATGCTTTAATTGTATGGGATAAGGGGTACACTCAGGGACCCCCACAGTGGTGGGGACAAAATCTGCACCCAGTCAATTCCAGTGTTAGAGGCATGAGTCAGTTTTCCCCCTCTCATGGTTGTGTCCATATTCTTGCTCATTTATATTGTCCTATCAAAATCAGTGGGAGCCATTCACAACTGAGCTACCCCCTATTTGCATTGCTCTGATTCTTTATTGACATCCCTACACTATGTTTTGTTTCTTTGTGCGATACAAGAGTGTGAGGAAAGCTTGGGTTTTATATCAACTAGTAAAATGCCTGTCATTATGGCAGGTGATATGTATGTAGGGGGGGGGGGCTTGAATATTGCAATTATGCACAGAGGTACATTTAGGCTTCTATAGGATCCCTGTAAGAAAACTCAAACCACTTACTGCCATACCAAAGGTGAAGGGCATGTTTTGCCAGCACAGCATCACTTTCACCCAGAGCAGCATTTATTATTCTCCATGGTACATGGATAAAAGAAAAGGTACACTCGGGTACAGGAAGATAGTGGAGGACAAGAAGGCCTGCCGGGATATGGTTCATGGGATCACGAAGGGTTGGGCACGACTTAACGACTGAACAACAACAACACCACTCGGGACACCACGGGGGCAGGGGCCAGAATGACTTCCTGCCTCTGGCGTCTCCAGTTATTGAGAATCAAGCCTGAACCTTCATCACTCCTATTCAGGGTCCTGTTTCTTGTCATGCTAAAGTGAGATGAAATGTGGGGAACTGGGTTTTGTTTAGATTAGGAATGGGGTGATTATTCAAAACAGTGGTGCTTTAAATGCTAGCACCCCCACCCAAATAAGTAGAATGGCCTCGATTCGAGGCAGGCACAGCCCCTGCCCTGCTGTGAGCAGGTCCTTCGAATTGGGGCTTGCATCCAACCTCCCTCTGTTGCTCCCGCCAGTGGTACTCAGCAGTGATATGGAAAGCTAGGGAAAGGGACTCAAGCCCCATGACCCCAGCAGCAGAAAAAGATATTTGATCCTTGATCCTCTTCTGTGTTGAGAAAGCCTTCTGCAGTCAACTACTCCCTCTCCTTTCCTCAAGCTTGCTTGCTTGTTTGTTTGCTTTCCTTTCCTCCCTCTCCTTTCCTCTCCTTTCCTCAAGCTTGCTTGCTTGTTTGTTTGCATAGGTAAGTAAAGCTCAAAGGAGAAGAGTGATGACATTGACTCTTTTGACCTCAATTATCCATCACTGCAGCTTTTTAAGTGATTGGTGGTACGAATACTTAAAAAATGCCAGTTTATTTTCAAGACATCACTCCATTTGAGCAACATGCCTAATCTAGATAGACGCTTGGCTGAACCTGTGTCTGAGGTGTCCCCATCCTTTCCCTTGGTTCCTCCTGGAGCACTATTAATGTTGAACTTTGGAATGAGTTCCTTTTTAGAACCTTTTCCCTGATGCTTCTCCAAAGATCTGTTGGGCCTCTCATCCTGTAAGTTCTCTGATGTGCCTGAACGGAACTTTCTCTTGTAGTACTGCTCTGCTTAATGGCTGCAATCCTATGCACACCTACTGGGAGTAAGTCCCACTGAACTCAGTGAGACTTGCTTCTGAATAGACACACAGTTTTGTGACATCACAAGCCCCACTCTGTGACATCATTGGGTCCTGTCTCAGAAATCTCAGGATTTTGGATGCATCTTTTTTTCAAAGATCTGTTACTGATGCCAAGAGGTATTGGGATGTATCTCAGCCTTATGCCGATCCAAGTGCCCCACCCGCTGTATGGACTACAAGACACCATGAGGAGCTGCCCCTCTTTTATTTTCTTCAGGCATTCTCTCCCCTTATTAGTTTATTCTTGTAAAACAGGCATTATTTGTAAAATGAAATAATAAGTTTATTCTTATTCGTTTTTTCTTGTAAAACAGGTTTACCAGTTAACCAAAAATGACTGTTTCTCCAGCTTTTTGCAGGTGGATGGACAGCAATAGTTAATCTCAGGCCATGTTGGGATTCTGCTCCTTTCTTGCTAGGCTCTATCCTGGTACCAGATCCCCCGCCTCACATTTGTGAGCACTTCTGGTTTTTGGACGAAACTTTGAGAACCACTGCCTTAAGGGAAACAGATATGGGAAAATACATCTCTTGTCTTTTCCCCATATGGGAAAAGTGAAAAGAGTTCAGTCATCACAGGCTGTAAAAGGGACAGTGCTGAATGGGGTGGCCAACAACACCTGTCCCATGGAGATACTTTTGTTTTCTCCCTTTGGGAAAGATCTTTGGCTCAGTAGAAGAGCACCTGCTTTGCATGCAGATGGTCCCAATCCAATCCCTGGCATTGCCAGAAAGTGCAGAGAAAACATTCCTGTTAGAACCTTGGTGACCAATACTGCGTTGACAATACTGATCTAGATAGACCAATGTTCTGATTCAGTGTCAAGTGGCTTGCTGTGTTCCTTGCCCTGATGAGCACTGCAGCTGCTCCTTCTCCAAGTGCTACTGCTGAACGCTCAGCATAGCTTCTAATGTGTGGTTGAAGTTCGTGTTATGTTTATTGACATAACATACAAACGCAATACAGAACATAATACATCACAGAACATAATACACCACACAATACAGAACTCAGCCACAACTCCCCCATACAGAAACTTCATCTCCGTCACTCAGCCTTCAGCTTTAAAGACAGCCACCCTCGCGAGAACCTTGATATCAGTTACCATAAGAAGATACTGTAGCTCAGGGGTTATCAACCTGTGGTACGGGTACCCCTAGGGGTTTGCGGACCTCTTGCTGGGAGTACGCCAAGCCCTGCCCCTTATCTACCCCATCAGCAGTTAATTAAGTGTTAATTAACATGGATTTTAAATTGTAATTATTTTCCGAGCCCTTCTGTCTCTCTGATTTTGGTTTTGGGCTTATTTTTGTACTTTGGAAAATGTACTTTGGTGGGGTGGGGGAGGGAGGAGCTGATTCTGGGAAGTGTGACTTGGAGAAAAAAAGAGGTCCTTGCATGTCTGTCTGTCTGTCTGTCTCTCTCACACACACGCACACACACAGTTAAATAAGACATTTTTTCACATTCAAAATTGTTTAGTACTGTTTTATTTAACAATTATTTACCTAATTAATTGATTAATCCAATTAATTAGCAGATAATTAGCTGGGGATACTTCAGAAAATTAGACCGTGATAGGGGGTACCCAGGTCTCCAAAGGTTGAGAACCCCTGCTGTAGCCTATCTTGATCAGCCCATCCACCCATCTTTCCCAGAATCGGGCCTAAGTGTGGTTGAAGGATCCAGGGGTGTTCTGCACTCAACATCATCATCATCCCCTCCTACTTCCTTCCAGATCTTGTGATGCAGCAGGTAAATCAGGATTCCTGTGGGGTTGGGGGGAGTCCCTTCTACATCTTTGAACTTTCCTTAGAACAGGGGTTGTCAACCAGTGGTACAAACATGTACCATCATTAGTACTTTTTGGTACCACACTGAACCCCGCTGGGACCCTGAAACACCGCAAAAACGTGGCACTTTAGGCACCACTTTTTTTGCTCTTGAGAGGCTCCTGCTTTTAGCCGATCCTGTCCAGAGTGAAGAAAACAGCCCACCTGGAGCCTCTTACTGGCTTCCTGCGGCTTCCTGCGTGGTGTCTGGGGACCTCCTGCACCGAAAACTGGGCCAAAAACCAGGAAGTAAGTGGCGATTACATCATCGCCGCTTACTTCTGGTGGCACTCGGTGTAGCAGCGGCCATATAGGTGGCATGCTGCGCTGAGTACGTTAAGATCCCCTGCCTTAGAATATCCCCTGCAAGGGCTTCTTAATGAGACTAACAGCACAATTCCGTGAAAGTGATCCACCGGGCGACCCAGGCTGCCAGCCGGATCCTGAGCTCCACTGCGGGCAGGCACCCTGCGACGGAAAGTCTACTCGGGGAAGGGGACGCACGTCCCCTTCCCCGGATGTAACCGGTGCTGGGGCCAATTGGCCTCCTCAGAATTCCACCAGCGAAATCATTGGCAGAAGTCGGAGGAGGCCGTGTAATGGCTCAGCTGATCGGCGGGGGACGGGATATGGCCGAAGCCATTCCCCTCCCACTCCCACTCCTCGATCGGCTCGGCCTATGGCCAGTCTCCGTTCCCAGCCGAACTGCCCCCCCGCCCGCTGGATCATTACCTGGGTCTGGCAGCGGGCTGGCGAGTCCTCCGTCGGCGGAGCAGGGGAGGCCGGCCTTGCACCGGCCTTCCCTGCTTGGACGAAAGTAGACGCAAACGTGCCTTACGGCACATTTCCACCGGCCGAATTTACAATAGGATTCTTGATCAGGCCAGACCCTCTGCACAGTCCATTCTTTGCATTGCTATGTGGGGGAGGGGGCTCCACACATGCACATTTTCTGGGGTCCAAATAAGGGCAGATATACTGGTATGTAGCTGTTCCCACTGGTGTCCTGAGATGTGTGTGTGTGTGTATGTAGCCATTGCTCCATGCCTTCTGTTCTGCATATACTATGCAAGGTGCCCAATGTACCTGGTGATGTGAATTCATAGATATGTATGTATGTATGATCATGTTCCTTTCCTCAGTATGCCTAAACCAAGTAAATGAACATTTGGGGGGTATGTGTGAAACACAATACCACCCAAACAGCACAAGAATGGTTCTCTAAAAACATCTCTTGAAAAATATTTCTGAGAGGAAATAAAAAGTATACAATATTGATTTGGAGACAATTTATTCATTTTTAGTAGTTGCTGTATGTATAGATTCAAAAATTAAAAAAATCCTACCTGTGCCTGAGATGGACTCTTCCACTATTTAGCAAGCCTTTGTTGAATGAGTCATCCAGGCTGCTTCTTATTGGCTGAGATAGTTAGCATCCAAGGGATTGCCTGGCAGAGGCTGCAAGGCCCTGCTTCATTCACAGAAATGCTGGTATGCTAGCCAGCTCTTTCATTCACATATACAGAATTCCATTCACATTTTCCAGGTTTTTTTATCTACTTCTAATGAAGGGAATCTTTTCTGAATGACAGAGATTTCGGCTTGTTACTGAACACCAGACCAGAAATGATCTATACTATGTATATTTGCTGTTGCTAGGGTAGCAGAAGGAAGGAAAAAAATGAATGCAGTGTGGATGCTGTAGCAGGTTTGCAGTGTGATGAAAGGCTATTCTGCAGATCACTAGAAAGCCGCTTTTACAATGAATAGGACACTTCCATTCATCACTGCTGGGATCAGAGGTGCTTGCCTTCATTTCTGTGTCATCAATTCTCATTAAATACCTGCATTGAAAGATGCTATTGTGTGATTGCATTTTCTGTACTTTAGTAGAGGGCGAACTGTGGGGATACCCTTTGGATAATCTATTGACTTGCATGTTATAGTTTGATTTCTTTGCTTTTTGAAAAGTTGCAGTACCATTTTTCCGAATCTGTCTTCTCACAGTCTCTAGTTATGCAAATTCAGAATTTGCAGTGTAGGTAGACTTCAGTCATTTAGTGCATAGTTTGGATTGGCTTTCCAGGCTAAATGGTAAATTTGGCATGCATATACAGTACAGTACCGGTATATATATATGAAGCATATAGGTTGGTGTGTCAGTTCATATTTTTTCAGATCAGGAATTTTAGGTCTTTTTTATTATTGTGCATCAAATTATTCGGATGTGGATTTATTTTTTATGTGAAGCATCAGCATATTGCCATGCGTACTCTTAAATAAACTACTTGACATATTTAAACCAAGTGTTATAAAGAGCTGAGATTAGATTTATTTTGATGTTGGTAGGAAGGGTGAAAGGAACTATGTTTCAGAAGCCTCTTGCCATGACCATACATTGGAAAAGTATTTTTCTTCAGCCATAAGTGCTTCATGTAATGCAATGTTGTTTTTTTAAAAAGCAGCTTGGCAGTGGAATTAAAAAAGAGTGACACAAGGGGCGTCACAGATTTTAAAGAAAAACTGCAATGTGCTGATTAGGAAGAGAAACAGCTTTGCAAGAAGAAAAAAACACCCACTGTTGAAATGGCTGTTCAGCGTTCTTGAAAGAAAAGGACTAGATTCTTTATCAGATAGTTTTCTCACTCCGTGTTGAATTTGTAATGTTACTGTGTAATTTAGTTGTCTGAAAGCCTTTTCAGGTATTTGTATGCTGTATGTTTGCCTGAATGTATTCATAAAAATGTTAACTGTATCCCTGCCTAACCATGGCATATTTTATAGTCATAGTGAAAGGGCAGAGGGGAAAAATGGTTTAAATCAAATAGAAGTTCAAGAGAAGGGGGGAAAGTTAATGCATTTATTTCAAGCCATCATAGGCACTCAGCTATGACTGCAAAAAAAAGGAACAAAAATCAGGGAGGAAACCAAGATGAGGATAAAATATCTGTTTAAGATCAGAAAAGGAAATTTAAGAATTGATTGGTGGTAGTGTGCTGTAAGTGGGTGGATTTTTTCCCCCCTACAGGAAGTGATTTGCAGCGTTCACTGAGCCTTTTGTTGAAAAGGGTCCTTCTCATTTGTGTGACTCATGCTTTTGCTGTGAGAGACTTGGCAGCTCTGAGCAGGACTGGGATCTTTCTCTTGCACAGAAAAACTATCGCTTCACCTAGCCTGACCGTAGAACCTTAAGCAAAATTCCTTTGAATAGAGATATATTTTTTAACACAAAAAATCCCCCCCCCATTTTTTTACCGTCCATCTTTGAGATTTTGAGTGGCCTGCTATGTTAACACAGGAGTTTCCTGGTTTGCCAGAACATATGCAAGGTTCCAGACAGAAGGGCATGCTTCAACGTACCAAGTATAACCGCTTCAGGAATGATTCGATGACATCGGTTGATGATCTGATTCATAATTTGTCCATGAACAGCAAGGTCTCGTCAGGTGCTACAACTTCAGCGCCATCACCATACCTGGTCTCGGCGGAGGTTCTCCATAAGGACCAAGATGGACCCAACACCTTTTGCACTCTCATGCATAAAGTGTCCCACTTGAAACTCTCCCACACTGGCAGCCTGTTGGGCATCAAAAACCTCTCCTCTGCAGTGAAGGAGCTTGCTGCCTCCAAGTTGCAGGGTAGTTCGGCAGTGGAGGCTTCAGACAACACATGTAACCTTGTCTCTGCCACTCCGTCTTCTCAGCTGGACAAGAGCAAGATGAGTACAGGGAAAAAAACATGGTCAGAGGAAATGCACCTGGGAAGCGAAGACTGGAATCAAGGCAGCAGCATTGCCAATAAGGTCTCCCAAGGGTGGCTGCATTCGAATGAGAAGATTTTGGGACCTGGAGTGACGTACATCGTGAAGGTTGGTCTGCTTTCTTTCCATTCTCTTTTTTTAATCAATGAAAAATCTTTGCTTCTGTCAGCAGCAGGCTAGATCGTCTGAAAGGATCTCTCTTTGAACATTTCATTTCTGGAAGTCTTGCGAGGAATATTAAGTGCAGAAAGACATTGTCAGAAAGCCATGTTAATTTGTTTTAATTAAGGAAACATGCATGCTGACTCGTTGGCAGTTAACATGATTTAAAGCTGTGGGAACAGAATATTTCTAAAACAGAAGCTTTGAGGTTTTCCTCCTTTCTGAAATGGTGCACATATATTGTATATATTGATTGCCTCTGTGTGTGTGTGTGTGTGTGTGTGTGTGTGTGTGTGTGTGTGTGTGTGTGTGTGTGTGTGTGTGGTGCAACCTGTAATAGATGAGGTAAGAGCAGCACCTTTATGTGTGACGAACCTGTATTTATCCTTCGCCACATTTCAAACTTCAGAAATCTCCAATGAAATGTGTGTGTGTGTGTGTGTGTGTGTGTGTGTGTGTGTATTTTTTGCAAAGTATGTGTGTATTTTCTGGTGAGCAAAAGCCAAACCTTTGCAGTCTTTGGTCTTATTTTGCAAACACGAATAGTCTTTCTCAAAGTGGTGCAGGCAAAATGCAGTCTCGTTTTACATAACAGTCTTTCAGCCACTTTCCAGTATTTCTTTCCAACAGACGGATAGGTACAGAGTGCAACAAAACAAAACAAAACAAAACAAAACAAAAAACCCCATATATATATATATATATATATATATATATATATATATATATATATATATATATATATATATATATATATATATATATATATATATATATATATATATATATATATATATATATAGGCCAGTATGGCTGGGAAACATTTCTTCAGTATTTGTAAAGTATGGTAGATTCTGAACAGGTGAAATGTAAGGCTGAAAGGTGAGCTTGCTGGCTTATGTTGTTGCAGTGAGAGAGATTCCATTGTGTAGATAGCTACTTGGCTGGAAAATTACAATGTGGATAATAGATGCTTAGGCCTTTAATTGAACTGGTGTTTAGCAACATTAATTTACTGAATCATAAAGGAATAAGCAAAAGTGAGGTACGTTTTTATTTTAATGTATTCAAAACGAGTGTCATGATTTTAAGGGGAAAAGTTGCAGCAAAACAAGCAGTGCAAGCCTGGAGTCGTAATTAAAGTCTTATTGGTTATCATTTCATATTAAATATCTGTCTATCTTAAAAGTGTACTTATGGCAGAGACACAGGCATGGTGATTGTTTAATGATGGTAATTGCAACAAGTGGTTTAGTTGAGGATCATTTTGAATAAGGGCTCATCTTTTTCTAACCTTGGCACAGAAAGCGGAATAAGAACACCACCACTGCCTTTCTGAACACCTTCTGTTCTTGCTTGACAACGAAAGAGACATGTACATTGGACCTTAGAGTAGCTTCTTTCTATCATTATCTTATTTTTGAATACTCTGGTCAAGAAAATGTTCACAAAATTCACTGGACTCCAGAAACTTGAGTAATATTTCTATTTTATGATTAAGAAACTCTTGGTAGAGGGTAAGTAGCCTACTTATTAGGGTAGCTTTTTGTTTTCAGTAACTATGAGTGTCGTAGGTTCTAAGTCAGCATATTGATATTTAGCTGTCAAGTCACTTTAGGATTGCAGCTATATTTTAAAAGGGCCACTGACATTGCTGCAGGCACACAGAAGTCAATAAGACTGCAAGAGCATTAGCAGTTGTCATGTCAGCCCATAAGCAGTGGAAATTCCATATGTTCCAGCGATCCATAGAAAGTCGACTCAAATGTAAGCCATTCAATTATGACTTATTAAAAACTCAAGTGAGTGGCTAAGAATTGGCTGGGCAGAAATCTTTGTCTTGTTCAGCTGCTAATTGCAAACACTTAACAAAAGACATCCTTTTTCTGGTCAAGTGTTTTCATTAAGTATTTCTGAATGTTCATCAGCCAGTGCAGAATTGACGCACATGGGACTTGAAGGCTGGTTCTTACCTTAACAGAACACGTTTGTATTTTAAAGCTTGTGTCCATTCCGACTGTCAAATCGATACACGGACAGTGTGTCCTGAAAGGATCAGATATGTCATGTCAATGTTGCATACTGAAAGAGATGTGTGTCTTGTACCATGCTTAGTCTGCCATGCTAAGTATTCATTATGCCACTAGCTGCGTTCATCATTATCAACCATCAAAGCTACTGTAATTTTACATGTGATAAAACTATAAAGGAGCTATGGTGGCCCCTAGTACAACAGGGGTACATTTTGTATGCATATACAGTACATTTTGTCTAGAAGTCTGTATGAGAGTGTGGGTCCTAATCAAATATGCTTATTTTCCTCCAAGATCCACCATGTTTAACAAACATAATCACAGCATGTTAAAAAAAAGTTATCATTCTCTAAATGGTGCCAGGCATTTTTTTTTCATATTTGCCTGGGGTTTTTGTTGTTGTGGTGTTGTTTTTTAAACTGTAACACACAGCATTGATACAGATGTAATGCTTGGTGTCTGCATAGTACTGATGTATGAGAACTGTATTCCTTGTGCAAAACAATTAAAAGTGGGAGGAAAGGCTAAAGTAACTTGCAATCTTTTTGTCTGTTTTCATAGAAAGATGTGTTTGCAAGCGTGATACAAAGGTCACCACTGTTGAATAATGTGTGTTTGTGTGTGTATGTGATGAGGTGGTAAAGTACAAATGGAATAGGCCGGGTGTTTATATCAACCCATGATCCTCTTGATGGTTTTTGTACTACACATCCTATGCATGTTTACTCAGCAGTAAATTCTATTGGGTTTAGTGGAACTTGCTGCCAAGTAAACATGTATAGGATGGCAGCCCATTGTCTACCTTTATGTTGCTAAAAGAACATTATTGAGTGGGGGAAAGTGTGGTGTTCTGATGCTCAAGGCATGTGCAAGTTGAGAGATGAGAAACTGGACAATGACCCTTCCCATTAGTTCCCCAAGCTCATTGACTCTGAAATTAAAGTCTTGAATATTATTTTTACAATCTCAGGTTTCTAGTTTCCCAGGAAAATTCTCATTTGTTTCCAGTGTCTACTGAATAGTTTTACTGTTAGCTGACAAGACTGAGTGCTAATAATAGGGAGTAAATAGAGTGATATAGCAATAGATATTTTGACTTTAGAATTGTAGTTTCCCACAGTTCTAAGGTAAAATGAACATAAAAGCTGTGTTCTACCGTGTCATGTAGAATTCTTTGTAGAATATAGGGTACTAATTCTTATGTATACTATGCAGACAAAAAATGTCAAAATAGAGCAAGGAAGTCTGTGGAAATAGCCTTCTGCACATATAATCAATATATGCACATCTGGAGAGATGTGCCCATGTCCTGGTATATCAGGCTGCTTAGCGAGGCTTGAACTGGTTGGATATGCCTCTTGATAAAAAAAATTTTTGTAAAGCGATCCACATCATAGTTGCTCATGATTTAGACCTGGGTTAGTGTCAAAGACTTTGAGAATACAAACTACACAAAAATACAAATCTTTCTTTCAAATTGAGAAATGCTTGTTTGACTTGTGCAGTGTCTCAGAAACCAAATACCAAAAGGTTGAGTTTTTCTTTTAACTGTTAACATTCTGCTTTTGTTCTTTTAGTACATGTCAGTTAAGATTCTCTCTGCAAATATATTACACACACACACACACACACACACACACACACACACACACACACACACACACACACACACACACACACACACACACACACACACACAAGTATGCTTGCAGCCTTAAACTGGAATGTATACCGGTAACTGTCAAGGCTTTAAAAGGTCTGACACCTTGTTGAGATATTTCTGAACAATGATATATTATTTAACGCAGATGCAAATGGACGTAGTTGGAGGTGCATCTTAAAATAAATTAAAATATTACAATGCCTGATTTGCAGAGATAATTGCTGAATTTTAACAGCTCTGAAGTAAAGCTGAGTATCTATCGTTATCTATTTTTTTTAATCGACACATGTTAATCAGATGCCATACGTGTGTACTTAACTGTATCCATATTTTATATACATAGCTTTTAAGCATATTAAAACTGATGGGACGTGCATTAAATAGTGGCATTATAATGCTAGTATGTTAATACATGCATTTCAACTGTAAATAATAGGTGTTGTGTTGGCTTCTTTGTGGTAGCTGGGTGGTACTTTTAGGCCAAGATTTTAAACAGCTGGAAACATACATTTAGATGCTGTTTATAATGCCAATAAGCATGTATTGCTTTGATTTTATTTAAGGTTTTTTCCTTTGTTAATTTGCTCCAGTGAAACCTTTGGCATCTCTGTGCACAGGTGGACAGGCATGCCCACACTGGAAACGATCCTGAAATCCTGACATACCAGAGCTACATGTATATCTAGATATTTGATTCCACGGCATAGTATATATAGTATGTATGTATGTATGTATGTATGTATGTATGTATATATATATGATAGCATATACACAGTAGTAGATACACATAGTATACACATAGTATGTGTATATCTTATACACATAGTATATATGATAGAGTATACACACTCGTGGAATCTTGATCCTTGCTTCCCATTATACGGGATTACAAAAGCAGGTGGTTGTTCAGCATGGGGAGCTGCTGCAGTGAAAACTCTGGGAATGTTGTTGATGTGCAATATGTGTCTGTGATAGGAACTCACATTTTAGCCCAATCAAGAGCCTGAACTGGATGCTTCCTTCCCCCCACACCTGTAACTGAATGCCTTTTTTCTCTGTAGTCATGAGCAACATTCATTTTGCAACAAGTTCCCTTAACATCTGTCAGACTTTGTTCAGGTCTAATGCCAGAGAAAACACAGCACTATCTGGAGGCTGAAGGTCACTTGGACCCATAGTGACCATACCATAAACAACCTTTTCGGTAGGGTTACCAACCCTCCAGGATTGGTCTGGACTCGGCTCCTGGAACCAGCATGAAACTCCAGGTGACTCCTGAAAGAAAGCAATCCTGGAGGTTTTAGCAGAACATCCAGGAATTTTAAAATGAAAACTGCATGATTCTGTTTGGGAAATGCATGTGTTTTACAAATGAATAAAATATTTTACAATTGCGCCAAGATAATTCACTGTACTGAAATTATAAACAAAACATCATTGTGTTGATGTACAAATGCATGGTATGTACTGTATTTCTTCAATTCTAAGACGCATGTTTTTTCCCAATTAAGCATTTCAAAAAATGGGGTGCATCTTAGAATCGAAGGTCTCCAAAAATCACCCAAAAATGCTATCTTACTTACTGGGGCTTGGGGGAGCTTCAGGGAGACCTGCGCAACCCTCTGCAGGCCTCCCTGATCTTCAGTTCGACAAAAAATGGTGATTTTCAGCCATTTCCGGTTTTTGCGAAAACCAGAAATGCCCAAAAATCACTGGTTTTCGCCCAACTGAAGATCAGGGAGGCCTGCAGAGGGTTGCACAGGCCTCCCTGAAGCTCCCCCAAGCCCAGGTAATGAAGGAAATTGCACTTTCTGGCGAGGCCAGAAATGCTATGCAAAGGCAGTGCACTCAGTCATCCTCAGCTACAGTAGACATGCTGGGGAGAGTTGGTGCTGAGCGGGTAGAATCAATGAAGGGAGGTGAGTCTTACAATCGATGGTGTTTTTTTTCCCTGCTGGTGGTACTGAAATTAAAGGTGCGCCTTAGAATCGATGGTGCCTTAGACTCGAAGAAATACAGTATTTGTATGGTTCCTGTGTACAGTATATGTGTACTATTTGTTTTATATCATCAGTCTCTGTTCAGAAGTTATTTTTCTTATAGTTTATTTATAGCGATATCTTAAGAGCTATTTGAAGTATAAAGCTTCATGTTACGGCCCCAGACATCTTATGATTGATCAGGAAATTAACTGCGTACAGTTTTGAGCTATTTAAAGGAGAGCCTAAAATAAATTGTACTGACTCACAGCCACACAGTGGAATTCTGAAATATACCCTGATCTCTTAGGAATCTGTGCACAGCATATAAAACAATATTTACCAGTGTCTCTTTATGGAACTTGACTTTTATATTCTCTGGTGAAAGGTAAGGTAAAATATTTAAGCATAGATTTAAAGCTCCCCCCCCCTCAACCCTTCTTTCCTACGGCAATGTTTACTGAAACCATTGCTTACTTTTACCATACTAATCAAATCAAAAGCTTCTGGAACCTCTCTTTTTACCAGAACAATTTGCAAATCATTTACATGAATTTCTTACAGTCTTTCCCTTGTTAGTTCTTGCTGTAATCCTCTAAGGCTGCAATCCTATACACATTTGAGTAAGTCCAGTCAATTTAGTGGGGCTTACTTCTACAGTAGAATTACACCGTAAGGTAGCCAACTTCTTCAGGGCTGCCGAGTGAATCCATGACTAATAGTGCAAGCCTGTGCATGTCTACTCAGAAGTAACTGTTATTAAATTCAGTGGGACGGGGCCCTAGATAAGCGAGTATAGGAGTGCAGTATAAAAGTGCAATCCTAAACACACGTACCGGGGAGTAAATCCCATAGGACTCTGTGGGGCTTACTTATGAGTAAACATGCTTCAGCTTATGCTGTGAGGATTTGATGCAGCATGGGATAGGCCCTACGACATTTGAGCTACCAGACCATGCTAACTTGAATGGTGATCTGAGCAATGACCTAATTAGTTAAAAGCTATATTGTTTAAAAGTACAAAACAGACAAAGGGCTGATTGCAAGCTTTGCAGAATGCCAAAACAAAGCTGTAATGGACTGGGGAGGCTGGCAAACAAACTCCATACAGTGTGGGGATTGATTTTTTTTCCTTTTAAAGTAATTTCTGAGAAGCATTGAACTCATCCATTAAAGATTAGCATTTGTCCCCTCAGCCCATTCTACTACTTGAGTTCTCCTGAAATGTTCTTTGTTAAGCAACAAGGTGAAAACAGTAAAGTGAACAGTGAAGAGCATTTGTCCAAAATCAGACTTATTCTGGGAAAACAACCCCTTAACTCATTGGGCTGGGCAAGTTCTCTGTCATGCTGGCAACTTGCTTGGGATTGTATACTTGCTCAGCGGAAATGTTGAAGGGAAGTAAATACCCCACCAATAAAGCAGAACTGAGCAACATCGCCTGCCGCTTTCCCCACACCCATGGCAACATTGCCAGCACACACCAATCACAAGGCAGCATGCTGATGGTGCCCCACCCATGTGGGCTAGATACAAAAAGAGCCGATCCACTTACAACAAATGGGTCTTGTCCTGATGACATCGTCATACCCCAATACACAACCGACCCACCTGGCACAAGGCTATCACTGTGCCCTGCACAAGACCACTCACTCAGTGGTCACTCACTGAGTCACTCACAGGGAGTCTCCTGCGCGTTGCTTTTGCTTCCCTGAAAGGCTCCGAAGGTGAGGGGGCGGAGCTGCTTCGTTGCTCTGTGTAAGGGAGGCTCCAATTTCAGCAGAACTTACAGCTCCGCGCCCCCCCCCCCAGTGAAGCCAGTGCTAGTTTGGCCCTGTTGGCACTCAGTTGCTAATGAAACACTAGCAGCCCAACCCTATATATGTTTACTCAGAAGTAAGTCTCATTTTTTTCAGAGGAGTTTACTCCCAGATAATTATGTTTAGGATTGCAGCCTTGGAATTGCAGCTTAGTGTCATCAAACCAGGAGACCATTGGGATATGCTCTAGAGATGTTTCAGTGGCAGAACTTACCGTAGTTCATACCATTAGGACCCTGTAGTCAATTTGATGTAATTAGATTAACTTAAAGGAGAATAATGGAAAAAGCTGGCAATAATCTCTGGTGGCAATTTAATATAATTTGAATTCTTTGCAGTACTGCATTGTTTGATTTCACCAGCCATGAAATTTGTGAATTCATAGGCATAAGGTTGTTTTTGATTTGTAAAGACACAGGCCTCAGACTGCGTTATGGGGATTTATGGATAAATATTCCCCCTGGGTTGTGCTCCGTCTTTTCAAATTTTCCATTCCAGTTCTTTTCAATCAGTGTCAGTCTTTTGCTTTTTGTTTTTAAATCTGGGATGGGACACATACAGTATAGTCTTTAATTAGAAATAACCATTAGGGAGGTCATGATTCATGACATCACTTTCTGTGAGATTTTTATATTGGTATAATATTTATGAACTATCAATGAATTAGAACACAACAAAATTATTTTTGTTGCTATCACACACTTTTAGTTTGTTATCACCTTTTAGTTTTGCCAGGATTGATTTGAGTCCTAGTTTAGTAGTGAGTAAGCTTGCATAGGATTGCATTGCATGTCTCACATTTTCATTTGATTTCTCCTGTTTTACTAGCTCTTTAAGACATGTTTTTGCATACTCCAGATTTAGCAATCTGAGACACAGAAACCTTTTCAACACTCTTTTCTCTCTGATTTTGCAGACACCTATATATTTAGCAAGCTTCCATAAATGTGTATCAGTCAACACAGATGTAGTGAATGATGCAAATGATGAGTGAATAATGAGTTCTTAAGCTCAATGTCTATCATTGGGGACAACTGTTGAGCGAGCTTGCTCGCTATACACTGGAATTCATAATGGTTCCTGAATCACAGTTTACGAACCAATAAGTTGGTAGAATGGGTCACCCGCTACTAAAAACGTTAAATATTATAGGGTCATTCCATGTGAAACCAACCAATGCATGAAACCTTAATATAATGGATTTGGTTCATTTTTGGTAAATTTGTACCTTATCATGAGATGTTTAAAAATATTTTTTTCAGATTTTTTTGTCCATCCGTTTTTGAGATACTGAATTTTTAAAATTGCCTAAAAACGCCAAAATTCACTAGCCACCATACCTTCAAATGCCGTTTACAAGATAAATATGATAGCTACAGACATGGGACAGGTGTCATTTTAAAGCATATGAATAGGGCTTACATTTGATATACAACAGGACACAATTGTCAATTTTCAAGAAATTCAAAAATGTTGAAAAACATTTATATTGAATTTTTGGAAAAACGGAATTTTTTAAAATTTTCAAAAAAAAAATCACACTTAAAGGTATATGTCTTGTAGCCAGTCACTCAAAATGTCAAGGTGGTATCTCAATGGTATAATACAAAAATTAAATCTTCTTGTTGGCAGTGACAAGGAATTAAACCACTCAAGTCCATTTTTCTACAATTTACATTGATAAAATTATGTGGTAAACTGAAATGAATCCAAAAATTTATAACAGGTCAAGAAATTTATAACAGGTTAACTAGTGCCATGTATCTGAAGTATTATAATCAGCACTTGGGATCAAATGACACGTTATACTGAAAAAAAGGTGCAGAAAAGAGCGACCAGAATGATTCGTAGGCTGGAGCACCTCCCTTATGAGGAAAGGCTACAGCATCTGGGGCTTTTTCAGCCTAGAAAAAAGGCGCCTGAGGGGGGACATGATTGAGACTTATAAAATTATGCATGGGATGGAGAGAGTGGATAGAGGGAAATTCTTCTCCCTCTCGCACAACACCAGAACCAGGGGACATGTACTAAAATTGAGTGGAGGGAGAGTTAGAACAGACAAAAGAAAATATTTCTTTACCCAGCGTGTAATTCATCTGTGGAACTCCTTGCCACAGGATGTGGTGATGGCATCTGGCCTAGATGCCTTTAAAAGGGGATTGGACAGATTCATGGAGGAAAAGACCATCACAGGTTACAAGCCATAAGCAACCTCCTGGTTTTTAGAAGTGGGTTTTCTCTGTGCCAGGTGCAAGGGAGTGTCAACGGGAAACAGGTTATCTTGTTGTCTTGTGCTCCCTGAGGCATCTGGTGGGGCCACTGTGTGACACAGGAAGCTGAACTAGATGGGCTTTTGGCCTGATCCAGCAGGGCTCTTCTTATGTTCTTATGTTCTTAAAATGTATATTTATACTGGGTCAGACCGTTGGTCTGTCTTACTTAGTACTGTACTACAATGACTAGCAGTAGCTCGCCACGGTTTCAGCCATGAGTTTATCCCAAGGTATGGTGTTAAAGCATACTGTATGGTAGTGGAGCAACCATGCTGAAGACTGAAGCTATACAAGTCTAGCTGTGGTCAGTGCTTAGATGAAAAACCAACTGGGAGTCTCCAAGCAGAAGCTGGCAAGGCAAGGCAAGTTGGGCGTGCAGGACCCTCGAGAGCTCCAAGTGAGCCACTTGCTCTGACAAGAGAAAAAAATGAGATATCCTTTCAGGCCTGCCTCATACCACTCTGTCCAGGCTCTGCCTCCCTGCCTGGACAGTCGAGAGATTTAAGTTTATCAGGCTTCTTACATTCTTCTTTTGCTCCATCACATTTCTCCTGGCCTGTTGTTGGTGCTGATGGGAAGACTCAGGAGGGCATGATGTGGGTCATAGGAGGGCCATAGGAGGTGCTGGTTCCTCATGAGGAACCTCATGAGGTTCAGTGGGTGCTGGCCCTGGGTCTCCTGGCTGGCCAGGCCCAAATGTCAGCCTAGTGTCAAGGCCTGGAACTGGGTCTGGAGCTGCTCCTTCCAACCTCCCTGCTCTGCAGCATTGAACTCTGAGCTTAGGGTGGGGAACATGAATCAATGAGGACTTCTTACTTGTGTTTTTCTGTCTTTTCCACCTGAGGATTTCAAAGATCTTCAAAGTTATAGCACCTATAATATATTTAGATAGGAAAATGTTTTCTTGATAGAGATATTAGAGATTATTTAATATTTTATTACGCAGATATGGCTCCCCATTTCAGCTTGGTATTTCAAGATGTCTGATATTTTCTTGCCAGCAACTCCTCCCTTTTTAAAAAAGAAACTAGCGTTACCTACGGTATGTTAGTCCTCTCACTATCTGGTTGCTCAGGTTTGTATAGGACCTAAGGAGATAAAGGCATCATGGTTATTGTCCCACACATCCAAAGAAGTTGGGAAGAGGCACAGGCAGTATACAAAGTGGATTTAGATTTGAAACTTTTTACCCCTTGACTCTTGTTTATATATATTGACAGCTTAATAGCCCTATTTCCTCTAAACAGAAAATGCCTAGCCTTACTGGTTTATTTTATGTATGCTTGTCAAAACCATTCTACCATTCTGCAACCCCAGAAGGAATTGAATGTATTTCTCCTATTCATAGTTGTGTTGGTTCTGCCCCTGCTAGGTTAGGTAAAGAGCCATCTTTTGTGTGGTGGTTCTCTTATATAGGGCAAGGGGAGAGCAATTGCTCCTCTTTACCCCAGCATAGCATCATTTCCAGTGGCTGTTCACTAGTATTCCTTTCTCACCTTGTATTAGATTGTGAGAACTTTTGGGACAGGGAACAATTTTTTTCCCATCCCTTTTACTATATAAATCACTTTGTGAACTTTTGTTGAAAAGTAATTTAGAATTACAGTATTGTAAATAATAATAATAATAATAATAATAATAATAATAATAATAATAATAATAATAATAATAAAATCAATTAGTATTTATTACTTGGTAGAAAAGTGTGATATAAATTGATTGAATAAATAAATAAAAGTTAAATGCAGCCTTACAGTAATATAACTACTGCTTGGCATTCTGTTGTGCCTAAGCCTCCTCATTTACTTCAGATATGGGCCCTGTGTATTAATTGGTCTTTCACACATTAAAAATATCTGAATCAATACATATTCTTTTCTTTTTTAAAAATTGAGCTATTCTTGTTTCATCACATTGCTGTACAAGTGATCAGTTCAACATGAATAAATCTTGGCAAGTCTTTGAAGACAGACTCTTTCCCTGCTAAAGCTGTTCTAATGCAACAGCGAGACAGATTGTATTCAGACAGCCACACATTCAAAGCAGCCTAAGTAAGAAATTTCTAATTTTGCAGGTTTATTTTTAAAAGAGTGAAAGGATCACTGACTGTCAACAAGCCTTTTCAGGGATTTTCTGCACCGACATTAAAAGCAGCTAATTCTGAAGACGCTGTTTGCATTATTTGAAAAGTCTCTTAACAATGTTAAGAGTTCTGGATTATTGCTTCCTCCTTTTTTAAACATTCTAAATTCACACTGGAATTATGGCATGATATTCCCACATGCTCAAGAAGGGATACTGTTGTAGGGATTCTATTGAGCCCCCCACCCACTGGCCCGTGTTGCAACATGCTACTCTGCACTGCAATGCACCTGGTCATTACCTGTCAAGGAGAAACTTCTACAGCTAGGGTTGCCAGTTTGCAAAAAGTGACCCTTTTTGTTCTGCTTCCCCCCCCCCTCAGATGGATGGGCAGCAAAGATAAATCTCAGGCCACTTTTGGACTGCCACTGGGCGCCACCCCTTTACTACTCCATTGTGGTACCACATTTTTCCCTCCATTTTTCAAGGGCTAGCAGTCTTGTGACATCAACAGGCTACACCTTGTGATGTCATCAAACCCCACCTCAGGAATTTCAGGGTTCGGGGTGCATCCAACCTGGCAACCCCCCTAACCCCACTTCAGATAGAGAGTTTGTGTAGCTTGCTTTTCTCCAGGACCCAGCACACATGCTGTGTTCTTGGTGGGAGCAGCCTGTGCACCAGGGAGCTAGAGAGGAGCAAGCCACTTGATCTGAGGTGTGGAAGGGCCTCCCTTGTTCAGGAACACCTGGATATATTGCAGCGTCTCCAACCAAGGGCCAGTGGGACTGGGAGGAGTTAGAGAGAGGGCTCCATAGATTCCATTCAGAGATCCCATCCTTTACCTGCAAAGGTGCGTGCATGGGAAGAGATGAATTGTGTCTTTGTTTTATTATTCTAATTTTAATTTATTTCATAAAGTTTCAGTTATGCTTATAATGCATATCTTTATTCTTTTTCTAGTATTTGGGATGTATAGAAGTTTTACGCTCCATGAGATCACTTGACTTCAATACTAGAACGCAGATTACAAGGTAAGATGCAGGGCCTAAGCATGGCAGGGTGGTGGTGGAAAAGGGAAACATTTTGCCCAGACCTAGCGTTTCAGGTGGAGGCTGCTTGGCCTGGATTCCAAGCTTATTACTGTGAGGAAAAATGTGAGGCTAAGTGTCTAGTCGTACATGCCTTTAAGCAGTGGCATCGTTGGGGTGGTGGAGGGCCCCCGGTGCAGCGACACACACCGGGGGTGCACTTGCCATCAGATTTGGCGGCAATTTGGTGGCGGTGCAGCGAAAATGCACACCCCGGCGGTTTTCCGCAAACGGCCAAAAAGCGGCCGAAAAACCACCGCATTTTTTACCGCATTTTACAAAAAACTGCATTTTTTGCCGCACCACCGACACATTGCCATCAAAAGGGGCGGGGCTTGTGATTTCACAGGGGGTGTCATAGCAACAGCTCCCCGGAGGGTGTAGCGACGCCTCCTTTTAAGTATACAACAGGCTGGGGTGGGGGGCTGTAGGTGGTTTCAGTAGCAGCCTGGGGAGGACCGTGAAACAGTGGAACTATAGTGGTTGCTTTTATTCCTCACTGTTTTTTAGATTGTATTAATGTTTTTAAGAGTTTTTATATTATATATTTACTGTTTTTATAATTTCTATGTATTAATTTTGTATTTTATGATTTGTTTTATTGTAAGCCGCTTTAGGTCTCCCCTATGGGGGGAAAAGCGGGGTATATATTTAAATAATAATAATAATAATAATAATAATAATAATAATAATAATATAGGGTGGTGGTTGTTGGGGGGATTTTAGGGCGTTGCTGCATTCTGGTTTTGCTCCTGATCTTGCCCCTCATCTGTTATTTTAAACAGAAAAAAAATTCTTCAATTAAAAATAAACAGAAGTGTGGGGGGCAGTGGGAGGGCTGAGTGTCTTGCCCCCTCCCCCACCCAGTCCTTAGGGCGGGTATGGCCAGGGGATGATCAGGCAAATGCCACCACAGGGCCTCAGAGTAACAGCAGAGAGGGGGGCTTCTCTCACCCTGGTCCTCCTCTAGCCGGGCTGGCTGAATTGCCTCTCTGAAGGGCCCTGGGCCTAGAACTCAGTCTTAGCCTTAGGGCAATGAACCCTCTCCAGCTTCCAAATCTGGAGCCAGCAGCCTGCTCATCACAGGCCAGGACTTTAACCTGGTTCGCTGGCCTCATCAGGCCCCAAAGTACCCGACCCACCTCCCATGGCCCCTCCCATCCTGGGCTGTCCTTGTTGTGCCTGTAGCCCACCCTCCTTTCCTGTGCTCAGGAGGTGTATTATCCGGCCTCCCAGGAGCAGTGGGCTACAGCTGGGCAATTCCCCACAGGAGTCCGTTCCCAGGAAGTTCAGGGCCACACTAGAAGTTTTTATAGAAGGTTCTTTTCTATTTAAAATAGCTACGGGAGACAGAGACGTGATTGGGAGTGAAAACACAGTACTGTGAAGCCTTAAGTGCCCCCAGCCCCTCTGCCTTGGTTCTGTTCTGTTTTGCAGCCCCCATGGGCTGCTATTTAAATGATTGAAAGCCCATCCACCAGGCCATGTTGTCAGCTTAGAGGCATAGCTAACTGTACCCTTAAATGTTGGTCATTCTTGACAATGTTTATGCAAACTTATTTCCCAGTATCGAAATGAGTGCCTTGTGAAATTTGCTGGAGCCAATCAGAAGCAGTGTTAGAACAGAATGACCAAGATTCTGAATAGTGAGCTCCTGACCAAGGTCCGGGGGGGGGGGGGAGAGATCACACTTGTACAGTAACTGGTAGAGTTATTGGGAGGAGTGCACCTCAGTAGAGCTGTTTCCTCCTCTTCCTTTGTGCTGAATGGACTTAAGATATGATGGATGTTGCTCCGGCGTGCCACCAGGGGGACTCCAGCGGCATTTGGCATAGTCTTGCACTGTTAAATGCCCATCATAGTAGTAGACTAGCCAGTTCTTGTCTCCTTGCCCTACCCCATTTCAACTCTCCCCAAGCCTCTAAATGTTCTGTTTCAGGTTTGAAGTTTCCAGGTGACAAAGGCCAAAGAAATGGTCATCTCATCTCATCTCGCTCAGTCTTTCCACATTTGACATACCACTTAATTGTGGTACTAAACATTGTTTTATTAGTTTTATCTCCTCTGGTGCTTAGTATGTTAATGAATTTACAATATTGATTTATTGTATGTATTTAAAAATGTATTTTTGGTCTGACATTTTTTTCACAACAAAGTTGGTTTAAATGTTTTTCACACCTGTTGCCTTAGCAATTGTCATTTACTCTTTTATTAAACAAATTGGAAAAGAAAGAAAAAGAATATGCAAATAGTATGAAATATGAACAAAAAAATTAGGGTAAATATTTATAAGACATGGTCTGTTCTCTGCAGGCAGATTAGGAATGTAAATGAATCACGATTGTCCAAAATTTGATATATAAACAAAACCTTTTCTTACAAATCAGCAGTCAAGCTCCTTCTCTTAGAATCCATTATAAATACATTTACCAAAGGATACAGGTGAGGGACTGATAACATGCTGTAACATTCTGCTATGTCCTCTCCCCACCCACACCCTTCAAGTCTTCTTACGTAAGCTAACAGCTCTTGGATCATCAACTTCTATGATCTCTTTACTGGATGTAATGTGAAGCTTCCCTAATCACAGATACTGCTGCAGCAGAAAATTAAGCCAATTTTGGATTGCTTGAGAACAGTGTCAATAGTAACGAGGATAAAAGACTTAAAATTCTGAAACTGAAAGCAATGATCTGAATGCAACACACTGTCCTCCCAGTACAGTACATGTGTTTTCTGTCGGTCACTGGCTCCCATCTAGCATATTTTTATTGGACTGGAGGTGAAGAGCTAACTCATTCTCCTGATCTCCTCCCAATGAGTGCAATTCAGGGAATTGTGGGGCTTGTCCCCTTGAGTTCATTATCTTTCCAGGGAACCTGTTGGGCAACTACAACTTTTTGCAAGCCATCTTTTCCCTAAACATCTTCCTTTGACGACTCTATTCCATAGACCTTCCAGTCATTTTCTGTCTCTTTTCTTTGGATCTGCTTACCCTTGGGCTAAGGAGAACTGAACTGAACTGAAAAGATACGACCAGGCAAAAGTTCTTTACTGAGAGAATGTCATTATCAAGATCTTTATCAAGATGGGGAAGGACTCTTTCCCCATGCCATGGTCCTAATTCAAATCTCAGAGCTGCTCTTAGCCACTGATGGAAAAACATACAGGCAATAATACAGATGCTTGCATGTGGCCCCCAACCCCATGACTAATAGCAGCTGCAAGGAGAAACTTGGATCAGGATCCCCCATGGCATGGGAAGAAAGTTAGAACTCTCACACTATGGCCCCAATCCAAATTGGAGGAAGTCATGACTGCTTTTACAAGAAGATTACATTTGGAAATCCAATCAGGATCTCTCACGTAAACCCCCAGTTTGTCATTGGCAGCACAATCCTGCCTAAGTATCCGGTGGGCAGCCCAGGAAGGGTTTACTTGATCTGCATGTTACCAGGCAATGGGGTGATGTACACTGGTTCTGGATAGCCTACGAAAAGGTGGCACTTTAGCGTACCTTTGGATTTTGCTATCCCAATCAATGGCTATAACTGGGAATTGGTTAAAATACCACAGAATCCTTTGCCGTCTGAGAAGAACCTTGATTTGCTTGTGAAAAGATGATGTCCCGGTGACCTTTGAAGCAAAATTAAAAAATTGGCAAATAAAGAAAATTGGCAGATTGTTATCACATGTTCATTCATAGTTTTAGGATTATTTCACAATAAATGCTCTGATACTCAACTTTTGTACTGAAGTGGCTATTAAATCTATTTTGAAATTAATGTGTCATTACGAAGAGCTGTCCAGACAATGCCTGTTTAGGTAGAAGTGTACCACATTTCTTAACCAGAACACGAGGATTCCTAGATGGTCTTCCATCCAGACGCTGACCAGCTCTAGATCTGCTTAGCTTGAACATCCATCACTTCAGGCCATAGACATGGCTAAAAGCTAGCAAATCCCTAGGCAGCCGAACAGTGGCAGCTACACAAAATTTCATACTATTAAATGAACTTGCCTAGTATTGTAATGTATCAGATCAAAACTAGTTCCTCTTGACATTTATTTTGACATGACTATCATAATGCCCTCATCTATGCACAGATTGTTCAATGTGGTCTCATGTGAATGCCACAAGAAACCAACCGGACTCTTAGCAGCATTTCGAAGATAATGAGGGAAGACGCACAACCATTTGCTTTAGACCTTCTTCTTTCTTTCCAGGGAAGCCATCAGCCTTGTTTGTGAAGCTGAGCCAGGTGCCAAAGGAGCCTTCAAGAAAAGAAAGGTATTTTGTGCGTCTGTGTCTGTGCTTTCTTATTTATTTTGTTATATTATCTCAGTTCTTAAGGGGATATAGTCGTAGATCCTGCAACGTAAGAGCCCTGCTGGATCAAGCCAAAGGCCCATTCGGTCCATCATCCTTTTCTCACAGTGGCCCACCAGCTGCATGTGGGAAGCTTACAAGGCATATACCCCTCGCACACCACTGTTCCCTTGCAACTGGTATTCAGAGGTTCCTAAACCTGCAGATAGCCATCATGACTAGTAGTTATAGACTACTGATAGACATGTCCTCCCTGAATTTATATGATGGAATTTACAGGCATGATGGTTAGCTTGGATAACAGTAAAAGTGGATTGTATAAATTGTAATGTATAAAGGAATCCCCTGTAAAAGTGGATTGTATAAATTATAATGTATAAATTTAAACCCTAACTTTAAATCTAAGCTAACCTTTTATTTAAAAATAAATCATTTTTTAAAATGTATTTTACCTCAAGTTAAAAAACAACTACATTTACATAAATATATATGTATACTAACAGCCCAATGCTAAGTAGGATTGGGCTGTCAGGGGAGGGCTGTACGATAGCAGAAGTGTCTTCCGCTGCCGTAAAATGGCTGCCAATGGCGCGCACAGCATCAACAGCCATTCTGCAAGAGGCAGCAGTGCTGCAACTTCACTGCTGGATCCTGCCAGGCCCGGTAAGTCAGTGGTGGGGGCGGGAGGTGGGTGGGAAGGGGGAGGGAATGGGAGTACTGTGGGCATAACTGAGCGGGGAAGGGGAGGAACTGGGGGTGGGGAGGAGACAGGAGGGGATAGATCCAGCAGCCTTGGCATGCACCAGACCTTATCACCTCCATTTCAAACCTCCTTGCCCTGAATACTGAAATAGGTAGCATATGTCCAAGGAGACCCATAATTGGCCCTAGGGCTTACATGGAGGTAAGTAAAAATGTTTTTTACTTAGCTCCCGTTCATACTCAGGTTGACCCCCCTCCCCCACTGGATGCAGCTCACGCCTTTTTGGCACGACTGCATCCGCACTGCTGGCGGAGGATAGGATTGGGGCCTTATTTATTTAAAATATTTATACCCTGCCTCTCCTCATCCAATGGAGGCATTAGACATCTTTCTTTGCTCATCTTTACATTGTGAAATACTTTTGTTACCAAGACTGGACTTTTGCGCAGAGACTGTACTTGTGTTGCATTGCCTTTTTGCCAGAATACTGTTAAAGCCACAAGCCTTATCTCTGGGTCAGAAACTGGCAACCATACCTACATTTCAGCCTGTGTATCTGCTATTACTGGCCGAACAGCATTTTTATCACAGGTGTCTCTATCCTGTCATTTCAGTTTCAAGTCTATAATCCAGAACCCAATGGGAGAGCATTTCAGTTTCCCTGGAATTCCATCTCTGACCTAAGGGCTGGTCTATTTAACAGAAACAGGAGGGTTATTACAGTGAGATCTCAGGACTGGAATTCATTAACAAACATAATTGTGTCTGTCCAGGATTATGTGAGGTTCTCTCACTATCTGGCAGGGATGTGGATCAAGTCTCTGGGTCCAAGTCTCAAGTCAAGCCTCAAGTCTTTGCCCCTAAGTCCCAAGTCTTTGGACGCAAGTTGCGAGTCCCCATCTATTTAATGAGGAAAATGGGTTTAAACCTGAAGAAAATTCAATTTGTCGTAAAAGGCTCCAAGTCTCGAGTTGAGTCTTTCGAGTCTTTTACAATCGCCGAGTCAAGTTACTGATGCGACTTGAGTCCGACTTGAGTCCAAGTCAATAGACTCAAGTCTACATCACTGCTATCTGGAAGGACTTGTCTCCCATTTGACTATGTATTACACTGAGGTTTAATGTTCCAGCCATTGTTGAGTACTTATGTTTAAAGTCTCAGCAAAGTTATGCGTTGTATTTGTGATCTAGCAGTCCAGAGCATCTCTGTCATTGCTAGTTTTTTTTTTAAAACTGGTTAAACTGGTTTATCCCTTGAAACTCAATCCATGTACTATCTTCTCTATCTGCTTCAGGCACTTGTGGAAGCCAGCCTGTGCCTATCAGTGCTCTTGCCAGTTAGAGTCAGATGACATGTTGCAATTACCACATGGTTGGAGGCTACTGCAAATCTCTTTATGAGACAGCTGTTATCCTTCGGTCACCGTTCGCATGCCTTGACTCACTACTTGATTGAAGTAATTTCTCTATGTCAGCAAAAATACCAACATGAAAGATTTGTGACCCCAAGTCATCCCAACTGCCTGGAAAATATTGCCACATGAATGACTTGCAACATGATAATAACAGTTGTGTCACATGATTGAAAATGGCTTCTGGTTCTAGGTAGCAACCATAATTGTATACCAGCATTTCAAAATGGACTGTTTTGCCACTTTCCAGGACTTAATGTAATTCACCGTCAACCCACTCCATTGCCATTCCATTCTTCTCCGTTCCTTTAAAACTATTCATAGGGTCAAAGCAGAGGTGACGTTAATGACATCTCTAATGGCAGGCTCCTGCTTGAGTGAATAACCATTTGGTTTTCTTGTCATGTGTGCCTCACCTTTTATGTCTCACCTCACCTTCCACTCCCTGGTCTCATGCATGGTCCGTCTCTTTCTGTGTGTCCTTCCATTTAGATGAACAATCACACCATCACTGCTTTGCCTCCACCAAGAAAATTGCATTCCTGAGCATCTCTACATGCCTTTCAGTAGCCTCTGTGGTAATTTATCTGACAGCTGATCTGTGATTGGAGAGTCCGTAGTGAAGTTGACATTGCATATAGTACAGCATCTCACATCTGATGAAAGAAGAAAAGGCTTGTGTAGTTAAAAGAAAAAAAGAGATCAAGAAATAAACACACATTTAACAACATGTCTGTAAGGTTCCCCCTAGTTATATGCAAACATCTGCATTTTCTTCCTTGCCATTCCCTTGCCATTCACTGATCTCTAGCTGCAGGTAAAAGCAGCTGTGGAATGTTGATTTGAATGTCACACTCTTGATTAGTAAATCCTGGAGGATTCAATTTATCCCATGTGGAGTCAGTTGTCATTCAATGTCAATAGAGTACTGAGAAGTGTGACTTTTGCTTTCACAGCCACCAAGTAAAGCTCTCTCTAGTATCTTGGGGAAGAGCAACCTTCAGTTCGCAGGAATGAACATAACTCTGAATATATCTACCACCAGTTTAAACCTGATGACACCTGATTCGAAACAGGTCTGTGTGTTATAATTCCTGTCTGTTATTATTAAAGGACTGTGATGTTGTCTCTGTTGGTTGCTCATGTAATTTTGTAGACACATGTGCCCGGTGTCATTCAGATCAATAGAACTACATGTGCAGTAATATATCTTATGTTCATATGTTTTTATGTTTTTATCTGGACTGCCTTTTCTCAGTTGAACTGTCCTAGTCATCGAAATAACCCTTTGATGACTTGTTCCTCCTGGCCCCAACTTTGAAAGTAAGGTGGATGGTGGTGGTAACCAGGAATAGGCCGTCTTGGCTGTGGCATCAAAACAATGAAATAGTTTCATGAAATAGCTATGAAACAGCCTCCTGGATTTGGGCCAGGAGCTCACATTTTTATAATTTAGGTACCAGGCAAAGCCTGTTTTATTTTGCAGAGCATTTGGTTAGTAACATTATGAGGGATGTGGATCAAGTCTCTGATTCCAAGTCTCGAGTCAAGTCCCAAGTCTCTGGGTCCAAGTCTCAAGTCTTTGCCCCCAAGTTCCGAGTCTTTGGTTGCGAGTTGCGAGTCTCTATCTATTTAAGAACATAAGAACATAAGAAGAGCCCTGCTGGATCAGGCCAAAAGCCCATCTAGTCCAGCTTCCTGTATCACACAGTGGCCACACCAGATGCCTCAGGGAGCACAAGACAACAAGATATCCTGTTTCCCGTTGACACTCCCTTGCACCTGGCACAGAGAAAACCCACTTCTAAAACCAGGAGGCCAGGTGCCATCACCACATCCTGTGGCAAGGAGTTCCACACATGAATTACATGTTCCACATGATGAATTACATGAATTACATGCAAAAGAAATATTTTCTTTTGTCCGTTCTAACTCTCCCTCCACTCAATTTTAGTGCATGTCCCCTGGTTCTGGTGTTGTGCGAGAGGGAGAAGAATTTCCCTCTATCCACTCTCTCCATCCCATGCATAATTTTATAAGTCTCAATCATGTCCCCCCTCAGGCTGAAAAGCCCCAGACGCTGTAGCTTTTCCTCATAAGGGAGGTGCTCCAGCCCACGAATCATTCTGGTCGCTCTTTTCTGCACCTTTTCCAATTCAACTATATCCTTTTTGAGGTGTGGTGACCAGAATTGGACACAATACTCCAGATGTGGCCTTACCATCGATTTGTACGAAGGCATAATGATATTGGCCGTTTTATTCTCAATCCCTTTTTTTAATAATCCCGAGCATGGAATTGGCCTTCTTCACAGCTGCCGCACACTGGGTCGACACTTTCATCGACCTGTCCACCAGAACCCCAAGATCTCTCTCTTGATCCGTCACAGACAACTCAGAACCCATTAGCATATATGTGAAATTTTGGTTTCTTGCCCCAATGTGCATCACTTTGCACTTACTTACATTGAAGCGCATCTGCCATTTTGCTGCCCATTCTCCCAGTTTGGAGAGATCCTTCTGGAGCTCTTCACAATCCCTGCTGGTCTTCACCACCCAGAAAAGTTTAGTGTCATCTGCAAACTTGGCCACCTCACTGCCTATCCCCGACTCCAGGTCATTTATGAATAAGTTGAAAAGCACCGGTCCCAAGACCGATCCTTGGGGCACACCGCTTTTCACCTCTCGCCATTGTGAAAATTGCCCATTGACTCCCACTCGCTGTTTCCTGGTCTTCAACCAGTTCTTAATCCACAAGAGGACCTGCCCTCTTATTCCCTGACTGTGGAGTTTTCTCAGGAGCCTTTCATGAGGGACTGTGTCAAACGCCTTCTGAAAATCCAGATATATAATATCCACAGGTTCGCTCACATCCACATGCCTGTTGACCTTTTCAAAAAATTCTAACAGGTTTGTGAGGAAAGACTTCCCCTTGCAGAAGCCATGCTGACTCTCCCTCAGCAGAGCTTGTTCTTCTATGTATTTTAAGATTTTATCCTTAATGAGACTTTCCACCATCTTCCCTGGAACAGATGTTAGGCTGACCGGCCTGTAGTTTCCCGGGTCCCCCCTCCTTCCTTTTTTAAAGATTGGCGTGACATTAGCTATCCTCCAATCCTCTGGCACAGTGGCCGTTTTAAGGGACAAGTCACATATTTTGGTCAATAGGTCAGCAACTTCATTCTTGAGTATTTAATGGGGAAAGCAGGTTTAAACCTGAATAAAATTGGACTTGTCATGAAAGGCTCCAAGTCTCAAGTCTTTCGAGTCTTTTACAATCGCTGAGTCAAGTCCGAGTCAAGTCATTGACGCGACTTGAGTCCGACTTGAGTTTGAATCAATAGACTCAAGTCTACATCATTGATTATAACTTTATTATTCATTGTTACTGCTTTTTTATTTATGAATTTCCTGCATAGCGTTTTAGATGGATTGTTTTGGATTGTTGTTGTATACGTGTTTATCCTTTGTTTCGGGCAGGTCAATTCTATGTAACCCCCTGCATGGTGATGCAGTGGCACCAATGCGGCTTCTGCTGTATCCCGTGGGAGACTTTTGGCATGCTGAGGCCTCCTTGGGTAAGGGGACATTTGTCTCCTTGCTCTGGGTTAAGTCCCAGCAGCCACCATGGGTCAACTCGGACCTGCGCCAGCTCTATAGCTGGTGAAAGTCCTTGTTGACCCATGTACGTAGGTGGATTGGGCCCGGGATGTGGATTAGGATGCAGTGGGCACCGCTGACACCAAACCCACCCTGAGTACAATCTAACTTCCTCACCACCCCATTCATTCCACCCACTCCACTGTTCTGCCCTACCCCCTGCCCTCCTCCCGCTCCGTTCTGCCTCCCTTGCCGGCCTACCGTAGTCAACGGATCTTCAGACATCCTGGCAGTGTGCGCCGTTGGCAGCTGCTTTACAACTGCCATAAAGCAGTTGCTGCAGGTCCTATGGCCGGCGCACATAGGATTGGGCCATAAATCACTTTGGGGACTTTACAATTGGCAGTTGCCTCGGCTACAGATAGGCAGGGGGTGCCTGCCATTCCCACCAGTCTGCCTGCCTCCTTCCACTCCCTGGATTTGAAAAGGGAAACAGAGTGGAAGAAGTGTGTAGGAAAGGAGACTGATGGGCTAGAGCAGCGGTTCCCAAATTTTACATGAAGGTAGGGAATGCTGTAAGTAGTTACGGGGAGGGGGGCCGACAGCAGTGATGGCTCTCCTGGAATTGCACCGTGCCAGGGAAAAAGAGGGTTTGCACTTACCGGGGGTTGTACCAGCCCTCCAGAGGGTGTGTATGGAGGGGGTCCTCCAGATCCCTCTGCAAGCCTCCCTGCACCCCAAATTAGCTTCCAAACGCAATTTGAAGGTACTTCTGGTTTTCGCTGAAACCAGGAAGTAAACCAGAGGTAGCTTCAAATTGTGTTTGGAAGCTAATCTGGGGTGCAGGGAGGCCCGCAGAAGAGTTCACGCGCCCCTACACCCTCCAGAGAGCTGGCGTGCCCCACGGTAAGTGCAACTCCTTTTTTCCCCAGTTGCTGGTGCAATCCTGGGAGTGTGCAACCCCTTAAGGGGGTAGTGACCAATTCTTCCCAATAGGATGTAATGACACCCCAGTTTGGGAACTGCTGGGCTAGAGTGTCAGTGCTCTAGCCCACCACTCTCCTCTCCTTCACACTTCCTCTCCTGCTCCTCTCACCTCTTCCTGTTCAAGTCCAGGAAATGGGAGAAGGTGTGGTGGCAGTGGCTGGTGCACTGCTGGGTAATGGGGGGGAAATGATATGCAAGAGGGTGGCAGCATTTGATAAATAGTCTCAGGTCTTGGGCAAGCCCTGCCATGCTTACAGCGATTAAAAATAAATAACAAAAGCATATTCCCTGGATCTTGATTTTGAAGTGTTAAAGACAAAATAAAATGCATAAAGGTGAGATAAAATATTATTTATCCTATATAATAATCCTCAAAATACAACCAGATTTTTCTTGGGTATATTTGGGGCGCTGATTCCAAAAATGACACCAGTTTTGCCCTATCAGCTCCAGGTTTGGAGATACGCCATAGCTCCCTTAGATGCTGATTCAAGCAGCTTCCTCTTGAGAGAGCCATGGTGTCCAACTATACCATGGTGTCCAAATGGTGTCCAAGAATACTGTAGGTCTAACTTTTAAGGCACCAAAATATGTGTTGGGTTGTGTATTATTTTTATAAAAAGCAGCCATTATTACTAGATCATTATTCCTAGGCAGGATTAGTCATTTTTTTAGTACAAGAATGTAAAATGAGAATAAAAGCCCATACTACTAAGCAGAAGAAATCCCTCCTCCCATTGTTGGATAGAACCGAGCATCCGCGAAGATTAGTGTGTGACCACAAGGAACCTTCCTTGTCCCTTCTTGCCACTTTCTTCAATCCTTGTAAAATATGCAAATGTATTTCATTTGGCTGTATGCTCAGCATGTTGTCTGACTCTAAGGACATCCAGATGGTGCTTTTGAATGGTGGATGGATGGTGTGGATTCAGCTCAAGCTGCCCTCCACAGTCTGCGTGAGCCATTGATGCCATGCTGTGCTTCCACCTGTCCTTGCCTGTCCACACTGCCTACTTCAGCAAGCGTGGGCTGCAGAGTCTGCGTGGCAGGAGTTGTGCTGTGATAGCACAACAGGCAGATTTGCCTTGCCAGTTTCCAGTACTTCCAGTTTAGCACCCGAGTGCCAATCTGGGATCGTGGGGAGTTGCCATCTGGATGTGCTATTATGGAAGGTTCAGGGATACACGACTTTGCACATTTGTCATCGATGTTATTGTTGTTTCTGTTTTTGGCTTCTACTTCGACTTCACACTATGTTACGTGCTCAAAAACACAGTTGTAAAATAAAAAGGAGCTAGATAGGCAGATTGCATTTGACACTGATACCAATCTTTTCCCAAACTCTCTACAGATTATAGCAAACCATCATATGCAGTCGATTTCTTTTGCATCTGGAGTAGACGTGGTAAGCCTTACTTTAAAAAAATTGTCTCCCCTTTGGTACTGATGTTGGAGGATACTGTGTCACAGTGTATCAGTTGGCTTGGGAAATAACAGTCCAGTCCTATGGGCTGCCTTACAACAGTGGAACAGAGTCCTGTTGTTGTAAATGTTTTTATGGCAGCGCACCCAGCGTGCCACCGACGGCCATTTTGGAACTGCCAGTTAAATGGTGGTGACTTTCTTCCGGTAAGTTGGCACTGGGGGGCAGATGGTGGGTGGGGATGGGGAAAAATGGGGCAGAGAGGGGCGAGGGCAGGAGGCAGTTCAGGGGAGGCAGGGGGTGGATTCCAGCAGCACCAGCATGCACCAGGATCCTATCCCTGTTTGTTCACCCTTCCTGTCTCCCTTACTCTCCTTGGACTTACACCAGCCCTAGAGCTGGCATAGGTCCAATGAGGCCCATCAGGGATGCAGGGGCTTACCCCAAAGAAAGGAAACAAAAGTTCTCTTACCTTGAGGAGGCTTCCGGTACTACCGGTCGATTGTAAAAGAAACTACTGAAAATTTGAAACAAAGATTTATCAGTTTAATCTGGCATGGTCCTGTGATATATGAAAGTACTCCCAGTGATTTTACAGCGAGGAAGAAGTTAAATGTGTTCAAATAATAACTTCATGATTTTTAAAAAGAAGCTCACTCTGGAGCTAATGGTAGCTCCAATGGTGAACTAATCATTCCTGAATTTTCTGCTTGTCCCAACCAAACCTTGGTGGATTTTATACTTTTTCCTTTTTTTCCTGACTCTCATGAACCCCGGTTCAGACCCCAACTCAGGCTTGTTTGAAGCATGGGAAGAATATTAAGCAGAGTGCACTTTTGTGTTCTACATGTATAAAAATAGCAAACAAGTAGATTGTTGTGCCATGTTGTGACACACTCTACCTCCCCAAGCTGCCGTTTTGCACTGGTAGCTTTCAAGGCTCTGGAAAAAACAAATAACTCCCAGAAGCCTAAGATCTTCTGGTCCCTATGGTAGATGAACAATTTCTACAGTGGGCAGAGTTGTGATTAACACTTCTTAGCCGCAATTATTTTTAAATTTTCCCTTTTCGATCAGCCACCCAAATGTCAAGTACTAGAAATGCCATTGCATACTGCAGTTTAGTAATATGGGTTACTGTACAGCAAACAGCAAAATGGGAATGATTAGAGATTGAATTTGGTTGGAATGCCCAGGTCAGAGGATTATAGTACCCTGAAAATCATGTCTTTAGCCCTGATCCTCATGATTCTTGAGGGCTCATAGCTTAGTGGTAGGATACATGCTTTGCATAAAGAAGGTCCAAGGTTCAGTTCCTGCTATCTCCTAGTGTGGCTGAGAAAGACCCTGCCTGAAACCCTGGAGAGCTGCTGTCAGTCAGTGTCAGTGTCAGTGTCAATAATACTGGGCTAGATAGACCAATGATGTGACTCAATATATGCCAGTATCCTTTGTGTCTAAATCACAATTACGCAGCACATGATGACTCAACTAAATGTGTGAATTGTCTCCTTCAAAAATTGTTGCATGAATTGACATCAGGTAATATGAAATTTCCATCTGTACTAGTGAATATGTGATGCTTATCACTCATTGACTAATGGCCCAGTCTTACTCGGGCCTTGCACTGATGGATCTCGTGATCTGACAGTGCACGGCCTGGGCCGCTGTGTTGCACACTGGCCAGGGCCAACAGCGCAAATGGCTGACTGCACCTTGCAACTGTTTACCAAGCCCTTGCTGGGCGGTTCGGAGGAGGATCAGGGCAGGTGATTGAGCCGGGGGGGCATTTTGAGGGTGGGCCATGGGTGTATTTCAATGGCAGCACCAGCGCTGAGATCCTATGTCCCTGGCCTGGACCCGGGCATGCCCCCTTGGACCTATTGGATTTACGCCAGCAAAAGGGCGTAATTGGGGATAGCCCATTGGGGACCAGGTGGTGACGAAGTAGGTAAGTATAAAATTTATTTACTTACCTCTCCATTGCTGCCTAGTTCCTAGCTGGCCCATACACTCAGCGGAGGCTGCATCAGTGCTGCTGCACACTCTGGGCCAACATTCATACTTGAATGTATGAAACATACTTTTAGCCATCCCTTGTTAACATTGCCTGTTCTCTTTTCTTGCCCCTTGTACCTTGTCTAAATTGAGATGATAAGCTCTTTGGGGGCAAGGACTTGACTTATATTGCATATTCTAATTGCTGTTGACCCTATAGAAATCATAGGTGATCATCATCATAATTACAGTCACTACTGGATAATCAATCAATGAGTTCCGCCCTTGGAATGCCAAGTATGGACACATTAGAGTATTTTTGGCAACTAAGAACACCAGTTGCATGCGTGTTGGGAATAGAGAGACCCATCTACTGGTTGTCAATGAATTTGGATATAATATCCAAATGAAGGGTTTTCCTGTGTTGCTGTCTCTTGCAAGCAGGGCCAGCCCAGGACCTCCTGACACCTGAGGAGGCATGTCAAATGCTGCCCCTTACCTGAAGATGTGCCAGCCTCTGCTCCTCCCATGCTCCAATGCTCTAGCTCAGCACTCTCATCCCCTCTACATTACCTCGTCCTCTCTGTCCCCATCTTCCTTTTCCAATCCAGAGAGTGGAAGGAGAAGGAGGAGCAGTGGAGGCAAGTGTGTGAACAGAGATGGGCATCCCCTACCAACCTGCTACCTGAGGCGACTGCTTCAGGTGGCCTCATGAATTGGCCAGCCCTACTTGCAGGCTGAGGCCAGCGGGTGGTGCAGTGGGTTAAACCGCTGAACCATGATCAAAAGGTTGGCAGTTCAAATCCACGACAGGGTGAGCTCTCGTTGCTTGGCCAGCATGTTAATGCGAGTAGATAAATAGGTACCGCTTGTGGGAAGGTAAACAGCGCTCTGTGTTCCAGCTTCATGCTACGCGCTGCGGCAAGGAGAGTCATGCCGGCCACATAACCATGGAGGTGTCTTCGGACAACACTGGCTCTTCGGCTTTGAAATGGGGATAAGCACCACACCCTAGAGTCGGACACGACTGGACTTAATTGTCAGGGGTCACCTTTACCTTACTTGCAGGCTAGAGTGGATAATCCTTGTGGCACAAGCCAGATATCGGGGCCGCACAGGTAGTGTCTCATGTCTCCCTGACCTGTGATGTTCTGGGATGCAAGTTTCCAATACGTGGGATTATGGTTTGGGCCTCTGTTTTCCTTTGTTCGTGCCAGAACCTGACCCATTAGAGGCACTCTCTGTGGCTGTCTGCATCCAGCTGCAAGCTTCTCCTGTGGATTCATATTCTTGTGGGTCAGATCCCAGCTCTTTTCCAGTGCTGATGAAAGCAGCACCTCCCTCCATGTTGCTAGGGCCTAGTGCTGCCTGTCTACAGAGCCCGTTGCTTCTTAGACTCCCTGAGACAAGCCTCCACACACCGCTTCGACCTATGCAAGTAAGATATCAATTGTGATCTTCCTGGGGGGCCTTTTTCACTCATTCAGTTTGTGTGTTTGGTGCACCTAGGGCAGATGACTCATGCCCACTGAATGCCTGAATGGAGTCCCCTGTATGTTCTGTGGGTAGTGTCTGTGCAGTCAGGAATCCTGTTCTTGCAGGTGTACTGATTACACAGGCAGAGTCTTCTGCATGTACAGCTGTATACATGAAGGCTGTGTTTAAGAGCACAATCCTGCTCTAAATTAGGGCGGCAGAATGAGCGTTCCGCCGCCCGGAGTAGTCGCAAACGTGCCGTAAAGTACGTTTGCTACTACTTTAGACCCGGGAAGGCTGGCCTTCCCAGCTCCGCGGCCGGAGCCCTTGGCCCGCCGCCAGACCCAGGTACGTCTGGGTCCAGCAGGTGGGGGGGAGGGTCGACTGAGGCGGGGGAGGGACAGCAGAGCCGGGAGGGCAGCCAGAGGCCCAGCCACCCTGGGCAGGGGCATGGCATCCGCCATATCCCGGTCCCCGCCGGGCGGTTGGGCTGTTACACGGCCTCCTCTGACTTCCGCCAGCAAAATAGCTGCCGGAAATCAGAGGAGGCCTATTGGCCCCAGCTGCCATTACACTTGGGGAAGGGGAACGAGTGTCCCCTTCCCCAAGTAGACTTTCCACCACGGGCTGCCTGCTGCCATGGCCACCCGGCGGATCCTTACGCAGGATTGGGCTGCCCGTGTCTGAAGAACACACCTAAAAGGAGGGAGGCAGTGTATGCTGCTTATGCCCCATGTGCATTCATTGAATGTGGAAAGCAAACAAATGGAAAGGGTTTGACATTCTCACTGAACTTCATCCTGAAGCACCTGACTGCTATCATTATGGCACGCCCTTTTCTATATCCTACGCAACAGAAAGAATTTAACACCATCACCACATCCTGTCCAACCTTTTTTAGCTTTTCATGACGGTCAAGTGACCATATGTTGGCCATTGCAGTTGAATGGAACCTTCATGAACCAAATACTGGAGACCAACAAGGGGTGATGACCACCACTTTCACACTTTGCTTGTGAGCTTCCAGAGGCATCTGTTTGGATTAGATGACTCTTGATATGATCTAGCAAGGCACTTCTTAGAAAAACAAGAACCGATACAATCCTATCTATGTAAACTTGCTTGGAAGTAAGTCCAGTGTAATTCTGTTAGACCTGATTCAAACGAGCATATGATTGAACTTCAGAAAAGAAAGACATCTTTGCATTGGGAATGAAAAGTGCTGTTTTAATTATAGTCTATTATATTTTAAAAAAGAAAACACTTTATTTTTATAAATGTTGAAAATGATAGCGCATTTATTTTTTGGTGTGTCTTAGTCAAAGTCAAAAACCTTTAATGGCATAAAAGAACTGTACAGAAAAGATATGGTGGCCCCACCAACCCCCAAATACAATTTCCAAACAGATGCTTTGGAAAATAATACAAATAGGATGCACACATAAAAATAATACTAATAAAATGTCTATAACCTTTGTCACTCGCTTACAAAAAGAAAAGGTTAGTCAGAGGTGCGTCTGGTCCAGATTAAGTGAAGATATTTGGCTACCAACTGAATGCGACTCTCATTTTTCCCGTCAAATAAAAAAAACAGATAGTGTCAATATCCGACCCAAAAGAAAAGGTCAGAAGTGGCATCAGAAACTGTTGACGTAAGTCATTATAATGGGGGCAATAATCATATGGGGTAACGAGGCCTGGGAACACTCCGCTGATCTACCAAATCTGGCTCGTAGAACATTAGATACATTAAAACTTGCCAGGGTAAAGACTCAATGCATTGAGGGGGTATATAAAACACCTAGATAACTGGGGGTCGAGTTCAAAGGCCACGAAAGACCAAAGTGTAAGGGTGAACAAGATTTAAGGGCCGCCGCATGCAAATCCTGATTTTCGATGGGTGTGTCTTAGTGTTAGAGCCAATTGTTTCATACAGAGCTTTTGCTCTATTACATTGCAGGTTGCCTGTGCTGTAGTTTTTCTGCCTGCCTAATTTATCTACTCTAGAATCTAATCTCTCTTATCAGGTTGATATTTATAACGCTTGTCGCCATGGTATCCAAGCATAGGCAACCAGTCTCAAACTCTCCGATGAAATGCAATGCACCTTTGTTTCAGCATAAAAAGATGCTCACAGTAGATGCTTCTCTTGTTTTCACTCCCCTTCCCCACAGGATACAACAGACTACGTTGCATACGTCGCAAAGGACCCTGTTAATCGCAGAGGTAAAGTACCACGTAACATTCTGTCTCTTTGAAGAAGTCCACTGCTCAGATTGGGGTACCCTCAGTGGCATTCCTGCGGTAGGTGCTTGACAGTAAGTCGTGCCCCGACCGACTACCACGTTCACAAACCGTTCAGCTTCGCTGCGTGGAATGGCTCCGACAGCGAGGGGCGGGGCCTCCTCGCTCCGGTTTGTGAACGCGGTAGTCGGTCAGGGTGCGACTTACTGTCGAGCCCCTACCGCAGGAACGCCACTGGGTACCCTTCGTTCCATTTACAGTGGCATTTTATATATTTCTGTTTATCGCATATGATGTTTATTATTTATTCAATTATTTGTTACACTTGTACCCCACCCTCCCTACAAAGAACTCAGGTTAAAATACCTCATGAAGTAGAATCAGTAACTTGGTTAAAGCCCAAGAGGACCTGGTGCCTGAGGCACTAAATGCCTCCAGCACCCCTGTTGCACCGGGTCTTGCCATGCCAAATGTTGCCCAGCCTTACGTGGCAGCACACCAGCCACTGTCCCCATCATTCCTCCTATTCCTCCTGCTACAAAAGGAAGAGGGGAAGGGAGCAAAAAAAAGAGTGGAGGAACAGAGGACTGACAAGCTAGAGTGTCGGCAGTCTAGCCCACCACTCTCCTCTCCTGCACACTTCCTCTTCTGCTCCATTCCCCTCTTCCTTTTTGAATACTGGGGTTGGGAAGAGAAGGAGTGGTAGAGGTGGATGGGTGGTGGGTGCCTCTGCTAATCTGCTGCCTGAGGCAACCTCATAAATGGAACAGTCCTGTCAATGAAACCCACTGGGGATTTGAGCCTCAGCTTTCCAAGTCCAAATTAATTTGAAGGGCTATGAAAGTGCTCAAACTAGTTGCATCAAAGTGTCCTTTGTAAGCCCAGGACAGCTAGGTGATGCTTATGTGGTTTATTTGATTAACAGCGCAATCCTATCCAACTTACACCACCGGTGGTGTAACCAGCAGGGGAGGGCAGGGCAGGAGGCTTTGGAGGGGAGGGGAGATTTAAATCCCCTTTGAATCCCCCTTTGGAGGGGATTTGAATCCCCTTTCCGTTCTGGGGCCTCCTGTTCTCACTGCACCGCTGGTTACACCATGGTGTAAGTTGGATAGGATTGCGCTGTTAATTTATTTATTTGATTTAAAATCACTTATTGACTGGGGTCTCCATAATTGAGAAGGTCTCCACATTTCTCACCACCAGTGGCAGTTGGTGAAGTGAAGCAGGTATTCAATGTCTAGTGAGTGGTGACCGAGGGGATAAGGGACTCATGTCCTTACTGGTAGGTATTCCATGGTGATGTGGAAGTTGGGGCAGTGAGGACAGTACTGTGCAGGTTGTACATTGTAACAGATGATGCTGACCAGTACAAAATGTACGAGGCAGCTAGATAAGATTCAGAACTTATTAGGGTGGGTGAGCCATGACATCATGGCAGCTCCTTCCTCATAAAATACGCACGACTTGGGGACTATACTTTAAAGAGGTGTCATACCCAGATCCACAATTTTCAAATTTACCAATGTGGCTGCCATAGATGTTAAAAACGCAGGCTACATATACTTTATAAAACTATAACACTGATGTTTCTTCAGGGATAGATCCCTAATACTTTTCCTGTTTCCTCATCCCTTCCAGCATGTCATATCCTGGAATGCTGTGATAGCCTTGCACAGGATATTATCAGCACTATAGGGCAAGCTTTCGAACTTCGTTTTAAGCAATATTTGCAGTGTCCCTCCAAGATTCCTGCTCTTCATGATAGGTAAGCAATACAGCAGGTGTGCGTGTGTGTGCGTGCGTGAATTTAATGGAAGTTCTGTTTCCTTCTGAAATAAAGGTTGAATCCAATTCCATAAGAGAACAACTAGCTGCAGATATTTAAAACAGATTGTTGTGACACTTAGCCCAGTTAGCAGAATGGAGCTTTTGTCTCTCAAGACTAATTTGTAGGCCAGGCCCACCCCTCTCCTTCTCCCTAACAGGTATCACTGTATAGTGATTGAGGTCATTTACCTGTAGTTAAGTTCTATTGACTTGTTTCTCTACCACCTCTGCTTTTCTGCATATGAAAAGGAGCTGAAGTAAAAAAGACTGTGTGGGTGAAGTCCTTTCCTGACAATACTGTACTTTCTCAAGAGAGGAAAGTGAGAAGGTGACTATATGCTGCAGGGCCATGTAGGGCCGATGCCAGGCTATTTTGCACCCTAGGCAATACTAATTGAAATAGACATTTTTCACAAGACTTTATAATTAATTATATTACATAACACTGTTGTGGTATTTATCTTAAAATAAAATATATAAATTGTCAGTTGCATTTTTTACATGGGTTAAAAGAACCTAATCTGTACAAAACTGTGCCCCTCAAAGGTCAGTACTTACCCCCCTCTGGGGTCTGCACCCTAGGTGGCTGCCTAGTTGGCCTAATGATAGCACCGCCCCTGGGTCCATGCTAAGGAAGCTGAATTCCCTTAGTACAGAGGTTCTCAACTTGTGATACGGGTACCCCTAGGGGTACATGGACCTCTTGCTGGGGGTGTGCCAAGCCCTGCCCCTTATCTGCCCCATCAGCAGCTAATTAAGTGTTAATTAACATGGATTTTAAATTGTAATTATTTTCGGAGCCCTTCTGTCTCTCTGATTTTGGTTTTGGGCTTATTTTTGTACTTTGGAAAATGTACTTTGGTGGGGTGGGGGAGGGAGGAGTTGATTTTGGGAACTGTGACTTGGAGAAAAAAAGAGATCCTTGCATGTGTGTCTCTCCCCCCCCACACACACACAGTTAAAGAAGACATTTTTTCATATTTAAAATTGTTTTAGTACTTTAACGATTAATTACCTAATTAATTAATTGATTAATCCAATTAATTAGCAGTTAATTAGCAGGAGGTACTTCAGAAAATTGGACCGTGATAGGGGGTACCGGGACCTCCAAAGATTGAGAACCCCTGCCTTAGTAGTATACCAGTGTCCCAGTCAGCCACAGGCAGTCTGCATAATCTTTGAAGAAGGGTCATGAAGCAGGTCGCTAAAGCACCGCAGGCTGCAATCAATCAATCAATCAATCAATCAATCAATCAATCAATCAATCAATCAATAAAAAATAAAAATAAAATCAATGCCTTTGGTGGAGAGCAGTGATGGTTTTCAGTGAAACTGTTCCATGGTCTGGAAAACCAGCTTCTTCTGTATTAATCTGTGAGTACAATCCTATCCAATTTATGCCACTGGCTGAGCTCTGCTCAATCCTATCCAATTTATGCCACTGGTGTAACCAGCGGTGCAGCGAGAATGGGAGGCCCCAGAACGGAAAGGGGATTCAAATCCTCTTTGAATTCCCCTTTTGGAGGGGATTTGAATCCCCTTTCCGTTCTGGGGCCTCCCGTTCTCGCTGCACTGCTGGTTACACCGGTGGCATAAGTTGGATAGGATTGTGCTGTGTGTGATAACTACAAGGTACATCAGAGGTCCTTCCCCAATACCCCCTGCCTTTGAAGGTCAGGTGGGTGGCAACCAGGGGAAGGACCTACTTGTTGGTGCCTTGTTTGTAGAATAGTCTCCTGCAGGAGATTCACTTGGTGCTCATATTATGCTTTATGTACCAAGCCAAGACATTTCTCTTTGTCCAGGCACTTTAGTGATGGTTTTTACGGAATAGTGTTCAGAAGGCTTTATATATCCCATGGCTTTAAGTGCCTTTTTTCTTTAATCTGTGGTTGGTTTTGTGTTGCCTTTGTGTGTGTGCGGCATCCAGAGGTGTCTTCTACTAATGGAAATGGTCTTGTGTGGGTGGATGGATGTTGCACAGGATTATTATGCAGAGGAAAGCTATTTCTGTCCAGAGTACATTCTTCGAGGACTTTAAACAACACATTGCAATACCTCTTGCAGAAGCTCATATGCAGTATGTATCTGAAGAGTCCCTCTTCCAGTAGTAGTAGTGCGACATTATGAAGCAATGCCTCTGCCGCCATAATTTCTTCTGTGAGCCTTACTGGGGAGGCCGCCCATTGTGTTTACATTTGCAGCTGTTCGAATCTCCTGTTTTTATCATTTTGTTGTTTTGATGTATTTTGTTTACATTGTTTGTTTTATATTATTATTGTCACATGCATTGGGAATTCTATTCAAATGGCAAAGCAAGTTTTATATGTGCGTGCGTGTGTGTGTGTGCTAAATAAATAAAGACATTGTGTTTAAATAAATAAAGACATTGTGACATTCCAGGGTGCATTCTGGGACAAGGGGCAAGGCTGGGAGGGGGAAAGAGCCTTTGCACGACCTGGAAGTGGGTCATGCAGCTTCAAGAAGCCTCATGAAGGCTTGAAAACGCAGCGATTTTGCTAGTTAAAACGGTGCTTTGGGGACTTTTTTTTCTTTAAACAGCATTTTTATGGCAGACCCTCTATCTGCAGATCTTTGCTATCCATGGGGTGGTGGTCTGGAATGTGGATAGCGAGGTCCAACTGTAATTAATGTACTGATTATCATTTTAATTTGAAGATATGTTGGCCAACTGGGAACTCCTTGACTCAAGTCAAGTGCTCCCTCAAATTTTTAACAGGTCCAAAATTTTTGGATCAGGGCCATAGTTATATAGCTGACATAACAAAGAAGCTCAATTATTAAGGGAGTGGATAGATCTGTCCCATTTCAAATGTTTTAATAGTGTGTAAATTAAGCAGAAAACTGCAGAAAAGCCAGGAGGCAAAATAACAAAGCTTCTGTTTGACAGGATGCAAAGTTTGGATGAACTTTGGGTGGAAGAAGATGGCGAGGCAACAGAACACCCCTATTACAACAGCATTCCAAACAAAATACCTCCCACTGGGGGGCTGATTGATGCAAGGCTCAAAGTCAAGCTCCCCTCTGTTTCAGATATTGCTCAGGTAGGCATACCAATCCTTGCTTGTCATTTTAATGGGATGAAAATAGCTATATAGACAATACATTAAAGTAAATGGAGGGAAAGAACCTTGCTAACAAATCTTGATATCTTTGAGGAAAGGATGATGAAACATGCAACTCAGAAGACTGACAGCGCAATCCAACTTAACTTTTTTGCCTGTGTAACCAGCGGCCCAGCGAGAACGGGAGGCCCCAGAACGGAAAAGGGATTCAAATCCCCTCCAAAAGAGGAATTCAAAGGGGATTTGAATCCCCTTTCCGTTCTGGGGCCTCCCGTTCTTGCTGAGCCGCTGGTTACAACGGCAAAAAAGGTTAAGTAGGATTGTGCTGTTAAGCATTCATACACTTACTGGGTAGCAAGTCTTTTCCCTCTCCCTTTCCCACACATGTAGCAGAATGTGCGAGGCAGGTATTCCATAGATGCTCATAAAGACATAAGCCTGATTTGTACAATTGACCCCTTTTAGGGTGAAGAATCAAATGGGGTCTCTTTGCTTTGATGGTTGAGCATCTGCATCATAGCGCATGAGGGAAGGGAATTGTGTGCATCTGGTCCCTTGCCACATAGTAGGATTGCAGCCCAGTAAGTGTATGGACTGGACTTTAGACCACAACCTAGAATGCTCTTTTAAGTATGCTCAAGTTAGTAGAACTATGAGCTGATTTGGGGGATTTGCTCCTTTGTGTTCCCATATGTGTGGTGCGGAGTCTGGTTGTCCCTTCCATCCCTGATTATCTAGCATCTCTGTTCCAGCTAGACCACCATATGTCCATATATGGACATACCATTTGAATAAGACATACGGTACTTGCATAAAATTAAATCCATGATGCATTGGCCTGAACAACATGATTGATATCCCAGACAAAATCCAGAAATTGACCATATGTAGTGTGCCAGTGCACACTAGTATCTCCTCATGAAATGTGGTGTCCATGTGGGGATGTTGGGGGGCCTTAAGGCAAGACAGGTGTGCCAGGTCATTGGGTAGCACAGGCATGCTTTCACATCATCAGCATCCATAATAGAGTGATCAGGGTTGCATGTCTGAACCGGGCTTATCTTCTTTTCAGAAGCAACCCCTTAATGGGGTTAGGCTCACCATGTTGGGCTCAAACAGTATTTTGATACTGTCAAAAGGAGCTTGTCATGTGGCATCACTATCTGTTTTTGGGAGGGAAAAGTCAAAGGCCCTGTTGGATTCACAGTCCTACAGCACAATCCTATACTGTACATGTTTACTCTGGAGTAAGTCTCACTATGTTCAATGGGCTTACTCCTAGGTCAGCGTGTTTAGGATTGCATCCTTCGGTCCCAGGGATTGGGGCCTTGCGCTGCCTTTATGGTGGCGCAAAAGCTGGGCCACCTTTGTGTGCTTCTGGGCCGCTGCTGCAAACGGGCAGCAGTGCAGCTCATACAGCAGCGGCTCCATTGCTGCTAGTAAGTTGGCGGCAGAGGCATGATGTCGGCAGGGAGGGGGAGGGCATAGGGATTTTTGAGGAGGATCAGAGGAGGGCAAGGGTGGGGAGGGGGTGGATCTTAGTGCCAGATCCTATCCCCTCTTTCCCAGTTCGCCCCGCCCCTTTTATCTCCTCGGCCAGGGCTGCAAAATGGCTGAGTATGTCATAGGAGTCCCATAGGCAATGGGTAAGTACATTTTTAAAACAAAAATGTAAAAAAACCAGGGGGTAAGTAAAAAGTACATTTACTTACTTCCTGTTGGCTGTCCAACCCCCCCCCCCCACGCAATTGGATGCAGTGCGCTCTCCATCAGCATGGCTGCATCGACACTAATAATGGGGGATAAGATAGGGCAGTTAGTTGTGTAGTTCTCTGAATTATACCCTTAATTTATACAGTTTCTCTCTTAGTTATCTCCCTGCACTGCCCTGTAAACTCCACTAAGTTTAAAACAACACTTGGGGATTGATGGCCTAATCCTAACCAAGGCTTGTGCTGGCGGTATGTGTATTCCGCCAGCACAGGCTGCCGCAAAAGCACCGTAAAGCGCTTTGCAGCAGTGCAGGGAGCCAGTGTGCCAGTGGGAAGGCTGGAGCCTTCCCGTGTGCGCCAGCGGAGCAGCGAAGGCTCACCGGAGCAGGTAAGCACAGCACAGGGGGGAAAATGCGCGGGAGGAGGGTGGGAAGGGGGTTAAACAGGGCGGGAGTGGGTGGAATGGGGAGAAGGGCCGGGGGTGGGCAAATTTGGTCTGGGAGGGGGCAGGTTGGGTGGCAGCAGCGCACACTAAATCCCGACCCCCCCTTCCCAGACCTGATCCACCTGCATGGATCAACACGGACTTGTGCCAGTGATTGAGCTGGTCCAGGTCTGAGTTGACCCATAGCACTGCTGGGGCTTACCCTGGGGCAAGGGGACAAATGTCCCCTTACCCCAAGGAGACCTCCAGCAGCAGAAAATCCCGTGAGATGCCACGTAGCCTGCGCCGGCGCTTTTGTATCCGCACTTGGGGATTTAGTTAGGATTGGGCTGCGAGTGTGACATGACATGTTCATGAATTTCATTGAAGAAACAGTACACCCCGACCAGAGATTATTTCTTTATTGGTAGTTCTTGTTCCACTGCACTTGGCTTAAAGATTTGTCAGAAATGCTTGTCTCAGGAATTTTGAACATTTCAAACCTGCCTTGGTAAACATATTGCATTATACTGATAAATGACAGAAATGAGGATAAACTTCAGACATTTATTAGAGGCACTCTGTTAGCCTGGAGGTTTACAGGCATGTCAGAATTTTCTGGCATTCCTACTGGCTTCTTAAAATAAAACTATGAGAACTTGAAGAGTCCTGTTGGGACCAGGGGTCCATCAAGCCCACCATTCTGTCTCAAATAGTAACCAGACAGATACTCCTTGCTTGAAATGCTCGCCATAAGAGCAACAGCCCACCTCAAGGAATTTGAAAACTGATTGGTAAACGTCACTATTCAGTGAATTTCAGTTATCTATCTAGTTAAAAGAGTGAGATAAAGGAGTAAAAATGGTACTTCATACGCATTGTCTGCCCTCTTCTTTATTGATTGTTGTTTACGGATTCTTGCATTGACAATTCAGATAATGATAATAAAAAAGGGGTGGGTAGGGTGTAGGAATGGGCAGACATGCCCACGCTATTTTTATGCCCCTACTCTTGAGAGTTTAACTAAGGAGTTTTAACAAACTGTTAATTGCATTGGTAAGTAAGCGAAGTTATGTTTTGCTACCATTAGATAGAAATGAGTGAATTCACAAATCTGGCATTAGTTATTAATCTATATATCATATAAGTGAGAATCATTGTACAGAGATCCCTGTTCATGGTCAAGCATCCTTAAGTCATGTTCCAGGAAAGGCTGATTGAACTGGAAGAGTTAATTTTATAGATGTAATGTACCTACTTTGTCATTTAGAATTCCAGGGGTTAATAAAACAGGAAAGGAGTGCAATTTCCCTGAAGGTCATCATTACTCTCATCCTCCTATGCAAACTCATTCATAAAAGAATGCTCAGTCATAGTATCATACATGATGAATGAACGAAGACTGGGTTTGGGTAGAATTGTACCTGGACCAATCTTAAAAAAGACCCACTGAAAATGCATTACAGTTTTTAGCAGTAGAGTTTGCATGAAGAATATTTTTACTGCCATCTTAGTCTGCATCAGCAATGGGAAGAGAGCAAACATACTATCAGAGCCAGCACACAAGAGACCTATTGGGTGAAGATTGGCAACAAGGACCCAGCAGGCAAGGTAAGCTGGACTCTTAAATTGTTGTATTTTACATGGATTCTAGGATTGCAGTTGGAATAATGTGGATTCATAGAGGATGTAGCAGCTTAGTACAGAGGTTCTCAACCTGTGGTACGGGTACCCCTAGGGGTACACGGACCTCTTGTTGGGGGTACGCCAAGCCCTGCCCTTTATCTGCCCCATCAGCAGCTAATTAAGTGTTAATTAACATGGATTTTAAATTGTAATTATTTTTGGAGCCCTTCTGTCTCTCTGATGTTGGTTTTGGGCTTATTTTTGTACTTTGGAAAATGTACTTTGGTGGGGCGGGGGAAGGAGGAGTTGATTTTAGGAACTGTGACTTGGAGAAAAAAAAGAGATCCTTGCATGTGTCTCTCTCCCCCACACACACACAGTTAAATAAGACATTTTTTCATATTTAAAATTGTTTTAGTACTTTAATTTAATGATTAATTACCTAATTAATTAATTGATTAATCCAATTAATTAGCAGTTGATTAGCAGGGGGTACTTCAGAAAATTGGACCATGATAAGGGGTACTGGGGCCTCAAAAAATTGAGAACCCCTGGCTTAGTAGACTATGTTTTACAGCCCAATCCTAACACACACACACACACACACACACACACACACACACACACACACACACACACACACCACATTATGGTATGCATCTGAACCAACAGAGCGCGTGCTATGTGTTATGGTGGGGGTGATCAGAAGGCCAGCGAGAGGTAAGTAAACTTTTTTACCTAGCCCTCAGTAGACCTTCTGGCTGTCTAAAGGTCTCTTTGGACCCACACAAGCTATTTTGCTGGCATATGTCCGAGGAGAGGAACAGGCGGGGCAAGTTGAAAAATGGGGCTAGGATCTGGCATGCACCTTTGCACTATCCACCCCCCAGCCCACTCCCTGCTTCCTGCTCTACCCATTCTGAACCTTACCAAACCAGCCACAAACTTCCCCCTCTGCCACCTTACCTGGCCAGCAGAGCGTCTGGGGGAGTGGCACGTGCGCGGTGCCACTAGCCATTTCTGCCAGTGGATCTGTCATGCGTGACAGCTGTGCAGTTTCTGCACTGCTGCAGCAGGGCCTATGGATCTCACAATCAGCTGCCATAGGCTCTTGATAGGATTGGGCAGGTTATGGACTATAATATATCCAATGGATGTGTTTTACTCTAATTCAACCAATTGCAGCAGAAGGGCTTGGGATGAGGAGAATGGAGAAGGTGATGGAGAGAAGTGCAAAATAAACAAACAGACCCTACACTTTTATGCATTGCATATGGACAAGTCACCTAAAAGTGGAACATTCTAGCTTCTTTTTCTTACACATTTACACAAACACCACTTCTGCAGAGCCCTTAAACATAGTGAGAAAATGACCAGGATGCAATTAATCCCCTCTAATTGAGCAGCTAGAGATGTAGTGGTTTGGAAGATCCAGGTTCAAATCCCCGCTCAGCCACGAAGCTTCCTGGGTGACCTTGGGCCAGTCACTATCTCTCAGCCCCACCTACCTCACAGGGTTGTTGTGAGGACAAAAAGGAGGGGAGGAAATATGTACACCACTCTGAGCTCCTTGGAGGAAGGGTGGTATAAAAATGTGAAAAAAAAATACTTTCATCACATCTTATAGATGTCATCATACAAATTAATAATAATAATAATAATAATAATAATAATAATAATAATAATAATACCAGTATTTATGTACCGCCTTTCTTGTCATTGGATTTCTCCTTTGAGTTTAATTCAAGGCGGTTTACAATAGGCAGGCAATTCTAAACCAAACGGTTTTCACAATACAATAAATGTCCTAATCTTTCGTAGGGTGCTTCTTTCCAGGTGTTTCCTTTCACGGTCTGGCCTCTCTCTGGCATTCCCCTCACATGCGTTGACTGACAGACATTCTTGAGTCCTGAAATCAAAACGTGCTTCTTTACGTGAAGCGCCTGTCTTGAGGAAATGGCTCTGGTGAGGTTCCAAACCATATAACGCAAAGGTGATACCAGAAACGCTCTCGCACATTATGCCCAGTATGCATCCTCCTATCTGGAACCGGCTCCATTTAGACATCAGGTTATGGACGCTTTTCTTTCCATTATGATTGTTAGTTACTATTACTAGAGGAAGGTCCAAGGAATGATGACCCTCCTTCTTCTTAGGTCAGAAGCATAGCTGTTAGGCTAGCCAGCTTTTATGTTCATGTTTGTCCATCTGATGGTTTCGGAATGTTATGAACATCTCTAGACTGGTGCTCCTCTCTCACACACTAGGTAAGCAGGAGAAGGCTCCATCAACTGCATTGGTCTTTTGTGAAGTATTCTTAATAAATTAGCTTCATTAGTCTAGCAGTATGTAGGCGCAATCCTGAAAAAAAGTCGGCAACGGAACGAGCGTTCCGTCGCCGGGAGACGTCGCGAACATGCCGGAAAGCCACTGCTGTGGGCTTACAATGTAATGGACGCTTAATGCTGTACAAACAAACAAATAATCCCAGTAATGAGTCCGTTACATTTAACGAATAACAGTAATGACATAAAGCAGCGAATGAAGGCATAAACTCCAGTTTTTGCAATCAGAATATGAAGGTTGCTTCCACTCCAGAGCCCTTTAGCACTGCAGAAGCAGAATTAAAATGGTAGCACAACACAGCACTTAATCTAGCCCTGTTTTATCCAGCAATGCCCTTTTCTATGGCTTATATTCTTTCTATAATATTTACACAGAAGTCAATCCGTTCAACGAATGTCCCTTTTGAGCATTAATTAAATGCTTCCACTTTGCAGGTTTTGTTCCTTTTATTGCTTTCTGTTGAGTAGTAGCATTACTGGTAAATAGTTTATTAAAATTGCCCCACAAATAGTCTCTTTTAATTGTCCCTTAATGTCAGTTCCAGTTCCTATTAGGGCCAGGGGGCTTCAATTACTGGTTTCGTTTCATTATTTTTTGTTTTTCTTTTTGTATTGTGAAATATGAATCAATGAAGGGAGATAATTCCAGATGAAACTGCTAGTATGGAAGTCTATCTATCTATCTATCTATCTATCTATCTATCTATCTATCTATCTATCTATCTATCTATCTATCTATCTATCTTGCTCTGTAAATTGCTTTGTGAACTTTTTGTTGAATAGCAGTACATGAATAATAAGAATAAAGGATAATCTTGTACATTTCTGTATAGCAGATAGAGGAAAAAATGATTGCATTAATTTTTACAGGGTCTTTGGACATCTACAGCATGCCAGAAGGAAAGTCTAATGTAACCTCACCAGGGGAGGTGCCAACCTATGTGAATACACAACATATAAATATGGAAACCTTGCAAGTCCTTCAGGCAGATACTGAAAATGTATTTAGTGGAACAACAGAAAGTACCAAAGACAGCAGCCCTGGAAAAGATCTTTTTGACATGAGTAAGCCTCTTAAAAATATCACTCTGAATTCTTAGTCTTACTGCACAATTCTAAACATGTCTACTCAGAAGTAAGTCTCATTGAGGAACTGAGTCCCAAGTAAGTGTGCATAGGACTGCAGTCTTACACAATCTGTCATTTGCTAGATTCATAGTGATATCAACTGAGTGGGGGGTGGGGTGTCCACATTTTGATATATGTGTGCAGAAGCTTCGCCCAATGCACATCACTCCTGCTCCAATCACTTACACATACGTATATCACCACACCTTTTCCTTCTGGGAAATACCAGTGCAACATCCCTGCCTCCATTCTCATCACTGCAAACCCACTCGTCCAGGTGTTCAGTCCCATCCCTTCTTCCCCCACTGTGATGAAACAGAGAACTCCCCCCCCCCATTTTAAGATATATCTGGGCAAAATCCAGTGCATTCAAGTTTGCTTAAGAACCATTGACTTCAATGGAAGAGAACCACTGAACCTTGCCTCATTTGTTGCGGAGCATTCAGATGCCTCTCAAAATATAATATCTGATGGATCATATGAAATGAAAATCTACATGGAAAGTCATTTCACACACACACACACCTACATTTTTAATTTTTTTTTCTTAAACAATGAAGAGTCTAATCAGATCTTAAAGATGAACACATTTGTTTCAGCATAAACATTTGTGGACTACAATTCACTACATCTGATGAAGCACACTCACACAAGTGTGTGCTGAAACAAATGTGTTTGTCTTTAAGGTGCTACCAGAGTTTTCATTGCTTTTGCTGCAAGAGACTAACATTGCTACTATCCCTCTGAAATGCCTGTTTTTAGGTATTAGAAAAGGCTGTTCCTTGTCAAATCAAAGCAAATTTGGCATTAAAGAAAAGGGACAGCTGAAGACCTGAGGTCTGCACCAGATGTGCAGTTAATGCTTTGGAAATTGCATCCCTGAGCACATCCGTAAGTTTCAACCCACTTGGGATTTGCAACCATGCATTCACTCCAATCTTGGGGTTTATCTGTGGAAAAAACTGCGGTAGTCCCTCCTCCAGTGCTGTCAATCATTTTTTGGCTGTCTTTCTATGTCTGCGTGAATCCCAGCAGCACTGCCAAAAGGGGTAGGATTTCCCCCCTGAGGGTTTGCCCTTCTGAGGCAGTATACTTCCTGGTCCTGCAAACCCCCTCCTGGAGACAGTCTAGGTCTGTCTCGCCTGCTCTGAGGACTCAAAACTCACAGATATCAGACAACCACGTCACTTTTCCAACACGTCACTTTTCCAACCAGTTGTTCAAAACTCACATGGAAGATTACAAAGTCCCAGGTTAAGAAGTGGAAAAGATACTTGGATTATTCCATGGGGAAAAAAAACTTATGGATAAGGACATCCATATAGGTTCTGCATCCAAATGTGTGCTAAACACATCTCCCTGATACCGCAAGTGGAAAAAAGGGTGGTTACTTACCGGGGGGGGGGGTGCCAGCCCTCCAGAGGGTGCGGGCCCCCCACAGCCCCCTCTGCAGACCTCCTCTCACTTCAGATCAGCTCCCTGAAGTGATCGAGACCCACTTCCATTTTTTGTCCAAAACCAGCCAATCTGGGAGCCAGTCTGAAGCATGGGGAGGGGACGCAGAGGGAGCTGTGGCCCCTGCACCCTCCGGAGGGCTGGCACAACCCCCGGTAAGTTAAAAAAAATACTTTCTCCCAGTGGCTGCGCTATCCTGGGAGTGTTCCCGCTGCTGCCGGCCTGCCCCAGCAAGGACTTACATCTTCCCCTACACTTGGGGAGAACTTTGGGAACCGCTGGGCTACAGCATTGGAGGTGCTCTATCCCTGCCAATGTACTGTCTAAAGCGACTGCCTCAGTTGGCCTCATGGATGGATTGGACCCATTAAAGAAACTGGAATTGTACTACTCTGAATTACTGTTGCACTATGTTATTTTTATGTCACTATTTTATTAATTTGGTCTCTCACCAGGCCCTTTTGAAGACGCTCTCAAGAACCAAACTCCTGGGCCCATTTTGAACAAGGATACCTCAGTTGAATGTCCCAGTCCTCTTCTGTCCAGGGCAGCTGGAGCAGCAATAGCAGAAGAGCTGAGCACCGAGCCTTGGTACCAAGGAGAAATGAGCAGGAAAGAAGCAGAGCAGCTCTTAAAGAGATGTGGAGACTTTCTGGTTCGGAAAAGTACCTCAAATCCAGGTTCCTATGTGCTGACTGGGTTGCATAACGGACATGCCAAACATCTTCTCTTGGTGGATCCCGAAGGAACTGTAAGTAATTTTCACAGTGGGTGGGAATTAATAAGCGGGGTCCCTCAAGGATCTGTTATCGGTGCTTTTTGTTCACCCAGTTTGAAATGATCCTTTTGGAGGTCTTCAAAAGGGGCAACCAAAATGATTAGAGAGCTGAAACATCTTCCTTCTGAGGTAAGGTTACAGTGTTTGGGGCCTTTTAGATTGGAAAAAAAAGTGATTAAGGGGGATGACGACATGATTGAGAGAGAGTAGAGAGAGAAATGTTTTTCACCCTCTCATAATCCCAGAACACGGTCATCCAATGAAACTGATTAGAGGAAGATTTAGGATGGACTAAACGAGGTGCTTCTTCACGCGGTGCACAGTCTATGAAATTTGTTGCCACAAGATGTGGTGATGGCAACTAAAAAAGAGGGCTTTAAGAGGAGATTGGACAATGGCTATGCACTGCAGAGATGTAACCACGGTGGAGCGCGTGGTTCACTCGAACCAGGCGCTCGGGCGGGCGGGCGGGGCAGTCACTGACGTTGTGTCGGCCCTCCCTCCCTCCCTGGAGCCCGTTACGCTCCGAAATGAGCGGAAAACTGGCGGGGGGGCGCGTCGACGTCACGCAACGCAGGCCCCGCCCCCACGCGCCAGGCGCCGGGAGGGCGCCCGACACTTCTGATGCACTGTCATGATATCTGTATAGTGGCAATATGCCTTGGAATACCAGTTGCAAGAGAGCAATGGCGGGAGAGATGTATGTCTTTTTCTCCTGCTTGTGGGCTTCCCAGAGGCAGCCAGTAGAACATTGTGGGAACCAGGATGCTGGACTAGATGGGCCTTTGGTCTGATCCAGCAGGGCTGTTCTTATGTTCCTAATGAGCCTATGCAAAATGTTGTTATATGTGTTTGTATGTTGTTTTGTTGGTAAAAATGTCAAAAAATGCATTAATAATAATAATAATAATAATAATAATAATAATAATAATAATAATAAAAGTTTCCTCCAAAATGCCATATCTGGTGAATATATCCATACTTTCTGTTTTGCACATTCTTTTTTTCAGGTTCGTACAAAGGATCGCATCTTTGATAGCATCAACCACCTCATCAACCACCACCTTGAGAACAATTTGCCGATTGTCTCTTCTGGGAGCGAACTCTGCCTGCATCAGCCAGTGGAGAGAAAACAGTGACCAGCCACCCACCCCGTGCGCCATGAGATCTGCAAACTGCCAACTCTCCTGAGCTACAATCAGAGAGGAATTGAAAACCGATGTCCGTAGAAAAAGATTGTCATCTGTTAAGTTTTCTGTAGGTTAAGGAATACCATTCCACATGGTGCCAGGAAGAAGAAAATCCTTATGACTGTCCAGGGACAGGAAAGTATGGCAAAAGTAGCAGGCAGAAGAGTTTCTTTGTGTTTTTCTTAAAACTGATTTTAATAACAGTGCTCTGATTCCTTGATATGAATATTATGAATATTGACCGTGTTTAAATGGAGTGTGTGTGCATACACACACACACACACACACACACACACACACACACACACACACACACACATCCATTTAAATATGGCAGATATTTATATTTTTTATTTCAGTCTGTTGAAGGCATGGAACAACAAAAAAGTTAAGCTCCATGCATTTTTAACTAAAGAAAGGAATAGGAAGTCTTAAGGGTAGTTTTATGACCTAATAAGCACAATCATAGAAGTGAAACAGACAAAATGCAATGGCTAAATACCAGGTGAGGGGAAATGGAACAATGAGCTAGAATTCCAATAGGGAAAGTTAGCTTGAAACAATTTTTGAAAACATTATTCACTGTCTCGTAAGTACAAAAACATTTTCTCTTTCTGATGTCCCACTTAAATTCTTATGTAATGCTACTCAAAAAATTGTTTGTAACTTGCTTTGACTTGGTGTTATTTCTCTGTGTATGAGGTATACGCATTGATTTTTCTAATACCATACCTTAAGATACAGCTTTGATTTATTAAACCAATGTTCAATATTAAGGTTTTTCTACATGTCATTCACTTCTTGCAAGATGCAGTGTAGTTCACTATAGCCACGTGATGCCAGGAGAGTGTGCATGTGTGTGATTTTAAACAAACTGGCCCTGGTCCAACTATAGTCATGGGCAACGAATTGTAACAGCTGCCTGCCCCAAGGGATAATGCATGTCCTTGTCCTCATCAAAATATGCATCTAATATGTATCCTCATCACCATCAAAAGATGTGTCCAACAGGCATCACAATGTTGATAGGGACGAGTTTCACAGTACTGGTATGAATGTTCACCAGATGCACCTCTGCATTGGCAGTAGAAATGAAAGGGTGCATGTGGTCATGGGTGCCTCTTGCTGGATTTAGGTGACTTGGACCTATGGCACAATCCTCCGTAAGAAAGGAACGGCAGAGTGAGTGATCCTCCATTCCAAGACGTTGCTAACGTGCCATAAAGCACGTTCGCAACGACTCTGGAGTAAGGGAGGCCGACGCAAGGCCAGCCTCTCTCACGTCGTCGCCGGACCGGGATGCAGCTGCCGGAGGAAGGAAAGCTCTCCTGCCGGCGGCCATGTGGGCGGTACGGCAGGCGAGGGAGGGGGGCCATTGGCCTAGCCAGCCCGGGAGGGGGCGGGGGATGGTGTCGGACATATCCCCATCCCCGCCGGGTGGCTAGGCCATTACATGGCCTCCTCCGACTTCCGCCAGCTATTTAGATGGCAGAAATCCAAGGAGGCCTATCAGGCTGGCCCCGGTTTACACCCGGGGAAGGGGACGAATGTAGACCTCTGGCCTGCCATTTGACGGGCAGCCTGGGCGCAGGATCCGGCTGGTGGCCCTGGGCCACTGGCTGGATCCTTACACAGGATTGTGTAGCCCGATAGATAAGGCTTCTCAAAACCGTAAAGGTTACTCATACGTTACTCACATAAATGTGAATGTTTATATTTGTGTTCATTTTGCAAGTGAATCCTGGATCTAGACCCCTCAAATGTAGGATCCAAATTGTATGAACTGCTTTACGTATGTTGAACATAATATGTGAAGGTCAACACAGATTATGCACACGTACAATGTCATACATACAACTGTGCAGGAGGTGGGTGGTAGAAGGTGCCCCTGCCAATCCATCACCTGCAGCAACGACCTCACTTGGCTTCATGAATGGACTGATCTTGTCTATGGGGACAAGTAGCTGTTAAGGGCTTGGAAAGAAAGAAGCTGGATAGAGATGAACATGAAAAAGAAATCGCATTCTTTCCCTGTCAAAAGTTTCAGCAAATTGCAAGCTTTGAAGGCTCTGCTTTTAATAAAATGTCATACTTCTTTTCCTAGGCTACATTTTCTTAGATAATTAGCATATGTGCCTAAAAAAAAGTCAGAGGACAGATTTGTGAACAGGTTGCAAGAGGGTAATTGTAATTGCATACAAACACAATCTTTACATTACTGCTCGAAGGCACATAGTAGAGTAGTAATTGAAATAATGAACAGAAGCTCTGGAGACCAACTTCAAAAAAGATGATGAAAAAGGCAGAATTTCACCAATTATTTCAAATGACTGCAATGGAACTGCTCTAGATGAGGTTATCTGAAAATTACAGTCAAAGACATCCAAACAGAAGTGGCATTTCAAGCACCAGACCATCACCCACAGGCAGCCCATTTTCAAATCCACTGTGAAATTGGTGCCAACTTCTGTTGCATATGCCTTCTGCTTGACACAACTGTCCTCACGAGTTTGAAAGTGGAACATCATGGTTCGTATCCTAAGCTTAGTTAAGAGAACTAAGGATGACTAAGGAAGTTTATCATGACTAAGCCCCATCAAAATCTGTAGAACTAACAGTCCAGTCCTATCCTTGGCCGGCCCATAGCATGCAGCAGCACCAGCATAGCCTCGCTGCATGCTATGGGCCAGCAGGAGACCATGCTGTGGCAGAGGGGCAAGTAAACGCATTTTTTTACTTACCTACTCTGCCATGTCATGGTCTTAATGGGCCTACACTTGGATCTGCTCCAGTCGTTTGGCTGGCGTAAGTCTGAGTGGACCCAAAGGGGCATGTCAAGGTTTGGAAGGGGGCATTGGATATTGACACTGCCCCTGCCGCTAGTATCTGCTCCCTACCTTCCCCAATATGACCCCCCCCCGGCCAGCCTCGATTCCTGCTCCAATCCTCCCCCTCCCTGTCCATGGTCCACACCTGCTACTAACTTACTGGCGGTGGCTGGGGACTCTGGTTGTGCTCTGGTCACCAGCAATTCTCACCGACAGCCCTGTTCCACGTGCTGTTGGTGCGGTGCAGTGCAGTGCAGCGTAGCGCAGCGCCACTGGCCCAGGTCTACGGAATGCAAGTTACATCAGCAGGTGACCCAGATAGGATCGGGCCGTTAATCATGTAGAACACAACCCAGTGTGGTTGTTTGAAGCTCAGATTCAAAATGGAAAACCTCAACAGTCAAATACTGGTGTTATGGCTTGAGGATGAGATTCAGAAAGTGAGCATCGTACAAAGGGTACATCGTACAAAGTACATCGTACTTTGATGAGTTTTGCTATTTGGATTGTACAAAGTTTTAAGTGTGAAGTCATAATTGTAACTTTGTTTCAGCGTTAATGTTGAAAAATCTAATGCAGGCTGTGAGAAAACTAGCAATGGCAAACAAAGAGAGAGGATAGGCTCAAGCACTTCTCTAGCTGCTGCTATCAAGCAATGACTGTAGGCAAAGAAACTTCTGTTGTCTATGGTGCAAATACCCTGATATGATATCAGTGATGTAGACTTGAGTCTATTGACTCGGACTCATGACTTGACTCGGACTTGACTCGGCGATTGTAAAAGACTTGACTCGAGACGGAGCCTTTTTTGACAAGTCAAATTTTATTCAGGTTTAAACCTGTTTTCCGCATTAAATAGATAGAGACTCGCAACTTGCAACCAAAGACTCAGGAGTTAGGGGCAAAGACTTGGGACTTGACTTGAGACTTGGAGTCAGAGACTTGATTGACATCCCTGCCTAATATTGCACCTCCACCAGGGAGGCTCAAGGCAGCCATCACAGGCTAATGACAGCATCTACCCCTGCTGGATAGAGGACATTCAGGTCTCAGTAGGCTGCTATAGGCATTTCTTACATGTTATATGTTGGAAAAATAAGCACAATTTATCTGAGGGTACTAATCTTGACTTTTAATCCCTCAGACTCTGAGGAGATCACACAAACCCATCCACTCACAAGGATTTTTGCAGCAAAACTGAGTCATCCTATGGCTTTCTGGGCTTGGCTCTTAAAGAGGCAGCACACGACAGTATTAACTTGCCTTTTTCTGTCTCTATGGTGTCAGTATGGTTTTTGCAATGAATCTATGCAGGATTCCTAATTTCCTCCTCAGTTGCTGTTCAATGATTGTGAACAGGAAGTGCATTGTGTGCCTCTGCAGGGATTGTAGCTGTGTCACATACACACCCACACCCAAATACTTTTCTCTTTTAAAACCAAACACTTTGACGCTTAACTGCAAAGTAACTGTTTTGGGAACTCTACTTTTGATTCTAGGCGATAAGTACCTGAAAAACTAGCCTTCATGATATTTGGAAATGTAGTTAATTTCTCCCTTTGTCCCGAGCAGTTTCAGGAAGCTGGTTTAAATCAGGAAATTGGAAGGATCCAGTCTAATTTAAATGTTTTTAATTCCCATTTATTTCAGCGGAAGACCTCTAAGAATGTGCTTAACTCTCATGAAATTAACTTGACTGGAAAGAACTTAACTTCAGTTGGATTGCACATACCAGAGTAAGTAGGACAACAGAAGTAGGACATCAGGAGCTGCCACAATGAAAGACAGGTGGCATGAAGTAGCATCCCAAGAAATTGCTCCTCGAGTCTGACTGATTCCTGTATTTAAAGTAGGGAAAGATTTTCTAGGTGGCCTGTTGACCCTGGATTTTTGTTTGTTTGTTTCCTACCCTTGCAGGAATCATTCAGGACTATTTGTTCTGCAGCCCTGTTTCTGCAGTGTAGCTGCCACTTGTGGTGTGCTGTGGGTTGGATAGATTGATGGGTGGATGGAGCTGGCTTAGGCCCAGATAGTCTCTTGCTCCCATCCAGTATTTCATGTTATGCCAATGATCATGGCTGTTGCGGTTTTGCTCTCTCGTTACAGATTTAGGAGCATGCCTCCCATGCTCCCAGCTTGACTTTTATTCCTAGAAGTGGAAGTCTCAAGAAATAGTGCCCACAGAAAAAGAATGTTTGCAGGAAAACAACAACTACATACTGATCTTTGTCCTGTTAGACTGCAAACAGTGCTTGCCACACTGTCTGCAACACACACCAAGCATGCCAGGATGAGGGACATTGTAGACCGTGTGGTTAGATCTTAGATGTGCATGGTTGTAGATCAGATCCCAGTCTATGTGGTTGTACAGACACACCCTTGTCCATTTGGAACACGCAAGCCACAAGACTTTCTCAACGCCTGTGCTGCAATTTTCACATGAACAGTATTGAAGAATACATTCTGAGAAGAGCTGAATATATCTGGGAGGGGGGGGCATTTCCATGATCAAGATTTGTACCTGCCAGATTTATCCTGGATCACTGCACTGCCACTGTGTTTCACAGGGCGCATTAAAGGAAAGGGCAGGCAGGCTTAAGCCCCATTGATTTCAGTGGAATTTAAGTTTAGTTAATCCCTAGGGCTGCAACCTTATGCACACTTACTTGGGAGTAAGGCTCCTAGTGGGATTTACTGCTCTACACTGCTGCAGTCATGTGCACAGTTATTTCAGATTAAACCCCATTGAACACAGCGGGACTGACTTCCACTTAACCATGAGCAGGATGGCAGTGTAAAGCTATATTCCTGCGCCCACTTATTTTGGGACTAACAGCGCAATCTTGTGTAACAGTAGATTCACTGGTGTAACAGCAGATGCACCAGTTGTAAGTGCAATTACACTGGCACTTACACCGGTGCATCTACTGTTACACTGGTGCAAGGTTACACCGGATTGCGCTGTAAATCTCATTAAAATCATGGGGACCAACCTTTGCATACACATGTATAGGATTGGGCTGCATGTTCTATGAATCAGTATATTGTCTCTGCGAGGCTGTAATGTTTCTGTGCAGTGGTTATGATGCCCCCATACTGAGTGCTTGTTTGCTAGCACAGTGAAGTCTTGAGACAGAATAGTTAGTCATTGCAAGTGACTCCCAAGCAAGCCAGAAAACACAGCCAAACAATCAGGTTTCAAGTGACAAGTCATACAATACAAAACAGTACATTTAATGTATAATAATAACACAATGGAACACTTCAGAGTACCGAGGGTGTCTACAACCATGACTCAAGTCATCTCTACACTTTGAGCACCTTTATCATGATACTGTTTGTTTAACAAGCATTGTCATATATCTCTTTATTTTTTTAAGACATTGTCTCTTGCTGCTTCAGGCAGCTTCTATACTATTCAGTACCTCGCATTATACTGTCTGGTATCGTTTCACAGTTTCAGCATCGTCTTCTGTATTTTGCCAGAGATTGAAAGGTTAATGTAGTGACCTGTTTACAAGATTAAAAAAAAATCAAAGTAGCAAATATGCAAACCAATCTGTTTATAAGCATTTCTGCTAGAAATATTCATTACTCAAGGAGGACCCCCAGATGCATGCAGGAGACCTAGAGTGTGCCATGAAGTGCCACTTATTCTTATCAATCTTAAGGAAACTTATTTCCACTTGTGTGCTTAGAATCTTGCCTTTATGAGACAGTCTAAAAAGTCTCTCTCCTGCCCCCACCTTTTTTTTAAACAAAGGCTTTGTAAGTACCCTTTGTCACAATCTGCTACACTAAAATCCTCCAAATAACTATGACAGAATGTTGCACAAATCATGTCTCCTTCTCCCATATAGTAATGTCTAAAAGAGAATCCCATGCATTACAAGTATAAGGGATGTCTAAAGTGGCTGCCACTAACTGCAGTCTGCAACCTTTGGCTGAGCTGCTATGATGTCAAAAGATATTTATGAACATTTCAGTTGCTGGGGGAGATCGTGCAGTCAAGGAACGTTGACAATCCATGCTCCGTTGTGAGAGAAACAGAAGATGGAATGAAAAGTTCATAGTACCTGGATAGAGACATGATGTATGGTTCCTTCTTGTATTTGTGCTGATGTTGTTTCCCATGGTAGAGTCACCAAATACCGCCATTAGCGCCCATCAAATGTATAGTAAATCCCATGTTTTCTCTGCCCACTTCATCCTTCTGACACGTCATATGGCCGAACAACAAACCAATGAATAGATAGTCCTCATCAGTAGGATATTTTACAGCTATATGAAGATAAAATCCTCCAATGATTCACTTGATGCCAGTTTGAGCTGGTGAAGTTGGAATTTTAACATTCAAATGTAATGTATGAATGTTCTAAAGCTCGAATCGGGCCAGAATGATTAATTTTCTTGACATCTGCCTGTTCACGTGATATTTCTTTGGGAAGACAATGGCACTCCCCAGGGGTGGGATCAGGGCTTGGCCAAGGCATGCACTGGCTGAGGGCCCATGCCTATCACAGGGCACACCTGGCCAGGTTCACCACTGAACCATCAATACTGGTGGCAGTACTAGCACCCAATGCCCCATCAGGGGTTGGCAGAGTCTAGTGCAGGGGTTTGGTTGAGGGGCCCAGCAACCTATACTGATACTAGCCACTTTGAGTAGTGCATTTCCCTTGCTCTGTGTTTGGGGCTTTTGTAAATACCTTTCAAGGAGCAAAATAAAAATATATGCACTGACTAAAACTAAAGCAAAAACATGCACATGAAATATGCATGCAATTCCAAGTCACATGTTTCAGTTGGACACTCAACTAATTAAATAATAAAAAGATGTTCAACGTCAGTGAACAATCATTACTTTAAAAAGTCATAAAACAGAATAAAATGGAAATTACTTCTAGTCACATCTGCCATATTTCATTACTCTTCCAAGAAGTTTGCACTGATGATTGCAAGAAAAAACACTGAACTGATGCAGCACTGATTGTCTCCTTCAGTACATCTCCAAGGAAGTTTATCTTCATATGTTTTCCCACTATTTGAAGCATACCTGCTTACAGTACCTTTGGGATTTGTTATATTACATAAAGTACCATGGTCTTAACATATAATAATGTAAACTTTTGCCACATATTTGCCATTGTAAAGGAAATGTACAAAGAAACAGATAACTAGATGCTGGTGCTTCAGCCCTAAACATTTGCCCTGGGAATCTGTGCATATCAGTGTAATGATGCTATGTCTTCTATTTATCAGGGTTTACGCCATGTGAATTGGCATGGTGATCAGCATGTCCCATGTATTTGTTGACACAGCAAGTTTAAGAATCCATTAACTGTCATGTGAATCCATTAACATAAGAATGAGATATACAAGGGGGAAAATGATGCACAATGTAACAGCAGACAGAATCCCCTTCTTAACCAACACGGCGATACAGAGTTTGGTGGAGTGTCTGCAGTGCTTGGTGAACAATAATATTTCATGTAGGTCATCCTATATACATTTATATATACACGCATAATAGACTAAAAACTGGCAGCTATCATCCACCTGGGAGTTCCCTCCAGTACCATTGGCTGAACAACTGTCGGATCACAGAATGTTTACAAACATTGTCACTGTTGAGGAATGATAGGTCAGTCATATAACATTGCCAAACTGCCTAGCTACTGTGAAGTAAGAGCAAGGTCGGCTGGAGTGATGGAGACACCTCACACAGAGCTTATGATAGGCATTTTGAAGGAAGGGCTCTGTGAAACATTAGAGGCAGCAGATGAACCAAGGAGGCAGAAGGAAGATGGGGCAACAAAACCTCACATGGGGCCTCAAACCTTATGAGATTTGCATGCTATCGGTAGGTAAAGACTAGATTTCATACACTCATTTTAAATAACCAGCTATTGTTTCTACATTGGTGTGTGTGTGTGTGTGTAGGATCAAACTGTATCAACACAATCCATGTCAGATGTGCCATCTGTCTTTACAAAGACATCAAGCTAAGTGAGAGAGGGTGCAAAGAACTTTCCTGAGTCAAATCTCTCATAGAACTAAAACCCAGACCAAAACGGTTTGTGCTAAAAAAAAAAATAGGCACTTAAAAAGTAATTACTTAGTGTTTCCTCGTACATGAAACTCCACCCCCAAAAGTCATCTTAAAAGCCACTGAAAAATCCTTGGCTTGCAAAGTTAGCAGACTTCATTTGCAGAAGTTTCCATTATGAAACGAAGAGTCGTTTTTTTCGGCGGCAGACAAGTAGACCTTCGTCTGTGGGCACTCCTCCTTTGGTTTCTGTGTGTTGCTGCTGCTGGATTTGCTTCGGCTCTGATCCGGGGTGTGCTGGATAGGCAAAGCCATAGTGGGGTTGGCCTTCACAAGGCATCCACAAATGAGGTGGAAGAAAGCCCGGCGCATTTCTTTGCTTGCCAGAGTGTAGATGATGGGATTCATTGCTGAGTTGAGGACCGCCAAGGCAATGAACCCATTCTCTTCATATAAAATGAGACACTCTCTCACTGTGCAGGCCACATCAATCAGCAGCAGAATAAACAACGGAGACCAACAAGCAATGAAAACTCCAACAACAATCACAACCGTCCTAAGCAATGCCATGGACCTTTCCGAATTGCTATGATTGGTGACGTTACGGCTACTGGACTTCACCAAGATGTAAATGCGGGCATAGAGGATGACAATGGCCACCAGAATGGCTATGAAGATGCTGATGCAAAATGCCACATACATCTTGGAATAGAGAGGCAAAACGGTGGAACAGTCTGGTAAGTTATTGATACAGTTCCAACCCAGGATCGGTAAGGCACCCAGGGAAACCGAGATAAGCCAGCATGTTCCAATAAGGAGGAAGACCCTGTATTTTTTATTAGCATCATATGGCCTCATTTTGATCATAGTCAAATGTCTCTCAATTGCAATAGCTAACAAGCTGAATGTGGAAGCACCCAGAGCCACAAACATGCTGCCTTCCCGAAAAAACCAGACTCTGGAGGACAGGGTCATGGTCTTGTTTCCTGACATCAAAATGTTGACTGTGTAGACTATCCCAGCCAGCAGATCACAGAGGGCTAAATTGCCGATGAAAAAGTACATGCGGTTGTGAAATTTGTTGTTCTTCCAGATGGCAATCAACACCATCAGGTTCTCCAGGATGATGAAACCACAGATGACCAGAAGCGCAATGATGGTTGGGCGTATGCCCTTTGTTTCTGTTAATCGGTCAAGCTTTCCAGTATAATTGTAATGACGGAGGATTATAGGGTCTGACACTTGCTGCAGAAGGGGAATGGTGCTTGGTGTGAGCATAGCCATGGTTTAGCAACTGAGCTGCTTTTAAAATCCAGAAAGTTTCATTCCAATTGCTTTCCACAAGGGGGAGCCCAAATCACACTCTTTAAAATACGCCTTCAAGGTTTTGTCTCCACTTTCCTCTCTATTAGTGGTGGTATGTCAGCTTGCCGCGGCACCGAAACCAGGACCTTTAAAACAGTAACAAAAAGACAACATTGCTCAGTAGAATTCAATTCCCGGACTTGGTATTAAACATGTTTGAAACAAGAGGGTTTTTTTGTGCGACATAAGAGAACAATTGTGTGCGATATAAAAATGTTCAGCTAATCAGACCCATAGGGCAGAATGAGACATTGCAAAAGACACAGAGTTGCCACCAAAAATGACAGTCTTATTCCGAGTTCTCCTCCTCTGCCATAACACGCCTGCCTAAACATCATCATGCCCTGCCTCCCATCGCCATCTACAGTGAGGCTAGTGTGTATTTGGATCACAGTCACCATGCCCAGGCTAGGGAAACTTCCTACCAAAGAGGTATAGCTAGCCTTGCCTATCTCCACTCTGGGGAAGATTGCAAAAATCACCCTTTTTTGGGACAAACCTATTTGTCTGATGTAGAAATTGTTGTGGAGTTCTCAAGTTGTGCTCTTTCTGCTGTTAGGATGTTTGGATGATTTTGTATTTGGTTTCATTGCTTTGATAGTTTTGATTTTATTTTCATTTTGCTTTAAGTAGTACAGTATGTGGAACTCATTGCCTCAAGATGAGGTTATGGCCAGTAGCTTGGATGCCTTTAGAAGAGGATTTGGCAAATTCATGGAGGATAGGTCTATCAACAGCTACTAGTCATGATGGCTATGTGCTACCTCCAGCAGCAGTATGCCTCTAACAGCACAATCCTAACCAACTTTCTAGCGCTAGTGTAGCCATGCCAACAGGGCGCACGCTGCATTTTGCAATGCAGGGGCAGTCATGGAGGCCTCTTCAAGGTGAGGGAACATTTGTTCCCTTACCTCAGGGCTGCATTGCGGCTGCACCAGTGCTGGAACGTTGGTTAGGATTGTGCTGTGAATCTCAGTTACAGGGGAGCAAAGATGGGAGAGGGATACGCCTTTCTCTCCTGCTTGTGGCCTTGCCAGAGGCAGCTGGTGGGCCACTGTGGGAAACAGGATGGTGGACTGGATGGGTCTTTGGCCCAACCCAGCAGGGCTTATGTTCTTATGTTACTTTTAGGGAGAAAGCTAATATATACATGATTCCAGAATATGGGCTGAGAGTACATCATCCAGGCTGCAATCGTATTCACACTTACCTGGGAGTAAGTTCCATTGACTATAATGGGACTTATTTCTGAGTAGACCTGCATACGATTGGGCTTACAGTTACATTGCTGATTCTACACTGTCTAGGTTTGGTTAGTGCCTGGACGGGTAACCATGAGCACTGGCGTCACTGCAGGGGGGGCGGAGCTCTAAGTTCCGCCGCGGTCAGACCCTCCGTTACACGGGAGCACGAAGCGCCCCTGCCCCCTCACCTTTGGAGCCATTCAAGTAGGTACTTTCACCTACTTGAATGGCTCCAAAGGCGAGGGGGCGGGGGTGCTTCATGCTCCCGTGTAACGGAGAATCTGACCGCGGCGGAACATAGAGCTCCGCCCCCCCTGCAGTGACGCCAGTAACCATGAGAGAAAGGTAGTAAAAAAACAAATGTTTTAAGAAAAATAAAATATTGCATGTTCCTCTGCCTCTATCACCTCCAGTAACTCATAGCACCTGGGGCACTATACATAAAATAGAGCAATAAGACCACATTCAAAGTCCATTTTAGATTTTTTTTTTTAAAAGAAGAGCAGAAAAAGACTTGTGTCACGATCCTAGCTAGGATCAGGTCAGTGTGCAGAGCCATTTATGGCAGTGGAAACTGTTTCCGCTGCTGTAAAATGGCTGGTGGCGGTGCGCACAGCGTGCTGCCAGAAACCATCTTCCAAGCGCTGCCGCAAAAGGTGGCATTGCTGGAAGAAGATCTCTAGCTGCTGCTGCCCCTGCTGGTTCTGGTAAGCCACTGATGTGGGTGGGGGTGGGCAGAATGGGGTGGGGACAGGTTGGAACAGGGTGAGGGTGGGCAGATCGGGGTGGTGTTGGGACGGCCGAGCAGGGGTGGGTCTGGGCAGGGAGAGCTCCGCAATATCCTAACCCTTATCTTGTCCCTGCCCTTCGATCTACTTGAAATTGCACCAGCTACATAGCTGGCGCAGGTTTGAGTAGACCCACTGGGGACCATGCGGGAGTGGAAGAGGATAAGTAGCAGAGGGGTCTGGCTCAGTCGGTAGAGCCGCCGTCTTGCAAGCCCGAAGATCGGTGAATGGCAAGTTCGAGACACGCTGCCGTTAAAAAGCTGTGAAAGCCTCTGTGAGTAGAGATAAGAGCTGCCAGCTGCATGCATCGTCCAAGTGTGGGAGGCGATGGCCAGTGGAGAGGCCAGACTGCAAAAGGATACCATCTGGAATGTAGTTGTTCATGAAAGATTGGACATTTACTATATATTGTAAAAAAAAAACATTGGGGGGGGGGGGTTAAGAAAGCCTGCCCATGTACTTGGATTAATGTCAGAGGAGAAATCCAATGACCAAGAAAGGCGGTATATAAATACTGTATATTATTCTTATTATTGTTATTGTTGTTGTTGTTGTTGTTGTTGTTGTTGTTGTTGTTGTTGTTGTTGTTGTTATTATTATTATTATTATTATTATTATTATTATTATTATTATTATTATTATTATTATATAAGTAGAACATTCTTTTATTTCCCTTTCTGCCACATGGTCTCCAGCTGCCTGCAGAGCAGTCATATACTAGCTGATCCAGACAAAGTTAAGCACTGTCTGTTTGCAATAGGATAGTTAAGCAGATGCTTAACAGAACAACCCTATACATGCTTATTTAAAAGTAAGTCCCATTTTATTCAGTGGGGCTTACACTCAGGTGTGTATATGATTGCAGCCTAACAGCACAATCCTAGGCATGTCTGCTCAGAAGAAAGTCCCATTGTGTTAAATGAGGCTTACACTCAGGAAAGTGTGCATAGGATTGCAGTCTAAATATCTTTCGTAATCAAGGGGTCTTTAGGCCAGGTTATGTCCATACAGAATTTGAATAAGTAGAACATGTGGCTTAGAAAGTGAAGCAACTTATGCCAACAGCTGATATTTGAATACAGTATGACGTTCATTTCTGAGAGTAGGAGGGTAAGAATTTTGTACCTACACGTCAGTACCCATCAAATGACTAGAGCTTCATGCATGTACATGACCGGCTCATCGTTCTTCCAATTACTAACAAGAATCTAAAATTCCTGTGCTTTCTGAGTTGAAACCCTTGTCACTCAATAAATGTCAAAATATAGAGAACTGAAGTGAAGGCAAAGACTAAGCTCAACCTGCCTATCATTTTTCAAAACTTAGTAATGTCAAAAGACAATTTGTCACAACAAAATGTGCCAGTAAAGTTACCTGAGTGTTAACAACGAAAAATTGCCAACAATGCATGCCTTTTGCTCCTTCACAAACAAACAAACAAACAAACAAACAAACAAACAAACAAACAAACAAACAAACAAACAAACAAACAGACTATGATGTGATGGGGAGGCCTTCCCCTCATTGAGGGTGGAATGACAAGAACATTTCCATTCAGGAGAGCTTGAACACCATGAGAACTTCTGGTATCCCTTCCGAACCCTGGTTTGGGGTGGGGAAGAAACATCTGAAACATATTGTTCAACCCTCCTGCAACCTTGGAACTGCTTTCAGAAGGGTCATTATTACTACCCCTATGAAGTTCCTGTCAGTGATGACCAGGGTTGGCTTCAGACAGAGGCGACAGGCGCCGGGAGGGTGCCCGGGCGCATGGGGGCGGGGCCAGCATCGTGTCGACGCGCCCCCCCGCCCGTTTTGCTCCCATTTTGGAGCCAAACCAGCTCGAGGGAGGGAGGGAGGGCCCAGACACGACGCTGCTTCGGGAGAGGGTGAGTTCCCCTGCTCCCATTCCTGCCGCCCGCCCGCGACCGAGCGCCTGGAGCTCCTGCTCCACGCGCTCCGCCGTGGTTCCGCCCCTGCTTCAGAGCTGACATTGTTGTCTGCCCAGAACTCTCAAAGGGACCACTACTGATCCCTGTGAACACCTCTTTGCCCATCATCTTCATATGGTGGTCATGATGGTATGACTTTCTTGGGACCCACCCAGGTAGGAAGGGTGTCCACGGAGGGTGGTTTGCTTATTGTCCCCTAAAACCTGGAGGTGATCCTGCTGCAGATAATGTCAGGCATGTTTTGCTCAAACTGCAACATTGTCTACAGGTGTACTTTTTATTGGACTTTTTCCATAGGAATGAAAGGAGCCATTCACTTACATAAGAGAAATCAAAGGGCCATCACTGAGGTGACTCTTAAACTTGCTCCCTTGTGATTGTACCTTTTCTATAACAGATCTTGCTTGTGTCTGCCTAGTCTCATTTGGGGTTCTGTTCTTTTTAAATCTTACTGGAGGAACATGAGAGGCAGTTTTCTATGAGTTTGTTCCATGGAGTTTCTGTAATATTTAAAGGCCTGCAAACACATGTTGAGGTGTCACTTTATGGCTCAGCAGCTGAGAGTTGCTCTGCAAAGTGATGCTCTGGCAGAAGTGGCGCTGCTGAAAGGGTGACCTGTGTGTGATAACTGGGTTCTCCCAGGGCTTGAATGGGTCTTGCTGCAGAATGAGCATCCCACCTTAGGGTGCCTCCATGCTGTGGGAAAGAGTAAAGACACCCTTGGTGTTTGTCATGGCTGCAACCCCTTTCAGTGCAATTCTATGCATATTTACACAGAGGTAAGAGACCTATTGTGAGCCACCTAAGTAGTCTTCCTCACAGAAGTGTTTTGAGGATAATATGGGGGGAAGCCACATTCACCACAAAATCCAGGGGTATCAAACTCATTTCATACAGTGGGCCGAATAGCATTCATGGCACCTGCTGAGGGCTGGAAGTGACATCATTGAGCAGGAAGTGATGGCATTAAGAAGATGATGGCCAGAAATAAGCACTTTATTCTCAAGTAGGAACTCATTAGCTGCAAATGATAGAAGAGGAAATATGCAAATCTTGACCATATTTTCAAGATATGGGGGAGCCTGATTATCATACCGGGAGAATCCAATTATCACATGGACCACCCTTTCAGCAGCGCTGCTTCTGCCAAGGTGTCACTTTGCAGCTGAAGAACTGTTCTGCAAAGTTGATGCATCAGCAGAAGCAGCACTGCTGAAAGGGTGGCCCGTGTGATAATTGGGCTCTCCCAGGGCCTCAGCAGCATCTCCCTATCTCACCTCTCTTGGTTTGCCCCTTTCCCCATAGCGTTCCTTCCTTGCCTGCTTCTAAGGCATCCTTCCGTCCCTCCCAGAGCCTCGGTAGAAGCAATGCTGCCAAAAGGGTGGCACTGGGAGAGCCCAATTATCCCATGGGCCAGATAAAGAGCTTCTGTGGGCCGTTTCCAGCCCACGGATCTTATGTTTGACAACCCTGACAAAACCTAAATACAATCTGTTCAGTCTTATGGCAGAATGAACATGCATCAAAGTCAGGCTAAATTACAATTACATTTATAAATTAGTCCTTTTCAAGTTAAACATAACAGGAGCAAACTTAACATCCTTCTGACTCTACAATGCTTCACATAGCAACAGGGAAACTCAAACAAATAAAACTGAACATATTTCAGTTTTGTTCAGGCATACTGAACATATTTCAACTTTCCTCCTTTATTTTGTGGGTGGCCACAACCAGAAGTTGAATCCACAAATGACAATGTTTAGACCAGGGAAAAGCATGCACGTATACAGAGAGAAAGCAAACTTTATTTATGTAAGAGTTTTTGTATGATGAACAAATGTGTCTAATCTGTCAAATACCCACCGAAGGTGCTAAAATCTAGAACAGACGTGGCTTTTTGACATACATTTATTTTCCACACTTTGATACTGAACATTTGGCTTCAAATGCTATCTAGAATAACAAGAGGGGCTTGCAGCACACCATTTCTTGGAAAGTGGAAGCGTTCTTAATAGATGATTATTTGTCTTGGATTGCATGGAATATGGTTTAGTAATTTTTTAGTGAAGTATGCATATAAATCTCCTGGACGTTATCAATTGATTTCAGCTGTGGGCTTAACAATACTAGCAGAAGCCATATTCCACTGCTTCCTTATTACTTTCAGGCTTCTTTCCATGAAAGCACTCAAGGTTCGTATTGGTTGCAGGGACCTTAACTTCCACTATATGCTTCAGAAGTCCTTTCAGAAGAAGGCATTGAGGGTATTTATAGCTGCCTTTGTCTTCTAATCATAAAGTGCTCAATGGTTTAATCTAGAACAGTTTTGAAGCCCATAAACTGTTGTCCTGAGAAGCCCACTAAGTGGGAGCAAACCACTGACAGTCTGAAATAATTTATGGGGACCTGGGAAATTTAACTATAGCATAAAGCACTGATTATAAAACCGTATTAAATAATAAAAAAGGAACAGTGATGCAAAAATAAATGTTGCAGGAGTGACCACCTAGAGATAAAGGCTACAATCCTATAACACGTCCTTGGTAGTAGGGCCCATTGAATTCAATGAGACATACTTTGGAGTAGACATGCATAGGCTTGTGAGGCAAATCTGTCAGAGTAAAAACAAGATGGAATTGGCTAGTAACATTTGAAAGGAAACGTTCATCACATTCCAAAAGTATTGTCAAACCAAAACATAACATCATAATCTCTATTGTTTAAACCCTTCAGTATGCCCAATGAAACTAGAAAAAGGGAAGACGTCATCAGCATCTATACATTGCAGCACCAGCTGTGGTACCCCATAACTGTAGATGGGACAGTCCCTTGTACATCTAGTTTCTCTGTGTTAGTCATATAATAACCTTTCCACTTTCTACTTTCCACTATAATAACCTTTCCAACCTTTCTCTAGAAGGTGGCTCTAGAGAAACCATTCAAATTGTGTGATAAATGAAAACCATGAACTCTAGGACCTGCAGCAAGGAAGTGGTTCGCTATTGTTTCCAGGGCCAATTTCTCTAGCGAATAGGAATCTACTATGATGCCCACACAAGTCATGCAACAACGCCACAGGAGTTATAGACATGCTAGGCAAACAGCTGCAGAATATGGCACATCTAGCATGATGGACCCAGTTTTTCATATTATCATGTTGACTAGAAGTAGGCTTTAATGTTCCTGAAGCGTTGCCCATGGTTTTTGCCAAGGCACTAGGGAAGAGGAGACAGTCTTGAACCAGGATCTCCAGCAGCTAGCTTCTGGTGCCTTACCTCCTGCGCCACCAGTGCCCTGGTCCCTCAGCAAGCCAGGAAAATTAAGATTCTGTGGAATAACAAGGGTGCCCTCTAAGCTGAACTGTCAGACTGAGCGCTGTCACCCGACTCCTAGGCTGGATGTAGTCCGCTGACCCCTTAATCCAGGGGGCGGGGAACTTTTTTAGCGATTACATCAAAATATATTTCTTTACGCCGATATTACCCCCTTGAGTTGAAAGAAAGAAAATCAAGGAGCATTTAAATCCCCCTCAGTGATTGCGGTGGCGGCGGCAGCTCCTTGCTCTCCCCTGTCGGATTGCTTTGCTTGATATGCTGGCGAGCGCCTCGCTATGGCTGGCAGCTGCTTAGGGTTTTGCGCGCTTTCCTGTGCTTTCCCACCCGGGAGGAGGGGACCATCTATTTCAGCACTTGGCACTCTTTTAAACGGCTGGGGGAAGTGTGGCAACGAAGCTCAAGGCAAGTTAGATTCGCACGATCCCTACGTCATCCTCTTTCTTCCAATTGGGCTGTGGGAGGCTGAATGTCCCTGGGAGGGAACAGGGTTGTGTAGCCACAACGCAGCTCCTGGCAGCAGCAGCCGGAGAAGCGAGGAAACTCGCAGGCACACTTGGCCAGCTAGCCTGCGCCCCACGACGCCCCTGGGGAAATGCTGGCACACTTTTGGAAACTCTGCTTTAGCCAATTAAGAAAACCTCTTGTTTTTACCTTTGGGTGCCTTTGCACACCAAAACACTGAGTTTTCTTTCTACTACAAAGAAAAATCACGCTTCAGGAGGCACTTCCTAGTTGCATGACTCCCTCTCTTCCTTTCCCAGACTCGCGCTAGAATGCATTGCACAATGCATTCTGGGGCTACCTTAGGGGAAGGGAGGGGGGAATCGCGCAACCAGAAAGTGCCTCCTGGGGGGGCAGTTTCACTTTGTAAAAGCAAGAAAACTCATTTTTAAATGTCCCCATCACTGCCTATTACCCCCAAGATTTTCATTTTTACCCCACTTGGGGTAATTTACCCCTGTTTCCTGACCACTGCCTTAATCAAATGAAGATACATCAAGTACTGCAAAATTCCTGTTGTCAAGTCAGTCTGGCAGTCCAGTCTGAACAACTTCTTGTGTCAAGTTGCCTCTGGCAACCAGTAGTCTGGCTTGACCATGGCTTCTGCCTCTAGTCCTCTGGTCTTTGCTCACCCCAACCCAAACGAGGTCCACTATGGCCTGTCTCAGAGCTTGACTAAAGCCTAACATACAGTCATGTTCAAGGGCCAATGATGATGAATAAAGGTGGAGCTGCTTTCAACACTGAATTTGTGTTGTTCAGATCCTTCAAGCCTTTGAGTGAACCTATCAAGAGGACAACTCTCATCGTCAGTGCATTGTGTCATCTGTGAGGTTGTACAACTATAACTTAAGACAGTGGCATCTTTAGCCTTCAAGACACCTGGGGCTAGGGGGGCGGGGATGGCCGAGCGCCCCCCGGACGTCACGTGACGTATGACGTCACGTGACGTCAAACGACACTGTCGCCGCGCTGCGCTCCAGCTTTCGAGTACTAGGAGCGAGAGAGCTTCATCGTCGTCTAGGCAATGCGCACAGCGCGCGCCCGCAGCCACAGGGTCTGGGCACGCATTGCCTCGGCGATGACGACGCTGTCGCTCACCTCGGACTCGAAAGCTGGAGCGCCGCCCGCCCGCTATGGCTGCGGGCGGGCGCTCCAGCTTTCGAGTCCGAGGTGAGTGACAGCGTCGTCATCTCAAACAGCTCATGGGAGTTGAGCGCCCCCCCAGAAGCTGGGCGCCTGGGGCCTTGGACATCAGGGCCCCCTACGTTACTACGCTACTGCCTTAAGACAGGGGTTCTCAACCTTTGTAGGCCCGGGTACCCCCTATCACGGTTCAATTTTCTGAAGCACCCCCTGCTAATTAACTGCTAATTGGATTAATCAATTAATTAGGTAATTAATCATTAAATAAAAAAGTACTAAAACAATTTTAAATGTGAAAAAATGTCATATTTAACACTATGTCTGTATGTCTGTGTGTGAGGGATAGAGAGACACACATGCAAGGATCTCTTTTTTTTTCTTCAAGTCACACATCCCAAAATCAGCTCCTCCCTCCCCTGCCTCACCAAAGTACATTTTCCAAAGTACAAAAATAAGCCCAAAACAAAAATCAGAGAGACAGAAGGGCTCCAAAAATAATTACAATTTAAAATCCACGTTAATTAACACTTAATTAGCTGCTGATGGGGCAGATAAGGGGCAGGGCTTGGTGTACCCCCAGCAAGAGGTCCGCGTACCCCTAGGGGTACCCGTACCACAGGGTGAGAACCTCTGCCTTAAGAGGAGAACAAATATCCCTCTTAGTCTTAAGGCATAGTTGTACAGCCTCACAGATGACACAATTTATTTTTTTTCAATACCAGAGAAATAAATCCACATTGGAACGTAGTACAGGGGGACACCGGTATCCACGGATTCCTCAACCGCGGTTTCAATTATCCACGGTTGAGGAATCCCCCCCCCCCCAGCAAGGTTGCAGAGACTCCAGCTATTAACTAAGTCTAGTTGGTCAGGCCTAAAAGAAAGATGGAAACTTGGAACTTTTTTAGAAAAGAACGGAAGTTTCTGCTAAAAGTAAGTGCCTGGGGGGTTGTGGAGGGCGCGGGGGGGGGGTTGTGCCTGCCCCCCGCACTTACTTTTAACGGAGAAAGCTCCATTTTTTTTCTTCAAAAGCCTTCGTTGCAGGCCTTCTTACCAACTAGTCTTCTGTGCTAGAAAGTCTCAGCAACCTCTCAGCAAGGTTGCTGAGACACTCTAGCACCGAAGACCTGTTGGTAAGAAGGCCTGCTGTAACTAAGGTTCAGCTTTTGAAGAAAAAAACCGGAGCTTTCTCCGTTAAAAGTAAGTGTTTGGGGGGGGTTGTGGAGGGTGCAGAGGGTTGCGCAGGCCTGCGGGGGTCGCGCTGGCATGTGGGGGGTCGGGGCCCCCCTGAAAACCACGGAAATGGGCATTCGCCCATTTCCGCAGTTTCAGGTATCCACGGTGGAGGCTGGAATGTATCCCCCGCGGATACCGGTGTCCCCCTGTAGTTTCCCTTCAAGAAACAGCCCGTTAAAGTGGGGAACTGCAGTGTTTCCCATTTGCTATCAACAGAGAGCTAGACAGCTTGCTAAACAAATTAGAAAGGAAAATGTGACGCTGAAAAGTTCAGACTTCCAAAAAACAATAAACCAGAGTTCACTGGCTCATGCTCCTGTGTCTGACTGTAAGAGTCTCCTCTGTTAATTTTTATTTTGTAGTAGGATTGAAACTCCAAAACGGGATTAAAAGCCATGTAAAAAAAAAAAAATCAAATATTTATGTTTAAAGAACAAGTTAAAAAATAAACAACAAAGTTAAAAACAAGCTAAAAAAAACCCCAGCACAATGTTTCATTCATGACCATGAATATCCTCAGGTTAGATGAATATCCTCAGATTAGCAAAGAGCAGCACAGGCTGCAAAGATGTTATCAATAACAACAGAGCAGCCAGCTTTTTATGGAGAGACAAGGCAGCAGAGCAGCAGATGGAGACAATTAACCTAACAAAATGGAGGAACATTTATTATTATTATTATTATTATTACTACTACTACTACTACAATATGTAGGCTTACCATAGTCCCGGAATCGAGTTGCGCTGCGGCCTAGAAAAGACACGAGTCGCTCCCAAGAGAGCACCGCGGCAGGCCAATGCAAGCCTCGGCTTCTGCAGCTTCCAGTAAACGAAGCGACCATGTTGGCTAGCCGCAGTGCACCCTTGGGAGAGGCTCGTGTCTTTTCTAGGCCGCAGCGCGACTCGATTCCGGGACTATGGTAAGTCTAACAATATGGGCAGTTCAATTTTTCCTTTCGCCAGTGGTTCCAAGGTGGAGTAGGCTTTACCTCTGGGATGTAGCAAAGCAGTTCATCCTGAGGGCAGGATTATGTCCTCATTTGCTAGAACAATCCTTGGATAACATGTCAACTCAAGGCTGTATTAGAGGAGACAAATGTATTGATGCAATAAGTGCCTAGTCACGAGCTAGATTGCAGGTTGCTGCCTTACATACTGACTGAAAGTTCTAGAAGGAGTAGAACTTTTCAAGGAATGAGCTGCGACAACTTCTGGTGCAGAATGAGCCCTGGTCCAGTAAGATGAATGCAACCTCTTCACAGCTATGAAACAAAGGATGAAATTTGGGTATAAAAGGGGCATATGGAGGATGCATGGAAAAAAAGGACGTATCCCCAGCTGTGCACCAGAATGTCGGATAAGGCTGACCTTTAGCATTTTGAAGTATTTGCAGTCACTTAGTGCGTCCTGACCAGGAAGAGCTGAATCTGGTAACCCTGGAAAAAGAAGAGGTGTGGTTTTTGTTTGTTTGTTTGGTTAGCAATATGTGGGGGTGGAGCAACTGCTATGTCTGTCTGAGTCATACCATCCATATGGTTAGACAATTGGCTGCAGTAATCTCATTTCTACTACACATACATTGCTTAAAAAATACATCTCCCTCTTGACAGTGACCTTGATGGCCTCTGGTGATTGACATAAGGCCAGGGGTGCAGCCAGTGGGGGAGGGCAGAACAGGAGGCTTTGGAAAGGAAAGGGGATTTAAATGGCACCCTTTTCCCTCAGTAACAGTCTGCCCATGCGCAAACAAACGTTATAAATAACGTTCGCGCAGCGGGCCTTCCTCAGAAGGCCCCAGGAAGCCGGCCGGGGAAGACGTCCCTGAGCCGGCTCTCCCGATTGAGGGGGCGCCTGGCCCGGCCTGGCGAGGCGGGCGGGAGGCCCCCAGGCGATGCGCGCGTGTGGAACTTAGCTTTCCGCCCCACCTCGAGCGACGCCAGTGGGGTTTGAATATCCCTCTCTCCTTCCCTGGATGAGACCAGCAAATATTATTGGAGGATATTGTCTGGGTAGGAATTTGGAAAAAGACTCACTTCTTACAGGCCAAGGTATTCCATAAATGTAAAGTCTACAAGAAGCTTCATAAACATCCTCAGGGCTAAAGCGAGATTAACTGTAAATATTCTGTAAAAGAAACATTTGCGGAGACATATTTTTGAAGGATCTACAGTTAGTATACAGGATTCAAATGGATCCATCAGCGGATACTGCCCCCGACTCACCGCTGTTGCCACCGTATGTGCAGCCCTCCCTGCAAAATGCCCCCAAACAAAAACAGAAATACCCAGCCACTCACCTCGCTCCTTCCCATACTACCCTTTTCAACAAAACAGGAAGTACGGGTCATGCTGGGAATACCCAGCGTGTCCCACACCTTCTGTTTTATTGAAAGGGACTACAATGAAGGTGCAAGGTAAGTGGCTGCTTCCCTATCTCTCACCTTGCTCCCTCCTTGTGTGTCCCTAAGTTTAAAAGGACTCCATGAGGAAGGAGCAAGGAGACTGGGTAGGGAAGCGCATCCAGTGGCGTCACTGCAGGGGGGGCGGAGCTCTAAGTTTCGCTGAGATCAGAGCCTCTGTTACACAGAGGAACGAAACGGCCCCGCCCCCTCGCCTTCGGAGCCTTTCAGGGAAGCGAGCGAGCAGGAGGCGGCCCCGCCCCCTCACTGTTGGAGCCATTCCCCTGTGGAGAAAGCAGCATGCCTGCAGGGTGGAAAGCTGCTCACTTAGGAGAGGAGGAGCAGGTTGACTGGGAGCGGTCACCCCTCTCTATTGTGTTTGTACCTCCAAACTAGTCCTCAGTATTGCTAGAGCTGAACTGCTGGGCTTCAGCACTACTGTTGAGCACTTACAGTACTCCAACCCTGCATCTCATGAAGGGAAAGGAGGAGCTGCTTGCTCAGAAAAGGGAGACTGAACGTTGCCATCCTTTTCCGGGGTACCTGCTCTACCTCTGTGAGCTACTGACAGAAGATGAGGAGGCAGAAGCCACCTCACTGCTGATAACAGTGCAGAGGTGAAAAAGGCAGGAAAACAGGACAGGTCTCATGAAAATCCTTCTAGGCCAGGTTTTCTCAACCAGTGGTACTTCGGCTGACTCCTGGTGGTACTCGGACCGCTCCATTACCCTCTTCCTTTTTGAATCCAGGGAGTGGACGTGGTAGGAGCAGCAGAGGGGGGCAGGTTAAAGGTGGCTAACAATATATAGTCAATCCTTGTTATATGCGTACTCATTTTATGCAGATTCGCTTAACTGCGGGTTGTTTTCAGCTTAACAGAGCGGAGAATGACTCTTAACAGACTGCCTGATAAGGCTGTTTGTTCAAGTTTACACATTAAGTGCAGGTTAACAGCCAAGGTACAGAGGAAAAAAAGAGAAGAAACTGGGTGTTTCAGTAAGCCAGCTAAGGACTGGTGTTCCAGTTCCTGGAGAAGAAGGAAGGAATGGGCTGTGATTGCAAACAGTCAATTCTGAGTGGGTTAAGCAATATGCCTGTGGTGGATATGTCTTTAAAAAAAACCTTGCAGAAGTGGCCTGTTTGCTGAGTGTTTGGGATAAATCCCAGGATAGACCAAATCCTCGTTTGTCCCCACTGCCATCTGTTTTAAATAACTCTGGACTTGATATACAACAGAAACAAAGATTAAAATGTTGGAGATGTTGAGCTGCCCACGCTATCACCCAGCTCATAGAGTTCAAGGTAAGATTCAGGTTCATAAAGTTCATATAGTGTATAGCGAAGAGGTCCATAGGAACCTAACCCCAGTTTTCCCATAGGATAAATGATTCAGTATCTGCTGATTTGGTATCCGCTGGGTTTTCCAATAACGGAACCCCAGCGGATAACGAGAATTGACTGTATTTAAATATTAAATATAGCACAATAAACACACACAAAACAGCATAATATTTCTCAAAGGCAGGCTAAGAACCCAAGAAGCCTAATAATACTTTACAATGAAAAGGTCTTGTGAAACAAATAACTTTTCAACTTAGATTTAATAACACCCAGAGAGGGAATCAACCAGTTCTTCTGGAAACGGCATTCCACACTTATGGCACTACCATAGGCCTTGTCTCTGCTATTAGCCAAACAAAACTCATCCAAAGGCAGAAGCCAGAGCAAGTTCTAAAGCTCTGGCAGGATTATCTGGGAGCAAACTAGGAGAAGCTCTAGTTTGATACCGTTTAGGGCTTTCAAGGCCAAAGCCAGCACTTTGAATTGACACATAAATTAGACCATATTTTAGCCTTTGGCTGTTATTGTTTTTGTAATATTCCCAGTTTACATGACTATGCACGATGAAGATGGGACGCGCACAGGAATTATGAACCTAACACAAAATTCTCAGCAACCGTGACATTTATTTTCTAGGATTTTTCAAGAAAGCCTTAAAAGTAAATAAGGTATCAAGTGTGAGATTTATATCACATCAGACAATCCCCACATTATAATTCAGTATGTACGTATGTATGTATTGCCCCAATCCTGTGGATGCCTTCCGCTAATGGAACTAGCATTCAGTCAGTGGATGGACCTCTCCGTCAGCATTGCAGATGCAGCAACAATTCAAGCAATGGGGCTGTCAGTGCAAATGGCTGGCAAATGCACTGGGTGCCACTGAAGCACCCAGCCTCTGCCAGAGGAGACATGTTGGTGGCAGGGGTGGGCTGTGGGCGGAGAGGGGGGAGTAATGGGGCTTGTCGGGGGAGGGAGGGGTGGATTCAACAGCAGTTGCATGTGCCGGATACTATCCCCCATTTCTCGGCCAGCCTCATACCTTGGCTCTTCTTGGACTTACACCAGCTATATAGCTGGTGTAGGTCCAAGGAAACCCATATGCTATCAGGGGACCTACGCAGAGGTGGGAAAAAGAGTTTCCCTTGCCACTTGCAGGCCTCCTGATCGCCCCTCCCATAGTATGCAGTGCGTGCCTCCATGGCGCACCTGCGTGCTACAGTGTGGTGGGGAGTAGGATTGGGCTGTAAGTTTCACAATTATATACTGTCGTTCACCCAAGTTGCTCAGGGCAGTGCAGAGATGATGGGTGCCCTGCCGGCACCCGGACGTGTGGGGGCTTGGCCTGCGCGCGTCACGTCGATGCGCCCCTCGCGTGACGCCGACGCCCCCCACCCGTTTTGCTCTCATTTCGGAGCCGAACGGGCTCCAGGGAGGACGGGCGGGCCGATCAGCTGCCTGACTTCGCTTCGGTGAGTTCCCCCGAGCGCTCCCGCCCTCCTGCCCGAGCGCCTGGAGCTCCTGCTCCACGCGCTCCACTGAAGTTCCGCCACTGGGGCAGTGTATATGGCTCCTTCCCTCCTATTTATCTGCACAACAACTCTGAGAAGTAGATTGGTATGATAGTGACTAGGCCAAGATCATACCACCAGGATGTGTTCCGAGGGCAGCCAGATTCGGTGATTTGTTAGGTATCACATGACCTGGGGCTGGGAGACGTTACAACTGTGTGAATACCCCGTTGAATGACTTGAATGAATTGAATCACTTGAATAACAATAGTGAATGCTTGTGAGCATCACTTAGGCTGGATAAGAAATCAAATTTGACTGGTTGTAGGCTCCAAACAAGCTAGACCCTATTATAATGATATGGGGGGAAGTGATCCCTTTACTAAGCCTCATAAAAATTCTTCCCGTACCTCAGAATACTGTGGCTGTAACTTTTACCTCATCACCTGAAGTAGGAATAGGAAAGGGTTGTGTGGCCAGGTTGGCGTAGAGAAATTTGAGATCCAGAGGGGCTAATGCTATTTGTAGTTTCAACAGAGATGAACCTGATTTAAGAGACCATCATCACTTATTCTAGAGCACCAAAATCCTACGACACATAATGGATGTTCCTGATTTCAGATACCATGGCTCCATGGTGACCCTTTACTTATGGAATCTAGATTGCTTCCTGCCCAGAGAGATTGCTTTGCCCTTTGGTCCAGATTCTTCCCCACCCCCCTGCTATTTCACATGACTCTTTTTTCAATATGTTGAAGTCATCATGAATGGACCTTTTCTGTGAATGTGTGCAATTCCCACAGGAGAGCTGCTTGAGTTTCCTGTTTGCATGTTAAATTGTTAATCTGGAGGCGCAAACCAGTGGATACAAGAGTCATACATCCATATATTGGCTTCTTCCTCACAGCAGCCACTCTCAGACTCCACTAGACAACAAGGGTGTCATTAAGATTGCGGCCACTGGCTCTCTGTACTGAAAACTGAAGGTCTAAAAAGCGCATCACTAACCAGCGTCAGAATGCCAAGAGCACCAGTAAGCAACGACAGCTCATCCCCCTTTGATGCTTCTGTTGTTGTTCAAAGCTGAGCCCTGCTGGTTCTTCCTGCATGTCCCACCCCCACCCCCCAAGTTACACGGGGACTGTGCTGATCCCTACTTGACCAATCATCAGAGTAAAGACTAGCAGGAATAACTCAGAGGAAACAAGTAGTTATTGTGCATCTTATTTTGTAGCTCAATTGTAGCTCACATACTCTGCATGCAGAAGGTTTCGTGTTCAATCTCTGTCATCTCCAGGTAGGGCTGGGTAAGATCACCATCTGAAACCCCAAAGAGCTGCCTGCCTGCCAATACTGAGAATACTGAGTTGGGTGGACCAATGCTGTGACTCAACATAAGGCAGCTTTAGAGAGTCAGCACCAGGGAGAGGATGGAGCTCAGTGGTAGAGCACATGTTTTGCATGCAGAAAGCCCTAGGGCAGTGGTTCCAAAAATGGGAGGCGTGGTTCCAGGGGAGCCGTGGATACCAGCCAAGGGAGCTGCGGAGTGCCACAGAATCCTCTCGAAACCAGTGCAGTGCCAATTGGCAGGCATCAACATAATGTAAGGGCTGGGGAGCCGTGGCCAATGGTCACCAATGGTCAAGGGAGCAGCAGGTCGAAAAAGTTTGGGAAACACTGCCCTAGGGTCAATCCCCAACTTTTCTAGGTGGTAGTTTCACTGTCTGAAACCCCGGAGAGTTGGACCAATCGTCCGTCCACAGTACAAGGCGGCTTCATATTTGTAACGTAGTCAGCTCTTCCAAAGGCTGGCACCTCGAGCTTGGTTACTTTGGTTTCTCATTGTGGTTCAACACGACAGCACAAAAACTGCCATGAAAGAAGCTGTTCCAGGGAAGCCCCGTTGTGCCACAGCTGCAGGGAGATCACGTCCCATTTCAACCTTCTGAAAGGGGGGGGGGCTCTTCTTGAACGTCTTCAACCCAGGTTAAGCATAGGAGTCCCCTTGATTTCAACATACCGTAGCTTTCTTCCAGGACAGCCAGCAGCCTTACAGGGCAATCCTGTGCATGTTTACTGAGAAGCAAGTCCCAATATCTTACAGTGGGGCTTACCCCCTACTAAAGCTGCAATTCTATCATGGGAGTAAGCCCCACTGAATTAAATGGTCCTTACTTCTGAGTAGACACACATAGGAAGGGTCGTGCTGTAAGAGTGTTTAGGACGGCAGCTTACGTGAGGTAGGGCTAACGTGAGTAGGTCTGCAACCCAGCTCTGAAAAGACAAGTCGCCGAAAACGGGGGTGGGGGAGTCAGTGGGCAAGGTAACCCCCCTTTCCCAGTGTTTTTAACGCATGATCTGCAACCCTCCCTCCTAGTTCCAAATCTCCGAGCATATTTGTCACAAGAACGGACAGATTATAGCAACTGCAGCTAGCTTTTTTCTTTCTGGAACTCAAAACTTTTACAATGGAAAGGACCGAGCCGAGGCAATATAATACCTGAATGGGTCAGGAGATGGGGAGAGGAGGAAAAGAAGAGTCACTGTCACATCGCATTAGGGTTACCATTGTCCTTTTAGCGCGCTCCAGAGTCACCAAGCCCCTCCCCACAAAAAACTGCTAATTTCCAAGCGATGCCTATGAATTCGGATTAGCGAGTGCCGCCGTGTAAATGCCACCGCGGAAGCTAAGGGAGAGTGGCGCGAACCAGCCGAGCCGAGTCTCGCCTCTGGCCATCGTCAGGAGATGCGTTCGGTCCCCCTTCTTGGCGAGCGAGGCACCCTCAATCTGCTCACCTCGGATTCTCGGGGGTCCTTGTCTGCGCCTCTCATTCTGGCTCTCTCCGGCCGGCGTGCCTCTCTGTTCTGAAGTCAGCCGCTGTTCCCCGACGCGGATTCCTCTTTCCAGCCTTCAAGTTCCTTCCCGTCAGGCAGGCAGGGTATTGACCGGGACGGATCCCTTCTCTTCGCAGTGATTCTTGCCAGTGCAGTGCCCGCGAGTCCGCTGTCCCGAGGAAGCGCAGCAAACTTTCCAGCGGCCAGCAGCCTACGACGAGGAGATGCTCCTGCTGCTTATGCTGCCTCCTCCGCGTCCCACGGCTCCTCCCCCCTTCAAGATCGCCCCCTCCACTACATGTGCTGTTCAAATACACCATCGCATCCCTTCCTGCTCCATGTTGGGTTCCTTTTACATTCTTTCTGCCGTGAGATCCTTCCCACCCTCCCTCCAACTCACCTCCCATCACATCTCAGCCCCTCTCTCTTCTTAGCTTTCCATTTTAATGCCTCTTTCCCATTCTCTTCGCCCCCCTCCCCTTTAAAAACCCAATTGCATTTAAGGCTACAATCCACTGTCTGTACTGTACCCTTACTTGGAACCGAGTCCCAATCCAGTCAGCACATCTTACTCTCCAGCAAAGAGGGATCTTTTACTTTATTTCAGTTCATTCCTTGATTTATAGCATTCCTTGCTTGCTTTTTGCCAGATGGCCTCAAGGCGGCTTACAGTGTAAAACACTAACATACAATAAAAATGATGACAACAAACAGCAAATAAAACCAAGATAAAATAGAGCCAGCAATTAAAAGCCCAAAGGAAAAACAGGATAAAAAAGCAATTAAAAGAATTTTTGGTAACGAGAAAGCCACCAGGGTGTGGTTTGTGCTGCAAGAATGCGCTCTGAATATGAACATTTTCACAAGAGACATTCAGCCTGCCTACGACGCGAATGGAGAACTCTAGTGTGACCAGAGATTGTACGTTTGATTTCTCTTCCACGTTTCTCCCTGCATTCGCAATATTCATACATATGTGGCATGGACAGCTCCAGAGTGGCTTATATGTGCTCTGCAGCATTAATTGGAGCAAACAGCCTCTACGTTTTGCTACATTCTTACAATTTATTTTTTGCAATATTGATACGCGGCTTTTCAACGAAAAAGTTCACAAAGCAATTTACATAGCAAAATAAATGAAAGGGTGTTTTTTTTTCTGTCCCAGAGGACTGGCAATCTTAAAAAAAAGTCACAAAAGAGACACTGACAACAAAGCCCCTAGAAATGATGCTATGCTGGCATAAAGAAGGACAGTGCTCTCCCTCTGCAAAGTGTAAACAAACACCATTTCAAAGGTGCCTCTTTGCCCAGTTAGCCAAAGTAAGTGTGTGTGTGTGTGTGTGTGTGTGTGTGTGTGTGTGTTCCTGTGTGCCCCCTTTAAGTCCACTTTGTGGCATAGCCCCCACTGATCTTGCAGGGGTCTATTGTGTGAACAGACAGGGACTGGCATGCATGGGGCTGTAGCACCCCACAACCGTGGTGGGAGGTAAAAGTAGAACTAGACAGTGTGCCTCAACATTTTAAAAACAAAAATTGTATTCCATAATAGACATGGTGAAAAAAAATGGTGCCTACTTAGGCTTCCTGCATTTGATAAAGTTTACGGAATAGTAAACGAAACGTCATGCCTACAGTTTTTAAAAGTCTCCTTTGTAATTTTATCTGGTGATTTTAAGTGATTTTACCTGGATCTTGTGTTTTTTAGCAATTTTTACATGAGATTTTGTGTGTTTTTACTGATCTTGCTGGCATATTTTTACAAGTTGATAATTATAAATTGAAAAAAAAATTATAACCCTAAATCCCGAGATGTTGTGTTCTATTTCTATTGTTGCGGGTTATAGCAGTCTACGTTCTCTTCTGAAAAAAAATAATTTATAAACTTTTGGTCTTCAGTAGAAACATTTATTTCTCTGTCCCACTTCCTTGTATTCAACTTCTTGTTCTTGGTCTCAGTTCTCTTGTTCTTTCCTCCTACCACCATAGCTCTATTTTTTGGATCTATTTCAAAAACAAACAAACAAACAAACAAACAGTATGCCTCAATGTCCAGGAGCTGTCATTAAAAACATGTGAATCTGATTTGCTGACCAACCCAACATTTACTGCCTTGTAGAAACATTTTTGGGACTGTGAATAGTGATAATCAGAGGACAATAAAGAAATGCTTTTCAACTGCTTAAAACGCACTGAGGTACAAATACACAAAAGAGTCAAAAGAGCGTTTGTTTTTGAATGACTGCATTCTACATGTCAGTCTTGGCATGTTTCTGTCTCCTTTGCTGCGTTTCATATGGCTTGTATTTACTGAACCGTCTCAAGGGTCCAATAGGGGCAGCACAAACACTATGTGTGAAGCTGCTGTTTCCACATGTTTGCAACAGAAGCTTTAGAGGAAAGCAAATGCATTGTTAGTCTCCGACCTTTACTCCACAGCAGACATTTGGCAAGGACAAACTGACCGTATTAGGGACTCTGAATAAGAACAGGGAATTCTGGGGAAATGACATAAGTTCCAGGCACAATGTCAGAATCACCACTACTGAAACTTTACGCAGTATGATGACATTCCAGGGGAACTGCATCGCTGCAACAACAGTTTGAAAGTGTGTGAATATGTCCAAAGAGCACCTTCAGGAACAGTGGTGCTGTGGGGACATGCTGGGCCATTGTATAGCACAAATGAGGCTGCAACCCATTCATCACACTCGCTGATTTCCTACTAAGCAGACACAGGCTGTAACATTGTCAACTTTCACCACTTTGGGAGCTCTAATCACAAATAAAACGAACCATGTTTTTTCCTCTCTCTCAAATCAATGGCCATAGCACACTGGTGTCAACAGGAAGTGGTAAATAAATGATCACTGCAGCACTTAGTACTTGCGGGAATTCCCGGTGTAGCTTGTATGAATCTCAGAGCTTTGTCTGGTGATGTCGCCAGCGATCCTGGTCAATTAGGCTGAGCATGATCAGGGTTTCATGTGGCTCAGGCACACACCATATAAACAGAGAGGCTGGGCATTGTCCCCCCTAACAGCACAATCCTAACCAACTTTCCAGCGCCAGTGCAGTCACAATGCAGCCCCGAGGTAAGGGGAAAAAAAAAGTTCCCTCACCTTGAAGAGGCCTCTGTGATTGCCCTTGCACCACAAAATGCAGTGTGCACACTGGCGTCACTGCAGGGGGGTGGAGCTCTAAGTTCCGCCGCGGTCAGACCCTCCGTTACACGGGAGCACGAAGCGCCCCCACCCCCTCACCTTTGGAGCCATTCAAGTTGGTGAAAGCACCGACTTGAATGGCTCCAAAGGCGAGGGGGCGGGGGCGCTTCGTGCTCCCATGTAACGGAGGGTCTGACCGCGGTGGAACTTAGAGCTCCGCCCCCCATGCAGTGATGCCAGTGAGTGTGCACCCTTGTTGGCATGGCTAAACAAGCGCTGGAAAGTTGGTTAGGATTGCGCTGTAACTCAGTGAGCTCATTTGGGAAGAAGATAGATTTTAAATGTGTTGGGAAGGATTTGAACATACCTGTACATTCACTGCTGTGAAAAACAGAAAAATGCAGCAATGTGTGTTCAACCACTTGCTTCACATTTAAAAAGTTACATTGAGTATCCTCACTTCCAAGCCAACATCTACAACCTAGAAATAGCTAAGCCTATTTTACAGTGCAATCTGATGAGTTACTCAAAAGTAACTCCTACTGTGTTCAATGGCACTTATACCCAGGACAGTGTTATAGAACTGCAGGTTTACTTTTACTGAAATGGATGGAACTTCAGCAGATGGTCAAGCACCTAGTTTTCCAAGTCTTTCATGGGGTTTTAAGTATTTCTAACTCATGTAGATTGATCCATATTTATTTGAGGGAACAATGGATTTCAATATTATTTACTTAAGGGTTAATATTATGCTGATGCACATGTCGTTTCCCCACTGTGTCCTTGTGTGTCATTTTCAGTTGCCATTTTGTTGTATGTCCGCCAAATGATGTGTCAAGCTTCAAGGTAATTAGATGCTCAAGCAAGGGACCTTTGAAAAGTGTACGATTTCATTAGTGTTCTACATTGTTACAAAATGCCTCAGTTCCAGTTCCACCTTGCGGGTACCGTACTAAAGATTTGCGTGCAAACTGCAAGCCAAGTCAAGCCAATCCCAAGTCCCTGACAAAACAGGCAACAAAGAAGCCCACTTCTGCTCCAAACCGGCTTTTGAATTCCTTTCCTCAGCAATTGCCCACCCCCCCCCCAATTTAGCCAGCTGAGAGAAGCCTAAGTAGGACTGTCAAGACCGCTGATTATGAGAGACACAACCTGATAGGGAGCTTTGAGAAGAAGATCCCAACTGGAATCATATGGATGCCAGCAGGTGGAAATGTTAGATGGAAATTGGTTTGTTGCATAACATTTCCAGAAGTGAATTAGTGAAGATGACTGGAGAATCAATTAATTAAATTGGTGGGTTCTGTTCTGATTCAGATATAGGGTGCTTCCAAGTGCATTGCATAGTCTGGGATTGTTACACACTGAGTTCACTCATTCTTTATGTTGTCACCCATCTGTTGTCTGTTTGTTGATCACTTGTATTTTCCTAGTCACATTTACAGTGCAATCCTATGCATGTCTACTCAGGAGTAAGTTCAATACAATGGGATTTACTCCCATGTAGGGGTGTTTAGGATTATAGCCTTACTCATGCTGAAAATCCCATTTTTTTTAAGATTAGTATTACAGCAGTACAATGAGCATATATGTAGACCAGGGGTGTCCAACCTTCCACCATTAGGGCCTCTGTGTTCTTAAGAGTTGTGTAGAAGACAGAATCTTGGCAGCTGCAATTGCTGATGGTGCTGCTAAAGCAGCTGCACCTGCTGAAATGCCCCCACCTATACACCCACTAAAGGGCCAGAAGCATTCATGTTGAAAGGTTGGCCACCCCTGATGTAGACGGTTGTTAGCGCTACTGTTCCATCTTTTATGAGAGGCGCATGCATGTCCAGATAAACAGATCACAGCAGAAACAGGAGGGATAAAAGGGTCAGACAGTTGCGTCCTTCAAACACACTACTGCAGCATGGATGGAATGTTGCAATTTCACATGTGAACAATGGATGAGTGAATGAGTCACACCAATAGATGGTGTGGCCCCCATAAAGAGTGAGTGAACTAAGTGTGACAATCCTAGTTGGAAAAGCAATGTCTGGTTGGCACAAGGAACATGTTTGGAAGTGGCCTTAGTGGCAAACCAGTTTAGTTCTGGTTCACATGGAAAAAAATGTGTATTCATGCTGATTGGAAAAGTGGGGCAGGGCAAGTCAAATGGTTTTAATTTTACTATTTTCTAGTATCTTGAAATTACTACTTATCTCAGAGTTTGTAGACACTGGGAAGCTGCTGTACTCTGCAGAACCTGGACTTTGGGGATCTAACCGCCATCGTCTATTGGAAGGGAATTAATAATAAACATCAACATATATACTGTTCCTTGAGTCAAAGATTAGAAACAAAATGTTTCAATTACCATACAATACAGATTCTTGTGGAGCACCAAATCAGGGAGGGGGGGCACTTTGCACAACCTCTCCCCCTTCCTCCATCAGGCTGCTGCTTACATGATTGCATTCCCAGTCCTTGATGAGGTCAGAGTTCAGCACCCTGGAAAAACAACACGTTTAAAATCCTCCTTGGTACTGATTTTGTGTGCTCCTTATTCGTTTTGGTTGGAGCCAGTCCAAGCATCACCAAATTGGTTGTTTTTAGCTGATTGTGTGTTTTGCCCTGGTTTGGAATGATAAAAAATTAGGATTGGGAGAATTCTGCCCCTTCGCAATCTGAGGGTGTCTTTGCCCTGTCTCTTCTTGTACAAGGTCAGGTGGGAAATCCTTAGCACCCTATTGGGTGGCTAGAAGAAAGGAAGTAGATCCAGCCAGCCCTTAGCAGAGAAGAAGCATTAGGCTCAGCAGGAGACAAAATAAGACACTTGCATATCAAAGTAGTATGGAGATTTACATGACTTGTTACAATAGATAAAGAAGCACAGTTTATGGGTTTTTCAGCCATGTATATTTTAAAGTTGAAGAAATAAAAATAGATCAATCCACAAACTTGTCAGAAGAAATTCCTTTTCCGAAATCGGACAGTGTATGCGGCTGAAAAAGGAATTTCTTCTGACAAGTTTGTGGATTGATCTATTTTTATTTCTTCAATTTTAAAATATACATGGCTGAAAAACCCATAAACTGTGTTTCTTTACATTTGCATATGTTGTCTACTCAGTATAGGCCATTGTATTTCCCAGGGGCTCCCTGATAGATGTTATGTAACTCATGTTACATTAAGGCTACAATCTTATACAAATTTACCTGGGAGTAAGCCCCACTGACCACAGTGGGACTTCCTTCTGGGTAAACATGCAGAGGCTATAGTATAGCTCTAATATATCTTCTATATTTAATTGGGATTTTTTAAAATTCCATTTTTCCACTTTTATACATTTGTTTTAAAATGATTGCAACCCACTCCTAAGAGTTTGAGATGAAATGAACTAAAATGAAAATATGATACTTTTCAAAATAGAAATAAGTAGCAGGAGAAGAAAACACTGAAAATACATTTAAATTTGCTATTTTGGACTATAGATGCATTACTGCGCTTGTGCCAGCTACAGAGCTGATGCAGATCCAAGGAGACCCATTGCGAGCAGGAGGCTTATGGGAGGGGGGAGGGGATTTAAATCTCCTTTCCCCTCCAAAGCCTCCCAATCCGCCTTCTCAGCTGGATGCAGCACGTTCCTTTTTGGCGCGACTGCACCAGCAGGGGGGAGGGAAGGATAGGATTGGGATCTCAATCAATCAATCAATCAATCAATCAATCAATCAATCAATCAATCAATAAGCACAAAATGTTCTGTGGGAAGCAAGCCTATAGTTAGGATATGACATTTGTTCAGTAAAAGTCCGAACGGTGCGATAGCTGTCCAGATTTCAGTGCCTGTTCTCAGTCCTTGATCCTGTACTCATCCTTGAGAAACTGTATGACCAAAGGAAGAAAGAAATCAAAAGATAGTATCCAGACTGGAGAAGACAACAGAGGCATGATCAAGATTGGAGACAAGCATTAAAATCTGAACAGCTATCATGCTGGTCAAGTAATTCTTTACTGCAAGTTCTAAATGAAATTATTTAGGATGTTATCTTTACAAGGTTCCTTGAACAGAACTACCAGAGGGGGCTCCAGAAAACAGCACGCACTGGATTTATTCAAGGTTCAAATATAGGTTTATCCTAAGCAGCATGTGTTTTCCAGTCTGTCTTTCAAAAGCTCTGACAAAGCATCATTCAAAAACTCATGGGGTTTGTTTGGAAGATACTTGAACGTTCCAACACAGTTAAGGACATGCAAGCTCATGGAGCGTGACATCCTGCCCTTCCTCTCAGGCCAAGATATACAGATGCTGTGACCACATATGAATTTTAATAGTATGGGGCTGATCAAAACATTAAAGTAGGTTGCTTGTGGACATTGGAATTCATAATAAAAAATGTCTCCATCACACCAGTAGTCAGCTATATGACCTAAAATTGGCCAGTCATTTGTGACATCAGAGCAGATAAGCCAATGGCAGTCACCAACTTGCAACTCGGTGATTCAAGTGGTGCTGGCAATTTGCTGATCCATTTGTTGTTTTATTGTTAAACCGCTGAACCATGAGCTGTCGATCGAAATGTCGGCAGTTTGAATCCGCGACACGGTGAGCTCTCGTTGCTTGGCCAGCTCCTGCCAACCTAGCAGTTCCAAAGCATGTTAATACGAGTAGATAAATAGGTACCACTTGCGGGAAGGTAAACAGCGCTCCGTGTTCCAGCTGCACGCTACGTGCTGCGGCAAGGAGAGTCATGCCGGCCACATGACCACGGAGGCGTCTTCGGACAACGCTGGCTCTTCGGCTTTGAAATGGGGATGAGCATCACACCCTAGAGTCGGACACGACTGGACTTAATTGTCAGGGGTCACCTTTACCTTATTTATTGTTCAGTGTTTTTAGTGGTTGTAAGTCACCTTGGGTGCCCTTATGGGGAGAAAGGCGGAATAGAAATGCATGAAATAAACAAACAGCTAAGTTGACTTCATGATGTATTGCAGTGCAGATCACTCAGTCTGCAACAACCAGTTGCATGAACCCCCATGGAATTTTATCATGACAGCACCCATCTCCATAAATAAAAAGGAGCAGACATGTCATCAGTTTAAGTTGCAGATCCGAGACATTTTAAATGATTTGGTATCATGGGGGTTGCAAGGTTTCTCATGTGAATACATTTCTGCCTTTCCAACAGCAGTTCTCTGCCAGCGTTTTGAAACATCACAGCTTCTTTTTAACCCTTGGGGCATATATCACTGTGAATCTGAAGTCTTGTCATGCTGTATTGCCATCATACTTGGCGGGATTCTGTTTCTTTCTGCTTCTTGTAAGCATCTTTTTTCTGCCCAATGAAGCATTTGATATGCATCAACAAAATCAGAAAACACCGGTCCCACTTTATTTATAAGTTGTGGTAAGCACCCAATCTTTCAGCCATGATATTTGATTCAGAACTTTCTTGACAGCTGGCATAATTCATGGGTTCATAATTCAGGATTAATGCCCCCATCCAATGAGGGACTTACAGCAGTGGATCTAGTGATCTGCTGCTGTAAGTTGCCTTCTGATGGAGCAAACATCATACCTCTATTGTGCACTACAGAGTTGCTGGTGGAAATGGCCGGAGGCTATGTGCGTGTACCAGAACCACCTGGATGCTCTGCCAGTGCCGGTAAGGTGGCGGAGGGGGTGGCTCATGGAGGATCAGAGAGGGGATTGGGTCAAGCCAGAGGCGGAACTTGGCAGCAGTTGTGGTGCTGAGATGCAATGCCTTCAGCCTGGACTCGACATGCCCCCTTGGACCTATTCGGATTTACACCAGCAAAAGAGCTCCGCCACTGCCTGGTCCCTGGCTGGCCCATAGCATGCAACAGAGGCTGTGTCAGTGTTACTGCACGCTCTGGTCTGGCCCTGGCTAGGATTGGTCCATAAGTGCTCTTGCCTTGTAATAATTCTTTCCATGTATTAAAGAAGTAAGGATCCAAACCAGGTGGTTCTGTATTTCCATATTCAGAGGCATATCAATGGGCTGTTAACATGCTCAAACACATCATGAAATTCTAAGAGTCTGCATGATAAACAGCCAATAGTCTGTAGATTAAATCAGGCAAGAACATGAAACCTGGTTATTACCGTATTTCTTCGATTCTAAGACACATGTTTTTTCCCAATTAAGCATTTAAAAATGGGGTGCGTCTTAGAATCGAAGGTCTCTAAAAAGCACCCCAAAATGCAATTTCCTTACTTACCGGGGCTTGGGGGAGCTTCAGGGAGGCCTGCGCAACCCTCTGCAGGCCTCCCCGATCTTCAGTTTGGCGAAAAACAGTGATTTTCGGCCATTTCCGGTTTTCGCAAAACCCAGAAATGGCTGAAAATCGCCAGTTTTTGCCAAACTGAAGATTGGGGAGGTGTAGTGGAAATCGCGGAAGATTGGCGAGGAGTTAGTGGTGTTAGCAGTGGTCCCCTGTTTTGACAGGTCCAGGGAGGAAGGGGTTAAAGGATTGCCTGTTTGACAGGACTAGGACACAAAGGGTTACCACCCAGGACTGCATGGGTGGAAGCACACCTGCAAGCAATTGGGCGTGGCCCACAGGTGTTGCTACTAATTGGGATGAAGCTGGGACTTTGAATGCAGTGGGTGTGGCTCGCAGCTGCACTCAATTAGCAGTGATTGGAACTCTCACAGCTGTGGGCAATAATGAGGGCATTGATTGTAAGCCCACAGCTGTAGCCAGTAGAGAGTTGATAGGGACTAACAGTATAAAAGCAGCAACAGTTGGAGCAGGAAAGAGCCTCGCCAGCTCGCCACGGGGACATGCTGCCAGACTGCCGAGCAACGACGACGACGACTCTGCTCCAGACAGGGATACTCTGCCGGACTGACTGCTCACCTGGATGGACTACCCACCTGGATTGACTGGTATTGGGAGACGCTCTGCCTGACTCAAAGGTTGGAGAGACTGGGATTGATTGGACTTTGTGCTACAAGACTCTTTGCTGGACAGGAGAAAGGCACCACGGGGATTGCGGGTCATTCCGTGTCAAATCAACCAATGAAAAATCCTTGACGTCACGGATTTTGCTCATTTTTGGTACATTTGTAGCTTACCATGAGATGTTTAAAATTATTTTTTTCAGATTTTTTTGTCCATCCGTTTTTGAGATATTGAATGTTCAAAATTGCCAAAAAAGGCCAAAATTCACTTGTCACCATACTTCCAAACGTCCGTTACAGGATAACGATGAACGCTACAGACATGGGACAGGTATCTTTTTAAAGCTTATGAATAGGGCTTTCATTTGATATACAACATGACAAAATTGTAAATTTTCAAGAAATTCAAAAATATTCAAATAATATTAATTTTGAAATTTTGGAAAATCGAACTTTTTTTAAATTTTCAAAAAAATCACACTTAAAGGTATATGTCTTGTAGTCAATCAGTCAAAATTTCAAGATGGTATCTCAATGGTATCATACAAAAATTAAATGTTCTTGTTGGCAGTGACCAGGAATTAAACACCTCAAGTCCATTTTTCTACAGTTTACATTGATAAAATTATGTGGTAAACTGAAATAAATCCAAAAATTTATAACAGGACTTATAAAGATAGATTTATAGAGAATGAATTCACTTTCTATTCTTTTACAGGATCAATTTTTTTGTAAAACTATCAAAAGCATGAGCTTTTTACTTCTGTTCGTAGTTTTAAAATTTTCATTTAGTTGCTGAATAATTTCTGAATCAGCACAGTGACATTTTTCCTCATCTAAATCATCTTCAGAAGTAAAAAAAATAATAATTCTTTGTAGGTCCTTTTAATCTTCCCCATCTTTTCTTGCACACCGGAGACTCACCAAGGGAGGTCAAAGAGGCATTTAAGTGGGTTTGGACAGTGTGTTTTTAGTGAAGCTTTCTAGGATATTTTTTGTTGTGAAGCTGCTTTATTAGTGTTTGTTAAGTTTAATTCATTAACTGTTTGATAATTACATGATTTGAAATATGGAGGAGAATAAGTGGTCAAAAAACTGTTGCAGCCCTTTTAGAAAAAGGGGGGCACTGGGTTAGTAAAGACTTGAGGAATGTAACTGATCGGATGGTTTCACTAAATAGTGAAATCAAACCACACATGAATAGAAGCCTTGTCAGATGGAAAACAATATACTTGAAAAGGAAAATCCTCCTGAGAATTATGAGATTCCTGGTCTTAGTCATATAAATGAGTATTTGGACCCTGATACAGCTTTAAGCCACTTAAATGCCTCTTTGACCTCCCTTGGTGAGTCAAGAAGAACGTATCTAAAGTGCAAAAAAAAAGATGGGGAAGATTAAAAGGACCTACAAAGAATTATTATTTTTTTACTTCTGAAGATGATTTAGATGAGGAAAAATGTCACTGTGCTGATTCAGAAATTATTCAGCAACTAAAGGAAATTTTTAAAACTACGAACAGAAGTAAAAAGCTCATGATTTTGATAGTTTTACCAAAAAGCTGATCCTGTAAAAGAATAGAAAGTGAATTCATTCTCTATAAATCTATCCTTATAAGCCCTGTTATAAATTTTTGGATTTATTTCAGTTTACCACATAATTTTATCAATGTAAACTGTAGAAAAATGGACTTGAGGGGTTTAATTCCTGGTCACTGCCAACAAGAAAATTTAATTTTTGTATGATACCATTGAGATACCATCTTGAAATTTTGAAAGATTGACTACAAGACATATACCTTTAAGTGTGATTTTTTTGAAAATTTTAAAAAAGTTCGATTTTCCAAAATTTCAAAATTAATATTATTTGAATATTTGTGAATTTCTTGAAAATTTACAATTTTGTCATGTTGTATATCAAATGAAAGCCCTATTCATAAGCTTTAAAAAGATACCTGTCCCATGTCTGTAGCGTTCATCGTTATCCTGTAACGGACGTTTGAAAGTATGGTGACAAGTGAATTTTGGCCTTTTTTGGCAATTTTGAACATTCAATATCTCAAAAACGGATGGACAAAAAAATCTGAAAAAAAATATTTTTTAAACATCTCATGGTAAGGTACAAATGTGCCAAAAATGAGCAAAATCCGTGACGTCAAGTTCCAAAATGTATTTTTTATTGGTTGATTTGACACGGAATGACCCTTCTACCGCCGTGAAGCAACGAGCTGGACTTCTCTATGGAAACGGACCCTCGTTAGCTAAGTAGAATCTTATCTGCCCGGGAAGGGCTAATGGAATTTATTGCTGGGAAAGTAATAAATCCTGTAAATAGTTGCCATGAAGTTCAGTGTTTTCTTTGACACAGAATTGCAATTTAAAAGGGAAAGGAGCTAACTTTGCCTAAAGTGGACATTGGAGTTGATTAAAGGGAATAGTAGTTTGCTCCCCCAGGAGTAAAATCTGGGGTGCAATATTTGGGACACAACAAGAGGCCTGCAGAGGGTCGCTTTGGCCTACCTGAAACTCCTCCAAGCCCCGGTAAGTAAGGAAATTGCATTTTCTGGTGGACCGCAAAGGCACTGCTCAAATGCAGTGAGGAGATCATCAGCTGCAGCATGGGGCATGCTGGGGCGAGCTCTCAGGTTCAGGAAGAGAGAGCTCGCTGCTGAGCAGAGGGGGCAAAATGGCACGGTAAAAATTGGACTGCTGTGGCAGGCAAGCTGGGGAGAGTTGGTGCTAAGCAAGCTGGGGAGAGTTGGTGCTGAGCAGGAAGGAGGTGCGTCTTGCAATCAATGGTTTTTGGTTTTTTTCTGCAGGTGTTCCTGAAATTAAGATGCGCCTTAGAATCGATGGCGCCTTAGACTCGAAGAAATACGGTATATGTTTCCTTTCTCACAGCAGTAAGGAAATATGATATCAGTTTGTTTGGTTCATATATTTTTGTGATATCAGAACTATGGTGTTGTTACCCCAGAGGGGCAGTTCAACATCATAAGGATTCATCATGCCAAAGGGATGCAGAACACTTCACGAGGACAAGAAGTAAAATTGTAGAGGCTACTACTCTTACGGCGCAATCCTGTGTGAAGAAGTGCCAGGGGAGCATGTGTTTCCCCAACGATAGGTGTTGCGAAAGTGCCGTAAAGCACTTGCGCAACACCCGGTGAGTAAGGGCCGCCAGGGCAAAGGCCCACGGCCCACTTGCCCCTGGCGCAGTGTCCCTGCGCCTGCCGGACTGGGTAAGTCCAGCACCGGCTGGTGCAGGGGGACGGGGAGGGCAGATCGGGTGGTGAGGGGGGGGCGGCCATTGCCCGAACCCAGGCCTGGAGAGTGTGGGGATATTAGTGGCGAGATATGCTGATATCCAAAGCCCTCTCCAGGCCCAGCCCGGCCTTACATGGAGGCCTCTAATTGCGCCAGCTAAAGCACTGGTGTACATTTGAGTAGGCCCACAGGGCCTCAGGCCATGTGCACCCGGGGAAGGGGATGATTGTCCCCTTCCCTCGAGGTGCACCCGGGCTGCCCCGGGGCAGCCCAGGACCTGGATAGGATACGGCAACCGACCCTTTAGGCCGGCCGTCATATCGTACACAGGATTGGGCTGTTACAGAAACAAAGTGGCAAAGTTCCAGACTATAGATACCTAAGAAATGTAGAAATGCAATTAACTAGTATTATCTTTTTATCATTATGTCGGCGCATAGTAAGGTAATATAAGAATACTTAGCACAGTGCTTTTTGAGTTATAAAGCACATTGCATGAATTCTCATGATGCAATTCTTACGTCCTATAACGTGAGTCAATATTATCCATACTGTATTATGACTGGGGCTGAGGGGGAGTGACTTGCCTACCAGTCCAATCCTATGGGCTGCCCTATGACAGTGGAACAGAGTTCCGCTGTTGTAAATGTCTTTACGGCGGTGTGTGTAGTGTGCTGCTGGTGGCCATTTTGGAGCTGCTACCGGAAACTGCACATGGCTCCAGCCAAGTGGCAGTGGCCATCCTGGACCCCCTGACACCAGTAAGTTAACCTGGGGGGAGGAATGGGGGAGTTTCTGGGTGGAGAGGGGGGAAGGCAGGAGGTGGTTAGGGGTGGATATTGGTGGCCCTGGAATGCACCAGGATCCTATCCCTGTACCTTTGCCCGTTCCATCTCCCTTACTCTCCTCTGACTCTGAGGTAAATTCGAGGAGACCCATCAGGGATGCGAAAGTTCCTTTACCTTGAAGAGGCCTCTGTGACTGCCTTCCACAGCAGGATGCAGTGTGTGCCCCATAGTTCCAGCTGCACTGGCACAGGGGGAGTTAGTTAGGATTGGGCTCTAAGACTACCAGCAGGTTCATTATGACTGGATGAGATTTAAACCAGGGAAGTCACGATTTACAGCAAAATCTGTTACAGTGCAAGCCTATGCATGTCTGTCTACTCAGAAGTAAGTCCCACTGAGTTCAGTAGGGTTTACTCTGAGGTAAGCGTGTATAGGCTATACACGCTTACCTCAGTAACAGGTATGCAGCCTTAGCCACTGTGCTACACCACCTCTTGGTAAGTAGCAAAGTACGCAGTAAGAATGCTGCTCCATTGAACAATCCAGGCTTGAATTTCTGAAGGCATTTTCTTCAGTCTGCTGACCTCTTGTCCATTTGGTGAATGGAGCAGTTCCATCCCACAAAGGAATGTGTGTGTGTCTGTGTGCAATACGGCTATGTGCATTGACATGGATGTTGAAGCTTGTGTGTGCAGGGCCTTATATGTGCCTTGGTCTGTGCATGTGCACACACAAAGATCTTTGAATCGGAGTGATTAGAGTCTGCTCTTTGTAGCTTTACCAAGGAGTAATTATTGTATTTATTTACCTCTAGGAAGAGCTAATTTAGCTCTAAGTAGAGGGTAAAGGCGATTCATTAAAAACACAAAAATCTCTCTGGAAGAAACTGAAACCCATGTCTGTGCGAGGACAGATGGCATCTACCCCTGGGGAAAAGAATTTACTGTATGGTAAATTGCAGCAAAAATGTAATATGTTCACTAAGGACTCAGCCAGAGAATCTTAAATTCCAATATAAACAAAGTTAGCTTCTTTCATGAAGGCTCAGCTGAACTTTTGAACCTACGGTATCAGTTAAAACTCTACAGTGTGTGGGTGATGCTTGGATGTATCTTAAAATAAGTTCTGTTGGAACCAATTTCTTTGTGATATCGACATGGAAATTAAAAAAGAAAAAGATTTGCTAGCCCTGAAGAAAAGGAAATGATGCTGTGTCTTAAGAGCTGCTGTTTAATGTGGCATCATTCCAGGTATATCCATTTAGCAGCTGTTCGGAGATAATAAATGAGCATGAGAAGATTTTAGATGAATGCCGGACTGCAGGAGTGCACCATAATTGCCTCACATTTCCCTTGGAAAAAATCAAGAAAATGTGCTTCACCTAATCAATTTCATGTGTTCAGGGACTTCAACATCTTTTTTTTTCAAGGGAAAACTTGTTCCATCCAGTTCTCCATCATTCAAACAAGATGGGCCTGCAGCATGTGAAATTATGATGGGAATATTCCTGGGGAGAATGTCAGTGGATTATTTCTTTTTTCAAACACATTCTTTGGTGCTTACTTGGGGGGTGGGTATTTTCCCCAGCCGTTCTACCTGGTTTATATTAATTCATGGGTAGGGTGGAAATGAATGGAGGCTCCACTTACAGCTTAATGCAGAAGGTAGCTATAACAATCCTTTCCTCATGATCAGTTGTGAACATAGGAATGAAGAGAGAGAACGAAAAAAAATGGAATTCAAGAAGAACATCTTGTTTACATTTATTGCTGAACTTATGGTGAAACTACGTGTGGGCTGCAATCCTATATACCAGGGGTGGGGAACCTATTTGCAGTGGGGGGCCATTTTCCCATAGGGAAAACTTGCTGCAGGCCGGCCATCAGGCCGGACGATTTCCCCCTCCCCCCGCAAATTTACCTCCCACCCACCGCTCTCCCTCCCACCCACCCACCGCTCGCTCGCTCGCTCTCCCACCCACCCACCGCTCTCCCGCCATAGGCCGTGCCGCGATTGGGGGGGGCGCCTGACAGACCGCCGCTCCGGGCGCCCCCTCAATCGTTGCAGCTGGCTCGGGGACGTCTTCACCGGCCGGCTGCCCAGGGCCTTCTGAGGAAGGCCCACTGCACGAACATTATTTATAACATTATTTTGCGCATGCGTAGACTGTTCCTGAGGGGAAAGGGCAGCCCTTTTCCCTCAGGAACGGTTTGCGCATGCGCAAAAGAACGTTATAAATAACGTTCGCGCAGTGGGCCTTCCTCAGAAGGCCCCAGGCAGCCGGCCGGGGAAGATGTCCCCGAGCCGGCTCTCCCGGCATGGTGAGGCGGGCGGGAGGCCCCCAGGCGACGCGCGCATGTGCGCGCATCACCTTGGGGGGGCCCGCCCGCCTCACCAGGCAACAGCGACGCCTGTGCAACTGATCATGAGGAAAGGATTGTTATAAGCTACCTTCTGCATTAAGCTGTAAGTGAGCCGGTTTCGGCAAAAAATTGGAAGTGGGTTGCGATTGTGTCGGAGGGCTGCTCTGATGCTTGGGGAGGCCTGCAGAGGGGTCCGCAGGCTCCCCACAGCCCCCACAGGACCTCTAAAGCCAGCAACAAAGGTAAAACGGGCACTTTTTGCCCGCGGCGGCAGTGGGGCCAGCGCAATCCTGGACATGCTGTCGCCTCACTGCGGGTCGCCACATCCCTTAAGGGTGTAGTGACCCTTTGTCCCCAGCTGGGCCGTCGCAACGTCCCAGTTTGGGAACCTCTGCCTTAGGGCATTGCGGCACACTCACAGGGGCATTGCGGGATGTCCCTGGTGGCCCCTCCTACCTGCTCTCCTGGGTGCTGCCATCTTGGATCATGCAAAATCTTACGAGATTCAGGTGCCACAATCTTGGATCTCATGAGATTTAACGTGATCTAAGATGGTGGCACCCAGGAGAGCCAGGAAGGGGCTGCGGGAGCATCATGAGCCAGGTAGGTTTGGGAATCACTGGCCTTGGAGATTGTGCCTAGTGCACCGATGACAATAGGGGTGGTGGTGGTTTTCTTTCCCCGGAGGCACTGTATTTTAATTTCCAGGTCTTTGTATTTTGTAATCTTTTCATCAGTCATCATCATTATTGACTTGGTCTGGCCCACCATGAGAACAAGACTGAGTGATGTGATCCAGGCAGCTGAAAGTTTGGGGATCCCTGCCTTACACGCATCCACCAAAGGCTACATTTATTATTGTTGTTGTTATACCACGTTTCAACAAAAACATTCACAAAGTGGTTTACAGAGAAACTCAAATAACTAAATGGCTCCCTGTCCCAAAAGGGCTCACAAAAAGATGCACGTGAAACACCAGCAAACAACCCCTGGAAAAGATACTGTGGTGGAGTAAATAGGGACAATTACTCTCTCCTGCTAAATATAAGACGAGAACCACATGAATAAGTGCCTCTTTGCAAGGTCACATAAACTACCCACTTTCTTCACTGCTTGGGTCTGTGGTACTTATTATACCAACTTACATGACCACTTACATTGTAAGTGGTACTTATTATACATTTACATGACCAGGTATTGTACATCATGCAAAATCTTCACCAGTTAGGTATGATGTAAAACATTTCAAACCTACATTCAGTTTAAGATGGAAGAAGACAAGTCTAGCTTATGCACGAACCTTCTTCGCAAGACCAAAGCATAATATCGTCTTGTTCATGCAGTCCTTGCTTTTTGCAGGTTTTCTGACTGCTGTCATGAAACCTATGCTGTCATGTGACCTGGGTGTGTGGCCCTTTAAAGTCAAGAAAAGTCAAAGCGCCCTAAAGATGCATGTGCTCTGTGGGAGTTTTCTTTGTTTAGTGGCTTCTGCATTTCATTTTTGTACACGTGGGTGGTGGAGTTTCAGATCCTGTTACTCAGAGATAGCTTAAAAGGAAGAAGAATATTCTGTTCTCTAGGAATTTTAAAGTATTTTAAACCTTGAACTCAGTTTGGCTCAGGTAAAATGAAGATTAGGAAATTAAGAAGGGGAGTCATACAATAACCTTGCTTGTCTGGGTTGGCACATACGGTCAACTGTATTTTTTAATTGCTGCAGGGTTTTTCAACCTTCTTCTATCTTCTTCCAATCTCTACTTTCTTGGGTGGTTTGCCTCAAATGTTCTGTGTGAACTCAATTCTGCAAACTGGAGCACTGAAAAAGATTGCCAGAGACTGATATCTTGTAAACTGGTGACCTGCAAGGTGTCCAATATCACCGGTGTCAATGACAAGTGAAGGGAACTGGGCTTCAAGTGCTAAGAGTGTAGTTTTGCAGTATTGCTGATCCTTCTGAATGTTCAAGAGACAATATACACCAAAAAGTGTTCAGAATTGTTGTTTATCCGCATATGGGTTACTTCCACACTTTTGCCTCAAGAGGGTCACCCTGGATTTTGGGGGGCAAACACGTTTGTCTCCTTTGTACACCAAAAGGAAAACCATTCCTCCTCCACTCTCTTCCTACTCAGCTCCTTCAAACAGTTCTCTCCTTGCCTGGCTCACTCCTGCTTTTGGAGCTCTGCTGGGAGGAAAACACCGAAAACATCTTATAAACAGATAAGTGTGGCAGGATATGGGGGTGGGTTTCACTCCCTGTCACATGCTGTCTTTTTGATATAAAAAGTAGATACCCTGCCCCTGCTTTGTAGGTGAATGCCACAAACTCAATACATGACTGCCCTAAATACCTAATTTGGCTCTTACAGCTCAATCCTACCTAACTCCCTGTGTGGTGATGCAACAGCATCAACGCTGCATCCTGCGGGGGAGTTTTAGCATCTGGAGGTTTCCTCGGGGGAAGGGAACATTTGCTCCCTTCCCCTGGGTTAAGCCCCCACTGCTGCCATGGGTCAACTCAGACCTGTGGCACCGATATCGCTGGAACAAGTCCATGTTGACCCGTGAAGGCGGATCAGCCCAGAAAGGGAAAAAAAATGAAGGCATACATGTATAGTTCATATTCATATGCATATAGGTGCTGTGCTGGCAGAATCAGGGAATGCACATTGGTTGGGCATGGAACCTGCCATCATGTTCCTCCTCTCCCTCCTCGCTGAACATTCGTGTGAACTTATTATGTGTTATGAAGTTTCTCACTGCCACTGGACCTCAATGTTTTCCATTTATTCTCAGGAAATAAGAAGCAAGTCTATCTTTGGTCTACTTTGCACCTTTAGTCAGAGCAACTCTTTGCTAACGCTCAACTGCTGGAGAGGCACCAGTGTTTTGCCTTCCCTTTGATTGAGGAAACCTAAGCCTGTTCACATGATTAGTTTGTCTCCATGCGTTGGTCCTCGAGGAGTCATTCATGCAAAGTCTTCTGTGAATCAGATTGTCCAGTCTGCCAGTTCTTGGGAGCAATTCTTGTAAACCATGTGAACTAGCCCTGATAGGAACTTCTAAGGAACGTTTTGCATGACTGTATAAACATACTTGTGCTTGTCTGCGGAGTGCCAGGGGCTAACTTATGCACAAATGCATCTAACAGAGCCCCGAAGCCATTACAAAGGAAAGTAACTTCACAGGGAAGATAATTTTGAGCAATGGAGTAGTGGGGAAGACACCACTGTTAGCGGCTATTTCTCCACTCCAAATCACCCCTTGTGACTTTTCTCCACCCGTGTTCAAAACACAGATAGACGTGCATTTTGAACGTTGCAGGGGGGAAAAGCCATGCCAAGGATGGGGGAATTTGAAACAAAATAAAGACTCCTGAGAGTCCCTTGGACTGCTAGGAGATCAAATCAGTCAATCCTAAATGAAATCAAGCCTGACTGTTCCCTGGAAGGACAGGTACTGAGGCTGAAGCTCAAATATTTTGGCCACCTAATGCGAAGAGAGGACTCTCTGGAGAAGACTCTGATGCTGGGAAAGATTGAAGGCAAAAGGAGAAGGGGAAGGCAAAGGATGAGATGGTTAGACAGCATCACCGATGCAACAAACATGAAAATGAGCGAACTCAGGAAGATAGTGGAGGACAGGAAGGCCTGGCGGGATGTGGGTCATGGGATCATGAAGGGTTGGACACGACTTAACGACTGAATAACAAAAAATGGCAGGTGGTGAAAAGGTTCCCCCCTCCCCACATACACACACTGTTGCTCAGTTCAAAATCCAACCCAAACCACTTTTTTTTTTTAAAAAAAGAGAAAATCCTGAGCATCAGGGCTCTGTTGCATGTGTTTGCACATGTGTCGTTAGCCCCATACGAGTGGCATTATAGCTGTCCTCTTCTGATTCATATACTCATTGACTTCGCCATCTACTTGCTTCTCTCACCCACCCAACTTCCTCCAACTCATTCCACGGCTGCTAGAAGGAGTACAAGTGTGCCATTATGGTCGCCTTTCTAAACCAGCCTGGACTCTGAAATTATAGATCTTCCCCTAGAAAGAGAAACTGAGTGCAATTACAGCTGCCTCTCGGAGCCTTGAGGGGTGGGAAAAACTGCCTCAGCTGCTGCACAGGACTGAGACAGAGAAAGGATGCAGGCAACGTTTCAATTTCTGCTTCTTTGATTGGGCTAAAAAACAATAAAATAATCATGGAGTGATTAACTATATACAGATAATTTTATTTGCTTTTGATAACTTTTTTTCTGAAAAGCTATTGGCTCTTCATTGTATCTTAAAAGAAAAACATAGACATTTCCCGAAAGCATTTTCATCTCTATTTAAAGGATATTTAATGGCTGCCTGAAATTATACACTAAAATGCTTCTTTATAACATGAAGACACTACTTTCATTAGCATTCAGAATAGACAGTATTGAAAACAATGCAAACAAAATAAAAGCAGTACAAATGAGTATAAATGTCTGTTTTTCAGAAGATTTTTTTTGTGCAGTGAATGTACTCTTATTACTTGTTGTCAAATATTGACAAAAGAGGGCATGCATATTGGTTGAAATGGACCCAAGTGGAGGGGTTCAAGAAGGCAGTACCAGTTCCAGGTCCATGTAGATCCTGTTGGGGGGCAACATTGTGGGGGGGCAGCTGTGCTGATGGCTGCCATCTTTGTTTACCTATAACATTTTTAAAAAAATACTGTGAACTTGGAAAACTGTGTCTTGGAAAACCCCCAATGGAAAGGAGAAAGGCAGGACATAAATATTGTAAACTAACAAACAAACAAAATAAAATAATGCAATGCACCCACCCCTGCCAGTTCATCACTAGATAAAGTGACATTACAGGTCAACAAAGATGATGGATACCAGCAGCACAGCTGTTAAAGAGGGCTTCAGGACACTAATTTCAGGATACCACTGCTACTACAGTAAAGCCCAGTACAAACGTTGAAAAAAACCACATGGAATTTGAAATCAGCATTTCTCACAGAATAACTGCTCGTTTGGATGCAAAACCCACATGGGATTCTTGATCCATGAGTTTTTCCCCCATGCCAAGTACTTTTTCATGCTTTAATCTGTGAATTTGCAGTCTTCCACGAGGGTTTTGAACATATGCTTGGAAAAGTCACATGTGGTTGTCAGTATCTGTGAGTTTGAGTCCTTGGAAGAGGTGAGATGGTACTCTAGACAATGTCCTTTAGTTAGCACCTGACACCAGTTTTAAAAGGGTCATGGCGACTCATTTTTTCAGGGGTGATCAGTACCCACATTAGGATGGACTTCCGAGTAAATTGGCCCTTACATTGCCCACAGTTCTCATAAGGGTGGATTGAGACATCCAGTAGGAGCCTCTTCACTGGTTGTTGTCCTCAAGCATGTCTGTTGCCCTCAAGCATGTCTGTTGCCCCATTGTCCATGTGGATGCACTTTTGACAACACTTGCACGAGGACTGTAGAAGTTGATCCAGCCCTCCGGATTTGGTTTGAAAGTCTTTCAACATTCTTTTTATCAGTGCTTCCATCCTCCCTCCACCTCTCCCATCCCTCCCTCCCAGCTGCTACTGATGGCTGTTCTTCTGCCATGCAGCAAAGACATTAATTTTATGGTTGATATGCTTAGTCAAAAAGAAGTCTCTCCGGATGTTTTTCAAAATATCAGACTGATAGATGTTTTACACATCCTGTTCTAGTCTCTAAGCCATCTGAGGTTTTCGTTTGTGTCTGTATCTTTGACAGTATAACAACCCCCTTTTGGTTTTCTTAACATTTACAAAGGTCACGAGGAAATTCAGCAAGTACATGCAAGGCCCACTTTCTATATGAACTTTCTATATGAATCAACAATATCATAAATTCTACCTGAATGTGGTTTCTTGAAACCACTAGATACATGCCGTTTCCCTCTGCATAGCTGTATCAGGAGGGGATTTCTGTCACAAATGCAGATTTGGTACCTTGTGTGGAGAGAACACGCATGTCATGAATGTTGTTTCCAGGAGCGTGCTACCTAACTATTTATATGCTCAAAGCTGTATATAGGTAAATACAGCAAATATTTCAAGCCTCTGGTGACCTCTGCTCTGGTGACCTCTGGTGACCTCTGCCTCTGGTGACCTCTGCTCCAAAGAAAACCTGGACAAGGAATTCCCAGCTGGAATTTCTTTCTCATTGCTCAAGGAAGTGGGGCGCAAGCACATTACATGACAAAATAGTTTGTGGGGTTTTCACCCAGGAAAAACAGGTTTATCCCTCATTGTAATGGTGCTTTCCAACTGCTCATAGCAAAGGAGGGCTTCCAGTTCCAATAGTTTGAAGCGGGAAATAGTCCTGTGTCCTCTGTGTGGGCTGTAGGAACTGTCTCATTTCCCTTCTTTCATGAAGAAAACCTTCTCCTGGGGGATGCTTGTGTTGGAAGAAGCCAAGGAGCATCTTACGTTTCCCATAGCATAGCAAACATTGTCATGAGCCCTGTCCCAGCCCCCCCCCCTTGATAAACATGGTGTTCAAGATGCAAAAGTTGTACTTCTAATATTCCATGCAGCTCCATTCACCTTCCCTAAAAGCACACCTCTGCTTTCATTGGGGTCTCCTCTACAAAGTGGTGCATCAGACAGAGGAAAGGGTGCTTAACCTTTTCCCTACCTGCCTGTTGATTCCTATAACTTCTCACCTCTGGCAGCTGCTTTTCTAAGCTGCAGCCGCCAGCCAGCCCTTCCTCTTCGCTTCCTTGCAGTCTCTCCCCATCCAATCCCATCTCAGTCTTTGTCTCTTCCATAACCTACGGCTCATTCTGTGACATCACCTGACATTTACACCTCAACCTCTCTTCCAAGATGCACAGGGTCTTGAGATCAGAGCTGTCCCTTGGGTAGGGCAATTGGCTCAGCCACTCTGGGTCCCACACTTTCATGACCGATATATAGCTATTATATGGTGGGGCCCCACATGGGTTGAGTTGCCCCAGACCCACACCCTGCCTGCACCCTTCTAGAGGTCCCTTGCACAGGAGGCAAAGTGAAATACGTTGCATCAGTGGACGACTGTGAGGGGTCCCTCAGTGGTGGATTTGGGGTGAGCTTCACCATGTCTGCTGTCACTGTCACCTCCCTTCAGCTTGCCACTGACACAACAAGCCACAACAACCCACTTCTCTGCTTGAAGTCCAAGGAAGAAGTGGATCACACACTTCACCTTGCTTCTTGTGCAAGTCCCTTAAAGTCAGAGGTGCAGGACTTCCAACTTTATTTATAGGGACAGCACAAATGGAGAACGTTATCCCTTCAAATAAAACCAGAAGTCTTGCCCTTCTGGGTTTGACAAAAACTGTATGAGAAGCATGGTAAGGAGATTTTTCTTTTCTTTTCCAGGACTCTTTTTTTTTCTACTTAGGGTCCTGCCACCTCTGGATCCCCCATTCAAGACCATTAGAGAGTTGCTAAGAACCATTAACTAGCCTCCTGTCTTATTGGCTTAGCAAAAGTCTGACCCCTATTCTTTCCCTCTGAATTCCAGTCTGCTGAATGTTTAACTCAAAACAAAAGAGCTAGGTAAAGGGAAGGATTGGCAGTTTGAATCCTATCATGTAAGATCTGTTCATTTAATATTGAAATTATAACTACTCAAACTCTATTCCTAATCCTGTAACAATATTATGCAGTAATACACCGAGAACACCAGTCCAGAAAAGTCAAGGGTGCCATGTGAACAATTTACTTCCACTTTAACGAACTGTGAATGTCTCTGGTTCATAGTAAACCTGAAAGCAAAATAACTTATTTGCATCTCAATCTTGTGATTTGAAGGCAATCTTGAGATTTACCTACCCACCTGTTATAGCATTGAAGGGTGGGCGATTTGCAGTTATATATATATATATATATATATATATATATATATATATATATATATATATATATATATATATATATATATATATATATATATACTTACACTTACATAAAAGTTTATATATATATATATATTACCGGGGCAGGAAAGGGCCTGTATTCTGCATTCCTGTTCAGGCTGCTGAAGGAAGGGATTTGCTCCAGAACAGCAGTTTGTAAGATCTGATGTCAAACACTGATGTGAGAGCACAACTGATGTCTATGGCCTAAGATTGAGACCTCACTCCAATTCCCCCCCCCCCAGCAAAAACATATCCTGGAGATGTCAGGCTGGTGGTTTCCTCTTACCTTTTTCAGGAGATAACTGCTTCATACAGAGCAGATATCACCCTTGATAGGAAAGGGGCTTGTCCCTTCCATCCAATTCCATGTGCAGCTCTTGAATGTAGAACTTTTTGTCCAGTGGGCCTTTATATATTAGTAGGAACTTTCAAATAGGGAAGATGAGTGGCAAGCAGATGAGCTCCAGCTTGACTTCAAGACACAGAACCAAACTTATTCTACAGTGGCAAATCAATGCCACTAGTTGCACTGCAGCTGATTCATGGGATGGGATTGTCAGGTTTCTCTGTTTGAAAAACAAGCTTTTCTTGCATGCAGAAAACCAGAACTTTACTACAAGCTTTTCTGTATATTGATTTTGCTGCTCACTTCTGTCTGTATGCAAAGAGGAAAGGAGTTCAGTGAGCATCAATTGATGAGATAATCAGGAGGACTGCAGATGACAATGAACAGGTAAAGGGAAGGATTGGCAGTGCTACAACAAACAATTTAACAAGGGGAACAGGATGCTTTCTGGTCATCTGAGCATCTTTTACTAGGAGAGCTGAAATAACAAATGAAATTGAGCATTACATTTGCACTGAACAATGGGGCGAGGACACAGTTTGGCATGAGCTGCCAAACCAGATCTCCCATTGTGCCCAACCACAGATGGGAAGAATCCCAACAACCTTTTGGCTACTCAGAGCAAACTCGTGCCTGTATCATGTGTCATTGTAGCTTTTGCTTTTAAGCAGTTAAATGCTACATTTTTCCATTCTAATTCCCCCTCGGTCTTCATGTGTCACCAAAAGTTTAGGTTAATACTAGTTCAAAGGTTTTGTAACTTGGGTTTTCTAATGAATCTTAAATTCACCCTGCAAAAATTAGGAAGCATTTGCATTAGTAAATAGCTTGAACTGATAGTGTCTATAGACAATGAAGTAACTAAAGTAGTGTAAACCTACTTTACACTATTTTACTACAGTTTAACTAGGGGACCAACTAGATATTATATGGGCATCCTTGATTGATTCCTCTGTTTTTTAATCTCAAAAAGCAGTGATGAGGCCCCCTGAATTCGACTGTGATTGTGGTGCAGGGAGCAGATTCACACAATGCTACAGCTGCAATAGAAATTCAATAAAAACACAAGAAAAACCCTGCTGGATCAGGAGAAAGGCCCACCTAGACCAGCATCCTGTTTCCCACAGTGGCCCATCAGCTGCCTCTGGGAAGCCCACAAGCAGGAGAAAAAGACATACATTTCTCCCGCCATTGCTCTCTTACAACTGGTATTCCAATGCATATTGCCGCTGAACCTGGAGGCAGCGCATAGCCCTCATGACTTTTAGCCATTGCTAGATTACACAGCCCAACAACAACAACATTTTGTTCTTATGCTTCAGAAGTTAGACCTATCTTGGGTACATTTGGGGTGCTGATTCCAAAAATGGCATCATTTTGGCCATATCAGCTCTAATTTTGGAGTTATGGCATATCCACCTTAGATGCTGATGTGCAGAAATATAATTGTATATTGTTATTTTATATGAGTGTATAATGAAGTGCATACAGTATTGTTATTTTATGAGTGTAAAGCCAGTGTCTGTTAGTCTGTGAGTTTGTGAACCAGATAACGATCCACATTTCCTAGATTCAATGAACAGCATTGAGTCTTGTGCCTGGACTTCATCTGTTCTAGTTGTCAAAAAACTTTCTTGGCAACCATATGGTAGACAACTATGAATTAGTTGAGGAGCCCTGTGCAGCCCTCTGACGCTGGGGCTCTTGAGAAGGCCACTGGTGCACTGTGGTGGCCTGGCTGCAGAAAATGGTTTTGGATTTTTTATAACCATGCAAGGAAGTAGAGTAAAATGCTCTTGGGGACACTCTTACATTCATTAATATGTTGCATGTAGGGTAGATTGCTCCCTGCAATGCACCTAATTCACTTGGTTTTGAAAGCCAAATAGCTCAATTTTAGTTCCATTTGATTATATTATTAGATATCTTTGATATTTTGGAGAGATACTGTACAAGTTGTTAAAATAAAACAAATAATCAGCATATCTATTTGAGGTTTCTATGATGACTTGTAACATCTGAGGCATCACCCTCCAGAATAATTCTAGTTTTCATGGGAGATTCTGGCAAAAGCAAAGTAGACTGTTGTTTTGGCTGAAGCCAGGAGATGCAGACCCTGGGCTTGCATCTCATTAACTCTTAGCTTTTACTTTGGTACACATGCTCAAGGTATAGACTTGGGCTGTACACTGTCCTCATGATCTCAGGATGTGTATGCAGGACTCAGATATGTAGTGGGTAGTTAACTGGCTGGAAGAAGCACCGAATCAATAGATCACCTCTACACATTTGAGAACCGAATTAACTACTAGGTTATGCCAGAGATTTCAGGAGGGCTCACTGGTGGTAAAGAAACTATGGGTGCAATCCTATCCTACTTACGAACGAGAGGCCCCAGAATGGAAAGGGGATTCAAATCCCCTCCAAAAGGGGAATTCAAAGGGGATTTAAATCCCCTTTCCGTTTTGGGGCCTCCCGTTTTCGCTGCGCCACTGGTTACAATGGTGGCGTAAGTAGGATAGGATTGCGCCCTAAATCTATAATTCCAAAGAATTATACTCCTGCCTTTCCATCGTGTGATCTTCAGGTAGATACTTTCCATAATGAGAGCCTACAAGAACTTTTAAGGTGACTTTTGACATGGCTTGGGCTCCTATATCTCTTTCTGTGAACCTTGGACCATTATGACAAACAGCCCAATCCTGTGTAACTCTTGCACCGGTGTAACAGTAGATCCCCCGGTGTAAGAGCACTTGTGCCAGTGTAACTTGCCGTATGCCAGCGGTTCTCAAATAGTGGGGCGCGCCCCCCAGGGGGGGCGCGAGGCTCCGTAAAGGGGGGCTCGTTGCAATAGTTAGTGTATGCTTTGCGCCACTTAACTAGATTGTAGGAGCCTCCAGCGACGATCTACTTCACCGACGATCTCTTCCGGGGAGCAGATCGTTCCTCTGCTCCCCGGCGCGAACTCTGTAACGCACCTAGGAGCGCTCTGCAGAGTTCACGCTGTGAATCACGCATGCGCAAGACGACGATGTTGCCAATCGTCGTCTTGCGCATGCGTGATTCACAGCATGAACTCTGCAGAGCGCTCCTAGGCGCGTTACAGAGTTCGCGCCGGGGAGCAGAGGAACGATCTGCTCCCCGGAAGAGATCGTCGGTGAAGTAGATCGTCGCTGGAGGCTCCTACAATCTAGTTAAGTGGCGCAAAGCATACACTAACTATTGCATTAGTTATATTAGGGGGGCGCGAAATTTTTTCTTCTTCCTAGGGGGGGCATGACAGAAAAAAATTGAGAAGCACTGCCGTATGCTGACAGACGCAGGACAGACCCCCCTCGCAACCCCCCTTGGACACCTCACATGTGCAGTTCAGGTGCGGAACAGACACCGGCGCAACTCCGCTGGTGCAGGGGGCATTCTGAGGGCATTCAGACATCCCCGGAATGCCCCTTGCACCAGTGGAGTTGTGCAGGCATTCATTCTGCATCCAAACTGTACATGTGAGATGTCCGAGGGGGGTTGCACCAGTGTCTGTCCTGTATCCGTCGGCGTACAGCAAGTTACACTGGCATAAGTGCTCTTACACCGGGGAATGTACTGTTACACCGGTGCAAGAGTTACACAAGATTGCACCCATAATGTATTTTAATATAATTTATGTAAAGCATGTTAAAAGTTCTCGGACTTTTCTCCCAGATTTCTATGCCAAGAAGAATGTGGTACCCTGGCCTCATTTTTAATGCTTAATGTTCTTACATAGCCATGTCATGTGCAGTTCCTCCCAAGTCAGTAACCTTGGCAAGCCATCCTTCTGTTCCCTCTCAGTTCCAAGATGCAGTATGACAAAATCAGTACTCAGATAAAAATGCATTAGTAGCTGTAGTTTAGAATGTAGATCACTCAAGAAACAATATATGAGCCACTGTGCTTATAATTAAGCAGGGTATAAAGGGAAAAAAGCACCAGTCAACATGATTTAGTGCAGTTTTACTAGAAGTTATACATCATATAACTGTTCAGATGACAGAGGTTAGACATCAAATGGTCAAATAATTTGTTATAGTGTACTGTCTGCTAATGTTACAATTTTATGGCTTTAGAACATTTGTAGCCCAATCCCAGAAGAGATAGTTCAACCCTGAAAGACCTTGAATAAATCTATGCTGGTGTTTTTGTTTGTTTTTATACTGCTAAAAGAGAACACAAGTAAAGATTCATTTGAAGATTATGATAAACATTTTAACTGTTTAATCTACATGGCTTTGATATGCAAACACTATTTGAGACATTTGTATTTCTGTAATGTATTATTATTATTATTATTATTATTATTATTATTATTATTACTATTAACAGTATTTATATACCGCTTTTCAGCAAAAAGTTCACAAAGCGGTTTACAGACAAAATCAAATGATTAAATGGCTTCCTGGCCCAAAAGGGCTCACAATCTAAAAAAGATGCAGAACACCACCAGCAAACAGCCACCAGAAAAGACACTGTGCTGGGGCGAAAGGGGAGCAGTTACTCTCCCACTGCTAAATATAAGAGGAGCACCAATTGAAACAGTGCCTCTTGCCCAGTTAGCAGGGGTATACTGGGAGGCCCATAGTCGTATAACATTACAATACGTACCGTACTTTTAAGTTGTATATGAGATAGGACTCAGGTGTCTAAAAGGTCTCCTTCTCCCACTTGAATCTGCCCAAATCTTCAGCAAGGGGACTCCTCCATATCATGTTTCCTTCAGCGGCCTGATTGGTGGTGGCATGGGACAGGGCCTTTTGGGTGGCTGCGCCGGCTTAGACTGTGGAACTCTTTCCCAGCCCCCTGTACAGCCCCCTCATTGATTGTATTTCATCATCTGACTGAAACTTCTTTATTCAGACAAAGATTTGCCTGGTGACTGAGCCTGATATGACTTTTTAGCAGCTGGAATGTGTTGTTCTTATCCTCCTGCTTTTTTTTCTGTAGTCATTTTAATTAATTTTAATTGATTCATTGTTATGTTTTTTGCTTTTTGTATACCACTTTAATGTCCATTGGAAAAGCTGCATATAAACAAGCAAACAAACAAAGTAAAAGTTTGAGTATTGGCCATCAACTTGGAAACACTTTTCATTTCAATGTGCATATGATGTTTGGCGGCCACATGTGAAGAACTGTTCACTCTTGGCACTGGCAAATCTTGCCTTCAATTGTGCTATGCTTCTGTGATTCCCTGATGCAACAGGGCTACCACCATGCTCCAGAGAATGGGACAGAAGGTTCCAGTTTCTCTCCCTGGCATCTTCAGCTTGCATGAAGAAAGACCCTGGCCCTGCCTGACACTGTGAAGAGTTCCTGCCAGTCAGTATAAACAATACTGAGCTAGGTGAACCAATGATCTGCTCAGCAGACAGCAGCTTGTAAGTTCCTGTAATTGTGTTTTCGTGTTTTTGTAAGCCGCCTTGGTTCCCTTTGGGGAGAAAGGCAGGATAAAAATATTGTAAATAAAATAAGTTCCTGTGTTCCTATTTTGAGGCAGTGGAGTTTTGCATAAAGCCACGGCACTAGGACCTTGGAGGAGCCAAAATACACTATGGTGGTGTACAAACTCAAGGAGGAGGAGAACCTAGGAAGGGGGAAAGAGAAAGCCTCAGGAAGGCATGGCCAGAAGGAGCTGTAGTTTGGGGGTTCTGACTAGGTGCTAATGTTACAGATCTGGAGAAGGCCGAAAGGACTGAGGGACCCCTGCACAATGGAGCAAGGGTTGATGATGATCAAAAGAGTACTTCTTCTCTTAGGAGGTCTCTGGTGGCTTATGAAGGTGGGTATAATTCACTACAGCTGTGGTCCTAAGCCCACTTAGTAGGGTGTAAATTCCTTTGAACTTTGTGTAACTTACTTCTGAAAAAGCATGCACAGGAGGATTATACTGCAAAACTTTAGCTCACCAAGTGTGTGTGTGTGTGTGTGTGTGTGTGTGTGTGTGTGTGAGAGAGAGAGAGAGAGAGAGAGAGAGAGAGAGAGAGAGAGAGTACAAAGGCTACCTAGGGATATGTCACAGGAAACATCAAGGCTATATTCCCCTCCATTAGACAAATGGACCATTTGTCTCTGCCAGCTGCTTTGCAGTGGGAGACTTGAAAAAAAAAGTGCCTACTGTTTTAGAAGCTTTCAATATATATCTTTGTGGTGTATACGCATACACACACATCCACAAACATCACATATTAAGACACATTCCTTTAGCTTGCTAAACGTTTTATGTCTTTCCAACTGAGATGCTTTATTCTAGTGGTTTGTTTTAACATATTCATATCTTTATCAAACTTTTGGGATTGACCTGTTTATAGACCTAAATAAACATGTAGAGCTGCAATCCTATGCACACTTACTTGAGCAAGCCTGATTGAGCAAGTAGATCTTGTTTCTGAGTAAACATGTGTCCACCCAGCCTGTAACTGACTTCCTTGATACATCCTAAATAAGAAGCTTATCCAAACTTAGCGTCTGACCCACCCGATACCCTCTGAAATTAGTTGGTTTCTTGAGGATTGGACTCCTAATGCTCTTTAGATATATTTTGCCTGATCTTCTGTTTGTCTTCTTGTGTAAGCTCACAAACACTGTAACCCTAATTCAAATGTTGGCTTGAACTGCTACCATTTTGTTTCATAGGTGCTAGATACTTCATTTATGTAACTGCAGGGCAATGACGAATTGGAAACAAGGTGTCCTAAAAAAACAATGCTGGTAGTAAATATGGGTAATTTCCAGCTTGTAAACAGACACAATAGCTTAGCTTTCACATGGTGTCTAGACAGCAGCAATTAACAGTAATTAGAGACTACATCTGCTGTTTGCCATGTCCATAGCCATTTGCCAATACAAAAGAAAATGGGAAGATTCAGGTTGAATGTTCTACTTCTTTGAGTCTCTTTATTTCAGGACCCTCCCCCCTTTCCTGCTGTGCCTTGAAAGCAAATTAGGGGTTATTTCTTCAAGACCTGAGATCATGCGTGTCCATCAGTAATTAAACACATTGGCCTTCTTGAGGGGGCTAGCCCCTTCCATCTCAGGCTTCCCAAAATGGCCTATTTTAAAACTCAGCAAATTTTTGGGAGTGGTCCCTAACGCAGCTCAAGACAGTGGCGTTCCTACACCCTACCATGGGGAGGTGCCAATGCGACACCCCCATGTGATGCCACAAGCCCTGCCCCCTGGGGGAGTGACATCATTTTTGCACGCCACTGCCGAAATTCGACGGTGGCGCAGTGCGAACACACACACACACACACACACACACGTGCTTTTCGATCTCATTTCGGGGCTGAACTGAACCCGGGCGGGCGAGTGGGCCAATCTTGCAGCCGAAGACAAACAGAAGACAAAAAGTGGTGGAGGGGGGCGATGGATCCGGAGGCAAGTACACCCCCTGCTGCTTGGCGCCCCGTTGCCTTGGGCCCCCCTGCCCTCCCCTAACGACGCCTTTGACTCAAGATGTTGCTGCTGGAAAATAAAGGGGGAAGGCCCCAGAATGCACAGAAATTGTTCTTTGGACCCTTGCCAATATATTTGATATGTATGCACTAAAATACTGTATGTCACATCTACTGCCTCTGCAGGTAAGATCTGTACTATGTAACAGGAACACAGTTTATAGTAAGCTACCATATCCATGAAAAATTCTTAAAGGGCCAATTTGGACAATATAACTTTGCAATTGTAGAGGGCTTTCTGCCTGTGATAAGCACTTCACATGTACTATCTTGGTGTTGCCCTAACAACAATAATGTAACTGCATAATCCTGTGCAAGTTACGGGTGGTGGACCTAGCGTTCTGCTGCCTGGAATAGTCACAAATGTGCCGTAAGGCAGGTTTGCAGACTACTTTAGAGCCGGGAAGGCCGGTACAAGGCCGGCCTTCCCAGCTCTGCCGGCCGAGGGTGGCCCAGTCATCCTGGGTGGGGACGGGGGCATGGCGTCCGCCATATCCCAGTCCCCGCTGGGCTCTGCAGGGTGGCTGGGTCATTACACGGCCTCCTCCAACTTCCGCCAGCAAAATAGCTGGCGGAAATCCGAGGAGGCCTACCGGCCCCAGCCGCCGTTACACTCAGGGAAGGGGATGAGTGTAAAGGTCTAGCACTCTGTCCCAGTATGGATCTGGTAAGCCTAGTTGTTATTCCCATATCGCAGGTAGTGGACTGAAGCTGAGAGGCAGTGGCTTGCCCAAGACCCCACATAGTGAGTTCATGGGAGATGGGAGATTCAAACCAGGGCAATCCTGGTTTGCAGCTCAGTCTCTTAGCTGCTACGGTATATCAGCTCTCATGTCAGCCCATCATAATTACAGAGAGGAAGAACATGGGATCACATGGTTCCCCCTCACCCAGTGTACCATCCTACCACCTTATTGCAAACTGCCCCATTAACATACAGATAAAACACTACATTAAAGTGCATTGAGGGGCAGTTCAGACACTATGTAGCTCATGCAGGTCTGAGTTGCCCCATAGTGGTGGCTGGGGCAGGAGGTCTGGCTCAGTTGGTAGAGTTGCTGCCTCGTAAGCCTGAAGATCAGTGAATGGCAAGTTCGAGACACGCCACTGACAAAAAGCTGTGAAAGCCTCTGTAAGGTGAGATAAAGAGCTGCCAGTTGTGTTGGCCGAGCGTCGGAGGCAACGGCCAGGGAGAGGCCAGACTGCAAAGCATACCATCTGGAATGCAGTTTATGAAAGATTGAACATTTATATATATGAAACACCCATTAGGGGGGTTGGGAAAGCCTGCCCATGTGAACTGCCTTGGATTAATGTCAAAGGAGAAATCCAATGACCAAGAAAGGCGGTATATAAATACTGTATATTATTATTACTATTCCGGGACAAGGGGACAAATGTTCCTTTACTCCAAGGAGGCCTCCAGCCTGCTAAATTACCCTGCAGAATACAGTGTTGCCCATCCCATGCCAGAGCCTCTGCATTGGCACAGGGGAATGTAGGTAGAATTGGGCTGAAAGCCATGCAACAGACAAGACTTATGAGTTTCTCTTCTCAAGCAAATACTCCTGTGTTAGTTGTCTCTGTGCTTTTGAAACTGGCAGCCAGTTCACAAGCGCTGTGCAACACAACTTGGGAAGCTGATCTTCAAAGTGGAGTGAAAGTCAAAAGCCCTTCTGGGTGCACTCAAGCCCTTGGGGGTGCAATAAGAGTTCCATGGATTGTGACCATTCATTTGTCTACTCATAATTAACAGATCATGCATTAGCTACAAAGCCAGAAGGATGTATGAGCACTAACAAGAAGCAAGGGAGTTTGAAAATGCAATGTGGTCCATGTGAAGACTGTTCTCTGAGGAATAGTCTGGCAGGATGAAACTTTTAATGAGTAAAGGGCCCCCAAGATGACCTTTATCCAACCATTAGGAATGATATGTTTTGCTTTGAATGCTTTGGTCAGCGATGCCAATATGCCTGCGGGAAATGTGCTCACTGGAAACAGCTGTGGTCGCTTGGGCAGGTTCAAAGTTCGTATTATGAAGAACAGTCAAGGTAAACAGGCCCAGAGGACACTAAATCTGCCACACAGGTTTCAACCACTTACATTTACCAAAGGTTTAGCAAGTTGTGACCTTTCCACATTTCGATCCACTCGTAACTAGTGGCAGTTTGGTATTACTTTAATGGTTACGGTGCAGCAGTAGTTTGCAGCATTTCTTTTTTGCTGGGATGCTTCAAGGTTGCTTCAACTTCCACAGTCTGGAATGAACATTTGTTCACTCATTTTTTTAATGAGATTCCCAGCGACATGATTGCCAGTCTGTTGCATCCCAGTGTTTTCTGCTTCCCATCACTGTTCAGACCAGATTTGTGGCATTGTTTTCCTCAGCAATTGCAGCGCCACTCTGTTCAATATGGACGGGCAATGCACGATTTGCCTTTGTTTTTAACAGCAAAAAGAAGAAAGGATAGTGGGGATTTACCCTCTGAGGGAGAGACTACAGCTCCACATGTCCAGTCATCAGTACTGTGCTTTGAAAGAGCTGAAAGCATGAGAAGGCAAGTGAGGAGGAGGAGGAGGGTAGCCTGCCTTCTCCGAGCCTGGCTACAAAAGAGGAGCTGACCTGGCCAGATAACCCGTTTATATTATATGTGTAATGTCATGGTTATTGGCTTTATATTGTGTGTCTTGTTATCTTATATATTATATTGTTATCCACTTTACTCCTGCATTATTTCCGCATACAAAAATCCCCCTCTCCTAGTGGCTATTAGCCCCGAAAGTGGCTAGTTGCAGATATAGTTGTTTAAGAGGGCAAATAGCTGCTTTGGGGGCTGCTAAAATGGGAGAAGGGAAAGTGTTAGCCTCCCAACCCTCTCTTGTGCAGCCATGCCAAATTAGGCCCTCTCACAGCTGTTCAGGGATTCAAAAGACCACTTCCTGTCCACTTCTTCCTTTTAACCCACATAATGAGTTTATGGTAATGTGTAGTTTGCTCATTAGGGCTCTTTTAATCCATGTTTGGCTAGATACAAAATTTTAAAATATACTGAAGGCCCTCTGAAATAAGATGGCACTGCCTTCCTCGTTAGAGGCTGGTATGTCTCATTTTTTTTGACCATTTGCTATGGATTTCTCAGTTATAACTACCAGAAAGCAAAGGCGGTGTGATTCTCCTGTGTTTGATATCCCTTTAGTGTGTGCTATGCTACCAGTACTGATGTGCTTTCCATTTTTCCATAGATGCCAAGATCACCTGTGTGAGACCCCTGAGGGAACATTGAGTGAAGTTGGAGCAACAAATTGGTGAGCTCAAGAGATTGCTTCCCAGCTTAGAATTATTTTTCCACATGACAATTGCTAAACAAATGAGCATCTTCTGTAAGTGGTATAAGACTTTTTTTCTGTTTAGGACACGGTTATCTGTCAATCTTCTCCATTGGATGTGTGAGAAGATCCATGTATTTTAAGCAAGGAGATTCTTTTCTCAATACAATATTTTTTATTGTTTAGTTTACAAGCCTGCTTTCAAGAACGGGGGGAATCTTTAATGTTATAATTCCATAAAAGAACAATAACCAATTTTACAGCCTATAAAAGTTAACATTTCAGTGTGCTGCTGACACATCCGCTCTTTGCAATCTCTCGCACTTTATATTTCCCCTGTGTGTCACTCAGTTGCCTGGAGGAGGAAAGGAATTACGAGAGAAGGGAAGAGTTAGAAGGCTGCATTAATTTCTTAATAGGACTCTACTTAGTGGTCCGTAAAATATTCATGCACTGAGAATTGATCTTTGATTTATATTAGCTCATGCAATACTCTGAGTATGAATACTCTTCTAAAATTTATATTTTTCTTCCTTTTCTCCAGAAAAAGTCAGAGAAATTTCTGCCTCTGCACCCTGACCCTTACTCTGCTAATCTCTCAGGAAATCTTTCTCCATTACAACTTTTAAGTGACCCTCAAATTCCCACATACCACCCATTATGTCCCCTTATGACATAAATTCAGTTGAGTAGTTATCCTGTGTTATCCGTGGGGTTCCATTCCACCCCCACCCCGCAGATACCCCAAAACCGTGGGTGCTGGGGATCCACTTTTAAAAACGTTTTAAAAAGTAAAAATAAGTAAGAAAATGGCCTTCCCAACCTCTGTGTGACAAAATCGTTCTGTTTGCAGGACTGCAGGGTAGTCTTCTGTGCTCCAGGAAGCCACTTCCGGGTCGTGCAACAGCCTTACTTTACCCTGACTTGCCCAGCATGATGCATTTTGGGGTGAGCCAGGGCAAAGGGAGGGAGATTGTACAACCCGGAAGTGGCTTCCTGGAGCACAGAAGACTGCTCTGCAGCCTTGCAAATGGAGCGATTTTGCCATGCTAAGGCCATTTTCTTATTCTCACTTTTTAAAATATTCTTAAAAGGGTACCCCATATCCACAGCCTCTGCAGATACTGAGATCCGTTGATGCTGGACCCGTGAATAACGCAGGTTCACCTGTATAGCCTCTTGATTAGATTTGGACAAAAAAGACACACTGACAGGTATTCTTAGTGACTTCCCACCCACAATTGTGAAATAACCTCTCTGGAGACTTGTCAAAAGTCCTAGCCTGAGTATATACCAATTTTGTAAGATCTTTTTGTTCAGGTTAGCAGTTGGGGATTGTGGTTCAGTTTTGAACTTTTGGGTTGCAATTGTATGTGCATTTTCTTGGGAATAAGTCCCATTGAATTCACTGGAACATTGGAACTTATGACCAAGTAATCATACATAGGACAGCACTGTTACGGCCCAATCCTATTAGGGCCTTATGTTGCCGGAACAAGTGTTCTGGCAGTTTAAGGTTCTTTACAGCTGTTGCAAAATGCTACATGCCATTCAGCATGCCCTGGTCTCCACCACAAGTGGCGAGTGGTCAGGTCCATGCACCAGTGGCTGGAGGATGCAGTGGTAATTCAACGCAGGGGGTGGGAGGAGGGCGGGGAGGAGCAGGGTGGGGAAGGGGAGGAATGGGGTGGAGATGGGGTGGAGAGGAGTGCTAATCGAGGCCAGGAAAGGGGCAGTATCAACAGCAGTGGTGCCCCCAGTATCCTATCCCCCTTCCCGGCCTCGATCCCCTGACCCAGGTCTACGTGGACTTGCGCAAGTGAAATCGCTGGCACAGGTCCGGGACCCAGCGGTCCATCACAGGCTTACCCTGGGGCAAGGGAACAAATGCTTCCTTACCCCAAGGAGGCCTCCAGGATCTGCAGTTCCCTCACAAGATACAGCACATGCCCCATCAGCACAGCTGCATCGCCACATGGGGAATTGCGCAGGATTGGGCTGCCCGTCTAGTATCCTTTGTACTATTTTGTTTCATGCTTCTTCCACATTCTAATCTTGGGATCATAAGTCGACACACCTTCTCCATCAAAAATATTAATCCCCCCCAGCAGGTCATCCAGTAACCTTCATGGTTGAGTTGGCATTTGAACCCCATTCTTAGCCCACTCTCATCATTACGCCACACGGGCTCTCCACCATGTCTTCTTCTATAACTCCTTCCCATGTTCCTGATCCTGCTCCCACCCTGCAGCTGCTGTTTACAAAGAAAACAAATTAGTATGCAGATTCAGGCTATGCATTTAACATAATGTAGTTTGGCGGCCAGCCACATGACCACGGAAGCGTCTTCGGACAGCGCTGGCTCTTCGGCCTTAGAAATGGAGATGAGCACCACCTCTAGAATCGGACACGACTGGACTTAAATGTCAAGGGATACCTTTACCGAGTTTGGGCTTGTGTGGTAGCAGCTCCCCGGTGTCTCAGGTATAGGTTTTTGGCAGTATCCCCTACCTGAGTTCTGTGACCCAGAGATACCAAGTCTCTGACATCTCTTTGCTTGCAAAGCATGAATGCTATTACTAAGCTATAGCATCATCTCTCCCTCCCCAGACCTAATCCAAAGAAATAAAATCCATACCAAAATGAACCACATTTTAAAACCTAAATCATTCCCACACTCTTTAACTGCTTCTGCTCTTTGGGTCATACATTTGGAAACTACCTCTTAATCACAAACTGTCACCAAATTCAGCTCTTTCAGAGGACTACAGGAGAACTTGTATAGAGTCTATTTTTCATTCCAGCAGCAGAAGAGTTAATATTTTTTTTTGGTTGACAAAAGTGTGTCCAAGGAAGTAACAGGATTAATGGCCTGGCTGTGAATTTAACTGGCCGTATTTAGTTCAAAATTTACATATCAGTGGGAGGTGGATTTGCAACCAGACCATTAGATCACTGTGAGAAACAGCTCTTTGACTATCCACCCTAGTGAGTTCCTTGGCTCATACATAATGGGTAATAGAAACATTGAAATGTCAGAGGACTTAAATGAAGACATCTAGACTGGGCAGATTAAAATGCAGCAATGAGCTGTTTTACACGCCATCCATGGGAAATATACTATTTCCTCTTACAAATTGGAAGCCCAGGAATTCTGTACAGCATTGTTGTATAATTCCTTCAGAAAATGCAGCATGCTAATTTGTGCACTTGCTGCTTAATGGGGAACGAAGTGTAGCCTGATGAGAAACAACATGTAGGTGAGAGACCCTATGATCTCTTGCTGCTGTTATTGATTTAGTGCTATTCGTGTGATCATTTGTAAGCCTCTACTACCGTTAAATATTGGGAAAAGTAAGAGCAATAAGAGCAATAATCTGCACCTTTGTTTCCAAAGCAATCTGTGGCTTCTTGGAAGCCCCACACCTTCTGGTCACCCTGCTGCTATAGATCAACTCTAAATTAACACTAAATTAACTCTGAGGAGCAGTTCCTCATTCATGATCCAGGGATTCACGAGCTCTTGGTTTTGGACAAAAGATAATATAAACGTAGTGCCAGGGTGGCACAAGTGAACAGTTGGATTCCAACCAGCTTGGGTTGAATCCCTGCAACCATTTTGACATGGTGATAGTAGTATGGGGAATGGAAACACACGAAGGTTCATTTGTGATTACGTAAATGCAATGATGAAATATTCAGAGAACACTATATAAAAGTATAATGTATCTTTAATAGTATCCAAGGAGTTTATGGGCCGTATACTGTTGTTCCTTAATAGCTCCCACATGGGAAACCAATCTGATAACACATTCATTGTAAAACTTACTCTGGAGAAACTACATTGGTACTGTATACAGTACTAATATAAATATTCTTACTACTACTAATGCACTTGTATTTCACTGATCAGTTTTCTTGCTGCTGACTTGTGTGAGAATTGTGCTCAATGTAATTACTTTGTACTTTTCATTTATGTGTAATGCATTTTTTGGGGAAAAGACATCCCTACCATGACTATCTGATATGAAGTTTACATATCGCCTGATTCAGACATATTTTCACAGATGTGAACTAATGTAGAACTGGTGCCTTGGTGTGCATTACTCAAGACAGTCATTGAATTATATCTCCTCCTAAATCTTAAGATGTGCAAGAACAGATGGAAGGATCTCCAAGAATCTGCTTTCAGCTTTACACCATCCCACCCCATCCTATGTATAGATATTCTAAGCCTGTATGCTCTGGTCAGTTATTTTTATGATTCACAGAATTGGAGAGGATCTTGTATGCCATCTAGTCCAACCTCCTGAAGACCTAGTGGATCCCCAGCAGTTTAGCCTCCGTTTTGAAGACCCCCAGTGAGGCCCAACCCAAATCTGCGGCACAATCCTGCACAAAGATGTGTCATAAATGTGCCGTCAAGCACATGAGCCTTGTTGGCCCTCAAGAGACATAGAGGCTGGCACAGACCTCTGCTACTCTGTTTCCTAATGTAATGCAAAGATGAGATGCAACAAACCACACCACTCAGCTCCATGTGCCAAGGATTGGACCCCAGTTTTAGCTGTTCCTAACATGGCTTTTAATCCTGTAAGCCCTATCTCTATGTACATTGTTCCTAACCAGTTTGTGTTGCCATGGCGAATGGACAGATTCACAGCGCAATCCTGTGTAACCTTGCACAGGTGTAACAGTAGATGCACCGATGTAACAGCAGATGCACCAGTGTAAGTGCACTTACACTGGCATAAGTGCACTTACACCGGTACATCAACTGTTTCACACTGGTGCAAGGTTACACAGGATTGCACTGTGAGTTGGGTTACCTGTTTTAACAGTGTAGGTGGAGAATATCCACCTATCTCATTTTTCCTCCAATAACTTCATCTTCTGTGGTCCCGCATTCCTGCCTAACTCCTTCCTTTTCTTTAATCTCTCAGTTCTGTACTTCCTCTTCTCCCTAGTCCTGCCCCTTCCCACCCATCCCTTTCAACAGTCCTTGCTGGTTCATTTAACTGCTGTTTATTTTTCCTGCCTGTCATATTTACTGGGGAAACATAGGTCTCCCTGATGCTCTTGGTAAAACACAAAGCAACATCTACTGCAGCCAAAGCAGTTCAAAGATCTCTGAAAACGAAAAGGAACAACTTGTGCTCTCATTGTCTTTATGGCTTCTCAGTACTTATTTTACAGTGTATATTTCTCAAGCAGATCACAGGGCAAAGCAAGATATATATCCTTGGTAACCTAAGGCTATGGATTTTCAGCTTCATCTCGTAATAGATGGTTATATTTTTCCAAGCATGAGTGATGGTGGGTCATCTGTTACATAAATCATCCCAAAAATTATTTTAGGGATGTGGTTACTATTTATTACAATCCTTGGGAAACCAATGCAGACATGGCTCATAGCCCAGTCCACAGATTGACACAAGGTTTGTACTAAAGCCTCTATGCGGCTAATCAGTTTGTCTCACCCTCTTGCTGTGCTATAATAACCAGTGACAGAGTCTGAGGGACACAGGATTTTCACACATAAGGGTACACAAGCACCTATGCAGGAACAATAAAGCAAGAGATACCAGCCTGGGAATGGTGTGTACCCTTCTTGCACGAATGATTGTGCAAGAAATATCTTTCACTTCCTCTAATGTCTGGACTTGTTCTTTTCTTCTCCCCTCCCCTTCTTTTGAGAGTTACTGTGTCCTCCTTTTGTCAATTTAAGCCATTATCCCAAGTCGATCTTCCAGTTCAAGCAGGTATGGCTTGGAATGTGGGTATCTGTTTTCTCTCAATGAAGCCGAATCTGAGATCCACTTTTGGAGGTCTTCCACCATGTGCCCCTGACCTCAGAAATTAGTGTGGTGGCAGCATCTAGAAAGCAGGGCGTGACATCGGTAGTGCCCGATGTCATTTATTTTATTTATTTAAAGAATGTATACCCCGCTTTTCTCCCAGCAAGGGCACTCAAGGCGGCTTACAATAAAAACATTAAAATACATACATACATTAAAATAATTAAAAACAAATAATTCAAACAATTAAAACAAACAACCCCAGTGGGTCACCTATATTTACATTTGTTAAAAGCCATTTGTTAAAAAGCCAGCCCACCATGTCAGACATCAAATGCTAACCTGAATAAAAACGTCTTAAGGCCCCGCCGAAAGGTCTCTAAAGAGGGAGCCGTTCTGAATTCCAGGGGGAGGGAATTCCATAATTGGGGCGCCACTGCCAAGAAGGCCCTATTCCGTGCCGCCATCCCCCTCACCTCCGTCAATGGTGGCACGGTTAACAGGCCCCCCCCCGATGACCTCAGAGTATGGGTCGGATTATAAGTAAGGAGGCTGTCCCTCAAATACCCTGGACCCGAGCTGTTAAGGGCTTTAAAAGTCAAAACTAGCACTTTTAATTGTGCCTGGAAACGAACTGGCAGCCAGTGTAACTGCCAAAGCAACGGTCCGACTAAGTCGAACCGACAGGCCCCAGCAACCACCCGGGCCACCGCATTCTGCATTAGTTGCAGTTTCCGAACAGTCTTCAAAGGCAGCCCCACATAGAGCACATTGCAGTAATCTAGTCTAGATGTCACTAGGGCATGGGTCACTGTGGCCAGGTCTGCACGATCCAAGTACGGTCGCAGCTGGCGCACCAGCCGAAGCGGGGCAAAAGCCCCCCTGGCCACAGCCGCCACTTGGGAATCCAGGAGCAGCTGCGCATCTAGGAAAACCTCCAAGTTGCGGACCTGCTCCTTCAGAGGGCGTACAACCCCATTCAGAGCAGGACGATGATCCAATACCTGAGTTGTAGACTTCTGGACCAGAAGAACCTCTGTCTTATCAGGATTTAATTTCAGCTTGTTTGCTGGTTACGGAACACCATTCCCAGGCTGGTATCTATTGCTTTATCATTTAGGTGAGGCCCATTAATTCTCTAGTGGGTGATTGGAGACTGCTGCTTTTATTGGTCTGGGGTGTGTTTTTTCATTTTTAAAATCTGATTTTATATTGCTCCTTGTTGCTGCTGTTGTCTCATTATTTTATTGCACTATTGTTTTATAACTTTTATTTCCAATTATTGTAAGTCACATTGGATATTTAACAGAAAAGCTGTATAATTTTTTTATAGAAAAGTAGGGCCATTTGGCAAGGTTCCCATCCCACACTGAAATCCTATGCATGCATATTCAGAAGTAAGCCTCACTGAGCTTAATGGAACTCACTCCCAGGTGTGTTTCCAGGAACTGACTCCCATGGCTACCATGGGAGTGTGTGTGTGTGGGGGGGGGAGTGTCTCCCACTGCTACATTTGCCCAGGTCATGCAGCCCAATCCTCTCTAACCTTGTGCGAGGGATCCAGCGAGGTCGGTGCAGGCAGTGCTAGATTCCGAGGAGTGCAAAATGGGAGATGGGAGGTCACCTTGGGGGGGGGGGGGAAGGGAACTTTTGTTCCCTTAACCCAGGTAAAGGCCAAGCCCTCGCTATGGGGCTCCTTGGATCTGCGCTAGCTATTTTTCTGGTGCAAATCCGGGACCCCAGTATAAGGGAAGCTGGCCAGGGAACGGGGGTAGGATTCGGCAGCCGATCACGCCCCCTTCCCAGCCAGAGCCTACCTCTTAATGAGAAACTGATCATTTAAGGAAGTACATTGTCCCATTCCCCCTTTTCACTCAGAAGAGCTAAGCACTCTCATGTGGGATTCGATCCTCTGGTGAGACAATAGTAAGTCATTGTATTACAGCTAACAATTGTAATTAATACAGGCCAGCACTGAGTGAGTATAATGGAGATAGGTAAAGGTAAAGGTGACCCCTGACAATTAAGTCCAGTCGTGTCCGACTCTAGGGTGTGGTGCTCATCCCCATTTCAAAGCCGAAGAGCCAGCATTGTCCGAAGACGCCTCCGTGGTCATGTGGCCGGCATGACTCTCCTTGCCGCAGCACGTAGCATGCAGCTGGAACATGGAGCGTTGTTTACCTTCCCGCAAGCGGTACTTATTTATCTACTCGCATTGACATGCTTTGGAACTGCTAGGTTGGCAGGAGCTGGCCAAGCAACAAGAGCTCACCCCGTCGCGGATTTGAACTGCCGACCTTTCGATCGACAGCTCATGGTTCAGCGGTTTAACTCACTGCGCCACCCACTGTGGCATTTTAAATGTGAGAATTTGTGGTGTATGGTTTCATTGCAGAAATGAAGAAGTTAAATACTTAGAAAATGTAAACAGCCACAAAAAGGCTTTTGTGAGCTCTTCTGCTCTTCATCAAGCCTTTTCCCATAAGGATGAGCAATTCAGAAAAGTGTTTCAATCAACGGAAATTGTGGTTAGTTTTTTTAATTATTCTATGGGTAAACAGTACATACACAGAGAAACACAGCATTGTTTTATGTTTAGAAACTATTTGCTGGACATAAAATGTTAGTGTCTCTGAATCATTTGACTCTTTGACTTGGGAATCATGGACTTTCCTATATGTCCAACTGTTTGTAGCAACCTGAATTGGTTGGTCAAATGTCCATGGCTATGAGCAGGCAGATATTAAGTGAATGCAGGGATTTTGGATCGCTGTGGCCTTCAAATTGTTTACATTTAATTTATACTAAAAGGAGAAATGTAGGTGCTGAATAAGTCTTCATACTATATTAAGACTGCAATAGAAACACTTAGCTGGGAATAAGTCTCACTGAATTCAGTGGGACTTGCTTCAGAGTAGACAAATAAAGGACTGTGCTGTAAAAATCCAGAATAAAGTAACACAGGATTAAAATGAGGAACATAAGAAGAACCCGGCTGACTAGCTAGATCAGACCAAGGGCCCATCTAGTCCAGCTTGTGGTGCCATCTCACAGTGGCACCAAATGCTTCTGCAATCACATGACAACAAGACACTTGTATCCTGTATACAGTATGCCACTCCTTTGCATCTGGCATTCTGAGATAGGCTACCTCTAAAACTCGGAGCTTGCATATAGTCATCATGGATTGTAACCTGTGATGGGCATTATCTCTATAAAATCTGTCCAACCCCTTTTTAAAGGCATCTAGGCCAGGTGCCATCACAAAATCCTGTGGCAAGGAATTCCACAGTTTAATTACCTGCTAGGTAATAAAATATTTCCTTTTGTCTGTTCTGACTCTCCCACCAATTAACTTCAGTGATGTCCCCTGGTTCTGGTGTCGTGCAAGATGGAAAAGAATTTCCCTCTATCTACCCCATGCATAATTTTATATGTCTCATCATGTCTCCCCTCAGGAATGCTGGGTAAAGAAATATTATTTAATATTTCTATCTATTAAAATGAATAGACCTGCTGTTAGGTCTATTAACCTGCCATTAGGATGTTTTATCTAGTGGCAGGTTGTGAGGAGAAAATGCATGGGAGAATGTATATGAAATATATAAATACCGGTATATTACGTTAGATAAATGCTATGTATTAAAATGAAGACGAGCCTTACTGAGTCAGGCTGTGATCCACCTAGTTCAGTCAGTACTCACTGCTTAGCTTAGAAGCAGCTTTCCAAAGGCATGAGTAGAGATCTTTTTCAGCCCTGCTCCCTAACGTCTGCTCAATATGCCAGGAATTGACAAGCAAGGCAATGCAAAGCCTTTGATTTTAGGAAAAATTCTAATGACTGATTAAAAGCAATTGTATTTTTCTCTGTTTGTATGATATACTGTATGTGTTTTTCTGTCATCCTGTAAAAAAAAAAAGGTGGAATTATCATCCTGTTTCTTCCTCTGTCTACAGCTGATGTGGCCTGCTTCTGAATTAGCCAGAAAGCAAACCATCAGGGCTGGCCCCAAACCTCCTGATGCCTGAGGCAGCATGCCAAATGCTGCCCCCCCGATATACCAGCCTCTGCTCCTCCCACTCTCCAATGTTCATCTAGCTCAATACTCTCCCCCCCTCCACACGTCCTCTTCTTCTCTGTCCCCCTCTTCCTTTTCCAATCCAGGGAGAAAGAAGAGCAGTGGAGGCAAGTACGTGGGCAGAAATGGGCACCCCCAAACCTGGTGCCTGAGGCAACCACTTCAGTTGGCCTCATGGATGGGCTGGCCCTGCAAACCCTATTGCCTTGTGGGTGATGGTAGTCAGCTATGGTCAGTGCCTATTTATCCTAGCACTTGACAAGCCCTACCGGGTAAGTTTCAGTCCCAGCATCGTGCGTCTTAGGAATGTGATCACTGAAACATGCTTGTTCAATGGGATTTAAAAGTGTCCACCATCTTCACTCATGAGAAAGTCCTAGTTCTGTCTAGAATTTTGACATGGAAGAAACTTAAAACAGAAGGAACTTTTGTGTACTATGCTAGCAGCCCAACCCTATTGGGCTGGCTGATGGCAGAATGTACATTCTGCCAACACTGGCTGCTGCTAAGCAGTCATAAAGCATGTTCTGGCAGCATGCTGAGTAGTGCTAGCGGGAAGGCCATACACTTCCCACGCACGATGTCAGGTCGCTAGCCACCTGCCGGAGCCAGTAGTGTTGCCAGCCCAAAATCTGGGGGGGCACCCTTGAATTGGCACCCCCATTTTTTGCCCCCCCTACACTTCCAGGCGCTGCCAAAGGCGTCGCAGCAAAATTGTGTGTGTGTGTAAAAATAGCTATTTATTTATTTCCCCCCTATACTCCCCTGCGGAATTTTGGGCTTTTCCTGCACTTTTTTACCGGATTCGGAGCGATGAGGCCAGGCGCTGGCTCATCATGAGGGCGACTCGGACAAGGAGGAAGAGAAAGTGCAGCCAGCTGCTACCCCCAGTCCCGGGGGGGGGTGTTATCTGCCGGGCACGGGGGCGAAAAAAGCAAAAAAAGCCGGACGCGAGGGCAAAAACAGCAGCGACTCACTCGGGCGAAGAAGAGGAAAATGACATACAGAAATAATAATAATTTAAAAAATCCCGGACCCTTGCGCCCTTTTGGTGCCCCAGGGTGCCCCAGAAGGTGCCCCAGAAGCGGCATCCAGGGTCCAGGGCCCCCTACCTAACGACGCTGCTGGCCGGAGCAGGTAAGCCAGTCGGGGAGGTGAGAGGGGTGGGAGGAGGGCAGGGAGGGTGTGGAACTGGGCTGGGGCGGAATGGTAGCAGGGAGGCTGTGGGAGGGGGTGGATCTGGCGGCAGTGGAGTGCGCTGGATCCTATCCCCTCCAGCAGCATCCTCCCACCCCCTTTCTCTCCATGGACTTGCACCAGTGAAATCACTGGCGCAGGTCCAAGGAGACCCATTGCGGATTAAAATCCCCTTTCCCAAAGCCTCCCAATCTGTCCCCGCCTCCTGGCTGGATACCGCACGAGCCTTTTCAGTGAAGCTGCAGCAGCAGGGGAGGATGGATAGGATTGGGCTGTAAGCAATGTTTTTACGTTATGAACATAATGCAACTGTACAGCATTGAATACTTCTGTCTAATCAACAGCATGAAGCAGGGCTTTTTATGAACTTGACTGAACCCTGAGGCAAAACAGCTGCCTTGTATCATTTACAAGTTTCTTCCTTGCACATTTTTTTCACATCTTGGTGTGCAACAGTTAACACTTTCCCTATTGCTTCTGAGATTTAATTAAAATAATAAAGGATAGCATCCAGAGACTATGCTCGACAACACCTTTGTTGGGTAGCATCTGGAAGTTATGCTCCTCTAACTGCGTGGGTGGAATCTTCCTTCTTAATTCCACTTCACCCTTTCAAAACCCAGAAGCCCCTTGAAAAGCTGCTGCTGCTTTTCAAGGGTTGGGGGATTCTCAGCATTGGCATGGGACGGGGTGCGGGGCTTCAGGGGGAGAGGTGACACCCAGAAACTGGGGTGGAAATCATGAGCAGAGCTCTCCCGTTCACAGCTTCCAAGTCTTCCCCTCTTGCTATACTGCTTCCCATGTTGCTGCCAAGGATTCCCCAACCCTCAGTAGCAACTTTTGGGTGGCCTCATTGGCTTTGAAAGAGAGGAGTGGGGAAGGAGGCTTCTGCTTGGACAGTTGCATGAGCTTAATTTCCAGATGCTACCCAAATTTGTTGCTGTTATCTATATTGTGTTGCGTTTGTGGTGGTGAATTCTCTGGTACTGATTGGCTAAATTCGTATGATGACTGGAATGTTCAGTTGCTCATGAAATGAAGCAGTATGCAGTCCAATTTCTGTGAGGGAAGAAAAAGTTGTCAGTTTGGCTAAGATTGAAACCTACATTGGATGGGTGAATACAGACAAGAAGGGATATGGAACTTGTCAGGGAACTGACAAGCATTGTTACTGCATTTTACTTAAAGCGCAAGATACACAACGTGTGTAGACACATGTATGTGGTGCTGAGTGCCTTCCAGGAGAGCACAATCCAGGCCAGTAACATGACTGAGAAGCAGGATTGATGGAAGACATCTCAGATCCACAGGCCAAGAGGAAGGCCACAATTTTGTCAGAGCAATTACCACCACCACCACCACCACCACCACCACCACCACCACCACCACCCCCATTAGCCTGGCTTGGAAGAAACCCCTCCTTATCCTTGGAAATGTCCATGAGTGATTGCACCTGGCTTGCACAGCATATTTCATCCTGAAAATAAAAAGCCACATCCTAGGAGCCTCCTCACGGAGTAAACAAAGTTGTTAACAGCACAAAAGAAGGGTCTCCAACCTTAGCTCTCTTCATCAACTGCATGGCCAAATTCAATCAATGATCCTTCCTAATGAAGCAACTGGCCTCCTGAGCTAGCTATCACACCCTTGGATAGGTGCACAACAATAGCGACAACCATTTTGGACCAGGGATAAGCCATCAGGCCACAAAAGAAGGTTCATTGATGAACTCACCCCACAAAAGTTCCCATAGGATTCTATGGGAGAAAAAGATATCAAAAGCTGAGTTGTTGGACCCACTGGCGTCACTGCAGGGGGGGGAGCTCTAAGTTCCTCCGTGATTGGAGCCTCCGTTACACGGAGGAACGAAGCGCCCTGCCCCCGCGCCTTCCGACCCAGTCAAAGCAGTGAAAACAACGCGCTTCACTGCTTTGACTGCGTCGGAAGGCGCGGGGGCAGGGCGCTTCGTTCCTCCGTGTAACGGAGGCTCCAATCACGGAGGAACTTAGAGCTCTGCCCCCCCCTGCAGTGACGCCAGTGGTTGGACCCTTGTGTCTTTCATCCTTCGCTTGTATATATGCCGTGCTGCCTCTGCATTCATTCATTTGACCCACTGGTGGTGTGTTTTTAAGCCACCTCCAGGATCAATGAAGCTGAAGAAAGGATGAAGAGTTGGTAATGAACTGAGAAAAAGGGACCTGAAGAAAAGGTTGATGGATAATAATGAGACTTGTGGAAAATGAAAGAGAGGACAGAGGCAGGAAAGGGCTAATCAGAGAGGAGGCTTAAGGTCAGGAGAGAGCATGTATACTGGAAGAGAGGAAAAGAGGAATGCTAGGGACAGGCATGGCTTAAGCTCAACCAGGGACTGTGGTTCGGGGGCAGCAGGTAAGACAGAACCGCCCTGCCAGAGTCCTCAGAAGCTCGCCACAGCCTAACCCGGCGATGTTTACTCGGGTGCAAGTGGATGGAGCACACGTACGATCGCTGGGTTAGGTTGCTGTGATCTTCTGAGGACTCCGGCAGGGAGGTTCTGCCTCACCTGCCGCCCCCACACCTCACGTCCCACCCTGAGCTCAAAGGTGGCTTAAGGAAGAGGAATAAGGCAGGCAGTGGCCTGGAAATTCTGCCAATCGTGGCTTCTGTTGTCACGGCAGCAATATTCTCTCCTGGAATTCTAAGGGGCCAGTGAGGACCCAAAAGCCATGGGAGGGGAGCTAGATTTCACATATTGATTTGAGCTAATCCGGCAGTCCTCCGGTCACAGGCTTCTTGCTGTTATGCCCCTTTGCAGTCCTTAGAAAAGCGTTATCATCTCGATGTGTTGTGCAGTTGCCAATAGAGCCATTTCATTTTGGGAACTAGTGCCAGATAGAGCTTCATTGGCTGCTTTCATAGAACTTGGAACACTCTATGGGAATGCAGACCTTGTCAATGAAAGACTCCATGCTTCCTTGAAAAATTATTAATGGAAATAGCCAACCAACGATTTCCCAAAAGAACTGAAGACTTTGTTGTTTGTTTCTTACTTAACAGAGATTGAAAAACTGCAGGCCTTGCGCTGTCGACAAAAAGGAAATTCTCTGCAGATGTTTTCCCTGTCCCAGTGTGGAAAGCGTGTGGCAGCTTCCCCCCCCTCCTAATGGATAGTTTCTCTCTTCTCCTACCGAGTTCACAGATTCCTCTCCCAAAAGTCTGGATGAGGCAAAGGGAGAGTCACAGGAAGTGCTCATCCACTGGAATGTCACATGCAGCGTCTGGGAGAGAATTTCCCTCACTTTTGACTCATCTCCTAATAAACCCAGTGAATAGCCACAGTTGCTGGCATCGTGGGAAATGCTGACCAGCCCCCCTGACTGAAAACACTGACCTCATTGTCAAACTGAGAGCAGCCTGACCCACGGGGAAATGCTGCCTGATGCGCCACTGGAATCCCACCTCCCCATCATCACCGCTGCCTGTGCTTCCTGCTGCCGCAGCTGCCTAAATTTGGCAGAGGCAGCAACAGGACAGAGACAAAAGTGCTGCCACAGCCTCTTTCCCCCCTGCCACCACCCATGCACTCCCTGCTGCCCCTCTCCTTTACCATGTCAATTTGGAGGAGGAGGAGGAGATGGGATGCTGATGCCACCACAAACACCTTCCTTCCCGCCCACTGGCTCCCTGCTGCCCCCCTACGTTAACTTAGAGGAGGCAGGAAGGGGAGAGGGACAACGATGATGATGCAGTTTCCTTCTGTGACACCGTGATGCTGCAGTCTCCTTCCCCCCATCCCTGTGCTCCCACCCACCCACCACACTTCAATTTGGAGATGGAAGCAGCGGTGGCGGGGGGACAGTGACAACAGTGGTGGTGAAGCCCCAGCCACATTCATCCTGACACCAGCATTCACTGTAAGAATCCCCACCACGGCACGGAGCCCTTCCATAGGCGCACATTGGCGGGGCGGGGCCTCTGGATGTTCGACAATGACATCACATGTCATCGCTGAACTTCTGAGTAGCCTAGCTCTGAGCTGCATGGAGCTTGGCTGCAAGGTGCGTGGCCATATGGCCGCATCCTTTAGAAAGAACAATGTCTGACACCCCCACTTCCATTCAGAGAGCTAGAGGTTGAGATGGTGATGGGATGGAGGCAATAGCAGCACTACCTCTTCCCCCCCATCATGTGCAGCTTACCGGTTCCTCCACTTTGCTCTGCTGCTCTGTTTTAAAATATGACAGCAAAATAAGGCTGGTTCAAGGAAGCTATTAGAAGTGGATTAAAAGAGAACTTCCTAAAAAGAACACAACTGAGCCAACTAGGTGTGCAGAAACCCCTTTCTCTCAAAAAAGAAAAGACTTGTTTGCCAGGTCTGGGGCTTTTTAAATACACTGTAAGTCTAAGAGCCTAATCAGATGGGCCTATTAGATGCAGTGTGGCTTGGACTTTGCTCCCGCCATAGTTTCACTTCCATTTGTGTCCCTCTGTTGACTTCAATTCAATTTTTTTCTATTTAAAATGGCACATGTGGGTCATATTGGGAGCAAAACAGCGGATGAAGCAAAGCCATAAAGACCCTCCAATCTCCCCCCCTTCATAGTTCCTCTCTGTTTTGCAGCTTCTGCCCTGGCTGTTAGCTATAAAATAAACAGCCCACCCGCCAGGCCACATGACATGCTGAGACTCTTGATGGTCACATTGTTACTCATCAATAGGGTTGGTCACACATTATAGCAGAGGTGGCCAAACTGTGGCTCGCAAGCCGCATGTGGCTCTTTGACATATAGTGTGCGGCTTGCGGAAATGTATGTTGGCTGAGCTCCTTTTTGCATCACAATTAAAATAAAAGGTAAATAAAAAAGTAAGCTTTATAATGATTTACCAGGTATAAACTGAGAGTCCGCTGGATTAAAATGTAAGTTTAATTATCATGGTGAGTAAATATATTTAAGAATTTAACTGTCTTGCAGTTCTCAATCACTCCCCTTTTTGTTCTTCAGACGTACGCCAGCTATATAACTGGTGTAGGTCCAAGGAGACCCATAGGCCACCAGGAGGCCTATGGAAAGAAAAAGAAAAAATATTTTTCCTTGCCTCTCCCAGGCCTCCTGATTGCCCCCCCCCGATATAACGCATGCCCCGTTGGCTCAGCTGCATCGTCAACAATGGTGGTGGTGGGGGATAAGATTGGGCTGGGCATTGCTGAAATGTTCCTGAGTCATAGATATATAGGTTTGTGACTCACACATGTACAGCTCCTTTTCAGTTCCCTTCTAAAAGTAGGGGAATATTTGCCATGTACTCTTCCATGTGCCTCATTGTGCAGAAGCTTGTACACTTGGCAACACTGTGTCTCCCTGTTCACTGCATCAGCAGCATCAGCATCACAATCCTTCTGAATGCCACCGAATTCTGCTGTACCTGCTGTTCTCTGGCTGGGGATGAGACAAACTGCATGGTGTTTTTGAACCATTTTTACTCTCAAAGAAAGTCAGTTTAAAATGATTTTGCAATTTAATAATGAACAATAATGGGTGACGTGATCTTTATTGGAGAAAGAAAATGAATGGCTCAGTTTAAGCTCCCTGGCCTTGTGCCCTTCTCTGCTTCCACTAGCCAGTAAGGCAGGACAAGTGTATGCTGTAACTCTCAACTTAAGTACAGAGCAGGAATTCAGTAGTGTGTCATTTAGTGAAAGGAAAATGGCCAAGCTTATATTGCAGTCTGGTGTGTGTATTGTCTTTAGAGCCACTTACAAATCATACACTTCTAAATTGTTAGGTGCGATTATAGTGGTTATAGTGGTCTGAATTAAAACAACATGTGTACATCTGCATTTTATCAGTTGCTTTTCATCTTCTGCCATGTGGGGATACACAAAAATATTTTTGCTGAACGTATCAAACTATTAAGGAAGAAGCTCAAACCATCTGTAGACTTAATTCAATTCCCCCCCCCCCTCCTGCCCCAGTTAATTTTTGTTTCTCCGGACTTCCCCACAATGGGCACAAGTGGCAAAAAGAAAGATTTATGGAGCCAAAAATGTGTAACTGATTTCTAGCCTAGAAACAGTGCTCATTCACCTTGATCCATCAATGGAGAGGCACCTGTAGAGGAAACATCGCCTATGGATTCCCTTGTTGGGTCAGGAGCATAATGTATATACTTGCTACTGTATTATTGATTTTATTGATTTTATTTTCCACATTTTTATACCACCCTCCCTCCAAGATGCTCAGGGTGGTGTACATAGTTCTTCTCCTCCTTTTGTCCTCACAACAACACTGTGTGGTAGGTGAGGCTGAGAGATCACCCAGGAATCATCATGGTTGAGCGGGGATTAGCAATGACTGAACTGAAACAAAGAGATGAAATTGTGGTTTAAATACTTTACCATGGTGTCACTAGCACTAATACTAATGACAACCACATGTGCCTGCTTTCGTTTTGAGAATCAGCTCCAGAGGACGTGCTCTCTGTTGGTTGGTTTTGTTGGGTTTTGGAGACAGGACCTTTTCAGTGATGGCGCTACAATTATGGAATTCACTCCCTAGAGAAATAAATTAGACAGTTTCCTCTCTCCTGATCTTCAGATGACTGCCAAATATCTTCCTATTCTGGATGGCTTTTCCTAATTTCTAAATTGGTTTCAATCTCTGCAGCAAAACATTAAGTTATGTTGTAAGGTCTGTTGTGCTGTTTGAAATTGTGGGTGTCATATATGGGTGTCATTAGAGTCTAGGTAAATTGTGACCCATATTCTCTGCTCCACCAAAATGTTTCCTTGTGATGATTTATTCAGCCAGGAGGGGATCTGAGCAGGGAGCCTCATCTACCATCCACAGCTCTGCTCCTTGAAACTAGAATGGGTGATGCCTGGTCCTTATCTAACGTGTGTTCAACCCTATTTGCTCTCCAGTTCCAGGATTTCCCACTCATCAATCAGTCCCAAACTGGACTGTCAACAACAATGGAGCTGGTATACTTTTGCTGTTAGATGGGCCTTTGATTTCTTCCTGGGTAAGATTATGGTGTTCAGAAAGCTGAAAGATTTTGCTTGTGTCAGTCATAGACCAGTCTCTCGGGATTAGAGTATCTGCACTCACCTTCTAATGGCCTAATCCAGAGGTTCTCAACCAGTGGTACGGGTACCCCTAGGGGTACGCGGACCTCTTGCTGGGGGTACGCCAAGCCCTGCCCCTTATCTGCCTCATCAGCAGCTAATTAAGTTTTAACATTTTCAAACTGTAATTATTTTCGGAGTCCTTCCGTCTCTCTGATTTTGGTTTTGGGCTTATTTTTGTACTTAAAATGTACTTTGGTGGGGTGGGGAGGGAGGAGCTGATTTTGGGAAGTGTGACTTGGAGAAAAAAAGAGATTCTTGTCACACACACACACACACACACACACACACACACACACACACAGAGTTAAATAAGGCATTTTTTCACATTTAAATTTTTTTAATACTTTTTATTTAACTATTAATTACCTAATTAATTGATTTATCAGCAGTTAATTAGCAGGGGGTACTTCAGAAAATTGTACTGTGATAGGGGGTACCCGGGCCTCCAAAGGTTGAGAACCCCTGGCCTAATCCTATGGGGGCCTTGCTCCTTTATGGCGAGTTCCTGTATGGCTCTCCCAAAAGGTGACAAGCAATTTTGCTCTGTGGGCCACTGCTGCTACAAGTGGCAAGTGGCTGCAGCTGTGCACCAATGGACTCACAACAACCCCTGGTGCCGGTAAGTGAGCGCAGGGATGGGAGGGAGGCAGGAGATGGGTGGAACAGGGTGGGGAGGGGAAGGAATAGGGCAGAGCCCAGGGCAGGGAGGGAGTGGATCAAGGCCTAGAAGGGGGTGGTATTGGTGGTGGCAGCACTGCAGATATCCCATCTCCCTTTCCAGCCTCAATCTGCCTTCCCGGATCCACTTGGACTTCTGCTACATTGATGCCACAGGTCTGAGTAGACCCAGTGGGTCAGTGAGGGCTTATCCCCAGGCAAGGTAATAGGGGTGGGGGCGGGATGGACAGGGAGCATTTCAAGGGCAGGAGGGGTGGATCTTGGTAGCACTAGCGCAAACTGGAAAGTGGGGTCAGCCCCTATGCTTCTCCTTGGACTTACACCAGCAAAAGACCTGGCATAGAACCAAGGAGACCCGTTGATGGCCAGGTGACCTATGGAGAGGTAAGTGAAAAATATTTTACTTACTTCACCCATGCCATCTGGTCTGTCCCCCTCCCCCATCATTGGATGCAGTGCAAGCTCCAGTGCAGCTGCATTGCATAGGATGGTTGGGTAAAGATTTGGGCCGTTAGGGAGTACAGCTTACTAGACTTGGAGAAACAAGTGACTATAGTCTGCAAGAAGGAGTCTGCAAGGTCTATAGACTCCTTCTCAAGAGTGATGTCCACATTGGTAGCATTTAAGGGCTACTTCAGCTAGGGAGTTGATTTACAAACAGTCATGGGGCTTATGAACTCCTTTTAATAGGCACTGCAAAATTGTTTCTCTTCCGTGGAGGCTGCCTCAGGCAGATAAGTACCACAAGCCATCTTTCCTCAGTCACAACTGGTCCTCTTGGGAGTCTTTTCCTGGGCTGATGCTGCTCCGTTTCATCCTGATGATCTTGGAATGGCCTCTGGAAGTCTCAGGAGACAACAGAAATTTCTTACCATGAATTTCTGTTCTCTAAGACTCCCAGTGAGCATTCCACCCACCACTGACTTTGCTTCATGGGACCAGCTGTGCTTATTGTAGAGAACTCTATTTCCAACTTCTCCTTTGACGTATGTGGGATGGAAGGTAGGGAATCCTGGCAGACATCCTTGGCTCCTGTTACCCTACTGTTTTGGGTTTGTTTTTGTGTTTTGTTTTGTTTTTGCTTTTTCCCCACATAGTTAACTGGGATGATGCAAGTTGTATGCTAACAGTGATTAGCTATATTTTTCAGTTGGTACAGGATGTGGGGCAGTCTCTGCTTTTCAGTTTGTTCCAGGAAGATGAGGCAGCTCCTCCCTCTAAAGAGGCAAACTTTCCTGGTTGATCCTACCTATTCAGCCAGGGGGAGGTGCCATTTCGATGATCTTGGAATGCCCTCCGAGAGTCTCAGAGAATAGGGATTCACGGTAGGAAATTTCTGTTTTACTTACCTTACAGGGCTGTCCTCAGACAACATCAACATAATACCCGTGAGGTGTTTTGCATACTCAGAAAGCACTATACAAATGCTAAGTTATTATCTTCTGAACAGTAGCAAAATGAGGCAGTAGAGTTAGAAAAACATAACTATGCAGCCCAATCCTACCTAACTCCCCCTGAGCCATTGCAGCTGTGCCAACGGGGCTCACGCTGCATCCTGCAGGGGAGTTTCAGGACCCAGAGGTCTCCTCTGGGTAAGGGAACTGATCACCCCACCAAGTTTGCAGACACAGAAGTAATAGGCGGTGACATGATGATGTCATGTCCTAAAATGGCTGCCGGTGGCACACTGCATGTGCCACTGAAAACCATTTTATGACAGCAGAACTGTGTTCTATTGTCATACATACCATCACACACAGGCCAAATCCTGGATAGGATTGGGCTGATGGTCTCACCTCCGATAGTGCGGGGATATGTTCCTCGAAACTCGAGCACCACATGAGGCAAGAAAGTTTTCTATGAGGCAAGAAAGTGGTGCTGACTGGCCCCACATTACTCCAAATGTTCCAACTGGCTACAATGGCTGTCAATCACAGCCATGACGAAAAGCACTGTAACAAATCAGCGCAAAGGGAAGCTGTGTTCTGGGAGGTATTACTGTTTAATTGTTGGAACTGAGATTGTACTAGCTAAAAAATTGATTGTTGATAAGAATTTAGATAAAATAAAGGAATCTTTAATGATTGGCATGGCATTAGCAAAGGATAACATCAGCTGTAAATAGGAGATGAATTAGTAGGATTTGAACTATCAGAGTCCTCTTTCAGGAAAGGAAAAAAGAATGCATACTAGGTGTTCTTTTTCATGATCTTTCGAAGTCTGACAAGTAGAAGGGATGGTGCATCATCATCATCATCATCATCATTTCAAGAGAAAAGAACTAGCAAGGCAGCAATATTTTCTCATCCCTTTCCTGAACCAAGCGGTGGGAACTGCTGAGGTACTGAAGAACTGAGGGTTGCATAAGCAATCTAGTGGGCTGCGCCTTCTGTTCTCACGGATTCTCTTAAGTGCAGAAATTATTGACTGACTTTTAATTGTAAACAAACAACCTGCCTGTGATTTGCTGTTATAAGTGATCCTCTGTGTCTCCTGCAAAACTCCCAGATGATTTGTACAGATTGATATTTCCCTCCCCTCCCCTGTGCATCTGCCATGATGAGACTCCATACAGATAACGAATGGTAACATATCCTACGAAGACAAGTACAACCTAGCATGGCAAAGCTCTTTCAATTCACACTTGGAAACACGAAATATTTACTGTGTGAGCTGAGCTGCTCTCTTAGGAAATGGTTGAACTCTTTTTTTTTTATGAGCACATCTGCTCAGCATCTGAATTTCTTCAGGACGTGAAATTGAATAAAGTTCAGCACTAAACCATGTCAGACCATATAGCTGGGGCCCCACCGCATTTCAGCATTCTTAAACACTTCATCTGTTTTTTCACTGGAACAATGAGAATGCCAAGGAAAATGATTTCATGCTACATTTCACACACACACACACACACACACACACACACACACACACACACACACACACACACACACACACACACACACACACACACACACACACACACACACTGTGCGCGCGCACACACACACACACACACACACACACACACACACACACGCGCGCAAAAAACCCAAGGCCTGATCTGGAGCTCAGTTTTACAGGAATTCTATAGAAGAATAATCATATACTGTATTTTATGGATATTAAATTTAATCTCTGTTTGCCTTTCAAATCAGGGTTCATCATTGAATGTTAACCAAGCAGCACAGCTTGCAAATGGCAAAAATGAGATTTTTCTCAATACAGGCCTTCCCAATGTTGGCCCTACTAAAGGCCAATTTACGCAATCACATTTGCAGAGAAAGAGGGCTAGATCAGCACAGAGTTTGGTTGGTGTATTAAGTTTGCCTCACCAGGCATGCCACTTGCAGCTGAAGCCACATGCCTCTACGGAGTTGCCAAGATGGTTGAGTGTTTGAGAAGCAAATGTCAGCTGAGTTGCGCCTAGCTCACAGTTTGAAGTAAAATCATGTGACTACGTCAGCATAGAGGAGTTTTGACTATTGCAAAAATTGGCACTCGGTTGTCAAATTTCCCTCAATTGCATATATTCTTTAATTCTCACACACCCATTCAAGAATTTTCAATTTTTGTTTGGAGGGTGTACAGAACGGTTTGTCAGCTGCCAGTTTTGCACATGCTCTGTACTTAGTGGAACAAAGTCTTGTTGAAACAAGACGACTTGCGCAGGACGACTTGCTACAGGTTTCTGTACAAGTAACACCTTCTGAAGAAGCCGGCAATAAGGTTGGCGAAATGTAAAGGATTGAACTTTTAAATGGTTTTTAACTGTTTGAATTGTTTTAACATTAAACCGATCTGAGAACCTGGAATATGGGAATTTTAGATTCTATCATACTTGCCGATCGTGGAAGCTTGAAAATGTTTGTCTTGTTGAGACGTTGTCTACAATCTTCAGGGAGGGTTCTCACACACCCATTCAAGAATTTTCAGGTTTTGTTTGGAGGGTGTACAGAACAGTTTGTCAGCTGCCAGTTTTGCACATGCTCTGTACTTAGTAGAACAAAGTCTTGTTGAAACAGTTATCTACAATCTTCAGGGAGGGTGCCTTATCACCTGCACCCACCCATCACCTTCCCAGGCCAGTTGCCGGCCTGGCTGCTGTTCTATCCTCTTCTCACATGCTCAGAGAGTGTCCAGGGTGTTGAGGAGGGGGGCTTACTTCCTCTCTCAGTTTCTACTCTTGTGATCTAAAAAGGGTCACTGCCTTTTCTCTGCCGCTTCTTGTCAGGCAGTGGGCTGGGGAGGAACAGGATTCTCCCAGTTGACACTTTACAAGAAGCTGAGGAAGACTTGGTGGTGGAGGAGGTGAATGTCTAGAATGAGTACCGGTCACATTTTTTTCTTCCAACATAGTTTTCTCTTGTCCATGACAAATGGCATAAGACAGCAATATTTTTCCCCCAGCCACTTCCACACTACATATCCCAAGTGACTGTGCTATATCATGCATGCACAACACCATTATGAGAGATTAAGAACAAGAGATGATCATTATTTGGTTCGCACTTTGTGATTGGTTGTATTAGTTAAGCATGGAGTTCGTGCAACTCTACTTCAACTCATGCAAACTCTGCATGCAAACTCCCTTAAAATGCATGCGTAAGAGTCAAACCAGATATGGCATTAATTACGTTAATTACATCATTACTTACAGGGTCCCACTTGAATGAATAAGTGTCTGGTTCTCATGTTGCATATGCCTCTTACTTTCCTGCGTTCTCATGCGCGCTGTGTTCCTTTCTGTGTGCCCTGCCATCTGACTGACAGCGCAATTCTATCCAACTTACACCACCGGTGTAACCAGCGATGCAGTGAGAATGGGAGGACCCAGACTGGAAAGGGGATTCAAATCCCCTCCAAAAGAGGATTTAAATCTCCCCTCCCCTCCAAAGCCTCCCGCCCTGCCCTCCCCCACTGGTTACACCGGTGGTGTAAGTTGGATAGTATTGCGCTGTGAATCATCGCACCTTTACTGCTTTGCCTCCACTAAGATCACTGCATTCTTGAGCATCTCTCAGGAATAGTCTTTGTGGTTGAACTGTTAAAGGTTTAAAGGCAGATTTTTTAACTTCATGAGAAATGGTGTTCTATATCAATCCACAACATCTTGTAGACAGGTTAGGTAGATGAACTACAGTGATGAGCTAAAACTAAATGCATTCCCTCAAATTTGTTAAACCCTAGATTACACATTTCATCTGATGTGTAAGAGAGTTGCACAGGACATATGTTTCTTTTATTTTCTGATTTCATAGAAAAGCAATAACAAGCAAATATAAATTATACTAAAAAAGCCCGGCAAAGAAGTATTCTTTTTTCCAGTGTGCTGCCTACTGTGAAGTTTCCTTTATAAACAACTTCTTTTTATAAGATATAAGGTATAGTTGATTCACGTGGGTCTATAAGGGTCTGTTTTACCTCCATTTTGTTGCGTGGTCCTATTCTTTTGATTCAGGGCGCTATGATGGTCCCTTGTGACAATCTGTTCTAGGAGATGCGAGTGTGCTTCCAAAGCAGATTGCTAATTTCTGATGGCTGCACATACCACAGCTTTCATCCATATGTACTTTAATTTTATCTTCGAGGTTGTGGTGACATGAAGAAATCCACATTTGCTTTTCATTTCTGATTTATAATGTCACCAATTCCTCCTAATGAAAGGATAAACACAAACAGATGCATTCTGTGTGAGACGGCATACAGGGAAACAGCCAAAGAAGCACAGCACACCCAGCTCTCCAACAGCCTGACAGGGTAGCCCAGGATGAATCACATGTGGGAAAGAGAGCTGAAAAAATTGTGGAATTGCTGGCTGGCAGTGATTTGCTCCCCCCCCCCCTTGGGGAAGATGGTTGACAACATTGCAATGAACAACACAAAACTTCTTCTGAAGGGAAGAATCAAATCAGAGAACAGATTGGGGATAAGCTTGAGGTGAAATGTATATTTGCATTCTTATGTTATTTATACCCCACCTTTCATTCTCGCATGAAGCTCAACGCTGCATACACAGGTTCTGAGGTGGTTACCCATCCAAGCCATTGAGCTGCTTGGCTTCAACAAGAAGGCCGTAGCATGTGCCCTAGAACCCAGTTAGGGAGAGGTGCTTTAATACAAAGCAAAAGATGGCAGATGCCTCAGGCAGTGGATTTGGGGGGATTTCCAAGGGGAAAAGGCAGAGGTGGTGATAGTGTGTTGTCTTTTTGCCCACTGCTTAGTGGTGGTGTGGCATGTGGATTGGGGGTTACAGCAAGTCCTTTAGGATGGGACTATCTTTGAGAAGACTGACAGAAGCCTTAGCCTTTTTGCCTTGAGTGGCAAAAAGCTAAGATTAGTTCTTTCTGGTATGACTGGTTCTGGAATCCCAGAGGGGCAAGGTTAAGGATAGGAACTATGGCTAGCACATGAAGTTGACAATGAGACCATCATAGCACTCTTGACCCCCTGAGCCTGTTTGGAGGTCAAGAAAGTGAATGAACTTTCTTGGTGGGAATGACCCACCATTACCAACGTATCATGGGGGCACTGGCGTCGCTTGAGGGATGCGCGTTGCTTTCTCTCTGCTGACGGGCTCCTACGACGAGGGGGTGGGGCGCCTCGTACCGGAGAGTAACGGTGGGGCGGAAAGCTGCAGAACTTAGCTTTCCGCCCCACCTCAAGCGACGCCAGTGCATGGGGGGCCCATTGCATGGGTTTTTTTCATGTACCCCTGGCCGGCCCATCCATGAGGACAACTGAAGAGGTCTCCTCAGGCAGCAGTTTGGAGGGGTTGCTTATCTCTTTGCCTACTTGCCTTCACGTCTTCTCTTTCTCCTTCCACTCCCTGGATTGGAAAAGGAAGAGGGGGGCAGAGAGGAAGAAAAAATGTGGAGAGTGCTAAGCTAGAACATTGAGAAGTAGAAGGAGCAGAGCCTAGCATGTCACCGGGTAAGGAAGGGGCAGCATTCGGCATGCCACCTCAGGTGTCAGGAGGTCTTGAGTGGTCCTGCCAGGACCCCAGCACTCGGGCTTTGCCACTGCTGATGAGTGTTTGGGTCCTGCCCACCTCTTTGTGAAATCATCCTATTCATACCCACCCAAGGGTAGAGTCTGCTAACCTTGACCTAGCAAGAGCAAAGACATAATAGCTGAAATGTTCCATGGCAAGTCACCAGAAAACTGAACGAAGCAGCTGAAAGCTGCCCTTGTGATTTTAGGCTTCAACTCCAGTTTCTTATTCAATACAACTCACCCATCACCTACAGCTACCTTTCTTTGCTTTGCACTGTTACATACCTTGTCTTTATGTCTCTGCTCTGCTACAGTGACTGTGTTTCCTAAGAGTAAAATCCCTCAACTCTGACTTACTCTGGAAGAGAGTACACAATCTTTTCCTCCACATTCGCCCTTGTAAAGGTCAGTGATCCATCTCTCTTCCTTGAGACTTCTGTCTCTATTCTGCCCCCAGTTTCCCTTTTCTCTGAGGGGCTACAAACGAAGATGAGGCTTTGAGAATGCCAAACATTGACTCATTGCACTGATGCCTTCCAGAAAGTGCTACCGAGTCTAAAAGTAGAATAAACTTAGAATAAATGGGATAAGTAGAATAAATAAGGGAACTGAAAAATTACACAATTGCTCGCCCTGGATTTTAAATGAGATGGGGTGGAATTTGTGTAAACAGTAAGTCCTTTCATCTCTCTGCTATCAGCCAATGCAATGGCTTCCACAAATGACTTGTCTATGTCATGTAGCCAGTTCATTATACATATATTCCATCCTTACTCATAGAAACTCAGAGCATTGGGTTCCCAGGAGATGATAGGCTGGGTCCAGACTAGCTTAGCTTCAGAGATGGAACACTTGCCTTCAATCTGTTGTGGGCCAAAAAAATTATATTACTATATTTGAAAGGCAGCAGTTGGTCATCACATCATTTGCTCTGTCCCATAAGAAGATCTTCTATACATTGACTCCACACAGGTTAACCCTCATAATCCTCAATAACTAGCAGCACAAGTGAAGAGGTATTGACAGTCCAATCCAAACTAAATTCTCCCCCCCCCCCACGGATGCAGGCATGCCAAGGAGGCACGTGCTGCATCCTATGGGGGAGGGCAGTTGGAGAGGTCTCCTCGGGGTAAGTGAACTTTTGTTCATTTGCTCTGAGGAAGGCTCCCGTAGTCACTGTGGGACTCCTCAGTCGTGCACCAACTATTTTCCTGGTGTAGGACTGAGGCATATAAAGGTGGCAGACAGGGAGAAGGAGAGGATTTGGCCACTGAACCCGCTCTCTCCCTCCCACATTCTGCCTCCTCCCTACCAAAAAACATACCGTCCTGCCCATGTTTTTCCCGCCCTCACTACCACCTTACCTTTCGCCCACAGATGGCAGCCTGGTTGTCAGTCTATGTGCTCTGCCACCAGCGACTGTGCTGGTGGCCTCGCTGCACAGGCTGGTGGCGCTGGAGCACATGACACAGTCACACACCTTCCAGCAGAATCCAGGAACTTCCGCCTGGATCCTGTTGGCTCTGCTGGAGGAATGCGCATTCCACCAGCGAGAAATTAAGTAGGATTGGGCTGTAGCAGACCAATCCTAGGCATGTCTACTCAGAAGTAGATCCCATTATAGTCAATTGAACTTCCTCCCAGGTAAGGTTGAATAGGATTGCAGCCTAACAGCCCATCCCTGTGTAACTATACGGGGTCGGCATAAAGGGCCAATCACTGTATCCTAGGCCCATTGTGGCCTGCACTGGTGCAGCCTGGGCTCTCCTCAGGGAAATGGGATATTCATCCCCTTTCCCCAGTGTAAGCTGTGCAGGCCGCAATGGGCCTGCTTGGATGCATGCCAGCTCTGAAGCTGGCATGCATCCTGGGAGGCTGTGTAAGGCCAACCCAGACTGGGAAGGTGGGGGCATAGGATATCAGCCCAACTCCACACCAACATCCCCACCCCCTCCCAGCCTGAACCGGCCAATGGACTCCCTCCCTCATAGCCCTGGCCCACCCAACTCCGCTACTGCACTGCGCGGCCTAAGTCTTACCCGGGTTATCCGGCGCAGGTCTGGGCCGCTGGGGGAGTGAGTGGTGCTGGCACAGAGCTGGCCAAAGTTACACAGGATTGCGCTGAAAACCAAGGTTGTTTGTGGAGCAGGTTGCCCCAGACAGAGGCAGGCATTTCTATGGTGTAAGTTGCACCCCGTCCTAGTCCCCGTTTACAATCTGGAACGAGGAGACCCATCCCCCTTGTGGTGAAGGCACCGGGCAGGAGACTCCCTGCCCATTGCCTTCGCTGCACGGAATGGCTCCGATGGCAAGGAGGCGGGGCCTCCTCGTTCTGGATTATAAACAGGGACTAGGACGGGGCGCAACTTACAGTACCACCCCCACCGTAGAAACGCCTCTGGCCCCAGCTGATTTGATCAGGCAAATTAATCCACATGTCCTAAGAAGGCAGATCTCACCTCAAAGTAAAATGGAGTCAGTCCCATTGGCATGAATGAGAGCATTCTTCCCTGGGCAGAAACCACAGAGCCTCCTGGACCAGATTGGGATGACAGGGGGGGTCAAGGGTTTAAAGCCCCATCCCCCCACTGCTGTCACAAGTAGAATCAGGGCCCTACATGGCTACCCTTTAAAAAGAAACACACAGGCCTCTGTGCTGTAACAGGCGTATCTCATTTAACGGTCTGTGCTCTTCTGATCTATTTTGTTTTATTGAGTTATTTTTTGAATTATTCACATGAAAGAGTACGGCTGGAAAAAATGTTATGCCCGAACTGAAAATCTATGTTGGTTTTCTGGGAAAGATGCATGAATCCAAATCAGCAGAATTCTAGTGAACTCATGACTTTCCTGTGGATTTTCACTGCAGACAACGTTGTCCATGTGTTTCCCTATAGGAATAATTCCAAAGCATTCCAATGGAAGAGAGTGTTATGGAAGAACCGGTCCAGGGTAAATGTTGCATAATCATTTCCTATCATGGCTATATCATTTCTGAGCAAACTGTATGTGCTTTAGGTGGGCATTTTCTGTTTCTTATTTATAAGCAGATGCTCCACAAACCAAACACTGCTATTTTTAGTTATTTTGGTTTGTCATGTCAGCCACAAAGTGAACAAAGTTCTGTCTTAATTTTTAACAATCTTAGGACGAACGTACATTCACACACAGTTGAATCGAGCCAGCTCTTAGTTGTTCTATGTGGCAAGCTGTCTCTGTGCAGTGGCTTGCCACAAAGATTCAGTGATTTTTTTTCTACTCTGCTCTTACTTCCCTCAAAGAAGAACAGTATTCTATTCTTGATATACTCATTTTGAGCAGTTAGAATATTCCATGAACATTCCATGGTACTGCAGTTGCCCTGCCAATGACTGGGAGGAGCTCAGAGGTCCTAGACAGGCTATTAACATGATTATCTGTCCTATCGGCTATAATAGGATGGTGCTTCTACATGTGTTCCATGATCGATTACTTCCAGTATAAAGTGCCAATAGTACATCACTATTACCATACTGTTACCCAGTGGCTTTTAAAATGAGAATGTGCCAAAAAGACTTTGAACTTGTGAGCTGAATTTGTGAGCTGGACTGTGTTATGACACAAGTGAAGGTTATGCCATTTGTGATCCTGCACCATGGACCAGGCTGTAACAGATTTACTCCAGAAGGCCAAGAGAAGCCAGGAGAAGGATCTGATCAGCATCCAGCATTTCAGCACGCCATGAACCCAAAATGCTCACACCATGTACACACATTACATTCCCTTCCCCCTCTCCACTGAATGGACATAGGCAAAGTCTTGCTAAGTGACAGTCTGCCAGTAAGGAGAACCCCCACTGTTATGCTAAATATGTTCTTGTAACACCTGAGATGACTCAACCCAGCCTCTGCTTTTGTCTCTTTAAGTACCGGACCATCAAACCAGATTTCCCCACCCTCCTCCCACTTGTCTGTTTTACCCAAGGTGCACTGAGGTGTCCCTTCTAGGACCCCTGTTTCCTGTTTGTCTGTGTACCTGGGGATCATCCCCTTCTCTTGGCCATGTGCTCTGTTCCCTATAAAAGGTAGGAACAGACTGGGAGGCTTCCTCTTCCTCCTGTGCGTTGGACTGGTACTGGTGAGCTCTCTCTCCTCTATCTTGTTCCCCTTCCCCCCTTTTGCCCCCTCTCTTTTGCAAGCCCCTCCCTTCTCTTTGCATTACTCCTCAGTTAGTCACTGATTTGGCTCCTGAAACCAGCTTGTTCAGAACCCTGGAATCATTTTATCCCCCCCCCCCACTCTAGACTTGACTTCGTTCTCAGTCATTCTACAGACTGCTAGTCTGACCAGTTCAGACCCAATTTGTTTATTCCTCCTTTTTCATTCACTGTTGTGCCAGAACTACAGCATTTGCAGCAGCCAAGGTGAACTCTTCAGGATTAGGTGAATATTACCCAAGTAAAACCAGGACCTGATATTTCTCTGTTCTATCTAAGTTTCTTAGTTCTCTGTATTGAATTGTATTGTTTTTGTATGATTCTTGCCTGAACTATTTAGTAAATATTGGAAAGCAACCACCTGTGTCCTCAATATTATTTAAAAGGGAATTCTGCAAAAGCCCAACTCTGGTATACACAGGTAAAGATCCTAGAACATGCCAAATTGACATATTTAAAGCTATTCCCCTAATTACAAAGGCAATTTTGGTAACAATACACTGCTATTCTATCTCATTATTTCACTATACACAGGATCCATAATTTTATGTTCTTATTCCATTTCCTTTACTTGGACACATAATAAACTAATATTCCTCTAACATAAACAAAAGTTTCAGCACTTCATTTCCCTTGAGAGCCACAGTATCTCAGAAGTTGCAAGAGGCACAGCTGTTTAAAACAGTGTGCAACTTATAGTTGATAAAAACAGATATGATACATTTAGCCAAAAAAACCCTCTCAAAAAACAAATGTACCGTAGTAACAAAAATAATGTTCTTTCCCTGCTGCTTACAGAGTTTTTAAATCATTTTAACATTTCCTTTGCTATGCAAACTACCTTGTGAACTTTTTTTTATGAAAAGCGGTATATAAGTATTGTATAATGATAATGTAGAATAATACAGTAATGCCCATTTCCAGCAGTTTTCTTCGCCACATTTCTCCATGACCTTTCAACTGGATTCGTTGTGATTTTGCAGAAATAACCCTCAGTTTAGAATGAATCAGCAGACCCGGTGGAATATGTTAAGCTTCATTTATGGAAACAACTGGATTGCTTTGCTTACATCATAGCAGCAAGCTGTTTTGCTCCTTTTGAGAAAACAACCAGGCAGAAACAAAAAAAAAAGCAGAAGAACTAGGTACTAGTGAAAGCAATTGGGGGAGGGGTATTTCATTCAGCTGCATGCTACGCGCTGCGGCAAGGAGAGTCACGCCGGCCACATGACCACGGAGGCGTCTTCGGACAACGCTGGCTCTTCGGCTTTGAAATGGGGATGAGCACCACACCCTAGAGTCGGACACGACTGGACTTAATTGTCAGGGGATACCTTAACCTTTACCTTTTTATTTCATTATGAGTCACATTTGCTGGATGTAATCATGCTTTACAGTTTGTTAAGACTCTCTCTTAGTGCTATGGAGGAGATGCTGTAGCATCCAAGGGAAGGGAAGGTGTGGGAGATGGAAAGGAGGATTGGAGGACTGAAAAGAGAAATGTTAGCCCCTTATATTCTGGAAGTTGTGGTGGGGTGGAGAAGAGGCAGCAGGGCACATAATACTGGATGCAGTGTGATTGAAATACCGCAGAGCTGATAAACGGGAATAAAAGGCATCCAGATTTATTTATTTTTTAAAAAAGGAAAGAAGATAGTTTGAATCAACTTCCCTAGTTTGAATCTCACCTCTGCCCCATGGTGGCCTTAGGCAAGCCTATTAGCCTCAGCTCTTCAGCTTCAATATGGTATGGGGATAATAATACCTAGGGCCCAATCCTATCCCCTGCCACGCCTTAGCATACAGCCATACCAAAAAGGTGCACACTATATGCTTTGGGGGAGGGGGGAACCTGAAGAAAAATGAACAATAAGTAAAAAACATTTTTGCTTACCTCCAAGTAAGCCCTCATGCTGCCTATGGGTCTTCTCAGACATATGCCACTCATTTTGGTGGTGTATGTCTGAGGACAGAAAAGGGGCAGGGAGGTTTTCAAATGAGGGGACAAGATTTGGTGTGTACAACTGCCGCTGGATCCATCCTCTCCCTGCCCGCGACCTGCCCCTGCTGCTGACGTACTGGTGCTGGGGGATCCGGGAAGGCCGCTGCACAGCCGGTGTGCCACTCACCATTTTTGGCAGCAGCCCGCGGCAGCACGCTATAGAGCGTTGCATTTTGTTTTCAGGCTGCACTGCTGGAACACAAATTCTGGCAGCATAGCCCAATGATAGGACTGGGCTGTTACTTGCAGTATTACAGAGTTGTTGGTAAGGATTTCATTAAGATAACACGTGTGAAGGGATTTGCCTAGACAGAATGCACAGTTGAAATGTTAAGTATCATTAAATACTACAAAAGTAATCCCCAAAAGAGGTGCTGAGGCACACCAGGGTGACAAAGAAATACATACAGGAAATAATTCACAGTTTCTGCCAAGTCAAGCACTCATTTCAGAGAAGACTGCCTATTTCGTCTCTGAATGAGTTGCTGCTCTGGCCTTGCGTCCTCCCCATCAGCCCCTGCCAGTTTCATTTCTCGATGGAACACTAGAAAAATGATCCAACCTTGAGCAGCAGCTTTTATGTACCTTGACAATAAGCAATCCAAGCAGGCTAGTATCTGTAAAGTCACAGTGCTAGCTACGTGGACCATGTGGAGGCAGCTCAAAGCCCTTTCCATATGGTGACCATATTGTGAGAAGAGATATTTCTAGTCAAGCCCTTGCCAAGCATAAGCTGGTCTGCAAACACAGAACATTGTTCTTATGTGGTCATTGAAAGTCGTCATTGCAATGAAGCTCCCTTTGGAATGAACCCCCAAATGCTGCCTTTGAAGTGGCTGCACCAGAACCGCTCAGAGTACGATGCACATAATGTTACCTTCAAGAGCAATTGAGAAAGGAATCCAGAAAGGATGTTTTTTTTAAAAAAATCCATTGCAAGTGTGAGAGTATTTCAAAGAACAAGGGAAAATTCTTGGAGGCATTCCAGTTCTTTATTATGTTTAGTATGCTGAGAAAACAAAACATTTTAACACACAGGAAATCAAAACTACAGCAAATATGTCTGCCACGTCCTGTTGCAAATAAAAAACAACTGACCCTCAACAAATGGCCAGCATCAGTTTGCAAATGAAATATCAACAAAAGCAACCGCTGTGGCTTGACTTGAAAGCTGATATGAATATTCAAAGCAAACTCGACTATTCAACAGAGTGCGTTGTATTTTCTGCTTTTGGCTGCTCTGCTGGGAACTTTGTGCAGCTGTCTGATCAAGGAAGCAAATATTCCAGTTTGGTAAAATTGATCTTTTTGAAATTGAATTGAGTTTGTACATCCGGGTAACGTAGTTTGTTTCAGAGTCATTTAAAAGTGCAGCAAATACTAGCCAAATGGCAGCCATTCATATACACAGTTTGAGCTTGCTTGTTCCATTTTTCTCACTATGAAAATCTATGGGTCAGAGACATCAGTCAGGAGCAGTTCAGCAGGTAAGGGTCTCACTGATCCCTGATGAGGTCAGGAGGAGGTTTCGAAAGTGCCCTGCTGTAAAATTCCAGAGGAAGTAAGCCTGCTGAGACTTCCAGCCCTTCTGATTCAAGTCAGATTTCCTAGGAATTTGTCCTAAGAAAGGATGAAAAGAAAGGAAAATCTCATTAGGCAGGAAAGAAGCTGTTTAGCTTTTTCCTTACCAAATAATTATGGCAAGTAATAGTAGCCCACTTAAAAGAAACTGTCTCCCGACCAAAAAGAGCTTCTGTTCTATTTATACCAAAGTGGCAGCAGAGAGAAATTCATCAAGCACATCTTCCTCTGTCAACCCTACACTTAGGATGGAGAAGACTTGTTGACTGGATGGCTCTCTCCTACTGTACACAGTTATAAAGGCAATGGGGCACACCAAGATGTGCTTGTTTCTGTGCTTGTTGTTGACTACTTGTTTCTGAGCACCAAATGGCTTATAGGATGTTCATGAAATTGGAGATGACCAGTAGGATTTTCAGTCCAGAATGCAGGCACTACCCTCTAGCAGCAAGAAGGCAAAAGGCATCCTAGGTTGTGCTAAACAGACTTCAAAGGTTAGAATTTAACTTGCCTGGGTCCCTGAAATCCCAAGAGTCCTTGCCCTCTGCTTGATGTTTCACAGAGGTTATCGGTCTTAACTCAAAGGTATTCCACTTAAAACAAAGTGACGAGAAATGACAGATAGCCCTCCACAAACATTTCTACTTTGGCATGACTGGTGGGTGTTGGTGAGTAACATTTAGTTCTAGAAGTGAGTAACATTTAGTTCTAGAAGAAATGGATGGGATTTCCTTGCTCTTGGTTACATTGCAGACTTATCAATATTTCCTTAATACATGCGGTAATACAGATGCTTCCAATGTGGAAAAATGGAATGATTTGGCTATTTAGCTGCACTCTCTTAAGTGCCTGGAAAGGTGACATGATGCCTTGTTTTGGATGCCTTGCCACTGACTGAAAAGCATCCTCAGAAACTGTTGCTTTTCACTGGTGTGGTACCTTTTTAGGTGATACCTCATAGTGGCGCATGACAATGTGGACTAGTTGCATAATAGTATGTCTACTGAAAGGAAACCAAAATTTCACATATACGCTAATGGGTTCTGAGTTGTCTGTGACGGATCAAGAGAGAGATCTTGGGGTGCTGGTGGACAGGTCGATGAAAGTGTCGACCCAGTGTGCGGTGGCTGTGAAGAAGGCCAATTCCATGCTCGGGATCATTAAAAAAGGGATTGAGAATAAAACGGCCAATATCATTCTGCCCTTGTACAAATCGATGGTAAGGCCACATCTGGAGTATTGTGTCCAGTTCTGGTCACCACACCTCAAAAAGGATATAGTTGAATTGGAAAAGGTGCAGAAAAGAGCAACCAGAATGATTCGTGGGCTGGAGCACCTCCCTTATGAGGAAAGGCTACAGCGTCTGGGGCTTTTCAGCCTAGAAAAAAGGCGCCTGAGGGGGGACATGATTGAGACTTATAAAATTATGCATGGGATGGAGAGAGTGGATAGAGGGAAATTCTTCTCCCTCTCGCACAACACCAGAACCAGGGGACATGCACTAAAATTGAGTGGAGGGAGAGTTAGAACAGACAAAAGAAAATATTTCTTTACCCAGCGTGCAATTCATCTGTGGAACTCCTTGCCACAGGATGTGGTGATGGCACCTGGTCTAGATGCCTTTAAAAGGGGTTTGGACAGATTCATGGAGGAAAAGACCATCACAGGTTACAAGCCATAAGCAACCTCCTGGTTTTAGAAGTGGGTTTTCTCTGTGCCAGGTGCAAGGGAGTGGCGAATGGACACAGGTATCTTGTCTTGTGTGCTTCCTGAGACATCTGGTGGGGCCACTGTGTGACACAGGAAGCTGGACTAGATGGGCTTTTGGCCTGATCCAGCAGGGCTCTTCTTACGTTCTTATGTTCTTATGAAGTGACAGGTTTGCTTACTCAGAGCTTCCTTTGTTTGCTACTGCCCTCTTTCCAATGAAAACAAGTGACACAAATAAAAACTTTTTATTTTTGACATTTCATTTCATTTTTTATAATTTACAGAAAACAAGAAAGACAACATTAACATAACCAGAGAAAACTAGGGAATTGACACACATTTCAAAATATATTAAAAGAGAAAGGAGTAACAAGTGCTGGAAAAGTGACCAAATGTGAGCTATAGGTCTGTATAGTATAGGTCTGAACTATAGTGGTTGGTATATATGGTCATCCTCACCACTAGGGGGAACAATTACCTATTCAGTTCCTAGTTTAAAGGCTTGTGGGTTGCTCTCTCCTGCTTTGATTAGGCTTCTCATTATCTTATTTTCCTGCCTTGTTGTTTTATGTCTCCCTGCCCAAGAGGTCATGACCACTAGCTTCTCTTGCTCTGATTTTGCAGCATATGTATATAAAATGCTGTGTGTAACTCATCCCCGCTATGCATGAGTTGTTCTTTCCACAACTCTTTTAACAACAAATGCCACTTTATCATGCAATTAAAGGTGTACCTTTCAAAATAAGACAATAAATATAAATATATATATATATAAATATATATAGCCAGAAGTGTCGCTCCGGTAGGGGCGGGGCTGTAAGTATCGCTGCGGTCATAGTCTCTTTACCGAGCGAGGAGGAGGCAGCCCCGCCCCCTCACTGTCCGAGCCAGTCCCCTACGGAGAAACCGGCAGGGAAGAGACCCTGCCTGCTGCTTTCTCCGTAGGGGACTGGCTCGGACAGTGAGGGGGCGGGGCTGCCTCCTCCTCGCTCGGTAAAGAGACTATGAACGCAGCGATACTTACAGCCCCGCCCCTACCGGAGCGACGCCTCTGGTGGTAGCAAAAAAAAATTCCACAGTGCTCTTGGAAGAAGCATTTCCTTTTGTCTGTCCTAAGTCTCCTGGCAAAAAGTTCAATTTGACAAGAGTGGTGTAAAGAATTTCAATCAACTCCAAAAGAAGTGCTCGTCTAATAGGCTTCCCACCTTTCTGGTCTTCTGTTGTTGTTCAGTCGTTAAGTCGTGTCCGACCCTTCGTGATCCCATGAACCATATCCCGCCAGGCCTTCCTGTCCTCCACTATCTTCCTGAGTTTGCTCATTTTCATGTTCGTTGCATCGGTGATGCTGTCTAACCATCTCATCCTTGGCCTTCCCCTTCTCCTTTTGCCTTCAATCTTTCCCAGCGTCAGAGTCTTCTCCAGAGAGTCCTCTCTTCGCATTAGGTAGCCTAAATATTTGAGCTTCAGCCTCAGTACCTGTCCTTCCAGGGAACAGTCAGGGTTGATTTCATTTAGGATTGACTGATTTGATCTCCTAGCAGTCCAAGGGACTCTCAGGAGCCTTCTCCAGCACCACAGTTCGAAAGCATCTATTCTTCGGCGCTCAGCCTTCCTTATGGTCCAACTCTCGCAACCATACATTGCTACTGGGAACACCATGGCCCTGACTATACAAACTTTTGTTGGCATGGTGATATCTCTGCTTTTTATTATCTCTGCTTTTTATTATGCTATCTAAATTTGCCATAGCTTTCCTTCCAAGGAGTAAGTGTCTTTTAATTTCATGGCTGCTGTCTCCGTCTGCAGTGATCTTGGAACCCCAAAAAGTAAAATCTGTTACTGCTTCCATTTCTGCCCCTTCAATTTGACAGGAATTGATGGGACCAGATGCCATGATCTTAGTTTTATTAATGTTGAGTTTTAAGCCAACTTTTGCACTCTCCTCTTTCACCCTCATCAGGAGGCTCTTTAGTTCTTCTTCACTTTCTGCCATTAGGGTGGTATCGTCTGCATATCTGAGGTTGTTGATATTTCTCCCGGCAATCTTGATTCCGGCTTGCAATTCATTTAGCCCTGCATTTCTCATAAAGTTAAATAAGCAGGGTGACAATATACAGCCTTGCCGTACTCCCTTTCCAATTTTGAACCAATCGGTTGTTCCATGGCCGGTTCGAACTGTTGCTTCTTGACCCGCATACAGGTTTCTCAGGAGACAGGTAAGGTGGTCTGGTACCCCCATCTCTTTAAGAATTTGCCACAGTTTGTTGTGATCCACACAATCAAAGGCTTTTGCGTAGTCAATGAAGCAGAAGTAGGTGTTTTTTTTGGAACTCTCGTCCTTTCTCCATGATCCAGTGCATGTTGGCAATTTGATCTCTAGTTCTTCTGCCTCTTTGAAACCCAGCTTGTACTTCCGGTAGTTCTTGGTTCACGTACTGCTGAAGCCTAGCTTGTAAGATTTTGAGCATAACCTTGCATGTGAAATGAGTGCAATTGTGCGGTAGTTTGCACACTCTTTGGCATTGCCCTTCTTTGGAATTGGAACGTAAACTGACTTTTTCCAATCCAAGGAACGTAAAATTGGAACGTAAACTGACTTTTCCAATCCAAGGAACGTAAAATTGGAACGTAAACTGACTTTTTCCAAACTCAGGCCATTGCTGAGTTTTCCAAATTTGTTGGCATATTGAGTGCAGCACTTTCACAGCATCATCATTTAGGATTTTAAGTAGCTCAGCTGGGATATCATCATCTCTGCTAGCTTTGTTGTTAGTAATGCTACCTAAGGCCCACTTGACTTCACTCTCTAGGATGTCCGGCTCTGGGTCAGTGACTACACCAGCGTGGTCATCAGGAACATTAAGATCTTTCTTGTATAGTTCTTCTGTGTATTCTTGCCATCTCTTCTAAATCTCTTTTGTTTCTGTTAGGTCCCTGCCTTTTTTGTCCTTTATCATTACAAGTTGTCTTCCAGTGGACTCAAATAGACCCAGGGTCAGGATCAGCCACTCCCTAAGGAAAAGTGTCTCGTCTCTTGTTTCAGGTTGGGGCAGCAGCAGCAGCAGCACCCTCAGACAAATACCAACTTGTGATGCAATTTATGGAGAGGGGAGGTAGAAATCTGTTTCCTCATACCCTCTGTTGGGATTTCTTTTTTTAACATTTTAAATCAGCCCAGGAATGTTGGGCTGCATATTTATTGCCAATTATTTTGACAACAGAGTAAGGGACATGTCTTGTTGCACCTCATAAATCTGACACAGTCTAGCAGAACTCCTCAATGCCATTCCGCTTTTCCAACTGTAAGCTGCAAACATTATGGGCGCAGCTTTATACCATTAATTTTAACTTTTTGTTTTTCGCCCTGTATGTTTGGTCCTTTTTCTGCTATCTTTGCTATGTTTTGTGGATGTGCTGAAATACTTAGTGGCATGAAATGCTTTATATGACACTCACTAGTGGAAGACTTAGAACAAGGTTGACGGTAATGAATGTAGCATGTTTTATAGAGCTGTGAAGGAATTATTTTTTCAGTATTCAATCTGCTTTCACTGATTAAGCCCTGTTCATTTTGTCATTCATTCATTCCTTAAAATTACATTCATTTTGGATGAATCATCCCTGTTTTCATTGCCTTGCTTGTTTTTATAGTGAAAGGGTGATGGGGGGGGGGCTTCTTCCCCCACAATGCTCTGGATGTTACATTGGTTCAGAGAATTATGAGTGTGTGTGTGTGTGGGGGGGGGAATAGCAGCCACTACCAAAACATCATGGCTGCCACTGTGAGCCACCATGTTTTTCCCCCACAATGCCGTGGACTGACACAATGTCTGAGCCATCGTGAGGTAAAATGGTGGCCACTATGAACATAAGAACATAAGAACATAAGAAAAGCCCTGCTGGATCAGGCCAAAAGCCCATCTAGTCCAGCTTCCTGTATCACACAGTGGCCCCACAAGATGCCTCAGGGAGCACAAGACAACAAGATAACCTGTTTCCCGTTGACACTCCCTTGCACCTGGCACAGAGAAAACCCACTTCTAAAACCTGGAGGTTGCTTATGGCTTGTAACCTGTGATGGTCTTTTCCTCCATGAATCTGTCCAAACCCCTTTTAAAGGCATCTAGGCCAGGTGCCATCACCACATCCTGTGGCAAGGAGTTCCACAGATGAATTACATGCTGGGTAAAGAAATATTTTCTTTTGTCTGTTCTAACTCTCCCTCCACTCAATTTTAGTGCATGTCCCCTGGTTCTGGTGTTGTGCGAGAGGGAGAAGAATTTCCCTCTATCCACTCTCTCCATCCCATGCATAATTTTATACGTCTCAATCATGTCCCCCCTCAGGCACCTTTTTTCTAGACTGAAAAGCCCCAGACACTGTAGCCTTTCCTCATAAGGGATGTGCTCCAGCCCACGAATCATTCTGGTCGCTCTTTTCTGCACCTTTTCCAATTCAACTATATCCTTTTTGAGGTGTGGTGACCAGAACTGGACACAATACTCCAGATGTGGCCTTACCATCGATTTGTACAAAGGCAGAATGATATTGGCCGTTTTATTCTCAATCCCTTTTTTAATGATCCCGAGCATGGAATTGGCCTTCTTCACAGCCGCCGCACACTGGGTCGACACTTTCATCGACCTGTCCACCAGCACCCCAAGATTTCTCTCTTGAAAAGCTCTGATGCTCCTTTTACACTTTAAAAACAGTTTTAAAAGGAAAAAAAAAGTCACTCTCCTGTGTTACAAGTGTGCATCTCCTTATTACAAAAACAAATGTGGTCTGAATAAACCAAATGACTACCTTTGGGTAGCAAATGGGTACCTGATTTGGGCACCTTTGGGACTACCAAATGACTGTTTTATATGGGTCCCATATAGGCATTCATTTCATGACAATTAAATGGATTGAGTGAACCCGACTTGGTTGAATATGAAATAGAGAGATGGGTTCAAATCCTATTCCCTAACAAGGCTTACTGGCTATCTTTCTACCAGTTCTCTCTCAGCCTAGCCTACTTTGCATGGTTGTTGTGAAGATAAAAGGGGATAGCTCCCTTGAATGTTGCCCACCCAGAGTTTCCTGGAAAGAGGATGAGATATAAGCAAATGTCTTATATAAATGATTTTCCTATCAGAGATACCATGAGTACCTGGGATACTCATAGAGCCTTTCTTGGTCATGGTGCCCAGGCTGCGAACCTCTGTAACCGTGGGAAGTTTGTCTGGCCCCCTCCCCATTTACATTAAGACCCCAGTGAAAACTGTTATTGCATGCTTTTCCCCCCAAGCATGCTGCAGACGGTAATCATTTAGTTCTGGTCTCCCTCTTTCTGTGTCTTAGGTTGGCTTCTGTTATCTGCTGTGTTGCATTTTTGAAATCTCATTTGGGGCCTCCGTTTATTACTCTACATAGTTAGCCATTTTGGGGTGCCCATCTGCGGACCGGAAAGTGGGGCAGACATATCTAAATAGATAAATAAGATATTACCTGTATTTATATGGTAGTCCCAAGTCAGCAGCAGTTGCAAAAAGCTTAGATTTTCCATGCATGTGTCCAAGTGCAGGGCTAGAATAACTGTGACAAAAGAAATCCCTCAAGCATATTTCATTATGTCTACTAGCTTTGGGAACCAAACCTTTTATTAATACTGTACAGACCACACTGAAGTGAATGAAATCCCAACTTAGCATTCTAATGTCTGGACTCAAAACTAGTGCCAGAAATATTTGAGAAAACTGTGCTTTCAGTTATGCCTTGTTGTTGTTTTTTAATGTGATATAAATATGTGCTTCTACATGTGTCCTTTTTAAAAACCCATCTAACCTTCTTACAATGTTTGGCAATAGGACTTTAAATGATCCTTTTTCTATGCTTTACAAAGTACTATTTGAAATGAAATGCTAATCTTTCCATCAGTTAGTGCTGTGTGGGAGTGGTGTGGCTCACAGTGTAGCAAATCCAATCCAAGACTGTAAAGCTGGAAGGAAATCCGCAAGGCTTTTTTTCTCCTCTCTTTTCAGTAGTAGACTGATCAGCAAATCTTATTTGTGGTGTTCCTTCTACAACCTGCAGCCATTCTCTCACAAGGATATGGGAAGAGGAATTTGTGTGAGACTTTTTGCACAATAGCAGTGGGAACCCTTTAGTACAAATTAAGTGGTCCAAATCAAAAGATAATATTGCTGAATGATTTAAGACCTACAGGTTAAAAAAAAAAGGCCACCATTTCATGAATAAATGCATCCATCACTGCAAGAATGTTGATAGCCAAATATTGGGAGGGGGGATATTGTTCTAATAAAGGTAAAAAGATGATGAATTATATTCACAAACAAATTAACTGCATTAACAGTCCAATCCTATCCGTTCCTTCCACCCCCCTACTGATGTAGCCATGCCAAAAAGTCTTGCATGCACTGCATCCTGCGAGGAGGGGGGAGAGCGGAGGGCTTACAGGAGTATAAATGTTTTATACTTACCTCCCAGTAAGCCACCTATGTATCTCCTCATGGCATATGTCTGAGGAGAGGAAAGGGACGGGTGACCTCAAGGAAGTCTGAGGAGATCTATGGCGCAGGTATGAGGAGAGTAAGGAAGAGGGAAGGGAATAGGGAAAGGGGTGAGGATCTGGCACACTCTAGTAACTCCGAGATGCACACCCTCCCTCTCCCATTCCACCTTCCCCTTTCCCCACCCAGAAACTCCCCCTTTCCTCCCCTTCCCACCATATTCTCTCCACCCCATGCCACTCTCCACCCCCATTGCTGACTTACCTTCGCTGCCGGAGGTTGCTGGCAGTAGCAGCGGGCCTCTGGCACCACCACTGTTTGCGGCAACACCAGCAGCATGCTGTGCGCACTGCCATATGACCATTTATGACAGCAGAACTGTGTTCCACTGTCATAAAAGGCAGCACCTTGTCTCCTACCAGCCCTACATAGTATTGGGCTGTGAGTCTTGTTAAAAGGATTTTTTTTTAAAGAGAATTCCCTTAAACTTCTCTTTCCCACAAATTACAGGATGCTGAAGCTTTGGGTCTTATCAGACATGGTGATGGGCTCTGGAAACTTTAAATATATGACAATCTCCCTCTAGAGTGTCATTGTATTAATAGGTTAATTTAAAATTAGACTTTGTGCTTTTGTGTCTCAAGAATCAGGATTGATTGCAGGCAGGTCTTTCTTTACAGGGGGTGTTCTCAAAGGGCTTGAGCACTGGTTTGTTTGTGTTCAGGGGCGAATTTTTATGACATATACATATAGCATTCTTGACCTTTAGCCTTGACTCCAGGCCTTCCCTATATATTTCATCTCAATCAATAACAGATGTTTCTTTGTTTCACATCATCCACTATAGAAACAACAGATACTCTTCAGTAGACATGTACTGATTTTTTTGCATGGTGTTTTCTTCACCTAGTAAGCATGGGAATTTGAAATACATACTCCATCTATTTTTTGTTTCTGCTGTTTTATCTAAAGGCTAAATGACATGTTACATTAAACATATTGCTTGACCCTTTGGGTCTTTTTCTGAACTTTAGTAGCTGACATGGAGAGACCCAATATATGACATGGCCAATGACACAGATCGTGCGCAGGCGCGACCCAGAAGCAGTTTCCAGGTCATGTTTCATATTGTCCTGCAGCTTCCTGGTTGCGGTGGGCCCAGCAGCGGGACACGATCCACAGTTTGGGAAACACGGCCTTATGGCAATGCTGCAGCCTTGTAAAATAAAAGAGACACCCATGAGTGTTTGCCTAGCAGTTGCAAAGATTGGAGCCTCTTGCATTTGCCAAAAGGGAGCAGATACTCCCCGTTCCTGGCTGTTGAAAAAGGAAGGGATGGTTAGTGGAAGGGATAGTGGAGACACATTTGATAATCCTGGAGGGTCAGAATGAGGAGCGGTAGACAGTGGCGTCACTGCAGGGGGGCGTAGCTCTAAGTTCCGCTGAGATCGGAGCCTCCATTACACGGAGGAACGAAGCGGCCCCGCCCCCTCGCCCCTTCAGCGTTGCTTTCGCTTCCCTGAAAGGCTCCGAAGGCGAGGGGGCGGGGCCGCTTCGTTCCTCCATGTAACGGAGGCTCCGATCTCAGCAGAACCTAGAGCTCTGCCCCCCTGCAGTGACGCCACTGGTGGTAGAGACATGAGAGGGATATGCAGCGTTAGTACATTGCTGTACATCTCTGATCTGAGATGCGGTTTCCCTCACAGGGGTTAGTGTGTTGTGATTGTGTGCCAAATGTAGTCTGTATATCATGTGCTCCATCATGGGGGAGTGGGTGGGACGGGGGTGACAGGAGTTGCAATTTTCTGATGTTTTTCTCTTCCTCATTGTTCTCTATGGGGTTACTCCTACCTGTGCCAGCTCTGTTGTTGCCGTAGCATTTTTCTGACATCAGGGGTGTGTCTGTCATCTGAAGGGGGGTTAGGATTTGGCATATGTCAACTTCTCCTCATCCTTCTTATTTCCCTCCCACATCATGCCCCCATCTCCTCCCCAGTTTAGTTTCTCCCTTGGTGAAATTTGCACCAGTATCAGGGTGACGTCCAAGTTGCACTGCTGGCACAGTGTTTTTCTGGCATTATGCCAGTGTCTGTGGCGCATGATGCGCCGCGCATCCATCGTGGGAGGACTGCTATACGAGTGGGGCTGTTGTTGCACTGATACAGATGGCGGTGCACCAATGTATCTCATGGCTTTTATCTATGAAAGTTGATTCAAATCACAGCCAGTCACTTGGTAACCAGTTATGATCTCCCTCTAGTGAAAATGAAATGCAGCATTCCTTATCAGCGGATGTTAAGGAGTGTGAAGACAATTGGAGATCAGGGATGGAGCTTCAGTCACAGATCTGTTTGCATTCAGTCACGGAGATATTGCTCAGAGGTGAAGTCAGAAAACACATGATTTCTGATTTCTTTAGGGAATTTCTTTCCCTCAGCTAGAGTGGAAACAGGCATTTATGGTTCCCTGGAATTCTCGAAACAGCTGTTGATGAGTGAGTGCTCTGGTAGAGAACAATATTACTAACACTATTCCCAGCCATCCGGGTTCTGTTGCCCCCCCCCCGAGCAATTTCTTTTCTCATCAAAATCTGTCTCATTTTTAACTCTCTAGTTTTCACAGAGATTGTGGGTGCATCTATCATCATGGGGATCTTGAATAGATAGGTTGGGTTTGTGATGAATGATGATGATGATGATGATGATGATACTGAATTCTGAATCAGAACTTCCCTAGTTTGAATCTTGCCCCTGCCAGAGATTCACTATGCAACCCCTCAAAATCTCAGATGCAATATGGGAATAATAATACTTAGGTCTCAATTCTACACACACACCCCGCCAGCACAGACCAATGAAGCTCATGCTACATGCAATGGGGGGGGGGAGACGGCACAGGAGAGGTAAGTAAAAATATTTTGTATTTACTTCTCCATAAGCCACCTGGTCTCTGGTGGGTCTTCTTGGACCTATGCCAGCTCATTAGCTGGTGTCTGTCCAAGGAGACTCCTGGGAGCAGGTCTGAGCTGGGAAGGGGGGGGAGCTCGGTGTGTGTGGCTGTCCTCGAGATCCTCCCCTTCCTGCCCCTGGCCTGGCCCACTCCCCACTCAGATCCACCCACAATTCTCCCCCAAACCACCCCCGCTGCCAACTTATCGGCAACGACAGGACAGAGGAGGTTCATCGGGCCACAGTTGCTCACATGCAGCCTCTGGCCATTTGCCCTGGTGGCCACAACGTGCCCCAAAAATGGAGCGGTTTTCTCATTGTCGGTCCAAGACTTACACTGACAGATCACGAGATTCATCAGTGTAAGCCGTGGAGAGGATTGGGCTGTTAACTGACAGGGTGATTGCAAGGACAATATCAAGATATTGTATTATCAAGATAATATTATACTGCTTTAAAAACCTCTGGAAGATGGGCTACCGCTACCCGATTATAAATGAGTTAATTGTAAATGCTACGGAGCATTTTATAATTATAATTATATTATAAACTATAATTATAATTATAAATGTTACGGAGGGGGAAGGGAGTGCCGGATAGCGTGTTGCCTCCCTAGAATTGTTAAGCTTTTGGGGGAATGTTCAATCATTGTTGTAAGTTGTTGCAAGTGGTGTAAGTTGTTGTAAGTTGTTCTGGAATGTTTCAATGAGGGGAAGATATTTTACTCTGGAATGTATTAATTAGTTTGAAGTCACCTGCTTGCTGATTACCAGTGCAAATTACACCTGGGCTCTGGGGTTTTTAGTATAACTAGGTGTTCCTCAAGTTGTCTGCTTACTTCTGATATGTGTCACTGTAGCGTGGCGGGCCACCGGGGGGCGACGTGCGCAAAGGGTGACGCGCGCACCCCCGGAGCCACCTCTTCGGTCTCCAGCTGCGGTCTGTGCATACGCAAACATTGCAGACCCGCAGCTGAGGGTCAGGCAGGCTCTTGACCTCAGCGACGGTGTACACGTGTGCGGAAAATCCACGCATGCGCACAACGAGCTGAGGGCAAGGCCGAAGGAGGTAGGTGACGCGCGATGGCGGGTCAGGGGGCGACGCGCATCAACCCAGCCCCAGGGTGATGTGCGTCATAGTGACGCGACTAGTGACGCGACTTGTAAAGTTTGGTTTTAATATCTTGTTTATTTAATAAAAAAGTTTTATGAACGACAGAGTTTACCCGGCATTATGCAGTTTAATTCGGAGATTTGGGCGCGTCGTGATAACCTACGAATGTATATAAATGAGTTGTTGTTGAAACAGAAGCTAAGCCAATCCAGTAAAAGTACAGCTACATATACACCTCATTTTTCTGCATGGTGAAAAGTTCCAGGGGCAGTGCTGACTGGATTCCAGCTTTCCTTGGAGAAGAAATCACTGGAGACTTATGGAGACTTATTATGGAGACTTCATAATATTTATTTACAAACATACAGGTTGAACATTAGATAGAGGTAGATAGCAGAGCACTCCTACAATCAATGTCAGGCTGCATCAGCACCTCAGGCTCACAGCACAAGCCTATGCATGTCTAAAAGGTAAAGATGACCCCTAACAATTAAGTCCAGTCGTGTCCGACTCTAGGGTGTGGTGCTCATCCCCATTTCAAAGCCGAAGAGCCAGCGTTGTCCGAAGACGCCTCCGTGGTCATGTGGCTGGCATGACTCTCCTTGCCGCAGCGCATAGCATGCGGCTGGAACATGGAGCGCTGTTTACCTTCCCGCAAGCGGTACCTATTTATCTACTCGCATTAACATGCTTTGGAACTGCTAGGTTGGCAGGAGCTGGCCAAGCAACGAGAGCTCACCCCGTCGCAGATTCGAACTGTCGACCTTTCGATCAACAGCACATGGTTCAGCGTTTTAACCCACTGCGCCATCCGCTGCCCTGCGCCACCCGCTACTCAGATGTAAATCCCATTGAATTTAATGGGTCTTACTCCCAGGTAAGTGTGTTTAGGATTGCAGCCTCAGAGAGCAGCCCTCAAGATTCTTGAGGCTTTGGATTGCTCTCCCCCAGCATCTCATTCAGTCTGTCTATATCTCATACTCAGATCAACCCCTCCTGTCTGTTTCACTCAGAACACTGCTTCTATTATATCATTCCATGATGATGATCATCATCATTACTATTAACACTCTCACATCCTCTTCCTGGAGTAGGGGAAGGTAAAAAAGATTAGTGAACTTTGATTGCTGCCCCTCACTCAAATGGTGTCACCTTCCTGGGAGATCTTTAATCAGTGAAGCATCTTGGACCCTGAGCAGTTGTTAGTCCTTTTGTCAAAATCCAGGCGCACTGGCTGGGTAGTGCCTTGGGACACTGGCGTCACTGCAGAGGGGGCGGAGCTCTAAGTTCCTCCGCAGTCAGACCCTCCGTTACACAGGAGCACGAAGCGCCCCCGCCCCCTCGCCTTTGGAGCCATTCAAGTCGGTGCTTTCAGTGCCAGTGCCTTGGGAGCAGGCTTTACAGCCAGGCTCATTCACAACATCATATTCCAGTTCATAACAGTATTCTTCAGAATACACATAAAAGGTTTCTTTCAAGACACAGCAATTGCTGAAGGCTGGCAAGGAAACAGGTAGCCCAACACAGGGGGAAAAAAAAAACTCATTTCCCTACAAATAAATTATACTCTAGTTTAAAACCAGGACTCCCTATTCTAGAAGAGCTGGGTATAACCCAACTGTAATTACTCCCAACCTTACCATGCATATAATTACCGTGGTGGTAGTATGTGCAATGGGCCAAAATGTTTGATGGCTTGTTTTCTTCAAATATACCCAGAAAGTACCATAATCATAACTGTGTCTGCTCCACAAGCACGTATTGCCAGTGACACATGGGCATGAATTGGACAACTAGGTGGCCCAGCCAAAGCCTAAGGAATGCTGTTTGTTTTTGTTTTTTTCAATGCTCTTAGCTAACAGAGAGCCAGATCATTTGCCCATTTAAGTCAATCAGAGCGTAGGAAAGTCACCTCTGTTGACTCTTGGAATGCAGAATGAGGTCAGAACTGCAGAAACTCCATGCAGTTCAAATCTGGAAGTGAGGTGGAATGTTAAGGCATCTAGGCTGTATTGTGGCCCCCATTGCATGAGTTGAAGCATATCTCATGTGTTCAGTATATGCCTAAGGTCTCTATATGCAATCTAAACCCTGCAAAAATGCAGAGTACACATTAAATGGAGAACTGGGATATGCGGTGAGATTGTGTGCGTGCTATCCGCTTGCACCCAAGTAAGCGGGTAGCGCATGCGTAGGCTTACCAGATCCATACTGGGACAGAGTGCTAGACCTTTAGGAGAAGGAATGTGGGCAGGTGTACGGTAGCTTATTACAGCACAATCCTAGGCATGTCTACTCAGAAGCAAGCCCCATTGTGTACAGGTTTCAGCTGCAGCTTCATTCCAAGGACTATGACTGGGCAGGGCTGCCTCATCTGCTGTGCCTGCATTGTAAGTCTAATGGAGAGAACCTGTGTGTGCAGGTGTAGGCTCTATAGCAAGGTTCTGACAGATCAGGGCAGGGCCAAAAGCTCTGATGCATGTGTGAAAGTCAGGATGTGTAGCCATCATGCACAGTCCCAACATAATCATTCTCTGTCAATTCTGCATGCATAGGCTTACCAGATCTCCAACCGGGACAGAGTGCTAGACCTTTAGGAAAAGGAATGTGCATGTGCACATTCCTATAACATGTGCAGACTGCATATGTTGCATGAACCAGAATATTATTTCATGCAAGCCCTGCTAAAATAAACGACATTCATTCAAAAGCAGACCAGGGTTCCCTTCACACCACTCCCATTCATTTCAACAGGTTTGAGTAGTTCTTAGTGGATTGCATCCTTCACCTATAGGGTTAAAAATATCTATCACCCTATTTATAACCTATACCTCAGGGAGGAATATTATAGTTAATAGGTCTGTGCCTTTATTTCAATATACCCTGGCTTACTTTATCCCAGCTGGAGTGAGGTAATTGCTTTTAGGCTACAAGTTTGTTAATGAAAAGCAGATGGGGAAGATGGAAGATTAACCACAGAAAGAAATGCCTTTCTTTAAACAAAATATTTTTTAGGAATAGAGAAGAACCTACTTGTATATGCCCCTGCTAACTGGGCAAGAGGCACCTTTTCAATTGGTGCTCCTCTTCTATTTAGCGGGGGGGGGAGAGTAACTGCCCCCCTTTCACCCCAGCATAGTCTCTTTTCTAGTGGCTGTTTGCTGGTGGTGTTCTGCATCTTTTTTTAGATTGTGAGCCCTTTTGGGACAGGGAGCCATTTCATCATTTCATCATTTCATTTTGTCTGTAAACCGCTTTGTGAACTTTTTGTTGAAAAGCGGTATATAAATACTGTTAATAAATTAATAATGTAGGCAGGACACTTTGTAAAGTTATACATATATATTATGGGTGAACCTGAAAACGGAGGCCTACCTGGATCTGCCTATGCAAAATCTAGAAACCCCATCCTTGGCCTGTGTGGATGTACTGACTGAAAATAATACATTTCTGGAGTGAGCCAGAGAAGAAGTGTGTATTGTGATGGGCCAGCAAGGCAGTGTTGGAAGTACTCAGCTCCCAGTTGGATTCATTGCAACTATGAAGCAGCTCCTTCAGAGATTGGTTTAATGATCTCTAGCACAGCAGTGCCTATTCTTCACATTGACTTCTAGTGGCTACACTGGTGCCATATGGAAGCGCGCACACAGTAATGTGCAGGCCAATAGCAGGAGCTTGGTTTTTTCCCCCAAGCCTCAGAGTAGCATGCTACAGGTCCCTTGTGGAGCACCATGTTATTTGTTTATTTTTATTTAATTGTTATTTGTTGTTGTTGCTATTATTGATATTTCTATGCCGCAATGCACACCAAGCAAATATGGTGTGCTTTTTGCAAATTTGCAAAAATGGTTTGCCTAAAGGCAAAAATGGGAACAAACTAAGGACAGTTATTTATCAGGGATAGGAACCAGAAATATGGGACTGTCCCTAGTAAATGGAGACAGTTGAAGCAGATGATAGATAGAGGCTATTTTTCCCCCCTGCAAAACTCAGTGCACTTAACGGGAAGGGTCGGATGAACAAAATTTTATTACCATTAGAGAGATGAACATTAATGAAAATGTAGTATAAACAGGCCAGACTGCAGAAACCTGGACTACAAAACCACTCCCATGGTTTGATTGAGGAGTAACAGTTTATTTATTTTATTTTTTCACATTTTTATACCACCCTTCCTCCAAGGAGCTCAGAGTGGTGTACATATTTCCTCCCCTCCTTTTTGTCCTCACAACAACCCTGTGAGGTAGGTGGGGCTGAGAGATAGTGACTGGCCCAAGGTCACCCAGGAAGCTTCATGGCTGAGCGGGGATTTGAACCTGGATCTTCCAGGTCTAAGTCCGACTCCCAAACCACTACACCATCCTGGCTGGTGCTTGTGCTCCCCCATAAACTCACAAGTTGCTTGGAATAAAAAGTGAGCCACTTTATTGAAAGCTAATCTCATACTTGAGCAGCTCTACAGCAGGCCCAGCCTCGCCACTCCCCCCCCCTTTAGTGTGTGGGCATCTAACCTCACCCTGACTCAAAGCTGCAGCCCATCAACTGATGCCCCAAGCTTCATAAGAACATAAGAACATAAGAAGAGCCCCGCTGGATCAGGCCAAAAGCCCATCTAGTCCAGCTTCCTGTGTCACACAGTGGCCCCACCAGATGCCTCAGGGAGCACACGAGAAAACAAGATACCTGTGTCCAGTCGCCACTCCCTTGCACCTGGCACAGAGAAAACCCACTTCTTAAAAAAAAAAAAAAAAAAAAACCAGGAGGTTGCTTATGGCTTGTAACCTGTGATGGTCTTTTCCTCCATGAATTTGTCCAAACCCCTTTTAAAGGCATCTAGGCCAGGTGCCATCACCACATCCTGTGGCAAGGAGTTCCACAGATGAATCACACGCTGGGTAAAGAAATATTTTCTTTTGTCTGTTCTAACTCTCCCTCCACTCAATTTTAGTGCGTGTCCCCTGGTTCTGGTGTTGTGCGAGAGGGAGAAGAATTTCCCTCTATCCACTCTCTCCATCCCATGCATAATTTTATAAGTCTCAATCATGTCCCCCCTCAGGCGCCTTTTTTCTAGGCTGAAAAGCCCCAGACGCTGTAGCCTTTCCTCGTAAGGGAGGTGCTCCAGCCCCCAAATCATTCTGGTCGCTCTTTTCTGAACCTTTTCCAATTCAACTATATCCTTTTTGAGGTATGGTGACCAGAACTGGACACAATACTCCAGATGTGGCCTTACCATCGATTTGTACAAAGGCATAATGATATTGGCCGTTTTATTCTCAATCCCCTTTTTAATGATCCCGAGCATGGAATTGGCCTTCTTCACAGCCGCCGCACACTGGGTCGACACTTTCATCGACCTGTCCACCAGCACGCCAAGATCTCTCTCTTCATCTGTCACAGACAACTCAGAACCCATTAGCGTATATGTGAAATTTTGGTTTCTTGCCCCAATGTGCATCACTTTGCACTTACTTACATTGAAGCGCATCTGCCATTTTGCTGCCTATTCTCCCAGTTTGGAGAGATCCTTGTGGAGCTCTTCACAATCCCTGCTGGTCTTTACCACCCGGAAAAGTTTAGTGTCATCCGCAAACTTGGCCACCTCACTGCCTATCCCCAACTCCAGGTCATTTATGAATAAGTTGAAAAGCACCGGTCCCAAGACCGATCCTTGGGGCACACCGCTTTTCACCTCTCGCCATTGTGAAAATTGCCCATTGACTCCCACTCGCTGTTTCCTGGTCTTCAACCAGTTCCTAATCCACAAGAGGACCTGCCCTCTTATTCCCTGACTGTGGAGTTTTCGCAGGAGCCTTTCATGAGGGACCGTGTCAAACGCCTTCTGAAAATCCAGATATATAATATCCACGGGTTCGCTCGCATCCACATGCCTGTTGACCTTTTCAAAAAATTCTAACAGGTTTGTGAGGCAAGACTTCCCCTTGCAGAAGCCATGCTGACTCTCCCTCAGCAGAGCTTGTTCTTCTATGTATTTTAAGATTTTATCCTTAATGAGACTTTCCACCATCTTCCCTGGAACAGATGTTAGGCTGACCGGCCTGTAGTTTCCTGGGTCCCCCCTCCTTCCTTTTTTAAAGATTGGCGTGACATTAGCTATCCTCCAATCCTCTGGCACAGTGGCCGTTTTAAGGGACAAGTTGCATATTTGGGTCAAGAGGTCAGCAACTTCATTCTTCAGTTCCTTCAGAACTCTTGGGTGGATGCCATCCGGGCCTGGTGATTTATTGATCTTTATTTTGTCAATTAAGTCTGAGACATCTTCTCTTTTAACCTCTATTTGACTTAATTCTTTAGTCAGGGGAGACCGTTCCGGCAGCGGTATTTGCCCGAGGTCTTCTGCCGTGAAGACAGATGCAAAGAACTCATTTAATTTCTCTGCAGTCTCCAAGTCCCCTTTTATCACCCCTTTCTCTCCCTCACCATCCAGCGGACCCACCGTTTCCCTGGCAGGTTTCCTGCTTCTAACATATTTGAAGAAGCTTTTATTATTCCCTTTTATGTTGCCTGCAATACGTTCCTCAAAGTCTTGCTTGGCCTCCCGTATCATCTTTTTACATTTCTTTTGCCACAGTTTGTGCTCCTGTTTATTTTCCTCATTAGGGCTAGACTTCCATTTACGGAAGGAAGCTTCCTTGCCTTTTATAGCCTCCTTAACTGTGCTTGTTAGCCATGCCGGCATCCTCCTGGACTTGGTCGAGCCCTTCCTCCTTTGTGGGATACACTCCCGCTGGGCCTCTATGACTGTTGTTTTAAACAGCCTCCATGCACTCTGGAGCGATTGGACTCTTTTTACCTTCCCTTTCAGCTTTTTCTTAACTAGTCTTCTCATTTTGGGGAAGTCTGCCCTTCGGAAGTCAAGGGTTTTCGTGTCAGATTTGCTCGGCCCTCTCCCTCCGACATGCATGGCGAAACAGATCGCAGCATGGTCACTGTTCCCCAACGGTTCGGTAACATTTACCTCCCTGACCAGATCTTGAGTGCCACACAATATCAAGTCCAGAGTCACCTGTCCTCTGGTCGGTTCCGTGACAAGCTGCTCTAAGGCACAGTCATTTAACATATCCAGAAATCCAGTCTCTCTTTCATGACCTGAGCATGAATTGACCCAGTCGATGTGAGGATAATTGAAGTCCCCCATGACTACAACCCTGTCTCTCGTTGACACCTCCCTGATTTGCTTCCTTATTTCAAGATCCCCTTCAGGTTTTTGATCTGGAGGACGGTAGCATGCCCCTACTATTACATCACTCTTTGAGCCTGGTAATCTAACCCACAGTGATTCTACGGAGGAGTCAGAGCCCCCCTCCAGCTCTACTCTGGTGGATTCTACCCCCTCTTTGACATAGATGGCCACCCCACCTCCAACACGCCCCTCTCTGTCCCTCCTATAGAGTTTATATCCTGGAATTGCAGTATCCCACTGGTTCTCTGCATTCCACCAGGTTTCTGTTATACCTACTATGTCAATGTTTTCCCTAGCCACCAAACATTCCAGTTCTCCCATCTTTGCCCGAAGACTTCGGGCATTTGCATAAAAGCACTTATATACCTGGTCCCCCAAGAAGGGCTGCATGTTTGCCCCTTTATTCCTGCAGCCTTCTGTCTTGCTAGACTGGCTGTCATGTCCCATCACGCTACCACTCCCAATTCTTACTCTGTTATTACTTGACTGTTCCCCATCCTCTGCACCCTCATTCCCGAGGGATGAGGAGTCCCGAACCGGATGCCCCTCGGCTCCTGTCGGCTTTCCCCCAGGAGTCAGTTTAAAAGCTGCTCTGCCACCTTCTTAATGTTACGCGCCAGCAGTCTGGTTCCGTTTTGGTTCAAGTGAAGCCCGTCCCTCTTGTACAGGCCTGGCTTGTCCCAAAACGTTCCCCAGTGCCTAACAAACTTAAACCCCTCCTCCTGACACCAGTGTCTCATCCACGCATTGAGACCCCTGAGCTCCGCCTGCCTAGCTGGCCCTGCGCGTGGAACAGGTAGCACTTCTGAGAACGCTACCTTTGGCATCCTGGATTTGAGCTTCCTACCTAGCAACCTAAATTTGGCCTCCAGGACCGCCCGGCTACATTTCCCCACGTCGTTGGTGCCAACATGCACCACAACCGCTACCTCCTCCCCAGCACTCTCTACCAGCCTATCTAGACGAGAGGTGATGTCCGCAACCTTCGCACCAGGTAGGCAAGTCACCGTGCGGTCCTCACATCCGTCACAGACCCCCCTTTCTATGTTCCTGACTATAGAGTCACCCACAAGAAGAAGCCCCCTTCCCCCCCTCCCCAGAGGAGTATCCATAGTGCGACTGGATACGGGCCCATCACCTGAAGAAGGGGTCCCCACTGTGGGATTGTTTCCCTCTTTTCCAGAGCAATGTCCTCCAGCCCTGAGACTCCCTTTCCTGGCAGCTGAGGCGCTGGCCAACTGAGGGTAGGACGATGCCTCCACGTCCCTAGAAGTCTCACCCTGGTTCCTCTCTACCTGTCTCTGCTTCTCCAGGTCAGCAACCGTGGCTTCAAGGGAGCGAACCCGTTCCCTGAGAGCCTGGAGCTCTTTGCACCGAGCACACACCCATGACTTCACTGAGTCAAAGAAAAACAAGCCAGCTAACGGCTGAGAAAGCTGCGCCCCAAGAAGCAGAGGGCACAATAGGTGCCAGAATCTTCTCGCCCAGGCAAGGAACACCCCCATTTGCAATGGTAGTAGCAGGGCAGCATACTTTTGCCTTTTATACAAAGAAATGTTCTATCAACTCTGTTTCCCTCTCTGCTCCATTCTTATTAGAAGTTTTTCACATTGCAGAGGAAGGAGAAAATCATCTTCCAATGGTTCTTGGCATTCCTGATCCTGCAGTCATAAAAAGTCTTGGAGAATTTTCCTGTTGACTTCAGTGGATTGTGACTTCTTCAAAAATGCCTCCATATAGTGATTTGTTTTCATTTTTTTTAATAATTGGTATTGATTTATACAGGCATTGTCCTGGTTATATGTATGATACGTGACAGCAGAAAAATTATATCTAAATTAGGTCAAAATTCATTCTTGGAAATCTACAAGTTGGTTAACTTGGATTGTTTCCATAGTTATTTTTGAAGTTAAATAAATAGAGCTGTAGCTGGAAGATAAGGAGTAAGATTGTGCTAGCACTTCATTAGGAGATAGACTCTCTCCCCTGCTTCTTTATCTGAGAAACAATCTCACCATTCTGCTGTCAAAGAAAAGGAAATTTCCACAATTCTCTAGAGTGAACTTTTTTTTCAAGCATAGAAGTGGAGCAACATGTTACTCTAATTCTAGGCCACTTAAAATTGCGTAATGAAGAAAGAACAGCCTAGGCCAGGGGTTCTCAACCTGTGGTACGGGTACCCCTAGGGGTACGCGGACCTCTTGCTGCGGATACGCCAAACCCTGCCCCTTATCTGCCCCATCATTAGCTAATTAAGTGTTAATTAACATGAATTTTAAATTTTAATTATTTTCGGAGCCCTTCTGTCTCTCTGGTTTTGGTTTTGGGCTTATTTTTGTACTTTGGAAAATGTACTTTGGTGGGGTGGCAGAGGGAGGAGCTGATTTTGGGAAGTTTGACTTGGAGAAAAAAAAGAGATCCTTGCATGTCCGTCGTCTGTCTGTCTGTCTGTCTGTCTGTCTGTCTGTCACACACACACACACACACACACACACACACACACACACACACAGAGGGAGAGAGAGTGAGTTAAATAAGACATTTTTTCACATTTATTATTGTTTTAGTACTTTTTATTTAACCATTAATTACCTAATTAATTAATTGATTAATTAATTGATTGATTAATTCAATTAATTAGCAGTTAATTAGCAGGGTGATACTTCAGAAAATTGGACCGTGATAGGGGGGTACCCGTGATAGGGGGGTAAGCCTCCAAAGGTTGGGAACCCCTGACCTAGGCTTTATGCAGGCAGCTCCACAGTGTACATAGTTATATGCACACATATGTGTGTGTCAGGATAATACTGGCTTTGCTTCCTTGCTGTACCAGACCTCCATACACTGGAGGTTCCATTTTCACAGGGCTCTACTACATATGTATAGCTCAACGCACGTAGGGTCTGAAGGCATAGGGTCCCAGGGGTGTCACTCAGGTTGGTGACACCCAGGGTGAGATCTCATGGTGTCACCCCCACCATGGAACTCTACCCATAACCGACCACACGATGTGGAGCAGAGGCGTTGCTCCGGTAGGGGCGGGGCTGTAAGTATCGCTGCGGTCATAGTCTCTTTACCGAGCGAGGAGGAGGCAGCCCCGCCCCCTCACTGTCCGAGCCAGTCCCCTACGGAGAAAGCAGCAGGCAGGGTCTCTTGCCTGCTGCTCTCTCCGCACGGGAAAGGCTCGGACAGTGAGGGGGCGGGGCTGCCTCCTCGCTCGGTAAAGAGACTATGACCGCAGCGATACTTACAGCCCCGCCCCTACCGGAGCGACGCTTCTGATGTGGAGGCCTCCTGGGAAATGTGATCCCCATGTGAGTCGCTGCAGGGATTGAGAAAAAAACCATTTTCTACCAGTGGTGTGTTTTCACACCACTGGTAAAAAATAGATATAGAAAGACATATTGGTGTCACCCCTCCCTGGAGTGTCACCCGGTGTGATCCACCTCCCCCGCACCTCTCTAATGACGCCCCTGTATGATCCATACCCACATTTTTCCCAAGGTACAGACTACACATACAGAACTCCTCTTCAGACATTCTGCCCTGTTGTTCATTCAACATGGGATGAGGGGGCAGGAGAGCACTGGCTACTTATACCCCATGCAGTGACATGCTCCTCCTTGGTCACGTCCCCAGCTTTCCATGCTTTCAGGATTGGCCTCTGCGGATAAGTGTTGAATGCAGGAAGAGCCAAGGAAGTGTACCCCATATGTTATCCAACTTATTGCAGTGGTAAAGTCGTCATCAGGAGCAGTAATGTAACTACAGTGGAGTGCGTGGTTCAGCTGAACCAGGCGCTGCCTGCTGCGGGGCACTCCACCGTCGTTACATTACTGGGAGAGAAGGCTCACCTCACCCCAAAGGACCTCTCTCTCCGAGAGAGAGGTCCTTTGGGGTGAGGTGAGCCCGCTGGCAGCGCGAAGTTCCGCTGAAGGAGTCCGGCAGCGGCGGGGAATTGAAGGCACACACACTCACTCACTCACTCACTTCCGCTGAAGCCTGAACTGATTCAGTGCCTTCAATTCCCCGCCGCCGCCGGACTCCTTCAGCGGACCTTCGCGCCGCCGGCGGGCTTGGGAGTTTCTATTAGCTCCCCCAAACATAACGGGCACAGGACAAGCCCTAGTCAGCCAGGTTTACTTGCAAAGCGCGCAGGAGGTGACCAACGGGACTCGGGAAGGAGTGCTGGACGATAGCAAACCGATGCCCCTGTTGGAGAGTCTGCTTTCAAGGCTCCTGGCTGCATGAGCCTCACAGTTCCGCCAAGCCCCGCGTGGCGCGCTTGCTAAGCTTGGATCCCAGTGTGCCTGGAGCAACTGAGATCAGGGTGTCTGCAAAGGAGGTTAAGGGGCTGGGAACTTTGGAGCCATTGCTCGAAGGGCTGCTGGCAGCGGAGGCTCAGCGCGGTGCAAGCGGATTTCCTCGGACTTGCATGCGGTGAGAGCGGCGGTGGGAGAGATCAGAACTTTTGGAGCTGTTTAATGCTATGGCAACGGTGCAGGGTCCCACCAAGTCGCCCCCCCCCCGGAGGAGCGCCGATTTTTGGTGTAAAAAGCGAGTTCCCTAGGGGCGCCAAATCCCCCCCCCCGAACCAGGTGCAAAAAACTCTTGTTACGCTACTGATCAGGAGTGTTGCATTGTTTGACATGGCAACAGTAAAAATCAAATGTGAATTTATTACTACAAGTGTTGTTCACTGATTGGAATAGTGATGCTTGAATGACCTTTGTAAATTCTTTATTGGGCAGTGGGGATTTTTAAAATGTTTTTCTGTACCACTTTCTACATTTTCCTGACTGTGACGCCTCTCCAGCTAAACAATAATGTTTTGATTGATTGGGGGAAAATCTTTTGTTTTTAAATCTCAGTGCACATTTCTTCCTAATGTCCAATGATGTTCAAAGTCTTCCAGTAAATAATAATTCTAACAATATGAATACTGTACACCATGCAATAAAATGGCACCACTGATGGCCTAGCATCCCTGGATAAATAAGAGACGCTTTTTGGCTACCTGCCCATAGCTATGCAAGGTTAGCATAGTTCTTGTACAAATCACATCCGTGGATGCTGCCAGGACCATTTTTGCCCTGTCTGCAAAGTGCTGAATGGTTACTAAAATGCAAAGAAGCTTTTTTTTAAAAAAAAAATGAATAAATGAAATACCATGTCATATTTTCTTATATTTGTAATTACTGCAATAGGTATAGCCCACCTTTCCATTCTTAATAATGAGGCCCTCAATAACAACCACTGTAAAATCATATATAGCACATAAAGTAGCATTAGGGGTGCAGGAGCCCAGAACAATACCACTGTTTAAGAAATGGGAATATTTCCATTGACTTCCAATGAGTTTAGCATTGAAGCAATACTGGTGTCAGGTTGCTGAGTCCTGGGGGCAAAGCACTGACTTCTGACTCCAGCCCAGCATTGGGGATTGAAAACTTAATAGGCAAGTTCTCAAGCTGTACTTGTTATGGGAAGTTATATTATGGCACTGTTTTCTAGTTTTCTCTTAATAACTTCTCTGATGGGCCTTGGCCATTTTGGCTGAACCTTTAGTGATTGGACTTTGGAGAGTTGACATTTGAGACAAAGTCGGCTGTTAATCCTGGATGTGGTGTCCTGGACGTTGTATTAGCAAGACCTGTTCTCAGGGAAAGATGGTTTGGTAATATTTTTTTAAAGGGCTCATATTGCAGCATGGGAATTTCTGGTGGTCTTTTATGACAGTGGTCAGCCAAGAACACTTCAGGGGAATAAACAACAGTCATACTGGCAATGACTGTGGATCACACAAAGACTTCCTCCTAAATCCAGGCCTTCCAAGAATAATTCTAAAAAAGGTTATTCCAAAAAGAGATGAGAGGAAAGAGTTGAAACTGGGAAAGATGATGTGGCAACACAAGGAAACAACTTTAGGCTTTGAAGATGAAAGCTTGAGTATACAGATATCAATTTCAAGGTTTTTTTTTAAATTAAACATTGCCAACAAAATTTGCTGTCGCTGGTATAACTTAATGTTCATGTTATACCAGCGACAGCAAATCGCTGTGAACTCCTGGCAACTCCTGTGACTTCCAAGGACCCTTTTCTTTTTCTCCTGCAGGCGGATGCTGAATTGGACAACCTCTACTGAAGAGCAGCTAAAGCCTTGAAACCAAACATATGGTATGATCAGGGACACAGAGGACTAACCAATACTGAGACTAACAGCCCAATCCTATTCTTCCCCCACCCCCACTGATGCAGCGATGCCAAAATGACTACCACTGCATCTTGCGGGGGGGGGATTTGGAGATCTCCTCTGGGGAAGGGAATATTCGTTCTCTTACCTGGGGGGTAAGCCTCCGCAGTGTGGAGGTGTCTTCTCGGAACTGCGCTAGTGAATTCACTGGCACAGGTCTGCATGGACCTGCGCTGTGGGATCTGGTCCAGGAAGGGGGATAGGATTTGCAACTTACTTCTGAGTAGACAGGCATAAGATTGAGCTGTAAGCAAACAGGGCCTCAACATCTCTGAAGGGAAACAAATCCTGTGCACAAACGGAACTGAGGCAATTTCCATAAATGTTTACTATGATATAGTACAGGGGAATCCCTTCTTAGTGGATGAGTTTAAAGTAATCCAAGTTAAATTGTGATATGGGTCAGATGGACATTCTGAGCAAATCCAGATTGGCTAGGGAGCTCATAACATGAGCTCCTGAAGAGACCAACAGCCTCAGAGAACTCCCCTGGACCAGTCGCTCTCTTAAAGATCTATGTTTCATGCGGTGAAAGCAAGAGAGGAAAATTCCACTTGAAGGAAGGAACTCATACCACCAGTTCCTGATAAAGAGACCACACAAGACCCCAGAGAACTCATTTGGGACAGTCCCTTCCTTAAAGTCTTGCATGGCATGAAGGAAAAGCAACAAAGGAGGAACCCAGCTTTGTTTTAGTAGAGGGGTTCTTAACCCCTTCCCAGCCGAGTACCCCCTCTGGCGCCACTCTCCTGCTGCATACCACTGGAAGTGACTGGCAATGACATCATCGCCAGTTATAGCCGGGTTATCAGGGTATTGGAAGCCAGAAAACGCAGGTAGGAGGCTCTGATGCTGGTGGGAGGGCCCTTCTCAGCGTTCCTGAGAGGCTCAGTCAAAGGCAGGAACCTCTCAGGAGTGAAAATGCACCACCGATGCTGCATTGGAGCTGGGTTCCAGTGATCTGGTGTCGGCTGAAGTACCACTGGTGGTACTAGTACCACTGGTTGAGAACCCCCATTTTAGTATTTTAAAAATGAAAGCACTTTGAATGCCAGGGCAGAAAGTGGTGTGTGTGTGTGTGTGTGTGTGTGTGCGCGCGCGCGCACATGTGTATTAAATACAAATGAAATTAAATGAAAAATCAAGCCAAACCCAGAGCATAAAATATTTGAAATCATTCATACCCATGCACACTCAGCTGATTACAATGTCTTTAACCAAACTGTAATGATAGATACCGTGTGAATTTGAGTTCAAATCAGGACCTCTGTTGGTAAACTGATGAGGACCTCCACAAATCTAAATCTGGGCCTGGATATTAAAGCCAGCAGCCAGCAGCTTTGACTTTTAAATAGCTATGAAAGTCCTTATCGTTATACATAATATATACATTGGGTAGATATTAGCTCTCCTGACGTCAGTAGAGTTAAGCCACTAGATTAAACAGGGTGCCTTTCAGCTGAAGACTGCATTCCACAAACTCCTTGTCCATATTTAATTGATTTCTGTAGCACTATTAATGGGTGAATTATTTCATATTCCAACCAGCAATCTTAATATGCATGAGTGTCATTGATACTGGTTATATATGAGTTATTTCCATTTAAATACAATGGAAATAAACAGCTGGTGGCCATTGCCCACAGATGGTATTTGGTAAACCACTGCTTATACTGTCTACCACCAATATGGATCGATTAACTCCTCCCTCTCCTTTGGGCAGCCAACAGTTATCAGAAACTTATGAATATATTCAGCGTGGGGCAGGAGGACTCCTCGAGGGAAGGGGATGATCATCCCCTTCCCCTGTGTTGAGCCCCAGCAACCTCTATGGAGCTACTAGGAGGTGCGCTAGCTAAATGGCTGGTGAAACTCTGAGCAGTCCCTTGTCGGGCTTTCAAGCCCAGGATTTCGAATAGGATTCCGCAGAGGCCTCCTCCGCGGAGCCTGCCCTCCTTCCCACCTTCCCCACCACCAAACATCCCATCCCTGCCTCCGTTCCACCCTCCCTCCACCTCCCTGCCACCCGGAGCGGAGTTCACCTGCTGCTCCTTCACTGGCAGAGGTCTGCCGGCGCTGCTCTCCACACCATCGCAATGAGCTTTACAGCAGCGGTCCTCAACCTTTTTGGCACCAGGGACTGGTTTCATGGAAGAACATTTTTCCAAGGACCGGTAGGGGTGGGGGGGATGGTTTCAGGATCATTCTATTATTATATAATGAAATAATTATATAACTCACCATAATGCAGAATCAGTGGGAGCTGATAGTTCAATAGCGCTCTCTTAAGTGGCAGGGTCACCAAATTTCAAATGGCAAGCTCTGAAGCTCAATAACTTTCAAGCTGTAGAATCTTAGTTTCCACAGTGTGGCTGGAGCTGGAGGGCTTAATTGTTCTCAATTAAACCCTGCTGGGGCTAGAGATAAGAGATAAACCCTACTGGAGAGAGATGCAGTTGTTTTCAGTGGAGCGGCTGGGGCTGGTGATTAAAGGCTGAGCTACACTGTCCGCGTCCACGTCATGTCCGCGTTCCGTGTGCGTCTGGTGTCCCGCCCCCAGGTCAAACAACGGGCTCTGATTGGCCGGACATAGCGCGGACGCAGCAAAAGTCGAGGTCACCAGACGTACACAGAACGCGTACGCGATGTGTACGTGGACAGTGTAGCTCGGGCTTGAAAGTGATGGTAAGCGAGAACTTACTGTATTCAGAAAGAGAAATGGAAAGCCTGCATTAAGCCTGCTGTTTACAGGTCTGCTTTGACACACAGGCCCTGATATCCAAGATATCCAGGCCCGGCTGTTTCCAAGAGCCACACTGCAACTCCTTTTTTTTGTCCCTCCCTCCGAAGCCGACGAACTCTCCCTAGCATGCCCTGCCTGTCCTCGCTGATGATCGGAAAGGCACTCAAGAGCTGGGCGCCATTCCAATCATCAGTAGAGCGCGGGGCATGCTGGAGCGATGAGCTCTCCAGAGGCTGCTTGAGTGACGAGCAACGAGTAACCCCCTTCCCCGGGCTATTCTGAGGCACTTGCCCTTGAGCTTCTGCCCGGACCCAGACAGGAACCCAGTCTGGATTCCTTGCCTGCACCTAGTGACCCCCCCAAGACCTCGGGCTAGCCTTGACAACCCCCCTTCCAGGGTCACCCAAGAGGCAGCCCGTACAGGCTTTGACATCTTCCTTGAGTTGCCCATGACTCCAGTACTCCCAGGTTACCTGGAGGCATTTTTTTAAGCTATGCTATCTTTGCCAAACGCAAATCAAAGCATCCAGCAGCAGATAGAAAAATTAAAAATGCTCTGTTGACTTGATTCTAATGTGCATAACCTAACAAAATGTAATTGTGACTAAGTCCCATTCCATTGCTTTTGATGGCACCTGAATGGGATCACCCAGGCGTGGCAAGGGGCAGCTGAAATGATGAATGCACGTATTAAAAGCGGTGGGGGAACTATGTCCGAAGTGGTGGATATGCATTCACACACTTGATGTTGCAGTCATCAAATCATGAGCATGTATACATGAACTAAGCAGCCAAACGTTCACTGGCTTATGCCCTATACATAAAGATGGTTTGAATTTTGTTGGTCCTTAGTGCATGAGTTTGGGACTGAGACCCCTTAAAGTCCTGCCATTACATCAATACAGATTTTAAAAAATGACTCATAAGAACCTTCACAAGCTGTTATGTGGACCATAAATACCAGTGAGCCTGACTGAGTGTAGATGGTGGGGGGGAGGAACCGCTTGTTGACTTAACTCCTTTAGCTGGTGGAATGAACAATAGTTTGGAGGTAGGGAAGAGGTCATCTTTGGGTTGAATAAACAGAGAATTTCTCACCCAGAACACACTCCAGTGGCAGCTGTTTGGCCTACCGAGAATCGAGAATCGGTCCTTTGTCTATTCATGATGAAAATTGTGAAATGGCGGGTTTTGGACAGTTTATTCCCCCCCCCTTTTTTTGTTTTTGCTTTTTTTGTTCTCTGGCAAAAATGTCAGATGTGATGCTCTGAAGTGGCAAGCCAAGTCGAGACTCAGCACAGCTCTTTCATATCCATTGGTGAGGACACAATGAGTGAGACAAATAAGTCGTTCCAGACGCTACATTCCTGTTATCAAAGGCTTCTGAATGAAACAGCATGCAGTCCATGCCTCAGGAATCCTGAAGCAGCATTGCTCTAATTCATTTGGAGCACAATTGTTCTCTCTTACAATGGGGCAAAAGAAATGGTTAAAGAGGCTCTACTAGGCACCATGGTATAAAGAAGACCGTGCTGTACTTAGAAACACACACACACACACACACACACACACACACACACACAGAGAGAGAGAGAGAGAGAGAGAGAGAGAGAGAGAGAGAGAGAGAGAGAGAACATCTTTATTGGAAGATGGAGCCACTTGTAATTATTTGGGAGGGGGAGGCACAATAGGATTGGAAAATAAAGGCTACAGATTACATAACAATCTCAAACATCTGGAGTTGTGCAGATTTTTAAGTGGAAGAATAATTGATATGGGAAACTTTAATAATAATAATAATAATAATAATAATAATAATAATAATAATAATAATAATAATAATGTTTTAAAAGTTTGCATTCTTTTAAGTTTAGAGAACCAAAATACCACAGAAAAATGATTGGGTTTTTTGATGCCATGTATTTTGTCAGTGCAGAGCCAGGAATTAGCTATAGGTAATCAAATCTTACCCACCCCCACCTATAAATCTTACTCCAGTTTTTAAATTGAGTATTTGAAAGTTAAAACTAGTCAGTTAGGCATCTGGAGCTGGTTCCAGGTGTGGGGGCTTTTGAGCAAGACAAGAGGCTATAGTGGGCTCTCCCTCAGCTTCATTTTGTCCCTGGGGCATATGAATGAAGAAACATATACTTTTCAGAATGTTTGGTTTCTTGTACCATTACACAACTGCAACTGCAGCCAGTTCCCCACAACAGGCTGAGATTACTGGAAGGGCCTTTAAACACTGATATTTCCAGCAGATTTGAGTCCCACTTTACCTAGGTTCAAATCCCAATTACCCAACAAAAACAAGACATTCCAACAGCAGGACTGTAGCTTACACCAAGGCTTGTATGTCTGAAAGATAATGGCAGACTTCTGTGAAGCAGCAGAGAAAGTGGCAGGGCTTGGGTGGTAAGGAAGGAGTCATAACACAGTGGTGTGATGAACATTGCATGGTAATATTACAAGAAAAAAATCTTCAAATGAGAAAAAAGGTCACAAGAAAATTCTGTTTATATTTGTTAAAAATCAAATCAAACAATAAAGATCTTAAAACTGCATAACATTTTGTTCATACACTCTGAACATTGTCAAATGCAAACCTAACTGGCTGGAAAGATGTTACCAGACCATGCTACAGCCAGCATTATAAAGGAAAAGCAATCTCACATCACAGAAGTCTTCAATTAAATCATCAACTCAGACCCAAGGAGTCAGCTGCCTGCACGTAACTGTTAATCACCTGCCACCATCCCAAGACATATAATTAAAGGTAGGCTTACCATCTGTCCCGGAAAATCCGGGACTGTCCAGGTATCGGGGCTCCGGTCGGTCCTGGGCTTTCCGGCCCAGGTGAAGCCACCGCCGCCGCTTTTAAAAGGTTTAAAACTTACCGTCTATACTCACATATGAGACGGTCTCACTGATAAAACGAGGGCAAGTTTTGAGCCAAAAATCCTGGAATTTGCTATGACCCTTTGATAAGACAAGGGTAAAACTTAAGGACTTGTGGGGTCAGATCCTGGAAAAGCTCAAATTACTTTACTAGTAATCATTACCTAAGAACTCTAAATTCAAATGTATTGAATAGTAAAAGAGTGGGAAATGTTTGGTAGAAGTTGAGTGATGTCATTTTACTACTGTAAATAAATTACAGCGCAATCCGACTTAACTTTTGTGCCAGTTTAACCAGCAGCGCAGTGAGAACGAGAGGCCCCAGAACGGAAAAGGGATTCAAATCCCCTCCAAAAGAGGAATTCAAAGGGGATTTAAATCCCTTTTCCGTTCTGGGGCCTCCCATTCTCGCTGCGCCGCTGGTTAAACCGACAGAAAAGTTAAGTCGTATTGCGCTGTTACTCTTTTTAGGAAATTATAGGTTTTATTAAATCAGGAATCATAAATAAATAGGGGGAGGTGATGCTAACATTGCAACTCATATCTGGGATGAGGCACAGTAGCCATAAAAGCAAACACCCCCCAACAGACCATGTTAACAGAGATGCATTGAGGTGGATTGAACATTGCAACTGCAGACCATATGAAGAGAGCATGTTAATATGGCAGAGCATATGACAGAGCACCATTAACAAAAAAAATGACAGAACCATTGGGAAAAAGTCACCACTTAAAAAAACATGCAGAGAACCAGGGGGGGGGGGGATGCACACATTGTACCTGCTGACAAAATGTTGATTCAGATGATGATCAGAAGAAATTAGGAGCTACAACACTGCAAGCTCTGCAGTCTCCCGCCAAATACCATATTAACTGCTGTGAGCAGGACCTGCTCAGCTTTCACCATTTTCAATTGCTGGTCTTGCAAAGTGCACACAGTTCCCATTGCTTCTCCCCAAATCCTGACACATTGCAGTTTTGCAAATTGGTAAAATATCTTCTCTTTCCCCATTTCACTCTCAGCCCCCCTCCCTCTTCTCAAACTCAGCCCAGTCACTTATTGGTAGATCAAAATTAATGAGAACCTGCAAACATTCAGGGCAGCACTGCCACTTTCTACCAATAATATTTGTAATGCAAAGGGTTGTGTACTGGGCTATTGCAGATGCTCTTGTGTTATGTGCATTTTAAATATTTTTTGCTGTTGGATGGTTTTTAAGAAAGCAAACACAAAACAAAAAGGATCTTTTAAAAAGGCAGAGAAATAACCCTCACTGCTGCAGCTCATTTTTTGCCTTCTCTGCAAAGTTTGCTAAGTGCTTATCTCTTAACCATTCAAGTGCTAATTACCTGACATTCTGTTCTTTGACTAAGATAAACACGGGCTCCTTGGTTAAAGAAAAAATGTGGAAGTTCATGAAGTTAGCAGTACTGCATAATGGTTTATGCAGCCGTAGACACTGATTTTCTCTTGCTCCTGCTCCTCAGTGGCACCGGGCAGGGCTGGAGAGGGGAGTGACGGCTGGAGAGGGAAGTGACGGAGAGAGAGAGAGAGAATGAGTGAGAGAAGGGGGATGGGAAGCAGGGACACGTCTGGCTCAGTAAGCTGACTGCAAAGCTGCAGTCTTTTGAAGTGAATGTGAGTGACCCGATGTAAAGACGAGGCAGCTTTTCCAGGTCTTTGTTTTGCCTAAATTTCTCATCTTCTTGCAAGCAAGTATCTACAGTACCTTTCTTCCTGTTGGCCATCTTGGATCTCGCGAAACCTCGCATGATCCAAGATGGCGGCACCCAAATCTCGTGAGGGCACATGAGGCAGTACTGTACTTTGGTGAGAGATTTTATTAAGGATTTTTTTTTTAAAAAATTCAATTATACAGTGTCAACTGGATTGCTTCTATCCATATACCTGTTGAGACTCAACTCTCAAAGAACTCTAGAAGGTTAATTAACCAAGGCTTACCTTTGCAGAAACCATACTTATTCTCCTTCATCAAGGCTTGTTCTTCTGTATGCTTAATACTTTTATCTTTAATTCTGCTTTCCACCAGTTTACCTGAAACAGCTGACTGGTCTGTAATTTCCTGGATCCCCCTTGTACCCCTTTTTAAATTTTGTTGTTATTGGTTATCTTCTGGTCTTCAGGCATCGAGGCTGATTCAAAGAACAAGTAACATTTTTATTAGAAAACCAGCAATTTCACATTTGAATTCCTTAAGAACTCTTGGGTGGATGCCATCTGGACCTAGGGATATGTTTTAGTTTATCAAAACACTCTCTGAGTCTAGAATCTCATCCCTTGTCACTTGTATTTTATTCAGTTCTTCACACTCCTTCCCTGAGAAGGTGAGTTCAGGCATGGGTGTCTGTCCTGTGTCTTCTGTGGTAAAGACAAATGCAAATAAATCATTTGGCCTCTCTGTAATCATATCTTCTGTGAGCTTTCCTTTTATTTCCTTGTTATCTAGTGGGCCAAATGCCAACTAGGCAGATTTCCTGCTTTTGATGTATTTAAATAAGCTTTTAGTGTTTGCATTGATGTTTTTTTAAGCCATGCATTCCTCATGCTCCTTTTTGTCATCATTGCCAGCTTATGTTTCTTTTCCAAGAGCTTGTGTTCATTTTTTATTCTCCTCATTTGGACAAGACTCCCATTTTTGATCCAAGGAAACTGAAATGTACATATTGCAATGCATAACTCTGTAGTTCTTTTATTTATGAAGACTCATTTCTGAATTATTTTTACTGCAACAGTAAACCCAGTATAAATATTGTCAGCACTTGGAACATGCAAGTAAATTACTCCAGTATGTTTATACAAATCCAGGACTTCAGTTTCATTATGCACTCATTAAAATGTCACCACATCCATTTCAGGGTATCCTGCTGATGAACAGAATGTTTGAAATGTCAGCCTGAATAATGGCTTCTTGGTGCTGGCCTCTGTCTTGGTATTCAGTGAGGCAGAGTATTTGATCAGTCTAACAAGGCCAAGGAATAAAAAGTTGAACAAGTTTCTGTGTTCTGCTTTAATAGAGTCGTAACCCAGTCCTTCTTTCACCTGAATCTGAAAGATTTTCATTGACACTGTAGCTATGGTGAGATAATGTAAAGTGAAATGAAGATTCCAGAGTACATGAGTTTTGTGTGACCACACTAGTCAAGATTTCATCTTAATCAAAAATCCAATTATCAGAATCTCCTGCATGGCCTTCAACATTTCAGTGATGATCTGGTTAATAGAATTTCAATGTACCTAGATCATATGTTATCCAGGTGTTGGGATGGCTTCTACTTCCATGTTTGAGGTGTCTGAGTAAACGGGAAAAACAGCTCAGTTGGATTGCTGGAGGCACTTGTCCTACCTATCTCTACCTCTCCTCCTGCTCCTTGGATTCAAGGGAAGAGGGGTACAGAGTGGGTGAAGATGTGTGAGGGGGCACCTGAAATGTCACTAAGTAAAGGGAGGCACATTTGATGCTCCACCAGTAGTATCACTTCATACATCGCTGGCAGAAGCTATAATCCCATCAAAGATGACTTTACTATTGGTGGCTATAGACTGTATCTTATTTGGGGGTAACACTTTGCAGAGAGGGTATCCTTTTCTGACTGCAGGAACTTCTACTAATTACAGTAAGTCCTCACTAACGGCACAATCCTCACTATCTTTAGATAGTTTAAAAACACAGGCTTCGCCAAAGGGCCGGAGGTTCCCGCGCGGACTCTCATGCTTGCTCGAGTCTTCCTCTGCTTGCGCAAGCACGAGAGGCTGCTGGGAATGTTTCTGGCCCTTCAATTTAGTCTCAAAGGGGATGAAGAGGCAGCAGGCGGGCGACAGCGGGCAGCACGTGCTCCTGAAGAAGGAGCAGCGAGGGGGCGCAGAGGGACTCGAAGGCCAGGGTTCAGATATGTTGAATATGTGCCTCTGATCTCCTCCTAAAGGGTGGACATGTCCTTTTTGGCCTTCTCACTTTTCTTACTGGTGCTTTTTGAGATTCTTCCTGTTTATTTTCATGAACAGATTGATTAGCATAAACATAGATTGTTTCCTGTATTTTGAGAAGCTAATTTTCAGCCCTTCCCAATCTTAATGAGAAAGAGATGTCTGGACTTGGTTAAATCAAATGCATATAAAATAAACAGTAATAAATAGTGTAGTATTGTGACAAATTTCACCAGAATGTGGTTCATATACATACAGAGAGAGAAAGAGGATGATAAATCAAATTTCATAAGCAAAACTCAAATAATCATAACATGTAATAAAACTAGCAATGAAAACATGTCCAGTTCAAGCTAGCATGTTTGTGAGAATGTCTGTGGAGGCTTTCTATGTGTGGGGGCTTTCTATACACATGCTGATAGTTAACGGGAGTAGGGGCAGAGGTTACCTCCCCCCCCCCCGCATGCGTGCAAGCCAATGTGGTGGAGTGGTTACACTAGGGCTAACACTAGGGAAACTTGGGTTTGAATCTCTAGTTAACCATGAAGCTCCCTGGGTGTCTTTGGGCAAGTTTCTATCTTTCTGCTTAACCTACCTCACAGGGTTGTTGTGAAGATAGAAAGGTGTAACCTAGGAGTTGAAGACATAGTACCTGCAGGCACATGTGTGCCCTGCGGTGGTGTCTGATGATGCCTGCCTGCTCACCTGCTGCTGCTGTTGCCGCTGCTGCCGCCATTACTAGTTAACCTCTATCCCACCTTTTCTGCAGGCTTCCACTGTGAAGGAGGAAGCGAGGAGAGCAGAGGAGAATGGCTGTCATTTTGTGCCTAGTCCTGCCCTCCTTGTGGCCATTTGGTGGTGGTGCCTACCACATCTATATTTCCGGCATGCAGTTCTGGGCTCGCGTGCTTGTCCCCACAGAACCGCTCGCATGATCCTTCTCTATGGGAGAGAGGGGATGTCTGCATCTGGCATGGTTTTACTGGATTTGAATTTGCAAGGCAATCCCACAAAGGAGAACGGTTTGATAACCCCTTTACCTGTAATGTGGCATTTACACAACTGACAGTATAACCAATCCTGATGTAGCAACTTTTGCTGGTGCAGCAAATATTTTTAAAAAGACCATTTGTTTATATTGCTGTTCTCTATGATGATATTAAGACTGAACTTTGCAACCCATATTACTCAAATTGTTTTGCTGCTACAGATCCACTTGCTTTGCTTTGCATTCTTCTTCTTCTTCTTCTTCTTCTTCTTCTTCTTCTTCTTCATCATCATCATCATCATCATCATCATCATCATCATCACCACCTTCTTCACCACATTTCCAGCTTCCTTCTTTCCTTCATCAAGTTACCATTTCAGGTTCAGTGTGTCTCCTCCATCACAGTGTTGTGTTGTCATGATTTATCACAGTCTCGTGATGATGGCTAACCATGGGAGGAACAGCGACATTTTCCACAGAGTTCCACTGCAGCTCCCCCCCTCCCGGAGAGTGAAAGGTAATGTTCCGAGCCACAATGCGCCATTGATGCTATTCTTAAGTTTGTCAAATCCCCTTTTAATGGCATTCACAAGAAAACAGCCATCACAGAGCTAGTCCATGACCTCCCAGCACCTGAGGTACATGTCAAATGCTGCCAAGCCCCTTGTGTGGCATCTTGCCATGCTAAATGCTACCCCCCTTACCCAGCAGCACATCAGTCTGCTTCCTCTGCTCCTGCTTCAACTACTCCCTAAATTCAAAAGGAACAGAATGAAAGAGTGTGTGTGGCGAAGAGAAGAATGGTGGGCACAGACCGTGACAGGGGGGTACAGTTGGCCAAGAAGGTTGAGAACCCCCTGGGCTAGAACCTCTCCAATGTTCCAGACAGTAGGAGGAGGAGGAGGAGGCAAAGAGGTGGGCGGGCAGGAAGGTGGGCGATTCCCTCCAATCTGCCCCTGAGGTGACCATCTCAGTTGACTTTGTGGATGGCCTGTCCCTGGGCCATCATCACATGCTTCATAAATTCATTGTGTATTGTGTAAATAAGCACATTCTGTCGTATCAGCTGTCAACCACAGGCCACAGTTCAGGGGCTGGCAACCAGAATATCATGTTGACTCTTTCACAGCGCAATCCTATCCAACTTACACCACCGGTGTAACCCAGCGGTGCAGCGAGAATGGGAGGCCCCAGAACGGAAAGGGGATTCAAATCCCATTTGAATCCCCCTTTGGAGAGGGTTTGAATCCCCTTTCGAATCTGGGCCCTCCCGTTCTCGCTGCACCACTGGTTACACCGGTGGTGTAAGTGGGATAGGATTGCGCTGTCACAGAATGAGACCAGCGAGGGCCCATAAGGTCATTTTGGGGGCCTGCATCTGTTGAAGTGACCTCGTCCACACATTTGATAATCAAAATGCACCGATATTTTAGAAGGGGAGGTGGGTCCAATTGAGAAACCTCTGGCACTGGGACAGGCAAACCACTAATCATCCCAGAAAAATCTGGATACATTGTAAAAATATAATGTCTTCTGGTGTTACATTATTTGTGGGAAACAGAGAGAATACATTAATCCTTAATAGTATTTTGTTCTCTTAAAAATTAGACAGGGAATGAGAAGCATTCCCCGCCAATTCCACATGTCATTCTTTTGATAGCCCACAGAAACATTTGTAGGTATTTTCTTTGTGTAATATAAGCCTTTATAGGATGGTTGAGGCCTTTTTTGGTCTCGTACCAACAATGTCTCCAGCTGAGGGCAGGAAATTCAAATTGCTTTTCAGATTAAACCACAGGAAACCCCTCAACCTTTACATATCTCAAGAAAAGTTAATCGCAAACAGATGTGTTGCCTCTGCTCAGCCACTTATGTTGTATATTTATCCAGTATTCCCTCATCTTTTAGCCTGTTGGGTTCAAAATACATAATTCAGGGTTCTGTCATTCATTAGAACAGTCTTTTAAGTAAGCCAATCATTTCCTATTTCTAACCAATGCCTATCAATCCCCCCTCACTTGCTTTGAATGACCACATTTGCTAATTGAGCGCTAAGGATTTTTTTTGCTGTACAACATTCTTCTGGTTCCTGAATCAAGGCTCACAAAAATCATAGGTATTTCTGCTGGTCCATATGAGAGAGAGAGAGAGAGAGAGAGAGAGAGAGAGAGAGAGAGAGAGACCCAGTGCCAAAGTAGGTTACTACAGTGGTGCCTCGCAAGACAAAATTAATTCGTTCCGTGAGTCATGTTGTCTTGCGAATAATTTTGTCTTGCGAGTCACCTCCCCTGCCGTGCTATTTACTTTTAAGTATTTACTGTACTCACAGTTCCCAGAGCTCCGCTCTAGTAATGCACACCGTTTCTGGAAGGGAAGGGAAGTTTTATCTCTGCTTTGCCTTTATCTCTGCTGGTGTTAGCTATTTGTCGGGTGATAATCGGTGTGGCCTCGGGCTGTACTGTTTGCAGTCTGCTAACCCTCTTGAATACTTTATTCAAATGGCAAGTGTAGCTGTCGCCTACAGTATCCTCCTGCCGCGGTGCTGGCCAGGCTAAGGGGAGGAGCAGGCACCACTAAATGCACCATTACCTCTCGGCCGTGCAACAGCTGAAGAGGCTTTTCTCGGCGTGAGGGCGGCTCCTGTGTGAGTCAGTAAGAGACTCGAAGCAGGCAGGCAAACAGCCTGTGCCGAGTTGCTGCTGCCGCTTCCGGGCCAAAACGAAGAATGGGTAGGGTCTTAATCAGTACACCTACTAGGATGGGAAGTTTTTCAGGATGGTAGTTTTATCTCTGCTTTGCCTTTATCTCTGCTGGTGTTAGCTATTTGTCGGGTGATAATCGGTGTGGCCTCGGGCTGTACTGTTTGCAGTCTGCTAACCCTCTTGATTACTTTAACATTTGAATAGATTGTGGCTTTAGGAGCTGAGTGTTCCACAAGACGAAATTGTTTTTGCAAGAAAATTTGTCTTGCGAGTCACCAAAAAACTTGCAAAATGCTTTTGTCTTGCGAGTTTTTTTGTTGTGCGAGGCATTTGTCTTGTGAGGCATCACTGTATTTTGAGGTAGTTATCAAGCTTTTAGCAACTTAGCAAGAATTCTAACTCTCAGGGTCGATGTTGAACAAAAGAACAGAGGGGAGAGACAAATTTAGGCATGATGGAAGAGTCCCAAAGTCTGCATTTTGCAACAATGTTCAAATGGAGTGCAAGAGATCTTATGCAGCCTTAGTTTGATTAGCCTCTGCTAAGTGTAAGACAGATTTCAGTTTGCACTGAGGATGGCCTGAACGTTTATATATATATATATATATATATATATATATATATATATATATATATATATATATATATATATATATATATATATATATATATATATAGCAATTGTTCAGCTGTGTTCCCAGCATTAAATGGAATTTATGAGTTCCTTGCAAGGCAGAGAGAAGAAATAAAAAGAAACGTGGTAGTCTATATTAGCAAAGATGAATGTTTTCTGTGGTGCACCTAAAGAAAGGAATTAGAATCAAATTTGAATTGTGTCTATAATTCTCAAAAACATTGACAGCAGCGAAATTGATTTCTCTACAGTAAATATTATTGGCACAATACTATGTCAAAGTCTTTTTCTGACTGTACATTTTTTGTATCACTGGGTCCAATTAGTGGGCCAGCCCAACATGTCTAGGGATATACATTTCTTTTTGCTCCAGCAGACACTGTTGGATATCAGTGGAACCCAGTTGCCATGTAATGTGTCAAGAAGATTTTAGCAATTCTGGAACTGCTGGCAACGTGACACAGAATTTGAGCTGATTCATCTATCCAATGTCTGCCCTAATCATCTACCCAAGGTCAGTTGCTCAGTGCTGTGGTTTCAACAAGGCAGGACCAGGTAAGAATAACCAAGGTTACTCAGGCGAGGTTTACTAGAAGAGTGAATGAAACATGGGATCCTGTGATGTTATTTAAAAGAAGCTCATCGACTTATTTCTCAAGGTAATTTTAAATGGTTCAGTCAATAATAGCTTATTTGCTCTGTTGCTCTTTATGGTTTAACCCTATCACAACCCTTTGCCATGGTCTGTATGTTTTCCGTTTTATATGTGGTTTTGGATTTTCTTCCTTTTTTGATGAAATAAAAAAAAATACTACTCAGGTTAGTGCAAATAGATGGATGAAAGAGAGGCTGGCAGGCAGCCTATAGACTAATTGCATACTCTTGCATGGTTTATATAGGAGAAAGCAGGTGGTGATTGGTTTCTTCTGATCACCTTACTCCTAGGTTACCTAGCAGAAGTTCCTGTCTGCTGCTTTGAATTGCCTGTAGTTCCTGCTTCTGAGTCATTGTCTTGGTGGCCCAGTGACTAAGGTGTTGCTGCCTAACTCCTCCCTAGCTTGAGTCCTAGGGTGCCCAACACTGTACTTTTGTAGTAACTTCATTTCTTTCTTTAGGATTCCTTCCTGATTTTCCTGTGCACAAGTAAAAACAACCAATCACCCTGTTGCAAAGATTGGACATTTTCCCAGAATGTCCTTGCTCATAGAATCAGCCTACAATGTGTTTTCAATTTAACACACACAAACACACGGTTCTTGTAAAGTTTCCACAAATACATTCCAGGGGAGATGACAGTTTGTGTACACTTACCCTATGCAATATATAGCAAAGTTGAGAGCTAGCCAGATTACCATATTTTTACCACTGATGAGCTCATATATTATGCAATGACATCAAATGAGGGCCTGGAGGCTGCTCAAATGCATCCCTTGCCTGTATAGAGAAATCTCAGCTTTCTTAAAGGTGCAGAAACATTGTTTGATTGAACTGGTCAAACCTTTATAACCACACACATAAATCATTCCAGGTTTACATCAGTTTAACCATGAACTAAGTCTACTTATTAATACTTGAACTAGGGGCAGGGCTGGTTGCCAGCCTCTGCCAGCCACTACAGCTATTTTGTGCCCTATAGACATTTTTCATAAGACTTTATAATTAATTTAATTAATTAATTATATTCCATGGCACTGCTGTGGTATTTATCTTAAAATAAAATATATAAATTGTCAGTTGCATTTTTTTTACATGGGTTAAAAAAAACTAATCTGTACAAAACTGTGCCCCTCAAAGATCAGTACTGTGTCCCTTTGAGATCTGAGCCCTAGGCAGCTGCCTAGTTGGCCTAATGATAGCACCGGCCCTGACTGGGGGTGCTATAACTCAGTGGTGGTGGACATTCTTTGCATGCAGAAAATCCCAGGTGTGTGATCTCTGGCATCTTCAGGTAAGGCTGGGAAAGATGCCTGCCTGAAATCCTAGAGAGCTTCTGCCAGCCAGCACACACAATAGTGACCTAGAAGAACCATTGATATAATTCAGTATAATACAGCTCTATATGTCCAATATTCACATCAATGAACTTTATTTTTGAAAATACTGTAAGAGAGCACTGGTTATTTGCTGTTGAATGTTTCAAACATAGGCTCATAAACTATTGATTCTACAGTGTAGAACTGTTATTGTGAACTGTGGCTCAGGCTCCATTTAAAAGTTGGTTTAGTAAACAGGGTTATGTACAGCTCTCTGACAGGGTGCTAAACACAGGCCTGTAGCTCAATTTCTCCTCATTCATGGGAGAAAAGGGATGAGGCAGTCTGGGTGGTACTTAAGGGGATAGTGCACAGTTACAGCCTAATCCTAACCAACTTTCCAGGGCCAATGCAGTTGTGCCATTGGGGCACACGCTGCATCCTGCAGTGGAGGGGCAGTCACTGTGGTCTCCTCAAGGTAAGGGAGCATTTGTTCCTTTACCTCGGGGCTGCACTGCAGTTGCAACAGCGCTGGAAAGTTGGTTAGGATTGCGCTGCTAGTCCACTATGCCTGAAGAGTTGGGTAGCTTTATCTCAACAGCAGGACCAGGCAAAGGCATTTTAGCTACTATACACGGTTGCTTCCTTGCCGGTGCCATTTTGTAGACCTTGTATGTATCCATCCCTATGACACAACCCTATTGCACTGACTGTGATTAAGGCCACCCCACCCTGCTGTCCAACTTCCAAAAAGCAAAATTCCTGAAGCTCTGGTACTAGTCAAGATGCATTGTGTGCCTCTCTGGGTTCTCGAACTGTGGGGTGCCCTGGCCCCCTTCTGAGCAGTGCAAGGCACTCAGGACCTACTGTATTTAGAGTGGTATTATGCCTGTTTAACTTTCATGGCTTCCCCAAAGAATCTTGGGAACTGTCATTTGGGGCATGAAGTTCCAGGGAGGGAGACGATGCTGCAGTAGACAGAGCCTTTCTCCCCTTCGCAGCAGTCTTCCTACACATCCCATTTGTGCGGTGTGCGCCCACCCTGCCACATTATACCACAGTGACCTAGAAAGAAGAGACCCTGAAAAAACTGCTGCATTGTTCATTGATCAGACCTTGTCAAGAAGTGTGGATTCCGATTGTCCCTGAAACCCACCACCCGCCCACTGCATTTAAAATGCTAATTCTGTTACAGTACAGAAGTTCAGACAATAACACCATTCATCCTTTACCATTTCCTAATTGGATTTTTACAAGCTCTTCCTTTTGCGATACCTCAGAGGATTTGTCAGCTACTCACTGGTCCATATCATTAGGGGAACTGACACCTTTAATAGTGACTTTTTCTCCCTAAGAAAGGAGGACCATGGCCCAGATATTCAGGTGAGTCCAATCACCTCTTGCTCTGATTTTGGATGAGATCAGAGCTCAGCACTGGAGTACATGCAGAAGACCCCACATTCAGTGGTTAGATCAGGACTGCAGTGTGGAGGTAGTTAACACTTTACCTCCATGCCATTTTCTCTGCCAAAATCACACCTTCTAAATTCTGAAAATGCCTTTGTAGCAAATGGCACTTTCAGGGTTAAGTACCTGCTTTGGTGGTGCAATTTTCAGTGGGAAAATGGTGTGGCAGTGAAGGGCTAAATATCTCCTACCTCCACACCATGTTACCGATCTGAACTGCAGAAGCTGCTACAATACATGCCATCTGGACTAGTAGCTATGGGTTGATTTTGTCCCATCTGAAAGTTGTGTACAAATACACAACTAGTATTCTCAACCCAGAATACTTCTAGACTGTTGTTCTACAGTTTTCCTTAAGTGATACGTCTGGTCTGTGTTGACTGAGTCATTAGTTCATGTCCATCAACAAGCATCTGTTTTCCAGACTAAATAAAACTGGCACAGACCAACTCCACAACAATTAGTGCAGAAATGTTAAATTTGGGAGAGTGAAATTGATCCACATTTTGATATCCAAAACCTGTGCTCTACAGTACTTTCACAATATGATTTCAAACTGTGATGGCTCTTTTCATAGATGGACGCTAGTGATTCTTGCAGGAAACAGCTAGGAGGACCATATGCTCAGCAGTGCCGTGAACAAGCGCAAAGAATGAGCTCATGGCTTTTGTAACCTCAAAACGCAGTGTTGGTAGCAATGTATTTGTCAGAGTACGCAGGAAATTTATGGCGTGCAGCCTCCCAGTCCTTGTCCACAGCGAAGAATGACACAGACACGGTAGTTTCCACCACCAAAGTCTATTTACATAGCTCACAAGTATATACAGCAGATAAGCATAGCAGTCTTTCATCAGCAAGTTTGTACAGAGTAACAGCACAGAGAAGAAGCCTCAGATACTGGTCCTGGGTGCTTTACCTTTATATAGTTGCTAACCAATCAGAATCAAACATTGCATCCTAGTCAGCATGACACAGCACTTTTTTTTACCACCTTGTTAACCATTTAGTATAAGCATGGTCTCATCTTTTGTTTAATCACTATGACACAGCAATTTTGCCCTGCATGGTTTTTTCTGTTCATGCTTGTGAATTCCCAGGTTACAATAACCTGACACCCCTCCAATTTACAGCTGAACAGAACTTACAGGAACCAAACCAAGCTCTCTTGTAAGTTTTGCATGTCTTTGTGCACACAATGGTTTTGTCATGAGATCAGCCAAATTGTCTTCTGATGGGCAATAAATTAATTCTATTAACCTTTCTTTTATGGCTTCTCTTACATGACAGTACTTGATGTCTACATGTTTACTTCTACTTTTTACCCTTTCACATGTTGCCATTTGAATACATGTTTGGCTATTTTCAAATACAGAGATGGGATGATGTTTCATTTCAAAACCAATATCTTCAAGTAATTGTTTATACCAGGTGGCCTCTAAACACATTTCAGACAAAGCTGCGAATTCTGCCTCTGATGTTGATACTGCTATGGATGGTTGTTTTCTTGCTTTCCAACCTATCAATGCACCTCCAAACATTATTACTAGACCAGAAATTGACCGTCTGTCTTGCATATTATTACCCCAGTCACTGTCAACATAACATTTCAGATCATACCATTTCAGTTCTGGTGAATCACAAGGTTGCAATATTAGACATTGATCTATTGTTCCCTTTAAATAACGAAAGATTCTTTTTACTCCCAACCAATGCCTCTGAGTGGGTTTTGAAGTGTTTCTCCTCTCACTGTGGGTGCAAAGACTTCATCATAATGAATGTTTTTCTTTTGAGCAAACCCTTGGGCAACTAGTCTTGCTTTATATTTCAATTCACCATTTACTAGCATTTTCTTTTTATACACCCATCTACAACCAACAGCTTTTTGCCCTTCTGGTAATTTTACAGGGGTAAATACATTGTGCTTGTCCATTGCCCTCATTTCTTCATTCATTGCTTCTTTCCACTTCTCCTGCTCTGCCTTAGGCAATTGTAAGACTTCTTGATAGCTTTGAGGTTCGTAATTAACATGACACACTCTCACCTCCCCTGCTGTAAATCTATCAGGGGGAATTCCTTTAGTCACTCTTTCTGACCTACGCAAAGTAGCAGGTTCTTCCTTTACCGGGACCTCATGAGTTAATGTGCTCTCTAACTTATCAACACCTGGGGCAATTTGTTGCTGTGGCAACAACTTTTCCTTCTGCAAGGAACCTTGACTGAGAGGAAGAAAAACTTCTGAGTTGGCATGTATCCTCCCCCAATTCTCATGCTCTGAAAAGTTTGCTGACCGAGAAATTACAACATTTTTACTACCATCAGTAAAACGATATGCCTTTGAACCAGCTTCATAGCCTATGAATTTCATCTTCCTGGCTTTTGCTTGCCCCTTTCTTCTGAGTGCCTTTGGAATGTGTACCCACGCACTACAACCAAAAACTCTTAAATGTGACAGAGATGGTTTTTTTCCATAAAGTTTGAAATAGGGAGTATCATTTATTGCTGAACTCCACAGCCTATTGACTAAATAATTGGCAGTCAAAATGGCCTCTCCCCAGTACCCCTGACTCATTCCTGAGTCAGACAGCAGAGAATCTTTCATGGTCTGTAATACACCATTTCTACGTTCTGCAACGCCATTTTCTGCTGGTGTGTATGGGTTTGTTTTTCTGTGGGTAATCCCCATTTTCTTCAGCCACTGCTGGAAATTAGAATTGGTGTATTCTGTACCCCTGTCAGTCTGAACCTGGGATACCTTTTGCCCATAACGTTTTTGTGCCCAAGAAACCCAATTCTTGAATTGTTCAAATACTTCAGTTTTGCTTTTTAGTAAAAAACAAAATCCAAATCTAGAAAAATCGTCCACGATACAAAGCACATATTTAGCACCGCCAGCAGATGGCGCTAAAGGGCCAATTAAATCAGAATGCACCAACTGAAAAACTCTCTCAGATATCTTTTCACTTTTCTTTTTTACAGGGAAAACCTTTGACTTTGCAAGTTGCACAGTCCAGAAAGTTTTTACATGCTTTTACATTCAGCCCTATTGCATGTTCTGGCATTTTTTCTAGCACTTTAAAACTTGCATGCCCCAATCTTCTATGCAATAGGTGCACACACCCATCATGATCTGGCTTGTTTGAAAATGCTGTCTGAGCTGCGATTCTCTCAACTTGAGTTTGCATAACATAAAGTTTGTTCTGTAGTATACCTTGTGCACACACTTTGTCACCTCTTATAATTTGACATTTGCCCCCTGAAAATTCAGTTGTATAACCAGCATTATCTAAACATGACACACTTAATAAATTATACTCTAGGTCAGGAACACACAACACCCCAGAGAATGTCTCACCAATACAGGGTACATAAATAGATCCCTGCCCCCTAATGTTTGAACAATGCCCATTTGCAAGACATACGTGTTCTCTGGCTGCTGGTCCAAGGGTAGAAAATAGTTCTGGATCATTCACAATGTGCTCACTAGCACCACTGTCCAACAGCCAAATGTCTCTGGTATTTCTTCCTGCTGCTTCCACCACAGAAACATGTGTGTTGTCTCTTTGTTGTCGTGTTGCATTTCCTTTGAAGGGGATTCTTGCTTTTCTCACTTTACAGTCTCTCTGGAGATGATTAGTAGAGCCACATCGGAAACACCGTCTCACCGTGTAGACTTTTTCTTGCTCTTGACTGTCTCCTTGGAATGCCGTTTCTTTCTGCTTATGCAATAAATCACTATCATTCCTCCCTCGGACATGGGATCTTTCATCTCTTTTTTGCTCTTCCTGTAGCAATCTTGTAGTCAAATAAGCCATCGTAAGCTCCTCTTCTTTCATTGATTCAAGGCTTGCAACTATCAAATCCCATGATTGATCAAGAGAACTTAGAACTATATACACCTGATGGGCTTGAGGAAAATTTAACCCTCTTTCTTCCAGTTCAAGAAACAGTTTTCTCATGTATTGAAGATGATCTGACACTTTAACTCCTGGCTTCAACTGTGCCTTGTACAACTTTCTTGTAAGAAAAACTTTGCTGCTTGAAGTTTCTCTTATATGAATAGTTCGCAATGCACCCCAACACTCTGCAGCAGACGTCAGCCCACGCACATGAAATAGCTGACTGTCTTCTAAGCACAAAATGATGCTAGCCAGAGCCTTTTCAATGAGTCTCTTTTCAGCTGCTGTTGGGTCATCTGGAGGGTCACTCACCACTGTCCAGAGATCCTCTCTGCGCAGAAACATTTCCATTTTGAGGCTCCATGACAGGTAATTTGTCTCATTAAGCTGGGTGAGAGGAAATCCTCCACCTGCTCCCACGACAGACTGCATTCTGCTGTTCAAGCCGTCCACTACCCCTCCTGGGCTCAAGGACGCTGACCTCTTTGCCGGACCTTCAGCAGGATCTGGAAATCACCAGGCACTGATTTACGTCTGGCCTGGGCCCATAACCTGTCAGAGTACGCAGGAAATTTATGGCGTGCAGCCTCCCAGTCCTTGTCCACAGCGAAGAATGACACAGACACGGTAGTTTCCACCACCAAAGTCTATTTACATAGCTCACAAGTATATACAGCAGATAAGCATAGCAGTCTTTCATCAGCAAGTTTGTACAGAGTAACAGCACAGAGAAGAAGCCTCAGATACTGGTCCTGGGTGCTTTACCTTTATATAGTTGCTAACCAATCAGAATCAAACATTGCATCCTAGTCAGCATGACACAGCACTTTTTTTTTACCACCTTGTTAACCATTTAGTATAAGCATGGTCTCATCTTTTGTTTAATCACTATGACACAGCAATTTTGCCCTGCATGGTTTTTTCTGTTCATGCTTGTGAATTCCCAGGTTACAATAACCTGACAGTATTCCTTCAGTGAACACTAAGGCCTCAGTCCAGCCCAACACAGGCACAAGTGAGGCACAGTTGAGGCACAGTTGAGGCCCAAAATAGGGCTGAGTTAGGCTGCAACTGTGCCTGAGTTAGGCAGGAGGCAAGAGCAGTGGGCCAGGATCGAGGCAACACTTACCACAGAGGCAGGCAGGCCCCTGTGGGGAGGTGTCAGTCTTGTGGAAGCTAAGAGCCCCCTCCTGAGCTCGTCTGTGTGTACCTACCACAGCTGCTGCAGCGTTCGCAGCAGATGGGCAGCCACAGGTGGGCCTGCAGGTACTGGGCGTGCGACAGGCAGCTGAAGGGCAGAGGTTGTGCCAGTACCAGCTGCCCCAGGGCACCCTGGGCATTAGCCACCTGCTGCAGGGGGGAGTGCCACTGCCCTCCCTCCTGCAGAAGGCGATGCCACCCCCAAGCCACGGTGAGGCTGCACGTGGGAGTCATGGGGGGGTGAGCGGGGGAGAGAAGGGAAGGAGGGGGTGGGAATGGCACGCACAAGGGGGGTCTCATGAAGTCTGGAACTGCCTCTGCCATGACATGCCCCAGGGCCGTGGCAATGCCCACAAAGAAGGTATCCCGGCATGCCTTCTGCTCCGTGCCCTGGCCAAGACCGAGAGATGCCTTGGGCTTGTCTGCTGCGAGCGGGAAGGGCTCACGCAGCTCATCACGCCCCCAGATGGGGCAACGTCAACACGTCGCGGCAGGCGCTCTGGCGGGGTGGGGGGTGGCCAGCTTCCATCATCAGGGAGTGGGAGGGGAGGCAGACAGACAGGCAGACAGTGGGTGCTGGGGAGGGGCACGGGTGGGTCAGAAACAGACAGACAACAAGGCTGGTGGGAGAGGGATACAGGGAGAGGGTTCTGCAGAGACCAATAGGGACACAGGGGTCACTTCGCAGATGGAGGCAATGCAGGAACGGGCGCCTCTTATGCAGACGGACCTTGGGCAGAACGGACGCCGGTGACGGGCGGAAACGGACGCCGTTGACGGGCGGACCGAGGGCGGAAACAGACACCATTGACGGGCGGACCGAGGGCGGGTGAGAGGCCCAGTTGCCGAAAGGGCTCTTCACGGATGTGGCGGACGTGCGCCATGTCGCCTGTCAGTGTTTGCCTGCCTGAGAGGCCCCCCAACTCCCCACTCCCCTCTGAGCCCTGAGGGTCTGGCAGCCCCCCTGCTGTGGTCTCCCTGGGCTGGCTGTGGCAGGCCCTGGCTGGGATTCATGCAGGGGCTTGTGTGCTGGGGACTGTCTCTGTGTGTGGGGGGCAGTGCTTGTGTAACATTGGGGACATGTGTTTCCAGGGGCATCTTTATCGTTCTGGAACAGTGGCAGAGATGGCCAGGCGAGGTGGTTGGAGCTTCACAGCTTTTTTCTGAGATGATTTTCTCCTTCCACTCCTTCAAACAAGAGTGGGTTTTCTTTTTCACTTAGGTTCTGTGAGCAAGGGAGAAAGAAAATCTATTCTTCCTTGAAAGAGTTGAAAAATAACCAGAGCTCTGAAGCTCCAAAACACCTCAGGCCATTTCGAAAAGAATCATAGTTTCCCACAACTACTGTACCAGAAACAGACCCAAGCAAAGAATGTTGACTTTAATGCTTTAATTTTGTTTGTACATCACTTTGGATATTTTCAATAAATCAAATTTTAATGCTTCAATGTATAAATAAATAAAAAGGCTCTTTTGGCAGATGTACTGAAGCAAGAGCAACGTGCAAAGCTTCACATACCAGAAAAGGGGCGTGTAGCAAGCAGAGCCAGCCCGCTGCCCCAGCACCTGAGGGGGCACACCCAGCAGCATTGCTGGAGGGGGTGCGGCACTGTAAGTAGTGCAAGGTGCTACACCGCGCCTTGCAAAACGGTGTAACGCATCCCCTCCCACTTGCCCCTGGAGCCATTCCAGCGGTGAAGGCAACACGCTGCGCTGTGCTTTGCCTTCGCTGCCAGAATGGCTCCTGCAGTGAGTGGGAGGGACCACGTTACACCAGTTTGCAATGCGTTGTGCAGCGCCTTGCACCACCTACAGTGCCGTACCCCCTCTAGCAACGCCACTGGGCACACCAGCATCATAGTTGCTGCTCTTCTCCCCTCTCCTTGGATTCGAAAACAAAGTGAGAATGGAAGCATGGAGGAGAGGAAAGTTACTCTCCTCTATATTTCTTATTCTGCTCCATTTGTTACTTCCTTTTTGTATCCAGGGGGCAGAAGGAGGAGGTGTGATGGAGGCAGGAGGGTGGACAAAGGCAGAATCCCGCTAGTCTGCACTGCTTGAGGCACCTGCCTCAGTAGGTCTCATGGACAGGTTGGCCCTGGTAGTAAGAATGAGAGGGGCCCAGGATTGGGGATGATTTGGCTAGTTCTAATAGTGTCTTGGCTCCTGTTTATATTCAGGATTATTTAACTGATAACAGACTTGCAGCAGGTCTATTTTATAATACTATTTTATACTATAAAATAAATAACTACAGTACTATAAAATAATAAAATAAAGCATTAAAAAAAACTTGCAACAGGTCACATAACTTCTGGTTGTATATTATTACAGTATCCTAAATTTCTAGAGTAGAGCTGGAGGGGGGCTCTGACTCCTCCGTAGAATCACTGTGGGTTAGATTACCAGGCTCAAAGAGTGATGTAATAGTAGGGGCATGCTACCGTCCTCCAGATCAAAAACCTGAAGGGGATCTTGAAATGAGGAAGCAAATCAGGGAGGTGTCAACGAGAGACAGGGTTGTAGTCATGGGGGACTTCAATTATCCTCACATCGACTGGGTCAATTCATGCTCAGGTCATGAAAGAGAGACTGGATTTCTGGATATGTTAAATGACTGTGCCTTAGAGCAGCTTGTCACGGAACCGACCAGAGGACAGGTGACTCTGGACTTGATATTGTGTGGCACTCAAGATCTGGTCAGGGAGGTAAATGTTACCGAACCGTTGGGGAACAGTGACCATGCTGCGATCTGTTTCGCCATGCATGTCAGAGGGAGAGTGCCGAGCAAATCTGACACGAAAACCCTTGACTTCCGAAGGGCAGACTTCCCCAAAATGAGAAGACTAGTTAAGAAAAAGCTGAAAGGGAAGGTAAAAAGAGTCCAATCGCTCCAGAGTGCATGGAGGCTGTTTAAAACAACAGTCATAGAGGCCCAGCGGGAGTGTATCCCACAAAGGAGGAAGGGCTCGACCAAGTCCAGGAGGATGCCGGCATGGCTAACAAGCACAGTTAAGGAGGCTATAAAAGGCAAGGAAGCTTCCTTCCGTAAATGGAAGTCTAGCCCTAATGAGGAAAATAAACAGGAGCACAAACTGTGGCAAAAGAAATGTAAAAAGATGATACGGGAGGCCAAGAAAGACTTTGAGGAACGTATGGCAGGCAACATAAAAGGGAATAATAAAAGCTTCTTCAAATATGTTAGAAGCAGGAAACCTGCCAGGGAAACGGTGGGTCCGCTGGATGGTGAGGGAGAGAAAGGGGTGATAAAAGGGGACTTGGAGACTGCAGAGAAATTAAATGAGTTCTTTGCATCTGTCTTCACGGCAGAAGACCTCGGGCAAATACCGCTGCCAGAACGGTCTTCCCTGACTAAAGAATTAAGTCAAATAGAGGTTAAAAGAGAAGACGTCTCAGACTTAATTGACAAAATAAAGATCAATAAATCACCAGGCCCGGATGGCATCCACCCAAGAGTTCTGAAGGAACTGAAGAATGAAGTTGCTGACCTCTTGACCCAAATATGCAACTTGTCCCTTAAAACGGCCACTGTGCCAGAGGATTGGAGGATAGCTAATGTCACGCCAATCTTTAAAAAAGGAAGGAGGGGAGACCCGGGAAACTACAGGCCGGTCAGCCTAACATCTGTTCCAGGGAAGATGGTGGAAAGTCTCATTAAGGATAAAATCTTAAAATACATAGAAGAACAAGCTCTGCTGAGGGAGAGTCAGCATGGCTTCTGCAAGGGGAAGTCTTGCCTCACAAACCTGTTAGAATTTTTTGAAAAGGTCAACAGGCATGTGGATGCGAGCGAACCCGTGGATATTATATATCTGGATTTTCAGAAGGCGTTTGACACGGTCCCTCATGAAAGGCTCCTGCGAAAACTCCACAGTCAGGGAATAAGAGGGCAGGTCCTCTTGTGGATTAGGAACTGGTTGAAGACCAGGAAACAGCGAGTGGGAGTCAATGGGCAATTTTCACAATGGCGAGAGGTGAAAAGCGGTGTGCCCCAAGGATCGGTCTTGGGACCGGTGCTTTTCAACTTATTCATAAATGACCTGGAGTTGGGGATAGGCAGTGAGGTGGCCAAGTTTGCGGATGACACTAAACTTTTCCGGGTGGTAAAGACCAGCAGGGATTGTGAAGAGCTCCAGAAGGATCTCTCCAAACTGGGAGAATGGGCAGCAAAATGGCAGATGCGCTTCAATGTAAGTAAGTGCAAAGTGATGCACATTGGGGCAAGAAACCAAAATTTCACATATACGCTAATGGGTTCTGAGTTGTCTGTGACGGATGAAGAGAGAGATCTTGGGGTGCTGGTGGACAGGTCGATGAAAGTGTCGACCCAGTGTGCGGCGGCTGTGAAGAAGGCCAATTCCATGCTCGGGATCATTAAAAAGGGGATTGAGAATAAAACGGCCAATATCATTATGCCTTTGTACAAATCGATGGTAAGGCCACATCTGGAGTATTGTGTCCAGTTCTGGTCACCATACCTCAAAAAGGATATAGTTGAATTGGAAAAGGTGCAGAAAAGAGCAACCAGAATGATTTGTGGGCTGGAGCACCTCCCTTACGAGGAAAGGCTACAGCGTCTGGGGCTTTTCAGCCTAGAAAAAAGGCGCCTGAGGGGGGACATGATTGAGACTTATAAAATTATGCATGGGATGGAGAGAGTGGATAGAGGGAAATTCTTCTCCCTCTCGCACAACACCAGAACTAGGGGACACGCACTAAAATTGAGTGGAGGGAGAGTTAGAACAGACAAAAGAAAATATTTCTTTACCCAGCGTGTGATTCATCTGTGGAACTCCTTGCCACAGGATGTGGTGATGGCACCTGGCCTAGATGCCTTTAAAAGGGGTTTGGACAAATTCATGGAGGAAAAGACCATCACAGGTTACAAGCCATAAGCAACCTCCTGGTTTTTTTTTTTTTTTTAAGAAGTGGGTTTTCTCTGTGCCAGGTGCAAGGGAGTGGCGACTGGACACAGGTATCTTGTTGTCTCGTGTGCTCCCTGAGGCATCTGGTGGGGCCACTGTGTGACACAGGAAGCTGGACTAGATGGGCTTTTGGCCTGATCCAGCAGGGCTCTTCTTATGTTCTTATGTTCTACACCCTGAGCTAAACTGAATGCAGCCTTGGCATGTTACTTTATGGAAATATTGTCTCTATAACACTACAGCTAGCATGATGACAACTGTTACTACTTGTAAGAGTTGCTGTCATGGTAGTAGCAGTACAAGTCATAATAAAGTAGAAAACCACAACTAACTAATTGAGAGAGACTATAGATTTGTGGGGTATTTCAGGCAGTAACAGATGTTGAATTTAAGAATGACATTGCCCTCTTGTGGATAACCAGCAAAGTGGAAATTGGAAAGCCATATGCAATCTTGTTTAATCTTGTGCCAGAATATATCCAAATGTAATCCAAAAGAAAAGCGATACTGAAAAGAGACCCACTGGGCAGGAGAACACATTTGCAAGTTCATCTTTTGCTTTTTAAAACTGATACGGAATGATTTACGATATTATAATTTTTTAGTTTGTCAATGGACGCAAATAATTTTTTCTCCCCCAACCATCTGTGACTAGGATTAAAGAGATCCCCATCCAGTCTACTTGTTTTAACAGAGCTAATTAGAAACACACACCAGAGAAGGTACCACGGAGTGCCAGAACCCATCTGCAATGCATGGAAATGATTTTGTGGAATACAGCAAAAAGATCTGCAATGAACATGGGTTTCTATGTTGCTGCAATACTTCAAGGCATCCTAGTTTATAAATGGAGAGGCTGAAAAATTGGATCCTGAGTGTTAACGTGGCAGTTTTGACAAAGAACCAGAATTAAAAAATGGTCAGCCATCTGGACTATTTGAGATTGGGAGAGCTTCTGGGCGGGATATGAAACTGCCATTAGGAATAGCTCTTCCCCTTTCGGTGGAAGTGTGTGCCTAGGTTGTTGTGCATCACACATAGTACCAAAAATACAGCAGTCGCCCTTCATCTTAGGCGCAGTTGACTTGCGTAAACTCAACTATATGTGCTTGGCAAACACACACACACACACACAGAGACAGAAAAACAACAGTTTAAACAGTGAAGGTGATTTCACATACTAAATACATGTGCCTGAGAGTGAGTGTGAGATCAGAGAATGAAGCTGCTGTTCCCTTAGTCAGTCTCAGTTCCCACCTGCATCTCATTCTTTTTAAAGAGACAGTACCTATTTTTCCAATCTAAGAGATTTTCAATGTAATTTTGAGTATATGCGATTTTAGCTTTTTGTGCCGACTCTGGAATGTAACCTTCGTATAAGATGAGGGGCGACTGTTTATGCAAATGTATCACGGTAATGTCTACAGTACATGCATTTTGCATCTGACCTGTGAGTAATGGCTTCCAGTTGCTAGAACAAAATTGTAATCAAGAGAGTGGAACTCCTCCCAGATCCCCAGTGGAATGCCCCCTCTCTTACTTTCTTCAAATCCTCCCTCAAAATCCACCTTTTCCTATGAAGCTGTTGGCACTACCCCTTAGTCCCATTAACCCACTGCAAATAAACCTGCATGAAATAATCCCATATTCTTCCCCATTTATGGCAGCACCACTCCCCTCCCTTCCTATGTTGTCTCCTTTGTATCTGTTTATAGATTGTGAGACGGTTGGGGCTGGGACCTGCCTTCTCATCTATTGTACAATCTAGGTATGTGGATGGCACCATATAAACAAACAAACAAACAAACAAACAAATAAATAAATAAAATTAGCTCAGGCTACTGTAAGTATGGACATATGAAGCCATCTTAGACTGAGGGCCAAACTATATGCAGCTTTTGTCATATCACTGGCCCTGGTGTGTTTTCTTAGGCAAATAGGACACCCAAAGGAAGGCGGATCTCGATTGAGACTGGAGCAGGTGACAGGCTCAAACTTTTCTATCTACTGTTGCTGTACTCATCTGGAATTCCCCTCCCCAGCATTCTGTTAATATAAGAAAGTGCAAAAATACCAGGGCCAGAGATATCATTCAAGTCAGATCCATCCAGCTTAGTATTGTCTATGCTTGACTGGCAGCAGCTCTCTATGGTTTCAGGTAGGCGTATTTCCCAGATCTACCTGGAGATGCTGCCAGGGACTGAACTTGGGAAGTTCTGCATGCAACGCATGTACTTTACCACTGATCTTTATGGGCTGGACAGAAATTTATCTTTGAGGGCTGGACAGAAATGTATCTCTTCTCCTAGGCTGGAGAGCTGGTAACCCCACCCCACCCCACCCCCAAGGTGCCTGTCCCTCTTTCTCTGGCACCACCATTTCTATGGTCTTTATTCTGCTAGTTCCCCTTTTAAAAAGGCTGCAGTAAGCAGACAGCAGGAGAGGAAGTACTGCCTGATGCAGCCTTTTTGAAAGGTAACTGAATGGGTGGTGCGCTGGGGTGGGGCAGTGGGTATGTGCAGAGGTGCATGCAGGGCACCCCCCACCAACTTGCCACTTTCCCCAATCAACCACCCAAAGTGGCTAACTCGCCTGGCTTCATGAGTGAGCTGGCCCTGAGAATCATACAAGAATGCATTGCAAAATGGACTGCCCAGCTTTGTGACACTAGTATGCAAGATGGCATGCTCTGCCTGATAGCCTTGAGAATTCATACATTGTTACTCAGCCTATCATACATTTTAAAAAATTAAAATGGTAAAATCAAACCAATTCTTGTCTAAACACCATCTCATTAGGAATACAGAACTAAAGTAAGAAAATAGCATTGACATGTTCAAGTCTTTAAAAAGAACTTCCGAAAATTTGTACTTTAAGGTAATATTAAGAAAATGCAATTGCCTTTCACAAACTAGCATTGCTTTCCTTATGTGAACCATATTCTTAAATTAAGGAAGAACAGCTTCAGAAAATGAAAATGGAGGAGACGCACGTCCTTTCTTTCAAGCACTATCCTATAAAATAAGAAACCATTCTTTGAAGATTTGCACTGTTTGGGCTGCAAATGACAAAATGTGGGCTAACTGAACATTCCCGTACGTTTGCACCAAGAACCAAGATTCAAAGAAATTGCATGCTTCTCTCTTTAATGTAACAGAAAAGCGATATGTTGAAAAGCGATGTCTGTTACTGTTAGAAAATGGGTTTATGGAAGACTAAGCATAATGCACCATGCAATATTTGAAAGTCATAAAAAACCACTTCTATATCTAACAAAAATAGAATAATAAGTACTTTAAAACTAATCTATAGGTTTCAAAATCTTCTCTGCAACAAACTTGCTTCTTGCTTTCTTCCTTCCTTCCTTTCATCATCCTAGCGTGGGTATTATAAGCCAAAGTTGCTTCCATGCTAACCACTTAGCCTGGAACTGCCATTCTTCATTCACTCACAGAGAATCCAAACAGTGTTTTTGCCAAATCATTGCATTCCAATGTTTATGTGTTGTCCTCCCATCTTTTCTTGGGTTTAGTTTATAGAGCTTTTCTCACTCAGCATGCAGCTATCATGACAGACTGTGTCCAGTGTGGACAGGTAAAACACTATTGAAGTTTTGAGGGCTACTGTAATAAAAGTCTCTTTTCCTTGTTGGGATATGGGGGGAGTACTGTATAATGTTTGATGAATATCTCAGATTGGATGGGTCTTTCACTGCAAATTTACAAATTATCCCATTAGCAGTCCCATTGACATCTGTTCAGTTCCTTGCTTCATCTGGACTGTGTGAGTGTCTCCCTTGTGCATACATAGCTTTCTATGCATATGAAGCTTCATTGCATACAACAACTTCCATTTGAAATATGCAGCTCGTTGCCAGAACTCGATCTGTCGCCACAGCTGCATTTGCTCTAAGCTCCTGCACAATCTGGGGTGAGCAGCTACAAAAGAATGGACCCGTGACAAAGACAAAGAGAAAAACACATTAAAAAATAATTAGAAAAACAAAAGATGCATGAAGTTGTTTATGACTGCCGCACTGGTGCAAATCTTGACATTTGCAGCAGAGTAACAATTGCTGTTTAAATATAATGCCTGCTGGGATTGAGATCATTTGCTTTCTGAGGCTGGAAGGAAGAGTCTCAACTGGGAACTCCTCAGGCAAGTAACTAACAAAGAGTATTGTGTAATCCCTCAACAGTCAGATCTGTTCCCGAGTTCTCTCACTGACATTTACAGTTTACACACAGTTGTTAAAATACACGAGCTCATTTTTTAAAATGTTCATTTCATGTTTAAGACTCCACATTGCCTGCAGTGACTGTAACGCCATGAAGCATTGATAAACCATCTTCTAGAGCATATAAACATAGAATTCAGACTAACAGCTTTCGCCTGAAATCTAGAAATTCTTGCCTTTCTACTCCAGAGTTCTATTTATTCCTCTGTCATTCTGGTACACTGGAAGAGGTCACAGTCAAAGTCACAGCAAAGCTGACCAAGAAAGTTTATATAATGCTTCAAACTAATCAGAAGGCTGAGCTTCGGGCCAATCAGAGTACTCGAGATTCCGAGAAGAATAAAGATTAAAAGGTCATCTTCTGCTTCCCTTCTATGCTGGCTGCATAGTTGAAGATTCATCCTGACCTCCAGAGCAAAAGGCAGAGACGTAACGAGTAATTTTGCTGCCTGGAGCACGAGTTATTGGCCGGGCGCCCCCGTGATGTCATCACGTATGTCACGTGACGTGCACGCTCCACCCCTTTTTTGAAATTCACCTTGGCGCGGAAATTAACAATTTTGGGGGGGTTAATCGAAGTGGTTAAACAGACCCTGGCTTTTGGGGGGTATTTCTGCGGTTAAATAAATTGGGGGGTATTTCCGTGGTGAAAGGGCGCCGCGTCTTACTGTAGTAGCTACCTCCTCCGATCTCCCTCCTCCGAATAGTTCCACAGGCGATCTCCTCCACAGGTGACTAGTTCCCACAAGTTGTTCAGTGAAGACACCCCAGTTTGTGTGGCGAGGGGTCGTCACAGCAGGCTTCTAGGCCCCAACGGTAGCCTCTCCTCTGGCGGGCTTCCTCCGTTCCGTCTACAGGGAGGGCGGAGGACCTAGACGGAGGACGACGTTGGCGGCACCTCCCCATTGTTAGCAGCAGAAATACCCTCAGGGAACTGAAGGCAGCGGCGGCGGCTTCACGGTGGGCGAGAGAGACACGGTGGGCGGCAACCTGGGCAGGCCGCCCTGAATTTGTTGCCACCCGGGCGGAGTGCTCAACTCGCTCCACCCAAAATTCGCCTCTGGCAAAAGGGACCTTGTTTTTTTTCTGTGGGTACCTTGTAGAACTTGCAATCAAAGGTTATTGCTATAAAGATTTGTTCTGACACAACTGTCTCCTCGATGGTCAAAACGTTTCTCGAAGTACTCAGTACAGCAAGTCATTTCACTTAAAGTCATTTTGTTTAAAGTCGTTTTGTTTTAAAGTTGATGAGAGAATGCCATAGGAACGTTTACATTTATCAATTAGCCTATGTCAGTGATCTTCAACCTTGGGGTCATGACCCCAAGGTCTGGAGGGTGACATAATCTTTCCCCTTAAGGGGAGTGGCAAGTAAAAAAGGGGGGTTGGACTTACCTGGTGGCAACGGCTCAAGGCTCTGAACAACCAGGGTTCTCGTTGCCATTGACGGGTAAGTCCACCCCCCCATTTTTTTACTTAGTCGGAGGCGGCAGCGGCACAAACCCAGAAGTGCCATCGCCGCTGTCCCCATCATATCGCAAGGACTTACAGCGACTTTTACCTTCAGGTAAAGGTTGAAGATCACTGGCCTATGAAAAAATTGGTTTCGTTATAAGTTGTTTTGCTTAAAGTCACAGTTTCCAAGAAGAACCTATCGACAACGTTAAGTGAGGACTTGCAGTAATCCCTACCCTTCTTGTGCCCCACTTTGCCTGTTCTCAGTCATATGAAACGTTCATAACACCAAGTCATAATTCTGAGCACACAATCTCATGTGTGCCTTTTTTTCTGGAATGTGCACATTCAGGATTGGGTTATAGGCAGCCCTATCTTAATTAAATTCCCACACGGTAATGCAGCGGTGCTGGTGTGGGCTGCACTGCATCTTGTGGAGGAACTTCGGCTGCTGGAGGTCTCGGGGGCAAAGGGACATTTGTCAGGGTCAGCCCCAGCAGCTGCAATGGGTCAACTTGGACCTGTGCCAGCAATATAGCATGCTGGTGCCACTGATCCCCCCCCCTCCCAGGCCCGATCCACCCCTACTCAGTTGCTGGACTCCTCCGACCCGTCCCCTCTCCATTTCCCCCCACCCCTGAGCCAGACTTACCTGCTCCTGTGTGGCACAAGTGGGTTCCGGCCTCCCCACTGGTGCAGCTAGGCCTTGCACTGTCACAAAGTGGTTTATGGTGCTTTTGTGATAGTGTGTGCTGGCAGAACCTGCATTCCACCAGTGCAGGGGGGTGAATAGGATTGGGCCGTTTAATCATGTGGGAGGCATTTCATCCAAACATGCACCCTAAACCTGCTTCCAAAGTAGACCCCCATGTAATTAACAGAACTGGGGATCAAGGAAAGGGGGTCAGGCATATGTGCATTATGAGCATGGCATGCATGACCATGATTGTGTGGGGGCAGTTTAGGCAGGAACTGAACCAGCCCTTTTACACAATGAGCAGAATGCAAGTCCAGGGGAAGTGGGATCAACTTATTGTAATGTTATTTTTTATTTTATATTGATTGCATTTATCATACATTTTTAATTGTGATTGATTGTGAGCTGCCTTATTATAAGGAGAAAAGAGGAATATAAATGTTTTTAAATAAACAAATTACACTGACTTGCACACCCACTGGTCCAGCCTATACCCCATATACGTATTCAGGTGAAGATGTGAAATAGGTTAGTATCATACATCTCACACCCATAAGATCCATAATTAACAAAAATTAAAAGACTTGACAATTTGACAGCCCAATCCTGTCTAGCAGGACGTGGTGGCGCACATAAGGCGCCTGCCACATCCTGTGTAGGATTGGGTCTGCCCAGGCGCAGCTGGTGGCCTCCTTGGGGTAAAGGGATGTTTGTCCTTTTACCCCCAGTAACGGGCCAGCCTTCCCGATGGGCCTACTCAAATGCACGGCAGCAATTTTGCTGACGTACATTTGAGAGGCCCGTTGTAAGGCCCAACAGGTCTGGGAAGGGGGATAGATGGCTGAGGAGGTCTCCGCTGATCCCTCCCCATTCCAGGGCCCAATCCTCCAATCCCACTCTCCCGGAATGCCCCGTTCCACCACCACCTGCCCCTCTGCTGCCCGGCGGGGACTTACCTCTCCGTCGTGGCACTACTGCCTTCTGCGGTGCTGTTGCTGTCTTCTGCAGTGCCAGAGGAGCGGAGCAAGCCTCTCCACCAGTGCGCCACTTACTCTCCGGGTGCAACATGTTTGCGACACCCTAGACCGGTGGAGTGGCTACTCCGCCAATCTGTTCCTAGACAGGATAGCGCCATTATTGTGACAAGTCACAATAAGACGCTATAGGTCAGACACCACAATAAAATTCTGGGTCTCTTAAGGTCCAACAGAACTTTTAATTATTTGTGTTACAACAGATTAACATGGCTATTCTCTGGAATTATTTAATATTCACATTCAGTAGCTTTACATGGCCTGAATGGCTTCAACTTGGTGGGGTGCGGAATCAGGGTCTATTCATTGTAGAAACTTCTCCACTTTTGATTTTATCTGCCCTTCAGAAATACACACACCATGTCTTAAAAGCCAAAGAAAATAACCATTAACACGTTTTATGTCCAAGACATTTATGTTAAATACATTGTGCAATGAAAGGAGGGATATGCCAACAACAATAACTCTTTCTGTGTGTAGGATTCAGTCATCTGTATATTTGTCTTCATAGCAGTTGACAGCAGAAAATCTGTAGCCACCCACACATTCATGTACAAGGAAAACGCCTCAGCTTACATGGTGCAAATAGAATGAATCCATTTTAATACTTGCATTTGACAAGCTACTCAGCCATGTAAATAATAAAAACAAACAATGTATACATCTGGTACTTACAGTGACGCCAAGATTTTGGGGTCTGCTTTTTTTCTTTTTTGTGAAAGGCAATAGGAAACAAAGAACAATACATTTTGTTCTCAGTTTGAGTGCCATGACATAAGTCAAATACAGTAAAATTATATATTTACTCCTACTACTATTACTAGTAGTACTAGTAGTAGTAGTAGTAGCAGCAGCAGCAGCACTGCTTTTAAACTTACGCAGTGCTCTTCCTTCAGGCAGCTGGAGATGGATCATGTTTACAATAAACACAAAGCTACTGCCAAATAATGTCAGAATTTCAGTTCTCCCACTCTGTAATATGCAGAAAAACTTACCTTGTGCCCTGATCTCATCACACAGTGCTTTCCTCCATTCCTGCTCAACATCAGTGATTATGGCTGCTGGACAGTGACTACTAGTAGTAGGGTAATGTATTATATGTTACATAGGGGATGAACTTGGCACATACAGTAGGTGTTGGATTGAGTGGTAACCTGAAGTGCATTACAATGTGTAGCTCCACTTACAGAGCATCTTATGCAGGGTTCCCAGCAAGTTCCCTATCCAGGGACATACAGAATATAAGAGAGTCATGTGCCTTCAGACCATTCTCTGCGCATTTAGACATTGATCACTAATTTATAAATACAAAATTTCCTGCTCCAGTTCCTATGAATGCTATTGCCACATATTAGTATGGTGCAATATCGTTTCACTTGCAGGAGTTCAAGAGGCAGTCACTGGGTGCATTTTCAGTAGCTTTGCAATAGCAGAGTGAATGTAGGTGAAGTTGCAAGGCAGGCACAAGGCGAAGCTGTCACATGACCACTGACCACATTATACATTCTTCACAGACGTGCTCACCCCACATTCTCAACATTCCAGGCTGGTTACTTGTGTAACGTTTCATGCATTATTACATTATTTCTCTTTGCTGTTACCTTATGTTGCCCATGGGAAGAAAATTAAGAAGACTGTGACACTGGAAGCCTCTGTGGTGTGCTAAGTAATTCTGTTGTCTTCAGTAACAATAGAATGCTTACCAGCTCAATACTTTTAAAAGGAGCACTTTTTTTTTTTTACAGAGACCAGATCCAAAGACTCATACAACTAGTTAGGAACAACCTCATACTGAGTTAGATCATTGGCCCATCTGGCTTACACGGGTTGGTAAGCAGCTCTAGTCTGGGTTTTAGGGAGGGGTCTTTTCCAACCCTACCCAGAGCTGCCTGGGATTGAACATGGAATCTTTTGCATGCAGAGCATGTGCTCAATCACTGAACCACAATCCCTCCCTAGAACCCAGTAAGCCTAAAGAGGACTTCAGATGTATAGTTTGGGTCTCCATGCAGCTTTCCATGCTGCATGACAAACATATAATTTTTAAAAGAAGTTTGAATAAGGTATTGGGAGGCGGTCAGTTCTTCAAAGAAAAAAAATCAAATTAGAATCAAATAACTCTTTGGATTCTGGCTACAGGTTCCAAACAACCATGTACAGTACGACTGAAATCTGTTCAATATATGCAAATCCCATTAGGCATGAAGAATGTCAACTTTACTGATTGTAATTAAGGGGCTTTCCTGGGAGTTTTCCCATTGAAAACAACAGGACTTACTTCTGAGTAGACATACATAGGATTGCATCGTTAGTCTTGGAACATTTCATGGATCTAGATAACTGTAAGCACATATTTCTATGCAGAAGGATATTTTATTGGGCTACACTGAATATCTGGTGTGACACCTCTGATCAACAACATTAGGCATGAAAGTTCACATGGAGAAATATGAGCCTTTTGTTCCCACAGCACAGGTGGCTGTTGCTAACTAGAAACCACAGGTACATCAATTAAACCTCCAGAGGTTAGCATATGCAAGAGAAAGAGGGAGCCTCTTATCCAGGTCTTTTATTCACCTGACACAGTTTATAGCAGGTAGTAAATGTGTATTCCTTGTTGGACACTGACTGACCAAGAAAGCAAGAAATGAAAGTAGGCAGATCATTACTTACTCCACTATCAGCGCAATCCTATCCATGTCTACTCAGAACTAAATCCCAATGCGTTCAATGGTACTGTACTTACTCCCAGAAAAATAGTCTAGGATTGCAGCTTACATCAATCAAACCACTGAAGAGCGACTGACAGAAGAAATGTGACAAACATTCATAGCCCAACTGTGTATTTGCAAACACCACTGTGCGGACCTCAAATGTTGACTCTGGTGCCAGCCAGCTGGGCTCCTTCTGTTGATGTTCCCTGTTATTCTACACCAGCAGCTCATAACACAGGAGAAAAAGTTGAATGACTTGGGCCCGGTTTACATCTTCCCAGGTAAGTGTCATCAAGATCTCTCCATGTACCTGAGAAACAAACTGCACATTACGAGGACCACAGTCCTATACACACTTAACCGAGAGCAAGCTCCATTGAGCTTCCTTCCAACTTACTTACTTCCAAGTAAACATGTAATTATTTAGTTAAAAGACTTATATGCTGTCTTTCCTTCCAAATAAAAAGGAGGGAAAAGACAATAATAGTTAGTTAGCAAACTCCATCTTTGCTGTACATGAAACAGCAAAGATGGAGGGAGAAATCAAACTTGTTTAACAGAAGAAACTAACATCCCCTCTGGTCTTTGCCACATGAATCCTTGGCCTTCGTACTGTTTATTAGCCAGCCAGGAAGTCCTCTGTGGTTCTTGGTCCTCTGCGCTTTGCGTCTTCTCAAATGACATGCTCAGAGATCTCAAAAGAGTTTCCAGCAATCCTCAGCTGGAACATAATAAAGAGGAGTACAGCTTCCTTACAACGTGTGATGGCATTATGTTTATCAGCATACAAGATTGCTTTTTATGTATTTGTATTCTGGTGAGAAACTTTGCTATAAAGTATGCCTCATAAAAAAAAATACTGTAAGATTATTGTTTGGTAAGGTACAACACTGTTTACATATGAAATGCTGCACAAGTCAATTGCCAATAAAGAGCAACAAGAGTACAGCAAGGGCTGGAGCACAATTTGCAGCTTGTATATACCGTAGCTATCTTACTCCCCCCCCCCTCTACTTTTGTCTGAGTCCTGAGGAAAAAAAATCACAGGAACGGAAAATGGGATGTTGAGGAGAGTCTTTAGCCTCTCTTCTCCTCTCAGTTTATGTTTCCTCGTGTATCCTTGCTTTTCTCCTTCCCCACACCACTTGCCCTCTCCCACTCATACATCTCTCTCCCACCTTCGTCCCAATCCACCCCCTCAGAAAGAAGGGGAAAAAACCCATAATGAAGTGAAGGAGTGGGTCAAAGAAAACATTCCTGTCTTTTACCCACCCATCCCATCTCCCCACTCATGCTTCCTTGCCCCAGTCTAAGTAAGGAGATCCATGGACACCAGGAGGTGTTTGTGTTGTGCATCTCTTGATGAATCAGGAATCAATAAATCAAGTTGCACATTCCATTGGAAGCAATACAGCACAGATAGACCATCTCAACATTGGAGGTATGTTTAGATGCACATCTAATTTACCCCTTGTTCCCGATTCTGTTTAATCCTGATCCAAGAAGAGATCAATGCACAGAAGCCTGCTTAGATTAGGGATTCTGGCAGTATGGAGCCAACTCTAGAGACAACTGCTGCAGCCTCTTCTTCAACCGTACTTCAAGTGCCGTACTCAAATAGAGGGGTCCCAGGGGCTCCAGACTTCACTCCATAGAACTGGTTCTGGGGACAGACACTGTAGCAAGAGGGTCTCCTCCAATCAGGAACAACCCAATTCAAAAGGTGGGATAGCTGCTGTGGCAGATGGCGCCATGGAGCAAAATCTGGGAAGACCTGCAGCAGCCCCTCTGTTGGAGGGGGCTCAAGCTTCCAAATTCATGTACAGTGGCTACAGTAGTGGCTGTTTAATACCCAGAATGGCTCTTGGGAGAAAAGGAAGAGATGTGTGAGCCTGCTTCCACCGGTTGAATGTTCCGCCATTCAAATGCCAGCCCAATCTCATTGGCCTTGAGGCCACCACGAGCCACTCAAGCCTCTGCAACTCCATTGATACCAAGGTGGTTGTGGTCGGGAAGCTTGTTTCTTTTTGCTTTTCATCCTCAGAAACCATCAAAGAGGCTTGTGCTGACTGGGGTTGGGATAGGAATTGGCCTCAGCGGTTTTCATATGTTTTCCCTAATGGGGCAAATTGCCCCATCCCTAATGGGGCAAAGATTTCTGGGAGCAATCTTCTTCTGACAAATGGTGCAGGAAGAAAGGGTTAAACCTGTCCTCCTCTAGCACCATGAACCAATCGAAACTAACACACACCTGTCTGATTTCTACTAAACTTCAAAGAGGTTTTGCATCTCTCAGGCCTGCACAAGTGAAGCAGTTAACACTGAAGTGACCAAGGTGGAATAAGGCACAGCAGCAGCAACAATTCCAAGTGGAGAATGGGTCAACAGATAGACAGTTAAAGCCAAAACGGAGAGCAAAAGTAGCATGTGATGATGAGACATCCATTTTTCTTTTCAGTTTTGTATGTAACAAAAGTAGACATGGAAAGACACATAAGCCATAAAGAGATTTACTAAAACAAATGTTCTTTCTTTACATATATTAATATAAATTATAGACCAACAATCCAAAAAGTCTTCTCGTCAAGAAATATAAAGCTCTCTCTGTACAGGTTTATTTTGCAAAAATAAAGTGCTTGCATAGATTTGAGAGGACAGTCTTTAGAGGTGTCAGCATTGGTCATATGCTATACAAAACTGATGTTTACCAAATTCTTCAGCAATATTGGAAATCCTTTGGTTATCTTCTATGTAATACAAACAAATAAAAATACACAGATTGGAAGGAGAGGTGCTATGGGGACAACTATGTAGAACTATTCCAGCCACCCGGAATTTGAAAGAAAGAAAAACAGTGGCCTAGTTGTGAAAATGGGAACTCTGGGTGTACCCTGTTGCAAAATTCCACCTTTCATTCAGCTACAGAAATTCTGAAAGATGTCAGCTCCCTCAAGCCAGTTTCGGAAGCAACCGAGGCCTCTCTCCCGTATCTGTTTTCTTCCTTTATCAGTAATGACTTCTCCAGTTTGTTTAACAATTACCAGCTTAGGAATGGCTGTGATATTGTACTTCTTCTTCAACTCACTGCAACGAAAAAGAGGAGGAACCCTAAACATACAACCAAGCACACTGGATCAAAAGTAATGAATTTGAAAACAAATCTTATGTTTTATTTTAAAAAAATGTGCACAGGATTTTGTTTAAAAAAATTTAAATATAGGAATGATCCCCCCCCCTAAAATAACTTAGTTTAAACTTAGTTTCTGAAAATAATTTAGTTTAAAACAAAACCTGAGTTTAACACAAACAAGAAAATAGTTTAAAGCCTACTTGGAATCCATGACCAAGGAGCTTGAGTGAAAGGAAAAAAGAACAATAGCGTATCTGTGACTATAGTTTTCAGTGGTCATCTGCGCAGACAGAGAGTAGAGCTCTGGACATATGCAGAGCTAGACTTTCTAGAGCTTTGTGGAGCATTCTGCCTCTGCTCTAGAATGGGCAAAACCATGTGTGCCTTGAGGGTGGGAAGAATGCCCAATCTCTCAGTTCTACTGAGGACTGCCCCATAAGTTCAAAATGTAGTATCCACAAGAAGACCTGCATAGGGGGGTGGTCAGGTGTGTTGGGTGTCTGCACTGATGACCACGCGAAGAACTATAGTGACAGGTAAGTGACCTTTCCTCCTTCTTCATTGCTTCTGAGCAGTCACACGTAGCAGAGACTAGTGAGCTCTTCCCCTTACTGGAAGTGGGTGCAGGTCAAATCAGGAGAAGAACAGTGCATCCAAATAAGGCATTAGTTCTCAACTTTGTGTCCAGGGCACAGTGCTTGTCAATGACACAGACCACAGTCAATTACATAGACCACATTGCTGTTCTGCAGAGCTCTGGGAGTGGAACGCATCTCAGGCTCATGGTGATGATGATGATGAAACTGCTATGGCAGAGTGGGCTTGCCCCATTGAAGAAACTGACTTCCTATCCTCCACCAGGTGGTCTGGTGATGCCTCTGAAAACATGATAGATTGGAAAGTCTCCAACTCTGATTCTGGTTCCACCGCTGATTCAGAAGGAAGGGCTGACTCCCAGAGCACTACCTTGAAATGCAGCTGCCTGTTCTTCCCAATCCGCCTTGAAAGTTTTTTGCTGTAGATGCAGGAGTCCACAACATGACTCTCTCCCAAACAGAGGAGGCAAGTGTTACACCCCTACTAGAGGCGTTACACCCCTACTAGATTACTGCAATGTTCTCTACATGGGGCTGTCCTTGGAGACCATTGGGAAACTTCAGCTTATGCAGAATGCTGCTGCATAATTACTAACCAGCATCAGGTGAGTGAAGCATTTTATGCCTGTGTGGTTCTGTCTGAATGGATAACTTATACATTTCTGGGTGCATTTCAACGTGCTGGTTTTAACCCTAAGCAGCCTGGGACCTCCTGCCACATAAAACTGCCCATCCTCAGAGCTCTTCAGGGAGGGCCCTTGTACATGCACTGCCACTGACAGAACTACATCTGGTGGTGATCTGTGCAAGAGCTTTCTCTGTGGTGGTGACCAGACTATGGAACTCCTCTGTAGGAGATGAGGTCAGTGTGCCTTCACTGACGCAGTTTCAGTGCCAGCTGAAAACCTTTTTATTTCAGTAGAACTTCCCCTTTTGACTGTGGTGCTGGTTTGGGGATTCTAACGGATACTTCTGGTCTGCTTCGGGTATTGTTGATTTATTTATTGCGGTTGTATTTTCAGTGATTGTATTGTTGCCTTTAAACGTTGCGCTGTTAGTCACCTTAGAATGCCTCTGTAATAGGAGGGGAAAGTGCGGGATATAAATTTTAAAAATAAATATAAGCCATTGAGCGATGAAGACAAAGGGAAACATTCCTTATGATGCTTCCTTCAGCGACGATCAAAACGGAACTGAGAGATGGGGCGTTCTTCCTGTCCTTGCGGCATATGGGGTCTATATGGGGCTTCTTCCACTTGAGAGCTGGGGCAGAACACTCAACAAAGCTTTGGAAGCTTCCAAAGTCAGCTCTGCACATGTATACAACTTCATTACGTGTGACTGCACAAAAACTACAAAGAAGGATATCTGATTTTTGAAATCAAACATTGTAAATAAGGCACAATTATTTTGTTCATATGATTATCTAAATCATACCTTCAATTGTCAAGAAAGCGCCATGGCATGCCCACAGGCTTGCACACAGTTTTCCTCCTCCTCCATGTGTGAGGAATGGAGAGTGAAAGCTTGTACTTTCCGTTTTGAATAAACCAGAGTTTCCCATTACATCCCAACTCAGGAAACTGTGGTTTGTTCACAAATCAGGCTCTGAAACCACCGTGGGTAGAATGAACAAAGATTTTGGATTATACTCCTGGGGAGCATAAAGATATATTTAATTGCAAAATAGTACAAGTGGTGTACATGAGGTGAATGGTGAGGGAACAAAATATTGCACCAAAATAGCCCATGTATGTCAGCACAGAGAGAAACACTTGTATCTGTACTATTATGGAAGCAGCACTGGCTCCATTCTTCAGGATACGCTTGTCTGGCTGCCGGGTCACATGTTGGATAACCACCCAAGGTGGAGCAACCAACATGTGCAGTTTCCCTAAGATACCTGTACTAGTATACAGGATTGTACTGTACTCAGGACTGTATGTCATATGAGAAATAGTCACTTTATACAACATGGAGATCAGCATGAATTCTTGCCCTCCCCAGTCTCTGAAGAAGAGCACGAAACATCTTTTCCTGATGTGTCTTACTTTGTGCCTTCTTTGTTCGCTATGAAAAATGACATGGCACCATGATTATTAACAATGGATAGACAGTGTGAAAGAGTTTGCTCCCTATAGCGAAGAACTATTATCTCTGTGTGTGTGTGGGGGGGATAGTGCGTGAGGCAAATCCAGGTTGAACAAGTTCTACATGAAGGTTGGACTTGTAATGGCAAACTGTTACAGACACACACACGACACGATTTCAATTTCTGATGATGCAGGTAACAATCAGGAATGGGGTACAATTTGCTACTTGCTGCTCCTACTCAATTTGTCTTATTCTGTTTGCTTTGCCTCATTTTGTTTGCCCACCTCCCTTTCTGCTGAGACTGAAAGTGGATCTTGAAAGCACCAACTGTAAAATGAAGCTGATGCAAATCAGGTGACTGGGAATAACTTGTTGTTGTCGGCAGCCCTGGGAAAGGCCTATATGGAGGCGCACATTTACCCCAGAGAGATTTTAAAAGAAAAACTAAGTTTGCTTGAGCATCGCAGTTCAAGATGAAACCAACTTCACTCCCTGAATATAGAAAGCCTATGTGGTAGAAAAGAATGATCCTTGGTGACCTGCCCAATTGTTAAGATAATCATCAGAGGCCCTTCTCCAGATGCAGAGGGTGCACAGCTCAATGGTAGAGCATGCTTTGCATGGAGAAGGTCCCAGGTTCAATCCCCTGTAGCTCCAAGTAGGACTAGGACAATCTCTTGTCTGAAACCCTGGAAAGTCTCTGTAGATAAATGTTGACAGTACAATCGTAGGCTGGCATGTCTGCTCAGGAGTGAGTCTCACTGGATCCAGGTAAGTATACACAGGATCGCAGCCTGGTGGACCAATGGTCTGACTTGGTATCAGGCAGCTACCTATGTGTCGCCCATCAGAGATCGGGGCAAGGATATCCTTTTCAGTGGTAGTGTCCTATTTATGGAATACTCTCCCCAAGGAAGCTCACTGGCTGTCAGCACCCCTCCTGGCCAATCCCAACACCATTCCTGCCTTGCAGGGACAACCCTCCTGCATTGGGACCTCTGCCAGTGATAGTTGGACCTCAAAGAGGGGACAGATTTTGTCCCTACAGAAACACTATATCCAGGCGCCTGTGCAACTCCCACATTTCAGTTACATCTGATGATACTGCCTGACACCACGCTTCGAAGCAAGATAAGTGGGCCAAAAGCAAACACACTCCCTGGGGGGGGGCAGCTGCAGCGGGGGGGGGCGGCAGCTGCAGCGGGGGGGATATTAAGAAAAAAACCCAAGAAAGTGATTAAAAAACAGGAAAAAACCTGAAAAAAACGGAACTTTTACGGAGGCCTGCGCCCTACGCCCTGGGGCCCACCGCCCCATATCAGGCGATGCTTCTGCCTCCCCCCCATGGCCATGTTGAAACAAACATGCTGGGAGCCCTGCTGCTCCTCTCTCTGCTCCCCTCCCCTCCCCTGTTTGCCTGCCCAGCTGCTTTCTTAAAGAGCCAGGCAAATGGGATTCCTACTTCCGGGGTTAGCCACCCACGTTGAGGCAACTCTATGGGTGGCTAATCTGGGGGGGGGGAAGGGGCAACTGTACACTGATGTACATGTGCATGCGCTGTCAGTGTTGAACCAGGAAAAGAGATCTTGAGGTCATGATGGACAGCTCAAGGAAACATCAACCCAAAGTGCAGTAGCTGTAAAGAGGGCCACTTTCATGCTGAATATAGGTCTATTAATGGCTACTAATCATGACAGGTGTATCATCCTGCCTCCAGGTTCAGTGGCAGTAGGCCTCTGGTCGCCAGTTGTACAGGAGCAATAGGGGGAGAGAGGTATGCCTTTTGCTCCTGGTTATGGGGTTCCCAAAGGCAGCTGGCGGGAAAAGTCCAGTAACTAACATTAACACATTCCTATCCACATGGCTACACTATTTTGTGAAGTTTTCCTTCTTTCCAGATATTAAACAAACAAAAAACAAGCAGCACATCGATAGGACCACCACAGCATACCAGATCTGTCCCATGAAGCAAAGCTACCTCACTCCTATCTGTGGGGACAGACAGTATATTTGCAGCATTACTAACCCAAATTCAGTTTTTAGAAGAAAATCTGCAAACCTGTTATTCTAGACAGCTATAGTACTCACTTGATGTAAATCCCACTTAATCTCTCTCTCTCTCCCGTACTTCTACGAGTTCGTTCGTGCGGTGTTTGTAGAGAATACGGTGTTTGGAATTGGAGCGGGACGGGTCACCCTCTGCGTCAGCCTGCCATGAGAAAGGGTCCCCCAGGAGGACTGCACGGACGGCCCGCCAGGCTCACGGCTCAGGCTGATCTACACGACAGCGTCGCGGAGCGTTTTTGTAATCCGGCGGAGCCGCCGGACCTCCGCCCCACTGCCGCGTACTCCAAGTCAAGTGCTCTATTTTTTTGGAGGCGTACGGCAGAGCTTGGAGGTGGCTCGCGGAGCTGCTGCAGCCTACCAATAACAGAGAGGGGGGGGAAGAGAGCTACCAATCACAACGGCGCGTTCTTAGGAAGGCGGGACAACATGAGGGGTAACATGCTTGAAGACACTCCCCCGCTTCCAGCGTGGAGGCGCCGGGCAGAGGCGACGGCGGAGCCCCTCCGCCGTCGTGTAGATCAGCCTACAAGATCACAGCTCACGCGTCATAGGGCAGATGGCCGGCCGGCCTCTCCGCCACACTACTACTTACTGCTTAAAGGGGTCGTGGAAGGGCAGCGCCAGCCAGTCCCCGTGCATGTCGTGCATGTACTCCACCATCTCCTCGGGACTGCGGTCGGAGGAGACGAAGACGATCTCGAAAGAGGCCGGCGGGTGCGTCTCCTCTACCAACGCGCTGTAGAAGTCGCTCAGGATGGGGGTGAAATCCCGGCAGAGAGAGCACCAGGCGGCGGAGAAGTACAAGCCGACGATCTTGTTCTGCAACGCTTCCTCGGGGTCCACCGCCTGCCCGTCCTTGTTCAGGAGGACCCGCCCGCTGAACACGTCCACCATCCTGACCAGAAGTGGGGACGCGCGCGCGACACACGCCTTTCAAGCGGATCGGCTTGGGGAGGGTCTTTTACTCTCCTCCCTCACCCCCGATCGCCCAAAAATCCCAGCCTGCGGCGGGGTGGAGAGGAGAGCCACGTGGCTGATGGAGGGAATGGAGCTGACCCCACCCCCAGAGCACCAGGAGCGCTCTCAGTCTCACAACTTGTCCGCTCCGCCGCAGCCACGTACAGTCCGAAACAGAAAAAGCAAAATCGTGCTTAATGCCCTGGATTCTAATGAAACGAGCGTCCTTCCTCCTCCGGGCGCGCTGATGCCTTTTGAGCGGACCCGGGGCGGGGCAGAAACAGCGACAGGTGCAGAGTGGAGATCGCAATCCAAAACTTCCCCGAGCAAAAAAGAAAAGAAAGCCAATCTCTTCGGTGTGCCCGTAGAAGAAGAGAGCAGAGACCCAAGGCTGGTGGTGTGTGGTTGTGTGAGAGCCAAGGAGGAAGGAAAGCGGGGCTCGAGGTCATTCAGTCCTCTGCGCGGGAGGAAAGTGCCCGGAGGCTCAGGACGAAGCCTTTGTTTGCCAAGGCTGTAAATGGATTCAGACAGCTCAGCTAAAAATAGCCCTCGCGAGGCGCCCGGGAGACGATTTGGAAGGCGCGGGCTCTTGCTCTACCGGCGCAGCGGGGCGTGGCTGTATCTCTTTGCATCTGGTCCTAGCAACAGGTTTGCAAAGCTGCCTCCAGCTCAGAAGCACCAGGCGGACGCAAGACAGAAACGCTCCTGCAGTCCTGCGAGAGGAAAAAGGAAATTCAAAACGGGGCTTCTTGCGAAGGAGTCTCGGGTGCCCTACTAGGTGCAACAACCGGGACGCGGAACCCCCCCCCCCCCCCGGTTTAATGTCTGCTCAGACCGGAACTCTTCAGAATGGAAGCTAAGGGGGCCGAGGCGGCGGCGGCGGCGAGGAGGAAAGAGATGTTGCTGGGCAGTGCACAGTGGAAACACCCCGTCCCCAGATGTCGGTTTGTAATAATTTCAAGATGGAGCTGCTGACGATTTGTTAAAACACGTTTGGACACACCACCAGGCCACTCCTGAGTCCAACTGAGGCTGTTGCCTCAGGCAGCAGGTGGAGGGGGTGCAACAGTCTCCATCAGATCCCACTCACTTCCACTGCTCCTCCTTCCACTCCCCGGCTTGGAACAGAAGAGCACCTTTAATATTCTGGCGCTGGCCCACCATTCTCCTCTCCTCAGGACTTTGCCCCCCCCTTCCTTTTCCAGTTTAGGGAGTGGAAGGGTTGGCCCAGGACCAGGTAAGGGCAGGGGGTGCATGTAGCATGCTGCCTCAGGATTTGCAAATTCCTTGGCTGGCTCTAAATGTAGGTCATTAAAAATGTTAATTCATTATAAATTAAAAGGCCACAATCCTTTAATACCTTTATTAGGACTTAAAAAACTTTGAGTCCCTTTGGGCCAGGGAACCACTTTATCATAATCAGCAGCTATTTAAAGTACTTTGAGAACTCTTACTAAAAATGGTTTGTAAATACAATGGCTCCCCAACTTACAGATGTCTGTCTTATGGACATCCAATTTATGGGTGGCTGCATTGGCACTTTTGCACAGGCATGGTACATCGTTTATGGTGTGTTTGTGCTGGCGTGATAGTACTGTACTTGGTCAGCAAGAGCCTGCTGTTTTGAGCTTCCGGCTTCTGGACAGACATCCAGAATGGAACTGGTGCAGGTGTTAAGGACTTGGTGTATTGAGGAGGAGGTGGAGGAGAAGAAGCCACCAACCAAAAAGGACACACAACATTGAGCAGCAAGCTCCTGATGGACTGTGTTTGATCCCAAGAAGATCTCAGGTCGCCCCTCCAAGGGCATTGGGACGAAGAAGCAATGTCTTCTCTCTTGATATAAAGGCCAGCTGTTAGTCAGATTTACAGTGCAATACTGTGCAAATTGCCGCAGCCATCCTAAATGGCTGGCTGTTGCATTCTACACAGGATGCGTGCCGTATTGGCACGGCCTGGGCTCACCTCAGGCGAAGGGTACATTTGTCCCCTTCCCCCGGTGTAAGTGCCAGAGGCCCCAATGGGCCTCCTCGGATGCGCACCAGCTCATTAGCTGGCTTGCGGGGAGGCCGTGTAAGGTTGGCCTAGCCTGGGAAAGGGCATTGGATATCAGCGCACCCCAGTGCCAATATCCCCGCCCCCTCCCAGGCCAGGCCAGCCAGTGGCCCCCTCCCTCACCACCCCAGCCCACACGCCCCTGCGCAGACCAGCGTGGCCCTTACCTGCATCGACCAGCACAGGTCCAGGTAGGTGGTGGAGTAAGCAGTGCCTGCCTCCATGCTGGCGCCGCTTATTCCAGAGGAGCCACAAAAGTGCTTTACACCACTTTTGCGATTCCTGAGGCCGGCGGAGCAAGAGCTTCACCTGCCTAAAGTTAGGCAGGATCAGGCTGCCCATCCCAGTTCTCTTCAGTTGCTGAAAGGAACAAAAAGTGGGACTTTTTGTTTTGGGGAAATTTCTCAGAAGAAAAGAAATTGCAGTCTGGTTTTGTCGGTTTCAGAATAGCTATGCTTTTCAGTTCCTGTATCTGCCTGCAAGCAAGCTGTCCAGCCGACTCTCCAGCAGGCTGATTTCAAGCAAAAGCAAAGGGTGGGGGGGGGGGAGACACAGTGGTGCTGGGCATGGTCTGCTGTTTCTCAACCTTTTGAGATGGAATATGGGAGGTTTTCTACAGATTCAATGAGGCTAACCTGCAAGGTGCAAGACAGATACGAGTTTGCACCAAGGCTAATGGAATAAAGAAAAAAATGGCTGTTCTTCCCTTAAAAAAATAGCATTTACGCAGATTTCTGTCTCTAGCACTAAATGAAAGATATGGGTCCCTTGAAGGCAGACAGCAGAAGTAAAACATTAAATTAAACAACAACAACAACATGGAAATCTGGCCAAAGTTAACCACTTTTAAAAATCTCATTTATTTTAGTGAGAGAGACTTGAATATGCACTGAAACAACTGAGGTTTTAATATGTATAGGCCAGAATTGTCTGTCCACACAAACTGTGTCCCAGTTTACATGAAAATCTAACGATGGTACTGTAGTTATAGTAATATGAAGCCTTGTGTGCTCCCCCCCCCCTACTTTTTATATGCCTGGAAGAGATTGGAAGTTTCTATTTTTACTTTTGAACTAGTCACAGTTCCCCATTATGAACCTAGCATTAAGTTGGGGAATGGTGGGTTTTTCAAACTATGGATAGTTAAAAACAAACCAAAAGCAAGCCATAATCATACTTAGCATTTGTATAGCACTTCACATGAATTATCTTGATGTAATCCTTACAATAACTCTCTAACAGCCCAAATCTACGTGAAGATCGGCCGGCCGGCTGTGGCCATCTGCTCGATCCAGTGCTCCGCTACAGGCAGCCTGCAGCAGGCAGCCCATGGCAGAAAGTCTACTCGAGGAAGGGGATGCTCGTCCCCTTCCCCGAGTGTAACGGTGGCTGGGGCCGGTAGGCCTCCTCCGATTTCTGCCTCCTCTTTTAACAGCCTAGCTGTGTAACAGCCTAGCCGCCATGCGAAGCCTGGCGGGGACCGGGATATGGCGGACGCCATGCCCCTGCCCCCACCCAGGGCGGCTGGGCCTATGGCTGCCCTCCCGGCTCTACCATCCCTTCCCCCCGTCCGCTGGGACCCACACTTACCTGGGTCCAGCGGTGGTCTGAGAGTTCTGGCGGCGGAGCTGGGAAGGCTGGCCTTGCGCCAGCCTTCCTGGCTCTAAAGTAGTTCGCAAACGTGCCGTTTGCACAGGATTGCGCAGTAAGGCAGTGATCTTCAACGACCCAAAGGTAAAGGTCGCTGTAAGTCATTGCGATTCGGCGGTGAAGGCAATTCCAGGTTTGTGCCACCAGTAAGTAAAAAAAGGGGGTTGGACTTACCTGTCTGCGGCACCGGGAAGAACCCACGTTGTACAGCATCTCCAGCTGCCACCACCGACAGGTAATTCACCCCTTTTTTTACTTAGTTGGCAGTGGCGGGAACTCAGCAGTGATGTCGCCGCCATCCTGACTTCACTGCCAAGTCGCCACTCCCCTTAAGGAAAAGACATCTCCTGCTGGACCTTGGAGTTGTGACCCCAAGGTTGAAGATCACTGCACTAAGGTATTATTATCTCCAAATTTCAGATGCAGGGCTCAGACAGAATGACTTGCTTAATGCTACCTAGTAGTTAGATCATGGCAGAAATGGTATTTGAACCAAGAATGTCCTGATTTGAAGCACAGTCTGTTAGCCATTGTTAACTATATTTCTACAAACCGCAGTTCCTCAAGTTGAATAAAAGGGAACTGTGGTTAACTTCAATGCAAACATTTTTACAGCACAATCCTGTGTAACTCTTGCACCGGTGTAACAGTAGATCCACTTATGCACTTATGCCAGTGTAACTTGCTGTATGCCGACATACACAGGACGAACACCAGCATAACCCCCCTCGGACGCCGCGCATGCGCAGTTCGGATGCAGGACAGACGCCAGCACAACTTTGCTGGTGTAGGAGGCATTCCGGGGGCATTCAGACACCCCCGGAATGCCCCCTGCGCTGGTGGAGTTGCGCTGGAGTCCATCCTGCATCCGAACTGCGCATGCGCGCATACAAGTGCTTGCACACAAGTCTGGATTCTGAGTGGTAATTATATAAAACACGGATGGCATTGTTTTATTTAACGTACAGGATTCCCAAAGCAGCATTCAGGTCTGTATGTTTAACTGAAAATACCTAGTAACAAGACAAATGTCAAAGTGACATATTCTGTTTCTTTCACAGGAAAATTGAACAGTACAGGCTTGTGCTCCGTTTCTGAGAAAGAGCCAATCAAGCCACATCACAAAAGTGGATGGGGATGATGACAGCTGAGGACAGTGACAAATGTGTTTCATAGGAATCAAATAGTCTTAATTCTGATGATAACCTCAGAGCAGATTTTTCAAGGGAAGACTTAGGATTTATAACTTACCTTTGAGAACCAGATAATTGTACCTTGACTACAGATGCTTTTAATCTTGCATAGTGCAGCGTCAATGATCATCAACAGTTCTGTTGCAAAAGATTCAGAATCCTATTTAATCAAATATTCCAGTTGCTCATCTCAATACATTTAAAGCTGTGTGCCCTATTGAAGACCACCAGTGGCCAGCCTGAATTCTTAAGGTATATTTATGCTACAGTTTTCAACTAATTAAATTGCTGTAACTCTCTCCAAAGGCATTATGGGCCTTTTAATATTGTGAGTACAGGACTTTTAAAGATGCCTCAACCTCTTCAAATATCTGTAGTTACCAGGGTTCATTGGTTGGGAGTCATGAGCTGTTGAAACAAGTTTCAAACTGGTTAAATGTATAGTTCAGACAGCCCCTTAGAGAATGCAAATGTCTACTTCATATGCCAGATCTGTTTCAGACTAGATGGTTTTAGACTCATCATTTTAGAAGCAAACCCCTATCTAGGATTCCATCTGAATCTGGATATGAAAGTCTGATTCAAATGGAATAAAAAATGGTGTGCATTAATTATGGCGGTGTCACCAAAAACCTTAACCCTGGTTGAGGCTGACAAGGGACATTAGTGCTCACAAAAAGAGAGAGTCTGGAGAGGGGGCGAGGAGGAAGCATGGAATTTCATGATCCTTAGTCATGATAGGTACAGGTACATTAGAGCCCAATTCAGGCATTCTAAAATGGAATAGAACACCTGCAAGAGCTCATCAGCAAGCCCTGCCCCCACTCTCCAGTTACAATATTTGCCTGCAGAGACAGAAACTGTACCCAGAGAGAAATCCTCCCTATGATTAAGGGTACTGGGCACACTGTGAATAAAGAAATTTAGTCATGACTAAGTTCTATTGAAATTAATCATGACTCATCTCTTTGTCAGTAGTGCATACTCATGAATTCCGCGACCGCTGTATTCTTTAAGCTGCTCAGCCATACAGATCAAAGTCCTCCAAAGCTGAGCTCTGCGCAGCTCAGAGTTCGGTGTTCCCAGAAGTCCAGAGATGACATTTGATGTCATCACTGTGCATCTGGAAACAGCAAGGAGCTGCCATGTAGCATGTGAAGGGGTTCACATGCTGGCGTGATCCCCTTAACCGGAATATAGGACACAACCCTATGCCTTATTCCATTTTGAAAATATGGCAGTTTTTTTTTTTTTTTTAGGTACAGACTACCAAAGACCTTGATATTAGGAAAAAACATTGCTGCAAGATTGCAGTTTTGCGTAAGTGTACAGTTGGAGCTTTATCCACGTTTTTTCTATCCACGGATTTGATTCAACACTGGTGGAAAAACTGGAAGAGGGAGTCTAACCGTGCCACATTGCCTCTTTTCAGCTTTGTCAGGGGCCTGCCAGCCGCTTTCCACCTCCTGCGCACATCCAAACCGCTGAAAAACAACAACCACTAGGAATCTGTCAGGGGCCTTCCGGCTGCTTCCCAACATGTTTAAACTGCTGAAAAAAGAAAAAAAATAATGCAACCAGGAGTCTGGAGCTATCTACAGGTTGTTTCTGGTAGCAGTTTTTTTTCTTTTTTCCAGTCAGTTTAAACAAACTCTGGAGGAGGGAAGCGTGCTGAAGATGCTGGAAAAGAGGTAATGTGGCACTGCTCCCCAACCCGGTTTTCATTGTTTTTTTTTAATCCACTGGGGTTCCGGGAGCAGAATCCCTTTGGATAAAAAGGTCCGACTAGTATACTAAAATGTAGAAAATGGATTTAGGACTGCTGAGGTGCACCAAAATTTGGCTACTGATGAAGTTTTTGAGGAAACAAATTCATCAACTGGTGATCTGTCAGTCATTTTGTTCAGCCTTCATTAAATGTTACGGTCTTCTAGACTTACAGTATTTTTACTTGAACCACCGTGAGGTTGGGGCACAGGCTTTTAGAACATAGGAAGTTGCCTTACACTGAGTCAGACCATTGGCCTATCTAGCTCAGTATTGTTAACATTGACTGGTATCAGCTGTCCAGGTTGTCACCTCAGGGAATTCTTCTCTTTCCCCCCCTTGAGCTACCACAGAACCTGGGAGCTTCTGCAGGAAAAGTCTGCACTGTATTGTACTACTGAGCTACAGCCCTGATCAGGGAACTCATGGAGTTGGGTATTTGACTGATTTGAATCATCTGCCTCTCATGGCTTTTATTTAATTTTAAAACACACTCACAAAGTGGACAACTGCATTTTTAATGTAACACATAGTATAGCCTTAGACTTTATGTATAAAAACTCAGCTCATCCCATTTTTTATCTCATTTTAATTACCATTATCATAATCTCTGGTAGTTTTGACCTCTTGGGTTAAAGTGTGTGTGTGTAACAACCTTTCCTTTTTTTTCTTGGCATTTAATCCAGTGCCATATGAACCACAGTACCAAATTTGCAGACTATATATATAAATGCATGGACAATGTAGAGTTCCCAGCAATCCATTAGCACACCTCAGACATTTTTCCGCCTGTTGTACCCATTGACCCTGTTTGACTTCAGTAGAACCCCCCTGGTCCTTGAGGATTTTGGCATGATCCTGAACAGTACCAATAATGCACAGAGAAAAGGCTGTAGCATCTTGGAGATATGGCTCTTTTGTTAATTGCAAACAGTGCTTGTGCATATGCTGTTTCTTTAAAGCCTGGGGGGGGGGGTGCTAGAGGTAGTTCTATAAGCCTCTCTGAGGTTTATCATCATGCTGCTATTTATACAGAGTTTCTGATCCTTTCTCTTGGGAGCAAATTAGCTTTAGCACGAGACTGAGGTGACATTCCCTGTCGGAAAGCTGGTTAACGCTGCTTGGTGATTACCAACTGTCTGCTTTCAGAACCCTGAAGCTGGTGTATAGCCATCATGACATGGATAGGCCTGTCCTCCATTAGACTAATCCCCTTTTAAAGTCATGCAAGTTAGTGGCCATCGGTGTATCTTGGGGCAATAAATTCCACCCTCCTTTTGTCAGTCACTGATTTCTCACAAAGTATTTTCATTGGAAGTCCCCTGCTTTTGTACTGTGAGAAAAACCTCCCTCCCTCTTTTAGAAATCGCAATCATATCCCTCCTTTACCCTTTGTCCAAGCTAAGAAGCCCCAAACATATAAAGCCTAGACTGAGAACAGTAAAGTTGCTCCTTTCATTAAAGGAAGAATTTACTAGGAAATAATAGAATTCAGGCACTCTAGAACTACATTTCAAGCCAGCTTCCAGCAAAGGAATTGCAAACCACACCTAAATCCCAGGATTTGAGTGGGCATTTCTTTCTGATGAATTCCTAAATGCAGTAAATAAATAAATCCAGACTAACATTTGCTCAGGAAATGTGCACATTTCAGGTACTAATTTGTCTATACTTTCCACAGGGTGCAGGGACTTCCTCCCATTACTGGGAGCCTACCCTTTACTATAGCTAAGCCTAAGAGGAGTAACTGGAGGTTCTACAGCAGTTGTTTCCAAGCCCAGGGTTATGTGGATGGTCCCAAGGGTTGTGGGAAGGTGTGGTGCTGGCTGAGCGCATGCCACAACACTGAATGCAGACCACCTGAGATGGGCTGGGGTGCCTGGGCAGCAGAAGGGGAAGAGGTGCAGAAGAGAACCTGGGAGAGTGGATTGCTGGGGGCTGAGAGAGAAGGACAAGATGAGGCTGCCAGTGGACAAAGACTGGAAATAGCAGGGAAAGGGAGATGGGCTACTGAAAGGGTGAGGACACCCTGGCAAAAGGATTAAGCCAGTGGTCACAACCCAGGAGTTGCAACCCAAATTATTAACATGTACCAACTCCATGGGTTACTGGACTGGGAGAAAAACGGTATTTAGGGTTGCTGTCAAAAAGTTTGGGAAACACTGTTCTACAGCTTGTACAATCCATGTCATTTTTTCCAAGGACACCTTCCACACTTTGGGTTGTGCACTATATCATGGTGCCCACTAATCACATTATTAAGAATATACCATACCTTTTCAACCAGAAGTTGTTCAAAGTAATTTCCATAGCAAAATTATATACCGTGCACCCTTTGTATTCACTGGTTCAGGACCCGCAGATTTGTTACACCACGCTAAAACTCCTGTTTAAAGAAAAAAAGCCCCCCCCCAAAGGCCGTTTGACCTTTTAAACCATTTTACCTTTTAAACGTCCGACTGCTGCATTTTCAAGCCTCCATGAGGTTTCTTGAAGCTTCACGACCCACTTCCGGGTCGCACAAAGTGTCATTCTGGGACAATGCAGGGTGCATTCTGGGACAAGGTTGGGGGAGGGAAGAGCCTTCACACGACCCGGAAGTGGGTTGTGAAGCTTCAAAGCTTCAAAAAGCTTCGTGGAGGCTTGAAAATGCAGCGATTTTGGCGTTTAAAAAGATAAAACAACGCTTTGGGGGCTGTTCCGTAACAGACCGCTGTGGATAGTGAGGTTCCACTGTATAGGGGCTGGGGAAAGCTTTTGAACGAATGGGCTCTGCACCAAAGGCTTAGCCTTAGTAGGTTTTTGTTACAAACTACAGTAGGGCTCTCATATCCGCTATCTGTGGATTCACTTATCCACAGTTCTCAGCACACACCCCTGCGGCCATTACCTTCGTTATGTTTCTAATGCTGGCACCAAGCAAGCACATCTTTCTTTAACAAAACGCTATATAAGCCAGCATGGCTTATAGCACAGAGCAGGCAAACAGCCTGAATACTGGAGAGGCTCCTGAACGTTAACAGGAAGAAGAAATGGCCGCGGGTTTGCTCTTCTGCAGTTTCAGTTAACAGCGGTGAGAGCTGGAACCCATCCCTTGTTGATATGGGTGCCCTACTGCATGCACTTTTGGTACACAATCACACAAACAGGTTCTATCTATAGCATAATGGCACAGTGAACCAACACGCAAGCCTTCCCAAATTAAAGTCACTTTAGTCACTGAAAAATAATCTCTAATAGTTGTACATTTGGTACAGATAACTTATTTCATTTGTTGCTCTATTTGGAGAACTGCACCTTTTAGACAAGGTAAGAATGAGCCATAACGTTCCAGATATTCAACTTTACTAAAAGGAGACAAAATCCACAAGCATTTTCCAAAGGGGAAACAATTACAGTTAACCTTTGATATAAGAAGAATCTGCTTTTACAAATATTTCTTTCAAGTGTGGTTTTGTTAACATCCTTATCTGTTTCCCACATGTTGAGATTAGGGATTTCCTTCTGATAAATAGTACAGAAACATGTTAGCATCACAGAATGCATTAGATAAAAGGGAAATCAATAGCAAAGGCAGCTGAATCCGTCGACTTAAGAAATAAAGCCCACTGAATGATAATTTCTTATTACTCCTCTTTAGTTTCCAGAATACTTTACCTAAATAAATTAAACCTATATAAAATGTCTTTAGTCGCCATTAGATCTAACCAACATGCTAAATGAAATCATTTGGGGCAATTACAAGACTACATAAATGCTTTACACATAGTAAAAGTGTTTAAGCAGACACAGAATCCAGAAAAATGTGTTCATGTTGCAATGACAACCGGGGCTCATGTCTTGAGAACTTATACAAGTTAAAAAAACCCTATAAATGCTAACTGTTAGACCACAAAATCTCTTTAAAAGCCTGCCAAAAGAAGTTGATTTTATCTAGTATTTTTATACAGCAATTAAAGCAGTTTTTGTTGAAATTGTTCATTTTTAATGAGTACTGTATTTGCTTCTAAGTTCGTTGGTTTTTTAAACTAAATAAACCACCTTGAGCAAATAGGTTTTGGAAAGGCCGAAGATACTAATACATAATGTATCTGTTAGACACACTTAATTAAAGCCCTCTTGCACAGGGTCTGAAACATCTTTCTCTAGCCAGAAGAGCAAAGTTGCATAAAATGACAAAATCATAAAGCAGTTTGTTCCTTTTCTGTTTTGAGCGACATACTGAAATACAACGAAGGTCTCAACCAACACCGGGGGGGGGGGGGGACACCTTTTCTAGATGAGAGGACACGACATGCATCTTTTCAAACATCAACTAGAAGTGTGCAAAACCAGCATGTCAACCCCCCCCCCCTTGCTGCTTCCGTGAAGTCTGCTGTTTTAAGGAGAATCAAGTCATAAATCACCCTTCTGCAGTGAATGAACCCTTTAATCCCACAGCTACATACCTGTTACGCTTAGCCAATTCAAAACATACCTTGCCGATAGGACTGAAGCTTTGGGATCAGACTATCGACTTCTAATCCTGGACTCCTGTTTGGCAGTTTTATTTAACATGCCGGTTTCTCCCCCGCCCCCCATGTTCCAACTGTTTTTTCCAACCTTAAGACAGATGCTCCAGATAGGCAGTTTAGAATTTTAGTGGGATGTTGTCATGTGACGTGTCTATCTAGTCTCTATGATTTAAAAAGAAAACCACCAATTGAGGTTTTTTTTTTAACCAAAATGATTTTTTTTACCCCATGTGTCAATTGCGTTTGACGACCAATTTAGCTTACAATCTGTGTAGTATTAAGCTAATCTTGTAAAAGTTATACCTGTATAACTATACCTGTAGGGCTGAAGTACCAATGCAACAGGAGGAGGAGAGGCCACTATGGGGAGGGAGCCTTCCCTCCTCTTCTGGATAGGACAGGATAAGGGGTGTGTGTGTTTTTCAGTACAGACAGTGCCTCGTTAAGAGACTAGTGCAGGGGTTCTCAACCTTTGGAGGCCTGGGTACCCCCTATCACGGTCCAATTTTCTGACGTACCTCCTGCTAATTGCTAACAATCAATTAATTAGCTAATTAATCATTTAAAAATAAGCATGCATCTCCCTTCCATACAAAACAAGCAAACAGATGCTGAAAAGCTGTAGAAAATGGGGTGGGGAAAGAATAAAAGTACAGGTACATGTCAATTAACACTTAATTAGCTGCTGATGGGCCAGATAAGGGGCAGGGCTTGGCGTACCTCTAGCAAGTGGTCTGCGTATCCCTAGGGCTACCCGTACCACAGGTTGAGAACCCCTGGACTAGTGTATAACTGGCCCCAACTGACTTGGTACTCTTCCTCACTGTATAAGTAACAACTCAAAAGTGTGGTTCATTGACAATCCCATCTTGTCAATGCAGAGTTTCTTTTGAGTAAACTTGTAAGTACATCGCAAACATCTAAGCAAACTAGCAAAATTATCTGGGCTCTCATCCATGTTTTAAGGCTCCATTTAGCTAGATGGATCAATGGTCTCATTCAGTACAATATTGTCTACGCTGACTGGTAGCGACTCCAGTGTTTCGGGCAGGGGTATCACTTACTCCAAAGCTACAGATCCTACGACCACTGTGAGCTATGGCCACTCCACAAAGACACACCTTAACCATTGCACCTCATCTTGTAGATTTGAAGTGATACACTTGATCTGCATGAACTTGATAGGCTTTGAAGGACGAGTTATTGATTAAAATACTTCCAATAGTTTTCATATCTGTACTCTGAATATGGACTCAAAAGCACTCATTGCTTTAACCACTCACCAACATTTTCAGAAGATAATTTCTGAACTACTGATAGAAGTGTATATGCAGGGGATAACATACATTTTTTTTCAGGTTGCTCTACTCACTAGCATTACTTGATTTTATTCATTTTGATTTGGGGTGTTTAATAAATAATGATGCTGTTCCGCTACCAAACAATTCTATCCAGTTTAAAAGGGGGCATTTTAAGTACCCTAGTTGGCAGGTATTGCCTAAGAAGCATATCTGCTTAGGGAAGCAAGATATATATCCGCATAAATGGCTCATTGTTAAAATAATTTTAATTATAAAACTGAAGAAAATCTCTTCACAGTTTTAAACACATCACTACATTTGCCTTATGAGAACAAGATTTACAGTCATAAGTTGCACATAAAGGGTTTATTTTAAATGTTTTAAGGATAGAGTTACATCATAATTATAAAAATTACTTACAGAATTAAGTAACAGATTTAAAGTGTTTATACTTCTAAATGCAGAGAACAGGGAACTGTCTACATTGTTAAAAAATAAAAAGATGAAACCAAGCTCTAGAGATGAAGTCATTTACCTAATTTTAAAATGTGAACACGAAGACCTTTGAACTATACACATACCAAGAACCATCCAAATTGCACTAATGATGTAAAATACAAAAAAGCGCAGCATTTCCAAGGAACCACAGATTGTTGAAGCTTTTTTCTTTTTGGTTCTCTGAAATGGTTGCAATTACTGTGTCTTTGGAGAAGCCTTTAGTTTTAAAATTTATTAATTTAAGGAGGCTAAACTTATCCAGTGAAAAGTTCCATTATTGTTTGGGGTTTCTTTCAATATGATTCTACTTCAACTTAATTTAGGATTTGGCACAAAAAAGCATATAGTGTTGAATTCAACTGATTTTATTTCATCTTGAACAGAGTACATGGTCCCTTCAAACGCTGCATGACACATACAACTGGAAAGTTACCTCCTGTTGGCACTATGTTTGCCTCACCAGTGCATTTAATCCTACTAACCACCATTAAAACAGCACAATAAGCAAATTCACAAAAAACACAAAATTAAAAAAACTAAAAATCTAAACTTTTTTTAACATGCAACTTTTACGTTTTGTTACACTGAACATTCTACCTTCTAAGCATGCAAAAAAGGATGGTCTGCATTTAAGTTTGTCTTTTAAAATTTTACAGGGCAGCCTGACATCACGCAAAACACACAATATACAATACTACAGCAGGTAAATGGAGAGAAAGGCCAGTAACTTTTATACACAGATCCATAGCTTGTGCCACCACAAGCCCCATGATAACTCAGAAAATCATGTTGAACCCCTAGAACAAGGAACCAACATTTAGTTACCAGGGTAACAAGCACTGCATGCAGATCTGAAACATGAGCCTAAAACAAAGCCCAAAGCAGATGGGCAGGGAGTAGAATTAGTCTCAAGCCTCAAAAAAAGGTGGTCTAAGCTATCAAAAAAGCAGACAATGTGGACACTTAAAAAACCATAAAATTTATACAGAATATAGATTACTCTAAAACTGGCAGAATGTGGTGTATTCAAGAGACTTGCAGAAAACCCTCATTTGCAAGTCCTTTGAATGTGAAATTTTCGGTCTACTTAATTCTCAGCAAATATCTTGAGACATACCTTGGATTCAGTGTTTATGTAGCCCACAATTTAAAGTACTACGTTGTGTGTATCCTGTGTATGCTCAATACACTCACTCATTCTTGTGCCACAAATATCAACTTGGGCTCATGGAGCCAGGCTCAGCTTTGAGATTTACATGCAGGACTCTAAAGAGTCAATAGAAAACATACAGATCTGCAGGATGAAGAACACTGGGCTGCAAATCTGCTCACTTTGTTCAAGAACACAAGGAACATTTATGACTCAGGTACTAGGGCTTAAGGACTGCATTGAGAAGCTCTTCATGGAAAAGACAAATAGTCTGCCTTTGATTGCCCATGATGAAATACTGGACATAAAGCAACAGCAGCAATGGACAAGAGATTTTAAGATACTGTATTTATATGGCGAATATTTATTACCATTAAAGAGCATAATGAGGCACAAGCCTTAAGGCTACAATATGAGATCAGGCAAAAAGAAAGGATTTAAAACCACATGGAGTTTTCAATATGCATACCCACACCAGAAGTAATTTGGACCTCAGAAAACTGATCAGCAACGTCCTTCTGACTTCTTCTCTAAACAATGGTGCGGGCTTCCAATATACTTCTGCAAAACCTTACTGCAATGCCCTGCCCTTGCAATTTTGTTGCTATTCAGGTATTCCCCCCCCCCCCCAATGATTACTTTAAAGTAGCTGCCACACTTCCCTACCGAACAACTTGCAAAAAGGAGTGGATTCTGTAGCTGTGGGCTGCTTATTTACATCCACAGTCTGGCTGCAGATGACTGACCCATGGAGACTGCCTAACTTGTGTTAGATAGCACACCATTAGCATGCAGAACCCTAGTGTTCTTTTAATGACGTTCACATTAAACAGCATACCTCGAGCAAATACAAAACGTACACCACAAAAGGCGACAACAGGTTTGAGTTGCAAGATGTCTCATTTGGATGCACCCCAAGAAGAAAGGCCAGAAAAGGAGGGTTAAAAAAAAAAAGACAGATGCCTTCTTGAACCAAACACAATAAAATGAAAAGGAATGCAGCAGTTCAAGTAGAAGGCAAAGTGGATTTTCCTTCTCTGCCACACAACCATTAATGTAAGAGGACTATTGTGAGGTTTTTCTTTACATGTAACAGATTTTAAGTCCACACAGAAGTCCACATCTAGGTTGCTAGTTCAGATATTGAGACACAGTAGTTGCTGTGAAGTATTCTGTAATGCTAAAATGAAGTACTTCTACTGCTATGGCACCAAGTACCTGGGTTGTGCTAAAGTAACAAAAAAATCGCTACAACAACAACATTTAGAACTGAAGGCATCCTTGTTTTAAGTGTATTGATCAAGTTCTACAATTTTGAAATATGGGCTCTTACTCTGCATTCTCCCATCAACTGTGTTGCATGTCTGTCACGGTCTACTTTCCTGTAAACTAAAATGTACAAAAGTCTCACGTAATAGTAGCTCAACAGCTAATCTGAACACAGTACATAGATGTTGTTAATTGGGTTAGGCACTGCTTAACACTGCTTAAAACGTTTTATAGTCATCTCTGCCCAAACCCGAGAAACAAGGACTGCCAGACAAGAAAACTTAATGTTACATACACAAAGCAATATAATATCAAGCTACACTTGCATGTGGCAGTTGAACAGTTGTGAGAAGCTGAGGGAAAGGTATCGTTTTAAAAAAATCAGATTAAATGATTACATTGCTAGATCCACTTTACACAGCTTGAATTTGCAGCTGCTGTTTTCTCCAACTTCATCCACATACCCCCCCCCCCTTGCAAGACTTCCTTCAAGAAAAGAAGTTCCCTTACACAAAGTGTGTCATTTTCACATAAGTCTGTTTGTATAATTCACAATGGAATAGTTTTCCTGGCAGAGATTGTGGGCTCGCAGGGACATTTAAGCTTTCAAATAAACTGGAAAGCAGTTAAGTCTTTGTGTCTACAAATTTTACATTGAAGTTCCACAAGTTTGGCAAAAGTTTGCATGGTGGTGTCTAGGATGTCTTCACCAAATCATAGACATAAATATGGAAATCATCATCAAACTTGATGAAATAGACAGAGGGTTTGGCTTCAACTTGATGAATGACCATGCCAGTCCTTTTTGAGCCATCTTCTTTGGCATATTCCACTTGTTTCCCAACTAGGCTGTCCACAACTTCACCTGGTTCCCGTTCTGCTGGAGGTGAGTCATCTGAGAACACAAAGTTTGACTGAGTTAAACTACAACCTATTTGTGCAAAACAGATTCTCATTACTAGCTTCGAGTGTTGATTCAACAATCCCTGCTTAATCACAAGCAAAAGTTAACCAACTGCTTCAACATTAGCAGGATGTGCATAACAGTATGCTTCTGTGCACAACAGCTTGAAGCCACAGTCCAGGGAAAACAAACAACCACATCTGCATGTTTGAAAGACATGACATCCCACTTATTCAATTTGTCTGCAGCAGAAAAACCTTGTTGGAGATTTCTCTGATGCTTATACTACCGTTCACAATTCAGAAAACAAGAGGAAAATGGATTAGAATTTTGCAGTTAATGTTGCAGACCCTGTAGTGTTTTGGGTTAGATGCTCGGGTATTTCAGAGTGAATTTGCACTTTAGCAAGTTCCTCCAACTCTTCCTAGCAAAAGGCAACCAGATGATACACACAGTTAACTAGTTCAAGCTGTACATTTATCCTGCATTAAAAGACGATCTAAGCTGAAAAACAAATGAGGAAGTCAAGTTTAAGTTTGTTAATTTATATTTACAGCACAACGTACTCGTCATGTCAAAATCCACTAAGTTGTTCCAGAAAGCTTCCTATTTTACAGTCTGTCAGCCCAAATCTTAACTAACTATCTGGTGGGCGGCCCAGGGCCACCTGCCGGTTCCTATCCCTGTTCCGGGCCGCTCTGGAGCAGCCCAGAGGTCTACTCGGGGAAAGGGGACTTTTGTCCCCCTGGTGTAAAACGGGGAGCCTCCTCGGATTTCCGCCAGCTATTTAGCTGGCGAAAGTAGAAGGCCGCATAACGGCTGTGCCGACAGGGATATGGCGGACGCCATTCCCGCCCCCTCCCGGGCTGGCAACACGGATTAGTTGCCTTTTCACTTTGCCTGCAGAACCTTCAAAATCATGTTAACACTAGTCGTAGGAAGCATTATTTCTGTTCTACTTTATTTATTTTTTATTTTTCACATTTCTTATACCGCCCTTCCTCCAAGGAGCTCAGAGTGGTGTAAATATTTCCTCCCCTCCTTTTTGTCCTCACAACAACCCTGTGAGGTAAGCGGGGCTGAGAGATAGTGACTGGCCCAAGGTCACCCAGGAAGCTTTGTGGCTGAGCGGGGATTTGAACCTGGATCTTCCAGGTCTAAGTCCGACTCCCAAACCACTACACCATCCTGGCTCCTACTTTAGATATACAAGGTTGGCTTCTAAGTTTATTTACAGTGCAATCCTATGTGTGTCTACTCAGAAGTAAGTCCCATTGTGTTTAATGGGGCTTACTCCCAGGAAAGTGAGTCAAGGATTGCAGCATTAGTCTTGGACTAAGGAAGCAAGTTTGTCATGTCTACGTGTTGGATACAATCCACAGAAAGCAATATAGGAACACACTTTTCAGCATTATATATGAAACGATGAATCCATGTTAAGTGTTCTGATTCTTCTGCAAGCAATCACTGCTCACTCCAACAAAGCATTTCAACAGAATGGATTCGTTTAGACAGAGGATCAAACACTGGTCAACTTACTAGAATCAGGCATAATACGGAGGTCACCTTCTTTATAGTCATCTAAGAGTTGGTACATGTACAAGACGGGATCCTTCTCATAGGTAATATAAAACCATGTGTTCATTATAGGTGCTCGAGCCAAGACCATTCCCCTCCATTCATCTTTTGAGCCATCTTCTGTCTCAAACATATGTTCCACTGCTTTGCCAATCATTGTGTCTGCCAGGTGGGCATCACTGATTCTAGATGAAGCTAAAACAGAAACATACAAATATGCGATTAATATGTTGCTAGAAGATTGGTTGCTATATCTTAAGAGACCATGAAAATACAGTAGTTCACTTAGGATGCAATCTTATGCACACTTTCCTGGTAGTAAGCCCCACTGAACACAATGGGGTGTAGTAAGTCCCACTGAACACATATTACTAACAGACTGAAAGTCATTTCCCTAAATTCAGAACTGAGTAAACCTTTTGGGACAGGGAGCCATTTAATCATTTGATTTTGTCTGTAAACCACTTTGTGAACTTTTTGTTGAAAAGCGGTATACAACTACTGTTGTTAATAAATAATAATAATAATAAATAAATAAATAAAATAATCTGAAGTGCAAGACTCCAAACATGGCTATATACTGAACAATTCCCACCATATTCCGATCAGGAAGTTACTTCAGCAACTGCAATACTTTGAAAGCTAAGGAAACTTCTAAACACTGAATGAGTCACTATTTTTAGAGATGACTAGCAAGAAGGGAGTGGCTATGCAATCTTTACAGAATGCTTACTGTTATAGGGAATATTTATTCCATTCTCAAATGCTCAAGACAAATATTTTCAAAAGGCTTTAGAGTAGATGCAGTAAACACATTCTTCTAAGGCTGTGGTTCTCAAACTTTTTAGCACCGGGACCCACTTTTTAAAATGACACTCAATCAGGACCCACCCAGCTTTACCAAACGCTCAAACATTTATCTCCCTATATTTATATAAGCTTGCAAACTGCAGGAGCTCAGCTATTTGAAGGGTAATTAGCAGCTACTGTATCTGATTTTGAATAGCCTCAGGCCTTGTGGCAATTAGTTATCTCAGTGATGGCCAACCTTTCAACCTGAATGCTGGCCCTTTAAATGGTTGTATAGGAGAGGGCATTTCAGCAGGTGCAGCTGCTTTAGCAGCACCATCAGCACTTTCAGCTGCCAAGATTCTGTCTTCTACACAACTCTTAAGAACACAGAGGCCCTAACGGTGGAAGGTTGGCCACCCCTGAGTCATCTGATCTTTCCATCACCTGGGACCCACCAGAAATCAGGTTGTGACCCACCAAGTGGGTTCCAACCCACAGTTTGAGAAACACTGCACTAAGATTTCAATCTATACACTAGAAATATCATACTGTGGTCTGCTAATTCAAAGAAAATGTGCATGTGAAATTTTTGATAAGTCCAAGGGAACATCTAAGATTGCCTGTTGGGAACCTGGCTCCAAATTATTATTAATTTGGGGTTTCAGTGAGAGATAAATGAGATATTGGTCAGAAAAAAAGCTACACTTAATGGTTTTGAAGGGTATTAACTCATTCTTCTAACCACATTTAACATACCAATACCCGAAGACACAAAAGTACACTCAGAGAGTGCAAATTTGTTAAGAACAGGGTTCTGAATTCTGCATCATATCAAGCAACAGCTTACTGATTTGTGTTAACAAACTTATTGAGACGACTGTAAACAAATTAGTTCACAGTTGTCTGCAAGATTATCCAGCATTTTTCACAAACGCCAATTCTACTTTGTATGATACATATCTTGGTAACCTTTATACTCTCTAATCATGGCATTCAGTCTTCGAAGAATGTTTTAGAAACGCCAATTACTGTAGTTTAAAGTTTATCTGTGTTTAACAGGTGACAGCCTGTTTATCGGTGGGTATGTTAAGAATGGCTCACATTACATCTGTACCAAGAGATCAGCTCTAAGTTTCAATTTTATTTCCAAGCACAAGTCCAAGAACTGGCCTTGGTCAGATTCATTTTATTTTAAATATATATCCCTTTTCTTCCTCCTCCTGGAGAGCCCAAAGTGCCAGAACACCAGAAGATCATCTCAACCATATTGCTAAGTCCACATGTAACAAAAATTTACCTTAAAGAACACATCCTATACGAACTCTTCCATCCCAGAATATTGAAATCACTAAAGGAGCTCTACTCCTACTGACCACCTTTGTCAGGGACTAGGTTAAGGATAAGCAGCAGGGCCAATTCTGTAGTAGTACCGCCACTGTGCAACTCCTTCCCTGAAAAGGCCTATCAGGCCAGCTTCGCTTTTTTCAAAATTTGTTTCAGTAGGCCTGGTGGATGAGGCAATAGCCCTGGTGATGAGCTCGTGTTTAATTGTATGTTCTCTAGAATCTGCTGACAGGGTTTCTTAACTATTTTTATGAATTGTTTGTTTCTGTACTTTTTAAACAGGCACCTTTATTTTTAAGGTTGTTTATAACAGGACCTTGGCCACCCTGAGGAATCTGAAGCTACGTGTGTGGGTATGAATAAATAGAATTGGCATATGGATTCTCGTTTTCCCACATATATTGCTGAGGATCAAGTCCCACCCACTCTTCTGAACTTCCGACAATGGACCCAACCAAGGCATCTAAGCCCACTTACCAACTCTGTCTGGAAGGACTTCAAGCGCTGAAACTCTCTCATCTTTGTGCAGTTCTAGTCCATAGACACAATCAAATCCATCATATTTAATAAGGTAGAGAGAAGGATTTACAGGAACCTGATCTAGGACTGTGCCTTTCCACTGTGTTACAGGTCCACTCCCTTCTTTCCATCCATGCTGTATTCTGCAGCCCACAATATTTCTTCTGGGTTGAGAAATGGGTTTGTTTGGTCCCATGTTGTTTCGATGCTTTCTGTATTTTAAAATATACAGATACAAACATATACCCCCATAAGCTTTAGTGCTGAAATATCACAATATCTCCTTAAAAACTGAGCATCTCAAAACTAGGTTAGACATTTGCATTAGTTACCTTAATTACCTAAACATACAAACATTTTCAGGGACATGCCCTAGGATGGGGTTGCACTTGCAGTCCCCTTGAGGCTTCTAGTGCACAAAAAAGGATGACATTGGGACACCCTCATATACAAAATTCCTCAAATCATAGAAGGTAGTGATTTTGTAGACCACTCTACAGCCACCTCATGTATTTGCAGAACAGGCTCGAAATACCTACCACTTTCTTGTATCTGTCTTGGGTCCACTCCAGAAATGCTTCTAGCCTAACTGGGAGTCAGGGTTTGCATAAGGAAAATCCCACTCCATCCATCTCTAGAAAGTATACAACATATTTCTTCTTTGTATTTCTTTATCAATATTCAGTCTCTTGGAATTTGTATTTTTCCTTGTAGCTGCAAAAGGTCAGTTAACATAACCTAAACAAAAGCCCCCCACCACCAAGGTCTATGTGTTCCTCCCCTCTCCTGCATGGAGGTTTGACCAAGTCACTGTTTGGTCACACATCATCGCCAAATATCTGGGTTGCTGAGCTCTGCTGCTTGGAGCTAGGCCTGGAGCTGCATGGCCATGCAGTTTATGGGGAACACGGTCAAGGGCCGATGCCAGCCCCCAAACGCCCTCCATACCAGTGAAAGTGATGGCACAAGTCTGTTGATACATACACCATGACTGAATCCAGCACCCCCATCAGCTCCTGCAGGGCCTATAGTCTGTTCCCATTGGCCAGAGGGGAGGACAGAAGGTGTATCCACCACTCACCTGGCCTGTCACCTGGTGCCAGTAAGTTTGGGGGTCTAAGGCACCATGAAGGAACCAGCACCAGCACTCCACACTCCAAATTACCACCTAACATTTCCTTTTTTGAAAGATACAATTTACCCGTGCAAGTGATATTTTCTTCTCTCTGGTTTGGATGCAAAGCAGTGTGAAGTTGTTTTTATCACTTCCCTCCTCCCAGCAGTAGCTCCTCAGACACTCCAAAACAAAAACCCTCTCTGAAATGTTGGAAGAATGCTTCAAAGAAGCATTGGGGGGGGGGGGGGGAAGGTCAGCAACCCCTGTGTGCTTGAGCAGAGGTGCCTTTTGCTTTTACATGGGGATTCTGGAGCCAAGTCAAAAGAGGCATCTGAAAATAAAAACCAAGAGAGCTTCTTTGGGTAACTTCTACTATGAAATATTTGATGTCAAGCTAATCTTAGGACTTAATATAACTGGAATGTTGGAAATTTGATGAGATTTCCTTTTAGCTTTAGTAATTTAACAGCTTTGTGGCAGGGGATTTCCACTGTGCCTCAGAGAATTTTGCATTACAGTGAACTCTGGGTTGGTTCAATAGTTCTTTCAATTCCTGCGCTCCCAAGTGTCCATTTTCATAACTTGATTTGACTGAAATGATCACAGATCTTGGCTTGTAATCAAAAGATTACATGGCCAAGATCTGACATTTTCTACTTCATGTAAGTGCACATGTAGGGATGACTGGGAGTTCTTGCATGAATGGTAAGAGTCAAGACAAGAGTGAATCCTATCCAACTTTCCAGTGCTGATGCAGCTGTGCCAACGGGGCGTGCGCTGCATCATGCAGTGGAGGGACAGTCACAGAGGCCTCTTCTGAGTAAGGGAATGTTTGTTCCCTTACCTCAGGGCTGCATTGCGGCTGCATTGGCGCTGGAAAGTTGGAGAGGATTGGGCCCTTAGTTACATGCAATACATGTACAAACATCTGCACAAACATCTGCACAACACATCTGTACAAATATGCAATTATATACATATTTATTGCATACACAGTAGTAAAAGAGACTGCACTCTACATTTAAGAAATCCACATCTTGTGCCGACTTTTAAAATAAATGCATATACAGTACTGGCAGTCACATGAACATGTATGGTGTGTACAGACAACTGTATGTCTGTACAATGTAATACCGTATGACTACCCTTGTTATCTAACTCAACCTTTTTAACTTTCAGCTTATTTTTAAATACATTTGGAAATTAATGCAACTTCATCATTTACTAAAATGCAAACATTTGGTAGACTGTAGCATTTGCTTGGTTCCACTCTAAAAATATTCTTGAGTCACACTAAATCATAGAACTGAGGCCCAACAAAAAGATGACTGAAATTCAACATTTGTTTAAATGCCACTCGAGAAGCATGTCATTTTTTTCTTAATAAGAAACTGCATTAATTTAAAAAGATCTTGATATACAGCGCAATCCTATCCAACTTATACCACTGGTGTAACCAGCGGTGCAGTGAGAACGGGAGGCCCCAGAATGGAAAGGGGATTCAAATCCCCTCCAAAGGGGGATTCAAAGGGGATTTAAATATCTCCTCCAAAGTCTCCCGCTCTGCCCTTCCCCCATTGGTTACACCAGTGGTATAAGTTAGATAGGATTGCACTGATAGTCCTGTTCTAAGTTCACCCAAATACTTAACATATTTTCTAAACATTGCTTTGAAAACTGCTGAAAGGCACAGTATTACCATCAAGTTTGGCCACTCCAACTGTTTAATAGGTTTTTGCATTGCTTCCCATGCCATTTGTTAGAACAAAACCAATTTCTGTGCCTGGATGAAGAACTCAAATCTCTTATTGTTTAACAGCGAACAGTTAACCTTCACCAGGTCTTTAAGTTCAGGATATTTACACATGCAAACTCTACGAAAACTACAGTTTTAAAGTTACAGACCTCACGCAAAAATGGCAAAGCACTGGATTTTAAGGATTCTGAGCCACTTACTTGTGGGAAGCTCTTTTCTTCATCATGCTAGCAGACACACCTGCATGCCCTGTAAGAGAGAGGCCAACAATGACTAAGTTACCAGGTGTCGCTGAAATTATGAGGCAAAGAATCCAGAAGGGTGGAAGAGAATTGTTTATATTTATTAAGTTTACAGCACTGGGCAGAGTCTCTGATGGGTGCAGAGGGTCTGGCCCCAAATCTAAGATTCTTCAAGATTTTATACCATTTTACAAACAAAGAAGCTAAGCAAAGGCTGTACAGTGTACATCGATCACAAGAAAATGTCAACCAGTACCCACAATAGCAGTATAAACATCTACCTATGGCGCCAGATTCCCCTTTGCCATGAGTCTTTTGTAGCACTTCTACAAGTGAAACCAGTGTGAAATGCAACACCCTGACACCTGAGATAAGACTGCTGTCTTCTCTCTGCATACCAAAGGGGAGATAATCTCTGGTTCTTAAGGCCTTATTTTCACTGGCTAGAGTAGATGGTTCTCCTGCTCTGAGAGAATGGATGAAGGAGGAAAGTATTGGCCTTTTACCCCTAACCATCAGAAAGGTTATGTATTAAAGAAAATGGCTAACAGATTATATAAGTAATATAGGTGATTAAGCAAAGAAACTAATAGCAAAAATTCTGCGACACAGGTATATGCAGGTTCTAAAGACAGTTTGATTTCACTATGTAGAAATTAATTTCATATTGATGCTGAGACACAGAATCCCCTTTGGTACACCAGCTACCTATAAAATTAGTCCCAAGTTTGCCACAAGCACATACAGATTAGACACATTTCATGGAACTGCAGATGCATTCCAGAGAGCTATATCATTCATTATGTCTGCCCAGTTACCAGTCATCAGATATTTTCCTAAATTAACATTGTTTACCTGCTCTAACAGCCACTACTTTCCTATTCAATTGGCCTTCCTGGGAGATGAGACTTCAAAACTAAGTTCTCCATGGGCTAAACTCTCACTTGCAAGCACTACTAAACCCACCCCCCAAAAGGCATCTTTTTCGCAAGGAAGGGGGTCAGAAATCACCCCTCCTACAATGAGCTGTCCATCACATTTCATGTTCAATTGCCAGTACATGGATAGTGATTTTCACTCTAGTCTTCATGCTAGGTCAGAAAATTTTATCCATGCATAGCCAAAATCAATTACCTTTTGGTTTATTTTCTAGAATTGCCTGACCTTGTTTGATGATTTTGTGTCTCTGCATTTACCAACACTTTTTTTGCATGCTCTAAATTGGTACATTTCAATATATCATGTACACACCTAGATGCATGAATAATGTCGCTGTTGGAAAAAGGAGTGGGTATCAGGTGAAGACTAGTACGATCCTGTGCCAAGAAAGTGGGGTTCACTCAGTGTACACACTACTAAGCCCTCTCCAAAGGCAATCCCTATCACATGAAGTAGAAGTAGCTATCGGAATGTAATGGCAAAGTTCTGTTGAGATAAAGCCCAGCAGGAGAAGATTTTAGTCACAACTTGGAAGACTCCATGTAAAAGGGAGCAGTCAGACCTCAGCTGATCAACTTCTTGACACGTTCATTAGTTCTGGTTCAACTACCCTGTTTCCCTGAAAATAAGACCTCCCCTGAAAGTAAGACCTACTGTCATTTTTGTTTCGTGATTTTTGCTGGCACTCATAAATATAAGACCTCCCCTGAAAATAAGATCTAGCTAGGATCATCAGCCAGATGGACGCGACCCCCCCCCCCGGCACTTACTTTGACCGATTTAAGCTTCATTCTTTCCCAAGGGTGCAAGTCTCTGCAAGGCCTGCACTTGAGTCCTCCACCATGGAGACGACATGCTAGAGAGGCTCTGCAAGGCTGCAGCCTCCTTGCAGGGCTTGCTGGCCTCTCTAACACGTTGTCTCTATGGTAGAGGACTCAAGTGCAGGCCTTCCAGAGCCTTGCAGCCTTGGGAAAGAATGAAGCTTTAATCGGTCAAAGTAAGTGCCTGGGGGGTTCGTGGGGGGTGCCGGGGGGGGGGGGGGGTCGCGCCACAGGTTGGGAAAATAAGACCTCCCTGAAAATAAGACTTACTGCATTTTTTTTGAGCCAAAATTAATATAAGACACTGTCTTATTTTCAGGGAAACACGGTACAGTGCAGTAGTCTGCTCTTATTCATATAATTCTCTGAAAAGCTATGGCAAAAGTCAAATACTTCCATGCTTACAAAACATTTAACACCACAGCTGTTATGTCTAGTGTTATACAAAGACCAGACACTTCCAGAAAGTAATGCAGATGAGATGCTCATGACCACGGCAAACGCCTTGACATTAATTCTTGCAGCAGTTTTTGAAGACAGACACTTTTCTATGCTTTACTAATGGGAAAATATCAGGCTGAAGAACTCACCTAAGGTCCTGGAGTAGGCGTTGATATTGACTCAGATTTCTAACTTTGAGAAACAGCAAGCTGTTTCTTCTGTTGACTCATTTGAACCGAATACTAGTAGTTGAATTAATGCACAAGATAGCAAGACATTAGATTACAGAGATGAGGAAAGTCATTTAGAAATTTTCAATGTTGCAATACAATTTGTTGGGCAACCAAAGCACCATGGAAGACCCAATCTTTACTAGGTTTTAGAAGGTTCCATATAATTCGAACATACCCAAGCATAAAGAGAGAGAACCAAGTTAATGCAATGTTCAACCTTATGCCAAAGTGTGCTTACAAAGATGAAAGTGCAATGAGCAATAGAAGAACTCTGTATTAGCACTGTTCCCCGACTTCAGTCATCAGTGGATTCAATATGAGAAATTTAACTGAATGCCAGGGCATCTTGAAAGTTATTCCTTTTGCTGCATCTATAGGTGCTTTTACAGTGAATTGGATTTTATAGACAATGCCATTTTCTGTTATTTGGGTTGAACTACAGTTCCCAGTTCAACTTCTCACAGCTGCTGCAGTTCATCCAGACCTATTTTAGTTGTGCTTTGAGACCACTGAAAATGTTAGCAAAAACGTTTCCATACGAGGTCATTTCTGAAAAATAAGAGACTGTACTTTGCCTTCCTCCTCAGATTACTCCCTCCCTATGACAAATGTCACTGCACTGTTAAAGAGCCCTTGGTATCCTTGCTTAGCATTCATGGAACATCACATACTTAAATTGATATGGAAAGGCAATGCAGGTTTGCCTTGGCAGAATAAATCCAGGGAACTTCGGAACTGCTGGCTTTAAGCTTGTTTGAAGTTACCCATTACAAATGTTTTATACCACCTACTATCAAAATTAGATTACAGACTAACAACTAACTGCCCTGATAAGTTTATGTTTGACCAGTCAAAAAAAAAATCTGGTCAAATAGTTGATCCCTCATGTTGCACTTCTAAGAGCACAATCCTTACTAAGTATCCAGCGGGCGGCCCAAGGCCGCCTGCCGGATCCTATCCCTGTTCGGGCTGATCATGATCGGCCCAGGGGTCTACTCAGGAAAACATCCCCTTCCCCCAGTGTAATGCAGGGATTTCTGCCATTTAGCTGGCATAAGTCCGAGGAGGCCATGTAATGGCCGTGCTGGCCTAGGAACAGGACAGGGATATGGCGGCCGACATTCCTGCCCCCCCAGGCCGGCTCAGTCAACCTCTGGCCTCCCTCGCCGCCCAGACTGCCCCCACCGGTGCACCCCTTAAATGTATCTGGTGCACCCCTTAAATGTATCTGGTAGCCGCAGGGACGATCCAGCGGCGGAGTAAGGGCTGCCGGCCTCTGCGCTGGCCGCCCTTACTCTAAAGTTGTCACAAACGTACTTTACGGCATTTTTGCAACACTTTAGAACGGTGAAGTGCACGCTCCGCTGTTCTAAAGATAGTGTGGATTGTGCTGTAATGCAAGTATGCAACATTCCTCACAACATTTAAAATGTACACCCTGAAAATCTGCAGACAGTGTCCATCTTATTTTTATCCAGTAAAACTTTTGAAAAGCAACGGAGTCTCATGGTACCTTAACTATCACATGTATTGCAGCATAAACATTTATGAACTGCAGTCCACATCATCAGATGCAGAGGCGTGCGTGCGTACCCCCAATACATGAAGAATGGCTCCATACCTGTCATCTATATCCCATAAACACAGATACACATGTGCTGCCTAAAACAAGCATGTCAAGTGTGCCAAGGGGGCAACATCATTCTTTTCCTACTTCCTACAGCGTGTAGGTGTCTCTGCACAGGGCTCTCATGCAATACGAAAAAGAGCTCCAAAATAAAGCAAGCTGCCTTAAGAGGCAGACATGCCCTTAGTCTCAATTACGGAGACAAAGAAGTAGTGCAACACAGCCACTGGCCATCATAAAACCATATTATTGAAACGTAGGTGCAAAAGAGGGTTTCAATATAGCCCTTAAACTCGTGACAGTTCTTGAACAGATATTCCAGTCTGTACAAGGTGCTCACCGTTGTAGCAGACGGAAATGTTCCTGTTAGATAACAATTCAAGAGGAACAGTGGGAGTATCACCTATTCTTTATTCATGTCCAAGTGGCTCTTATGTTGCTTTGGCCATGTTGAGCACACTGGTATGCATGTGCTAGCAAGCACTTGCCCAAGAAGCTCAGTGCAGCAAGTGCAAGAAACCAGTAGAACTCTCGGGTACAGAAACCTAGCTTCTAACACCAACACCATCAAGATTTACCATTTGCTGGTGGGATGCATAGAGGTATTACATACCTGCATCAGCTCTGGATCGCTGACCTGGTGCCTTTCCAAATGGGGTCTTCATTCATCTGTATTTACGTGAGCAGCAAAGCTGCGAAACTAGGGTGAAAATCCAGTTCTAAATGGTGCTGTAAAGTTTCCTCCGTCTTGGAATTATAAGGCAACACTCCAAATCAGGATTCTGTTTTCCCCCCAAGCTTAGTGGATGCTCCTTCAATTATAGTGCTCTGCAAGACAAAGAGTTAAGCCTAAAAGACTGCTAATAAGCAACTAGTATGACAATGTTAGCAACTGGAACCTTACAGATCAGGCTTCCAACTGCCTCTTTTCATTCTCACTAGACAAAACAGCCTCCCATTCACCAATTCTTCTCCCACCATCTCTATTCTAGCAAAGAGGAACACTGGTAGCAGTGCTATGCCTCTTCATTCTTGTTGAGGCCTAGCCAGGGTACATCAGAAATGCTGTTGCAGATGCTATTGCTTTCCTTTCTAGGAAGACAGATGAGAGCTGGGGACATACTCTGTTCAGCCCAAATTACTGAGTTCATCAATTTCAAATTTCCTCAAAAAGGTGAAAGCATCCAAGACAGACTCTACATACCAGAAGCATGCTTGATGAAAGCTGTCCCTTTAGAAAAGCATTTTAGCACCCTCTTGTGGCCAACTCTCTATAGCTATGCCAGTTAGATCCACCCAGCTACTGCTACCTCATCAGCCTTCAGGGTTTCCTCGAGTCCCAATATGGTTGGAAGGAGGTGGATGGGCAATGGGGTAAAACATTCATACTGTATGCCAAAGTGCACATGTACACCATGGACTTACGGTATTTTTTCTATTTTTTTTAACTGTTTCCAAATGTTAAAGATGTACAGCAGGGGTTCCCAACCGGTGGTACGCATACCACCAGTGGTACTTTGAACCCATGCTGGTGGTACGCGACCGGTTGATTTTCCCCCTCATTTCCCTGCTGAAAAGTTTACAGAGGCATTTTCCCAGCACAGCGACTCTGGCAAGGTCAGGGGAACTCGGCTGCTCTGTGATCACTTTCGAGAGTTCTTGCTGCTGCTGAGTTCCTTTCTCGCTGTCCTGAGTGCTCTCATGAGAGATCAGAGCGCAACCGAGTTCCCCTGACCCCACTAGAGTTGCTGCATTTAAAGTTCCCTCTTACTAGGGAAAGGGGCTAAGGAAGAGAAATGAAAAAGAAAATGTGACAGATGAAGGAAGGAGGAGGAGAGTAAGAAAGTGTGGGGGAAGATAGAGGAGGTATGAAAGAGAGGGGAGGGGAAAAGTGGGGAGAGAAGGGGGTATGAAAGAGAAAGGGGGGGAAGAGAGAGAGAGAGAAGGTATGAAAGAGAAGGGGTATGAAATTGGTGTTCATGACCCAGCCTCAAGCATCTCATTAACAACAAAAAGCATCTCAAGTCATAAAATAAAATAAAAGTAATAATAATAAAGGTAGCTGCCTCACTGAGTCATTAAGCCTACATATATTACTATTCACAGTGTGAATCAGTATATTTATTTATTTAAAAATGGTGCTGGTGGTACTTCGGATAATTTGACCATGACAGGTAGTACACCAGGAAACAAAGGTTGAGAAACCCTGATGTACAGTATACACAGTACTCTTGAGCAACAATTTAGCTACATCTCTTATATGACAGCGTTAATAGCAAATCAGATTCAGACTTCTAATGAACTCATGAACTCTAATTTTACAGAGAGGCTTGAAACTGATCTGCTCATAGAAGTTTGCATTCATTGTGACCCTTTCTAGTAGTCCCTGAGCAGGAGTGCAAAGACTACAAAATCTTATGAATCATCCCTTTTAACCTGTGGAAACCACCACCACCCCATCCACATGCACTTGGTCAAGGAACATTCTCGTTTGGTTATATTATTCATTATAAACAGAAAGCGGTTTTTGATTGAGGGGTTTCCTATGGACCTTTTCCAATCACCACAATGGAAAAGCACACGGGATCATGAATGCACGTTAAAAATAGCAAAGTCATTCCATGAAAATGTTTTTAGCACTGTAGCCGCAACCTATGGCCAGTCAGGTCTCAGGTGGCTGAGAGTATGCCCGAAAGGAAACTGAAGAAACCAACTTGAGGGAGGGAAAAGGACTTCTTTATTGTGCACACGGGTTCCTGCCCTCCAAGCCAGAGAGAGGAACAAAGAGACAAAGCTGATTGGTGTGAGGTTTATATACTTTTACATATGCAATGGGCGATTAACATAATTCGTTATGAAACAGGGAACCAAAGCCAGAAGCAAGACATGCCCCATCCTTATCTTGGGTACGTACTGGTGATGCATACAGGAGACATCTCTTCCACACAGGTGTCTGTTTTGCCCATCCCCTTATCTAACCTTGCTACTCTACATTCCACTCTAGCAGGTTGCTCGGTACCTTGAAAAAGTCAGGGCAAGTGGAAAGATTCCAATTAACAGGTCAGACAAAAATGGAGTCAGGCACAGGTCTGCAGCTACAGCACGACAGCTATATTCTTGTAAGAACTTCCAGCCACAACTGTCACATACCAAAGTGTTCACATGAATTCCAACACCATGTACAGATCTGTGAGGGCAGATCATTACAAAGTACCATTACAAAGTAACTTTGAGCCAGGGGTGCACAACTTGGAAGTAGGTGGGGGCCAAAATGAATAGGCCAAACTTCTCTGGGGCCGCACGGGGGTGTGTGTCCAGGAACCGTGATGTCACTTCCTCAGGAAGTGACATCACAGGGGAGTGTCCAGGAACCGTGATGTCACTTCCTCAGGAAGTGACATCACAGGGGGCGTGTCCATGGAAAATATCCCAAAAAGCAACATATTACTAAATAAATAAAGATATTGATGTCTTATTAATAAACAAACAGAGCTGCCAACCCTTCAGGATTGGCCTGAAGTCTCCAATAATCAGCACTGATCTCTCTAGGTGACTATTAAAAAGAAAGGCTTTGCATTTCAGAGATCAACAGATCATAGATGCATCCTCCCCCCTCCATCTCTAAACAATTTAATGAATCCACAAGAAAATACGAGAGTTCCAGTTTCACAGTTCTCTTCACTGGGCATCTGCTTGATGAAGAATTATTAGCAACTGGAAGATTCCTACATCAACGAAAAGCAAATTACTTTTCCTACTTTGCATCTCTTATGCACCGAGAGCAAAACGTCTAACGTTGTCTAAATGGCTGGACTTTGTCATTCTTACTGCATTCTAACCAAAGGGTGGGATATGAAATCACTTGATTCCTGAATTTTCAGTGATTATTTTTTTTACTAAATGGAGGCATGCTTTCCATTTTGAGGCAATTTATCAAATTCCTAAAGCTGCTGGCACAACATGCCCTGCCACTGTTTCCCATGATCTCTCTCTCTCTCTCTCTCACACACACACACACCCTTTTGAAACGGCAGATTGCTGGTTGAACGGCAGATCCCAGTACTGAAGAAGACGACAGAGAGAGCAGTAGAGAGACTAGAGTTGGTGGGCAGCCGAAGGAGCTGCTTCCGCGTTCGCAAGGAGCATAATGGTGAGAGCTGTCGTGGCTTTCTAAAGCGCCCTCGCCAGGGACTCGTAGCTGGAAACTTCTCTCTGCAGAGAAGCGGAGCCTGCTGAAGCCTCTCTCTCGACAGCGGCCCCATCTCCTTGGTGGCGGGGCCTTGGCGGCTAGGAAGACGCACAGCGGGAGGCTGGTGATGGATTGGGGTGGGGCGGGGGAGCGCAAGTGGGTCCCTCCTCCCCCCTTTCCTCCAGTCTAAGCGCCAAACATTTCTAGAACACGTCCTGCAAAGTCAGGAACAAAAAAAACAGTTCCCCCTCCTCTGCCAACACTTTTCCACCCCTCCTGATCTTGGCGAGGGGAGAAAGAGGAGGGGAAATTTTCCTTTCCTCAGTGAGGCACCCAAACAAAGCACTCTCCACCCCCAGCAAAACTTTAAAGGGCCAAGCAACCAACCGTCGTCTTGCTCACCTCAAACCGGCTCTTCGTGACCCCGTTCATTTCCCTCCTGCCCCCCCCCACTCCTCAGCAGCAGCAACAGCAGGGTGCAACAGCAGCAGCAATTTTCCACCGCGGGGTGGGAGGGAGGAAGGAAGGTGGAGGCTGGGATGAGAAAGAGCGCCGGGAGAAAGGCCCCGGGAGAGGGGAAGGAGAGAGAGAGAGAAAAAGCTCAAGAGAGGAGCTCCCCTCCCGCAGCGGGCAGGCGGATGCACGTCGGATCCAGGACCCCTTCCTTCCTTTGCGAGGCTCATTCGGCTCCCTTCCTTCCTTTGCGAGGCTCATTCGGCTCTTGGCTGAACGCCAGGAGACACAGCTGATTGGCGGCGATCAAAGTGCCGCCTGGAGTCTCCTGGCGTTCGGCCAGGAGCCAAATGAGCCGCGTCAGGAGCAGAATGCGCGGCGAAAGACATGAACCAGGAGAACCTCTCCCTCACCTGACCAGAAGAGGCAGCTGTAGATCAGATACTGCCAGCAATGCTGGCGCGCCTGCCTGCTTCTAGTTCTCTCACTCACTTGGCAGCAGCATTTCGACACGTTAGGACGCCTTCCACCTTCCCCTTACTGCGCTTCTTAGCTCCCCTCATGGCGCGAGGCGGCTTGCCTCGTACAAACGCCCCTGTGTCCGACGCTGTTGCTACCACTTCTTCCTTCTTGGGCAGCAGCTCGGCGAACCTTGTCCCCTGAGCCACCGCGCCCGCCCGGGAACTCCCGCTTTTGACTGCAGTAGGGAGCAACAAGGCAGCGGCCAGCCCTCGAAGGAGCTGCTTCCGCGTTCGCCAGGAGCCGAAAGAACAGGCGCAGAGGCTGGGGCTTTCTTTGTGGGACAAGCCCCAGCCTCTGCGCCCGTTCTTTCGGCTCCTGGCGAACGCGGAAGCAGCTCTTTCAGCTCCTGGCTGAACGCCAGGACAGTCCAGCTGATTGGCGGCGATCAAAGCACCGCCTGGAGTCTCCTGGCGTTCAGCCAGGAGCCGAAAGAGCTGCTTCCGCGTTTGCAAGGAGCCGAAAGAACGGCTTGTCCCGCGAAGAAATCGGTGGTCCCAGAGAGCGCCGCGGGCCACAGGAAATCGTCGGGAGGTCCGCATGCGGCCCGCGGGCCGTATGTTGTGCACCCCTGCTTTAAGCACTTGCAGTGGTCAGCAAAACATAGTGAACACACAGGATGCCACAGGATGTGGTGATGGCACCTGGCCTAGATGCCTTTAAAAGGGGTTTGGACAGATTCATGGAGGAAAAGACCATCACATGTTACAAGCCATAAGCAACCTTCCTGGTTTTAGAAGTAGGTTTTCTCTGTGCCAGGTGCAGGGGAGTGGTAGCAGGAAACAGGTTATCTTGTTGGCTGTGTGCTCCCTGAGGCATCTGGTGGGGCCACTGTGTGATACAGGAAGCTGGACTAGATGGGCCTTTGGCCTGATCCAGCAGGGCTCTTCTTATGTTCTTAACAGGATGAGTACACAGTACCTGTATTGATACGACTAGCTCCGCATATATGCACTACAGCTAGATGTCTACATAGGTAGACTCCCACCAACGAATACCAAAAAGGTCATTTCAAAAGCAGACCTTGTAGTCACAGAAATAAGTTACAAGAGGTTTTAGCATTGAGAAAGTTCACCTCTTTCAAAGAGGGCACATCCTTGTCCACCCTAACTAGCTAAGCTCCCCTAATCCTATAATCAGTAGACAAAGACAACATACACAAGTTTTGAAATGTGCACTACTGGAATCTGGCATGAAAAGAGATGCCTTCTCCTTGTTTCATGGATGCAGGGACACCAACGTATCACTAGAATCTGTGGCTTCTCCTGCTCACTCTCAATTCCAGATCTCAGGTGTTCACACTTACACATCATTGCTGCCCTCTTGGTATATAAATTACGCTTGCAATTGGTGCAATTTAAGCTAACTTAAACTGCTCAATTACAATAAAATCTCAAAATCAACAAGATTCTGCAGAAATTGGAAGGGTAATGGAAAGTATAATTTTAAAACAATTTTTAAACCTACACAGAAAATTGCTCAGCTTTTAAGAAACCCCAAGGACCCCAGACCACCTCTAACCACACCAGGAGTATATAGGATGCCATGTAATTGTGGAAAAGTGTATATAGGAACCACCAAACGTTTTATTTCCACTAGAATTAAGGAACATCAACATGCTTGTAGACTTAAACATTTGGAACAATTTGCCCTGGCACAGCATATGGTGGACACAGGTCACTGTATTAATTTTGATAACGCAGAAAGACTATGCCATGAAACTAATTATAGGGCAAGATTAAGCCTAGAAGCAATTGAAATTTTTAAGCATGGCAAATGGGTCCTTAACCGTAAACAGGAGTTGTCTATGATAAATAGAATCTGGACTCCAGCAATAAATAAAAGTACAATAAATAGGAATGTAATAAAAAGGGGGGCCACTAGGGGCGGTGAACAGGTTCAAACGAGGTCAGACCTTTAACAAAGGTATAGATGTCTTGTTTCCGGTGCTGATTGATCCTCAAAAAAATGCAAAATGCGCGCCAAAAACTTCTTCAAAAATAAGCAGCAGGACTGCAATGGGTTACCATCTTCCTGCCTGCTTGGGCTTTTATTGCATTTGATAAGGTTCATAGCGGAATGAACGAAATGTCATGCTGGATGAGTTTTTAAAATGTTATTGTATTTTTAAGGAAGACTTTTTAAAGTATTTTATTCACATACGTGATTTTAAGAAGACTTACAAAGTCATATTTTTAACAATACATATTTTGAACATTTTTAAACTTGTTTGTGTTTTTATGACCACAATCCCGACAAATATGCTTCGATTTTGAATTCCTATTTATTGATGTTTTCATGTTAAAAGGCACAGCTTAAGGGAAAAAAAAGTATCTGTGAAAGTTGGGAGAGGCAAATCACGTAACACTTAAAATCAGGAACTTTTCTGTTCTCAGATGGGGAAACTCCTACCCCTTTCAGCAGGCAAGTGTTGCTTGGATACCTGCAGACACAGGAAGTCTGCTGAAGGATGACTGACAGCATGGGAGGAGGGACTACTGTGGCTTTTGCCAAGAAACCACACCCAGAACATATGGTCACAAAACTTATGTGGGTTGACTCTCACAGATGTTCCGTAGCAAAATGCATCTGGAAGTGAAAACTGCACATTTGGTCTGGACCTAAGACACAACAGGTCTTCAGACAGCTAGACCCACACCAAGTACTTTCTGCTAGGTCCATATGCTACCTCAAATCCCAATATTGGCCATGCAAATTTGTTGTGACGAGGGTGTGTAGCTTGCCATTTTACCTCAGATCAGCATGACACTTGATACTAGCTCTTATAAATACAAAAAAAGTAATATTTTTTTAGAGAATTTCAAGGGGAAGGAAAAAGGGAAAATCAGTAGTACTGAAATAAATCCTGCCCCACGTTACATACAACTGCTGCAGAAGAGCAGCTGGAATTGATTTCTTTGGCCTCTACCGAACTATGCAGCTGGCTCTGTGAACACAAACAGGGCCTCTTTAGATGTGTTCCCCCCCCAAGCCCAGCCGAGCCTCTGTGCCATATTAAGCTGCTTTTGAAACTAGCTTGAAGCATGAAGTGCTGCTTGAGTTTAGCATTTGTTTTACAGAGCAATCAACTGCATATACAAGCTGTTGGACAAGCCTAAAGTTGCTTACGTTCAAATGAGCAAAAGAGGAAGGACACTTGACTCAATTCACAGGCTTTTTGAGAGCTCACATACGTGACAAAGCAAGCAGTTGGTTGGATTCAGGCAATACCTTAACCTGAGCCTGCTCAAGCACTGGGGTTTATTGGCAGAAAAACCAACCAAGATCGGGAACCAGTATTTGAAGCTGGCTTGCAAATCACAGTTCATGCCAACTACAGGGTGTCTCAAAAAATGTACACACATTTTAATGAGGTCCAATTCATACATACTTCATTGTAGAAAACCTGCAACACTCAAACGTCTAAGAAAGGGATGGCCAACCTTCCACCATGAAGGCCTCTGCATTCTTGTTGTGTAGAAGACAGAATCTTGGCAGCTGCAATTGCTGATGGTGCTGCTAAAGCAGCTGCACCTGCTGAAATGCCCTCACCTAGACAACCATTAAAGGGCCAGAAGCATTCATGTTGAAAGGTTGGCCACCCCTGGTCTAAGGGAAGCGATTAAAGAGACAATGGCGAGACCGAATAAAAAGTCTCTGAAGTCCTTTATACTCCTAAAACGAGTCTTAATGCTCCAAGGAGCATATACTGAGAAATGCTACCACATCAGAATTTAAAACTTTGAGAAATGTTGTAAATATATATTTCTTACTTAATTTAATTGTAATCATAATATATAAATATTTAAATTGTATTTTCTAATAAAATTTTTAAATAATTTTAAAATGTTGTCTAGTCCTGGACTTACCCACAGCACACAAAGAAACTTCTTGACACGGGTTTAGGTTGGGGCTGCGGCTCCTGCAAAGAGAAAGCCGGCCAGGGAAGCCACGCTGAGGGCAGCGGCGCGTGTGGTTTTTAAGACCCACTCACAAGACCTCTCAGAGCTCCAGCGCATGTGCGGAATGGCACAGCGCCAAGCTCAATGCTAAACACTGATGGAGAGCCAAAACAGGAACAAGGAAGGAGAGCCATGAACGGGGAGGTGGGAGGGACAGAAGAACAAACTCGGCAGAGGGCAGCAACTTACAATGTGCTTGCGGAGTTCCTGAAAGGGAACCCTACAGCTCCGAGGAGCATACCGAGAAATGCTGCCCTAAACTAGGTAATTAGCAGCATATTCAAAGAGGACAGAATGAGCCACTTTTGCACGTTACACATTGTGTGAATTCAGCACCGCAAAAAAAGGGCAGCCACTAGTTTATGACAAATGGAGGCAGTAGTCAAATTCATGGCTATCAATGGCTATTAGCTATAATAACTAAATGAAATATCCATAATAGAGGCAGCACACTTTGTTATACCAGATGTTGGTGACAAACAGAAGAATGCCATCACCTTTATGCTCAAATGTCAGTAATCCAACCCAAACAACAGGGGTTTGGGGAAAAGGTGAATTTCATCCACATAAATCATCAGTGCAAGTCAAACCAAGACGCTCTCCGTCTTTCCATTGCTCCAGAATAAGGTTTTCGTAGGCATGGCCTGAAGTCTCTGACACAAAGGAATCACAACTGTAGAAAATAATACGAATACAAATATGCAGTTCACAGTAGACCTCTTTCTTGCATAAAACGAGACTTCTCCTCACCCTATCCACTTGAACAGGACACATCCATTTGCTCATTCTTGATAGATGGCTAGGATGTAGTTGGTACTACGCTCATTTTACTGCCACCCCCTCAAGATTACCTCACCTTCTTATGATTTAGCAGTAACACACAACTACAACAACCTACAAGAAAGTTTTACAATCCCTTCCACCACAAACTGATAATTTAGGACTATTTCCCTTAAAAACACCACAATGAGTTTGATTTTCTGACTAAATCCTGAAATTTATGTGCTAAGAAGATGCACAAGTAGCCTTAACTTGCAACTCCTACAACTATAATACAAATTTAAAAAGGTACATACACTTCCAATTAAATTAGAACAAGGTTTTTATTAAAGCTAAATTCCTCTGCTCATTCATCCACTCTCACTTGCTTACTTACTCCCAACCGGTTTGTTGGCGCACAGTTGTGCAAGTCACCCCGGGGGGACAGAAAGATATTGGGTACATCATCCTAAGGAGGAGAGCCTGGTGGATGGTCTCTGTCTTACTTCCAGGGCTTGCTTCATAAAGCATCCTCCTTCCTCAAAAGGCCTTCTCGATGTGTCCAGGTTGGTCCCCCTGATCCTGCCCTGGTCTGTGTCTCTGGCATCATCATCACGTCACATTGGTCCTCTGCGGAGGGGGTCTTCTGGACGGGCCCAAACTGGATCTCTTCCACAGTATCACAAAGAACCACTTTCTCGGCTCCTGCCCCCTCCTATCTCCTGACCTTGTGTAAGAACATCTGCTGCCAGGCTTGCAAGAAGTTTGCAACATACTCTCTCAAAGACCTGCCAGTTCCTTCTTATCACTTCTTCAGCCCTCCCGGTGGTTTCTCAGGGCTCCCAAAAGAGGGGGGGGGAGGTCTGGGGAGAACAGCTGGCTGAAAGTATCAAAACATACATGCACTCACACAGATAGGGCTTTCTACACTTCTCAAAATAAGTCAAGGTTAACAGAACTGCAACATGTTTTAAAATCAGGCAGAACTGTTTGCAAAGCTATCTTTTGGCTGATTTCATCACAGTCTAGCAAAGAAGAAGATTGTGAAAGTCTGTTCTCATTCAAGTCCTTCATTAGCATTTGATACTTTCTTTGGTCAGACTGGTCATAGTGATAGCTACATTCTGAAAGATGAGTGAAGAGAGGGAGAAGAATAAAAAAGGGATGCTTGACACTATGTCGCATCCCGAGGGAAGTCACCATGGGGGAAGTGGCGTGTCAAAAGGGTTGTTGTTCATACCTGGTAGGCAAATCAGGCTTGGAGTCGGTCGTGCGGTTCAAGAATTTATTTTATTTTAGTGGGTTCACCGCCATCCATAGAAAGCCGTCTCTAGGGATGTGAGCAGTCTGGCGTGCAGCAATTCGGGGGGGGGGGGGGGAACGGTCTTTTCCCAGGTCTTCCTTCTTCAGCAGGGGTGTGGTTGCAGTCCTACCCAACAAGGGCACGGGGTGGTGGTGTTTGGCAGGCAGTCTTGCTTGGGGCTGGTGGCAGGAGCCCAGCAGGGGCAACTGGCCTGTCCGCAGGGGTCCGCAGGGGACTCCCAGAATCGGGCCAGCGGGCTTCCTTATACCCCCGTCTGAACGGGGAGACCTGGATAGGCCAGGGGGTAGGGCCAGGAGGGGTGATAGTCAGGGAAGGCAAAGAGGCTGACCAGTACTATCTGGGTGCTCCGTAGCCTCGAGGTAGATGGCTGCTACCTCCTTGCCGGCTAAAGCTGTTTCTTATTTCTCCTATCGACCCTACCTGGCCAGGTACTAGCTGTTGCCCTGGCAGACTAAGCGTCAGCGAGCACTCCCTCTCCCCAGAGTTAGGCTCCTGTGAGCACTCAACCTTCCAGGGGAGCAGCTCCTGTCGCTACTTGGCTTTACTGGGGCCCGGTTCCTATAAGTACTTAGGGCTAGTCCAGTATGGCTCCTTTTCTGACTTAAGAGTCGGGGATGGGTGCCCCCCCCCTCCACGCAGAAGTGACGCCACTGAGTCTGGGTACTGTCACAGAGATGACCCTGTCTTGTCTACTTGGCAGTTGAGCCTCACCAGGCATCAATTCGGAGCAAAGCCTTCCCCAAAGATCTTAAAAGCAGGAACATTCACAGAAGAACAAAAGTCCTTCACATACTAAGCACCCAAACTGTGGTATAAAGATATCAACCAACACCTTGAATTGCATGGAGAAACAAATAGAGAAGAAGTCACAGGTACCAGCTTGACTTAGTAACCAAACCTCTTGGCTTATGAGCCAAGCATCAATCTATTCTTGAACCCCCACGTAAGGGGGGTTACAGAGTTTCTTACAGAGTTTCAGAGGATTCTATATAGATTTTGGTTAATCTTTCTACTCTACCCAATGGGATTCTGAGTTCAGCCTGGAAGATCCCATTAGATGCAGTTTTTCAGTTTGTGGATTTTTCAGTGGTAATGTGTTCGTTAACAGCAGTAAATGGAAATGAGAGATGAACAGGCTTAATTGTACCGTGAAAGTAGTAACGAAAACAGAATAAAATGCAGTGGGCCCTCAGCCTCAGAACGGCATGTCGAAGCGACCGGAAGGGCTGGTCGCAAACAAAGAAGTAAACCACAAGTCACTTCTGGTCACTTCAGAGTGGCGTTCTGAGGTCTGTGGAGGGGGTTGAGGGCCCGATGCAACGTGGGTGGCCCCTGGGCTCGGCATCAGTGGATGGTGAAAACCGTGGATGGTGAAACTGCAGATGCCAAGGGCCCACTGCATTTTATTCTCTTTGTTTTCATTACTTCTTTCACAGACTGTATCTTATTATCCTGGCAGATGTCTTATCTTGTGACAAAAGGCAGGCTATACATTTAGAGAATTTCTCTCAAGGAATAATTTTTTATTACTTTTTCCATATTTAAAACTTTTATCTTGCTTTAGAAAACAGTTCATGTTAAAACACAAAATAAGGTGACCCAAGACACACATACTGGGTCTATTGACATTTTCTCCCATGTCCTCTTGTGATCCTAGCACATGTTAAAATATATAACTGGATATCCCATTTGAACAACACACATCAATGCAAAAACCCTCGAGCCACCTACAGCCACAAATTATACAGGGGCCAATGTTGCATGAGCTTAAAAGGAAACTGTAAACCCATTCCCTCAAGTTTAGATTGAGATATCCTGAAATACTGAAGTCATTAAAAAACCTAAAATTGAAATGTAATAGTTTCTAATGAGAACTAAAAAAAACCTTTTACTAGCTTAAGAACGTATAGTCATCCCTGTGCCTGCAGTTTCAGTTCTCTGCAGTTCACAAATTGGCGTCTAGCACCTCCCCCGGACAAATACTCCGCCCCTCCCCTCATTGTTGGATCCTTGTGGGTTCTGGAAGGAAAGAAACTTTTCACATCCTCCAAATGCATTATGCAGAATTTAATGTATAAATTTGTACTGTCTGGTTTCTTCATGACATTTACAAGCATAAATGCCTTAGCTCAGTGTTTCTCAAACTGTGGTCAAAGTCTGATCAAAGCAGGAGAGTGCAATCCACAATTCCTGGTGGGTCCTACAGAGTCTCCAATGGGTGATGGAAAGATCAGATAAATAATTGCCTCAAGGCTGAGCCAATTCAAAAATCAGATGGCTGCTAATTGCCCTTCAAAGAGCTGAGCTCCCCTCAAACCTTGAGGCTATTCATTAGGGCTGCCTCATTACAAGAAATGGATTGCGTTTTTTGCAAATAAATAAATAAATATTATTTGTAAATAAAATGTATTTCTTTCTAGATCACATTTTTTAAAGTCTCGTAAAGCTAGGTGGGTCCCGATAGTATCGTTTTAAAAAGTTGGTCCCGGTGCTAAAAAAGTACTACCAGTAAGTTTTGATAAAGTTCATGTTACCAGTGCTGTTAACAACAGAGTTGAGTTACACAAAGTGCTTCATATACATACTGCAAAATAAGAGAAGCAAATGGTCATATCCATATCCACAGGAAAATACAGGTGGGCCCCCATATCCACTGATTCGCTATCCACTGTTTCAGTTATCCACGGATCGTGGGGACCCCCCCCCCAGGCTTTTACTTTTTTCCCCAGTAAGCTTAGTTTCTTCCTTAAAGAAACAGGAGAAGCAGCCAGGCTGCTTATTACAGGCAAGTAGAACGAGACTAAGTACTAGAGAGGCTCTGCAAGGTTAACAGAAACCTTGCAGAGCCTCTCTAGGACTTAGTCTCGTTCTACTTGCCTGCAATGGAGGCTGCTTCTCTGTTTTAAGGAAGGAACAAAGCTTGCTGAAAGAAAAATAAGAGCGGGTGGGGGGGAAGCATGCCTGCCTGCAGGGGAGGCAGGGTGGGGGGGGCCCTCAGGAAACCATGGAGGGGGCGTTCGCTCTTATCCACAGTTTCAAGTATCCACGGAGGGGCCTGGAACATACCCCCAGCGGATATGGGGGCCCACCTGTATGGAGGAGTCTGATCAAAGCAGGAGAGTGCAATCCACAAACTTTTAAACTAGGAACTGAACAGGTAACTGCTTCCTCCCCTACTAGTAGGGATCAACGCTTATACCCACACACATTGTGCAGATCTAGCTCACATGCCGTCACACTTCCAAGAATTTGAGTCTAATGACATTGAACTCTTCCACTAGTATATCACTATCACTACCTTAGTATCAAAATAGAATTAACCACATGACTATATGTATCCACACAGCCTACATCACATCATTTAAATGACAAATAAAGCCTTGAAAACCACCATCCCAAGTTTCTTTCTTGAATCAGAAACAGTTTTTCAAAAATTCCAAACTTTCATTTTTATCTTCATGGACATCAGAGAACTGAAAGTTTAAATAGACTAGAAACAATAGATTGACAATGCAATTCTGTCTGCAGCTGCTGGCCACTCCTGGGTGTCATAAATGTGCCGCGAAGCTGGCATCGCTCACTCTCCTCCAGAGAGGAAGCCGCTGGCAGATGCAGGTAAGTGCTGCACCAGGCGGCGCATGGGGAGGGTGGAATGGGAGGGGGGATTGGCCCACTGGACCTGGGAGGGGGGAGGGATCCTCAGCAGCGTGCTCTGCAGAATCCTATCCCTGGTCCCGGGCCTGGCGAGCCCTACAGGGGCTCTTTGGATTTGCGCTGGCCAATTTGCAGGAGCACATCCAAGAAGACCCATTTATTTATTTACAGTATTTTTGCCCCGCCTTTCTCCCCGAAGGGACCCAAGGCGGCTCCGAAGGGATCCATGGGGCAGCTGGGGAAAGGGACAAATGTCCAAGGAGGCCTCCAGCTGCACCGGCGCTGGCCCAATCCTGGATAGGATCCGGCGTAGTGTGCTTTGCATGCTGTGACGGTCGTAGACAGGACTGGGCTGTGAAACAAGTTTGTTTACTATTTCACATTAACTCATTGCTTGATCGGGTGCATATACTGTAGTTCTAAACATAGACCAGTTTTTTCCACATGCTGCAGAATGTGGAGAAATCTGAAATAGGTGAAAGGATCTGAGACTTCTATAGACCTACAGCATTAATTGCACTATATTTTAGATCTTACATAGTTAAGACATTTCACTGAAAGAAATTAGACATTATTCTGAAAGAAAATATGTTCTCTCTCTCCCCCCCCCCTCTTTTATTGACTAGTGTCGGTGAAGTCTTTCGCTGAATTTTAATCTTGGTGGAATTTCAGTTTACTGCTTTTTGTGTTTAAAGCTTGGTTTTATTTGTACTGTAGTTCACACAGCCACTTTGCCCAGTTTTAAACGATGGAGCAATGATTGCATCCATTATGTTACTGGCCTCTATTACACTTACAGGAGTGTTCTAACACAGAGATAGTTGCATCTACAAGTTACCTAATTTGATTATTTGACAAACTAAGAGCTATCAAAAATGGGTAACATCTGTGTGTGTTGCTACACTCAGAAGAATCGACTGACAGTTTTTTGAGCAAAATGGACGGGCAATGCAATCCACAATCTTTAGAACGGCAGAGCGCACGATCCACAGTTCCAGTGTCGTAAATGGGCCGTGAAGCACATTTGCTACAATTTTAGAGTAAGGAAGGCTGGTGCAGAGGCCAGCAGCCCTTACTCCGCCGCCAGATCGTCCGTGCGCCCCCCCCCCAGATACAGGTAAGGGAAGCACCGGCGGGGGCGGACAAGGAGGTGAGGGAGGCCAGGGATTGGCCAATCCAGACCGGGGACAGGGATGGCGGCCGCCATAACCCCGTCCGTTCCTGGGCCAGCGCAGCCATTACACGGCCTACTTGAACTTACGGCAGCTAAATAGCTGGTGGAAATCCAAGGAAACCCATCGGGGCCGCCCCGTGCTACAGCGGGGGAAGGGGACGAATGTTGTGTCCCCCCCCCCCAGTAGACCTCCGGGTCAAATGCAAATAGGATCCGGCGGGGGCCCAGGGCTGCACTCTGAACATGGGCTAATAAATTGGAACATCCTGGCAATACAGAGATGCTGCTGGTCAGCAAGAACGCAGATCCTGGGATGGGTTCACAGTCTGTTCTGGCTGGGTTGCACTCACCTTGAAGGATCAAGTTCACAGCTTGGATGTGCTCCCAAACCTGGCTTTGCTCCTGGATACAAAAGTAGTGATTGCTGCCTTTTCAGGGGCAGGCCCACCTACAGGAAGCCTTGCTGGCCCTGATGCTGCCTATCTTTAAACAGGCAGTACAGCCTTTTGTTCTACCATACCTTTTATTGATTTTTTATCACTGGTTTATGGCTTCTCCTTTAGCTCACTGTTCATTAAGTGTGGTTTGTTTTGATTGCCAACTGATTTTTTTTTACTATTTTGTGATTTTTGAGTCACCTTGGTAGTCCTGCAATGGAACTAAAATATGGCATTGTTTTAAATAAAGAATAAATTTTAGGACAAATTTGTTGCATGCACCATACAACTGAAGTGAAGGGATTATTGTACTCTGCTAACTGGGCAAAGTGCACATTTTAATGTGCTTGAATATATAAAAGCTTGTTTAATATTAAGCAGGGGGAGAGCAAATGTCCCCAGAATAGCATCTTTTTCCAGTGACTGTTTTCTGGTGTCTCTCTTGCATCTTTGTTTGGTGTGGTATTTTTTTCCCCTCACTTTGAGCTCTTTTAGACAGGAAGCCTATTTTAGACAGGAAGCCTCTTGTTTTGCTATGCTAAACTTCTCTATAAACATATGTTGAAAAGCAGGTATATTCTTAATAATGAGCATTTTAAATTGGAGCAACATTGTAGTTACTGATCTAAAGCTAAGCTACCAAAATTTCAAATTAGAACAGGAGTGTCAAACATAAGGCCCACGGGCCGGCTACGGTCCACAGAAGCTCTTTATTCAGCCCATGAGATAACCGGCTCTACCAGCACCAGCACCATCCTTTCAGCAGCACTGCTTCTGCCGAGGTGCCTCAGAACACAAGGAACACTATAGGGGGAGGGGCAGACCAAGAGGGGTGAGAGAGGCGCTCTGGGAGAATCCAATTATCATGTCAGCCGCCCTTTCAGCAGCACAACTTCTGCCAAGGTATCACTTCAAGTGTAATAATAGGGCTCTCTGACCTTGATAATTGGGCTCACCCATATCTTGAAAATATTATCAAGATGTGTAAGTTCTCTCTTCTGTCATGCAGCTAATGAGTTCCTATGCGAGAACAAAGTGCTTATTTCTGGCCATCATCTGCTTAATGATGTCACTTCTGGCCCTCGGTGGGCACCATGAATGCTGTTCGGACCACTGTATGAAACAGGTTTGACACCCCTGCTTCTAAAACCATTTAAGTTTATCCTAACCTCATGAAGGCCAGATTTATATTCACATCCAGGAGCACAGGAACTAATTTCCTGTAGTGCAATCCCATGTGACTGAGTGTGGGATCTTCTAAGTCTGTGGGTAGAACCAACTACAGGGGTATTTTCTGAAATACTAGAACCAGGGGTCATCCACTTAAATTGACTGGCAGGAGAGATAGAACTGACAGAAGGAAATATTCTTCACCCACAGCATAATTAGGCTGTGGCACTCCTTGCCACAGGACACTGCGATGGCACTTGGCTTAGATGTCTTTAAAAGGGGATTGGACAGATTTATGGAGGAAAGTCCGTCACCGGTTACAAGTCACGATGATTGTAATGCATCCTCTGGGTTTTAGAGGTAACCTAACTCTGAATGCCTGCAAGGGATTGCCAACAGGATACAGGTATCTTGTTGTCTTCTGTGCTCCCAGATCTGGACAGCCACTATGAGATACAGGAAGATGGACTAGATGGGCCCCCGGTGTGATCCAGCAAGGCTCTTCTTATGTTCCTTGCCACAAGGGCAGCAGTCCCCCCCCCCCCATACAATAGGAATCAACAGACCACTGGGTGACGAACATGTATTTATTAAAGACAGATATTGACAGAATACAAAGTAAGTGATGCTTATGTCCCTTCAGTTGCCAATATCCAATTGAGTGTGCAATGCCTTTCCTTCAGCCTAAACTTGCACTGAGGAGTTCCTTGGTAAGTATCTCAGACTATTTTAAATACCTTAAGTCGATGTGCCTGTCATTTACTGGGGGCTACAATTAATGTTTATAATTTAATTCACTATGGGAAAAGGCATACCAATTCAGTTCTCAAACTATATCATCCTTCCTACCTCCAGGTGTCTGGTCTTGAAATGGTGCCCAGAACTTTCCAAGATATGATAACCAGCAAAAGAGGCATCATCTTGCTAATTAGTGCACTTTAATTGGTTCCAAAAACCTGGTAAGCATGAACTCAGCCATTTTACTTAAACACACAATCATAATAGATTATTAACCAAGCCTCGAAAAGGCAGACTGGCCATCAGGAAGAACTTGTGCAGGCCATCCTTTCTCCTCGAAATACAGAAGGTCTTCCAGTGATATTACCCTTACACAATAGAACTTGTTAAAGTGATTAGCATCAGGGTATTGTAGTACCTACATTTTATCAAATGACAGTACTGGAGTAGCTGACAAATAATTACGGTTGGTATATGGATACAAACTAAGAATCAAGCAACAGCAACTGTACACTACAAATATCTGATGGGCATTCTTACACATCTACACTGATCACAGCTAAGGGCATTCTAGGGGGAAATGGAGTTAGGTTCCCATGGACCCTCTTTGCTATAGTCGGACCTCACTATCCATGGGGGATCCGTGCCAGAAGCAATGCATTCTGGGGTGACCTTGGGAGAGGGGAAGGGGGAGTCACAACCCAGAAGAGGCTTCCAGATCGCAATTTCATGCTGTTGTACACAAGAACATGCAGCGGTTTGCTTCTTAAAAAGGTACAAAATTCACTCCCCCCCCCCGTTTTTTTTCCTTTTTACACCCGCGGATCCGGGATCTGTGGTGAGACAAATACATGGGTCCCAAATCCGTGGATAGAAAATATCCACTGTACACTATATGAATTTTATGAACCTGAATCTTACCTTGAACTCTATGAGCTGGGCGATAGAGAGGGCAGTTCAACATCTCAAACATTTTAATTTTTGTTTCTGTTGTGTATCAATTGTGTATCAAGTCCAGAGTTATTTAAAACGGAGGACAGTGGGGTTAACTGAAGATTTAGTCTATCCCAGGATTTATCCCAAACGTTCATCAAGCAGACCACTTTTGCAAGGTTTTTTTTAATACATATCCACCACAAGGCACATTGCTTAACCCAACTCAGAATCAGCTGCTTGCAATCACAGCCCATTCCTTCCCCAGGAATTGGAACACCAGTCCTTAGGTGGTTTACTGAAACACACTTCTCTTTTTTCTCTCCTCTCCATTCCTTGGCTGTTAAATCTGCACTTAATATGCAACCTTGAACAAACAGCCTTATCAGGCAGTCTTTTAAGAGTCATTCTTGCGAATGGCCAGGAAGGGTTACACTTTTGTTCCCGCAGATAAGCAAATCCGCATATAATGAGTAGGCATATAAAGAGGATTGACTGTAACTTATTTTGGCAAAACAGTATATCAAAAGTTATAGTAAGAATATTTATATATAGTACAGGGGCCCCCGTATCCACAGATCCGCTATCCACAGATTCACTTATCCATGGATAGCGGGAGGCCCCCGCCCTCACCGGCCATTATTTTACCTTAGGATTAGCACTAAAATTATATGAATTAATCCCTCTGTTCTTTAATACTACTTAGCGTTTGTATAATACTTTTTGAGCATGCCAAGTACTGTACTACACATTTATTACCTTGATGCTGTCCTCACAACAACCCTGTATGGCAAAAAGTATTCTTTTCATACAGCAGCTGAGGAGCTTAGGCTAAGTCACAGCAGTTTCCCAAGGCCACATAATGAGTTCATGGGAGAGTTAAGATTCAAGCCAGCAAGTCCCAGTTCAGTTCAGCCTCTTAGCCAGTACACTATACTAGCTCTCATTAGACATGTTTTGTTGACCTCTGTTCAGCCCCCCAAAGTGTGGGGGCTTTGGCATCCAGTTGGCTCCCCTCTTTCTAGAACAGTAGTTCTCAACCTTTTTGCACTGAGACCCCATTTTGTAGAATGACAATCAGGACCCTCCTAAGACCTATGGCCAGAAGTGAGGTCAGTAAGCAGAAAGTGATGCCATTGTTTAATAAATTACACTGTTCAATAAATCACTTTAAAAAAAAACCACAATTTTAAAGTTGTACTCATAAGCAGCACTATTTGGGGGAGGGGGAAGAGTGAGCCAATATTAACAGAGATGCTAAAAGGCAAGCAGAAAGTAATACAAAGTGAGCAAACAAGTCCCAAGAGAGCGTCAGACACTTCTTGCTCTGCGAGGGGAGAGGAGTGAACTGCCATCTTGGGTGTGGTTATCCAGCTGACATTACATGACCTACTTGGGGGGTCCTGACCCCCAGGTTGGGAGCCACTGATCTAGAGCATATGAAAGTATCCAAGTACTGTATTCAATTAGCCCATGTTCCCAGCATGTAACTGGCAAAAAATTGGACCACAAGAACCAAGCTACAGTTTAAGAACTACTACTAATTTGTTTAAACAGGGTCACAAGACCAAATGATGAATAACCAGTTATTTCTTACAACAAATGATGAGTTACAGAAACTGACATGTTACAAATGAAGATACAATTTTATCTCAAATAAGGAAGAGAATTTAATAACCAACACAAGAGTAGGTCTAAGATAAGTGTAGATGATGATTTGATAAGAATACAAAAAGGTAAGAATACAAAAGGTACACTTTAAGAAAAAAGAAACGGTTGTCATTTTAGAATTTCAAAGATCAGATCATACTTCAGCTGGCTAGACCAAGATCGGTATGACTTACTGGTTTCATTAGACAGAGGACCAGGGGGAAATCAGGTAGGAGATCCGGCTCAGTGGGTATTGCTGCAGCCTCATATGCCTGAAGATCAAGGACGGCAGTTTGAGACTCCCAGAAGAATCCGTGTGTGTCACCACTAACAAGCTGCAGCTGGCACTCTGTGAGAATCTGCCTATCAGTCGAAGTGTGGGAGACGAATGCCACAGAGAGGCCAAACTGTGAAAGGAAACCATCTATAACAGTGGTTCCCACCTGGTGGTCGTGGCCCCCAAGGAGGTCACGAAGCGAATTCTGGAGGGTCGCGGAATGTCAGCTGGATGGCCACCCCCATCGCAGAGAAAGTAGTGTTTGATGCTCTCTTGGGGCTTGTTTGCTCACCTTGCGTTACTCTCTGCTTGCCCTTATAGCATCTCTGTTAATATTGGCTCACTCCCCCACACAAATGGGGCTGCTTATGAATACAACTTTAAAAATGTGATTTATTTTAAAAAGTGTGATTTATTAAACAGTGTAATTTATTAACAATGACATTACTTCCTGCTTACTGACATCACTTCTGGCCCTAGGTCTTAAGGGGGTCCCGGAAGATGATCATTCTACAAAAGGGGGTCCTGGTGCTGAAAAGATTGGGAACCACTGACCTAGAATGAAGCGTTCTATGAAAGACAAGAACATTATTATAAAAACCGTTTGGTTTAGAAACAGCCTGCCTATGTAAACCGCCTTGAATTAAAGTCAGAGGAGAAATCCAATGACCAAGATAGGCAGTATATAAATACTGGTGGCATTGTTGTTATTACGTACTATTAAAGCAGCTATTCAAATCAATGGGCTGCTCCTTTTTATTAGCGATAGCCACAAATATTTATGGAAACCCCTCATCCCATGCACTACATCTCCCGAGCTCCTTTGCAGCCAAACAGCCTTTCTATTGGTGCATGAGACCACCATGTTTAATAGCTTCAAGCTTGAAGGAAAGATTGTGAACGTGCTAGAATGTGAAAAACGAATGTGATCCTAGCGTGCTAGGAGAAAAAAAACAAAAACACCTCTCTAGTGCTGGAAGCTGAAATACAAACACAGCCAATATTGAACAGTCTAATTTTAGCTTGGTCTTGAACCTGCATTTGGATCTATATACTGCTGTAGGTTGATCTAGATGTGTCATTATACACACTCATAGATTACTGCATCGGCCATAAGTAAAAGCTTGGCTTCTACAATACCAAAACTTTTGCATGAGTTGAGTTTCTAGCAGATAAGGAAAACTTAAAGTTCTGTTCATCTCACTCTGTCTTCCATATTCAGGATGATTTCTAACGAAGTCATGGTTGTTAAGCATCAATATTTCCAAACCTTCAAAACGGGTGACACTTGCCAGAAGCGGTCAAGTTATACCAAGGATGGAGAGCTCTGCACAGCTTGCCTGAATTCTAGCACAACAGATATCAGGGACCAGTGCACATATAATTAGGTTGTTACAGACTACATTCATATAGGAGTGAGGAAAGACCACTGGCACTAACGGAGAAAAAACAATCTTGACCTGCGGAAAGGCTATAGAGCAGTGTTCTTCAACCCACGAGTCGCAATGCCTCCTATGGGAGGGTTATCACTGGAGTTTTATCCGCAGCCATTTCAAAACTATTCTCAGCTATTCTGAAGCTATTTGCTGTGGCCATTTGCTATCTGCAGCCATTTTAAAGGTAGTCAATTAACAGTCAATTACAGATAGCGCCCCAGAATACCTTACATTGTCATTCTGAAGCGATCCCAGCATCCGCAGCAGCCATTTTGAGTCTCACAGTGGCCATTTTACCCCATTTGTTACCGGTGGTGCAAAAACATAAAAGTGGTAGAAGAGCTATATCTCTGCAACCATTCTGAAGTCACCCGGGCCATTCTGAAGCCATCCACAGTCATTCTGAAGGTATTCTTGCCAATTTGATTTTCCCCCTAACCCCACTGATACCACAGGATCAATTATTCTGTATCTGCAGATTCAGTACCCACTGGGTTTTCCAGGAACCTAACCTACACGGATACTGAAAACTGACTATATTTACAAGTCCATTTGTATAAACATGAACAGGAAGTATAAAAACAGTAATTTTAATAATGTATATATATTGGAAACTGTACTGTGTGGGTTGCCAGTCTCATACTTTTTTTATTTTGGGGTCGTGGCATGAAAACATTTGAAGACCACTGCTATAGAGCTTGGCCAAACTGAAGTTGCATAAAGCTTTTGAGAACTTGCTATTTGTTAACAGTACTCCAGGCCATCTTCTCATACTGCTTACCACATAAAAGCAATAGCACCATGTACAGTAGGGCACACGGATATGTAAAAACTGCAGATAGGGGCGAACGCCCCCACTGTGGTTTTCTGACGGGCCCCGCACACACAACTCCCCAGGTTCTTACTTTTACTTTAGCAACATTCATTTCTTCCTTAATGTGATAAGCAGCCTCCTGCTGCTTATTGCACGCAAGTAGAACGAGAATAAGTGCTAGATAGGCTCTGCAATGTTAAGACACGAAAATTGCTGAGGGGTGGGTCGCACACGTGCAGGGGGGCATCCGTTACCTGCAAGTAAGTGAATCTGTGGATAGCAGGGGCCCCTGCAATTATGGTACTTGCTCAATTGTGTACTACTTGGGACTGGCAAAGGAAGTTTAGTTTGCAAACAGCATCATTGTATATACAGGTTGGTTACCCCTTATCCGGACATCTGAAATCCAGACTATTCCAAAATTCGAAACCCAGACTATTCCAAAATTCAGACATTTGGGGGGCTATGACTTAAAAAAATTCCAGCACCTGGCTGGCATAGCGCAAGGCACAAAATTACTGAAAATATTGTATACCTTCAGGCTATGCGTATAAGGTGTATACTAGACGAATTTTGTGTTTAGATTTGGGTCCCATCCCCAAGATCTCATTATATTTATGCAAACATTCTGAAATCCAGACAACTTCTCATACAAAGCAGTCCAAATAAGGGATACTCAACCTGTATATGCCTAATCAAAAGTCACACCAGGTTTAATCCAGACAAGAGTGTATAGATTGCTTTTTCACAGAACAGTCCGATGGCCCAACTCTTGCAAGAAATAATTTTATTCTTAATTTGTTTAAATCAGTACATTTGCACTCCAAACAAACCTGCAACTTTTAACCCTAGTACCCAGGTTAACATTTTTACTAGTCCAGATTTGCTTTTCGGCCAGTTACAATTCCCTATGGGCCATAGGCTATGGCACCTATTTGCTAGACAAGCACACAGATTTAGTCACCTGGTGAGCCCAAACACGAGCTGTGCAGACCTGGCCCTAAGCTCCTGATTACCCCCACCTCTTGCACAAGTACTAATAGAAACATCAGATACAGTAGTTAACATAACATAAGAAGAGCCCTGCTGGATCAGGCCAAAGGCCCATCTAGTCCAGCTTCCTGTATCACACAGTGGCCCCACCAGATGCCTCAGGGAGCACACAGCCAACAAGATAACCGTTTCCTGCTGCCACTCCCCTTATCAAGCTGGCAGTCAACTTTCCAGACTAGTGCCTTTTGATGTCACTGATGAACAGAGAACTAGCACCATTCTGCTTCAATGAACTAGCACCATTCTGCTTCAATTTCAAGCCTGCCCCACAAGTGGATTTACATATAAACAATCCATACACAGTACTGACTCTTGTCAGTTTTCCTCTAGCTACCATATCACACAAGCTGTGGCAGAAAGTAGCCACATGGGGGGGGGGGCAGAACTTTAAAGGTCATAATTTGGGTTCACTCCAGAGGTTAAAGTCTATCTATTACACCCAATATATATTCCCCACTTCTGAATCTCCTTTTTACATCTTGGAGCTGACAGTTTTCCTTATACTACAAGGTTTAAACTAAACATTAAATTCCTTGTTGACCTTGCATCGTTGAGGTTAGATTTCTTTCTCAGAAATTAATGTTCTAATGGGAGAGGATAAAATTTATCCTAAAAAACGTATCCCCGTGAATAGCATATAAAGGTTTTAAATACACATAAAGCCATTTTGACAGCCACAGGTAGTCTCCCCAAAACATTGTTCTAACCAATGTCTTTGCCTCCAGACCTAGGTCAAACCTTTGGTTCACCTCAGTGAAGCTTGCAAAGAAATCCAAACAAAAGCTAAACATTATAATATAAATGAAACAGATTCTAGCCAATACTCCAAGGTTTTATACACTTTTTCTAAAACTACGGCATAAAGAATACACAGGTGGGTCTGCCTCAGGAGAGCTATAACTGTGGTGTCACTATGGAGAGAGCTCTGCTCCTTGAGCTCATAATTTAAACTCCCTAAGGAAAGAAAAAGAACAAGGTATAATCTGCTGATTATAACGGATGGACACCAACAAGAATGCTGAAGAAAACCCAACCACCACACCTGGGGCTACAGTAAATTTCACATTATCTCCCTGTTGGAGGACCAACGCATCCATTCCTTACTTCAGCAGGTGTCTAGTACAAGGTTTCCCCCACTTAACAGGGATACGTTCCTCAATCCCCATTGTAAAGCGATGTCGTTATGTGAATTCAGCCTCCGGACGGAGGTGCCGCATCATGCCAAGCAGGCAACCCCCTCCATATGCCTCCACGAGCCTCAGTCAGAATGTTTCTCTGAAGTGACTTCCGGTTTACTTCCAGGTTCGCATCTGCCACTTCCTGTCGCTTCGGAGAAACATTTGGAGGCCTGCGGAGGTCTATGGAGGGTGTTGACAGCTCAGTGCAATGCGGCAGCTGCCTCTTTCATCAGTGCCACAGGACTTCTAAAGAGCTTTAAAAGGTGTGTGGGGATTCCGGTGTGTGTGTGTGTGTATATACCGTTGTATATCCAGGCAGTCATTTATCGAGACGCTAAGTGAGGGATACCTGTATAACTCTTCCATTTTGGGAAGTCTCATCCAGACTGTACCCTGGAAACACAATTTTATTATAATTTGCACTAATAATGATTTCTAACAAAGACTCAGTTGCTCAACATTATGTGTCAACTAATTCAAAAGTTTTTATGCCAAATGTTTATCTAAAATGCCACAACTAACAGTGGAATTGTGGAACAAAGACATTTCAAAGCAATTTTACCAATCACCACCAAAAGTTATATTATAGGTGATATTCTGCATTTTTGAAAGATTACTAACTGCATTAATCATGAAATTATACAGAAACCACATGACAATATTTAAGCAGGGATACAAGGAAATTAGCATGAAGACTGAATTAGCAATAGGCTCCAAATGAGATCAAAGTGTACAATAGCAAAGCTGTTATTTACAGTATTTAGCAATCACAGCCACCCAGAGGCAGCAGAGATTCAGAGAAGAAAACCTTTACCACACCGTCATCCTTTAAAAGGCAACATGCACATTGTGTTATAAAATGACCTTGAAAATAGTTACAGGAAAACACACACACCCTGTCAGCTAAGGATTTGCATGTTTGGAACTCAAAACAGTTTTAGGAAGTTTTTGTGAAAGCCTGAAGGGGGTGCTGGTAGTTGACCAAGAACCTGGGGGTGAATGCCTAGGAGTTACAAGGTACAACTGGGAATGTGTTCTCACTAACCAACATGAGATAGCAAAGTGAGAATTGGGTACTCACTGAAACACCACCCTTCATTTTAGGCAAGTATTTCAATCACAATAGGGTCATTAAGAGGGCAAATTATTTTATGAAACTAAACTGCCATCAGGCACAAACTAAATCTTTACTTGAGCTTTGTTCCCTATAACATAACACAACAGCTATTTAAGATACTGGCACAGCATTAGGAAGGGTGGATCAGATAGGAATATGTATGGTTTTGACACTCTTTTCAGAACCAATACAGCCCAATACCAGGCAATGATACATATTCCAGAATAAAAGAAATGGCCCCAAGCATTCTGCTAATGCAATACCCATTTAACCACTGCAAACGTTTTGGTGCATCAGCCTCCCTTCCCCCATGCTTAGAAAGATAGATACGCACATTCCAGTCAAGCTTCTCAGCAGAGCTCGCCCCACTCACCACCCCCTTCCCCCCACAAGGCCTCACTAAGCTTCTAGAATCTTTGGGCTTTAGCTCATCATAATGTGCACAACAAATCAAAAGAAGAAAGCTCCAGACCCTTGATATTCTATTACACACACACACACACACACACACACACACACACACACACACAGAGTATAGACTATAGTGAATCGAAAATAAGAGGGAGAAAGGCACAAGGGGATGAAAGACTAAAAGTCAGGGCCAAAAATGAGCTGGGGCGGGGGGGGGGGGGAAGCGAGTGTCAGCCATGTTTTGCTTATGTGTATGTTGAGTTGTGAGAGTCCAGTATTTACAAACCTGCAGCTGCAGCAGCTCTTTGAGTCTGTGAAGAAAAGGGAGGGAGAAAGGGGGGGAGAGAACAGGAAAAAAAGAGGAGGGGGAAGGGAGAGCCGACAAGAAGGACGGGAGAAAAGCACAGGGAGAAAAAAAGACAAGGGAGGCGAGAGACAGGCAGCAACAGCAGACAAAGGAACCCAGCAAAGCCTGACAGAGAGAGACAGACAGACAGACAGACACACATACAGACACACGCAGCTGCTGTACTGTTGAGGCACTGTCGTGTTTCTTTTGCCCACGCCATTCGGCCCCCCAGTAATAGGGGCGAGGCACATTCTCACACACAACACTTTGAGCAACAACAGAGTCCCACCCTAACACCACACACACCACCTACTACGCACCCTTCCTTTATGGCCACATTCCCTAGAGGAGGAAAGGGAAGACTCAATTCTTGAAGGGATGGGGGAGGGACTAGGAATCTGGGCGCCCCTGCAGGGGCCCCAGCCCGACACACACAATAGCTGGGAGGAACCAGAACATTCAGGCAAAAGATTTGGAGGAAGGGGAATGAGCAGACCCTGGCGCCTCCCTCCCGTCCCCCCAGGGGGAGCAATTAGAGCGGCATGGGGAGGGGGCAGAAGAGCGAGGGTCAGCTCCCGCGCCCCCACCAGGTTGCTGAGTGAGGGCTCCCCTCTGGCCTCACTTCTCTTTCTTTCTGGCAGCAGCTTCCGGGGGGGCTAGAAAGGGGGGGTGAGAAAGGAGGAGCGGCGCGGGGCCTTCGCGAATGAATAATAAATAACGCCAGCCCCAGGGGAGGGGAGCAGCGGCGGCGCAGCGGCGACTCCCCCACAGCGACTCCCTCCGGTTATGACCGGTACTGACTGGCCGAGCCAAGGGCGGCGCGGCAGCTCCGGCTCCCCCCTCCCTCTGGCGCCGCTTCCCTTCCCTTCCTCCCCGCTCGCGCTCTCTCACCTGCTGCCCCAGCCTCTTTCGTTTTCGCCGCCGCCACCTCCGCCTCCACCCGGGCGGGCGTGAGGTGCCCGGCGGGGGGGTGGCGCCGGCGGGGGTGCCAGTGCTGCAGAGGCTTCGCCACCCCCGCTTGCCCGGACAGGCCGCTCAGCTCCTCGGCGGTGGTTGCTGCGGCTCCCCTTGTCTCGCTTGGCCCCCTCCTTCTCCTCCGCCGCTGCTTAGCCCTCCTCTCCCTTGCCACATTGGGAGCCTCCCCTCTGATTAAGCTAGTGCTGCTGCCAGGAGAGAGGCCTCCTCACCTTCCTGCCAAATAGTGAGCCACTCCAAACACGCGGCCCCGCCTTCCTCCATTCTGCAGCGCGCAGGCGCACTTCGCCTATTGAACTGCGACAGGAGAAACGGAGGCTCGGTGTCTCACTCCCAGCCCTCTGCGAGAAAGTGGCTGCGCGCTTGCGCGTGCTCAGCCTAAGGTTTTCTAGAGATGAGTGAATGTAACTTTTTTTCTCTATCCTTTCTCAGTGGAGCAGCTGGGAGGGGGAAGCTACTCTCCCGCCTAGTGTAGGTTCACTTTGGCGCGGTTTCTGTAGGAGATTCTGCCCTTTTACTCAGAAACAAAAACAATCAAGTTGACATGTTATGGTTTTTGCAGCAGTCAATTTTATGACGTGAAGAAAACCGAACTTAGCAGAAGCTGAGCTATCTGTATCTCTAGGACTGCTTTCATATACTCTACATTTATTTCCTGTAAGAAGATTCACATAAGAAGAGCCCTGCTGGATCAGGCCAAAGGCCCATCTAGTCCAGCTTCCTGTATCACACAGTGGCCCCACCAGATGCCTCAGGGAGCACACAGCCAACAAGATAACCTGTTTCCTGCTGCCACTCCCCTGCACCTGGCACAGAGAAAACCTACTTCTAGAACCAGGAGGTTGCTTATGGCTTTCAGACTCATCACTAATTAACGTAGCTTACCTGCACAAAGAATCTAAAGAGTCACTTTACATCTGACTCCTTTTCAACCTGGCAAGCACGCTTGTGTAGAAAATAGCATTACATCTACTATGTGTAAACTGGTATGTGTGATGATGAATATGCATGCATGTATGATCCTTATGCATTTATTTGTTTATCTGGGCATTTGTACGCCACTTTTCTAGCTCCTACAAAGGTATTCAAGGCAATTTGCATTTGGTTTAAAAAAAACCAATGCACATAGTTCAGCTTTAAAAAGCACAGTGGGTGAAAGTGGCCACCGTGATTCATGCTTTGCTGGTTTTCCTCCTCCTCTTCCTCATAGGTAGTTGGTACTGTATTTCTCTGTGAGGGGGGAGGGACACAGTTCAGCTTTTAAAAAGACCATAGTGATGGTATGCGCCACAGTTCCTGCTCTGGTCATCCATCTTGGTGGTGCAATATGGCCCCAAGCCGACTGCTGTGGCGCATGGTGGTGACATCACCATTGAAAGCTGACCTGTTTGGGGAGATGGGCGGAGCCAGAGCAGAGCACCAGCTGTCTGCCCTCTCCCTGACAAGGAGCTAGGCAGTTGGTACGCGGACATAAAGAGGGTCTGATGGGGTGGAAGAAGGAGCAGTTGAGGAGAGAGATGGAGGTGCAGGACACAGTGAGCCCAAAAGATGGATGGAGGCAGAGACAAGAAGAGAGGACCTGGTGGAGGAAAGGGGAGATGGAGATGGGGTGGAGAACAAGAGAGACAACGTTGGGGAAGGCAAGACGAAGGAAAAGTGAGACGAAGGAAGCAGACAAGCCAGCAGGGGAACCCCCTTGGTAGGTGAGATCAAGTGCAGCCCCCCATGGGCAGCAGGAGGAGGAGAACCACTGAGAGACCCCTCCACCAATGCAGTGTTTCTCAACAGGTGGTATGCACACCACTGGTGGTACTTGAGCTGTTGTCTAGTGGTATGCGTGGCTCCCAGGGGACACCCCTGCCCAGCACTGAGACTGCAGTGCTACAAACAGCGGTAGGAGGCTTGGCTTGGTGAGCAGAGCTCCAGCACACAGTGTTTGCATGCTTGAAAAAGACCACCCACATGCCCTGAGCCTCTTACCGCTGTTTGTAGCATTGCGTCTGGCCTCCCAACCCAGAAGTAACTGGCAATGGCATCGCCAGTTACTTCCAGTGGTACTTAAGATAATTAGACTATGAGAAGTGGTACATCAGGGAAGCAAGTTGAAAATCTCTGAACTAGAGCCCTTCAGAGGGGTTGATGCAGGACAGCACCACCTGCCTCAGGGGCAGCTGGGTGTCCGTTGTCTACCAATTGGAATGCAACAGGCAATCACATGGGCGCCTGCATCAAAAGCCATCCAGGGGCCACAAGCAACCATGCATGAAGAAATCCATCACGGTCGGAAGACTGCCCTGTTTTCTGTTGAATGGATCGAGCCCCACCATTAGGGAGGCTGTCAATTGTCAGTTCCTATCAGTAAAGGCAGACTTGAAGCATTCAAATATGGCTTGCCCATTCCTCCCTGAGCTTAAGCTATGTCCCACCACAACCTCTTTGAGGTTCAGTTGCCCCCCCCCCCAGGTTGAGGGGAAAGAAACCCCTACTATGGTTACAGATGGTGATCCCTGCCTTGCTGGTACATATACATGCATGTGGATTGTCACATTTGATACTGTTATGTAAAGCCTACATACAATAAACTTATACAGTAATTTATCCCTGTGGCCAGCCTAGCAATGACGCTGACGGAATCGCTCGTTTTGAGTTGGGGGTATTGGTGAACTGACAAGAAGTGCCCTCCACCCAACGTCTGCCTGCCACTGTCACCCCTGGCCAGGTAAGACACTTCAATCACTCTCCAATCCTCTTGCGACAGATCATGGATTGGGGCAGTGTCAGATCATGTAGCTCTGCTGGTGGGGGAAGAAAAACAAAAGCTCTGCCACTACCTCTTCCACCTCAGTCTCCTTACCCAATCCAAGGAGACTGAGGTGGAAGAGGAAGGAGAGGCAGAGCATGGCAGTCCAGAGCCTACCTGTACTCCCTCACCTTCCGTTCTGGCATCACCCCCTCACTTTTACTCCACGTTGTCCTGTTTAAAATAAACAAGATACGTTGAACATGCCAGGAGTGCTGCCAGCATGCACCGCTCATCTTCAGCAGCCAGGTAGGAGGTGACAGAGGGGCATGCATGTGCTAACACACACACACACACACACACACACACACACACACACACACACACACACAGAGGTTTTGTGTGTGTTTGTGTTGTTGTTGGGGGTAGCAGGGGCAGCATCTCGGTTTAGGCCACTGCTGCCCATGGCAAACTCATACATGATGATTTGTCATGCTGCTGTGTAACATCTGTATGTGTATGTGCTGCATGTGGATTCTCAGGAGAGTTTTGCTTGCCTTTGACAGATTCCACGGAAGTATTTGATGTGGGCCAAGAACCTTATTTTTGCTTATTGTTCACAATTACATCCTTTGCTTATTGTTCACAATTACATCCTTTCTCTTCCTCCCTTTTATCCTCACCACAACCCTGTGAAATAAGTGAGGTTCAGACAGACAGACAGACAGACAGACAGACACACACACACACACACACACACACACACACACACACACACACACACACACACACACACACACACACACACACACACACACAGTTAGGTTCATGGCTGGTTGGGTATTCTCTTTGGTCCTAGTTCAACATGCCAACCACTATATCACTGGCTTTCAGATGAAAATGTTCCATGATATAATCAGGGGGGCGCATATGACAAGTTGCACAAGATGCAGAGCAAATAGAGAAACCAAGAGGAACACAGATCATGTGTAGACCAATTCTAATTATCTTGCATCCCAATCCTATGCATGTCTACTCAGAAGTTAGTTCCATTGTGTTTAATGGGGCTTACTCCCAGGTCAGCATGCATAGGATTACATCCTTAGTTGTACTCTTGGTGTTAAGTTCTCCTAACCCAGGGGCTTCTACCATTACAGGGCCTCTGCTTTCTTAAGAGTTGTGTAGAAGACAGAATCTTGGCCGCTGCAATTGCTGATGGTGCTGCTAAAGCAACTGTACCTGCTGAAATGCCCTCACCTAGACAACCATTAAAGGTCCAGGAGCATTCATGGTGAAAGGTTGGCCACCACCCCTGTGCTAACATAATAAAGGGCAGGAGCATATGTTCAAATGAAAGCCCATAGTTGACCATGAGCTTATAGGCTTATCAACTGCAAGTTTAGTTTTTCTTGTTGAGTAATTTCCTGAGGCGATAAGATACAATGATGCATCCTGTGATAAATGACAGTTGTCTGTCAGTAAGATTTCCCACTGAAACCTATAAGTAACTGGGTCAACTGGCTGAGCCTAACGAGACAACTAATTTATTTCAGCATTAGGTTTTGTGGACCACAATCCACGTAATTAAACTGTAGTCCACAAAGGGGCAGCCCATCCATTAGGTGAGGCACATTAGTGGCAGGTCGCAGGCAGAGGCAAGAGGGTGTCCTTCACCCCAAATCTGCTGCTGCCACTGCCTCCCTCCAGCCTGCCACCGCTGATGATGATGCAACCCACACTGATCCACTTTCTGCCCACTAAAAGCAAGTAGAAAGTGGGCCACCCACCTCCTTACCTTGCTCCAGGTGTGGTTTCTTCAAATATGGAAGTGCAGGACTTGTGGTTTGATTTACAGGGACCACGCAAACAAAGGAACTTCTTCATTAGCTCAGTCCCTTTAAATCGGGAATGACCAACCTTCCACCATGAGGGCTTCTGCATTCTTAAGAGTTGTGTAGAAGACAGAATCTTGGCAGCTGCAATTGCTGATGATGGTGCTGCTAAAGCAGCTGCACCTGCTGAAATGCCCTCACCTAGACAACCAGTAAAGGTCCAGAAGGAGGAACATTCATGTTGGCCAACCCTGCTTTAAATCAAACCAGAAGTTCTGCAACTTAAGAAACCAGGCGAGGTGCACAGTAAGGGAGGGACTTGTGCAGAGACGGTGGACCCCAGGTGACATCGGGTGGTGTTCCAGGTCACGCCACCACTGAGTCCGCAAAAGCTTGTGTTGAAATAAATTGGTTAATCTTTAAGATACTACAAGACTCTTGGTTCTTTTTGCTGCAATGGACACATGGCTACCCCTCTGGAAGTTGTCACCGATGGGAGTAGTTTCATATTTTCCAATTATCAAGGGACAACAGCATTTTTCTCATGAACAAATTAACTTCTGAACTAGGCTTACCAGATTTCTTCCCTGGACATAGTGCTAGACCTTTAGGAGAAGGAATGTGGCAGGTGTAGCTTGTTAAGCCTTAGAGCACAATCCTAGGCATGTCTACTCAGAAGCAAGCCCCATTGTGTTCAGTGGGGCTTGTTTCTGAGTAGACATGCCTAGGATTGTGCTCTAAGGCTTAACAAGCTACACCTGCCCACATTCCTTCTCCTAAAGGTCTAGCACTCTGTCCCGGTTGGAGATCTAGTAAGCCTATCTGAACTGTCCCAGTAATTGATCTTCAGGAGGATCCCTTTTTTCTTGACAGAATCAGAGTAGTTACTGAGCAGAAAAGGAAGTAATTTTATTTATTCTTATACTTCTTCGTGTCTGAATTAAATATTAAATTTAAATCAGTTTGGATTGACTACAAGTCTGAGGCTGCAGTCTTATATACACTCACCTAGGGGTAAGTCTCACTGAAATAAATGGAACTTACTTATGAGTAGACATGCATCGAATTCTGCTGTTAAGTTCCTAAAAGACTTTCTTTAAAACTTGTTGGAAAAATTGGGATAGTCTGTCCTTTTACTTGCTTTAAACTACCCTAAAATTTAAAATTGTGATTAAAACATGTGTTTAAGGCCAGCGGGTGGCGCAGTGGGTTAAACCGCTGAACCATGAGCTGTCGATCGAAAGGTCGGCAGTTCAAATCCGCGACGGGGTGAGCTCTCATTGCTTGGCCAGCTCCTGCAAACCTAGCAGTTCCAAAGCATGAATGTTGAGTAGATAAATAGGTACCGCTTGTGGGAAGGTAAACAGCGCTCCGTGTTCCAGCCGCATGCTACGCGCTGCGGCAAGGAGAGTCACGCCGGCCACATGAGCACGGAGGCGTCTTCGGACAACGCTGGCTCTTCAGCTTTGAAATGGGGATGAGCACCACACCCTAGAGTTGGACACGACTGGACTTAATTGTCAGGGGTCACCTTTACCTTAATCTGTATTCACTTTGTGAATGTCTCATTATGATTAGACCAGGAGTGGCCAACCTTCTACCCCTGTGTGCTTAAGAGTTGTGTAGAAGACCAAATCTTGGCAGCTGCAATTGCTGATGGTGCTGCTAAAGCAGCTGCACCTGCTGAAATGCCCTCACCTTCTATACAACCATTAAAGGGCCAGGAGCATTCATTTGGAAAGGTTGGCCACCCCTGTATTAGACTCAGACCTATTGACACAGTTCTGGAAATTTGGGGTAGCCACCTTTTCACAGGCTATGGGGCTTGTGCTCTTTCCACGAGTGACCTTTTCTAGTTGACTTACCTTAACAGACACATGGAAGAATTCCAGAGGCAAAACTATGTTAATTTGTTGCAGCAAAAACAGCAATCTTATTATGGCACATGTGGACAGACTATACAGTCTGTCCACATCTTGCATGCGACAGACTTGCGCAAATTCAACTTCATGTGGTTGGCAAACCAAAAACCAGCAGTTTAAATACTGCAGTCAATTCCACCTGCCATTCTACTTACTAAGTACATGCCCTGGTGGGAACCTGAGATCCGAGAATGAAGCTGCTATTCCCGCCTGTGTGTTGTCATTTTTAAAAAGTACTCATTTTCCGGTGTCGGGGATTTTCAAGGCAATTTTGAGTATACACGATTTTGGCTTTATCATGCTCCAAACTCAGAACATAACCCTTGCATATGATGCGAGCTGACTGTACTTTTAGTATAGCACATGTTTTGTAGGCCAGATCCCACTGTAACAGACAAATAAAATTGTAACCTTCCTGGGTGGGTAGGTGTGTATGTATGTGTGTGTTGTGTACCATCATGACTACAGATATGTTTACAAAATGAAGCCAAAAGGTTGAGGAGCAGTGCGAGTTATTACTGTACAGAGTACAAATCTAGCCAAAAGAATAGACGATCCAAACAGAGTGTGTGTGGGACCCCCTTCTCAACTGTTGATCAATTGGCAAACAAGATGAATAGAGCTGCCGTCTCATATACCTGAAGATCTGAGGACGTCAATTCGAGACACCCGAACGTATCTGTGAGCTGTTGAGAGCTGTCAACACACTGCTGACGATCTGCAGAAGCCCTCGGTGAGAGAGAGGGAAAAAAATGCAGAGCACTCTCTGTTTGGGAGAGAGTGCTGTCATTTAACCGTGGGAGGCGAATGCCAGAGAGAAGCCAGACTGTGAAGGAAACCATCTGGAATGTACTGTAATGTTCTATGCAAGATTAGAACTCTATATTGTATTTGTAAAAACCCCTTCGGGGGGTTAGATAACCTGCCTATGTGAACCACCTTTGAATTAAAGTCAGAGGAGAAATCTGATGACCAAGAAAAGATGCTGGTATTATTATTATTATTATTATTATTATTATTATTATTATTATTATTATTATTATTATTAATAATAATAATAATAATAATAATAATAATAATAATAATAATAATAATAATAATAATAAAAACACATCTGCTGAGGAAGTGTAAAGAGTCTGGTGACACCTAAAGATTAACATTTATGTTAGCATACATTTTCATGGATTAGAGCCCACTGTCAGACATTTGGCAGGTACGTATAGGGATAGAGAATGGTTTATTTAAAATGTAAATAGTGGGTAGGGTCAAATGGTGTAGCCAGGATGGTGTAGTGGTTCAGGAGTTGAATGTAGACCTGGAACTCAGCCATGAAGCTTCCTGGGTGACCCTGGGCCAGTCATTATCTCTCAGCCTCACCTACCTCACAGGGTTGTTGTGAGTGAAGACAAAAGGAGGGGAGGAACAAAAGGAGGGGAGGAACCCTGAGCTCTTTGGAAGAAGAGTGGTATAAAAATGTGAAAAAAATAAATATCAAAAGCATGCAAGCAGTGCAGTGTGTCACCATTTTTATATAAACAAATGTAAGAGATAAGTGAGCATTCAGAATAGGTAGCAAAGTCTTCCTGGCTATTCAAGTTACGGTAATTAACACATGTACAGCACACAATCCTACTCAAACTTTGGCCTGTGGAACGAGCCTGTGAGCCCAATCTAGATCAGGACTGTGAAGGCACAGGGAGGGGGCTAACACTTTCCCTGCGTGTCATTTTTCCATCTAAAATCATCCCCCTGAAATGGGTATTTATTATATCCAGATCAGACAACCACAGCTGTTATTGTTTTTTACTTTAAAGAAACGTTTCCTATGTACTTCTGGGGATAAGCCCACCTGTTAATGATTGGCTAGACATCATGTATAATTTGGCCCTAAGCAGGACCAGCCTGTCATTGAGGGGTGGTAACATGATTGTTCAGGCATGTGGAGGGGAGCAACGAGAGGAGGAGAGGGGAGTTCCCTGGAGGGGAGCAATGAGAGGAGGCAGGGGCAGAGATGTTCTAGCCCATCACTCTTCTCTTCTATACTTCCACTCTGTCCCTTGCTTTTCAAATTGCAATGTGGGAGGAGGAGGTGTGGTTCGTTGGACCAGGTAAGGCGGTGGAGGCGAGGGACAGGAAGCGGGCATTTGTTGTCCCACCACAGATGCCTGAATTGCTTGGGTTACCCTTGGGCTTGGCCCTGAGACATAGATTCTGGAATTCTTTAAAATAAACATAAGAATGTAGTGCAGGTGTAATTCCATGACTACTAAATTTACTCAGGAACCCTTAGAGAGAATTTTTGACAAAAACCTTTGAAGTGCAAGTACTATGTATCATATTTACAAGACCACCCCTATCTACATGTAATTGTTGACACTCTCAAAACATTCTAAAAGGTTGGTGAGTCAGGAATTTTTGCAGAAGTCGTGCTGAGACTTTCTTAGCAAAGTTTTTTCTTGTATATGCTCAATAAAGCTTTCCAGCAATCAGAACAGATATTAACCGGCCTGTAATTTCCAGGCTCCCTCCCAACATCTCTTTTAAAAATCAGTATTCTGTTGGCTACTTTCCTATCTCTCAGAAAGGAGGCCAATTTTAGTGACAAGCTGCAGGTTTCTGGGAAAACAACCATCTTACGTGTGACTTCTTTAAGAATGCTCAGGTGTATGCCATCTGGACCCTGTGACTTGTTGATTTTTAATTCGTCAAGAAGCTCAAGAATTTCATCCCTTGTCACCTTGCTCTATTTGACTTCCCCCAGAAATAAATGCCAGTAAGAATGATGGGAAAATGTGACACCCCACAGAGCAACTTATAAGAATTACATGCTTATGATCTGAAATAAATATAATCTGTGTAAGTGTCTGGGGTGCCACTTGATAATAGGGCAGGATGGAGCATCACCTCTGGAGGGCGTTAAAAAACAACAACCCAGGGGCTCTATTTCCCCTTTCTTCTAAGCTTCTCAGATTTAGCCTCAATAAGAGGGGAGAGGTAAGTCACCCCGATCCTCTTTCTCCAATCAGCAGCCTCACTGGATCCATCTCTCCCTGAGATCAGGAGACTTTGGAGATCTCTGCATTTTTGTCACTGTCCTCATTGATGCTATCTATCCCCTGTTCTTTTGAAGGGAGCTCTACAAACCACACAGGCCTTGTGGTCTGGATCTCTTCCCAGCCCTCTTGCAAGATGAGACTGTTGCCATGGTGATGGCGCCACCCATCTCACAGCTCTCTGGAAAGGTAGAAGTATCAATCAACCCTACCCTGGCACCCTCACTGTTCTCCTGGGCCCATAGATACCATCACCACATGGGTAGGATCCCCACAATTTGGAACGACTTTGAAGAAACTATCATGTGGAATGGAGCGGAGCATGCCACCAAACTCAGAAAGGGACAAAAATATGGGATGATCTAAAAACCTTTTGTAAATGAATGCCCTTGCTTCTCCCCATTTTCTTGTTTTGCATTATAAATATGTTATATGTTGTTGTAATCATGATGGTCTCCTCCTCATCAGCCCATAGGAGAAACTCTGTCTTTGTCAGGGAAAGGGAAGAGAGTGAGTGCTGGGAGAAGACAGACTAACCAAGGGGAGTAGAGCCCAGTGGTTAAGTGCACCCGCACCCCTTCCTGCTCCCCTGCTTTACCTCTATTGGATGAGCAGGGGAATGGGAAAAACCTTGGTCATTTGTATCCACTGCCACAATCTCAGGCTACAGAGACCAGGAAGAGGAGGGCCATCTGGGAAAAAAAACACACCCTCCCAAGAGACCACTGAAGCCCACTGGTTCTTAATAAAAATCAAACGCACAGTAGCGTCTGCAGGGTGAAGAGACGTGACAATCCACTGAATTACCCTTGAATATGGACCAGGCAGATAAAGGGTCTCCCTTTTGGGGAGAAAGGCGGGGTAAAAATACTGTAAATAAATAAATAAAATAAGTGCAACTAGTTCATTAAACAAATGAAGAAAGTTTCTGCTTTTTTCCTCCAATATGTATTGTACTCACTCTTTCTGGATGCTCTCATGTAATGGCCCTCCTGTACTACATGCAGGAAGGGTAGAGAGTAAGATCCCTTAAGTACTAACAGCTTTGATGTATTCTTTTTAAATAAATCCCTTTACCTTAGACTCTAAGGTTGTTTTATACATGTTGGACTTCCACAATCTATTTTTTTTTCTTGCATCCTTGAATCTTCTTCCATCCCAACCTTTCTGCCTGCATTGTGGGAAAGCTTTGAACAAGCAAAACACCCCGTTTTTTAATTATTTAAATAAAAAATAAAAATAAAATTAATTAATTACATAATCCAATTAATTAGCTAATTAAGTAAAGGGGTACTTGGACTGTGCAGGACTGTGACGGGGGTACAGTCCCCAAAAAAGGTTGAGAACCCCTGCCTTAGAGCTTGGTGTGCATGTCTTAAAACTGACATGGAGGGAATTGGGGACCACAATGAACCTGTTGGATTGGGAGGAATTAAAGTTTTGAAATATCCCTTTCTCCTCTTTCTCCCAGCTGTGCCTGCAGTAGTTTAGCTTGACAGAGTGGAATGGGGGAGAAGGGAAGCCGGAAGCGCTTAACAGTTTGCTGAAGTGGATAATGGTATGGGGTGAAGGCAGGGCTGGTGTTAAGCATGGTTTTCGAGAGTATCCCTCCGCCCGTGGACTGGAGCCTCGAACCCTTCATAAGGTGAACCCCTGTCCGTTACAGGGGACACTGAAGAAAGTTTCTCAGGAAATGGTGAGCTAGAAACCATTTCTGGGGAAATAGAAAATTAGAAGTAACTACTGTACCGGATTGGTCCAAATCTGGAAAGAGAACTAAACTCTTCCTCATACAAGCTGTAGCTGAGACAAGGGTGACCTTGGAAGCTGGGAAGAGAAGAACAGGAGCATCAGATGATGAATCTAATGCTGCCTGGTGAGATGTTCCAAGTTACTGGACTCAGTGTTGGATTAACTTTGTCTCTATTTGAATCTTGGCTGGTAGAGAAACCGTTTCTCTACCAGCCAAGATTCAAATAGAGACAAAGTTCATCCAACACTGAAACCAGCCTAGTAAGGGCCAGCTGGATGCAGTTATCCCTATTCATTTTCTGTCCCTTTATGCTCTCTTGGATGGGTTTTGTTGTTGATCAAACTGTACTTTTTGTATTGGTACATTGGAACCTAGTATACAGTATCTAGTAAAAATTTATTCTTGTTGCTTACTTACCTTCTGAATATTTTTTGTGTGCGGAGTTCTTACCCTGCCCCTAGTAGCCAGTTCCACGCTACCAGTAAGGTGTCTGGATGCTAAACCAAATGCCAGTGCAATCCTATGAATGTCTATGTAGAAGTAAGTCCCATTGTGTTCAATGGGGCTTACTCCCAGGAAAGTGTTTATAGGACTGCATTCCAAGTTTCCCAAGGTAAAAAGCTGAGTAGAAGCAGCTTTATAAAAAGACAGATCTCCTCTTGGTGGCAGAGGGAAGGATAACCGGAGGAGAGGGCCAGAGGAGGCAAGCAAGTAACTAGGCCCACCTTCCCTCCTACTCTCTTCAGTACTGTGACACCTTTGGAATGAGCACTGGCGTCGCTGCAGGGGGGCGGAGCTCTAAGTTCCGCCGAGGCTCCGACCCTCCGTTACACGGGAGCACGAAGCGGCCCCGCCCCCTTGCCTTCGGAACCATTCAAGGTGGTGAAAGCAGCAGAATGGTTCCGAAGGCGAGGGGACGGGGCCACTTCGTGCTCCGGTGTAGCACGGAAGGTGGCTCACTCACTACAGAATATAATTGTACCTTTTTATTTAGAGACCAGTGGGACAGCATTTCAATTTCCCAGGACACTATATTGCTGACTTTAAAGTCACCATTTTGCAACCAAGGAACTACAATGGGAAACTCCCCTGTGAAACTGCTGAATTAGAACTCTTTCGGAGGTTTGATTCTATCCATTTGGGTCTGAACAAAGACAGAGTCTTCCTATCTCACTAAACTTTTTTTTTTTGCAAGTTTCAAAATACTTTATTTAAATTTCAAAGATGATGCAACGAACAAAAGCGGCCTCATCATATACATTTCAGTCAGAGATTTGGAACAGACTTTCTGATAAAAGGTATTTCTAAAGTGTGCTATGGCAAGATGGTGGCTACAGTGCTGTTGAGGTATGCAGTAAAAAAATATACAAAACTTCATGAGAGAAGTCTGAGCTTGTGCGTTCTTTTCAAAGAAAAGTCAGGAAGACACCAATTATTGCTGATGCAAATCACAGGGCCCACCTAGTTGGGCCAACCTGTGAATCCTCTGCACTGGTGTCAGTGGTAGCACCTAATACACCACCAAGGGCCAAATGATGAGGGGCATCTGGAGGCAAAGTGCTGGGCTTTATCCTAGGGCCCCCAGCAACCTGCTGCCAACACTACCTAGACCTGAATGGAACTAGTCAGCTACTGTGTAGTATGCTCAATCTCTCACGAATGGCTGAATGTCAGTGATGTAGACTTGAGTCTAATGACTCGGTCGGATTCAAGTTGTGTCAATGATTCGACTCGGACTTGATTCAGCGATTGTAAAAGATTTGAAAGACTCGACTCGAGACTTGGAGCCTTTTACGATAAGTCCAATTTTATTCAGGTTTAAACCCGCTTTCCCCATTAAATAGATTCGCAACCAAGGACTCGGGACTTGGGGGGAAAGACTTGGGACTTGACTTGAGACTTGGACCCAGAGACTTGAGACTTGGCTCGAGACTTGGAGTCAGAGACTTAATCCACATCCATGCTGAATGTAAACTATCCTTCTAAAGTCCTGCACTACAGGACTCAATTCCCAATTGCACTGGGGGGGATTATCCTTAGAGACCAAAACACCAAAGATTGGCCTGGGTTATACAGTACTTAAAGGGGCAGTGAATAGTTAATTCATTGTGCTTGACTGAAACACTCATTGCAATGCCCCATCATAAATGTGAACCTTGTTGAGAGGATTTTTAACACCAAGCTTACAGTGATGCAACATGATAGTTACAATGGTGGTGCACAAGAGGCTCGTTTTGGGTTGTTTCTGGAAGGAACTCAATTCAAATACAGGATATAATAAACCAATTAGATGTCCATTAGTTTGTTTTCACTTGCTAGACTTGAAGGGAGCTGTAAAAGCTCCAAAACGCCATTCCAGAGTGAATCACAACAGAGTTAAGAGTGTCCCCCAAGTGACACTAAGTGTGGCTGCAGTGTTAACACAAACGGGAACGTGTCTCACTGAACTCAGAGGGATTTACTTCTGAGTAAACATACTTAGGCTTGCCCTGCATGGCTGCACTCATATGCATATATACATGAGTGTAAGCCCCATTTAATACAGCAGGGCTTACTCATGAATAAACTTGCACAGGCTCACGTTACACAAGGTTGTTTTTTTCTGGAACAACTCCTTTGGCAGTATTGTTAACCCACAGGAGACAGCTGATTCTGACTCAATTACATTCTTGCCAATGTCAGTTTGATATTTGAATGACGAAACTGGGAAATTCAAACAGCTATTTGCATATTAATTGTGCAAACTGATTTTATACTATACAGGGCACCATACGGTAAACTAAAAAAAAAGATTTATTTTTTTAAGCAATTGCTTCACATTTGTTGCAGGGAATCCAGAGGTCTATCCTTGAGATAGCATTGCTGTTGCTAGAATACAATAGGAAGTCCTCACTTAATGTAGTTTCGTACAACCGCATTTTGTTAAAACGCTGATGGGGAAAAAATTGATTCCCGACGGAGGCCAACGTATCCGCATCATTCTGAAGCTAAAACTGCAGTCATTCTAACTGTTACAGGGGTGCACAACTTGGAAGTAGGTAGGGGCCAAAATGAATAGACTAAACTTCTTCGGGGCCGCGTGGGGGGGCGTGTCAAGGAACCGTGATGTCACTTCCTCAGGAAGTGACATCACAGGGTGTGTGTCCATGAGCCGGAAAATATCCGGAAAAGCAACATATTAATAAATAAATAAAGATATTTACAGAATTAAAAATTTGGATTTGCCCTCCCGCTGCGAATCCGAGCTTCCTCCTCACACGGAGCAGTGACAGCGCCAACAGGACAAGCCCCAAAACCTCCACGCCCGTTGGCACACAAGAGGAGACGCGGCTCTTCCGGCTCCTGGCCGAATGCCAGGAGACTCCAGCTGATCGGCGGCGATCAAACGCCGCCTTCAGCAACGACCTCAAAGCCTCCGGGCCAATGGGCTCGCAAGGCTCAGTGACTTTGTCCTTCTCGCTCGGCAACCCAAGCAAGAAGGCTGCACAGTTATGCAGCTGTAGTGAAGACATCAGAGATCCCTCGGCGCTCTCTTTGTAAGCAACGCGCACCAAGGGATCCCCGATTTCTTCGAGGGCCACCGGAAATCCTTCGGAGGGCCGCATGTTGTGCACCCCTGTTCTAACTGACTAGTCAATTACACTAGTCAATTACAGGTAGCACCCCAGAATGCCTTGCGTGGCCATTCTGAAGCTATCCGCGCCATTCTGAAGCTATCCGCTGCTGCAATTCCTGAGCTGGTTAGCTATCCCAACAGAAAATGACTTATACTGTATCACAGTAAAATTGGCTTCCTTATCTTTACAACTAAAGTCGCACTTTCCAAGAACGTAGTGAGGACGTTAAGTGAGGACTTCCTGTGGTGCATTTTCCCAAAACTCATGCCACAGTAGTTTGTGGCTGGGAAAATGTTATTCTTCCCACAGACATTGCAATGCTTTGTGAAATGTGGTTATGTGAGTTATTGTTGCTATAAAATGCTTATACATTGCTTTTCAGTAAAAAAAGTTCTCAAAGTGATTTACATAGCAAAATAAATTTTAAAATGGTTCCCTATCCCAGAAGACTCACAATCTAAAAAGACACCAGGCAATGGCCACTGGAAAAGATACAATGATGGAACGAGGAGGGACAGTTGCTCTTTTCTTGCCAAATATGAGAACCACCATTGAAAAAGGTGCCTCTTAGCCCAGTTAGGAGGAGTATCACATGCAGAGATGTGCGGTGCAGGCACGGCAGGTGAGGCAACCCCGCCCCCTCGTAGTTCCTGGTAAAGCGCTGCAGTCTAACTGGGGGATTGCATGCGCTACCCGCTTGCACTTGAGTATCTGGATCCACCAATCCCCTGGATAAGCTGCAGCGCTCTACCGGGAACTATGATGGTGTGGGGTTGCCTCACCAGCCGCACCTGCACCTGATCACATATGCATATTGAATAAGGCAATTAAGAGCCTTTTCAGGTCTGGAAGCTTACATATGCTAGTCTGGCACCAAACCTGATGGTATTTCGGTGCTAAGTGAATACGTTTTTATATGTCCAGGCCACTGACAGGACTAGAAAAAACAAATGGAACAGAAAGGGCAAGCAGGCAAGCAGGTAAGGAGGCAAGCAGGTAAAAAGTGATTTTCCAAGTAACCACAAAGGGTCCAGCAAGGGGATTGTTGGAGGGTCAACTAACTGATGGGGGCTTTTCCCCCTGCCCCTCTGTGGTGTCACCTGTGGCCCAGGCTTTCTGGTTTCACATTGTCTTTCTGGTTTCAAACAATGTCTTTATGCATTTCCTTGTTCTACTGCTCTGACTTGTATTGTTCTTCTGTTCTGGGTTGTTTTATGGATGGCCATTTTATTGTTGCAACTCTTTTACTCCCTTTTGTTAGCTAGAATGGCATAAATAAATAAATAAATGTGTAAATTTCCTCCTATTTCTCAATCAGGATTCTACCAAATGCATGCTGTCTGATGCAATAAATCTCTATTTAGGCATTCACTCTCTCATGGAGAGAAAACACATGATAGACTTAACAGGAATGTACAGTACTCCCCCATATCCGCAGGGGATATGTTCCAGGCCCCTCCGTGGATACTTGAAACTGTGGATAGGACCGAACACCCCCCATGGCTTCCTGAGGGGCCTCCACCCTGCCTCCCCTGCGGGCAGGCATGCTTGCCCCCCCCCCCGCTCTTTTTCTTTCAGCAAGCTTTGTTTCTTCCTTAAAACAAACAGAGAAGCAGCCTCCATTGCAGGCAAGAAGAATGAGACTAAGTCCTAGAGAGGCTCTGCAAAGTATCTGTTAAACTTGCAGAGCCTCTCTAGGACTTAGTCTCGTTTTACTTGCCTGCAATAAGCAGCTTCTCCTGTTTGTTTAAGGAAGAAATTAAGCTTACTGGTAAAAAAAAGTAAAAGCCTGGGGGCGTCCCCACGATCTGTGGATAACTGAAACCATGGACAGCAGATCAGTGGATATGGGGGCCCACCTGTATGTGCTTGCCTGCCCTGCTGCTGATGATACACACACTCGCCCCATCCCTGCCTTTGCTCTGTTCAGCTTTTATCTGCAGAGACAAATACTGAATGCAAGGAAAGTTTCATCCCAAGATTGCAATGGTCTCCATGTGTCTCTGCGGGCACTACTGAACACAGGGTGGGGCAGAATGGGATGGGGCGGGACTAGCACATGCACATTATTGGCAGTGCATGCATTCCGTCAAGCCCCTCATGTGTTATCTCTCTCTATGGAAGAGTGTGCATCTGTGTAGAGCTTCTGAGACAACGAGAAAGTAGGTGGCAACATGGTGTGTGGTAGGAGCACAGGTAAGAGAATTAGGGTTTCAAACAATTCCCCCTTCCTGAAATAGCCCTTTGTTTGAGATGTTGCTATATAAAAGGTGAAAGGAGGAGAAGCTTTCCTCCAGCAGTCAGAAGTACCTGGGGCAGTGCCGTGATCTGGTTTAATTTCTTTGGAACAAGGCACTGAAAGCTGAAGCTGTTTTTGTGGTAGTTGCTTTGTTTACAAATACTGTATACAGGCAGCACATTAGTGGAACCAAACAGGCACTCTCAATGCCATTCCTTGCTTAACTATGAGTAACAGAAACAGTTGCACATAGCTCCCGGGCGGGCGGGCTTACCTGCCTGCATTCTCCTGCTGTCCTGTCCCCCCCTTGACTCCCTTGTTTCAGTATCTACATACTCTCAGGGCAGGGACTATGTTAATGTACCATCCCTGAGGCAGATCCCTCACAGAGCAAACCAGAGCAGACCAGGTTCAGCTAACTACAGCTGGAAACACTTTGTCTGTCTCTCTGCCTGTTTCTCTTCCCAGACTGTATTTTTCTCTTTCAGACACCTCTGCCCCTTCCTGTGAGCTGGAGTAATGCCACTTACTCCAAGCCCTGTTGGGTATCTCATTCAAAACACTGAGAGGCTCCCCCAAGGATCAAGCAACTTTCTCCATCCTAGCCATATTATAGATGAAACATCAGATTCAGCCCTCCAAACTATTCACCAGCAGTCTGCGTAACAAAGGATAATGGGTTAGCAGCAGTAATAGCATCAGAGATTTGGAAAACAATCCCTCTTTTCTAAGGTTAGCAAGTGTTTTACAAGAACATTGTAATGGTTCCAGTGGTGTCTTCCCTGCTGCCTGAAGTGGGTGGTCACCCTTTAAAAAGGAGTGAAGTGAAATAGTAGGATGACCTCGTGTTGACTCCTCTCCTGACTGATGACTACTGCATTCGTTCCACCGCCAAATTGGCCTGCAGTGCAGCAGCATGCACAGCGAAGGTTCTACAGGGACCTGCACAAATCTGTAATTGCAGACATAACCTAATATTCATCTCGGGCACATCTGGCCTTGCTGTTTTGTTCTTGCTTGCTGGACTCCAGTCTCAATCCTTAGGGAGGGCAGAAATAGGGCTGGCAAAGGGACCAGGAAAGGAACCGGGCAGGAGGGGCAGCAGCTGCTGTAGCATGTCCTATTCTCTTGGAACTGGAAAAGGCAGGGCAGGATCTCTCTCTCCAGGTCACTTTGCAAAGGAACAGTTCAAATGAGGCCAAAGTAGATAAGATTTGAACTGCAATCCTATACACACTTTTCTGGTACTAACAGTCCAACCCTATCTGGTTCTTCTGCTAACGGAACTTGTGTTATTATGGCAACAGACCCAGGTCCCTGGTGTAGCAGCCATGTGAATGGCCGGTGACCGTGCGCAAACGCCACTGGAGGTCCCAGCTACTGCTGAGGCCTGTAAGTTGGTGGCGGGAGTGGGCCATGGGCGGGGAGAAGGAGGATTGGGATGGGGCTTGGGGCCAGCGGGAGGTATGTCGGGGAGGCCAAGGAGAAGACTTTGGCGGCAGCATCTCCACCAATATCCTACACCCCCATTCTGGCCTCAACATGCCCCCTTGGGCCCACTTGGACTTGCACCAGCCAAAGGGCTGGCACAGATCCAAGTAGGCCCATTGGGGACCATGGTACAGCAGAGTAGGTACGTAAATTTATTTTACTTAGCTCTCCAGCACGTTATGGTCCTCAGCCAGCCCATAGCATGCAGCAGAGCCTGCAGCAGCACCGCTGCATGCTACAGGCCAGCAAAGGATAGAATTGGGCCACAAGCCCCATTGAATCCCATGAAACTTACTTCTGAGTAGACGTTCATAGAATTGTACTGTTGGTGTGTTCTTTGTACCTGCATGTCTTTTTTTTCCCTAAGTACCAGTCATAAAGGGGGATCAGGATCAGGTCCACAGCATGGAGGACCTGCATGGAGGACCCCTGATCTATTTTAACCCTCAGTTGAATTGTTCCTTTGCATAAAGTAGCTAGACTGTAACCCACACAGAGAGAGAGAGAGAGAGAGAGAGAGAGAGAGAGAGAGAGAGAGAGAGAGAGAGAGGCGCAATGGAGGAGGCTGTGATGGGAGAGGCTTTCCCATTCCAAGACAATGGCAGAAATGTCCTTGTTCCCCACCAAGGTCCCTTGAACATCTTGGTTGAGTGCAACCGGGCAGCCCAGCCTCACACTTTCCTCTTCTGCTCCAAAGCGGGAGAAGCATGAAGAGGGGTTGTTGGGGCTACTTTCATAGGCTTACCAGATCTCCAACACAATGGGGCTTGCTTCTGAGTAGACATGCCTAGGATTGTGCTCTAAGGTTTAACAAGCGACACCTGCCACATTCCTTCTCCTAAAGGTCTAGCACTCTGTCCCGGGAAGAAATCTGGTAAGCCTAACTCTCCACCAAGCTGATGCCTCAGTCAAGTGCAGCCCCACACTTTCTTTTCCTGCTCCAGAGAAGAAAGTGTGGGCAGGTGGTCGTTGCTGAACAAGGCTAAGGTGTCCAACCAAGGGTGACTTGACCAAGCATGGTCAATGGGCCCTCCCTGCACTTCCCTCTCCTGCTCCAGAGGGTGTGGACTCTGGATTCCTACTACCCAACTTAGTACCCTTAGTACCCAACCTAGCTGACCCCTGACACCACCCATAGGATCAGGCTTCCCATGGCTGCTATGTGCTGTGGGAGGGAAGCGTTTCTGGCAAATGGTGAAATCTTCTCTCCCCCACACACATACTAATCCCAATCCTGATCCTTCCCCCCATTCTGTGGCTGCTATTTAGGAAACACGAACCAACCATGCAAGGAGCAATGATGTGTTTAATATAATGTATAGTCTGGCTCTCATTTAAGATATGTGAAATGCTTGGAGCACTCAGGAACAGTGCTGTATATAAATGATTATTATTATTAATTCGATGTGTAGTTTATATTACCTGCTTAATAAAACCTGGCACGGATTATGCAGACTTCCTCCCTGCCCCATGTAACATGCAGAAGCAAAAATCTGTAATTTGCAGTCTCATATTGCCTCTGTCTGTCCTAAATTAAGTTGGTTTGAATTAGTGTGACTTTTCTGTTTGGAAGGAAGGGAGTTATGTAACCAAAAACATTTTCTTCTTTTAAAAGAGTTTTCCTGTTGAAAGAGAGAGAAGTTCTTCCATGATTCATAACACTGGCATTTTGTTTTAAAGCATGCTTAAGTCAACACCTCAGATGTTTGCAACTGGTATCACCACAAGTGAAAAAAGACTTGGTTATTCCCCTCTCCACCCCCATCCCTTTTAGGCTGGGGAAAATTGGAATGAAGAAAGAAGTGGGGAGAATGGAGGAAGTTGTGTCTGATGAAGAACAGCTGAGATTTTATGGCCATCTTGCACAAACATTTCTTACTCAGAAACTCTGGGTGAGTTCAGCTCTCCCTGCATAAAGCAAAATAATACAAAGTTATCACAGTTGTAATGGTTAAAATGATCACGTCTGAATCCAGCTCATGCTCATACTCTAACACCATCAGCGTCAACAAATGCTTGGACACATCTGGAGGGTTCTGAGAAATGGCAGAGGCCACTATCCTCCAACGACAAATCTTTAAATTAAAGATTGAAGGGATGAAATTGTATCCCTGTAGATAAAGTCAACATAAAACTATGTGCTGTGTAGGAGCCGATAAGGAGACAGAGAAGGTGCCCCTGGAAGATAAGAAAGTTGATCTCAAATGAAAGCAAAGAATGTTCTAGATAGCCATCTTTGTTTTAAGTGCTTGGTATTGCAATGTTGGAAGTCGCCCAGTGGCCCTGAAACTGAGGAAGAGGTCTCACATTTGCTGGACCTAGCAGCTAAGGAAAAGGTGGTGCATGTCAAACAATGCAGGAGAGAAAAATGTAATGAAATTTGAGAGAACTTCTTAGTCTTTGTTGAGATTGATGACTAGATTCTTATTATTAGTCTCTCACAGCAGTGTTTGTGATTCCAGTGTAATGGGTGTTCAATTTTCCCACCCCCGATAGTGTCATCTGGTTCAGGAGGATGGACAAGATGGGGTGAAATTCAGGGAAGGTGTGGCTTACCTAGATATTTTAAAGGGTGAGCTCAGCCTACCAAGTTGTTGTTATCTTGGGGGTCTCAGTAGTTACCGGTAAGTTTTTACTTATGTTACATTAACAAACAAACAAAAACACCAGAAATATTTGGGAAATTAAAATTTCAGTTTTATTCAAAATGTGTGTGTGTGTGTGTGTGTGTGTGTGTGTCTGCTATTAAATAGACTCTAGTATGCCACAGACTTTTTTGTCGTATGTATATTTGATATGCCTCTTGGCCTAAGTAGTGCTTAACACTGAATGATGCCCTGCAAGAAATGAATAGTATATTAATATTAATTTAACATTATTCAATATTGTATTCACATTAACATCAAGCGGTCTTGCACTAGAATTCTTATGCAAAAGGTTTCTGGGCCTGCATGCACCCTGTGTGCGCACACTAGTTATACCACCTAGTCCAAAGTGGTTCGCAGGGCCTATTTTCTTCTTAAGTTAGAATTCCACCCTTGGATGGGAAAGGTAGGAGAGTTGGGGATGGGCAAGATAATGAATGTTATTTGGAACTAGAGGTTCAAGCCGTTGATGTACTTTATTGTATATTTATACTATGATATTGCCAATGCACTATTTGATCTAAGACAGTTTAATAAGCACGAACCAAAGGAATTTTCCAATGTGGTTCTAGATCCAGCTGGATCTCATGCTCCACTGCAAACACAGAAGATCAAGTTTAAAGATGTCAACACTAGAACGCATGTGTTATGGTTGGGATCTGAGGCCAAACTTAAGCTGTAGCCATCAGCACTACTTGGCTGGTGCTTGCTCCCTGCTTCCAGTGCTGTTATAAATAATGAAGCTCTGATGAAGGAAAGAGGGCAGTGGAGAAAACACCAGCCCTGCACCCATCATCCTAATTGTATGTCCTAAGAGCCTGTTAATTGACTCTAGAGCAGGGGTTTTCAATCAGTGGTACTAGTGAGACATGGAGATATAATAAAAATATATCTAAAACATATACGTGTATTAGAATATATAGATGCTATTTAGAGATGTATTCATTTGCTTATTTTGCTTCTGTACCAAGCTTCGCTTAATGTCAGAGACTCAGTCCTTTGTCTGTAAACCAGATGCAGGCTATAAAGTAAGAAATAGATAAGAACTAAGGGGGTCCACTGTTGTAGAAACTATGCAGATAACAGCAAAGGTGAAAGTTGGCCAGTCTGGTTTTTATGGCTTGCCTCTCTAACCAGCAGAATAAACAAACATCCTTTGTACTGGAAAGACATGTGTGTGAAATATAGCACCCTATAACAAGCAAAAGAAAATGTGGCCCCCTGAGAAAGATAAGGAAGATAACACAGACAGGAGATGGCTCCAGTCTACTTGCCTTCCCTAATTTGGAGAGTGAATGTGAGAAGGAAGAGAAGAGGGCAAAGTGGACAATAGGCTAACAGAAACAACTATTGTAATCATATATCCAATCCAATGTATACAGTGTGTGTGTGTGTGTGTGTGTGTGTGTGTGTGTGTGTGTGTGTGTGTGTGTATCCATCCACAGGTATTCAAAATGTACATCTATTTGTATTAATCCTTGTGAAATATCTAATAGCAAGATGTAAAATGAATTAGAAAAAGGAAAGAGGCCCAGGAAGAAGACAGATAAGCAAGGCCATAAATTAAGCCCCTTTGAAGCTAGCAATAAAGTCATAAAGCAATAAATTGAGACGTTATCTCTTAGACAAGAACCAGAGTTTAGCAGTAAATTTTCAGAAAAGGTAAACAGGGAGTGAAAGCAAGAAGAACTGTTTGTAGTTGCAGATTTACTGTCCTAACACAGGAATGTGAGAATGAACGCCTCCTTGATCAAATAACAAAACCGAAGAACAAAGAATGTTTTTGCTTTTACCTCTATTATTGGTTTATTGTTAATATCTGTCAGTGTAAACCAAAGGGAGTAGAATGTAACATTTGTATCAACTTTAGTAAGCTTTAGTTAAATCAGTCAGCTCCCACAACAGAAGATGTATCAGCCAGAAATTAACAAGCATAATAGAACGCTGGCCTCACTAGAAAAAGATAAGAGAGGCCCACTAGCAGGTATAGTTCATAGGTTAAGATGTAACTCTTCTTATTTTCGGCAGGCACTAGACAGGCAACCTTGAAGATGAGATAAAACAGATGCAGAGAAAATGATACCTGCCTCCCTTTCTTTGGGTTCAAAGAAATGTCTGCATCATGAGGGATGGGAGGAGGCAGAGGGAGTGAGGGGTTCATGTTAAAATGCATATTGTAATTGTATAATGACGTGTGGGCTAAAAGTTAACGCCCTGTTTGTAACCAAACCTATAAAAGTCAGTCCTCTACATTCATTCGACGCTCACACTTGCTTTGGCCATTAGGCACCTGAGTGAGCCTGCAGATCTGTATCCAGTATCAATAAAATCGTTTGGAAAGATATCCTCCTCCTGTTGATTTGTGGTCATTGATGGATAAACAAAGGGCTTGCAGCTACTAAGTTTGCAAAGTCTCCAGGCTACACTAGTACCACCAGTGGTACTTTGGCCGACTACTGGTGGTACTCGGACCGCTGGAACCCTGCCCCGACGTGGCACTTTTGGCGGTGTGGTTTTGCTCCCGAGAGGCTCCTGCCAAGCCTCTCAAGAACACTAAGAAGGGCCCTCCCACCTGCCCAGAGCCTCCTACCTGTGTTTTCTGGCCTTGGAAAATGATGTCAGCACCAGTCACTTCCAGTGGTATGCAGCAGGAGAATGGCGCCGGAGGTGGTACTTGGCTGGGAAGCGGTTGAGAACCCCTGCTCTAGAGTCATTTTTATGGCAATTGTGGGCAGCTCTTTCACATATGCACATCACAGAACAGTTTTTAAGCAGCATTTGTGGAAGTCAGGGCCCAAACTTACTTAGCTAACTCCCCCAGCACGATGCAGCCGCAGCAACAGAATGTGTGCTCTATCCTGCGGGTGTGTGTGTGTGTGTGTGTGTGTGTGTGTGTGTGTGTGTGTGTGTGTGTGTGTGTGTGTGTGTGTGTGTGTGTGTGTGTGTGTGTGTGTGTGTGTGTGTGCGTGCACACACACAGTCATCATGGAGTCCTCCTCAAGGTAAAGGAACGTTTGTTCCCTTACCTTGGGGTAAGCCTTTTATTCTCCAGTGGGTCTCCTCAAATCTGTGACAGCTATTTCATTGGTGTAAGTCCGAGAAAAATAAGGGAGAGGGAATGGAGATAGTGTTCCAGTGCACGCTGCTGCCACCAGGGTCCCACCCCTCCTTCCCCATTCCTGCCCTCCCCCTCCCTGCCCAGAAATTTCTCCTTCTCCCCGCCCCATTCTGACCAACCCCCACACTGGCTATCTAGTCCTCACTTAACGGTTGCAAGTTTCAAGTCCCTATCTATTTAATGGGGAAAACTGGTTTAAACCTGAATAAATTTGACTTGTCGTAAAAGGCTCCAAGTCTCAAGTCGAGTCTTTCACAATCGCCAAGTCAAGTCCGAGTCAAGTCATTAATATGACTTGAATCTGACTCAAGTCCGAGTCAATGGACTCAAGTCTACATCACTGCTAAATGCCAGTGCTCTGCTCAGTACATGAATTCTGGGAGGAAAGATGGGGAGGCATAATGAAATCCACAAGCTCCGCCCCCTGCTTCCCCTCTAGTTTTAACCAAATGAGATGTCCTGTGTAGACTTCCAAAGGCAGTTGCTTAGTGCATCGACAGAACAGGGAAGAACAGGCCCTCCTGCAGTCTGAGCATTGGCACCGCTTCCTGTACATCGCAGCCGCCTAATCAAACAATAACATTGCTGAATGTGTGTGAGTAACAGCTCTTCTATAAATACCACCAGGCCTATTATGAGATTCCCATATGTTTAATTTGAAAAAACTAAGCAGCTCTTGTCCATCTGATACACAGCCTGCTTCAGGAGACAGCGCAGGGCAGGCTACAGTGTCCATGCACAAGAATCTTCCTGTTTTCATCTGTGAAACGTTGGAGGGTACTGGATGATGTTGGAGCAGGGCAGTCAGAGTATCGTTTTGATAACAGTGCAAAGTGTCTTTCATTTAGCTATCCTTGCTATAATGTGTGTAATAATGTCAGGCTGCAAGCATTAGAAATGGAAGGGCATTGGTTCTGGCAACAGCCCTCCAAAAGTCTGGTGTACTAGCAAAAGACAAAATTCAATTATTTTGTATTGATGCATTTAGAAAAATACAGTGCAAACAAAGTAACTTGATGTTTAAATAATGACTCACTGTCTGTTATCTTTCATGTGCCATAAACATCAAGAGTGTACCGGCTCATCAGAGTTCTCTTGCCAATACAGAATTATATTTAGGAAGACAGCAGATACTTTTTTGAAGAGCAGCAAATCAGAACATCCCAGACATTCAAGGAACATGGTCCATAGAAAAGGGCATCATAGGATTGCATCAGGGTAGGATGTTTGCACATTGCACTTATTAGCAGCCTTATGCTCAGTTTGTCAGGAGAAACATTTTCAGTATTTAAAAAATAAGTGAGTGTAGTGTTCTGATCCTAAACACACTGGCTGAAGTCCAGAAGACTGTGGCTTTGGAGTGGCAAAGCTCAGTGTTCACAAGACATGCCTGTCTAACGCTGACAATATAAAGCCATATGCACTTGCAGTTTCTCCTGAACGGTAGCATTTATGAATTGTGGCATGTATGTGGAAGAAAGGTGGAGTTTGGTGGACGTTACTTCTATGCACGGGCATTTAGGAATGCCTACTAAATACATTTACTCAAAGATATCCCATTGGTTTCAGTGAAGTTCACTGCCAACTGTACTAGGGTTACACACTTGCGAATCAAGATGGAATTTAACCCTATGCATATTTACTGTGTTTAATGGGGCTTACTCCCAAGTAGGATTACAGGCGTTCAGCAGAAGCTTATGCATGTCTACTCAGAAGTAACTCCTGTTGAATTCAAGTAACTCCTGTTGAATTCAAACACTTTCCAGGAAAGTGTGCATAGGATTGCAGCCTTAGAGTAGTGTCATCATTTACCCCCTCCATACAGATTTTAAAAAAACATATGAGAGAGAAATTGGAACCTGCCCACCGACTACACAATTTGACGACAGAGGCCACCCAGCCAGACTGACCCCTGATATCTCAGTATCAGCATCAGCATCCAGTGCACCAGTGGTTCCAAAACTGGGAGACTGAGTGCCATGGAATCCTCTCAGAAAACAGTGCAATGCCAATTGGCAGGCATCAACGTAATGTAATGGGGAGCCGCGGTCAATGGTCACCAATGGGCAAGGGAGCCGCAGGTCTAAAATGTTTGGGAAACACTGCAGTCCACCAACAGGGGTTGGGTGGGGTGCCACTTAAGGCTGAACACAACTGACTCCATATTGGTCGGTGCTATGCTAAACAACTGAACTGCTTTTGCTGAAAAATATAGACTGTACTTTGTATGCTTCAATGCTTACAGCCATGCTGGCTGATATGCTCTAGTCACTAGTGCTCACTGCCCCAACTTGGAACTGTCTAGAAAAAAGAGAAACTTAAGGTTCACAGATGTTTCTGGAACATGTGACCTCTTAAAGGTCAGAGTAAGAATCAGGGGGAGCCCCTGAGGTAGGCAGGTCTTTTGGGAAATGAAGTGTGACTTCCTCATTTATATGCCTGTGTGTAAGTGTTACGGTCAGGTTATACTCTTTCCCATCATTCCAGATTTCCCATGTCAGTTGCTACCCCCTGGCCTTAAGGGGCATGACAATGTTGGCAACGGCACTTTGATGGAAAAAGAGGTTTTTTCACTTACCAGGGGGCATGCCAGCCCTCCAGGTGTTGCGGGGGGGGGGCGTGGCCCCTTCTATGGGCCCTCCGGTGCCTCAGAGAGCTTCTAATCGCAATTGGGAGCTACTTCTGGTTTTAGGCGAAAATCGGAAGTACTCATACTGTATCTTCCAAACGTGATTGGAAGCTCTTCTGAGGCGCCATGGGCCCCCTGCAACCCCCCAGAGGACTAACATGACCCCCAGTAAGTGAAAAAAAATTCTGTGGCGGCGGCAGGACCCCAGAAGTGCCGTCGCTGCAGAGTCCGCGACGACTTACAGGCTCCCTTGTTGTTGTTGTTCAGTCGTTAAGTCGTGTCCGACCCTTCGTGATCCCATGAACCACATCCTGCCAGGCCTTCCTGTCCTCCACTATCTTCCTGAGTTCACTCATTTTCATGTTCGTTGCATCGGTGATGCTGTTTAACCATCTCATCCTTTGCCTTCCCCTTCTCCTTTTGCCTTCAATCTTTTCCAGCATCAGAGTCTTCTCCAGAGAGTCTTCTCTTCGCATTAGGTGGCCAAAATATTTGAGCTTCAGCCTTAGTATCTGTCCTTCCAGGGAACAGTCAGGGTTGATTTCATTTAGGATTGACTGATTTGATCTCCTAGCAGTCCAAGGGACTCTCAGGAGTCTTCTCCATCACCACAGTTCGAAAGCATCTATTCTTCGGCGCTCAGCCTTCCTTATGGTCCAACTCTTGCAACCATACATTGCTACTGGGAACACCATCGCCCTGACTATGCGAACTTTTGTTGGCATGGTGATATCTCTGCTTTTTATTATGCTATCTAAGTTTGCCATAGCTTTCCTTCCAAGGAGTAAGCGTCTTTTAATTTCATAGCTGCTGAGTGATCTTGGAACCCCAAAAAGTAAAATCTGTTACTGCTTCCATTTCTGCCCCTTCTATTTGCCAGGAATTGATGGGACCAGATGCCATGATCTTAGTTTTATTAATGTTGAGTTTCAAGCCAACGTTTGCACTCTCCTGTTTCACTCTCATCAAGAGGCTCTTTAGTTCTTCTTCACTTTCTGCCATTAGGATAGTATCGTCTGCATATCTGAGGTTGTTGATATTTCTCCCGGCAATCTTGATTCCGGCTTGCAATTCATTCAGCTGAAACCAAAGTAATTTCTATGTCAAAACCCCCACAGAGACTTTTAAAAATATGTTCAGAAGGAAACAAAATATGGCTTTCCGTTGTTGGAGAGGCTAGTTGCTTTTCAGCTTGCTTAACAGTCAGTCAGAAATCGCCAGGCTTGCTTAGCAAGTCTGTGGTTTTGCCTCCTGGATATAAAAACCACACGTCTACTTTTGGACACCCAGCACTCGAGGACTGCATAAAATGGGAAGTTCCTGCAGCTGAGGAATAGAGACTAGCTGCACAAATGGGTGATGAAAGCAGAAAGTTCAAAGGCCATGGAGATTGTATCACTTGTTTTATAGCGAGTGGCTTGATCATTCTGTACAAAAACACATTTCTTGAATGGGCTCATATATGCGGTTGCCCTCTGTGAAGTCAGGCTATTGGTCAACCTAGCTCATTACTGTCTATACTGAGGCTCTCCAGGTTTTCTGTAAGGGATCTTTCTCAGTCCTACCTGGAAATGTGACGAATTAATCCTGAAGCCTTCTGTATGTAAACCAAGGCCCATCCCTCCCCCACTTTTTCCTCCCACAACCATAGAGAAAGAGAAGGTCTGGTCTCTAGAGAGGAACTCACCTTTGGCTTCTGGTTTAATTTGGGAATCTCTATTTTGCCACGGAGAGCAGTTAGAGCACCAGGTTCTGGATTTAAGGGCTTCTAAGGGATCGAATGATCAATGGCAATGTAGCTGAATTAGGTTGCAATAGCGGGCCAGATGATATTGGGTGGGTCAGATCCGGCCCGCAGACCATAGGTTGCCGACCCCTGATGTAAAGCATGCCCTCAGCCCTTGAGCTGCAACCTTTCCCCTACACACCTTAGGAAACACCTTCCCCCATCTCCTTACATATCTTCCCATCCTCTTCTTAGATCTACTGGTAAGCCTTGTGTTGGGGTCCCCGGGAGAGCCCGGAAGCAGGGTGTCCCAGGCGAGATCCGGGCCCGGGGTAGCCACTCCCTCAGGTAAGTCGACCTCCAGTCCTTCCCACCACTGTCGTCCCTCTCTTGTAGGAGATCAAGCAGGTAAGTGCCTCAGGGTATGGCTGCGGTGGGGATTAACAACACACCCGGTTCCACCTACGAGCCTGGTTTCCCAGGAGCTGTCTCTGGCTCTCCACTCAGACGCAACCAGTCAGCTCCTCCACCTCCTCATCACTGGCACTGATGGGCTTTAAATAGGCCACTTTCTCCCAGTTCCGCCCAACCCCTTCCTGCTTGGCCCCGCCCCCTTGCAGCCGATCAGAACTGCCAGTCAGCTGAGGTCTCCGTTCAGGAGCCACCTCTACCTGCGGGCTCTCGGTTGTTCTTGCTAGCGTGGGCGACCGCACCCGCTGGCGTCTTCTGGCCCCAAAGCCACGTGACGGCTCCCGGGGCTCGGGGTCCACATGGGAAGGCCCCCGATCGCGACACGAGTGCCCCGATCGGGGGTCATTCCCCGCGGACCTACAGAATCCCTGCAGTCGGGCCGCATGGCAGAGGGACTGCCTGGGCGTCCTGGCTCCTCCCCCAACGCTGGTCTGCCGTCGGGCGCGGTTCCGCCCTCTTCCGGGTTCCCCTCGTCGCTGCTGGCCGTTGACGATGCCGCCACGGGGACCTCCGAGGTTGCCAGGGCCTTTCCGTCTTCTGCTGCCGGCTCGAGCGCTGGGCGGAGGCTGCCCTCCGGATGAGTAGGGCTTCCTGCTCTCTCGTCGGGGCTGGCGATGCGGCGGCGCTCGGCAGGCAGTTGGGCTCGTTCCAGTGGACGGACGGGCTGGCCCGGACACCTTGTTTTGTGTTACTTGATAATACAAAACTTAGGCTGTAATCGTATACACCAGTGGTTCTCAAACGTTTTAGCACCGGGACCCACTTTTTAAGATGACACTGTATCGGGACCCACCTAGCTTTACGAGATTTTTTGTAAAAAAAGGTGATCTAGAAATAAATAAATAAATAAATAAATAAATAAAATTTATTTATAAGTAAAGAGCTCAGCTGCTTGCAGGGTAATTAGCAGCTATCTTGCAAACTGCAGGGGCTCAGCTCTTTGAAGGGCAATTAGTAGCTATCTGATTTTTAATAGTCTCAGGGCTTGTGGCAATTACTTATCTGATCTTTCCATCACCTGGGACCCACCAGAAATCAGGTCGCGACCCACCAAGTGGGTCCCGACCCGCAGTTTGAGAAACACCGCTATACACACTTACCTGGGAGTAAGGCCCCCCCAAACTCAGTGGGATTTACTTCCAAATAGGCATGCACAGGATTATGTTGTTAGATCAGTGAGGGCATCTGGAAGAGCCTTTCACATTGTGACTCCCACATGGTGGGGCATAAACTTGTCATGCCCTCTGAATAGTTAGGGCTCTGTTCTTTTGATTCTGAAAGCGTATAGTAAAGGTTCTCTTTCCTCCTTGAAATCTCTCAAAGCAGTCCTTACACAGACAGTCTGAGACACCAAATTTGGATTTTAACCACTATGCATGTAACATTTATTAAGACAAAAGAATAGTAAGACATTTATTAAGACAAAAGAATGCACATTTCTCACAAGTATCAAGAGAGCACACAGACATACAGACATTCATGCAGACACACAGACATTCATACTCACACACAGTGGTGGAGCCCCCGTTGCCCGTGCCACAGGAACACACCTTCCAGGTTTGTGACTCCTACTTTTAAGGGTTTTTTTTCCTTTGTTGACATAGCTTGATGAATTCCAGACCTTTCTTTGTCAGCTGTTTACCAGCCCATGTCCTTCGGTTCTCGAACAGGCTGGTTCGTACCATCCTTGGGATGAAGTGTTACTGGCGCTGTCTTGCTCTGTCAGCAGTCTTGGAATTCTAGCTTATCATGCACTGCGAGCTCACAGTGTTCACAAAGTTCACAAAATCTGAAGGAAAACAATCTTCTTCTTCTTACCCCACCACTTTTATTCTATTAACATTCATTCATCACATACTCAGGCAGACAAGTCCCTCTAAAGTAGGGTTCAACGTCCAGCTGCCAGGGCCACATTGCTCAGTCTTACTCTTATGGTGCGCCACAGTGGGGCAATGATAGAAAATAATACAGTATATATACACACCTTTTGTACATAACTCTAAGAATTTTCACAATAAAAGAAAAATATTAGCAGCTGCAGGGCGGCTTTGTGTACCTGTCTGTCAGCTAGGCTTGTCGGTGAGAGCGATCCAGTCCTGCAATTGCTTCACCCAGCAGGAGAAAGAAGATGCATGAAGGTGGGCAGGGGTGGGGGTAGGAGAGAAAGGAGGGGGGGTTCACATGTATTTGTAACATCACTGGGCTAAGCAGGCCAGTCAAAATGTATTGGTAGGCCAGGCAGACTGCCTTAATTTAGTAGTTTAATAGTGTTTTACATTTTTTCTTTGCTTTTACTACTTTGGAGAGTTGTACTGAATGTGTTTTTTCAAAGAAAAGTGGGTTTTTTTGTTAAATAAATAGCATTTGGATCAAAGATATTACCACTGATGCATGGATAATAATCACGATTTTAGCAGTTTTTCAGAAATGTTATGACAGGCTAACATTGCTTTTTTTTTTTTTAAGGAAGCAAAAATATGTTTTTTGGAGGAAAGTAGATGAGAGCTCATTAGAGGAGCAGCAACTGTGCCATTACTCTGCTGTGCCTGCACAGCCAGCGTGGATCTCTGAGATTTAAAGCAGAAGGCAAACATGTGCTTCAACTCAACTACACAGGAATACACAGAAAATCTTTTCTTTATCCTTTTTCTCATTTAACCATTTTCAAAGTTTTATGGGCACTTTCAGTTAAAAACAGAATGGAAAATTTTGGGTTGGAAGGAAACAAAAAAGCAATCCAAGGGTTTTTCTTTCACTTGAGTTAACCAAGAAATTCTGCATCCCAGAGGCGTTGCTGGGGGGGGGGCAGTGGGCCCCCAGGTGACAGGGGCGACACGTGGCAGGGGGGTGCACAAGCCGCCGATTTGTTGGTGGGGGGTGGGTGGCGGCGGCAAAAACGGTCTTTTGGGACACGGCGTCAGAAACAGGAGTCACCCACCCGCCCACACCCCAAGTGTGCTTTTTTCGGTGGAAAACGGCATGGGGGGCGTTTTTCAATTTTTTTCTGGTACGGGGGCAGGGCTTGTGATGTCACATGTGGGTGGGTGGGGCTTGTGACATCACCGGGGGTGTCACGGGGTGCGGCCCCCATATCTGCAGTGCGTAGCTACGCCTCTGCCTCATCCTTTCCCCTTGATCTACTTCCTCTTCACAATCTGTCCATGATCTTAATTACGCCTATACATTTTCACTGCTGCCCTGGTCACTTACACTACATATACTTTCTCAATCAAGAAAATCCCAGAGTGAATTCTCTTTTGTTCCTTTCCCCTACACTCTTTCCCCTCCGGTTGCAAATGAGAAGAATGGAAGAATGTTCTGTTGACTTGCTTTAGTAATCAAAGTACATCTAGGATTTGGAAATTGAAAGGACCTATCAAAAAATAACTTTCTATAAAGGAGGTTAACACAGAATGAAAACTCCAAGGCTGCTTAATTTATATGAACTTTAAAAAAAATGATTTATTTCAAATTTCCATGAGAAGTTTCAGAAATTTTCTCTCAAAGCCCTCAAGAACAGAAAGACAAGTCTTCTGATTATATAATTGTCCCACTTTAAATGCTCTGCAGGAATGTTTGGTTTCATAATTATGTACTGAGCATCTGTGAGAAACTATTCTTGCTGCTATGATCTCATGTTGATGAGTGAACTGCTATTCAGATATCATCCAGCATTCACCCTGAAAGTAATCTGGTATGAAGGTGATAAGCCTTAACTATATTAGACATTTGAACTGTATATGAGGGGTTAACATCACACATATACACACTGTCGAATGGAAAACAAAAACTCCAAGGCTGTGTCTACACACAGTAGTTGTCATCTCACCATGACAAATTGGTTTGCCAATATTACTTCAGGCAGCACCACACTTGAGGTTGGCAAGAACTATATGTGTTCTGCATGGAGATAAATAGAATTACATCCTAGTGTGGCTCTCAAACCCCATAATGATTGAGCATGAGTTGAAGCTACTGTCCATAATATACCTACCGTATGTCACTTGTGAATTGACCTGGATGCTTCTTATCCACAAAATGCTTACACTGGGTAGTTTCTTCTGAAAACTGTGAACAAGCTTTCCACGTCGTTGCCAGCCTCTGATGAAGGGATAATCATGTGCAGGACAGAGATTTATGTGCGCTTGACATTTTGTTTTTACTCCTCTTTGCATAGATCAGTGGCATTACTAAGGTGGGGGCGGGGATACATGGCCCTGGGTTCCACTCCTTGGGAGATGACAGAAGCCGCAGGGGAGCAATCGCTGAAACCGGCAGCAGCTTCTGGAGCTGAGGGGGCGACCAGGCCCTGTGGGCGGCGGCAAAGAATAGCAAGAGAACGGGGGCGAGCTGGGGGGTGAACTACCCTACCCAGCAAGTCCCAACAACAATGCCGCTGCTGACGCCTCTTCACCAACGGCCAGCTTGAGAGCCTAAGCGGAGCAGCTGACCACTTTTTCCACTTTTTTCTTCACAAAAAGAGAAAAAGCAAAGAAAGTGGTTGGCAGTGCTGCTCAGAGTGGATCTCAAGCTGAGCGGCAGCGAGGAGGCGGTGGGTGATAAGGAGGAGGCGGTGCAGCGGCTGTGGCGAAAAGGGTAGGAGCAGGGGGCAGGGCAGCCACCATGATCGATCTGTTTTGATCGCAGCAGCAGCCCCCTTTCTCTAAGGAGCAATGGGCTGGGTGGTTGGACTGGAGATGGGCAGACCTACCATTTTTGCTGCCACTGCCACCTGTTCACCATTTGGGTTGCGAGCTGCTCTGAGTGGTCAGCGAGCTGACGTCATCACCAGCAATTACTTCCGGGTCTTCTAGTATCCAGGGGGTAACATCATGAGTTACAGCCCTGGCCTGGGTACTAGAAGACCCAGCCACTGGCATAGATCCCACTGTTGAACAGACCAAGCTGTAAACTGATTGGTGGCTTGTCTCTTTGGACAGGTGGCAGTGGAAAGTGAAATCAAAGAATTAGCTGCCTGTCTGTTACCTTTCCATACATGCATATGCCTTCTGTTCTGCGGATCCTGACCTTTACCAGCAAATAGACAGTTCATGTATAAATAGTATAGCAGAGTTTCCTTTACCTCTTCGTTACTCTAATGAATTGGCAGTAATTAAAAGCATGATCTGTGAGCCAAGAAGTCTCAAATTCAAATCTGAGACTTCAAATTCTTACCTAAGCCACAAACTCACAGAATGGCCTAGGTAATAGAAATACAGACACTGTAATAAAACATGAAGTCAAGTACCAGAATCAAGGTAAAAATTCCAGTGGTTCTTCAAAAATCTATTATCCCCTGATGAGAAGTCAGTCGGTGAAGTAGCAGAAAAGTACTTCTGATTTATCAGTCCTCGAAAGACATTCTTTAGACCAGCAAAGAGAAACATTTTGGTCCTGGAGGGATTCCAGCACTTATCTTCTGGAATTACTATGCAGCCACTTGGAAGAAAGAGACCAGTCTTATCAGTGACCCTGTGAGAATAAGATACAATAGCAGCAGAATCCTTAAGAAGAGAAAAACTGGTGGAAAGCTGCCTATATTAGGCTATTACTGATGAATGAGGAGTATGGACAGTCCACTAACACTTTCATAAAATAGTCAAATAACAGTTTGCTTGATTTAAATACAGCTCTCTACTTAGGAACGTTCCAGTAAGAAAAGGCTAGAGCATGACTTCGTTTAACCCAGACGTAGACAGGAAGGCCTGGCGGGATATGGTTCATGGATCACGAAGGGTTGGATACGTCTTAACGACTGAACAACAGCAGACCGTGCCTGTGCTCTTCCGCATTGTGTCCCCAGGCCAGTGCGCAGATGTGGAAGTAATTGGTGGTGACACAATGACGTCGTCGCATCACCACCAATTACTCCCAGGTTGTTTCAACCTGAAGAGGCTCCATTTTGAATACTGAGGCAGGCTACTCACCGAATGCAGCATTCAAAATGGTGCCAGGAAAGTGAGGCAGGAAAGCAATGGGGCGCCCCATTGCTTAGGGCTTTCCCATCTTGCATTTGGCGCCGGTTTGAATGTTGCGTTCGGTGAGAAGTTGGCCACAGCATTTAAAATGGAGTTGACAGACTTGCGAGCCAAGAAGCCACAGGCCGCTAAGCTAGAAAACCACTGAGCATTCCAGATTTTCCAAATCCCTGAATGTGGAGAAGAGATAACAACAACAACAACAACAACAACAACAACAACAACAACAACAACAACAACAACAACAACAACAACACTCAGTTTAGATCTGGTTGTGGATATCCTGATTGGTTTGAACATGGAGCTGTTGACTTTTTTTGTGACTTCATCTCATCTGCCAGAGTTAAAATTACACATACACCCAAAACAGGCAATTTCATCCTCAAATACCCAAGGCAATTGATAAAGACTTTTGATTAGGACTTCGTTTCATGATGGCTATGTAAATTTCATTCCCTGGGACCAGGACAGTTCCTGGTATATCTCTTCCTTCATCTCCCTTGGCCCATCTAGAAGTGATTATCCATTTCCTTCCTTTTGTTATGTTTGGATGGTTCCATTTGGAATGCCCTTCTTTTGTGCTGCACCTGGCAAGGGGAGGGGGAGATAGCCAGGGTATATATGCCAGGTCCTTGTCATAGGAAGGTGTCTGCATTTAGAAACTCACCAGAGGTAAGATCATGGAGGTATTGCTTTGGTTCTCTTCCAATAGCCAATCCTCTGGCTGCATCTCTTTTTCCCACTTCCACCCTTGGTGGGCATCAGTAGAAAATCAGTAACCTCTGTCTGTTTCATCTGCTTTGGATGCTCTCTGTTGAAATTTTTGTGTTTGCCTAGATGAGGGCATATTTCAATAAACATTTATTCTAATCCCCCCTCCAACCCCCCCCACTCCCTCTGAACTGTAACAAAGCATGATTATGGTTTAAGATGTAATCTCTGGGATGGATCAAAAGACAATGCTTACCCTGAATCAGGGGGTATAGTCAGGGACTGGCCAGGTCAGATAATGAGCAAGGACCACACCCCAAAGAGGGCCCACCTGTCTGGGTTGAACCCACTGTGGCAGTGGTAGCGCCCAGTGCACCATCATGGCCCAGGGGCAGGTAGGGAGTGCTGTGGGGTCCCCCCAGGAACCTGGCAGCATCAGCACATTGGGGGCCTGTCCTCTTTGTCTAGCTGCTGCACCGGCCCTGTCTCCACTGTTTTCACATGGGGACTGAACATATGCAAAATATTATTTTTTTTCAAGGATTAATGATCATGTGATTTTGGCTTTTGGCTATGAGAATAGACTCCCAAATCTGTAATATTAATATTATTTTATCATTTAAACAACAGCATCAATGTACATGACATGACACTGTTCCTGCCTGGAAGGCCTTATAAACAACAGAGGAAGGGAAGGGGTTAATTGTTGCACCTCAATCAAAGAGGTTCCTGAAGGGACAAAAGGTATGGCAGGGTGTGGGCTTCACCCATACTTAGGTTGTTGGTGGGAAAGACATGCTGGAGAAAGAGGCTGAAAAGACCATCGAGGTGGCCTGGCCACTGGGCAGATAAGTTTAATTTGTATGCAGAAAGACTTGTTTGTGAATGAGATTATGCCAAAGTGGGGAACTAGAATTTGCAAGACCTTAGACAGAGGAAGGTGATACACAGTTGCTTTACCCACAGCTTTCCATTCTGATCAATGTCCCTTATTTAGCATGATCTTGATTAGAGGGAGCCTTGCCTCACCCCCTCCAGCTGCAAGTCCTGGATGACTCTCAGGAATGTCAGCTAAGGAACCAAGATGGACTTAGGGGAGACTCAGACTGTGCACGTTTCGAAAGCAAGGTCACTGGAAACATCACAATTTTGATTATTGGAGGTCATTGCTTCTAGTTGTATTACTTTTTCTCAGTTGTTTGGAACTTAGTGGCCTCTGAGTCGCTTTCTATTCGCCTTTTATGTTTATGTAACAGTTCATGGGGTGTGTGCATCATGACCAAGGATAACAGGACACGTACACTTGGGAGCACATGCAAATGTGTAATTCATGTGTCTCCAGAACATTTGATAACAATTCTTTTGCCGTAGTTTCTGAAGGCTGGGCTGGCTATTTTACAGAGGATGTGCATAATGCAGAACACTGACTTGATTCACGTGTGCACCAAGAGATTTTATTTTATTTTTTTCCTTCTGAGAATTGGCCCTGGAGAATGCCATGGGAGGCATCCTATCCCCTTTCCATTAAATGACCATTAATTAACTCATTTAATCAACTCAGGAAAGTTTACAGAACAATTTGCAGTTGACCACACACAGAAGTGGTTTTATTTAACTCTGGTAGGAAGACTGGGCAAACATGAAACAAATGATTTACTCTAAGGCTACAATCCTGTATACACAATCCTAAGAGGAGTGCTATGGAAACCTGCATATAAGAGGAGTGCTGTGGATAGATGAAAATGCTGAAATCATGTATACTTGAAAATTAAGTAAAAAATACTGTAGGTTTCTTTCTGCAGCACATTTGTTTCCACTAGCAGAAGAAAGATCTGTTTCCCCATATTTGCAACAGAAAAAAATACGGGTTACATAATTCTCATCATGCAAAAACTCCAACAGATTGTTTCTAGTGTTCATTACAAAAAATATTGATAGTGATTTCCAAAATAAATATGGTGTTAGCTCCTTTCAGATGACATTTGGGTCTGGAATGAATGTGTGTATGTGTGTGTGGGGGGGGGAGGAAGTGGGATTGCAGTAGCAGGCTCCACCTATGGCCTGTGTACTTGCACATTGTGCTCTCCCACATCGGGCCTCAGGCAGGTTTAGGGACAGGTTCTAGGTCAGGTTATAGAGCAGGCAGATGGTCAGGTTCCCTAAGGTGGCAGTCGGAGGGTGGGGGAAGCAAGCACAGGAATCTGGGACTACTCAGACAACTTGCTCAGACTGAGGAGTCAAGATTGAAGGAACTGTTATATAGGGGCAGCCTATATACCAACCAGCCCTGTTGGTTCCCCAGATCACCACCTGGACTGAGGAGCTGAACTACCCTCTCTGGCCATCATCTGGGTGGTGCTGCAGTGCAGCCCCCCCCCCCCCCAAAGGCCAAGCATGCAAATTGTGGAATGCCCTTGTGATGGTCCTCAGGGTGGCTGACAGCTGAAAACGAGTGGCTTCCCCAAAGTAGGAACTTGATTGCAGTGGAGCCAGATACTTGGAGCCAGATACTATGCAGGGCCGGGGTAGACAAATACAAGATCCTGACATGGAAAACAGGAATGGGTGGGTGGGATTGTGAGAAGGAGCTGCACCGCTAGTACCAGCAGGCCAAGGAGGAGTCCCGAGTAAGCGTAAGCAATAACCTGCTGTCCCTACTCCTTTGTTACATCCAAAGCTACTCTTAAAGCCCAACCCCATCCTCGAGATACACCAGCATGTACACTGGCACAATGACAGCCCTGCTGGTGCAGAAGCCCCTCCTCTGACAGCTGCACCACGGACGCTGGCACAACAGCAAGAAAAAAGTGTCGTGCTGTCATAATGGCAACACAGCCTGAATGCTGGCACAACCCCACCTGCAGAGAGGCCAAAACAGGGTGTGATGTGGGCATGATGTGGGAGGGATGATTAGGAGTCGGTGGACACCAGATCCCAACCCCCGTTCAGATGATGGACATGGCCCCAACTCCAGGGAAACGTTACACCGATGACAGAAGGAACCTGGCATAGGTTAGATTAGAATCCCATAGGGACCAATGAGGAAGTGTAAAACAGGGGAAAAGCAAAATACCTCTCACTCTCCTGAACCAGCCACTCCACCATGATGGAGCATAGGATACAGACTACATTATTACTCTGGTTATTACTCCAACTGCCACCACAATATTCTGTGGCTCCTGGGTGTTATTCAGTCTGTGTTGACTATTTCTGGGGCAGGAGTAGTAACATCTTCCTTGCAATAAGATCCACTGGACTCTTGGGGGCTAAGTGTGCCCTGGATCACAGTGCAGGGACTGGGTCAGGATATTATACCTCTCACTCTTCCCATCCATCTTCTCAGCCTCTTTTCCACCTCTTCCTGAAGGTTAGACCTGCTCGAAATGATATGAATGGCACACAATGGTTACATCACTTAAGTGAATCACCGATGAGCTGAGGTTGATTCCTGAGGTGGAACAGCAAGTAAATTGCATGACACGACATTTCTGAACTAGTGCGAACACCACAGGATTGCACACATCATCATGAGGATGTTGATTATTATACAACCATTAAAGGTCCAGGAGCATTCATGATGAAAGGTTGCCCACTCCTGCTCTAGGGCCTCCCAAAAGCTGGAGCCACCGCAGCTGTGAGTAGCCAACCAGATGCTTCAAGAAATATTAGATTCTCAATAACAAAGGGTGTGTGACAAGCACTCATTATTTTCTTTATAGCAACTTTCCCTCTATATTCAACTGTGTGAACTGTAAAGTTCAGTGGGATAATTGTTCAATGCAACTCTACATCATTAAGATCCACTATTGTCACCATAAGTTGTGGTGCAGAGAAAGACTTCTGAGGCCTGTTGAAAAGCAGCGGAAATCTCAGAAATCCGGCTGTGCCAATCACTCCCCAACAATGTTGAAAAGCAGCCCAGCCAAGCTAGTGAAAAAACGTGGAGCAGCTCAGAATCATTCCATTGCTTATCTACTCACTAGAAAAGAAGATGGAAGACTAGCAACTCCTTTAGCTGGAGCACACACTAACTCGAGTTTCAGCTAACTTTTCTAGTGCTTGACAGAGGCTCCGGTAACTACAGAAGATGGGGCCCAGTCTTTGAATTGTGATTGGCTTTGATAGACACATAACCCTCAGGCTGTGTTACAGAGCTTAGCTGCACCTGCAAGACAATCAAAAAGTATCTTAATAAGTATCTGTTTAGTTAGGTAAAGGTGCCCCCTGACAATTAAGTCCAATCGTGTCCGACTCTAGGGTGTGGTGCTCATCCCCATTTCAAAGCTGAAGAGCCAGCGTTGTCCGAAGATGCCTCCGTGGTCATGTGGCCGGCATGACTCTCCTTACCGCAGTACGTAGCATGCAGTTGGAACATGGAGCGCTGTTTACTTTTCCGCAAGCGGTACCTATTTATCTACTTGCTTTAATATGCTTTGGAACTGCTAGGTTGGCAGGAGCTGGCCAAGCAACGAGAACTCACCCCGTCGCAGATTCGAACTGCCGACCTTTCGATCGACAGCTCATGGTTCAGCGGTTTAACCCACTGCGCCACCCGCTGGCCATCTGTTTAGTTAGAAGACTTCAATTTGTGATTTCCCAGGATTGGAACAGCATGATGCTAACTAAGGCTGAATAGAGGCTTGTTTGATTTGGGGGCTAAGTACTATAGCAACCATTTTTCATGCTCATTGGAATTTGGTATTCATACATATCCAAAGAAAGTGCTTTAAGCTATATAGCTTTAGGGGCTCACCACAGAATACTGATGAGATGGCATACTTGAGGTGGAATCTGGGGATGTCTTTGTGTTGATGCCCCCCAAAAAATAACCCAACATTCTTGTACAGTATTCCTACAGAATGATTTACTTGGACACGCATGCCTCCCTGAAAAAAGAATTCCATGTTTTAATGCTTCCGAGGGCAAAGATCATCTCTGCATGGAAATTAAACGTTCCCCCCTCACTCATGAATCAGTTTTAACTTGAACATTTTCTGCAGTTCTTCAAGCCATCCTGAGTAGTTCTACTGAAGTCAGCAAGAAAATGTTGACGCCTCCCTACTATGTAAGTTTGATCATGAACCGTGATCACCTCGCTTTGGACAGTCAGCTGCCAGGATGTAATGTGAGTCATCATAACCATCTGCAGCATGGCAAGAAATGAAACAGATTTGCCCAGCCTGGATCTGGCAAAAGTCGATGAGAGGAAAACCACAGATCTTCAGTGTTTTCTCCTCCAAAGGAAACTGTTTCTGTACTTCTTCCCCTTCATGGGAGGGTAACCTGGTAGTACAAAATGTTATAAGAATATAAGAAGAGCCCTGCTGGATCAGGTCAAAAGCCCATCTAGTCCAGCTTCCTGTATCACACAGTGGCCCCACCAGATGCCTCAGGGAGCACAAGACAACAAGATAACCTGTTTCTTGTTGTCACTCCCTTGCACCTGGCACAGAGAAAACCTACTTCGAAAACCAGGAGGTAGCTTATGGCTTGTAACCTGTGATGGTCTTTTCCTCCATGAATCTGTCCAAACCCCTTTTAAAGGCATCTAGGCCAAGTGCCATCACCACATCCTGTGGCAAGGAGTTCCACAGATGAATTACACGCTGGGTAAAGAAATATTTTCTTTTGTCCGTTCTAACTCTCCCTCCACTCAGTTTTAGTGCATGACCCCTGGTTCTGGTGTTATGCGAGAGGGAGAAGAATTTCCCTCTATCCACTCTCTCCATCCCATGCATAATTTTATACGCCTCAATCATGTCCCCCCTCAGGTGCCTTTTTTCTAGACTGAAAAGCCCCAAACGCTGTAGCCTTTCCTCATAAGGGAGGTGCTCCAGCCTACGAATCATTCTGGTCGCTCTTTTCTGCACCTCCAATTCAACTATATCCTTTTTGAGGTGCGGTGACCAGAACTGGACACAATACTCCAGATGTGGCCTTACCATCGATTTGTACAAAGGCATAATGATATTGGCCGTTTTATTCTCAATCCCTTTTTTAATGATCCCGAGCATGGAATTGGCCTTCTTCACAGCCGCCGCACACTGGGTCGACACTTTCATCAGTACATGTTATTGTACTTTCACTATGAATATCCATAGCTGACAAAAATGATGAGGTTCAAAAGGTTGCAACCATTTTATGCAATGATAAAAGCCAATGTGGTCTAGTGCTGGACATAAGAGAAACAAGGAGATATACCGTATTTGCCCGAGTATAAGACTCACTTTTATCCCCTAAGGCAAGTCTTTAAAGTAGGGGGTGCGCCCTACAATCAAAGCCTAGCCTTTCTGCCTAGTGTTTTATGCATAGCGCTTTCAAACCAAGCCTCTCCGAGTCTCTTTTCAAAGGTAAAACGGGGCTTTTTTCCCTCTTTTTTTAAACTGCAAAGCACTGTGTTTTCAAGCCTTTCCTTGCAGTTCTTAATCACTTGCTAAATGGCTGAATACCATGAGAGATCATTATCTCTCAGCAGCCTCTGGAAGCATTTGAAAAAATTAACCCTTAAGTTTCAACCCCAGGACTCTGTGGAAACTAAGATATTTATTGATCTTGCAGTTTAAAAGTTGAGAGTACAGTTTGAAAGTTGAGAGCAAGAGCTCCTGCATAGGATTACCATATCCAAAGTGGGACAGAGTGCCTACCTTTAGGCTGCAATCCTATGCACACTTTCCTGGGAGTAAGCCCCATTGAATGCAATGGGACTTACTTCTGAATAGATATGCATAGGATTGTGCTGTTCATTGAAATTTGGGCAGGTGCAGCTCATCATCATGGAAGGGTGCAACAAGCTACACCTGCCCAAATTCCAAAGGTTAAAAGGTAGGCACTCTGTCCCCCTTTGGATCTGGGAAGGCTACTAATACTAGAGTGCCCAGATTCAATAAGGGACAGGGTGCCTATGCCTTTAACTGTACTAAAGCTGTACTGTTCTACTAATGTGTATATTTAAGTTAAAAAAGTTAAAAATGTATTCTTTAAAAAATAGCACCAAACTTTAAGGGTGTGACTTATAATCAGGAGCGTCCTATACTCGGGACAATATGGTATGTGTTTAAGCTCTGACTGAAGTATGATTTTTTGGGGGTAGGTTTTCAGTTGTCCGCCTGTAAAACGGGAAGAATGACCCGTTAATGTCTGTAGAGTGTTGTGATAATGAATGTGATATGGAATGTAAAGTGCTTATGAGAAACACAACAGAAATGAGTATTAAGGACAACTGCTAACCTGATCCAAAGAAAAGCCATCACTTTATTTCTCTCATTCTGTCATTCTGATCCTCAAACTATCTGCACATTTCAGATAATGCTGACATTTTCTTTCACAGGTTTGCTAAAGGAGAATCCTCACAAGTAGTCTGATAAAATGTAAGATCAGAAAAAACTGAATACAGTAAAGCAAAGAAACCAGCAATTTCATTCCTTGTGGATCTATTTACAAGAAATTGGCTAGTAATGCTGTACAAAAGACATGAATCTCTGCCGCATTCCAGGAAACTGTTTAAACACTGAACATATTTAATCTTCTCCAGTCCAAACAAATAAAAAAAGAAATACTGTTATCTCACTGATATTTGGATTTTTTTTTTCATTAAAGACAATTTACCTCACTGCACTCCAGAAAATGTGAGAGTTTAAAACACAGAAATTAGACATACATACAGTATCAGGCAGCCCAATCCTATCCTCCCCAAGGCATAGGCTCTTCAGCATGGGCCATGTGTTTGCAACACCCGACGCCGACCAAGGCCTCAGCGCTGGCACCCATGGGGGATAGGATTGGCCGTAAAACTGCAATCCTATACACACTCACCTGAGAGTAATCCCACTGAACTAAATGGAACTTATTTCTCAGGAAACATGCATAGGCTTGCCCTGTCTCTTACAAAGATTAAAAAATCAATTAAAATTCCCCATTTCTCTCACAAGTCCTACTCTCCTAAAGGAATATATTTTCTTTAGTCCTCAGTGCTACAGAGTTTCAAGCACTCGTTTCCAGCAGATTAGGACTGCAACAGAGACTTCCATGATTCTTGAGAATATCCTAATCAAGCAGTTGAGAAAGCCTGGTAGAGGCAAAGCAGTTCCCTAATCATAATCTCACTAAATTTCTGACGCCTGCAAAATACTGAATCTTTCTTATCAAGAACATATGATCTGAGAAGTCTTTACCAAATACTGTCTATGAACAGTATTATATTCATTCTACTCCTTTTTCAAATCGGTCTAGCATAAAACTTTCTTCTTTGATGGATGTATAGCCAAGTGTAGACTGGAAACTCTCATGGTTCGGAACAATGTGCAATGAAATAGGATATATGGGTTTATTAGCCATGTCCAAGAAAATCCTTTTTTGAACTTAATGAAAATACATTTCATTAGTTTTAAAGAATTTTCTTGGACATGGCTAATAAACTCATATATCCTATTCCGTTGCACGTATAGACAAGTGTTTGATTTTTTTTTAAAGAATACTGAATCAAAACATGATGATGTGTTAAAAAGTGGGCGGGCATTTAATTGATCCATCATCCGAGCACTGAATGGAAACTTAGTGAGATCAAACTTCAATTTGTCTGGTAACTGGATCTTTGTTCCGCTAGACATAAGAGCTTGGTTGTTCCCAGCGGTGCTGTGTTGTTGCTATGATCTGGAGCATGTGATCAGGCTTTATTCAGCAAACTGTTCACATGCCTCTGAACTGTTGCATTATAGAAAGCAGTTGCTGATTGCGTTGCTGAACACTTTGCTGTTCTCCTCTCAATCTTTCCTGATCATGGAGGATCTCTTCCTATAACAAAACCAGAAACCAGATTTTTGTGAACCACGGGAATACACCACAAATACCATTATTACATTTGTACCCCACCTTTTTTACTCTGTGCAACTCAAGATGGTGTGCATTGAACTCCCAGGGTGGTGGTGGTGGTCATGGTCACACATCTAGACCAGACACAGGGCCCAATCCTATTGGGCAGCTGCGCCGCCGGATCTTGTGTTCTAGCGGCACAGTATGCTTTATGGCTGTTGCAAAAGGTGCCATGCCATTCAGTATAGGAGGGCTGCCGCCCGCCAGTGGTGAGCAGCCATGATTGTGCACCAGTGGCCTGCCAATGAGCCTTGGCACTGGTAAGACAGTCAGTGCGGGGGTGGGCGGGAGGTGAGCAGAACAGGGTGGGGAGGGGGAGGAACAGGGCAGAGACCAGTGCCGGGCCGGGGCGAATCAAGGCCTGGAAGGGGACAGTATCAGCAGCACCAGCACCAGCACCAGCACCAGCACCAGCACCAATATCCTATCCCCCTTCCCAGCTTCGAACTGCCTTCCTGGGTCCACTCAGAATCGCTGGCACAGGTCCAAGTTGATCCATTTGGGCAGCGGAGGCTTATACCTGGGCAAGGGAACAAATGTTCCCTTACCCGGAGGAGACCTTCAGGACTGCCCCCCCCCGCAGAATGCAGCACACGCTCTGGTACAGCACATGCAACACATGCAGTACACGCGGGGGGGGGGAATTTAGTTAAGATTGGGCTGTTAGACTGGCAACCAAGTGTGTGTATTATGAACCTTCCTTCGAGATCATACACACACATCTTCTCCAGACCCATTCCTTAAGGTCCCTGAACTAGCATTTAAGAATGCATTGTACATTTATTCATGGCTCTTCCACAAGTAAGTTACAGTTTGAAAAACTGACTGCCAAGGGGGAATCAGGACTGTTAAAGGTTTTCCTATGGAGGATTATCTAATCGGAAGGCTTCAACTAGGAGCAGATGTGTGCGGAAGATCCTGCACTGGAGACAGAGGGGTTTGACTTCATGCTTTTTGGATTTCTTCCAACCCTGAGATCAACCTCCATTTGTGGATTCTGCATGGAAACACTGGGGCTCTAGACAGGAAAGATACACAGAAATAATTTACCCTCGTCAAAGCAGCAGTATAGAATGAACGTTCCTGATCTCTCATGTCTCTTCAAAAAGAAACATTCCTTTCTTTGAAAGGAGTTGTGCAGCCCAATCTATACGTGTCCTTCAGAAGGAGCCCCTACTGAGGTCAATGGCACTAATCTCCAAGTCCGTGAGCTTAGGACATGTGCAGCCTAAGGTTAGGATGGCTAATATGGTGAGGACCATGGTGTTAGGGGACTGCCCACATTCACTATGTAGACCAAGTGATGCTACAGTGTTGCAAAGAGGATTATTATGACAGAGTTCTGGGGTTGTTTGCATCTTCTTCAGAGATGGCTGGAGTACAGTATACTTGTACATGCTCTCATCTCCATAAAGAGAAAAAAGGAAGGTGTTCTCAGGTGGAGCCAGCTGATGGGAAAGTGCTGTGTGCCTCATGCAGCTACTGGTCTAAGTCTGGGGGGGGGGGCAGTGGGTGGGGGAGTTGTCTCTGCTGAAAGGGAAAAGGGGACTCTGCCTTGAGTCACTTCCCTGGTGACTGGACGGTATGGCTGCAGGAACGGTTATTTGTGGAGCAGAAGACAGATAGTTCTATCCCTGATGTGGGAAGAGAGGTGGCATCAGCTGCAAGAGAGGAGATGCTGCTTGGATATCAGGAAGACCTTCTTAACAGTAAGAGCAGTTTGACAGTGGAAACAATTACCCAAGGGACGTGGTGAGGTCTCCCTCGCCGGATATCTTCAAGTAGACTGAGGCTTGGCAGGAACCTTTTAGAGATGCTCTAGAGAGGATTTTCCTGCTTCAAGCAGGGGGTTGGACTACTACATGGCCTCAAAGACCCCTTCCAGCTCTGTGATTCTATGATTCTGTGGGGGACTGTTGCTCACTCATACAAGTACATGCTTGGCATGTGAGTGGACGCGGGTTCACCTCCTGCTATCTCCAGTTTCAAAATGGGGAAGCAGGGCTGGCCCATCCATGAGGTTGACTGAGGCGGCACTTTCCTCAAGCAGTAGCAGATTGATGGGGGCACCTGCTTCTGTCTGTCCACTTGCCTCCTCTGATGCTCCAGACCAGCGCTACGCAAAGTGACGGTCCGCAGACCGGTGCCAGTCTGTCGGCCATCGGCTGCTGGTTCGTGGCAAATTTCCAAGAAAGAAACAGTAATATTATGCCATGGCACAGATCTGGTCCCTGGCACACTGCCAGACCGCCACATCAGATAGTTTGAGAAGCACTGCTCTAGACCACCACTTCCCACATTTCTTCTTCCTCCATCCCTCTCTTTCCACTCCAGGAAACAGGGAGAGAAGAGATTGGCTCCTCGCCACGTAAGGGTAGGGACAATATTTGGCATGCTGCATCAGGTGCCAGGAGTTCCTGAGATCAGGTAGCAGCATGTGATGGGAAAAACCTCTGCCAGAGGCCCTGGAAAGCTGCTGCCAGTCAGAGTAGACAATTCTTGGCTAGATAGATCCATGGCTGGACACTATAAGGTAGCTCTGTCTGTTCCTTCCTGTGAGTCTGTCTTAGGTCTGTAGGCATGCAGCTTGGTCCTGTGCACATTTATTCCAAACTAAACTCCTCAGTTCAAGAGGATTTACTCCCATGTAAGTGTCTGTAAGACTGGAGCCTGAAACATTTTGATGTAGAAGAATGTTTAGAAAGATTTGTACTGTATGAACAGAAAAAAACCGGTTTAGCAACAACAATATGTTGTCTGCAGACACATACCTCAAGTGATTTAAATTAAACAGTAGATGGGGCAAGATGTTTGCCTTTTATTTTTTTATTTATTTTAAATTGAATTCGCACCGTGGCAATTCTTGAACTAAAATCAGTAATAAAAATGTATCTATAGAGAAACAAATTACGTTTATTATTCCCACCCCCCCCCAAAAAAACACCCCCAAACCAAAAAAACTACAATTGTTTATCTGAAACATTTGACAATAAAAGTAAAAAAGAACACACAGAAGCCTAGATGCTGCAGGCTACACTAAATTACGCTCTTTGAAAACAATTTAAGCTGTGAGTCAGAACGAGTTGTATGTGAATCATCCTTACATTTCTCTTTGAATCACCTCATAGTGCGAAGAAAAAGAAAAACACAGGCCATGCACGAAATTGGAAGCCCTTTCCTAAGGTCCTATTGCGGGTGAAGGGCAACTTTGCCCCAGCTACAGTAGGAGGAGGAGGTGCAAGGTGAAGCGGGAAGATCATGCCTTCCCATTGGTGGAGATGCTGGGTACGAGGTGCTTGTGCAGCCATTAAGGCTGCTTCTCCTGCCCAGTGCCTCAGTTTAGACTCAGAGAGTGAAGAGAACACAAGGTCAATGTGCGATGAGGGAATGGACAGCCCAATCCAATGCAACTCCCCATGTGGCGATGCAGAGGCGCCAGTGTGGCACCTGCTGTATCCCAGGGGAGTTTCGGCATCTGGACCCTCCTCAGGGTAAGGGAACATTTGCTCCCTTGCCCCGGGGTAAGCCAATGCCGGGCCACTGGGTCTACTCGGATCTGTGCCAGCGATATCACTGGAGCCAGGTCAGAGGATCGAGGCCAGGAAGGGGGGGGGGTAAGGATTTGGCAGATGCCACCGCTGCCAAACCCATCCCCTTCTCGGTTCTGATCCACCCTACCCTCCACCCCCATCACTGCCCCATTCTGCCCACCTCCCTCCCCGCCCCCTGTGCACACTTACTGGGACTGGTGGGTGTCCGTCGTCTGCTGGCGTGCGGAGCCAGCTGTTTGCTGCTTGCAGCAGCAGCCAGGCTGCCTGCTCCGACATATTATTGTTTAGCAGGGGCGTAATGGGCCGCCCTGGCGCCTGGTGCGCCCGGGGCCGGGGCCCGTGGCTCAGCGCCCTCCGCCCCCGGAAGTGACGTCATGTGATGCAAGGTCACGTAAGGTCATGTGGTGAGCACGCTGTCACGTGGCGCGCACACTTTCTGACCCCCCCCCCCCCCGGTATTGTCTTCAAAAATACACTTTGGTGCAGCCGTAAGGCAATGACAATGACCTACCTTAAACTAGGTGGAATGGGGTATTACATGGTCCATTCTTTATCCACTAAAACAGAAATGATAAAAACTGGAGGGGGGGGGAACACAAGTTAATGAACCCTAGCAAGTACAATAGCTGCTGGTAGAACTTGCATCTGGTTCTATAGAACTGCCCTCATGCATCTGCCTACAGCGCTGAAACTGCTTGGGAAGGCACAATCCGAAGCAAGTTTTTCGGTCAGGGCAGAAGAAAATGCTGGAATGTTGCCCCCTCTCTGCCCATTGTCCTAATTTGTAAATGTGTTGTAATTATGTATTTTTTTTAACAAAAAATAATGATGTCTTTTAATATTTTTATAGATTGTTGGCTGCCTTGGACATCTCTTTTTAGAGGGGAAAGGGGGGTATAAGTCTTTTTAAACAAATAAGTAAATATTTACCCTCAGTTTGTAGAGTTTTTTCCTTTCTTTGTCATTCTCTTCTGCTCTGGCTTTGAGCCATGCTTCATTTTGGGTTTTGTGTTTTTCTAGCATCTCTTGTAGCTCCTGATTTAAAGAAAATCCATGTTTGTAAGTGGTAAGTGTTTTTCAACCACACACTTAAACGTATATTCTGATATTGAGACATTCAGAATTACCCCAGAGGTCTGATCTAGTCTGCTCCAGATCCTTTTGGAACATCTATCATATAGCCAATTAGCACATTGAAAAGCTACCTAAGAAGATGCAGTGGGAAGTGATGCTGGTGGTCCAGCACTGGGGGAAGACCTGAAGCCTACCTTCTGCTGATTTGTGTAGTGCTTGTTGTACTGCTCCTTTTCATGTTGAAACGCCACTGTTGCTTGGACCAGTTCAGCTTTGGCACTGAGACCATAAAAAGAGCAAAGAAACAAGTGGGTTGATTCAAACATGAAATACCAAACAAATGACTTTAGCCTCTTTGAAAATGAATGGTCCCACCCATGGGTTGGTTTAAAAAACCTCCCATCACACAAGACTGTGGGTTGTATCCTAAGAACATTAGTTATCATTGGGGGAGCACATAGATGAGGCAGCTAACATAGATGTTTCAAGCAGTGGCCGAGGGCGGTGGCAAACTGGTGGGAGGTACCCCAAAGCCCATGCCTGCCCGCCACTCCCTCAGTCTGTAGCCTCTCTGGCCAATGCAACATCCTCATGCACATTCCTTAGAGAGCAAGTGAGAGGAATATGGTGGTACGGTTTACTTCCTCCTCCTCTGGTGGGGCTGCCAAGGATCATAGCGGAAGAGGTGGAGGAGGTAGCTACCACTGCCACCTCTGCCAACTCCAAACTGCTGTTGCTTCCAACACTCCCTCCCCTCCCCTCCTACTTCTTGTAAACTGGCTGGGTGAGGAGGTTGGTGGGAGTAGAGAGGTTCCACTCTTGGGACTCTTCCTGTCTGACCAGTTTACAAGAGGCGATGGCTGTGGATGAGGTGAGGTCGCAATGGGGGGATTGTGTGCATGCAATGGCAGTGGGCAGCGCAGCAAGCATGGGAATTTGGCACTGCTTCAGGTGGCTGGATGGACTTGGGTTGCGCCTGGTCATCATGACTAAGCACTATTGAAATCAATGAGACAAGTGACTAATTTAGGTCCCGTTAATTTTTTTTTTTCCATTATAAACACACAAAAAACTATAAGGAATTATAGGGAAAGGGAAAGTAGGTAACAAAGACAAAAAAAAAAAAACCCAGGTAACAACACGATACATTAGGAAAATCACTACACGGACATCGTTCTATGTCAAAATAACTATTTCAGCCTCTACTATATTAACGTAATTATTTGGACCTATTCATTTATCCTAAATAAAATTAAACTTCATAATAACTCCCAGCCTTCCACTTTATAAATCATTACATCTAATAATAATCTTCTACTTTGTTTTATATAACATCTAATTCTATCAAATAATAGATCTTAAATATTAACTCTACAATATCTAATATAATCTCAACTTTCCATTACATAGCATACCTCAACCCAACAGCCATGACCATATATATAATACCAAAATATCACTTTAGGCTGTTACTAGTATCACCATATTCAGTAAAAAAAATTCTCATATAGACAGCTCCATACCTCATGATATCTCTTTTAGTGCTGCAAGGACCACCCTCAGAAATTAAACTTTAAACACCTCTACCCCATAACATCTTAAGCTCAAATACCCATCAGGATACCTTACATCTTAAATCAAAGCTCATCCCACAATTTCCCTAGTAAATCAATCAAGTTCATCATATAAAGTATTTTAAAAAAAAAAAGACTCTTATCTAATCTAATCTGTTAACTAGTTCTAAAGATTTACTCAGCCGATTATTTAGTCAAAAATCTTATGTCTAAGCTGCTCCCTTACCGCTAATAAACCAGTCCACCCATAAACCTACTACTTCTAAAATAGCGTAAATCTCCACTCTCGAACTCATTACCAGGCTGTAAGTTCATAATAATTTGACCAATTCGGAATGAGCATCCCTAGCCTCATTTCAATCGGACACGAGGTTTCTTGCCAATACAACCAAATCTCATTATCCTCTTGTCCAATTGAATTGTAGATTTGCTGTGAAAATCAGTCGGAACAGTTAATTGTTTAACCTTACTGATATTCAGTCTAAAAATACGTTCAGTACTGTTCAAATTTTCCCAAACTTCTACTTCTAAAATCTGTAAATCATTTATCGCCCCATCAAACAAACATTGATACAAATCTTCATAAATCTCCCCAAAAAAATTACAGACATTAAACACAGAGTTAGCACTCTCCATTTCCAATCTCAATGATGCAGCCTGCAGTTCCTGATGATTAATCTCATCTGCCTTCACTGTAACCTGTTGCTTAAAAAGTCCTCTCGTACTGTTCCACTGCTTCAGTTGTTCCAATAAGTATTGTCTTTCTTCGGAAGCATCTTTAATCTCATTAATGCTCTTTTGCATAACTTTCAAAGCCTCCATCAGCTGTTGAAAATCTGTTTTCTGTATACCTGCAGGTACTAAATTAGCTAACTCCATGCTGCAATACTAATAAATCAACTAGGGAATAAACAATATAAAAAACACTAACAGTACTAAACAATATAAAGACACAAAAGTCCCCTTTTTATCTTCTTCTTGTCCAAAATCACCTTAAGATTTCAGGTCGGTTTACTTCTCAGACTTCCTTAAATATCTCAGTCCAAAAAACCAAATTAAAAAAAAAAGAAAGGTCCACAGAGCAAGCTCAGTTCAAAGTTCAGATAATATAGTTCAGCTGAGTAAACAGGAATATCCCCCGACGTGTAAGATATCACTTCAAGGCCAGTAAGTACCAACTACCAGTCCAGACAAGTTTGTGATCCAAAAGTCCATATATTCAAAAAATCCGGAAAGCAGCCGGAAAGCAGAGGAGTGAATTCCAAAGTAGTTCCAAAAATAGGCCTTTTAATCCAAACTCAAACCCCTGTAGATTTCCAAAAACTCCACCAAACTCCTGGAACACACAGGGTTAACTTTTCCAAAACTCCTCAAAAGATAAGCCTCCTCCAGTAATTCAACACTCTTCTCTTCCCGATGATCAATTCCACACAAACACCGCTGTCTTCAGAAAACAAAGCAATCTCTGTACGAAAGGGGGGAGGAGAGAATCCCTTTCCCCTCTCTTACTCATTTGTGCCGCTCAGATTCCTCCCTCCGATATTTTCCACTCACCATATATCATCCAACTCATCAAAAATCAAGTTACTTCTTTCAGGTAAGGTTGGGAGCTTAAAACAAGTCTATTTCAAGTACAGTCTTTTCTCCCGTCCGGGAGAGAGCGGTTACGCGCACCTACACAGACGCCATAATGGCGTCTGCTACAAAACGGGGATAGAAAAGGGGATACCGGTCGAACACAAGCACGGCGCCCCGACTTGGATCGACCAGAATGCCCCCCAATCTCTCACCCACACCTCTCCTGGTGTGGGAGGTCCCGATCCGTGCTGGATCAAGGGAAATCCCCCGCTTTGCGGCGCGGCTCCAAGGAGACTCCTGGAGTCGCGTCTTCAGCCCGTCGTAGCTCCGCCTTCTCGCCAGGTCCCGTTAATTTTGATAGGACTTTGTTTGAATGACTAATGGTCCAATCCTATCCCCCTCTCCCGCCAGCGTAACTAGCGTTGCGCCAGCAGAGGATGATTTATGGCAGAGGCTGCTTTACAGGGGAGTTTCACTTTCAGCCTTTGGAGGCCTTCTCGGGGTAAGGGAACATTGTTTCCTTGCCCCAGGGTAAGCCCATGCTTTAGCGTGTCATCTTTTGCAACAGCTGGAAAGTGCCTAGTCCCACCAGAACATTCATTCCAGCAGCACTAGGTGCTTTAGGATTGAGCCGTAGAAGGACACTGCACATTCCTAGTAAGGAACGAGCAACCACTTGATACACACCAGAAGCATTGACTTCCACTATGACCCTCTGATAGTACAGATTCAGTGTGGATGAAAGTACCTACATGCTTGTAAGCCCCAGCCCAGACCGGCACGCCAAACCAGTGCCTCCGTGCAGGACCATCTCGCCCTGACCCGCAAGTCTGAGCAGGAGCTGACCCACTGGCTTCATGAGTCCAAGCAGGATCAGGCCCAAGAGTCCTCATGGGATCACTCCTGCAGAGCGGTTGAGTCCCCACAGGAGCCAGCCCGCCAGCCTGGCTCCGGAACTCCGGCCCCACAACTAGCCACACCTGACAGGCGAGGGAGGGCCCGGAGACTGGGCCCTTGGGACTGCCTGGACGCTCGGGCTTCCTGACTCCCGGGGAACCTAGCCGGCCTTCAAGCTCAGTCCTTGCCAACCCTCTCTGCAACCAACCCGGGGGTGCCGAATGGTTGACCCTGGCTGTCCCCTATTGGGAGGGGTTTCCATCCTGGTGACCCACCACCAGGTACCAGCCCCTGTGGCTGCCCCTGCTGGGTCCCACGAGTCCGGCCAGGCACCTTGGAACCCTTAGAGGTTGGGCACGTTGCCCGTGCTGGGCTTCTATGCTCCGCTGAAGAAGCAGCATTGCCCAGAGCCAACAGACTCGGGGAACAATGGTGCTCTACCCTCCAGAGAGAGCAAGAGGAGCTGCATTCCTGCCAACTTGCCTCTATGGCTCCGGCTCTGCTACCCAGCCTGGACCTCACCAGGATGGCCCAAGCACCTCTCGGTGAAAGGAACCTGAGGGATTGTTGGGCCGGGGTTACCATTTTTGATATTTGAGTTAAATTAATAAAGCAGCCTGACGTGTTAGCGACTATCCGACTTGCCCCTTTCTTTAACGAGACGTGCCGAGCCCACCAAGAGCAGGTATGAACACTTTGAAACCATTCGATATGCTGTTACCCCTTGGGGTCCCTCTGAGGACGCCACAATGCTACAACTCCCCATACCAAGAGATTAATCCAACTCTTGCATCTGCAAATTATAATTTGGGACAGATCCTGAATAATTTTTTCCCTTTCAGTCTCTTCAGCCATCTGGCTTTTAAGTAACCCCTGAACTGAGGCTACAATTGCACTGAAAAAAATAAATAAAGCCTGTTCTAATGGATCTAACTGTCATGGTTTCTCTCCAAGGGGCCCTGAGAATTGCATTTCTATGAGGCAGCTGGGAATCTCAGACAGAAAATTCCAGCAACCTCACAGGGCTACAGGTCACGTGGTTTCTTGGGAGCAGACATTGCCAAATCAGGTAGTTAATTGTGCAGATGTGTCCCAAGAACAAGTATTCATATTTTAATATGATATTCTGACTATACACATGGGAATGAGCTGCCTTTCATTCTGCCTGATGAAGAGCTCTGTATTATTTAAATTCTGCTTACATTTTCATCATCAAGTGTTGGACCAGTAAGAGATGAGTATTTTATATGTCATATTTGTTTCTGAAATACTAACAACCATAGGAAACAGCTATATTGAGGAGGGACAGAGTTCATTGCAGTGAAGACCTCCTACATTTTAAAGTGATGAGAATGGTTATCTAGAGTTTTTACCGATTCTTTGTTGCGAACATTTTCTTATTTCACCCATTTAAGATTCCCTTCCCTAGCCTCCAACTGAAACATTAGATTAACTAGATCTTCCAGTGATGCTAAAGGATACTTACATGTCGAGCTTTTGAAACTCAGAGTCCAGCAAAGCAAAGGCCCTTGTGATCATAACCATTGCTTGGTCACGCATGGAATGGAAATCTTGGAGCTGAGCTCTCTGTGGAGAGAATCATTAGTTAACACCGCTTGAGCTGCTATAAGAAACAAAGGTAAAGAGAAAGCTTTTCTAGTTATTAACCTCTCCATTTCAATTGACAGCAGCCTTTCAAAGTAAGCCTTTCACATCTTGCCCTATCAGATTTCTTCTTGGTGGTGGGTGATTATGAGAAGTGAGAGATATTGCAACAATGGAGACCCGGGGCCAAAGTGGCCCCATGATCTTGCAGCCTGGGGCCCAAACCAAACATGAAGAATCCCAAGAGGCGTCGTCAGAGAGGGGGCGTTGGGCTCCCGGGCGGCAGGATACATTCGTGCCGTTCGTGGTAGTGGGTGGGTGAATACAAGACTGAGTTCCAGGTCTGTGGTGTGGACTTGAGAGAGGCTGGGAGGCAATGCAAGGAGCTGGAGGCAATTGACTTTTCAAAATAAGTTATTTTGAAATAACAATAAGAATACAGTACATTTTTTTAAAAAATAAAAAATTATAGCAATAATAAGGGGCAGGCAGTAAGGGTTTTTCTGGGGAGTGTGATGTGGGCATTTAAGGCTTGAGGTCCAAAGGATGGGGTACTGAATGGGGGGGTACCTACACACCTCTCTTTTCTAGTTAGTAAAGCCACCATCTGCAGGGATGCCTAAGAGAGGGCCCAGAAGAGGGGTGAGAAGCCACCCAAATTGCCACCTGAACTCCCCCCCCCCAATCTCCCTAATATGGGATCAATTAGGGCTCTGGTAGCCCACTTGGACGCTCTAGAGAGGGCCAAGGAGGAAACCAAAAGAGGGGCTTCCTAGAGAGGGTAATTTGGATGTTGGCTCAGGTTAAACTCATCCAATCACTCTCCACCAGAATTTTGGCCCTGGAGAAGCAAGGGACAAGAGCAGAGTGCTAACAATAAAGGAAATGTGGAAATGTCCATCTACCTGGAGGAGCAGGTTCTGGTGGGCTATAATGCAATAGTGTTGGGGGGGGGGGTAGGGGAGTGTTAAGATAGTTTGAATTTGTTGCCGTATGCTTTGGATGTTCAATAAAGCTGTGGCCCATTTATAATCCAAGCTCCTTGTCTTGTGTCTTTTTTGGGTATGCAAGCAATCCTTGTAATTGTTGATTAATAACATTATTATTAATAGCAGGAACAGGACGTAACTAATCTCTTATTTTATAGCATAATGCTTGCTGCTTAGCAGTCATTTCTCTGTATTCAGTACTAATTAATTCATTTGCCAAAGAGTATACTATGTAGACAAATATTTAATTAGTAATTTAATTGCTAAGTAAATTAAGTACAGAGTAATTAATTTGCTAACTAATGGTGATACTGGGGTAATCAGGGCAATTTTTATAAGCAAATGATTTAAAGAACATGAGACATTTAAATTGGTCCCTCCAGCCAAAAGTTTATTTTGAAATTGCATTTGAGCCATGTTTTCAAACGGCATCTGCAGGAGACAATAAATATGTAGGTCGCACGCTAGATAAGCAGACTTTCTCTTGCAAACTGGAAGTACAGAAAAAAAAAAAAAGACCTGAGGGTTTCCAATGGTTCAGCTGCATGACAAGCAGATCAAGTGGTGCAACTGCTCAAAATAATTGTGTGGTATTAATTTCTGGAAATTTTTATCCTCCCTTTTCCATTTTCTAGGGGAGGCACAAGGACACAACTGGTCCCCTTGAACCAATGCTTGGGCCCCAGTCTCAGTGCTGAGACACCCACAGACTGCAGAGTCCACCTGGATGACTCCTTGCACAGCAACCCAAGGATTATCAGAGCAAACCCGAGGCATGTGAATTTTTGCTATCAACAGGATTTCAAGAGCACCACTTAACACAAGGTTCTTACAGGAGAAAGGTATCTAATATGTTCAGAGAGAAATCTCTATACTTCCAGTTTAATGCTAACGCAGAGCTCTTCAATCATTTCTTTTCTTTTTGCAAGTATCATTGCCACCCGAGAGGGGTACTGTATGCAGAAGTGGCCAGTTTGCCCCATAGTTGTCCCTGCAGAGAGATGATCTCTCCTTCACTCTGCACTCCTACCCTAACCCACATGTCTTTGGAAGGGCTGGCGGTCACATGGCTGCACTTTGCTAATAGTGCGCTGTTGCCCAGCTCTTGCCACTCCTGATGGTGTTGGGTCAGGTAGAGCAGGGTCATGCAGTCACCAGGGTGGGTGGAGCCAAACTTCATAGTGTGAAATCCCACCAGTGGTACTCGGAGCGATCGTTATAATTGTTATTATTTTGAGACAGATCCTTATAGCGAACATGGAGCATGGGAGTTTTCAGGGAATCTCTGGAAGCTTCTGGGGGGCAGAGCTTGACCACAAGGCTAGTGGGAGCTTCACCAGAAGCTACAACAAAGTTGTACCTTTTATATTTACTTAATTTGTTTCGAAAGCTATCATGGCCAGCAACGAGTTCACAGTGTTTCACACTTACGGGTACAGACGGCATGTAAAATTTTTTTCTCTTGAAGTCAATGTCCTTCAAATACCGCACCGCGGTTTTCCTTAGCAGGCAGCCACGGACGGACCAAATTTCATTAAAATCCAAGGTTGCAGTGCCTAACGTTTCGTTCCGTAGAGAACCCGGAACCTAGTCATAGGATCAATCACATAGATTGATCACATATTCCACCACAATCTATGAAGGTTTTCTAAACCCCAAGGGGTTTTTACAATATAATAATATGTTCTAATCTTTCGTAGAACCCTTCATTCTAGATGGTTTCTTTCACAGTCCAGCTCTCTTTCTGGCGTTCGCCTCACCACGCTTCAGCTGACAGGCAACCTTGACTCTCACTCAAGTGCAGCTGCAGTTTCCTTCCCCCACAGAGGCTCTGCAAGCTTATCAGCTCGGCCTGCCAACAACTCTCTGACAGACACAGTCACTTCCGACCATCTTGAACTGCCGTCCTTCAGATCTTCAGGCATATGAGACGGTCGCTCTACCAACTGAGCCAGACCTCCTGCTTTGATTTGGTGCTCTTCTCCCTTTTCTCTCTCACACAAAAATCAAAACAGCACCCCTCCTTCCCTGCTTGTAAACACATAATCAGCTCTAATAGTACCCCCAAAGCTGCTCTTTATGGCAAGGTGCTTCTTTATACTGAATGACCCGGCTGGTTTGTAGAGTGGGGGTGGGGAGGATTGATGCAGCGGCCATGTGTCTGGAAAACATTATCTGTCTCAGTGCAAACAGACCTTTCCTAGGTGCAATCTAGTCTTTGAAGTATTCTTTCCATCTTCAGCACCTCTTTCTTTCTTTCTTTCTTTCTTTCTTTCTTTCTTTCTTTCTTTCTTTCTTTCTTTCTTTCTTTCTTTCATGGGTTTCTCGTGGAAAACACTTAGAAAACCAACCAAGCAGAAATTCTAGATGCATCTGACAAATCCATCTGGCAGGAAGTCCTTCTTTTTAATTACCATAAAGCATACATGGGAGAGAAGCAACCCATGCTCAAGGAATTCAGCGCACTGACTTTTGCCTTGTTTATCACGATGCACCTGAGATGTAATGTCAGAGCATGAAATGTACCCTGTCATCCCCCAGGAGCTTAACTGAGGGGAAGAAGCTTTTCCAATGATTCCATGCCCCCAAACTGCAAAGCTCTAGCATTATATTGTACTGAGAAAGTCCCTGATCTAGCAAAAATTGAAATGATGGACTTACTGGAGCAGGAGGTGGTGGAGAAATCTGTCCGTCTAGGAAAGGAGATTCCGTTAATTCATATCTCACCTTAGGGATTTTGGTAGGACTAAACCTGCATGTGCAAACACAACCTATTAAAAGTCAACTTAGGATCCGACGTATAGCCTTATTCTGAATCAATTCATTGGTCCATATTGCATACCCTTGCTGGTGGTGGCTCTCTGGGAGTTTCTCCCAACTCCACCTGGAAATTGAACCTGGCACCTTCTGCATGCAAAATATGTGCTTTGCTAAGCTAATCACTTCCGCAATTTCATAGTGAGTTACAATGGTGAGTGGCAGTGAATGCCATGTTCCTGTTTGCTTGTATGTACATAACTGGAGATCTGGCTTAGCAAAACCAATTACCGGTACTTGATTATAGTTATTCCAGAACATGCCTTATCTATATAAACTAAGAATGGACATATGACGCTGTCTTACACTGACAGCTTAATCCTATCCCCTGTGGGTGCCGGCGTACCTAGCGTTGCACCGGCAGAGGCTGCTTTAGGGCAGTCACAAAGCAGCCTCTGCCAGTGTGTGCTGCAGGCCTGCTGGAGGCTGGGAGGCTGGAGTGGCGGCAGATGACCGAAGACCTGCTAGAGCAGATAAGGCCGTGCAGGGGGTGGAATGGAGCTGGGGGGAGGGCAGAACAGGAGAGGTGGGCAGAACATGGTAGGGAGGAGAGTTTCTGTCCCGGTAGGGGAGGGGTCCAGTGGCGAGGCGCATGTCGAATTCTGACCCCCTTCCTGGGCCTAATCCGGGCTATACACTTAGCTGGGCCAACCCCTGGATCCTCAGTACTGGGGGCTATGGTAGTACCCAGTGAGCCATAAGGTGGCAGGTGGTATCATGGGGGCCCAGTGTGTAGCTTTGCTACAGGTCACCAATCTGGCACCTGCACTAGTCTGAATAGCACATTTTAAAAAATATATTATTTCATAGTAGCAGAAATACATTTGAAAGAAATATGGTAGGAAAAATACTAAAGGATGGGAAAGAAGAACGCCTGCTAAAACATGTGCAAACTCATTATAGTGATTTATATAGGAAAGATCTTATTATTACACACATACAATCACCATCAAAGGAATTGCTAGGGGTGAAATAAGAAATAATTGCTCTTTGCTGCCTTTCTCCTCTGAGAAAGGAGAAGAGAAAAAAGGATGACACAAACAATACCTGCTGCTTATTCCCTGGATTCCCAGTTCTGAAAGAATCTCCTTCATAACTAAAATGAAAACAAACAAACAAAACAAACAAAAACAGAAATATCTATTAGCTCATTAATACGTGATCATGGAATCCTTAAGAAAAGTAGTAGAATATACTTTCCATAGTGATGTGATTGCACTTATGCACATATCTAACATTATTTGTTTCTATAAATTAGCAATCACAAGAAAAACATACACAAGAATTACTACTGGCTGCGCTGGGGGCCCAATCCTGCATGGGATGTGGTGGGTGTCTTAAGTGCACTGCCGTGTCCTGCTAGGCAGGAATGGGTTGCCTGTGTGCAATCTAGTGCATATTTACACATGCAGGCTGCCTTATGATGCAGCCTTAAGTCCTACTGATGTTGTGGGGGGTGTGCTGAAAGTTTGTAACTGTGTGTTAGGTTGTACCTACTTGTAACTGCATGGCACTTCTATTTATTGAAAAATACAGTTTTCAGTTCAAACGTTTTTGGGCCAGAAAATGTTTCTGGAAATGGATGACATTTGTCCAGTTTATCCACACTGGTTGTCCATGAGCTGAACCATATGTTACATTAAACATGTATTGTAACTGTGTAGTTAAAGGCTCACTTGTACTTCTGTTTTTGCAGTTGTATAGGATCACGATTTAGACAGAGACCATGGCATGGAGGTAGGAGATATTTACCCTTTATCTGCATACTATTTTCCGACCACAAATCACACCCTTGATGTGGCTAACCCTGAAAGTGACACTTGATTCAATGTGGTCCTGAACACAATTGAATGTAGAGGACACATGTATTATGGGTTTGAAAGCCATGTATTATTTGTTAGAGACGGACGTTTCAACCTCCTAGCCGAGGTCTTTGTCAAGGTGGTTACAGCAAGGCTGCGAGGATGGTACTGAAGATGGATCGGAATTCTACACAATTGAATGTGTAGCCTTGCACAGCACCTCCAAGGAAGTAAAGACAAGCCTCTAAGTACACAGTTACAAGTTGAATGTACAGTTTTGGCTCCAAGACTACAATATGTGGTGTTATGGAAACAAGCAGTGAGCAGATAACCACATTATGGAGCTTAAAGAATAAATAATTTTAAGATGACTTCAAGTAAGCAAGGTAGCCAAACAACATCCAACAGAAGACCCACCCAATATCACAAGCCATCAAAAATAGAAAGCTTTATGCTTAAGTTTGCCCTTCCCCTTTGCCAGGGCTAATAGAAATTAATTAGTTCCATAAAAGAAAGTTCCACATTTTTGTCTCCCCTTCTGACAGTATGGAGTGGGGGAAGGTGAAATACAAGATGTTGTGATGTCATGATGACATGAGGTAAATTCTTCCAAATGTAATGAAGGGGAAATAAGACGTGCACCTACCATTTTTTGTGGCAACGACTGTGCCTTCAGTAATTTAGCCCTAAAGTTTTTGTACTTGAAAATGAGCATTCTGGAGGCTAGCTTATTACTCTGTTCCATATTGCTGAAACAGTGACATTTAGACTTTAGTCTTTAGGGATGTATGCATTGGGAAGTGTTAATGGCTTTCAGTAACGCTGTAAATTTTAGAACAGCTTAAGCGTCATGGAGAAACCAAATCAATTTACAATGTTTGCATGTTTATATCTGCAGTGCTAACTGAAACTGTACTGTGTGCACTATGTTCAGTTTTCCACAACCTACTATGAGAGATCTAGGAGATTTTTCAGAATATCTATTTCTAGTGTTTGTAGCAAAATAAAACTGCCAACATATTGAAATCCTCAGCTGGTGAGAATTCTCAGCTTGTATGAATTCTAGCTGACTAAGAAAATTGGAAAGAAGGTCCTGTCTTAGATTTCAAAACTCATCACAATGTATTATTAATCATTTCTATAGCACTCTTAATGTTCAAAGTGCTTTTCAATGATTATCACATTCATCACAAGTCAACCATAATTCTTTTAGAACCCTTTTCTGTGATAGTTTTTGATCATTCATCATTCAGGGAGAAGTGGCAATTTGCCCAAGGAAACAGCAATTTGCTCTGCCTCCCCCCCTTTTCTTTGCTTAAACCCTTTTACTTTGGGGATACCATTTTCTTTTGGTACCATGTGGCTCCCAAGACGATGTGGCTCCCGTACAGGATGGAGGGGGGTCAAGACTTAATTGTACAACAGTTCAGAATGTGAGGTCTTGGAAATGCCAGGAAGGGATATAGTCCACTTGCCACTACTGAAGCTTTGGCTAACTTGCACGATCACCAGTGTGGCAATTGCAAAAATATAGACACATGTATATATTAGCAATCCTCTTCCTGTTGATAAACCAGGAATGTTAAACGATGAGCCAGCGGATTGGCTCATGTTCCTGTCAGTTGCCCTCCCAAGGAGGGGGGAGGAGAGGTAGTGATCAGGTAACAGATGACATAATTTTAGCCAAGAAAGAAAACAGACCTAGCTAGAAGCTTTTTTTCTCTTCTTCCTTGGGCAAGGCAGGGGAGCCCACCAGCCATACTTGCTGAGAAGGTGAGGGACAGAGTTGGTGGTCCCGGGTAAGATCAAATCAATCAGATAAGGAACAGTTATTAATGAGAATCATTAGCTTTCCCTTATTTATCCCAATTAATCCCTTTTTCGAGTAATTGGAAACCACTTATTGATTTTTTTAAGAGAGAGAAAAATAATGTGCTGATATGTGGTTTTAATGAATGGAATGTGGAAGTTATTTTGGCTTAGTTGGATATTACAAGTAAATAATAGAGAATAGTAGACTAGTAGGATTTACTGCTTCACACTTGCTATAACCTTTCGAATATATGATGTATTATTTTATATCAATAAAATATAAAAATATGAAAAAAGAGAATTATTAGCTTTCTATTGTTGTTTGGGGGCTTGTCGTCTTTATGCCCTGCTATTGCATTACAAGCTCAGTCAAAGTTAACTCTGCGTTACAACACATGCATGAGATTACGCAGCTTCTCAGTGCCATCTGCTGGCAGTCTGTATTAATTTTCACTGATCTGAAAGTTTGCAGGAAATTAACCCCTCTCCTGCCACATTTGATGCTTCTTACTCCCCCCCCCCCCATTCATTTGGCTCTATCCCCTTTTTCTTTTATTAGCATTTTAACAAACCTTTTACATTTCACACCGAGCCTGCCTGATTCCTGGTAAGGGAAAATCAGTGGATTGTCATGTCTCCTCGCGCTGCAGGCACTACTATGAGGGTGATTTTGATAGAGACCCCTGAGGAGGGGAGTTCTGCCCAGGGAACCTCTCTGGCTAGCCTGATCTCCTGGGCTGGTGGCAACAGATTCAGCCTACCAAGGTTTTTCCTTGGTAAGCTGTGTGTCCAAAACAGGAAAGAGAGGGGAACAGGGAGTGAGTGAGCATGCTAACCACTAGATACTACTGCCCTGGATCAGCCTGCAGTCACTGGCTGCTCATCTCTTGACCATGACACTAGATGTGGAAGAAATCCAGGCAGTGGGGTATGCTTACAGGAATTCTTGCCTTATGCCGTTAAAAGTTTTAGATCTGTGGAACAGAACTAACAAAAGAGGGGAAACTGAAAACCATTCTAGAATACTCAGTTTTCCTTTCCTTGTGGGAGCTGTTCTATTCTTGAATACCCACACTGCTTTTGAAACATGTGCTCCATTATTGCCTTAGATTAGAATAAGGTTTAAATCTTTTACCAGGTAATGAGTACAAATGTGTAGGAAGCCAGACCCCTCATCTAAAATGTCCCCTTCCCCCAAGGTGAGCCTGGACCATGCCAGTACAGGCTGCAATAGGCCTAGGCTGTGGCAGCTAGCCCTTTAGGCCGACAGCCTGTTGTTAGGCAGGATTGGGCTGCCCGAATTATATTATGAAGAAATTTAACTGAAGTGAAATCAGCGTATGTGGCTGAAGATTTTCTGCTATATCAGTTGTTCTCAAACTGTGGGTCACTACCCATCATAGGAATCGAAAGCTGCCCCCTGCCCCCTTAAGAGGCGGGGACAGCATGGCAACAGTGGAGGCGATCTCGGGGATCGTCGCCGTTGCCTAAAAAGCCCCCCGAACAGCTGTTTTTGTAATTACCAGGGTTGGGGGGGGGGCTTCGGGGAGGCCTGCGCGATCCTCTGCAGGCTTCTCCAATATTTGGATCACCAAAAATGGTAATTTTCAGGCGCTTCCGGTTTTCGTGAAAATTGAAAGTGCCCGAAAATTGCCGTTTTTCAGTGATCCGAAGATCAGGTAGGCCTGCAGAGGGTCGCGCAGGCCTCCCCAAAGCCTTGGTAAGTACAAAAACAGCTGTTTCGGGGGCTTTTTTGGCAGCGACAGCAGCCCTGCAAACATTCAGAGTTCTCCCCGCCTTTGAGAAACGCTGCGCTATATTATTCATGACAAAAACCAGTATAACATATTCAGCAAGAGAATGGAGAAGTTGTGGACTGCTTTTCCTTTGAGTTCAGATGAATATGTGAGGGTCTCCTTGGAGCATGCCTGATTTAGTCCTACCTTCTCCAATCATACATGAGCATTAAATCACCCCACCGCCGATGAGAGGGGGGTAAAGGGGGTAATTTGTACCCATGCCTGGGATCCAAAAGGGGCCCCAGGAGGCGTGTCCCCCCCGGTCATTTTCCTATCTGTGGGAGGTACACCCTCACTATGTAGCAAAATAAATGGATCCCTGTTGCAGGCAGCCCTCACTGGCTTCGACAACCTGGTCCTGGCCTCCATATCCCACAAGGCGAAGCGCTACTATGGGGGGGGGGTTCTGTGTGCTGTGAGGGAGGGGAATAAGCTCTGTCTACTGGGTTTTTTGGCAGCATTAATGGCCCATTACAAGAGGTGGGCCTGCTGCTGAGCTGTGAGGGAGCCTGGCCTGCTGGGGTTTCTGGCGTTCTGGTGGCAAGACGGGTCCTAAACATTTGAAAAAAACAATTTGTGTGGCAAGCTGCAATGCAAGGCTGGGCTAACAAAGGCCAGGCTGGCCTGGGTAGTAAGTTTATCTTAAATAGTAAGTTTATCTGTATTGTGAATTCTTAGCATAAAAAAAGATGTTCAAATCAAATGTGCTTTCTTATCTCTGATCCTCCTTTATTTTATTTTATTTATTTAAAGGCTGCTAAACAAACCCGCCCCCTTTCGGGCTTGATCCGCCCACCCAGCCCTCATTGCCACCCCTCTCTGCCCCTGTTCTGCCCGCCCCCATTGCCACCCTCTCCCACTCTGTTTCGCCCCTCCCCTTTTGGGAAGGGGTCCAAAAGAAACTTTGTACCCCCTGATAAAATTCCTCTCAGAGGCCCTGCCCCACTCTCTCCATGATCAGTATTTGTCACGGCATACTGATCAGGGGGAGGGCAGGGCTAACCTGTGTGTCTCATTGGAGATAGTAGGACTATGCAGGCATGCTCTTCAGTAGCGTAGCTAGAGGGGGTCAACACAGTAAGTGCTGCACTGCGCTACTCGGCAGTGCAAAAAAAAAAAAAAAGGCACCACTGCCTTTGCTGCCGGAATGGTTCCAATGGCAAGAGGGAGCGGCCACTTTGCACCGCTGTGTAACGCCATGCAACACTTACCCCGCCACAGGGTTTCCCCTATCCTTTCTGGAGATACTAGTGATCTGGCATGCAAAGAATTTGCTCTCTCACAGAATTATGGCCCCATCTTCAGACCCTGAGCACACCCAGACCTATATTCCTATTCATACAGAGCACGACCCATATCTGAAAAGCATTCAACTGAGCATGCTCGGTTCTTCATAAGAGGCAGCAGTACCACAATTCGGTCCTAGAATACCAACTATGGAAAACTAGTAATCTAATATTTAGAATTTTTGTTTTAAGCTAACAGTATGCAATCAAAATTTTTGGATGTTGAACAAGCTTACTAGGTTGTCTGTCTGAGGGATTTATCAGTTTCATGCCCATTAGATCATTGAATTCTTCTTCATCTATTCCACCAAAGATATAGAGCTGCAAACAGAGACAAATAAGAAATGCTCAGAATGACACTCTCTTAATATTTATTTAAATGATTTAGATGTCTACTATTTTAGATCTCAATTGCTCTGAGATCCCAGGCTGCATGTACTCCCACAGTGTAACATGACAGTGGATTTGCCAATTTGTTTTCATTTATCCAGTGCCTTTGGAGTGCCTTTCTTCCAACAGAGGCCTATCTTATCACTATTTAGCAGATTCCTGTCCAAACTGACACATCAGCTATCTATAACAAGCACTGGAGAACTCTGGAAGTAGGTATTCTTCTACATCCTTCCTTAGGCCCTAAACGTGGCCCAGAGGTTTTCAAGCCTCCACATCCTCTGAATGTAGAAGGGGTGCTAGCTTATTCCTTCTTACAGGGCTTACTTTGTGCTGCTGTCTGAAGAGTCAGAAGAAATCGAGCCCACAGAAACATGTGAGCGTATGGTTTAGGACTAGGGCAGTGTTTCCCAAACTTTTTCGACCCGCGGCTCTCTTGACCCTTGGCGACCCTTGGCCGTGGCTCCCCATTACATTATGTTGATGCTTGCCAATTAGCATTACACTGTATTCCGAGAGGATTCTGTGGCACTCCACGGCTCCCCTGACTGGTATCCGCGCCTCCCCTGGGAGCCACGCCTCCCAGCTTGGGAACCACTGAAGTCTTGATCCTTCAGGCCCAAACATTACATGCAAACACATGTAGCAGTAACACAATGGCTGTTAAAATAAGAAACATTTCCTCCAGTCTGTCAGGGAAGAAGTCCCTTGGAGGAAGATGAGGCAACTAGAAAGGAGAAATGGTTGAGAGGGAAAGGTCTTAAGCACCTTTCTATTCCCGCTTTTCTCTGTTCCCAGTCATCCTCACAGGAAGCAGCTTTTTTTCTGTTTTAAAGGGGCTGCAGCGGCAGAACAACGGTTAGAGCGCGTGGAGCAGGAGCTCCAGGCACTCGCGGGCGGGGGGTGCACTGGGGGAACTCACGGTGGGCGCGCTGGGGGAACTCACCAGTCCAAAGCGCCGCATTGTCTGGGCCCTCCCACTTTCGAAATGACCGAAAAACGGGTGGGGGGGCACGTTGACGTGACGCGAGGGCGCGTCGACGTCACGCAACGCAGGCCCCGCCCCCATGCGCCCTGGGGCCGGTAGGGCGCCTGTCGCCTCTGAGGGGCTGTCAGGCTACCATTACATACATTTGTGTGAAATAGGTAATATCGGCCTCTGAAGTTGTTATCTTCAGGCCGTTTTGGTTTTCAGGGTTCCTGTGAGGGTCAGAGCAGGCTTTGAAAGAGAGTCAAAGAAAACTGGAAGTGGTTGTAAATCGCCGCTCGGGGGGGGGGGCTGCAGAGGGTAGCACAGGCCTCCCCGAACCCTCCAGAGGGCTCCAGGACCCCTGGTAAGCCCCACCCCCCACAAGCAGGGAGCGGGGAGAACTTTGAAAAACGCTGAATTAGAGGGTTAGCTGACAGCAATAATATAGCACAAAGGAAGGTAATGAAGGATCCAGTACTCATCGCATACTGAAATATGAAGGAATACAAAATAGCATAGGATGCAACTGACAGAGAGTGGAAACCAAAATTGTGAAAATCATTGCTGGATACTTGAAAAAGGAAGATTCAAATCCTATGTTATTTTGTATTCCTTCATATTTCAGTATGTGATGAGTACTGGATCCTTCATTACCTTCCTTTGTGCTATATTATTGCTGTCAGCTAACCCTCTAATTCAGCGTTTTTTTAAGTTCTCCCAACTTTGAGTGCCTTTGGGAGTGGGGCTTACCAGGGGTCCTGGAGCCCTCTGGAGGGTTCGGGGAGGTCTGTGCTACCCTCTGCAGCCCCCCCCCAAGCGGCGATTTACAACCACTTCCAGTTTTCTTTGACTCTCTTTCAAATTTCCCCAAGGTTCTTTCTGCTCTCCACCAACCTGCACTCTCATTGGTCAAGGGCATAAAGTTAACAGAGGTGTTCTAATATGGGGGGAGCAGGTGTGCTCCACCCCAGGCGCTGAGTGGGCGCGGGGGCGCGGCAGCCGGGCTCGGGGTTGCGCAGTGCGGCGCAGCACCAGAGCCCGGCTGGCGCGCCCCTCTAAAGCAGCGCGTCCACTTGGCGCTTCCCCGGCCTCCGGAGGCTCCGCTCCGGAGACCGGGGAGAAGCCCTCCTCAAAGCGACCGCCTTGTTCGGCGGCCGAGGGCTTTCTGAGAGGTCCGAACGCGTAGCGTAGCGTTCGGACCTCTCAGAAAGCCCTCGACCGCCGAACAAGGCGGTCGCTTTGAGGAGGGCTTCTCCCCGGTCTCCGGAGCGGAGCCTCCGGAGGCCGGGGAAGCGCCGAGTGGGCGCTCAGCCCCGAGAACGGCTGCTTGGGGGGGGGTGCACCAACCCCGCCCCCCCAGGCGCCGGGAGGGCTGGGAACGCCACTGAAAGTTAATACTGTATAATGAATATTTATTTATTATGTTAATACAATATGTGAATATGTTAATATAATAGAGCAGGGAGTTGAATCCTGTACCTCAGTGTATTCTTCTCTGATAATCAGATCGCTAACATCATGGACCTTGTACAATGGTTTGTGCTATAGATTCCAATTTCTGCAAGAAATCATTCGTAGTACAGTGGAGAGAAAATCCACCAGCTCTCTCCTGTGCTGTTGTTTGGGACACTTTATCTATACTTCCCTGTGTGCTCCTTCCCCTAACCATTACACATTATTACTGTATGTCTTTTGAATGCATCTGACGCTGGCTACATTTTTGGGGACCGCATTCAGGTATTGCTCATTCTCCCTTTCCCATCACTTCACCTCTCCATCACTTTGGGAGTTCACACTTTGTCTCCCAGAGAGTCCGACAGCATCTTAGCCCTAACTCTACTGAAGTTCACAGATGACACTGGCAGCTAAATACACCCAAACATATCAGAATAATAATAAAATACACATGAAGTCATAATCCTATGAAATAATTGCACTCTGTGATGGTCACCACTGCCTGTTTAAATTTGAAGGTTTAGCTAGCACATGATTAGGTCAGGGGTGGCCCAAGACTGCCCAGTTTCTTAGGTGGTGCGCCAAATGCCACCCTTACCTGGTGGCACACCAGCCACCTTCACTGGTCTTCCTCCTCCTGCTCTCAGAGTGTCTCTAATCTAACACAGAACTCAACTCTCCTCCACACTTCCTCTTCCATGCCATTCTCTTTTTTTTTTTAATCCAGGAAGTGGGAGGAGGAGCTGTGGAGGTGGGTGGAGAGAAGCAGGTACCCCCACCCAGTCCACTGGCTGAGGTCACTGTTTTGTTTGGTTTCATGAATGGTCTGACCCTGGCCTAGGTGACCTACTGGTTTGTGCTCAGTATTCTTTCCAAATATGGAGAGCTGATAGAATCCCTCCAGTACAAGAGGCTGAAACACAGTAAAATCCAAAGAACAGCAGACTTTTGGCTTCAAGACAATTTTCTACTTACATGGCTATGTAGAATGAATGCTACATGGTTCCGTCGGCAAGCAGGGGGCATCCCGACATAAAGTGGCATTTTCCATTTCATTCGAGCTGTACAACAAGACATTGAAAAATAAAACAAATTCACCATCAACAATGTAAAAGATGAGTCTTTGCAGGAGATTACATCGTAGGTGTTCTTAGTGCTATAAATACCATGAGAAACCTTTGGAAGTCTGAGACATTTGTATAATTGCAGGACATGCTAGAGAAAGAACAGTAGTAATGAAAGCTAAAAGGCAATTCTAACAAAAAGAAAAAGGTCCTTTTATATAACAGTTGCTCTGTTTGTTTTTTTATAGGGGCTTGTTACTGAATTCAAAATTACTAAAGACAAACTAGAATTTCAAACTAAATTGCCAATATTGTGGTAAAATAGATATATGGGAAACAAGCAGTTAGGGGAAGAAAGCACCAGAACTGGAAAAAAATAATAATACTGGCATTAGTGCAATAAAAGTGTCACCAAATAAATAGTGTTTCAATGAACAATTATCTCCAAATGCTTTATAAATCCTATGAACATGAGTTAAGTACTGAGAAGCATACAATTCAAACTCTTTGATCTAAGACAATGATCATTTAGACCAGGGATTCCCAACCCCAGCAGCATGGTGTATCACCTCCCAGGCGGCTGCTGTGCTGCATACCACCAGAAGTTAAGTGCTGATGATGTCATCGACACTTCTGGGTTTTCGCTGCGCCGGAGCCCTGTTAAGGTAAGCTAAGGGGCAAGGGTGGGTGGGAGGGCCTTTTCTGGCCCTGGAAACCCACATGCTTAAGCCCTGCAGGCTCTGCAGAGCTCGAGCTGCTGGTTCCAGGGCTCTGGCATGACAGTGCGGGTGCCCTGGCGGCCGCCATCTTGGTAGCTTTATCTTGGTAGCTTTAGCTAGGGACCCGTGTACTACCAGCCAGCAGTCGGCGTACCACTAGTGGTCCGTGTACCACCGGTTGAGAACCCCTGGTATTTCTGACCATGGATCAAAGCTGGCCCATCCATGAGGCCAACTGAAGTTGTCGCCTCAGGCAGAAGATTGGTGGCAGGGAGGCAACTATCTCTGTCCACTACTCGCCTCCATTGCTTCTCCTTCCACTCCCTGGATTGGAAAATGAAGGGGGGGGGGAGAGAGAGAAAGAAGAAATGTGGAGGGAAAGAGAGTGCTGAGCTAAAACATTGGAGAGGAAAATGGGAGGAGCAGAGGTTGGCATGTCATTGGACTAGGGGTGGGGGACAGCATTTGGCATGCTGCATCAGGCATCACATGAGGAGTCTTGGGCCGGGCCTGCCATGGACTGCCTAAGAGCTAAGAACTTCACTGAAGGGTCGCAAACCATTCCAATGAAGAGCGTTACTGTCTCACATTTGAGGTTGACCTTTTGAGATCTGATCAAGGCTAGTGGATTTTACCTCTACAAGGATAGACCAAAGCTACAGTAGATACGGGCTGGATCATCCTTATGCCTGATTTACAGCGCAATCCTCTGGCAGCGGAACAAGGGAGGCTGGCCTCTGTACCGGCTTTCCTTGCTCACAAGTCGTCGCAAATGTGCTTTCCTCTATTACCGTAGAGCTCCACCCACCTGCAGCGACGCCAGTGAAATGTAGTACATAAAATAATGGAAAACATATATTTCACATTATTTCAGGGGGGCAAAAAGTACAACTAATTAGTTTTCATTGTCATAATTATAATGGTAATCACAACATGAGACTATCAAAGCAGAATGAGATTTTGATAATGATAAAACGTAAGCTGGTGACTTGAGTAATACCTTTGGACATGTGTTAGCTAGCAAAAAGTTGACTTTCTGAAAATCTGACCAATATAGTTCACTCAACATCAGGTAGAGAAGAATTTTTTTCTAACCAATATGTGGGTGGGGCAGTTTGAAAGTAATGCACAGGATCTTTGGTTTCTCTTGTGCCACAAAGACAAAAATGGGGCATATCATATGGGATGCGGGCAAATCTCCCTTGTAAAACAAACGGCATCAGATTAAAGTTTGGTAGGGTATGCAATCTTTTCAATGGATGGAAGCTAATCTGAATAAGGGTGCAATCCTGTGTAACTCTTGTACCGGTGTAACAGTAGATCCCCAGGTGTACGAGCACTTATGCCAGTGTAACTTGCCGTACGCTGATGGACGCAAGATGGACACTGGCGCAACCCCCCTCAGACACCTCATATGTGCAGTTCAGATGCAGAACGGACGCCGGCACAAATCCACCAGCGCAGGGGCATTCCAGGGGTGTCTGAATGCCCCCAGAATGCCTCCTGCAGCGGCGGAGTTGTGCCGGTGTCCGTTACGTGTCTGAACTGCACATATGAGGTTCCGAGGGGGGTTGTGCCGGTGTCCACCCGGTGTCCGTAGGCGTACGGCAAGTTACACTGGCATAAGTGCTCTTACACCGGGGATCTACTGTTACACCAGTGCAAGAGTTAATCAGGATTGGGCTGTCAGATACTCTTCCAAACAATGCCAATATTGAAACAAAGCCAACCAGGGTGCAATTTTATTGCTATTTACTGAGACCATATTGCACTGGATGGAAGCAGGGAACAGAAGATAAATTGCTTAGGTAGGTCTTTTTAGTAAAAAGCATTTTGTATTTGCAATATAGCAGGAAAGTCTTCCAAGTCAAAACTTAGATTGGAGTTATAAGGTAATGGTCTAGTAGTTCAATACAGGTGTTTCCAATCAATATTCTGCACCTTACATAGTAGATGAAAGGAAGACTTCTGCAAAACAACAACTGAACATGACCAGATCTGAGTTTGTTTCACTGTTAAAAATTCAGGTGTGTGACTCTGGTTTAAAGCAGGTGCTTCCTCCCAAATATTTATAAAATCAAAAAGTGAATTTTTGAGTCCTTATGGCTTTTCAAGTTTTTCATGCTTTGGCACAAGCAGCGAAGAATCCTCTAAACGTGCCTGGAATGTGAATGCCAAAAGCGATACCCACATTCATATAATGGCAGAAGAACTGCACAGCACACATGCACAGAAGTCCTTGACAGGAGTCTGTCATAAATTATGGTTCAGAAGACTTTTCTCATAATTCCCTTTAATGCTTCTCTCCTGAAATGATGTTTTATTGAATATAATACAGGCTTATGCTAACATCACATGAGAGTTGATAACTGTCTTTTGGTTCTGTATCTGTCTCTTGCATGGATGCCATCCCCTTTCACACAAGGCTCAGGGCCAGGGCTATGGGACTGCTGAATGTAAAGCTTTACTATTTTCTCTGCACAAGGTCTTAACAGGGTTGATGCCTTATGCTGCATCAACCCCCCTGGGCCCATCCAGCTTAGTACACTATTGTTGATACTGACCAGTAGTGGTTCCCCAAAGTTTCAGACAGGACTTTGTCTCTGCCCTAGCAGGAGATGTTGGGGATTGGACTTTCTGCGCATACAAAACAGATACTCTTCCAGTGAGCTATAGCCACCACGCAAGGATCCTTGTTGGAAAGTTACTATTCTGGCTTCCAGCCCTGTTTCTCTGCACACACTCTGACTGTATTCTGCCTTCTGAGATGAACAAACTGCTGGGAAATGGGTACAACACAATCTGCACGACACTGCAGGGGGGCAGTATATTTGTCCAGAAGGCAGATGATTCAGATGCTACTGGACTCGGACCTTTACTCTTGTCCTTGTTGACCTCCTCTCTCTCTCTCTCTCTCTCTCTCTCTCTCTCTCTCTCTCTCTCTCCTGACCTCCAAATGTGTAGGAAATCCCTCCATATACTCTGCCTGCCACATGGGTTCAACCATGCCATGAGGTTTCACACACTCATGCAAAAGGAATAGCTTTAGGATTCCCTGTTCCAAACTCTAACTAACCTGTACTACTAACAGAGGTGTAGATGATTTCTTAAACTGTAAGTAAAATGGTTTCCCCCCCCCCCCTCCTGAAACCTTTTTACTGCCTCTGTTCATGTTTTTTCACAGTAAACTAGCAGGGGCTGGTGGGGAGTAATTGAAAAAAGAATCTTCTGCCATATGCTTAATCTACTACAGTGTAGTAACTACACCCATACACCCATAAGTCCTTTTTCCAACACAAACTTCCCCCAGCATGCTCTGCAAAAAACCTCTCTCTTTCCCCGTAGGTGTTTGGTAGGGGAGAGAAGTTGACATTGGTGAGTACTAGGTTGGGCAGCAGAGTACTGCTGGAGTTCTAGGAGAAGCCCTCCTTATCTCCAAGCAAAGATGTCCGAGTCTCTGAGCAAAGATGGGAGAACTGGAATGTTTGGTGGCTAGGGAAAACATTGACATAGTGGGCATAACGGAAACCTGGTGGAATGCAGAGAACCAGCGGAATACCGCAATCCCAGCCTATAAACTCTATAGGAGGGACAGAGAGGGGCATATTGGAGGTGGGGTGGCAATCTACCGGTATGTCAAAGAAGGGGTAGAATCCAGCAGAGTGAGGGGGGCTCTGACTCCACCATAGAATCACTGTGGGTTAGATTACCAGGCTCGAGGAGAGATGTAATAGTTCCGGCAGCCGGAACAGGATTTTTTTTTCTTTTTGCCACGCTGCCGCTTGCCTTTTTTTTTGTCCTTCCTACTGCCGCCGCCACTTGCCACTGCTTTTCCCCCCATCCCAGCCAGCCATGTCCTCTGCGGCCGGCCAAGACTGCCTTTGTTGCCGCCACTTGCCACTGCTGCTTGCCCCTCGTCCTGGCCGGCTGCGTCTTCCGCAGTCGACCGGGACTGAATACTGGATTGCACGCCAGTGTGAATCTCGTACAGGCGCACAGCGCTTGGGAGCTCCGTCCTTGGAATTGTCCAGGGAGTCCAAGACAATCCTGAAGGGCTCCAAGGCGTTGCGCGGGTGCGCGAGCCAGTATTCAGTCCTGGCCGGCTGCGGAGGATGTAGCCGGCTGGCCGGGAAAGGCCAAGACAGTCTCAGTTTCCGGGGCTGGCCAAGACCGTCCAGGATGGCGGCCAGGACATAAGAACATAAGAACATAAGAAGAGCCCTGCTTAATCAGGCCAAAAGCCCATCTAGTCTAGCTTCCTGTATCACACAGTGGCCCCACCAGATGCCTCAGGGAGCACACAAGACAACAAGATAACCTGTTTCCTGTTGTCACTCCCTTGCACCTGGCACAGAGAAAACCCACTTCTAAAACCAGGAGGTTGCTTATGGCTTGTAACCTGTGATCGTCTTTTCCTCCATGAATCTATCCGAACACCTTTTAAAGGCAACTAGGCCAGGTGCCATCAGCACATCCTGTGGCAAGGAGTTCCACAGATGAATTACACGCTGGGTAAAGAAATATTTTCTTTTGTCTGTTCTAACTCTCCCTCCACTCAATTTTAGTGCATGTCCCCTGGTTCTGGTGTTATGCGAGAGGGAGAAGAATTTCCCTCTATCCACTCTCTCCATCCCATGCATAATTTTATACGTCTCAATCATGTCCCCCCTCAGGCGCCTTTTTTCTAGGCTGAAAAGCCCCAGACGCTGTAGCCTTTCCTCATAAGGGAGGTGTTCCAGCCCACGAATCATTCTGGTCGCTCTTTTCTGCACCTTTTCCAATTCAACTATATCCTTTTTGAAGTGTGGTGACCAGAACTGGACACAATACTCCAGATGTGGCCTCACCATCGATTTGTACAAAGGCATAATGATATTGGCCGTTTTATTCTCAATCCCTTTTTTAATGATCCCAAGCATGGAATTGGCCTTCTTCACAGCCGCCGCACACTGGGTCGACACTTTCATCGACCTGTCCACCAGCACCCCAAGATCTCTCTCTTCATCCGTCACAGACAACTCAGAACCCATTAGCGTATAAGTGAAATTTTGGTTTCTTGCCCCAATGTGCAGCACTTTGCACTTACTGACATTGAAGCGCATCTGCCATTTTGCTGCCCATTCTCCCAGTTTGGAGAGATCCTTCTGGAGCTCTTCACAATCCCTGCTGGTCTTCACCACCCGGAAAAGTTTAGTGTCATCTGCAAACTTGGCCACCTCACTGCCTATCCCCGACTCCAGGTCATTTATGAATAAGTTGAAAAGCACCGGTCCCAAGACCGATCCTTGGGGCACACCGCTTTTCACCTCTTGTCACTGTGAAAATTGCCCATTGACTCCCACTCGCTGTTTCCTGGTCTTCAACCAGTTCCTAATCCACAAGAGGACCTGCCCTCTTATTCCCTGACTGTGGAGTTTTCTCAGGAGCCTTTCATGAGGGACCGTGTCAAACGCCTTCTGAAAATCCAGATATATAATATCCACGGGTTCGCTCGCATCCACATGCCTGTTGACCTTTTCAAAAAATTCTAACAGGTTTGTGAGGCAAGACTTCCCCTTGCAGAAGCCATGCTGACTCTCCCTCAGCAGAGCTTGTTCTTCTATGTATTTTAAGATTTTATCCTTAATGAGACTTTCCACCATCTTCCCTGGAACAGATGTTAGGCTGACCGGGCCTGTAGTTTCCCGGGTCCCCCCTCCTTCCTTTATTAAAGATTGGCGTGACATTAGCTATTCTCCAATCCTCTGGCACAGTGGCCGTTTTAAGGGACAAGTTGCATATTTGGGTCAAGAGGTCAGCAACTTCATTCTTGAGTTCCTTCAGAACTCTTGGGTGGATGCCATCCAGGCCTGGTGATTTATTGATCTTTATTTTGTCAATTAAGTCTGAGACGTCTTCTCTTTTAACCTCTATTTGACTTAATTCTTTAGTCAGGGGAGGCTGTATTTCACAAGCAACAGCGGTATTTGCCCGAGGTCTTCTGCCGTGAAGACAGATGAAAAGAACTCATTTAATTTCTCTGCAGTCTCCAAGTCCCCTTTTATCACCCCTTAAAAAAATCCCAGAAACTGGGACTGTCCCCGTTTTTCTGGGATGGATGGTAAGTCTACATGAACTCCCTAGAGTGAGGCCTTCCCCTGTAATATGGAGAGATAATAATACTTATTTACCTTACAGGGGGCTACAAAGTTGTTGTAAGGATTACATCAAGATGATCAAGATCATGTAAGTGCTCTGAAAATGCTAAGTATCATGTTGAGCATGGCTAAGCTCTCCTCTCCTTGTCAAGAAGCTACCACTCTGGCTTCCACTAACAGTTTCTTCTCTGTGAGACTTAACAAACAAACAAAAACTCATGAAGTTTAAAACACACATCAAATTGCTGATTTTTGTCTGTTTGCCACATTTTAGAAAAGGTGTAAAGATTCAGGGAAGAGTGATCAATACAAGGGATAAGAATGCAAAAGAGATTGTTACCAGGCATGCTGTAGAGTAGACATATAGAACATGCACACACATGGGGGAAATCTGTTGTGTGCGCAGGGACCAAGTGCAGCGGCTCGTGGCATGGCTCAATGGAATGACATGAAATGAGGATGGAGGTGAGATTTAAGATGTAAATAGATAGTTTTTATTGTGGTGATAATACAATAACTGGAAGGGGAATAAAAATGCAATCAGCAATCACTCATAAGAACATAAGAAGAGCCCTGCTGGATCAGGCCAAAAGCCCATCTAGTCCAGCTTACTGTATCACACAGTGGCCCCACCAGATGCCTCAGGGAGCACAAGACAACAAGATAACCTGTTTCCTGTTGTCACTCCCTTGCACCTGGCACAGAGAAAACCCACTTCTAAAACCCACTTCTAAAACCAGGAGGTTGCTTATGGCTTGTAACCTGTGATGTTCTTTTCCTCACACAAGTAGGCCAGCAGTTTCTAGGGAGAAGGAAAGAAAAAGAGGAAATTCTTAAAAGGAGAAGGGGGCAATAGTGCAGATGGAGGAGGGGCGAAAGGAGGAAGAGCAGGACGTAGGGAATCAGGAGGGTGACCCAGCTCAGCACGTGCTGGGACTGCGGTTTGTGGTTCCACTCAGGGGAAGGGTATGGGACAGAACAAAATAAAGTTGAAAGAGAAGAGAGTGGGCTAATATCTGTCCTGGGCGCCACCTGGCACAACTGTTCTATGGCTGGAGTACTTGATGTAGCACCAACAGCAAACAGTCAATACAAGGTGTCTTTTACCTAGCTTCTTAGAAGCAAATTATCAAAGGGAAGCATAGAGGCTATTGTGGGGTGAGCTGATCTTTTGTGTCTTGATGGCTCTTGATGGCCCATCCCTGTTTGAGATGGGTGCCTCTATTGGTCTGTACACTGCAAAAGGTTCTTTGACTGTTCAGGAGGCCTGTGCCTTAATTACCATATCACTCTTGATTGAGTTTACAATAACGTTGGTGAGGGAAGCCAAGGTTGAAGGCACCCCTTTTGACCTCACAAATTACTTTAATTACTTCAAAATTAAGAAGCTTCCAAGATGTGGCTTGTTTACAGGTTTAAATCTGCTGAACAAACAAGGTGTAGCCAGACATGGAATTTCTCAGAAAAAAAGGAATTTCCAAACAGAATAGCATACATTTGTCTCAAATGTAATTGTGTTCGAATATGTGTTGATGTCTCTTTCATGCTCCTCCTCCTCCTCATTTGTACTCACCTATACTTAATTTCATAATATCATTCTTCGTTGTTTTATTACCATCTTTGGACTCACAAATTCCTCCAAAGAGATAGATGTCCTGAAAGGGAGGACAAAAGCAGCTGTAGAAATCGTACTGAATTTGGAACTCAAAATATCGCATTTTGTTTTAGCTTTCCACAGGAAAAGAATTATGATTGTTTTTATATCAGTTAAAGAACCCTCCTGACAAATGATTAATATGCCAAACTTCTGTAACATTCAAGTGTTTTCTTTCAACTTTTTGGAGAGGCTTGGCATGAATACCTACAAATGAACATTTTGGGGACTTTATTTGTCCATTTTGCTTCAGGAAAAAGTACTGCAGTTATTTGCTAATCGGAGTTTTTTACCAATAGAAAAGACACGTTCCAAACAACTTTCATCGTACAAATACATATACTCAGGGGATACCTTGATTGCCTCCAATTGTTGACATCTGGAAGTCTGCTATAATCCTTTGTCTTGCCCCTACCTACACACCTCACCAAAACCACTGGGGACACATGTGGACCATTACTGCTGGTTACCTTGGAAATGTCCAAAGCCTGCTAATTAACAATCTGCTAAAACACTCTGGATTGGAGTGCAGCCAAAAACTCCTCTGCTTCTCTCTTCACCTTAACATTTCAAATGATTCCAAATGACAGGTGTGGCTTGAAAACCAACAGGGAGGCTTCCCCATTGGGGGGGGGGAGATCACAGACATGGTGAAATAGCATCTGCATAACTGAACGCTTCCAGTGAAATTCTTCTAAGCCACAAACATCGGCAAAGAATGGGGAATGGAAAAGGCTGTCAATAGGAAACACATCCAATTGTATATGCCCACTGTATATGCTTCAGCCTTTTGATTACTTTCAATCAAGAGTTTTGCCTTCAAATACACTGGAACTGAAGGCAATATCGCTCAACAAGAGAAAATAAAATAAAATGTGCCATTTTTACCTTATCATGATGGGCTGTAAATGTATGATATGACCTTCCAATAGGCTTTTCTCCCTTGACTTCACATTTTTGCCATGCTAGCGACACTTGAGGGGGCAAGAGGGCAGAAACAACAGACATGTACTTTGCACTGTTATTTGTCATTATCTGTTCATATAGAACTCTTTTATTCGCATATTGGGCACTAGATACATGCCTTTTGATCCACAGTTAATCCCAGGAGAGTATGAAGCCCTGGCATGGTTAAACAAGGAATTCCATAGCATTTCACATTATGTGGAGTTAAGCTGTGTGGAAGATTGCGCATCTACATTCCATTTATTAATGCTAATTTATTAAATATTAGGCCATCTGCCAAGGCTCGAGTGCTTATCTGTGATCCCAGTCCCTTTCCATTCATTGGCCAGAACAATGAAAATTGGAAGCAGGTTTACATCTTCCTGAGCAATAACAACAACAACAACAACAATAATAATTAATGCATGTCTATGCATGTCTACTTGGAAGCAAGTTCTATTGGGTTCAATGGGGCTTACTCCTAAGAAAGTGTGTATAGGATTGCAGCCAGGCAGCCCAATCCTTTCCGGGTGCCCTGCAGCGTGGGCTAGGGGCATACGCCACATCCTGTGCTCGGCTGCAGCAGGCTTGTGGCCTCCTCGGAGTAAGGAGACATTTGCCCCAGCTAGCGCTACGGAGCTACTCAGATCTGCGCTAGCTCTTGAGGAAGCCCTGTGTCAGGCAAAAAGGCCTGGGTGGTAGAATAGGATATGGCACTGCCAATCCCTCCTGGGCCGGATCCACCCCCCTGTTGCTGCCCACCCCCGCCCCGTTACAACCCCTCCCCATCCTCCCCCAGCCCCTATGCCACTCAGAGCTTACCTTGCCAACCACAGCACAGGCTGGTGGGCTGAGCCATGGGTGGACAGCGCAGTCCTTTCACCCAGTGCGCCTGACTCCCACGGTGATGAAACATATTTTACAGCACATTTGTGACACCCTGGGCCAGCGCAGTGCATGCTATGCCGACCCAGCCAGGGCACAGGATTACACTGTAACTGTGCAAAGCGCTTTACGTGTAATATTTAATTAGTTTACTTATTTGGCAATTTTTATATCGCCCTTCCCTAGGTAACAAAACCTGGCTCCCAAGGCGGTTTACAACATAAAAAGATAAAAACATACATAATAAAACATACATAATAAAAACAATGCTTAGAACCACAGTAGCCAAAGAATCAGCAGCTAAAATATAAAAGCCCAAGACTAACAGCAGACAATAAAAACTCCAACAGCTCCCCCCAATACCCCCAACTATCAGTTCTCCACTTTCCCACCACCCAAAGACATTTGAAATAAAATAGTCTTCATGCCTTGTCGGAAAGTGTCCAGGGAGGGGGCTGATCGTAATTCACCCAGGAAGGAATTCCACATTTTGGGGGCCAACTCTGAGAATCCTCTTCCTCTCACCACTTATTTCAATGTAATCCTTACAAAAAACATGCAAGGCCCCAATCTTATCCCCCCACTACCAGCGCCCATGCACATGCACCAAAACGATGTGCATTGCATCTTATGGTAGAGGGCGTTCGGGCAGCCTGCAAGAGGTAAGTAGAAATATTGCTATTTACCTCTATTTACTATTTCTATTTACCTCCTGGTAGGCTGCATGAGCAGTAATGGGTCTTCTTGGACATATGCATCCTCTTTTGGTGGCATATGTCCAAGAGGAAAGGTGGTCACTGTGGGCAGGGGGGTCACTGTGTAACGCTGAGCAGACCTGTGCACAACTTACAGTACCCCTCCCCCCAGGGACACCACTGCTGCCTGGTAAGTATTATTATTCCCAGTTCCAGCGGAAGAGCTGAGGCTCAGATCTTAGCCACTGTGCTTTTTCCCTATAGGTTTTCCAGTTTATATGGATAGAAATTCAAAGCTAATTGCTGACTTCAAGACTGAGCAAACATTTTGAAGAATAGCTTTGTCTTATGTTGGAGTTCACTGGAATGCTGGTACAGAGGTACTGTACTTACAAACACAGTTTGATTGTTATATTTCCTTTCTAAAATATGTTGCTAATGCTAACTTACAGTATAACAGTAATTCATATACATACTAAAGAAAATGATCCATAATAATGAAAGACACCTGTGTCCAGTGCATATACATCAGTGCAATATTCATCTTCATCAGAACAACCACCAAACATATAGATTATTTCTCCAACTGTTGCAAAGGCATGGCCTGACCTGAAAACATAGAATTCCATTTGAATTGAACAATGTATTTCACAGCTCATTGGAAACAGAAGTGACTGCCCCCCCCCGCTCCGGCTCCCCGCAAGATGCAGCGCATAGCCTGTTGGTACAACTGCATCAGTGCTGGAAAATTGGATAGGATTGGGCCCTTACCTATCCTATGTAAGTGTGTATAGGATTGCACCCTATGACAATTAAGAAGAGGAAGAGAAAAATTCTGAAGTATTATTGCTTCAAGGAACAGCAGGCTAGCTCAGAAGAGAAATGAGAAGAGACTGGGAGAACTCTGCCCAGCAACAGCCTAGAGAGCTTCTGAAAATTCTGCCTCCAACTAGCAGATGGAAGACTTACTCATTCCAGGAGATCATATCCTCCTCTTCCAAGGGAGAAAAGAATAGTGGGAAATATTATGGTTTAGCACACTTACATTGCATGTTGTAGGCAACTCCCTCCAGGACTGATTTAGCATCATAGTACTAAACCAGAATTGGGGGGGGGGGGGGGAAGGTACATCACGGAAGAAATACCAAGTTATGTGTCTTGGGAGACGGGACAGGGCAGGTTGCACTGAGATCATCTGTTGGATTTTCGTCTCAGTGTAGATAGCTGCACCCTGCCATTTGGACTAGTAGGCGCACAGTGAGCCTTGAGAGTGTTCAGGTGTCCTGCATTCATTTCTTGACTTCAGAAAGGCTTCTGCCCATAAGCGCACTTGCGGAAAAAAAGAAGTGTTCCTGTAATGATTACCACTCCTGCTACGAAGCACTGAGAGTTCGAGCCATCTAACAATGGTGTGATTTGTATTCAACAAGTGCCATAAATAACTCACCACTGCCATCTACCCTGGCAGCAGATGGCAAGTACTCTCTCCCCTGCCATTTGCTGCTGCTGTTAATTACTATCATATCAACATTTGAATGAAACCTCAAAGTTTTGAAGAGTTGACACCTAAGGTGCTTAGAAACGATAACTGAGTAGCTGTCTTAGATCTGCTCCCAGGATTTTGTGGGCCACATCATCAGTGATGGACTGTGAGTGGGCCCTTGATTTCTGATCTGCACCTTCGTGCAGCCTGCTTGCTATTTGCTCAGACCTTTCCTCCCAAATACCTCCAGTCCTGCCCCATCTTCCATTCTATCTCCGTGCTTTATTCCCTGTGTGCCATGTCCCAGTTCTCTCTCTACTCTCCCATCTTATGACCAGAAACTCACAAGCTTGTAACTACTGGTCTCCCAGCTGAACTATTTCCCATTTAGCAGCACTATCACCCCTAAGCCATGTGACACTATCACCAATGCCATAGTCATCATCATCACCTATGACTCTGCCATGTCTACTGCACCAATCCTTGCTCCTGAACTAGCAGGACCATGGAAACAAGGAGCCTGTGATTATATGATGCACCCATATAATCAAGTATGGACTTTAGATACAATAGCATCCAGTTTGATGGTTCCATTTCCATGCATAGTATTTGCCTCTGGAAAAGTTCCTGTTCTACAGAAAGCCTATTTAATCTCATGTGTTCAAATATTAAAGATTTGAATATTTTACTGCTTCCCTTTTCATTGTAATTAAATTTTCAGGGATTAATCTAAGAAAGAACTTTCAGGGCCTGATCTATAAGCAAAAGGCAGTATTTTATTTTTCTACAATCAAATGATTTCTTTCCTTGTAGTAAATACAAACATATTGAATATAGTTTTTTCTCCCATCACAATAACTTGTTCATTTATTGCCTACCTAATGAGAAGTGTGATTATACAACTGGAACAGTAGACATTATTTTTGTTCTGGGAGCTATGTTTGTTAATTCTTTAGTAGATACTTATTATTTTTATTACACTAGTTTAGTCACACAAAGAGGCAAAATCAATCTTGGCAAAAGCAAAGCATAATAATGCTTTTGTGCGTGCTTATGCCTAGGCAACATTTCATCCAAAACCACTTAATTGCAGTATACAAACACAATCCAAAGATTTCTGCTATTAAGCGTTCCAGGAGCAAATATATCAATATCTAGCATGATTCATTTGTATTGATAGTCCACATTTATATGCATCTGCAGGAATCCTGCTTATTATGTGGCTCCTTGCCACCAATTGATGAAATACTTGACTGCTTTGGTTATTTTGAACTCCTATGTGGAATGTCTTTAAGTTAAAATGGAAGGTCAATGCCATCTTTTTTAAAAAAAAAATTAGAGAAATGTTGGCATCTGCCAGATTCAACAAAAAGCATTCATCCACTTTCAGGCTGTGCCAAGCTGTGGGGGATGATTTTTTAAAACTGCATCGTTGATTGTGAAACAGGGCAGACAAAATGAATCTTTAGGGAACTTTATATTCTCCATCTGCTGGTGCCAGGTTGCTGGGGGCCCTAGGGCAAAGCCCTGGTGCCCCTCATCGTCCCCCAGATGGCACTACCCATAGGTAGCTACTGAGGGTTCAGGAGTCAGCCTGGCTAGATGGGTTTGGGCTCCTGGCCAGTGCGTGATCTGGCCAATCACTGACAACACTCCTGATTGTCCCTAATTGCTTTATTTATTTACAAGCACACACACACACACACACACACACACACACACACATTTTAAAATGCTAAAATGCTTCATTTTAAAATGCTAAAATGCTTCATTTTCATGCTAAAATGGTATTTTAAAATGCTTCTTTACAAAAATAACATTCAGGGGATTGTTGGAGTAATGAAGATGATCACCCTTCTTGTGTTTTACAGTGGTGGCAACTCTTCACAATGCTGCACTGTTGTAAGTCCCTTTTGCTTTTCTGGCTTGTATATCAGAATTCTTTCAAGATGAGGAAAAATAGCGACTAATTTGTCATGTTTTGTGCTGGCGCATTGTATTCCCTGAAGATTTTACATTGGCTGCAATTTGTCATGTTCAGGTTCCTCTGCATCCTCTAGAGTATTAATAAGGAAAGTGCTTCTCTCCATGCAGAAAGCAATGGATAATTCCAGAGGTTTCATAAATTGGTGTTAGCACTCGGTTATGCTGGCATTGGTGGTGTAACGGACCAAGTGGAAGTCATGCAATTTGCACTCAGTTTGGTGTAAGAATCCTATTAGATCATTTAGCACACAACCAAGTTGCATAGAAATTGTTCCTGGATGAGCACCCAAGTGGCATACTATGCAGTGCTATGGCTGCCTACCATCCAGGGACAGAGCACAGCAGTCTGCAAGCTTCTCCTTCAATGGTCAGGAACAGAGAGAGAGGGGCAAACATGAGGAAGAAAGGGAGGAAGGAAGCTGCAAAGGGACACACCTCCTACAGGTACCACAAAGGTCGAGGAAGGGATCTCAGGCATCAGTACACTGCCCCCCGAGTCCTGCAGGTGGCACTGCACCCATATTCTAACACTGGTGGGAAGGGGCGTATACAATCCCACTTCAGGGGGAGGAGGGCCGACTTCAATGGAATTCAAATCGGCCCGTTGACAATCAATCAGAGAAGAGAACCATGTTACTAAACCATATTTTGCTCCTGCTCTATTACTATAGTTCAAATCTGTTAACCAGTGACGAGCCAAAAAAATTAATTAATAACTAACCTGGCACCAGGGGCTGAACCAGAAGTTTTGACTGGGATCCAACTGCAGGACACTGAAAGATAACATAAAATGGCACAATAGCAAATGTAATTTAGAACAGTGCTTCTCAAACTATCTGATGTGGCAGGCTAGCATTTTTTTCCCAATGTGCCAGGGACTGGTACCATATCTATGCTATACAGTATTATTACATTTCTTTCCTGGAAATTCACCAGGGACTAGCAGCCGATGGCTCACAGACTGAACCACCACTTTGAGTAGCACTGATATGTGCGATATATTCAATAAAATATTTATCTCTCTAAAACAGAATGTGAAAATGTGATACAACAATGTGAAAATGTGATCTTTTGTGGGTTTTTTAATTTTAGTCCTTGTTTTTAAATTATGATGTTAGCCACCATGAGCACCTTCCTAGTGAGAGGAGAGAGGGAGGGTGGGATATTGTTTAAAATAAATGTGTTCTATTAATAATTATTTACGCTGTGACCATAATCTATGTATGCAAATAATTAATTCAGTGGTTCTCAAACTAGTGGGTTGCAACCCACCAGGAGAACCGCTATTTCTTGTTGGCCCCTTAAGGGGCGGGGACAGTGGGGACAGCGATCCCTAGGGATTGCACCGCCGCTGGGGGGGAAAAGACCCTTAAGTCACCGAGGGTCCTGACGGCTTCCGGAGGTGGGGAGGCCTGTGAGGAGACCCTCTGGAAGCATCAACAGGGCCGTCTTTTCCATTGGGCAGTTGCCCGGGGGTCCTCGAGTGCAAGGGGCCCCATCGCACCACCGCCGCGGGAAAAAAGTGTTAAAAAGGCGCTTTTTTGCACTGCCACTGCCACACTTTTTTTAACCTCCCTGAGAGGTGTGCTTGTGCCCTGGGGTGGTGGTGGTGGTGATGGTGGTGCAGGAAGCCCAGAAAGGTCCTTCGACGCGATTGCAACCCACTTCTGGGGTCGTGATCCTGTCGGTGCCTGGGGGCCCACAATGCAGTTAAGACTAATCTGGCCGTCAGAACCCCCCCCCCCCCGGGTGAGTTAAGAAAGAACACTTTTCCCACCACCAGCGGCACGATCCCCAGGATTGCTGCCACCGCTGTCCCCACCCTGCAAAGACTCAAAGTTCTCCCCTCCTCGCGGGGAGAACTTTGAGAACCACTGATTAATGGATATGTATCTTTTATCTATTTGGAACTTTAAAAAAAAAACAACAAACTAAGCTTCTATTTGCATTTAAGAACTCAAGAACATAAGAAGAACGTTGCTGGATCAGGCCAAAGGTCTGTCTAGTCCAGCTTCCTGTATCTCACAGTGGCTGCATCAGATAGCTCAGGGAGCACATAAGACAACAAGATACCTGTATCCTGTTTCCATTCCTCTGCACCTGGCATACAGAGAAAACCTACTTCTAAAACCAGGAGGTTGCTTATGGCTTGTAACTTGTGATAGACGTTTCCTCCATGAATCTATCCAATATCCAGGATGGTGTAGTGGTTTGGGAGTCGGACTTAGACCTGGAAGATCCAGGTTCAAATCCCCGCTCAGCCATGAAGCTTCCTGGGTGACCTTGGGTGAGTCTCTATCTCTCAGCCCCACCTACCTCACAGAGTTGTTGTGAGGACAAAAAGGAGGGGAGGAAATATGTACACTACTCTGAGCTCCTTGGAGGAAGGGCGGTATAAAAATGTGAAAATAAAATAAAATAAAGGCATCTAGGCCAGGTGCCATCACCTTGTTTTGTGGATCCAGATCACATTGTTGAATAAATGTGAATTGAGTGATGATGTAGTAACTGAATGTTCTTATGAGGATTTAGTTCTGCTTACCCGTATTGAACACATGCAGTTCATCTACAGCTTTCCCATACAACGTGCCACCAAAGATGTAAATGTTTTCCCCTACTACAGCTGAACTGTAGTCGAGAGTCTGAGGCGCAAGCCCAGTGGTGGTGGTTTTCTGCCATGTTAAAGAACCTGAAGAAAAGAAACCAAAAGTATATGTTTATTAAGAAGTAAGTCTCACTGTGCTCAATGGGGCTTACTCCCAGGTACCGGTAAGTGTGTATAGGATTGCAACCTGAGCAGTGGTGAAACAAGGGTGGAGCGAAGGCAAGTAGTTCTGCAAGACTCCGTTACACTGGAGCCATTCCAGCAGCAACAGGGGAGTGTCCTGCGTGTTGCCTTTGCTGCCAGAATGGCTCCAACAGCAAGGGGGAGGGGCCGCTGACTCCAGTGTAACGGAATCTTGCAGAACTACTTGCCTTCGCTCCACCCTTGTTACGCCTCTGAACCTGAGGGTCCAACCAGCAGCACTCGCTGCTTGCATTCCAGCACTTGCTACTTGCATTCCAGCAGCACAGGGCGCTTTCTGGCAGCGTGGAAACTAGGCTGAGGAGACCCATAGGCAATTGGGCAGCCTATTGGGGGGTAAGTAAAAAATATTACTTACCAGGGGTAAGTAAATATTTCCATTGGATGAAATGCACACTCTGCCAGCACAGCTGCATCGGTGCTAATGGTGGGGGATAGGGTTGGGGAGCAAGTCTTTTATTTTTATTTTTAAGAAGTACAAAAGGGGGAAAATACACTTGCTCATTCTGCTGGTTGTAGGATCCAAACACAGCAAGAAGAAGAGCTACACACCATAAGATGTGTGTTTTTTTAAAGATCTCACAGCATGTCTCTGGCAAATTGCTGCTTTTAAAAGCAGGCTGGTGGATACTTTCCCTCTCAACACCATTTTCTGACTTTGGCATCCTTTGCGTTTGTATCTATCCCAGTTCCCTAAAGAATACAACCTCCATTTAGCAATAACAGGTACTTCTTGGCACAGTCATAGAACTGCTCCTTAACTCAGCTTTACAAATACCGGTAATCTCTATCATTGAGTTCACAATCATGAGAACGACGAGTTCTGGGATGCATCAAGGTAGGCAACGTGGAAATGTTTAACATGCTGCCTCTGGGTGTATGTGGGTCACCCAGTTCCTTTCTGGGAGAAGGAGGAACAATTACGTCTCCTTCTCTCTTCCCCTTCCAGAATGCTGTCCTTATGCTGCCCTTTCCTGGCATTTTGCCTTCATTGGCAAAGAGGAGCACAATCATTACTTGTAAGCACCCTAGCCTGTCCATAGAGTAACTGCTGTGAAACCTTTCGTATTCTGCTGGTGGGAAGTGCTCAAGGTTGGTGCTGGAAAATAGCAAGCTGAAGCCTTTCCCAGCTACTGCACCTGGTCTACTCTAAGGAGTATTGTGTCCAGTTCTGGTCTCCGCATCTCAAAAAGGATATAGTTAAATTGGAAAAGGTGCAGAAAAGAGCGACCAGAATGATTCGTGGGCTGGAGCACATCCCTTATGAGGAAAGGCTACAGCGTCTGGGGCTTTTCAGCCTAGAAAAAAGGCGCCTGAGGGGGGGGGACATGATTGAGACTTATAAAATTATGCATGGGATGGAGAGAGTGGATAGAGGGAAATTCTTCTCCCTCTCGCACAACACCAGAACCAGGCGACATACACTAAAATTGAGTGGAGGGAGAGTTAGAACGGACAAAAGAAAATATTTCTTTACCCAGCGTGTAATTCATCTGTGGAACTCCTTGCCACAGGATGTGGTGATGGCACCTGGCCTAGATGCCTTTAAAAGGGGTTTGGACAGATTCATGGAGGAAAAGACCATCACAGGTTACAAGCCATAAGCAACCTCCTGGTTTTCGAAGTAGGTTTTCTCTGTGCCAGGTGCAAGGGAGTGACAACGGGAAACAGGTTATCTTGTTGTCTTGTGTGCTCTCTGAGGCATCTGGTGGGGCCACTGTGTGATACAGGAAGCTGGACTAGATGGGCCTTTGGCCTGATCCAGCAGGGCTCTTCTTACTTTCTTATGTTCTTAAGGGTTGCATCCTGTTGCTGGAGCCCTTTATTGGGAGCAAATCCACTGACTCCCCTACCCTGCCTTTTCAAGCCATAGGCTGGAGCCTGTCCTAATCAGTGGATCTGCTCCTGGGAATGTGTGCAATGCTCCTCTCAATGGCAGTTCTCTTTAATGAAGGAACACTTTCCTGCAAAACAAAAAACACCACCACCCTTGGAAAAGGAGCACTAATCAATGGCTTCCTCTGGGATGTGGTGCAAATGGCACCAGCTGTCCCAGGAAAAACAGCTGGTGAAAAACACACCTTCTGTCAGGAGCGTGTACACAATAGGAATTTTCTTGGACTGCAACACAGGGTGCAAGTTACAAATAAAAGCAATGTCATTTGACTTGTCCTTTAACATAGCCCTATCCTGTGAAATCAAACTAGAAAACCCACTGAGATTGTCACATCTGTTTTGCCATGAAAGCATTGCATCGTACCTCAGACATACTATAAAGGAATATCTCGCAGTTGCCCTAAAAACAGAGCCACAGAACCCGGAAGCATTTTTCAGCGACTTACAACCACTGTGCTCCAAACTCCTGCGGAACACATGCGAACCTTTTGCGGCACACCAATGTGCCGCAGCACACTAGTTGAAAATCGCTGCTCTAGCTAGACCCTTTCTCTAGTAAATTGCAAGGGGCTGTTGAAATGATGGCTGCCTGCACTCCTGATGTGTTGGCGCTCTTTCCCCAGTGTTCCACTCATCATGGCTAGCCAGAACTACATTGATCTTCCATCTTTCCCTGCCCACACGGACTAGGGGAGACCAGTACAATCAGAAACGCCTTAGTCATAGTCAAGGCCAGGGATAGCAGCTGTGCTGCATTGAGAGGTGGTGGTTCACTGAAGACTACCAGCATCATCCACTCCTGGGTTGTTGCTGCACAGGGAAGGAGACCTGACACTTTACCAGAAGCTGTTGAGGAGCAGCATAAGAGGCATGGGGTCTGTACAATTAGCACTGTGCAAGTGTGCAATTTCTGAGCGGCTAGGAGTGTTGCCCAGTTGGATGCAGACCATCATGTCAGTAACCCACATTGGGTGTTGCGAGTCACTCTGCAGCAATGCGCCTACACACAGTGCTGAGTTAACAGCTCCCATGCCTCCTCTCCTGCCCTGCAACACCTTCCGGCAAGTGTGCTGGGTTCCTTGCTCCATTGCAGCATTTGCAGCATTGCAGCATTATTTCGTAGACACTGATCGTTTCCAGCTAACAAGACACAGCTAATCCAGGAGTGCTGAATCCATACCCCCAACTCTTAAAATGAGAATTCTCTGGATGAACTTTCTGGATAAGCTCCAAAGGTACCGTAAATCCCTTCTCTAAACCATCCACACACATGCAGAAGACCTAAGGAATAAGCATTCACTTCTCAGAAGGTAGTCAGCAATAGTCAGGTTTTCATTGAAAAATCTAAAAACTATACCCAAAAATTAGAGCCCCAGGCTAAACCTCTAGCTTGTTAAAGTATTTTTTCCTCCTGGAACTAATCAGGGACTGTAAGTGGAATTTAAAATATGGAGTATTATGAACTGGCATTCAATGCAGAGTTAGCCTTTCATTTGGAATGCTCTCAGCAGGGATTCTAACCCAGGAGCCAAATCACCTTTGGTGAGCAAAGAGAAGATATATCTAAAAGGATCTGTTTTAAATGAGCGACATTCCTTTCAGTTCTCTAGGTGCCATGGGAAAGCAAACTCCAGAGCTCCATGGCAATAGACCTAATCAATTGGCATTCATCTTTAGCTTATTCAGCCACCATGAAATATCTCTGTGCAGAATTAGCTCCAGTTTTCCATGAACAGAAATAATAAATAATCTAACCAGAGGAAAATCATAAGTTATGAACTGAAAGTCCAAATACCCAGTTAGAGTTTTGTTTACATCTTTTAAAGCTTGTAATTTTAAAATGATTACAGCGTCCAACAAAACTGGTCGGGTTTCCCACCCTCCATCCTGGCTTCCGCCATGCTGCAGATACATTGCAAAGAAAAGCTGGCCACTTTACGGATGAGATTGTCAGGAGCTGAAACTGTCACTGTCAACCCTAAACAATAATAAATTAGAATAATAAATTTTTTTTATATAACATGACACCCTACCCATATAACACCCTACTATAATTGAAATGAGCCCTTTTGACTTGCCATTAACTAAATGAACTATAAATCCCAGCCAACCTAATTCTATGTTTTCACTCACCAAGATCAAAGGTGGAGAGTCCTGGAAGGCACCGCTCAGCATTCTTGCTTGAACAACCTCCAAATAAATATATCTTGCCTTTTACTACACTATAAAGCAAAGTTGAAATTTTACAATCAGTCATAAAACATCTCCCCCACGGTTAGAATGCTGTATAGAAAATACATACTATTTCATAATGGACATCGTTGAATTCTTTTATCCTTCTGCCCTACTACAATTGTATCTATAAACTCAATTCTCATTGATTTTTTTACTTCTGACCCACGCATAACTTGCAACTGAACAACAGCTGGCTTCACATTTAGACCTGGAAATGGGCTGACTCAGTGTGCAGGTTCATAAACTGAATGTTGTAGTGAAAACAGGCATGGAAAACAAAAATCAGATAGACTCCAGTTGGGAATCAGATTAATGACAGAACGTAATGGTACTTACAGCGCAATCCTCTCTACATAGCTGCTGGTGAAGCACCAGCTCTACCGGCACCGGGTGTCATAAACGTGCCGTTTTCAACACCTGGCAAGTAAGCGGTGCCCGCGTGGAGAGGCCAGCGCCACTCACTCTGCCCAGGGCTGCAGCCACTGCTGGCAGACACAGGTAGGTCCTGCACCAGGTGGTGTGTGTGTGTGTGTGGGGGGGGAGAGTGAACTGTGGTGGAAAGGGAGGGGGCAATTGGCCAGTCAGGCCAGGGACAGACAAGGGATCCTCGGTGGTGTACTCTGTCGAATCCTATCCCCGTCCTGGGCCTGGCCGGCCTTACAGTGGCTCCTCGGATTTGCGCCGGCCCTCTACCCAGGAGAAAGGGACAAATGTCCCTTTTCCCCAAGGAGCACTCCAGCTCCACCGGTGTGGGCCCAATCCTGCCTAGGATGCAGTGGCTGCCTTCAGTGCACCACCACTGCATTCTAGACAGGATTGGGCTACCCGTGTTGTAGAAGCTGCTGGCTGTCATGTCATGAGGACATTTGGGCTTGATCAAGGACATTACCAATAGTGGAGCTGAACTAGAATTGGGGAGTGGAAGAGGAAGTTGCTTGAAGAGGATATTATGGGATGGTAGGTGGGGAAGTTTTTGTATTGAAAATGGAGGGTTATGATAAAGCGCTGAAAGAAGCAAGAGTATGAGTGAGACTACAAGGCCGGGGGGGGGGGGGGTATGATCCACATTGGGACCTTGGTGGGAGAAACATTATAGCTCCGCTCCCCCCCCCCCCCCCGGCTGCTATTTATAGTTAAAAAACCAAACACAGAAGCACTAATTGTGCAGGTCATAATGCATGGTTTGAGCCTAAGTGGTGGGATTTTGTTTTCAAACATTATCCTAGGACTTTACGATTAGGGTCAGTTTTACATGCAGAAGCCTCCAAGTCCTTACCCCTTCTAACTGGGCTAAGAGGCACCTTTTCTGTTATGGTTCTCTTATATTTAGCAGGAGGAGAACAACTGTTTGTATTCATCCCAGCATAGCGCATAGCATCTTTTCCAGTGCCTCTTGTGTGTCTTTTCTAAAGACTGAGCCCCTCTGGGACAAGGACACACCATTTCATTTATTTTGCCTTGTAAACTGCTTTGTGAACTTTTTTTGTTGAAAGCAATATATAATATATAGGTATTTTTAATAATATGCTAATCCTAATCAGGCCATTATCTTTATGCCATAGCAACACCTCCCCTCCCCCCCCCAAAAAACTTGCTGTGGTATGGAGAGGATTGCACAACTGGCTTAATGAGCATGACAAATGACAAATTCACCACATGGTGATAGCTGCTATGTTGAACAATTTAAAGAGGCCTGAGGCAGCCTCCCTATATAAACTAGACTTATATAGCCCACTCTTATGGGCATGCTAGGATACCTAGTGTTCCAGCAGCTAGCATGCTTCATAGCTAGGTGGGAAGAGAGAGGAATGTGGCAACGACCGGGATGGGGAGGAGGGCGAATTGAGGCTGGGAAGGAGGAGATAACAGTGGCAGCGATGCTGCCAATATCCTATTCCCCTTCCCGGATTCAATCCGCCTTCCCAGGTCCACTCAGACTTTCACAAGCTAGCAACCCAATCCTACCTAAATCCACACACAGTGATGCAGTGGCGCTGGCGCGGCTTCCACTGCATCCCATGGGTGGTTTCTGGCTTCTGAAGGTCTCCTCGAGGTAAGGGGACATTTGTCCCCTTGCCCCAGGGTAAGCCCCAGCAGCTGCTAAGGGGCAACTCGGACCAGTGCAAACTCAATTGCTGGCGCAAGTCCATGTTGCTCCCTGAAGGTGGATCAGGCCTGGAAAGGGGCTTGAGATTCGATATGTGCCCACCGCCACCAATCCCGCCCCTCCCAGGATTGATCTGCCCTCCTCCACCCACCCCTTCCCCATTCCGCCCTCCCCATGCCCCGTTCAACCCCTCCCTACCTCCCTCAACCCCCCTGCATAGGCGTACCTGCTCCAGTGGGTACCGTTGGTCAGCCAATGTGTGGGCGACCACTGTGACCTCCCCACTGGCAGGCCTGCAGCACGCCTCAGTAGAGGCTGCTTTGCGACAGCTGTAAAGCAGCTTCCTTCGGTGCAACACTAGTTACGCCATGGGGGAGGGGTTAGGATAGGGCCATAAATAGCTGGCACAGGTCTGAGTAGACCCATTAGGGCAGTGGAAGCTTATCCCTGGGCAAGGGAACAAATGTACCCTTACCCGGAGACCTCCAGGACTGCCCCCCCCCAAGATGCAGCGTGCACTCCGGTGACTCAGATGCATTGGTGGTGTTTTTTTATAGGATTGGGCTGTTAAGCTGCAATCCAACACACTTACCTGGGAAAAAGGCCCACTGAACTTAATGGGACTTATTTTTGAGTAGACATACATAAGATTGCACTGTTAGCAAGCAACGATTATGAGAGTTGGGAATGTGCACCAATGATGAAAGGAGTACCTTTCAAATTCTTTGAGCAACGGATGTAATTAAATATATATTTAAATAAACTAGTTAGTAATATAAACTTGTACATTCCTTTAAAGAAAAAAATATCACTGTTGTTGGACTTGATGACATTGGGGGAGGAAGCGTGAAATGCCCCATGTGGCTTTGACAGCTGTCGGCTCACAAATGTTTGTAGAACTCTGCACATTTTTGCTAGCGCCATGCTAAAGTTGGCAGAAAAATGTATCTCACTTTCAAGCAAAAATTAAAAAGAAACTCCTTTCTTGTATGTTAAATCCACCAAGAAGAACTATACAATACTAATATATCCAAAAGTGAGAAATCTGTCCAGGCCTTCAAGAAATTTTTTCTAATAATGTAACATTAAAAAAATAGTAATAGCAAGAACATTATACATAATGTATTGCATAATGTATTGCACGAGGTGGGGAGAACTTTGAGTGCTTGCAGGGACAGGGCTATTGGCGGCAGTAATCCTGGGGATAGTCGCCGCTGAAAATGTTTTTTTACTGGGGCTTCGGGGAGGCCTGCGTGATCCTCCGCAGTCCTCCCCAATCTTCAGATCGCCACTTCGTGGCGAGTTTCGACCACTTTCAGTTTTTGCAAAAACCGGAAGTGGTTGAAAATCACCATTCCGCGGCGATCTGAAGATCAGGGATGCCTGCGGAGGGTCGCACAGGCCTCCCCTAACCTCTGGTAAGTAAAAAAAAAATACCCCACAACAACCCATTTTCAGGGGCTTTTTCGGCAGCAGAGATCCCCGGGATCACTGCCACCATGTTGTCCCTGCCCCTTAAGGGGGCAGGGGACAGTTAGTGGTTCCAAAGTTGGGTCGCAACCCACCACGTTGAGAACCACCGCTGTATTGTATAGACATCTGTTTGTAAATGGACATTGTGTGGAGGGGTGGGGAGGAAAGCTTTAGTATTCTTCTTTGGAGAAAGGAAATAATCCACATTCAGTGCATTTGAATATCAATAACTTCATTATTAAAAGTACTGTACAAATCATTCCAAAGACGTCAGTGATTGCACCATTAAAATAGTTTAATTTGCTAATATCCAAATGTCAATTATCATAACTTAGAACAGAAAGGTTAATTATGAACTAATCAAGAAGGGTGTTTTTTTGTTTTTACTACACTAATAAACTGTAAAGCCTCGTGGCTGCTGTGCTGTGGCTAAAGCTCATAGGATCTGGCTTGAAGGTCACCAGAAATGGCCTTGTACTGAGTCAAACCATTGGTCAGTTCATCTAGCTCAGTACTGTCTTGGTAGCGGCTCTCCAGGGTTTCAAACAGCTCCGCCTGAAGATGCCAGGGATTGAAACTAGGACCTTCTGCAAGACTGATGCAGCTGCTTTCATGGCCCCTGCTGTGATACCACTACTCTCCTCGGGACTGAACAGTCCAGTCATCAGGGGTGTAGCAAGGTGCCCCCCTACCGGTGGCCGGTCGCCAGCAGCCGAGATTATGCCCCCGGGAGGACGTGCCCCCGCCACGTGATGCATCCCAGAAGCCACGCCCCCGGGGTAACATCACACGGCCTGTCAGAGGCCCGGAAACGGCCCCAGGAGCGGGTGGGAGGGCTGAAAACACCTCCTTCGGCCTCGTGGAGCCTCAGCAGCTGCGCTACGAGGATCGCTGCCGTTGCTGAGGCCCGAAAAAAGAAAAAAAGCGGTGCGAACGGAGTCGCTGCTGCAACTGCCACGACTGGAGGGGGTGAGTGATGCCCCTTGCTGCCCTCCCGAACCTGCTGCCCGGGGGCGGTCCGCCATTTCTACGCCACTGCTAGTCGTTCTGTAGAAGTGCCATTTTGCCACTCTCAAGTAGGCCAATTAGCTCTAGGACTGAGGTACTACAAGTAGGACTGAAGTACACGAACACCCATGAGACTTTCCTTAGATAAAGCTGATAGCTATTCTCAAGGTGGCTCTACGCATGACAACGTGTGGTAAAAAGTGGATGTCCGAATACAGACACAAATGTTGCTTCTTTTCCAAGAACCCTTCAGTTACAACTGTATTAAGATCATATATTCAGGCAATAGAAAAAAAGGGCAATGCAGGCAAATACCCAATTCACATTGTGAATCTGACCCAGGTTTATATAAAGCTCCTCGTGCCTCCTCCTCAGCTTTTGTCTTTAGAAAGAGCAAATAAGTCTTGCTTTGTGTAGGAGTGCTTTAATTATAACCGATGCTGTGAAGAGGCTTCAAAACGTCACACTTTTAAGACTTTTTCTTTTCCTGTGGCATTTTTGACCTAGTATAACTAATGTGGTCTCCATATGAGCAATCCCTGTATGCGAAGCACTGAAGGCAGCAGCATAAATCAGCCGCAGCATAGAACAAGCTTGCAAAGATTCCAGTGATTAACATATGGAATCAGTTAAATATGCACACTATGGGGGAGCTCAATGAGCTGATGTTTGCTGCCTAGAAGGGCAGCAAATGACTCTTGCTTCCCTTCCTCTGGGTTTGTAAGACTACAGTATTTGTTTCGTTTTACTCCTCTGAGCCACCAAATGGTGAACATGAAGACATGCAGCTTGGTCCTATTGATCCTATGCGTGTTTCCTGAATTCAGTGGAAATAACTCCCAAGGAGGGGTCCATAGGATTGCAGCCTAGTTTTAAAAATAACCACAGCTCACACAAGTCTATCAATTAGGTAACCAACGGTGCAGTCCTGTCTACAAACAGGCCAGCAGAGTGAATGTTCCACCGGTCTAGGGTGTCAGAAACGTGCTATAAGACATGTTTGCAGCACCCGGAGCGTAAGCGGCATCAGCGGAGAGACTTGCTCCGCTCCGCGACAGCGCTGCTCTGTTCTGCGGCACCGGAACTTAAAACAAACAGAGAAGCAGCCTTCATTGCAGGCAAGTAGAACGAGACTAAGTCCTAGAGAGGCTCTGCAAGGTTAACAGAAACCTTGCAGAGCCTCTCTAGGACTTAGTCTCGTTCTACTTGCTTGCAACAAGCAGTCAGAGGCTGCTCCTCCTGTTTGTTTAAGGAAGAAACGAAGCTTACTGGGAAAAAGTAAAAGCCTGGGGGGGTCCCCATGATCTGTGGATAACTGAAACCGTGGATAGCAAATCCGTGGATATGGGGGCCCACCTGTACCTGGTGCTACAGCAGGTTTTTAACCTTTAAAAGATCCTAGAGCAGGGGTTTTCAACCAGTGGTACTAGTACCACCAGTGGTACTTCTGCTGACTGCTGGTGGTACTCGGACTGTCGGACCACGGGAATCCTGCTCCAATGCTGTGCTTTCAGTGGCACGTTTTTGCTCCCGAGAGGCTCCTGCCTTTGGCTGAGCCTCTCAGGAATGCTGAGAAGGGTCCTCCCACCCACCTAGAGCTTCCTACCTGTGTTTTCTGGCCTCCAAAAACCTGAAAACCAAGAAGTAACTGGCGATGATGTCATTCCAGTGGTACTCAGCAGGAGAGTGATGCCAGAGGTGGTACTCAGCTGGGAAGGGGTTGAGAACCCCTGCCCTAAAGGGTCAAAGGGGGCATGTGGACACCACGAACTCCTTGAGATACAATGGCCATCCATGATTTCTCACTACAAAGGTGGGATATAAATAATTTACAGCCCAAGGCCAGCCCAGAGTGTGCAGTAATGCCAACTCAGTATGTGCTGCATGCTATAGCTCAACTGAGGGCCAGGTACCCTGGGAGAGTTAAGTAAAGAAAATGTTTAATTACCTCTCCGTAGGCTGTCTGGTCCCCAATGGGTCTCCTCAGACCTAGACCAGCTCTTTTGCTGGCGTAAGTCTGAAGGGCCTCTGGGGGCAGGTCTGGGCACAGGCATTCCTACGTTGGGGGCAGTACTGTAAGCTGTGCCCTGTCCTAGTCCCCGTTTACAAGCCGGCACGAGGCAGCCCTGCCCCCTCGCCGTCAGAGCCATTCCATGCGGAGAAAGCAAGGGGCAGGAGACTCCCTGCCCATTGCTTTCTCTGCACGGAATGGCTCCGACGGAGAAGGGGCGGGGCCGCCTCGTGCCAGCTTGTAAACGGGGACTAGGATGGGGCGCAATTAACAGTACCACCCCCACCATAGCAACGCCTCTGGGTCTGGGCTGGGAATGAAGGATAAGATCCAGCATGTGCAGCTACCACCAAGATCCACCTCTCCCTCCCCTGAACCGCCCCCCAGCCCAACCCACTCCCTGCCCCGATCCACTCCAATCCATCCCCGCTGCCAATTTACCTGTGACAGTGGAAGTTCTGTGGGCTGCTATTGCCCGCATGTGACCTCCCGGCCTTTGTGCTGGTAGCAGCTCTGTGGAGTGCCTGCCCTGCCATTGTATCCCGCTAATAGGGTTGGATCGCTCCATAAGTAAATAAACAAATTTTGTTTTCAGATTGTGAACCCATTTGGAAATAGTAGAATGTATTTCCACATAAGTGCATGTAGGTAGCATGACAAGCTGGGACAGAATTTCTTCTCTCACTATACTGTATTACAGTAAACTACATAAACGTAACAGCAATTATCTACAGATTTATTTTGCTATATTGCTTGCTTACCAAAGTGTATGTCCTTGTCTTGGACAAGGAATATGTCCATTCTGTGGTATCCTTTCCCAAGTAAAATCAGTAGAAGTAACTGAAACGAGTAAATTTTTGAAATGATCAGTATCTTTAAATATAGAGACTAAATACTCTCTATAAATACATGCATGCAAAGTGCTGGCATCAAAATGTAATTACAAGCTCCCCAAGCAATTATTTGTGTATTTGGTCAGCTGCCATTGTTCTCACTATTATTTTTTCCCCATAAAAAAGCAAGACTATAGCTGCATTCTGATATCAGGTTCTTTCAACCCTTGAAACAATGGAGAACTGGGAAGTTCTCATGCTCATGTGCTTCGCTTGTTCTTCCCTCCCCTTATGAACCCTCCCCTTATGTTTGATCAAACCAGGTTTTTGTCCGAAAACAGGAAGTAGTTGTAAATTTCCACAGAGCGACGATCTAAAACTCGGGGAGGCCCGCGGAGGGGTCAGCAGGCCTCCCTGCACCCTCCAGAAGCCATCAGGACCCCTGGTGAGGTAAGGACAACCACTTTCCCCCCTGCCAGCGGCACAATCCCTGGGATCACTGCTGATGTCCAACTGTCCCTGTTCCTTAGGGGACAACGGGAATCAGCGGTTTTCCTGGTAAGTTGCGACCCAGCAGTTTGAGAACCACTGGGATATGGTGTAGGCTGCACCAGAGGCCCTGCGCCATGGCTCCTGGATTTACAACCCAATCCTGACTAAGTATCTGGTGGGCGGCCCAGGGTGGCCCACCGGATCCTAGTCCCGATTGGTCCAGAGTTCTACTCGGGGGAAGGGGATGTTTGTCCCCTTCCCCCGGTGTAGCGCAACCTAGCTCCAATGGGCCTCCTCGGATTTCCGTCAGCTATTTAGCTGGCGGAAGTAAGAGGAGGCCGTGTAAGGGCCGTGCCGGCCAGAACAGGGATGGGGATATGGCAGCTGCCATCCCTGCCCCCTCCCGGGCCGGATCCTCCAAATCCTGGCCTCCCTTGCCGCCCGGACTGCCCATGTGGCCGTCAGGGGATCTCTTTCCTCCTCCAGTGGCCGCATGGGTGATCCGGCGGCAGAGTAAAGGCTGCCAGCCTCACGCCGTTGGCCCTTATTCACGAGTCGTTGCGAATGTGCTTTACGACACGTTTGTGGCGGCTTCCAGCAGCGGAGCATTCACTCCGCCGTCGGATTAATCGGTAGGATTGCGCCGTTAGACAGGATTGGGCTGCCCTATCCCCCTGATTCTATTCTGTCTTTTATATAATACAGACCTTTGGGAGCATTTCTCTACCCCCACTTTATCTTTTCTAAATATTCAGTCTGACAAAAAAAAGCTTACTTATGATTGTGTGTGTGTGTGTGTGTGTGTGTGTGTGTGTGTGTTTGTGCTTGTGCACATATGTGTGTGTGTGTGTCTGTGTGTGCTCATGCGTTTTGGTTCTAATAAAGGTATTACAAGAACATGGCGTTTGGATTTTTTCTTATGGACCAACATGGCTATCCACAATTATTATACGTGAATTCATATCTGAAAAAAAAGATGATTATTAAAATACTTGGGGTTTGTACAGCTATTCAAATTGGGACTGGAGAAAAAAAAATCTAATCTTAAAGCATTGTAGTCTCATTCTCTGCATTGTTTGCAACACACTTCCACAATTTTATACTGATAAACCATTTTTTGCATTACAAATGACTGGCCTATTATAGTGAAATATGTGCAACCCCAACGGGAGGAATAAACCCATGAACAGGCTGCCTGCTAGAAAAGATTAATAGTATCTCACTTGTCAACATGTAGAAGTCATTGAAATATGTTGGCTGATCATCCTGGGAGAGAAAGAGAGATAGATTGAAGTTGATATTTTTATTTACAGGGCATCAATATTGTCTTCAGATAGGGACAGCTTTTTAAATTAAATTCAAGTTTAAGCTATCTCAAGTGACTACTACTAGAAATAATAGCTAAACAGTTACCCAGAGAAGAGTGGGCATGTCGCCGAAATACACATTAGTAGACAATGACCGGAATGCAGTAATTCTTAAGTAAATAATTGAGTACAATGAAAAAATAGATGGTGAATTCAGATTTAAAACAAACAGAAGTAGATGAGGTATGCCATTTATTCTAATAGAACAACCAAATGTCAAATGGTAATTAAATTAACAAGGGATAACAAACAACTGGTGATACTCACAGAAGAATTATCAAAGGAGCAGCCTCCAAACATAAATGCTATATTTCCTGCAATTGTCAGTGCATGTCCGTGTCTAAAGAGAAACATGGAACAATGGTAAATAACTATGGTTTCTTTAATAATAGTGATTTTTTTTACCCCTTGCTCAGAAGGGAGCCTTACTACTGGGTGTGATATGTGTCCAAGCAACCGTCTAATACAACTCATTATATAGGGCAGCACTGGACATAACATGTGTGAACAAGCTCATGACCTGAAGCTGACACAGCCTGGAATTAACACAGAGCCCAATCCTACCTAAATCCCCATGTGGTGATGCACTGACCCGTGTGGCTTTCACTGCATCCCGTGGGGAATTTTCGACTGCTGGAGAACCCTGGGATACGCCTCAGCAGCCACTATGGGGCAAGTCGGACCTGTGCCAGCTCAATCGCTGGTGCAAGTCCGTGTTGCTCTGTGCAGATGGATCAGGCTGTCCAGGTGCCCCTATCCCGGACTTACCAGTTGCCAGCTGCTAGGAAGATCCCACCGTACCAGCCACTAGCGAGACCGCCATGCCCGGCGACGGCGGGGGCCAGGACAACGCGGAGCCAGCCACTACAGCTTGGCAGGAGCCAAGTCCCTCCCCCTCTCCCCTGGCAAGGTGGGACTGGCAGGCGAGAGGTCAAGTGGGGGACAAGTACCTGCAGGACGGTGGTGAACATCAGGTTGTCCATCCGGCTCTGCCCCGAGGAACAGGTCATTCTACATCCTGTGTCTCTGGTCGAGCCAGTCCAAGGAGGCGGGCAGCCCCTTTAACACAGGTCGACTGGGTAGCTCCGGGGGAGGGGAGGAACAAGGGTTTTAATAGAGACCAAGCCAATCAGTAAGATCATGGCATCTGGTCCCATCAATTCCTGGCAAATAGAAGGGGCAGAAATGGAAGCAGTAACAGATTTTACTTTTTTGGGCTCCAAGATCACTGCAGACGGAGACAGCAGCTATGAAATTAAAAGACGCTTATTCCTTGGAAGGAAAGCTATGGCAAACTTAGACAGCATAATAAAAAGCAGAGATATTACCATGCCAACAAAAGTTTGTATAGTCAGGGCGATGGTGTTCCCAGTAGCAATGTATGGTTGCGAGAGTTGGACCATAAGGAAGGCTGAGCGCCGAAGAATACATGCTTTCGAACTGTGGTGCTGGAGAAGACTCCTGAGAGTCCCTTGGACTGCTAGGAGATCAAATCAGTCAATCCTAAATGAAATCAACCCTGACTGCTCCCTGGAAGGACAGGTACTGAGGCTGAAGCTCAAATATTTTGGCCACCTAATGCAAAGAGAGGACTCTCTGGAGAAGACTCTGATGCTGGGAAAGATTGAAGGCAAAAGGAGAAGGGGAAGGCAAAGGATGAGATGGTTAGACAGCATCACCAATGCAACGAACATGAAAATGAGCGAACTCAGGAAGATAGTGGAGGACAGGAAGGCCTGGCGGGATATGGTTCATGGGATCACGAAAGGGTCGGACACGACTTAACGACTGAACAACAACACCCTCATGGTCCTGCCTTAAGGTGGAGGGATCATGCGGGGTCTCACGGACCAATCAGATGGCCTGCACATACACTGGCTCGTGATCCATCATGTCTAAATCTTAGCACCTGAGAAAGTTTTGGTTTCTCTTTCTGCATGTCAGAATAACTGCCATTATGTTGATATATCACTTAGCAACTGCTGGTCATCTGCCTTATCTCAAACGTTCCTATCCTTGGTGTCTCAGCACTTCAAAGGAGCTCTGGTTTCTATCAGGAACTAGTTGTCTAACTCTCACACCCTAAATGGCCATTAACATTTCAAAGAAGTAGTGAATCTTATGCCTTAACTTTCTCTTCCAGTCTATCTTATCAGCTACAATAATACAGCAATACACTTCAGCATAATAATACATCAGAAAATACAATAGAATAATACATAAGAAAATACCGCAGGATCTCAGGGTTTCCTCACAGGCAGAGTCTCAGGAGCTTTGGGAAGTATAAAGAGCCTGCCCTGGCTGAAGAGGATCTCAGTTGTGGGTAGGTCGCCACTGAGTCTGGAGCTCCTGGCTACTTGTAAACCCACTGCTAGGAGCAAGGAGCTGGAGAGGGAAGGGGGTGCTGTAACCAGCTCTATCTGAGGCCAATACAGGGCAGACACTGCCGAGGGTTCCCGTCCGCCATAACTAAGGAGGTTCCTGGGATGGATTGGTTCGCTGCCTCAAGAGACCCCACACAGGCCTAGGAAGAGCTTGGGATTTGGTGTGTGCCACCACCGATCCTGCTCCCCCTCCTGGGTCTGATCCACCCTCCTCCCCACCATCATCATCCTGTTCCATCTTGCCCTCTTCCTGCCCCATTCAATACCCTGCACAGGCTTACTTACTACAGCAGGTATCCGTGCCCTCCCCGTTGGCGGAGGCTGCTTTACAACAGCAGTCCGCTGGCTTGCACCAGCATTACCTATGGGTAATGGGCATTACCTATGGGTAATTACCTATGGGTAAAGTGTGGGAGGAATATAGGATTGGGCCATTAGTCTTCATTCACAAAATCTGACAAAACACATCCTAACTACTATCTGCAGATCATGGATATAACATACATTCAGGGGCGTCACTAGACGCGCGTCACCCTAGTGCGGGGACGCGCGTCACCCCCCCTAGGGGCGCGACGTTATAGGCGCGGGGGGAGGGGGCCACCCGGCTCCCCCTCCCTGCATCGCGTCGCCCCCTCCGGACGCTCTGAGGCCGGCCCGGGAGCCGGCCTCGGAGCGTCCGAACCCGTCGGCGCTCCAGGGCCTTCTGAAAGAAGGCCCAGGCAGCGCGTCAATCCGGGTATTTTCCGGATTTTCGCGCATGCGCAGACCCGTTTTGAGGGCTGCCCTCAAAACGGGTCTGGGCATGCGCGAAAATCCGGGAAATACCCGGATTGACGCGCTGCCTGGGCCTTCAGAAGGCCCTGGAGCATCGACGGGGTCGGACGCTCCGAGGCCGGCTCCCGGGCCGGCCTCGGAGCGTCCGGAGGGCGACGCGCGTCACGGAGGTGACGCGCGAGGGGGTGCGCGCGTCACCCCATGACGCGCGTCACCCCCTGACGGCCCGCCCCCCCCGCCACGCTCCAGTGACGCCAGTGCATAAATTAACTGCAATGTCTGCATTCCGTGAAAAATATCAATAAAATTATTTTAATGTGTTAGAAAATAAAGACAATACAAGTTCTTCAATGAACAAAATGTGTCTCAAATATTTTATAATACAAGTATTAAATTCTAATACATACAAACAAAATGAATGATTGAGCCACTTGTTGAAAAAGATTATACCAATCTTACCACTGTGACATACCTAGGATTTGGAGGGTCTCCAATTACCTCTTTTCTAATCCAGTGTCCACTTGCTAATGCCATCTTAGATCAACTGAAAAGATTGTATTTAGAGAAATAGATATTATTTGCCTTGACATAGTGTAGTGCAGTGTTTCTTAAACTTTGGGTTGGGACCCACTTGGTGGGTCGCGACCTGCTTTCTGGTGGGTCTGGCAGAGCCTCCAATGAAAACACAGGTGATGGAAAGATCAGATAAGTAATTGCCTCAAGCCCTGAGGCTAAAACTCAAGATAGCTGCTAATTGCCCTTCAAAGAGCTGAGCTCCTACAGTTTGCAAGGAGCTGAGCTTGTGTAAATATAGGGAGATAAATGTTTGAGTGTCTTTTTTCTGGTGTTTTTTTCCCCCATGTCCAGGTGAAGGCTGGGTCACATAATTAAGCCCCTCAAGCCTTGAGGCTATTTGTTAGGGCTGCCTCATTACGAGAAATGGATTGAGGGTGTGTTTTTTGCAAATAAATAAATATTACTTGTACATAATAAATAAAAATAATATTTCTTTCTAGATCACCTTTTTTTTTTAAGCCTTGTAAAGCTAGGTTGGTCCCTATAGAATTTCATTTTCAAAAGTAGGTCCTGGTGCTAAAACGTTTGGGAACCTCTGGTGTAGTGGATTTTTTAAAAAAAAAATGGTTTACAGAGGGATATTCATTCTCACTGGAATCCAAACAGCCCAGTGTGTACTGTACATGGAAACCATGTGGTGGGAAGGGGTGCTGATTTCTCTTTCCAGTTTTAATCCTGCATGTTGTATCAATTCCAGCCCCATAGAGTCAGGCAACCTTTTGAAACAACTTTTGGGGAGTGCAGTGGGACTGCATTAGGACAGAGAGTCAAGACAGAGACACCTGAAAAGCTCATTTGTATGTGTAGAGATCCCCGTGGATCCCAGCTGACTTTAGTCAGCATTGACAATTAAGTCCAGTTGTGTCCGACTCTAGGATGTGGTGCTCATCTCCATTTCAAAGCCGAAGAGCCAGCGTTGTCCGAAGACGCCTCCATGGTCATGTGGCCGGCATGACTCTCCTTGCCGCAGCGCGTAGCATGCAGCTGGAACACGGAGTGCTGTTTACCTTCCCGCAAGCGGTACCTATTTATCTACTTGCTTTAATATGCTTTGGAACTGCTAGGTTGGCAGGAGCTGGCCAAGCAACGAGCGCTCACCCCGTCGCGGGAATCGAACTGCCGACCTTTCGATCGACAGCTTATGGTTCAGCGGTTTAACCCACTGCGCCACCATACTGTTTATCATTTTTCTACAAATTGCAGCAGTTCTGCTAGCTTTTCTGCCACCCTCTTGTGTGCTAATTTGTGAAAACGTTCAAATACGGAGGAAGCATGAGTCAGAACTGACTTTTTCCTTTCTTCTCACCCTGCTCTACTCACCTGTGATGCTCCTGTCTTTCAGTAGGGACAGAGGAAATCGTGTCTCCGTAGGCTCAGTAAGCTGTCAGACCTTAATTTCCAGTCTAATTTATTCACCAGCTTTATGTAGCTCTTCACCTATCTCGATAGCGGTTGCTATGACACCAACGTACACAGAGAGAAATGCACACCTCACAGTTGCGTTTCTGATGCAGCATTATTTCCGGGTTACTTGAAGTCATGACAACATAAGCAGACATTTCCCATTCTGGATGCTCATGCCAGGCACTACAGCACTCTGCCATGTACAATACTCCTGCTAAGTTTCTCTAACTGCCTCTGGGCGAAATGTTAGTTATGGATTTATCCGGTTTTAATTTGAATAAACGGCCTAAAAACTCAGACTTTGTAATTTTAAATTCTGTTAAATGTACTGGCCTCGAAAAGTTGAGAAGCTACATGCTAAGTTTCTGCATGTCAGAAAAAGGAGCAGCATATGTGAAAGACCTGACTAATCCAGACTCCCTAAAGTAACTGGAATAAAATGGGCTGAAGGAACATGTGCAAGAATACAAGGAACATGTACAGGTGCCTTCTAATGAGTCAGATGCGTTAGCATTGTCTGCTCTGACTGGAAGTTCCCAGCCCTATTTGGAGATACCAAGAATTGAACCTGGGACCTTCTGTATACAAAGCAGAAGTTCTACCCCTGAGCTACAGCCTTTCCCCAAAGCCAACACTATCAACACTGAAAGATAACCAAACAGCATCTCTGGCAATTCCACTGCTGCCCACTAATTATGATGCTGGGGATCAATAACTCCACATTACCTGTGTTCAATTGGTAACAGTCAACAATGACCAAACTAGTCCATGATGTCATCCAACCTTGTACTCTGAGACATAGCTCATGAAGCTATCATGTACTGAGTCAGACCATTAGTTTATCTAGCTTCATACTGTCCACTTTGACTGGCAGGGGCTTTCCTGGGTTTCAGACTAGGCTAGGGTCTTTCCTAGCCCTACCTGGAGATGCCAGAGATGGAACCTAGTACTTTTCTCTATGCATGACAGGTCCCTCCCTAATGGCTTAGCAAGTTAGCAGATCAGACCATAAAATACCTTTGTTGCCTTAGCAAAGTCTAGTAAGGAGCACAGTAGGTGGAGGTACGTGTTTGCTGTTCACATATTTGAGAGGGTGGGTGCTCCTAACGTACTTCACAGGGTTGTTGTGAGGATCAAGTGGAGGAGGGAATAATGCATTTTGCCCTGAGCTCCTTGGAGGAAGGATGTGAGTAAATGAAATCTATAAAAGGTAAAGGTGACCCCTGACAATTAAGTCCAGTCGTGTCCAACTCTAGGGTGTGGTGCTCATCTCCATTTCAAAGCCGAAGAGCCAGCATTGTCTGAAGACGCCTCCGTGGTCATGTGGCCGGCATGACTCTCCTTGCCGCAGCGCGTAGCATGCAGCTGGAACACGGAGCGCTGTTTACCTTCCCGCAAGCGGTACCTATTTATCTACTCGCATTGACATGCTTTGGAACTGCTAGGTTGGCAGGAGCTGGCCAAGCAACGAGCGCTCACCCCGTCGCGGGAATCGAACTGCCAACCTTTCGATCGACAGCTTATGGTTCAGCGGTTTAACCTATCTATACATACGTGCATATACACACACTGCCAGACAGCCTGCACTTTAATAGGCTAGCTATACACTGCTATGTCTGCATGACACACACTAATTTTGAAATAAAGGTAAAGGTATCCCTTGACAATTAAGTCCAGTCATGTCCGACTCTAGGGAGCGGTGCTCATCTCCGTTTCAAAGCCGAAGAGCCAGCGCTGTCCGAAGACGTTTCCATGGTCATGTGGCTGGCATGACTCAACACCGAGACGCATGGAACGCTATTACCATCCCGCTGACGTGGTACCTATTAATCTACTTGCAATTTCTTGCTTTCGAACTGCTAGGTTGGCAGGAGCCGTAGCACGGATTCGAACTGCCGACCTTTTGATCGACAGCTCATGGTTCAGTGGTTATTAAAAACAGTGTGCCATATTTCTGTGTAATGTATTTAGAATCAGATGCCAATGAGATAAAACATCTCTGTAACTGCTTTCCAGCAGCACTGGTGCAGAGCAGAACAAGGTTACAGTTCCCTTGTGGCCAAGCACACCCTGTTTATGACTGTCAAAACAAAACAATTGTGAACAAGGAAAAACATGTTCACTGCAGAGTACTGGGTCAAAAATGAAATCAAAATGGGAACATACAAGAAAGTCAGCACAGAATAAGAATGCAAGGGCCGGCATAAACAGAACAATTTACTTTTAATCAAACCCACTTTGGATTATCCAATTACAGCCCCCCCCCCCTATCCACGGATTCAGTATCCACAATTTCAATTATCTGTGGTTCAAAAATCCCCTCCCCATCGCATCCCCCATTGCGCAAATGACTTATCTGCTTGTGATTGCAGCCTTTCTGTCGCTGTTCCTGGGTCTCGCTGGCACTTTGCTGACTGCAAAATGGAAGCAGGAAGCACTCATAGGAAGCGAGGCAGAGGGATGAAAAGAATGTGACGAAGAACAGCGTTTCGTACTTTTCAGCCCTCTGCCTAGCTTCCTGCTTCCATTTTGTAGTCAGCAAAGCGCCAGCGAGACCCAGAAACAGCGACAGAAAAGCTGCAATCACAAGCAATGTCATTTGCATGATGGGGGGGTGCGATGGGGAGGGCTTTTGAATCTTTTTCTAGGGTTCCCTTTTATTCGCGGTTTCCATTTCCGCAGGGGAGGGAGCGGGAAATTTATCCCCTGCAGATATAAGGGGGGCACCTGTATTATTAGTGTCCTGAGTCTGGAGCTGGAACAGATACCATCATGCAACGGATGAAGTGGACACAAAAGCTTATGCTAAATCTATGATAGCACAAGCATTACAGCATTATTATAGCGGTATAGAATTTGTTAGTCTTTAATTACAGCAGGGGTTGGCAACCTTCTTTCGCATAGGGACCAGACATCGGGTCCATCAATAACAAGAATGCATGTGTGTTCGAAACACATGCACAAACCTCCCGATTAGGCCATAGAGCAAAGAAAAAAGGGATGGCACGGCATAGAGAGACGCATGCCCAGACAGAGAATGACACTCAAAGAAAGCTTCTGCCCTTGGTCTGCTTACACTGTCTTACAGAGATAGAATTAAAAATTTGAATTCTTTCCTAGGACCACAACAGGTGGATACATCTTTTTGTATCTATGGTCTGGAATGATTTCAAGTGGCAGGCCGCATCTGGCCCATGGGCCGTAGGTTGCCCTGCCCTACAGGGTACCATGGCTCATCCTCTGGAAGTCATATTCCTTGTCCCATCCTCGCAATATCCTGGGCCTTGTGCGGCACAGCTTTGCCTCATATATTATCAGGAAGCCTGGAAAAGTGACTCCCTACTCTCTGTGCAAGAAAAATCTGCTTGTACCATTGCAGCTTATAGGGCCCCTTAGGATTTGGGTGTTCATACCTCATATAAGGGAAGGTGAAGGCAAAATGGGTGTAGTGTCCAGTGGTTAGCGACAGCATACTTCTCCTTAGCTCTCCCCTCCACTTATGTACTGGTGAAACGGAATGAATCAGGTAGGTATTCACTCTCACCACCCCAAAACTTGAAAGCCTAGGTAGAAAGAGGAGCCCCGCAATCCAAGCAATCCCTTTAAACCTAGCAGTATTGGAATATGACCATCTAAGAGATGTGGCAACCCACTGCCTCCTCAGTGAATGGAGATCAGGCAAGTAAAACAGTAAAAATGTAGGAAGTGTATTAAAAGACAGAAGGTTTTCTCTGTGCCAGGTGCAGGGGAGTGGTAGCAGGAAACACGTTATCTTGTTGGCTGTGTGCTCCCTGAGGCATCTGGTGGGGCCACTGTGAGATACAGGAAGCTAGACTAGATGGGCTTTTGGCCTGATCCAGCAGGGCTCTTCTTATGTTCTTATGTTCTTAATCAAAACAATGGATGGAAAAAGGCAAGGCAAAATCGCCAAACTGAAGATCAGGGAGGCCTGCAGAGGGTTGTGCAGGCCTCCCTGAAGCTCCCGCAAGCCCAGGTAACAAAGGAAATGGCACTTTCTGATGGGGCCAGAAATGCTATGCAAAGGCAGTGCACTCAATCATCCTCAGCTGCAGGAGACATGCTGGGGAGAGTTGGTGCTGAGCAGGTAGATTTAATGAAGGGAGGCGAGTCTTACAATTGATGGATTTTTTTTTCCCTGCTGGTGGTACTGAAAGTAAAGGTGCGCCTTAGAATCGATGGCGCCTTAGACTCGAAGAAATACGGTAGTCTATATGGGCATTCATCCTGTGCAATTCAGTATGGTAGGGTCATTTCACTGGCAGAAAGTGAAGAAGAACTAAAGAGCCTCTTGATGAGGGTGAAAGAGGAGAGTGCAAAAGTTGGCTTGAAACTCAACATTAATAAAACTAAGATCATGGCATCTGGTCCCATCAATTCCTGGCAAATAGAAGGGGCAGAAATGGAAGCAGTAACAGATTTTACTTTTTTGGGCTCCAAGATCACTGCAGACAGAGACAGCAGCCATGAAATTAAAAGACGCTTACTCCTTGGAAGGAAAGCTATGGCAAACTTAGACAGCATAATAAAAAGCAGAGATATCACCATGCCAACAAAAGTTCGTATAGTCAGGGCGATGGAGTTCCCAGTAGCAACGTATGGTTGCGAGAGTTGGACCATAAGGAAGGCTGAGCGCCGAAGAATAGATGCTTTCGAACTGTGGTGCTGGAGAAGACTCCTGAGAGTCCCTTGGACTGCTAGGAGATCAAATCAGTCAATCCTAAATGAAATCAACCCTGACTGTTCCCTGGAAGGACAGGTACTGAGGCTGAAGCTCAAATATTTTGGCCACCTAATGCAAAGAGAGGACTCTCTGGAGAAGACTCTGATGCTGGGAAAGATTGAAGGCAAAAGGAGAAGGGGAAGGCAAAGGATGAGATGGTTAGACAACATGAAAATGAGCAAACTCAAGAAGATAGTGGAGGACAGGAAGGCCTGGCGGGATATGGTTCATGGGATCACAAAGGGTTGGACACAACTTAACAACAACAAGGGTCATTTCATTTGGGGTCCTTTTGGGAATCAGGTGGGCTGCACGGTCCAATGAGCTGGCTCAAAGTCAATGTATCAGTTGAGGAAGTAGATGTTTGACAACAGTAAACAACAAAGGATAACAGAGATAATGGCTACTACAGCATCTGGATGACTCAGCAGCTCTTTCCAAATGCTGAGGCACTGCAGAAGCCTCTGGGGTGCAAGAAAGATCCCAATGACAGTAAGTGGAATTGGAAAATAAAGATAGGGGGAAAAGATAGAGGGGAAAACTGGGATTTTCACCACACCTCATTTCTTTCTTTCTTGGCAGTAAATCTTATCTTGCTAGGACTCCCCCCCCCCCGCAGTTTGATCAACAGCGGGTCTGTAAACTAGTGTTTCACTTGTGCTAGGTGCATTTCAAGCTGAGGAGGCAATTTCCATCATTATCCTTCCACAAATCGTAACAGAACCAAACGGTGTCAGTGGTCTTCAGCTCTGTTTGAATTAATGTTAACCCCCTCACCCTGAGAGAAATTTAACATTAGTAATTGCCTGTCACAACATAGGAATGGAACTAAAAGATTTTCAGCCCAATCATATGACGGCCTCTGCTGGAGGTACTGGGCTCCGCACTGTCACAAACAAAGTTGCGAACGTCGTAAAGCACGTTGCAACGGCGTGAAGGTCAGTTCTGTCGTCATGGAGACCTGTGCCAGCAGACCTCCACCGTTGAAGGAGCAGCACCCGCTGGGGCAGTTGAGCTCCAGGACGGGCAGCTGGGGGGGGGGAGGGCAGAATGGAGGTGGGGAGGGGCGTTTCAGGGCAGGGGTGGGCAGATCAGGTCCGGGAGGGAGGTGGGCTCAGCAGAGGAGACGTCTGCCCTATCCCCCGTACTGGGCTTGAAAGCCCGACATGGGGCTGCTCAGAGTTGTGCTGGCCATAGGGGCTGCTGGGGCTTGACACGGGGAGCGATTGTCCCTTTCCCTTGAGACCTCCAGCCCCGCACTGGATATAGTGGAGCCTGCCCTGGTGGCGCTGTGTCCCAGCGCGGGGCTTTGGATAGGATTGGGCTGTCAACCAAACAGGTAGGAGTCTCACAGTGTAATCCTACATGTTTACTCAGAAGTCCCACTAGGTTCAATGGGATTTACTCCCATGTAAGTGTGTTTAGAATTGCAGCCTCAAGACACTATCTCATGCATAGTTATGCATTCGTATCTGGTCTTTTGATATCAGAAATTCTTTTTTTTCAGGTAAGGATCAAAAGTTTTAACTATCAAGTCCATAATGATAATATTTGGGTGACAACTGCTATTGTAAAATCTTCATTCTATCTGATTTATTAGAAGATATAATTCCGTTGTCATAGTGGAGCAAGGGAAGCTGACTTCAGCAATGTATCTCATGCTGTATATAAACTGAAGCACTTAGTTCTAATTAACGTAAGAGCTCATGTATGCACTGGCCACTGTTGTCTGCCAAATGTTTGCCAAATGTAATATTTCTCATATGACTTTAAAAGAGTTATTTTCCCCTTCTGGATCTGATCAGTGATAAAAAAAATCAATTTATTAGAATAGACCCCTGACACCAATGTAGAAATAAAGACTTGCTGAGGCTAGGGTATAGCTCAGTGGGAGTTCAGTCAATTCTCAGTATCTGCACACTCCGTTCCCACAGATTCGCTAATCTCTGGGAATGAAGAGTGTGACTTGCCTTGCGCCATTTGCAGTCTGTTCTCTTCTACCTGCAGCCATTCTGAAGCTATCCGCAACATCTGTAGCTATTCTGAAGCGATCCCAGCATCAGCGCTGGCCATTTTGAATCTCACGGTTGCCATTTTAAAGCTATCCGTGGCCATTCTGAAGGTATTCATGCCAATTTGACCCCATTAATCCCATAGGATCAATTGTTCTGTATCTGCAGATTCAGTATCTGCTGGGTTTTCCAGGAACCTGACCCCCGTGGATAGCAAGAATTGATTATCTGTTTTGTGTGTAGGTGGCTCAGCAGTTTCCAACATCCCCCTTTAACAATAACCAGATAACATGATTCATCATAGCAGCACAATCCTATTCGGCACCAGTGCAGTGTGGGCGCTAGGCCCACGCTATATCCTGTGTTGGAGAGGAGCAGGCTGGGGGTCTCCTTGGAGTACAGGGATATTTGTTCCCATACCCCAAGTAACGCTCCAGCCTCCATGGGTCAGCAGCACCTAATTCAGCGTTGCTGAACTGAGAAGCCCCATGTTGGGACTGGAGACCTGGGAGGGTGGATAGATCTGGCGTCCAATGAGGACGTCAATCCCATCCACCTCTCAAGCCCCCCCTCTCCATCCCCTCGTATCTTATAGTAACTTTAAAGTCTTACAGCTCAATCCTATCCATGTTTACTCAGAAGTAAATCCCACTATAAATGGGTCTTACTCTCAAGTCCACATGTACAGGAGTGAGCCCATCAGACCAATATGCCTAGGAGCCCCTCCAGCCAATTTCTTTTTATAATTTGTCTCTAAATCCAGTCCTGGTTATGGTTGACTGATCTTAATTTCACTGGAGGAATCGCTAGTGTTAGTAATAATACTAAAATAAAACAATTCTACTGATGCTTCATAGTACAGGTGGGCCCCCATATCCACTGATTCGCTATCCACGGTTTCAGTTATCCACGGATCGTGGGAACCCCCCCAGGCTTTTACTTTTTTCCCAGTAAGCTTCGTTTCTTCCTTAAAGAAACAGGAGAAGCAGCCTCTGGCTGCTTATTACAGGCAAGTAAAATGAGACTAAGTACTAGAGAGGCTCTGCAAGGTTAACAGAAACCTTGCAGAGCCTCTATAGGACTTAGTCTCGTTCTACTTGCCTGCAATGGAGGCTGCTTCTCTGTTTGTTTTAAGGAAGAAACAAAGCTTGCTGAAAGAAAAATAAGAGCAGCGGGGGCAAGCATGCCTGCTTGCAGGGGGGCAGGCCCTTCAGGAAACCATGGAGGGGGTGTTTGCTCTTATCCACGGTTTCAAGTATCCACGGAGGGGCCTGGAAAATATCCCCAGCGGATATGGGGGCCCACCTGCAGAAGCGTCTTCAGATATGGGGCGGTGGTGCGGCGGGCCCCAGGGTGGAGGGGCGGGGCTCCTCCGGTTTTGGTTTTTTTTTGGTTTTCCCCGCGTTTTTTTTAAACTATTTTAGTGCTTTTTAAAGTCCTAACGGGGCATCTGTATGTGTATGTATGCTTTCGCCACTTATCTTTGGTATGTACGGCTTCCAGGGCTGTTCCAGCGACGATCTTCTCCCAGTGCCCAGGTGCGAGCTCCATAAAGGCGCCGAATGTAAGGCTTCCAGCTGGAACAGCTTCGTTGTTCTGCGCATGCGCAACAATGAAGCATGCGCAGAACAACGAAGCTGTTCCAGCTGGAAGCCTTACATTCGGCGCCTTTACGGAGCTCACGCCCGGGCGCTAGGAGATGCGCCCGGGAGCTGGAAGAAGATAGTCGCTGGAACAGCCCTGGAAGCCTTACATACCAAAGATAAGTGGCGAAAGCATACATACACATACAGATGCCCCGTTAGGACTTTAAAAAGCACAATCTAAAAAAGATGCAGACCACCACCAGCAAACAGCCACTAGAAAAGAGACTGTGCTGGGTTGAAAGGGGGGCAGTTACTCTCCCCCTGCTAAATATAAGAGGAGCACCAATTGAAAAGTGCCTCTTGCCCAGTTAGCAGGGGAAAACATTGCACTAAAAACTTAGCTTTTAGAACATTTATTTATTTCTGTATTTATATACCACCTTTCTTATCCTCAGTCAGATTGCTCCTCAGATGTTTACATTGGCAGGCTTCTCTAGATCCAATAAGGATCTTTACAATATTGTTCTAGTATATATTAGAACCCTACAATTCCAGGTGGTTCTTCCACGGTGTAATCATCTTCACTAGCTGCCGAACATGCTAAGTTAAACAGGATAAAAAAAGGGAGCAACATGAAAAAGAGGCAGCCAACAGGAAAAAAAAATCACAATCCGCCCAGCGAAGCTTAGAAAGCACGTTTAGGAGATGAAAATCATGACGACACAATAAGAATGGTTGATTCCACTGTTAAAATTTTTTCCCCCGCAGGAATTTTTGTGACTGACCGGCAGTGCAGTCCCACCGTGTGTCTCTTCAGAAGTAAACCTCATTGTGCGTGCAGTATAGGATTGCGACCTAACCTATAACAGGCGCCACAACGCCACCGGAGAGGAGAGGGGGAAGACAACGCCAGAAACCTGCGCCACCACACTCTTCTTCTTCTTCTTCTTCTTCTTCTTCTTCTTCTTCTTCCTCCTCCTCCTCCTCCTTCCCCCCGTTTCTCGGTTACTGTATGCGCATCACCCTGTGTTTATGTGACGTAGTTTCCGGTGGGAGGGCGTTTGGGCCGCCGCCGCTGCTGCTGCTGCGCTTGGAGGGTCACGTGCACTTGGAGGCTTTAGCGAGTGAGGAGGAGCGGCGCCGCCTCCGGGAGCAGCTGCGGCGGCGTTCGGGGAGTGTTTCTGTTTTCCCCGTCCCTTTCCCTCTCTGTTCCCCTCCCTTTCCCGCGCGCGTCGCCTGGTCCTCGCGACGGTGGCAGCAGATGAAGGAGCCGGCGGGAGGCCGCCTGGAGCACCTGCCCCGCCGCCGCCTCCTCCTCCGCTGCCGCCTCCGGGGCAAGATGGGAGCGCAATGAGCCCCGAGCCGGAGCCGCCGCCGCCGCCTCCTCCAACGTCTCCAGCCTCGGCTCGGGAAGCGGAGGTGGTGGCCTTGACCGTGGCGGCGGTGGTGGAAGGGGAAGCGGCGGCGGCAGTAGCAGCGGCAGCAGCAGCAGCTGGGAGCGGCGGCAAAAAGTGGGGGAGCCGAATCATGCTGGTGAGAAGAATCGGCCTCAAGCCAGGTGGAAGCGCCTCGGTGAGTGTCCAGGAGCAGGAGGATAAAACCGGCGCGGGCCTGGGTGGTTGGTGGCCTGGGTGGAAGCCGGTCCCGTCACCGCTTCGCTTTCGGAAACCCATCGAGCTTCCTGGGCGCTCACTCTTCTGTGTGGGCCGTGGAGAAGAGAGGCGCGTTGGTCCCCTGATTCTTTGGCCGAGGGCACCAGGTTTCCAGGAACCGAGGAGGATAGACCTTCCTTCGTGCAGGGGGGGGGGACTTAGTTGGAGCCCTTAAATCTCAAGTGGGGAGAGAGAGGCGTTTCGCAGGTTTGGCCCTGGCACAGGAAGTGGGCTTCAGACCTTACACAGACAAATCCCCCCCTGGATTCCGCTGAGTTTAGGAAAATAGTAATAGTGTGCTGGAGGTGGTCTTACAAGCAAGGTTTGCAGAAAACGCCTTGGCATCAACTTTTTCCGCCGGGAGGTTCACCACTCTCTGTTATACTGTTATACAGTAATTTGTTGAGATCTGCTTTCTGTCTTTTTTTTTTTTTTGAAAAGGTTGAAATTTAGTGTATGCTTATTAAAGAGTAAGTTCTGTAGAACCTAGTGGGGCTTAGTTCTGGGTAAGCATAAGATCAAGCTGCATTTGTTGGGTCTCAACCTGCACACACCCTGGAAGTCTTGTCACCACACCTTGCAGGTTAGAGTAGGTGTTCTGCCTTCACACCTTGCAGGTTAGGTGTTCTGCCTTCTCAATTGCTGCAGTTTTTATTGATGTTCCTTAAAACACGTTTAGAGCAAACAGCCTGGTGTTCCCCACCCTTTGTCAAGTATGTTCTCACAGCCTTTACTCCAGATGCCCTATGTTCCCTTTGACTTTGCCTTAGAAATATTGCATGTTCCCAGTCACATATTGGATACTTTTTTATTTGAGAAGAGATCTGCCACCAGGCCTGTAGCACTTTATGAAGCACACAAGGGTTTCACTATGTTTCAAATTTGTCAGCTAGCAGCCAATGATGTATTGCTAGCTTTTATAGAGCATTGGTTGAAGATCATAGGGCGACTTCTCCTGGGAATGCTAGAAATTCCCTGGAGAAGTATAGGAGCTAAGCTCCTTTATTGTATACACTTATAGTAAACCTTGAATAAAGTGCATCTTGGAACCAGTTGAGACGTCATGTGTACAGAATGGAGGTCACTGAAAAGCTTTTGAGAAAACACTTCACATAGTGAAGAACCATATGTATGTTGGTGTATGTTCAGTTTCAAAATAACCAGTGATTACATCACTATTCATCAAAATACTGATGGGACAGTACTGTTTATAAGTAGGCCTGGCACATCAGTTTGTCCAAAATGCTGACATGAAAAGGATTTGGCTCCAAATGGTATTTTAGTAGCGTTGTCAAGACGCAGAGAGTATTTTTCTTTTCAGAGGTGCTTCTTTCCAAACAGTCAAAAAGGCCCACAAGTGCTATGGTTATTAAGTGAAGTAGGTTGAGAAACTGAAACTGTAATACAGTACTTGGAAAAAGCACGTGAGTGATTCCTTTGTCATAAATGGAGACCCAGAGGACATGTAAAGCAAGTTTACAGCAATGTCCACATGTTAGGCAAATTGGTACAAAAATAAATTGGCCTATAAGAGAGAGATGAAAGTTTAGCTTTAGCTTCAATAATATGTTACTGGTGACAAGAAGTGTATTGTGTTGAATAGATGGACCACTGCAGTCCTTTCTTGATCAGTCCACCAAAGACCCAATGGCTTCATTGGGCCCATGGCTCTTCAGTTGGCCGTTCCCATTGTCATTAATTGCCATTGTGCACATTATTGTGCTCAAGAATGTATCATAAAGTGGTTGGAGTTCATCTGGCTCTTTGGTGTTCAAATACTCCATGAAGTCCAAAAGCCTCCTTTTTATTGTATTGTGGCATCACTTTTAACAGTAGAAGTGAGGGCACCTTTCCTACTAGCCTTACAATTAGGTTTGTGTCCTATATTTTATTTATTTTAAAACATTTACCGGTATATCCTGCCTTTCCTCAACATAATCACCATTTAAAAATAAAACAATAAAAAGCAGGCAGCAAATAAAAACACTTATAACGATAAAAGTAGTAAACAATAAAAAGCATGCATTCTTCCCTTCTCAGCTTCTTTATGTAGGAGCAAGCTGTTAATGCTAATAGGAAGTGGACAGCAGAGAACTTCCTGTTAGCATTCTTACAAGTGCCCCCTGTAGCATTTGAGTCTAGGTTCCTGTTCCAAAGCGAAAGGAAGAAAATACTGCCTTTTGCACAGCATTTACAGATGAAGAGGAGTGAGTTATGAGCGGGACGAGGTGTGTTTTTTGAGTAGGGTTCGCTGCTTTCCGCGGTTTCAGGTAACTGCAGTAGCAGCAGGAACGTATTCCCCGTAGATACGGGGGGGGGGGACACACCTGAATAGTACAGTTTGATATGGATAGAGACTGTATTTTGAACTGAAATAAATGCCGGTAACCAACACTGTGTGTTTGAAATTATTGGATGCAGCTTCATAGCTACAGTCGGTTCTTGTTATCCGTTAGGGTTAGGTTCCAAGAAAGCCTAGCGGATAACGAATTCGTGGATACTGAACCATTGATCCAATGGGGTTGGGGGGTACTTTACCTGAAGTTTCTCCCAAGTGTTTCAAAGGTTGTGGGTGACATTTTGAACGTCCCTGCTGCACTCAGGAATTCTCTAACTTCCGGAGGAAGCGGGGACATTCCAAATGACCTTCGCAACTAGCGCAGAGCCCTTTAAAATGCCTGTGGGAAAGATGCAAAGCGCTTATCTATCACCGAACAGCTGATGGGCTGGGGATTTTAAGACTTAAAAAAAAAAAAGAGTAGGGAGAACTGTCTGTATTTTATCAGTTCTGTGGATTTTCCATAAAACTGAGTTGGAACTTTTTCTGATGCTCTGAATTGATTGGGATCTGATTTTGCATGTTTGTTCGACTTGTAAACTGAAAAAGAATAGAGAATTTTACATTGTGTATAAATACCTCAGCTTTTCCATTATCCACATGCGTCTGAATTGAAATACTGTATTTAATTTAGGGGTGGGGGGACAGTTGTCACCTAGTGTGGTTTAAATGTTATACCAACTAATAAAGCCTAAGTTAGATTTTTTTAATACTTGCAAGACGTGATAGTCAACAGCATGCACATCTTATGTTGTTTAAATTATAAGCAGAAAAATGAAGGAACTGAAAGTACTTAATATGCTAATTGTTGCCTAACTGAAGAATGATTCATTAGAACTACTGCTATTTTTGGGGTATAAGCCCTCTTCATAATTTCATCCACCATTCAGCCAAGAGATAGAGGAAGAGTGGGGTTGTTCCTTTGGCTCTGTCCTGACCCCATGTGTTCAGTGAAAAATGAGGATAGGCTTTGCATTTGTGTAGAAACTACTTTCACCTTCTATGCATGGAGGTGTGGGGGGATGAGGTCGCCAGACACTGAAGAGGTGGGGCAGCAATTGTTATCTTACTACACATCCACACACTTATTGAATATGTGAATGGAACTTGAGAAGAGATCTACAGTCACCTGGAAAACTCAGTTACAGCTGTATCTATTATGTTTCACATTAGTTGTTATGAAAGAATGTTTAGAAATGAAAATTGTCTGTGGAAAAATACAGTATATAGTGGAGAATTTTCTATCCCACATTACTGTTTATTATATCATTTGGGAGATTTCATTATTTATCTGGGGATTTATAGGCTGTCTAAGAGGTAACGCTACTGAAGTACTGTATTCTAGAATGATCCTAGTTAGTGCTGTCCCCATTTGTCAGAAATGACTCTCACTTGGCAAAGTGAATTGTTATGCCACCTTCAGTGAACTGGAACCTCTTGCATTCCACTACTTAGATACGTGATTGATGGAATATTATCATAGTATGTTTTATGGCGTATTTTGGGAGAAAGGGAGTAATAGGAACAAGATAATAAGAAAGGAATTATTTTTTATTAGTTTTTCCACTTCAGTGCCCAGTTCTTCAATTCCACAGTTCTGAGCCTGTTGTGATGATAGAAAATACTATCATGAGCTGACCGAATAAGATAGGCTATGCATTTGAGTTAACTTTAATAAATTGTGTGGAATCTTACATTGCACTGCAACTTTAATTACAACAAAATCCTATGCATGTGTACTCAGAGGTAAGACCCACTGTGTTCAATAAGACTTGGGGGCAATCCAATCCTACTTACACCACCGTTGTAACCAGTGGCGCAGCGAAAACGGGAGGCCCAAAAACGGAAAGGGGATTTAAATCCCCTTTGAATTTCCCTTTTGGAGGGGATTTGAATCCCCTTTCCGTTCTGGGGCTTCCCGTTCTTGCTGCGCCGCTGGTTACAATGGTGGCGTAAGTAGGATTGGTTTGCACCCTCACTCAGGAAAGTGTGTAGGATTGCAGCCTTAATGTATAACTTGCAGAAAGCATTTTCCTGTCACTGCTGATGGTTCTGTGCCACCTTAAGGAAACTGAAAGCTTAGTTACTTGAAAAGATTAAGTAACTGCACATTAAAACGTCTGCTGCTGGCAGACATACCAAAAAACCTCTTAAAGTCATAAGTTTTAATGAACTGAAGCATTTAATTTGGGAAAGAAAAAAAAACCTTGTGAATCCTGTATAGGTGGTCTGTGACTCCACTGCAGAGCATTTTGTCACTTTTGCTGACTGCAGCATTCTCTGTGTTGAACAGGAGATGATTATATCTGTACAGACAAAACATTTCAATTCATCATTGTTGAGAAGGGGAAAATGTCATGACTGAAAGGAATCTGTTAAAGTTCATAGGCAGAACTACATACAGTCGATGATTAGAAGAGCACTTAGTTGGTACTGTTTCATAGAGTCAAGTTGCATGATAGCATCAACTTGCAGGTATCCATTAAAGTAATAATTGCATGCTTTCGTATGAAGAAAAACTTGCTTAAAGCTTGATTCCCCGAAAATATTATTTTCCCCGAAACACTTATTTTCCCGAAACACTTATTTTCGTGTCTCCCCGAAAATAAGACAGTGTCTTATGTTAATTTTGGCTACAAAAACGCAGTAGGTCTTATTTTCAGGGAGATTTTCCCAACCTGTGGCGCGACCCCTCCCCCCAGTACTTACTTTGACTGATTAAAGCTTCATTCTTTCCTGAGGGTGTAAGACTCTGCAAGGCCTGGAAGGTAAATTCATTAAGGCTCTGCAAGGCCTGCACTTGAGTCCTCCACCATGGAGACAACATGCTAGAGAGACTCTGCAAGGTTGCAGCCTCCTTGCAGGCCTTGTTGGCCTCTCTAGCACGTCATCTCTATGGTGGAGGACTCAAGTGCAGGCCTTGCAGAGCCTTGCACCCTCAGGAAAGAATGAAGCTTTAATCAGTCAAAGTAAGTACTGGGGGGGCCCCCACCTTGTGCATCCGCGGATTTTCACATCAGCGGTGGTTCTGGGAACAGCACACGCACACACCCCAGGTACGAAGGGCCCACTATTTTTAACCTTCCACTTCATAAAAATGGGTTGGTTAGATGTGTGGTGAAGTTCTCTGTCGAAATGAGATCTTTTCTGTTCGTATGATCATGGTAATTACACCACCACCCCGGAGTTTGTCAGTGTAATCATCTCCTAGAAGCAGGGTTTTTCATTTTACCTGTTTTTTTATTGAATGGATATTAGGTGGTATGGTTGAGTTCTAGTACCCTGTTTCTCAGAAAATAAGACCTCCCCCAAAAGTAAGACCAACCTTCATTTTTGTGTGATTTTTGCTGACACTCATAAATTTAAGACCTCCCTTGAAAATAAGACCTAGCTAGGATCATCAGCCAGATGGACGCGACTCCCTGCAAACCCCCCCCCCAGCACTTACTTTGACCGTTTTAAGCTTCATTCTTTCCCGAGGGTGCAAGGCTCTTCAAGGCCTGCACTCGTGTCCTCCACCATGGAGACGACGTGCTAGAGAGACTCTGCAAGGTTGCAGCCTCCTTGCAGGCCTTGCTGGCCTCTCTAGCACATTGTCTCTATGGTGGAGGACTCAAGTGCAGGCCTTGCAGAGCCTTGCACCCTCAGGAAAGAATGAAGCTTTAATTGGTCAAAGTAAGTGCCGTGGGTGGATGGGTCGGGCCACAGGTTGGGAAATAAGACCTCCTTGAAAATAAGACCGAACTGCATTTTTTGGAGCCAAAATTAATATGACACTGTCTTATTTTCGGGTAAACACGGTTATTAAAAATGATTTAAGCTTGGCCTGCTTTTTAAAGGATAACTTCCTACTCCAGCTGTACTTTTCCTGCAGAAACTGAAAAGTTAGAGGGTTCATCACTTTGCTGTTTTAATATGTTGGGCAGTCTATTACTATGTTGGGCAGTGTAGTGCATGGTATCCCCATAGGAAAATGATTGCCATGATATGAGCAAAAACGTGCCTGGGGTACAACATTACTTTAGAAGTGATTTGGGTTTCTCATTGGAGTAACTTTGTTTCCTGACTAAGTTTCTCTAGTTTACCCCTTCTAACTTTCATTTCTCTATGCCAGCCACATCACTTTTTTATGCAATGTGAATGGATGACCCAAGTAGTCTGTGTAAAGAGGGGGGATGGTTCTAATTTTTAGAACGTACTGAATCTTTGAGGCACTTACCTGGGAGTAAGTCTACAAACAAATGAGATTTATTTATAGGGCAGCTCTGTGAATGTACATATGACATCCAAACATATTTCTGTGTGTCTCTCTTTGTATTTATGGAACATGTGGTGGTTTACTATGTGTATTGTGACATACTGACTTCTACTGTTAAATGCAATTCAGCTTTCATGGGATTCATTTATAAACACCACAAAATCTATCTGAGGTAACTAATTGCCTCTCTGAATAAAAACTTTTTTTCTGAATGAAGGTTGAATGGGTTACCTGACTTGATCTTACAGAATAAATTCAGTGAAAGTGATATAATCCAGCAGCAGCACATTTATTCTCTTTAATTGGCACCTACCCTACAGTAGTAGAGTTCCTAACGTTGACTGACTAGACAAAGAACCCACTGGCTGTATTTAATTAGAATGCTTCTTTGTACTGTTTAAAGTGGTGTTTTCAGAAGGGAGGAAAATTCTGAGTTTTCTTGTAAGAATTGTGCTGGATTAACATTGTTCATTTTTTTTTTTTAACAGCAAGGTATTGGTCGACCAAGCGTGTACCATGCTGTTGTTGTCATCTTCCTGGAATTCTTTGCCTGGGGGCTTCTTACAACTCCAATGCTTGCAGTAAGTTTACTAACCTGAGGATTCTCAAATCAGTGCTGGCAGGGTTATGTTAATCAGTACCTTTAGAATGACATGTGCTTGCCTTCAGATTTCAATAGTGCTTTGGGGAGCAGATCTGGACCAGGCAGTGAGGGCCTCTAGCCATTGGTTGTATGTTTAGAGGCTCCAGGCCTGAACCAGCAGAACTAATTTATACAGTGTTATACAGACATTTCTACATGTTAGAAAAAAATATATGTACACTGCACTGTTGAAGTACAAAGCATATGAGACATTAGCTGATTTTCTGTGTCTGAAAAAAGAATAGTGAGGAAACAGGGCAACTGAACACGAGTTACAGCTCATTTTAGGCTCGGGTCCAGGGTATTTGAGGGACCGCCTCCTTCCTTATAATCCGACCCGTACTCTGAGGTCATCAGGGGGGCCCCTGTTAACCGTGCTGCCATTGACAGAGGTGAGGGGGATAGCGGCACGGAGTAGGGCCTTCTCGGCAGTGACGCCCCAATTATGGAATTCCCTCCCCCTGGAATTAAGAATGGCTCCCTCTTTAGAGACTTTTCGGCGGGGTCTTAAGACGTTTTTATTCAGGTTAGCATTCGATGTCTGACATGGTGGGCTGGCTTTTTAACAAATGGCATTTAACAAATGTAAATATAGGTGACCCACTGGGGTTTTTTGTTTTAATTGTTTGAATTGTTTTTAATTATTTTAATGTATGTATGTATTTTAATGTTTTTATTGTAAGCCGCCTTGAGTGCCCTTGCTGGGAGAAAGGCGGGGTATAAATTCTTTAAATACACAATAGGGTTTACTCTGCAGTGGTGATGGTGTGGAGAAAGCTTTTTTTCCTCTGCCACCATTGTGTCCATGGAGAGCCATCCACTGAGCTGAACCTGCGCCATCTGGCTTCTTGGGGTTGGGGGGCGGAAGAGAACAGCTTGTTTCCAGTTTGTTAGGCACTTCACAGATAAAATATCTCACAGCCATTCACTATTATGGATAACATGTTAGCAGGTGTGGAGAAAGCTTTTTTTTCCTCTGCCACCATTGTGTCCATGGAGAGCCATCCACTGAGCTGAACCTGCGCCATCTGGCTTCTTGGGGTTGGGGGGCGGAAGAGAACAGCTTGTTCCCAGTTTGTTAGGCACTTCACAGATAAAATATCTCACAGCCATTCACTATTATGGATAACATGTTAGCAGATATGGCCAATGTCCCCTCTGTGTCTGTTGGTTCAAATGTTATGGATTCTTTTCACTTTGTTCAAGCTGAGGATGTTGACAGGATTCTGGGGTGTGTGCGCAACTGTCTATGTGCCCACTTGACCTTTGCCTAAGCATGGCTCATTAATTGGCCCTGGAGGATTGGCCAAGTTGACAGGGAGGGTTGTAAATTCATCATTGAGGGAGGTGGTGGTGCTGACAGCTTTAAAGGTGGTGGTTGTTTGCCCTTCCTGAAAATGCATGGGTATAGGAAAATTACTTGCCAGTCTCTAATCTCCCATTTCTGGGCAAGGTGAATGAGTGGGTAGCAGTGTCCTAGTTCTGATTTTCTGGACCCGTTTCAGTCTGGCTTCAGACCTAGTTTTTAGGACTGAAGCAACCTTGATCTCCTTGGTTGATGATTTATGCTGGGGACTAGATAGGGGGAGTGTCTCTCTGTTGGTCTTCCTGAACCTCTCAGTGGCCTTCAGCACCATCAACTATGCTTCACTTCTCATGGATGGCCAGGTAGCAGTGGTGGCCAGGGGAACATTTGCCCAGCTTAGGTTGTTGCAGCTGTACCTGAGTCTATCAGACCTGACCACAGTGCTCCATGCATTGGTGATATCAAGTCTTAATTATTGCAAAGTACTCTATGTGGGGATTCTTTGAAGTCCACCTGGAAGCTGCAATTAATGCAGAATGTGGTGACCCGGATGATTGTAGGAGCTTGGCAGTTTGACTCACAGCCCAATCCTATTGTTAGGAAGCGGGGTCCTCTGCTGCAAAATGGTTGCCCCCTGTGGCGGCAGCACTCCCAGTCCACCAGTGGATCGTCACCCACCCACTGGAGCAGGTAAGGCAGCAGTTGGGGTGGGGAGACTGTGGGAGGTGGTGGATCCGACAGCAGTGGTGCGTGCCGAATCCTTTCCCCCTTTTCTGCAGCCTCCCCGCCCCCATTCTCTCCTCAGCAATTTTGCTGGCACAGGTCTAAGGAGACTCATTGCAGAGCAGGAGGCTTATAGAGGTGTAAGGGGTTTTAAATCCCTTTCCACCTCTGAAGCCTCCTGTTTCTCCCCCCCCCCCCCCGGCACTGCGCTTGTGCGTCTGTCCTCTGGAAGGAGAAAGGAGAGGGCATTCTAGACTCATGGGATGCTCCTCCTACTCCATGAGGCACCAGTGGGGCTGGTTTGCTTTGCTTTTTGCCCTTTTGTTTCTGTTTTCTGTTTCTAGTTTTTTTAAAGAAGTTCTCTACTTTTATGATATTGTATATCCTCTTATTTCTGATTTGCTATACTGCTCCATGATGGGTTTTATTTGTTGCTTTTATGCCATTGTGTTATTAGTGTTTTATATTTTGAATGTATTATATTTGTGTACTGCTGTATGTTATGGTGCACTGTTTCTGATGCATTGTTTGCAAGGGGAGAGGTTGGATATAATTATTTGTAATAAATTAAATTAAAAGATCTGCAATCCGTCTCTCCCAGTCTTTTTTTTCCAGGTGCCTTGAGCAGGGATACATGCACGTTTTCATTAATGTGCTAATTTAATATCAAACAGCAATTACACCTTAATTTTTAGATGAAAAATGACACTTTTCCTGCTTGTGGTTTTACATATTATTGTTGAGATGCATATATTTTGCCTTTCACCCTCCAACTTGGGAGGTACAGAAGGTGACTATAGCACATAAAAAGCAATACAGTGAAATTCCATAAAAAATAACTCAAAACATGCAGACAAAAACTATGACAACCAGTACTAAACAAAGTTCCACAGAAGCAAGAAATGACTGAGAATGGATTGTGTCCAAACAAGTGCACGCAGAAGGAAGCTCACTGAAGGGGAGTTTTGACATTCCTAAAAGCTGTTCCTGAGTGTTGGGGAATCTCTGAGGACAGAATGGCATGTGATGTGGGATGCTGCAAGGCAAGGGGAGGAGGAATTGGTTGAAATCAGGTGACCGCAACTTGTGTGAATGGAGTCACTTGCAACACATGCCAGCCCCCAGAAGCATCTTTTTCAGAGTGTACAGATGTTGCATTCAGGAAGAGGGGGTGGGAAACTTGTGCTTCTCTTTCACTTGTGTGGACACAACCCACTGTTGTTCCTGAATGTTGCTGTAATGTTCTACTCTTCTTCGTGCATTGATATGAATGCCGAGCCACAGCTGATACCTCTGTGTTGATAGATGAAACTAATTGCAGAAAGCTTCCTTGTGCGCACGAGCATCTCTAGATTGAGGTTATTTCTTTGTTTTCTTGTTATCGCCTGCTAACTGGGCAAAAGGCATTTTTTCCAAGTGATTTTCCTCATATTTAGCAGGGAGAGAGTAACTGTCCCTTTTCACCCCAGCACAGTGTCTTTTCTACTGGGTATTTTGCTGATGTTCTTCTGCATCTTTTTAGATTGTGAGCCCTTTTGGGACAGGGAGCCATTTAATGATTTGATTTTTATCTGTAAACTGCTCTGAAACTTTTCATTGAAAAGTGGTATATACTGTATATACTGGTAATTAGGCTTACCAGATTTTCCCGGTTTTAAACCGGGACACCCCCCCAATAAATAATTAAAATAAATTTAAAAAATCTTATTCTTTTTTGGGGTGGCGGCTGAATTTTTTAATTCCTTTATTTTTAGTTAGATAATTAATTCATTCATTTGACTTGCCTGTCCAGCCACCGCCATTCTTCTGCCTCCGCCATCATCTTCGTCATGCCCTTCCTCTGCCGCCCATTGGCGCCACCACCGCCTGTTGTGTCGCCGTCCATCGTGCCCCTGCAGCCTCTGCTGCTTCAAAAAGGTTAAAAGTACCTTTTTTCCCGAGCGCCACCCAGGGGCGTTAGCTGACTGGGGGCCGGGGGGCGGTGGGCCCCAGGGCGTAAGGGCGGAAGGCTGTCCAGGGGGGCGGGAGGCTCCGGAAAAAAGCGGGAAAATTTTGAATTTTTCCCGCTTTTTTTCGGCGATTTTCGGCGATTTTTTAAAGGATTTTTAAAGTGTGTATGCTTTTACCTGGACTTTAGTGAAATTGGACGGCTCCCACGACGATTTCAAGCCTTCTCCCGGGGGCGCAGCGTCTCCGTTCAGCCGCTCACTTGGTGCGGCACTTGCTGCGCCCCCAGAAGCAATCTCCGTAGTTTGCGCATGCGCAAAACCACGGAGTCTCCAGGGACGTTCTGGGCATGCGCAAACTACTTCCTGGAGCGTCCCTGGAGACTCCGTGGTTTTGCGCATGCGCAAACTACGGAGATTGCTTCTGGGGGCGCAGCAAGTGCCGCACCAAGTGAGCGGCTGAACGGAGACGCTGCGCCCCCGGGAGAAGGCTTGAAATCGTCGTGGGAGCCGTCCAATTTCACTAAAGTCCAGGTAAAAGCATACACACTTTAAAAATCCTTTAAAAAATCGCCGAAAATCGCCGAAAATCGGCAAAAAAAAGCGGGTAAAACTAATTAGCATAAATTATGCTAATTAGTTTTGGGGGCGTCGAGGATGCCGCCCCCCCTGCCAGATCGGCTGGCTCCGCCACTGGCGCCACCATCTTAGATTTTGCGAAATCTCGCAAGATCCAAGATGGCAGCTCCCAAATCTCGTGAGGGCACATGAGGCAGTACTGTACTGTACTCTTGCCCTCACGAGATTTGGGCGACTCCATCTTGGATTTTGCGAGATCCAAGATGGCGGCACCCAGAAAAAAGATACTTTTTTTGAAGCGACGGAGGCTTCATCCGGGAGTGATCTGAGCCCGGGACGGTCCCAAACATTCCAGGACGGATGGTAAGCCTACTGTTAATAATATCTCTAGTAGTAGATTACTTGAAACACAAATTGTTAAATTTTGATTAAACTGTCTTATTGTGAACTTTGATAAGCTTGTATAAATGTTGCCTCTCAACTTTGGCATATGGTTTCATGTAAAAAGGTTTATAATTCCACTAAAGCAAGAAATAGTTGATACCGATGCATGTCCATTTCATCAATTGCCGCCTTATATTTGCATAAAACATACAATAATATAGCTTCCAAAAATAAGCAATAATCTCTGCTTGGGTAAGAGAACTAATTTAAAGAGAGAACTTACCGTTTTACACATAAGAAGAGCCCTGCTGGATCAGGCCAAAGGCCCATCTAGTCCAGCTTCCTGCATCACACACTGGCCCCACCAGATGCCTCAGGGAGCACAAGACAACAAGATACTTGTATCCTGTCGTCACTCCCTTGCACCTGGCACAAAGAAAACCTACTCCTACAACCAGGAGGTTGCTTATCCCCATCATGGCTTGTAAGCTGTGATGGACTTTTCCTCCATAAATCTGTCCAATCCCCTTTTAAAGGCAACCAGGCCAGGTGCCGCCATCACCACCTCCTGTGGCAAGGAGTTCCACAAACCAATTACACGCTGGGTAATGAAATATTTTCTTTTGTCTGTTTTAATCCTCCCTCCGCTCAATTTGAGGGGATGTCCCCTAGTTCTAGTGTTGTGTGAGAGGGAAAAGAACTTCTCTCTATCCACTCCATCCCATGCATAATTTTATACGTCTCAATCATGTCCCCCCTCAACCGCCTTTTTTCTAGACTGAAGAAACGCTGTAGCCTTTCCTCATAAGGTAGATGCCCCAGCCCACTAATCATTTTGGTCGCTCTCTTCTGCACCTTTTCCAGTTCCACTATATCCTTTTTGAGATGCGGAGAATCTCAGTGCATGGGGAAGTAGCTGATCCAAAGCAAAACCACGACATGAGCATGGAAACGTAAATACTTTGCTTCTGCTGTAGCTATGCCCCGATTGCCCCCCCCCCGCTCTGTTACCCAAAGGTAGGCACTTAAGGAGCCAGGTCCTATATTAAGCACAGTGTACATCTTGGCCCTAAAGCAGAAGTGGGTGAAGAATTCTATTCCTGCCTCGTCTAGAGCCATGCTTTGGCACTAATACCTCAAGTATGTCTGTATCTTTACTATGTATTAACCTTGATTTAATATGGGTTGAATACATATTTCATCTGTATCAGCCTCTGCATGAGATGGAGCTGGGCGTTAGTTTTTAGTGTGGTAACTCAGAGGCGACACTTGCCTCACATTAAAAATTTATTTATACCGTATCACATTATTATACCTTGAAATATATGCAGATAGACAACTCTAACATCAAGAGTGACTGTCATGGTTACTATTTGTAAACATCATTACCTTATGCCCTCTCTCTTCCTGTTTCCTTTGCCCCTCACTCCACTTTCTCAACTTCATTTTTTCATGAAGATAGTGGTGATGTCCCAGTGATCATGTCCCATGTAACATTTTCTCAATGTTTCTCATTTTCTCAATGAGTGCAATTCATTGTATTGGTGGAATTTAATATGAACCTGGTATACAGTATTTAGCTATAGTACAATATATGTTGCTTTTGTTTGAGTCTCGCAATATGAGGCAAACATCTAAACAAAATTGTGATTATAAATAGTTATTTTTATGTTATGGATTTCAAACATTGCTTCTTGGATCCTTGCTGTTGGTAGCACCATTAAAACAGTGGAACTATTTGCTGGCTTGATCCAGTCTACAATTGTTCTGAACTACAATTGTTCTGTATTATTTTACAATAAATTGTTCACTAAGAGATACTTTGGCTACCAAATATGTCTCATAGTACAGTGGACCCTTTTTCCCACGGATTCGGGACCCACAGACTTGACTCACCGCATGTCCCAGATCCATGAGGTGCACATTAAAAAACCTGTTAAAAGGGTGGAAGCCCCCAAATCGCAATTTTTACCTTTAAGAAGTCAAACTGCTGTGTTTTCAAGCCTCCACGGGGCTTCTGCAGCCTTAACAAACCACTTCCAGGTTGCGTGAAGGCCCTACCCCTCCCAGCCTTGCCCTAAAATGCACCCTGGGATGCTGGGAGGAGGGACCCTGGTATATGCGAAAACTGTATATGCGGAAACTTGCTATCCGCAGGGGGGATCTGGAACAGACCCCCGTGGATAGTGAGGTCCAACTGTATAATTTTAAAGTTTTTGCAACAACAGTAGACTAAATGGGGATTAAAGAAAAAAGCAATCAAACAACAAACAACTTGAGACTGTTTCCCCCCCCCCCCCCCCCTTTGGACATTAAATTGTGTTTGCCATTGCTGTAGCATATCTTCTTTTTCACTTGGGCTCTTGTTTGCTGGCAATTGCTTGTAATGTTTCAAGAACAGGAGTGATGTGTGTTGTGTCCACATAAGGGCCTCTCCAAATTGGTCTTTGGGTATCTAAAGCTGCTCTTGAAAGTCAGCTGAATTTTGAGAATGGCTTGTCAAATAGTAGGCAAAGCTATGATGAGAATAGCAATCTCCTGTGCACATGGAAATTCTCCATGTGATGCTTTGGATCTGCTGTGTGATGCTTATAGGTAATTAAATGCAGAGCTCTCAATAGTTAAATGTGCATAGTACAATTCTGCAGCTCTTCCCTCTCCTGGCACCCTTGCTGTGCTTAAATCTTATGTAAGTAGATTGAAATAGTTAAAGTTGATAGATGTGGTAATGTTTCGAGACTTGAACAGGCAGAAAAGTTTCAAGTTACTATTGAAAAATGCATAAGTGACTTGCCAGTTGTATTCATATCTTTTACCTTGTTTAGATTTTTATGAAACCCACCTACTTGTTGCATTCTGTTCAATCAATAAATACTGTAGTTTCTTTTTGTCTTTATTGTATGGAGAATTAGCCTTTATGTGGAAGTTGCAGTGTAGTTTTAGAAAATTAGACAGTTATGGCAACTTCAGGAACTTTGTTGTTGATGGGCCTTAGACACAAAATGGAGTTTGATATCTTATTATTGTTGACACTTTCTCACTTTTTTCCAAGGAACTTAGTCTAGCATACATAGTTCTTCCCCTGTGCCCCCAATCCATTTTATGCTTCCAGCAGCTCTATGAGGTAGATTAGGATGTGAAATACTGAGTGAGAATTTGAACCAGAGTCTTTCTAGTCTTAGTCCCACTTTCTAACCATTATACTACACTGAAGTGGCTCTCAATTGTAACTCACACATTTGACCATAATGAATACTATAACAGAAGAGGGAGCAATTACTGAGCCATCCAAGATGTCATGTATTTGAGTTTTGCAGTTTGTTAAATTTCTCTTTATTTTAATTGAAAACTAGTTTGTAATAACAATTGTTTCTTTTTAGGTCTTGCATGAAACTTTTCCTCAGCATACATTTCTAATGAATGGCCTCATTCAAGGAGTTAAGGTAGGAATGTCTTAAGTAGTCCGCTGAACTTATCCCTCTTATGTGCTAATGGTTGAGAAACCGAAATGGACTGAGTAGCATGGCCTATCTAAACTGACAACAGTATCTGCCTTAATTACAGTACTGTATTTATATTTTATAAACAGCACCAAAGCAGATGTAGTCTTGAAGTTACTCATATTCATACTGAGAGGATTATATAGCAAACAGTGAGAAAGAGAAACTCGTAGCGTAATTGTGATGCTTATGCAAAAAAGATGAGCTCTGTTCATTTTCATAGACTAAAAAGGAATCGTTTAGAATCTAAACTTTAGATTGCATAGAACGAGTGTGAGGCATTTCATCATATTGTATGATGTATTGTTGCTAAAAAGGCTGTCATTAGACAACTAGTATTTTCTAACTTTAGAAAAATCCACAAAGGTGTTGTTACTAACTTGCGGAAAAAGATGGTTCATTAACATCACATTTGGGCCCAGGTAAGTGACTCATGTGAAGGGAACAGTATGCTGGAACCAATTCAGTTTGAACTGGTAACAGATTTATGAAGTGGCTAACAGTCAGTACTGAAGAATAAAATAGATTAGCCACACAGTCTTGTGCATGTCTACTCAGAAGTAAGCAACTTTAAGTTTAGAGGGACTTACTCCTGGGTAAATGTCTGAGCCTAAGAGTTGCATGGGCTTTCTTCCAGACAATTACAATAGCCTGGTATTGCAGCAGTGTGGAACAGATTTTGTAGACTTGTGCTTTACATGTCTTACAGTTTTCTCCCATGCTCCAAAGTTCAAGCAAATAAATAGCTTCTTTGTCTTCTGGGAGCATTTTGGTGGTAGTTCTGTGCTTGAATGTATTTCATGTTGACATTCACCAGTTTCACACTGGAGAGAAATAGGTCACCTTCCATTTTTCCAAAAATCACTTTTTGCTTTCAAAATATATTCATGTGTCAACCTTATCAGTGGGTGCATTATATTTTTAAGGTTCTCATTTTTAGAGTCTGGATGTTTTTTGCCAGGGGCTCAAATGGCAAAGGACATGGACTAGGGGTGGGAAGTACAGATGAAAGTAAGTAATGATAGCTCCTGCTATGGAAGCACTAATGATAGCAAACCATTTGAGTCTGTACAAAATGTAAAGTTAGAATGCTGTACTAATCTATAACATTGTTTATTAAATATAAATCAAACATGGTAAATCAGATTCCAATAAATTTCTATAGATGTTTAGTTTGAAAATGTTCCAGAAATTTCACATCGCTGATTTTACTGTGAGAAATAGCAGCTGAAATTCTGAAACAAAACATTGTACAAGGTAGAAGATTCCACTCTTTTGGTTTCAGGTTTGTCAATCAGATTCTTGTAGGTCTTTTTTTTGGCGTGGGGGGGGGGGCATTCTGGAGTCTGCATGAAGACCATGGATTCTAACATGAAACCAATGACACTAGGTGTGCAGACAAGGCTAGAGACCTTGTTAATTTGGAAATGTTCTGTTACTCAAAATTAGTCATTTTTTTTCTATTGAGCAGACTTCTTCTAATTACCAGATAGAGCGGGGTGACTCATGTAGCCCTGACTTTGCTTTTTTTGTTGCTGTTATACTGATTTCTTGTATTGCATGAATTTGATCGTGTGCATATGGAAATCTGTAGCCATTTTTACTTTTTCATCTTGTAATGCTGAAGAATGCACTCCTCATTTCTGCTACAAGAGGCAGATACTCCAATGCAATGGACAGTTCACTTAGCATCTTTTTGCCTTTGCTGCTGTCCTTCGAACAGTTTTTCCATACTGTCGTAGTGTCTGACTAGATTTCAAAAGAACTACTCCAGTGTTTGCAACATGAATGTCTGGAGTATATATGTACGTTCTATTTCTAATTTGCTTTTTAAAAAACGTGCTTTTAAAAAAATGTAACATTTGGCGATAACTTTGTACATAAAATGGTACAATACTGAGATGGATTAGAATGCACTGAAGCCACTTCTTTCTTTCTCAGGGGCTTTTATCCTTCATGAGTGCTCCACTGATAGGTGCTCTGTCTGATGTCTGGGGAAGAAAGTCTTTCCTCCTTGTTACAGTTTTCTTCACTTGCATCCCAATTCCGTTAATGAAAATAAGTCCATGGTAAGTAGCACAATTGGCACTATGGGGATTTGGTGTACTGAGGGAACTAGAAGAATGATCTGTTAGGAAAAGAGAAACCACTTCTCTCTTAAGTCCGTTATTTTGCAATAGGATTCATTTATTGCTTCTCTATACATGTGTGTGAAGTAAGCTTTTTTAATTGCGATGTTCAAAATGGAATGCTTAAAGGTGACAGAATAAGTTGATGCTTTCTTGTTCTTATAACTATGCAACAAGCTTTTGATAATTGTATTACACTCCAAAATATGTCTTCATTTTGCAGGTGGTATTTCGCTATGATTTCTGTATCTGGGATTTTTTCTGTTACTTTCTCTGTGATATTTGCTTATGTAGCAGACATAACACAAGAACACAAGAGAAGCACTGCTTATGGTCTGGTAAGATAATTTCTTAAACATCTTTGTTATTAAAACCTAGAACTGTCTGGCTTGATGCATAGCTATGGTCAGATATTAATGGCACTCATTGGCAGTTCTTTTATTTTAAAAACCTCTTGTCTAAAAACTACCGATAAATAAACATAACTATTTAAATAATGGGGATGTGACCTGTTTTGGTTGGTGGTACTGTCCCCTTGAAGACCCAAGTTTGCAATTTGAGCGTGCTCCTGGACCTGGCCATGCCCTAGATGCCAGTAGGAAGCTGTGCTAACCATCGGACGAACGTTCCCCCTCGTCCCACGAGATTAGCTCTATGTTCAGTGACCTGCAGTAGGACATTTTGCTAATGGAGAGGTGGAGATAATGCCTGTCCAGTGGGTTCTGTTTGGGGGGGGGAATCAACCAAGGCAGGGGGAGATGTGCAGACAAAAAGGAGTGGTTCCAGCACTCTTATTTATGCAGTCTTAAAGGTTCACCTGGTAATTGCCTCATCCCAAGTGATCCAATCTGTTCTTGGGGGGAGGCTCCTGTGGCTGGTGAGGGAAGCAAAGGGCCGAGTTCACCTGGTGGTTTAAGCAGTTGCTACATCTGTGTGGTCAGGGTCCTCCCAGTTGTGTCGTGGGGCTTGCATAGAGGCATCTTTGGGGCCCTTATCCCAGCAGCCCATCTGAAAGGTGGCTTTCTGTCTGGCCATCTCCTCCTTCAGCCCTCTGGTCTGGGGTTGCAACAGAGCTCTCAGCCTTCCTTCCCACGCTATTCTCTTCTTTCCTTCCTTTTGCCCCTTTCATTTTTTTCCCCTCCTGGTCTCTCATATGCCTCTTTTCTTTCCCTTATTTCCTGATACCTCTATCCTTCTATCCATTGTGTCTTTCTCCTGGTCTACCATTTGCCTCACCTCTATTCTTTTGTCTTCTTTTCTCCTGCAGTCCTCCTTCCTCCATGCTCTCTCTCCCCTCCTTAAGGACTGGTACCAACTGCCCAGTCCCCTCAGCAGCTGATTGCTGTCAGCTGTGTGAGGCAGGCAGCAGTCTTCCCAGTCATTGACACCTGGTGATGATATCACCAGTTTCCAACTCGTGATCTTGTTCTGCTTACTGAGCGGGGTTCCAGAGCTGTGCTCACCACATGCTGCTGTTATATTTTTTTTCTGTACTTAGTCTGCTTTCATTAAAAAATGCATGCGCACACACGTGACTTTCAGTAAAAATGCTTATTTAATAAACATCAACACAGACAATAAAACAGCAGAACAGAAGAAATCAAAACAATTGTTAAATGATTGGCCACGGTGATAAGTCTTCTGAAACAAAAGTTTTCAGCTTCCATTTTAATAAAGGACAAAGAGAGAATCTGCCTGATCTCCCATCATAATAGTGATGCTGCCACAGAGAAAGCCCAGCCTCTGGTAGCTGCCAGTCAAATATCTCTTAGTGGTGGATCACAGGTCATGTTTTTATGGCTGATTTTGGAAGCAGGCAGTCCTTAATGCAACCTGGTCCCAGAATATTTAGTGCTTTAAATACTAAAAGGAGCACTCTAAATTGAGCCCAGAAGCATGTTGGAAGCTGATGGAGTCCAGCTTCTAAACATAGTTGGACCGGACTACTGGTCTATCTAGGCCAGTATTGTCTGCACGGACTTAGTGGCTTTCCAGGGCTTCATACAAGGGTCTTTGTCAGTCTTGTCTGAAAGAGGCCAGGACTGTCTGCATGCAACACATGTGTTCTACCATTGAGTTACAGTCCATTCACAAACTGTTGCCCAAGTGAAAGTTTTGACCAGGAGCTCTTTACTGTATCTATAAAAGAGTAAGAAAAGAATCTCTTTAATTGTTTCATTCTTAAATGCCAAGCCAAGAAATTGAATCCTATCTAGGTAGAAGGTTGGACGGTTATCTGTGATAGGTGTAGGGTATCCTGTCTTAAGATACGGAACTGGACCAGGTTACCTCTTGTATTGCTTGCAGCTCTGATTCTCCATGGAAGGGAAAATACGAGTCTCCTAGTAATGACTGATTCTCCTTTCTCAGCTTGGCTGCTGAAAGAGGACAGGAAGACAACTGGTTAACCTAACATGTGCAAGATACAGTTCTTCAGAGCTGACCTGTATTTTGATGTTTTCATGAATGTAAAAGTCACAGAGACTCTTTCTGTCTGCGGTTTGGGATCCGCGGATTTGACTCGCCGCGGATCTCGGACCCATAAAGTCCACTTTGTGGGGTGGTGGTGGTTAACCTTTTTAGCAGCAAACTGCGCCGTTTCCAAGCCTGCTAGCAATGCTTGTGATCAGTTTACTGCTTTCAAGGAATGTAGTGTGGCAGTGATCTCCTGACTCAATAGGAGTGATCTGTGAGAGTTAAAAGTGTAAGGTGGCAGTTTCACAGTGATGGCAGCAATTGATGTGGAAAACGTTTTTGTAACTCTCCTAAATTTGCCTTTACAATCTGAAGCTTGCGGGAACTGACTTTCAGAAATGGAAACCCTAGGCTTAAACTCTTTTTCTCAGTGTGTGAACAGAGGAGGCTTTCTAGGGAAGAGTGAACATGTGCTTATGGGAAATACATTTCTCCAAGCTCCTGCTTCAGTCTGGAAGGTTTCTTTCCCTATGTGACAGAGTGTCCTTCTTACCTCCTCCAAAGAGAAGCAGAAGCCTTCCAGTCCAGCCGTCACTGTCCAGGCTGCTCCCAGTACTGTTCTAGTCATAAAAAATGGCTTTACCAAACAAACATTATGGCTCTTTACGAAGCAATTTAATTGCCAAGAAACAGTAAAGTGCTGTTGATGCGTTCTGTAAAGTCATTTCCCCTGTTTCTTCATTAGTACACGAGCACTATGGCAACTCCTCCGTAACAGAGTACATAAATGTCTCTGAAAAACACCTTGATAAAAACATTGATGACACATTAAGATATTCATGCAGGAGGATGACGTATTAGAAAATTTTACATTGCAGTTTGCAGGCCTTTAAAATATTCAATGCAATTAATATATTTAACCCATGGATTCAGAGACAGTTTTGAATCCCTCTTGAAGAATCTCTCTCAGTGCAATCCTGCACAAGTTATGGCAGTTGTCCCCTTCCACTGGTGTAAGCGCCGGAGGCCCCAATGGGCCACTTTGTATGCGCGCAAGCTCTTTAGCTGGTGCATACCCGGGGAGGCTGTGTAAGGCTGGCCCGGCCTGGGAAGGGGCATTGGATATCGGCGCAACGCAGCGCCGATACCCCCGCCCCCTCCCAGGCTGGGCTGGCCAATGGCCTCCCTCACCACCTCTGTCCTCCCTCCTGCCGCCCGGCGCAGACCTTACCTGTGTCGGCTGGCACGTTGACTGGAGGGCAGCGGAGTAAGCAGTGCCGGCCTCGGCGCTGATTACTCCCAGGGTGTCAAACGTGCCTTACAGGTACGTTTACAACACCCTAGCCGGTGGAGCAAGAGCTCTGCTGGCCTAAAGTTGGGCAGGATTGGGCTACCCATCTCTGTTGCACTAATACCTTTATTGGTGTAGACATAGTTCTCCATTCTTTTTAATTGAAAATGTGTTCCTTTAGGGGAAGCCATGTAAACAATTTCTTGTGATAGCAGCTTTCCCTGATTCTGCTTGCCTAGTTATTTCTCTTGCCCCTGCTGTCAGTTTCCTCCCCACTAGCATTAACTGACTAGATGCTAGCACATTTATGTGTACATACTTAGCACATTTTTACATTTTATTTTAACAAAATATGTACAAAAAGCAAGATGAAACACAAACATAAAATTCCCATACTAGCTTCAAAGATGTTTTTTTGGATTCACACCCAATTTCTGTAATCTCCGTAAATGATACATTTATTACTGACTGCCTCCACACCCACCGATATTCTAGCAGTACTTAACATTCTTACTACTAGACTTTTATGTCGATCTTACCTGTTGATCAAACTAGCCTAGTAATTTTCTGGAGTCTTTGCAAGTTTGTATCCTACTACTATATTTCTTTTATACATCCAAGTATATTTTCTGAGTATGACTTTACTTTTTCATATTTTCACCATTAATGGTTGAATGTTTCTTCACATAGGGTCTTATCCTTCAATCTGTAGCTCATTTATACTGTTCTGTATTTAGCATAGTAGAGTATCAAGGACTAAATGCCCACCAATATTAAAGGGTTACTGACTTTTAGGAGAAGGAGCCAGAAGTGCTAGTTTTCTATACATTGTGGTAAATACAGCAAGATATTATGACCATGTACTGTATTTCTACTGTCATAGCAGGTACCCAGGCAAGGAGATAGAAGCCGAGTATGCTCTTCCTCCTGTCTGTGTCTGTGTGGGTGGGTGGGTTTGAGTGCGCATATGCAACCCAAAGTACAGTAGTTCCTAAGTTTTTGTGTTTTGTAATGAGGTTTCTATATTATGTTGATTATCAGACTTTTTGCCACCTTTGTAGAAACTATTATCTAATTTGAGACATGACCCTACAGTTTCCCAAATTAGATGGCTTGAGTTTTTGGTCTCAGTATGATTTTGGCCCACATCAGTAAAGCGTTTTCGTAATCTACTGTGGGAAGCTTTAGTAATATGGTGCATGGGGGGGGGGGGGATGATGAAGTTGGGGAATGGAATATATATATATTCCAGGCTCAGGCCAAAAGTCCAGCTTCCTGTATCACACAGTGGCCCCACCAGATGACTCAGGGAGCACAAGACAATAAGATAACCTGTTTCCCGTTGACACTCCCTTGCACCTGGCACAGAGAAAACCCACTTCTAAAACCAGGAGGTTGCTTATGGCTTGTAACCTATGATGGTCTTTTCCTCCATGAATCTGTCCAAACCCCTTTTAAAGGCATCTAGGCTAGGTGCCATCACCACATCCTGTGGCAAGGAATTCCACAGATGAATTACACATTGGGTAAAGAAATATTTTCTTTTGTCTGTTCTAACTCTCCCTCCACTCAATTTTAGTGCATGTCCCCTGGTTCTGGTGTTGTGCGAGAGGGAGAAGAATTTCTCTCTATCCACTCTCTCCATCCCATGCATAATTTTATACGTCTCAATCATGTCCCCCCTCAGGCGCCTTTTTTCTAGACTGAAAAGCCCCAGACGCTGTAGCCTTTCCTCATAAGGGAGGTGCTCCAGCCCACGAATCATTCTGGTCGCTCTTTTCTGCACCTTTTCCAATTCAACTATATCCTTTTTGAGGTGTGGTGACCAGAACTGGACACAATACTCCAGATGTGGCCTTACCATCGATTTGTACAAAGGCATAATGATATTGGCCGTTTTATTCTCAATCCCTTTTTTAATGATCCCGAGCATGGAATTGGCCTTCTTCACAGCCGCCGCACACTGGGTCGACACTTTCATCGACCGGTCCACCAGCACCCCAAGATCTCTCTCTTGATCCGTCACAGACAACTCGGAACCCATTAGCGTATATGTGAAATTTTGGTTTCTTGCCCCAATGTGCATTACTTTGCACTTACTGACATTGAAGCTCATCTGCCATTTTGCTGCCCATTCTCCCAGTTTGGAGAGATCCTTCTGGAGCTCTTCACAATCCCTGCTGGTCTTTACCACCCGGAAAAGTTTAGTGTCATCTGCAAACTTGGCCACCTCACTGCCTATCCCCGACTCCAGGTCATTTATGAATAAGTTGAAAAGCACCGGTCCCAACACCGATCCTTGGGGCACACCGCTTTTCACCTCTCGCCATTGTGAAAATTGCCCATTGACTCCCACTCGCTGTTTCCTGGTCTTCAACCAGTTCCTAATCCACAAGAGGACCTGCCCTCTTATTCCCTGACTGTGGAGTTTTCTCAGGAGTCTTTCATCAGGGACTGTGTCAAACGCCTTCTGAAAATCCAGATATATAATATCCACGGGTTCGCTCGCATCCACATCACATCCATTTAAAAACTCCTAGAATGGAGGAGGACACTAGAAACACTTAAAGGTAAAAAGTGCATAGTTAATATAAAATGCAAGGTGAATCCAGTATAAAGTACAGAAAAGAGAGATGTGATTGAGACAGTGTGTAGAGTAAATGAGACAGGTGGCAGAGTTGTGGATGGAAAAAGTTTTTAAAATAGCCAAAAGGCCACAGAGATGAATATCACATAATCCAACTTGGATTGTAGTCTTTTACTGTAATAGTAGTGAGCGAATTTCAGAAATATTGAAATAATTGATAGTGACACATCTTGGTGGGTAAAGCTCAAAGAAGAGGCCAAAGATGATATCCAATTATTTATTATTAAGTGCTTAAATTTACCTTGGCACTCTACAAAGAATAAAATGCAAGTCTGTGTCAGTGGCTTAAGTCTAATAAGTACTTGAAGAAAAAGTGATCTCACGAAGAGCAGAGGATAAAAACTGTAATACAAGTGCAGGTCCAGTTGCTTGGGGCTGGTAATAATAATTTATTATTATTATTAACAGTATTTATATACCGCTTTTCAACAAAAAGTTCACAAAGCGGTTTACAGATAAAATCAAATCATTAAATGGCTCCCAAAAGGATCTTAAAAAAGATGCAGAAGACCACCAGCAAACAGCCACCAGAAAAGAGACTGTGCTGGGGTGAAAGGGGAGCAGTTACTCTCCCCCTGCTAAACAAAAGAGGAGCACCAATTGAAAAAGTGCCTCTTGCCCAGTTAGCAGGGGTTATTATGTAATTTAAAGTTTATCTTTTGCCTCTTCACTAGACATAAGGCAATTTGCTGTAAATTCAAGAGCATGGCATAACACTTAAGTTGCAACAAGCAAAATCAGCAATTAAAAGCAAAACAGAAAAACACCAATGGAACAAATTTGTCCATAAAACAGGATGAAAATTGCCCCCAGAATGCTGAAGGGGGGAGGGGGAGAGGATAAATCAAAATATTTTTAAGTCTTTAAGCTTCATGGGAACAATTTTTTTGTCTCCCTTTTGCCTTAAAGGTGAGCGAAGCCTAAAAATTGCTGGTTGCCTTTAAGGCAAAAGGGACACAGAGGGGGATGCCTATGCTGCCTAAAATAGTGTTTCCTGGCTTGTTTCATTGTGCAGCATTAATTTATCCCTTGAAAAGGAATGTTTGATTTTGCCCTCTGCACCTGTGCCATATATCTTACTGTGGTAGGTGTTCCTCAAGACCTCTGATAGAGCATCATGCCTATCAAAAACCTCCCCTTTCCTTCTCTAGAGTTTTTGATGCAGCTAGTGTTGAAATACTTTCAACAAGTTCCCTTTCAAACGGCATGGTGTCTTCTGCTCCAGGAGGGGTTTGGGACAGCACTGCTTCTTCAGATGTCAGCTGGTAAGGCATATCAAACTGCACATGAGGTTAATGACTCTATGAGACTGGCTATTTCTACAGCTCTCTTCCCCACTGGCATGCTGGCCTTAGGGCAACTGCTACTTGCAGGTAGTGGCACTTGGCAAGCTTGAATGAAATACAAGTTTTTGTACAATTCCTGTGCATAAGCCACAAACATGGTCTCTGACACTGGCTAAAGCACCCATAAAGTTTGAACTATAACTGCTGCACCATTCCTCTAAATATGGAGGCTGACGTTTTTCTAGATTCACAAAGCGGACTGTGCCACACTTTTGTATTCTTCTTTCTTGTATTGGAAGATACTGAGTAGTGTCGTCCACAAAGAACAAAGGAGAAGCCTATGTAATGAGGAAGTTGAAGCTCTTTGAAACTCAGAAATGCAAGCGAAGTTAGCTTGCATTCAGAGGACGTTCTGCATGCTTCTCAAGCAGTTGCTGTATGACAGGGACCACTGATAGTATAGGGCTCAGAGATTTCTTGCTGAAGCCATCTTTTCCTTATTCTTCAGATAAATTATTTGTAAACATGGTCAACACCATGTTTGGGAACACCGTTACCTTTAGTCATAGTTCCATTTCTACATATTTAGCAACTTCCTTTGTAGTCATAACATCTATACATCATTACTATTAAGTGATTGAAAAGCAACTTTTTTCACATCGTTACTTTAAAAAAATAATTAAGTGTCTTTGGTTTTATCTTTAGGTATCTGCCACATTTGCAGCAAGCTTGGTAACTAGTCCAGCTATTGGAGCACACCTGTCTACTATATATGGTGATAACTTAGTTGTACTCATTGCCACTGTGGTGGCTGTCGTAGATATCTGTTTCATTCTGCTGGCTGTACCAGAATCTCTACCTGAAAAAATTAGACCGCCTTCATGGGGAGCTCTTATATCATGGGAACAAGCAGACCCCTTTGCTGTAAGTTGCTATCTCAGTATTCAGGGGTTTACCTTTTTGTTCTTTGAAAATGCTACATGAGCAAATGTCTCTTCAGCAACGTTTGTATGCCTTGAGTAAACTGGAATTCCACTGGGTATGCCTCAAGTAGCTTTTTGAATCTTGGCACGTGCAGAAATATAGCTTGCTTTTGCCACAGGCTACCTACATGATTGGGTTCAGTGCACCCAATACCTGCATTCCATTTGGAGCCGTGCTGGTACCAGTGTCATTGCTACTTCAGATGGTCAGCCAATTGATTAGTAGAGTCATGCGGGTAAAATCCCATTGTACAGCTTCCTGTTTTTAGTGCTAAATTATCCAACTGGGAATATTTGTTGTCTAGGCACAACCAGTGCTGTGTGTGAAGATGGGGAACTCATCAGACAATATGTCTTAAGACCTTAGTTAGACCCTCTTTTCTTTATGCTTTGCAGGTGAAATTGCTCTGACTTTTCCTAGTTGTTAAAATCATACTAGCTGCTCCAATTACTATCTTATGGGAAGAAGTGAGGGACCGCCTCCTTCCTTATAATCCGACCTGTACCCTGTCATCAGGGGGCCCCCTGTTAACTGTGCCGCCATTGACGGAGGTGAGGGGGATGGCAGTGAGGAATAGGGCCTTCTCGGTGGTGGCACCCCAACTATGGAATTCCCTCCCCCTGGAATTAAGAACAGCTCCCTCCTTAGAGACCTTTCGGCGGGACTTCAAGACATTTTTATTCAGATTGGCTTTCGATGACTGACATGGTGGGCTGGCTTTTTAACGCATGTAATTATAGGTGACCCACTGGGGCTGTTTGTTTTAATGGTTTTAATTACTTGTTTTAATTATTTTTATGATGTACTGTATTATGTATTTTAACATGTTTTTAACTGTAAGCCACCTTGATTGCCCTCATTGGGAGAAAGGCAGGGTAGAAATTTTTAAATATAAGATGTTATTGTTAGTAATCATTGAATAGGAGCAGTGGTGTCCCTGTTACTTAATGGAAGACTCCCCCTTCCCACTCTAGAAAGGTTTTGGGGAGGAACATGAGACCAATGGAGTATCAAACCATTTTTCCAGGTAACATAAGAGCTGCCTTGATTAATTTGACCAAAGGTCCATCTAACATGGCATTTGATTTCCTTGAGCCAAATAGCCAGGAGCATATGAGAAGCTCACAAAAATACACTGCTTGAAGACATCCCACGTATGCTTGTTAGACTATAGTCCACCCGTGTGACTTATTTCAGAGACATACTTGAATAAAATGTGACCAAAAACATATTTTCCAGGTGCCTCACTGTGTCTCACTTTACCTTTTCCTCAATCTTTTGACAGTCTTTGAGAAAAGTTGGGAAAGATTCTACAATCTTGTTGACTTGTATTACCGTGTTCCTCTCCTATCTGCCTGAAGCTGGCCAGTATTCTAGCTTTTTTCTCTATTTGAAGCAGGTAAGTTTTCATCTTGTTTTCAAGATGGTGTTGCGCCTGATTTTAAATTCAATATTTAAATTTCTGTTGTTGCGCCTGATTTTAAATTCAAACGCTTTAAAGTATCATAGGTATGCATACAGTAGTATGTAGCTGTTTTACCAGACAGTTGTTGGCATCTTTTGAAATTAAATAGTGTAATCTGGAGTTGGTTTTAAGTGTAAATTATTGGCAGAAGTGCTACAGCTTTTTAATAGTACAGTGTCTAGAATCTGGACAACTGCATGACTAATTGTATGCTTGCAGTAGGATTCCTTTTTTCACTGTAACATCAACCCAGTAGCTCTCCTGCTACTTTTTATGCTTAGTATGTAGAAAGGCTAGTAATCAAATGCAGAGAATAGCATGAAAGCAGCCTAAATGAAAGAGCGGGTGTGGAAATAACTACCATTTAGTTGGGGTCAAAGATACCAACATGATCATAACTATGGGACATAAGGCTAGACTAACTATGAGACATAAGTCTCCCTAAGGTTTACATTAGGAAGGTAAGCGACTGAAGTTGATGCTATGTGGTTGGAGTAAAACTAAAATAAGGACCAGGAAATGATAAAAGGATGGGAGACAGTACCAAAACAGATAAGGTGCAAAATATCTTGGGATGCATATATAAAAATGAGGTGCTTGTTTGCAGGCCAAGAAATAGGATTGAGTAGCAACCATTGATTACACTTGAGTCTGGTAGCTTAAGTAGGATATAGAGGACTGGGGAGGGGAGCGTATTCCTTTGGTGGAGAAAAGTATGCAAATGAGAACATATTTGTCAAATTGGAATACACCTGAAATGGATTTATTGCTTGAAGTTTTCTTTAACAAATTGGCTGCAATTCTGTGCACTTTAGTCGTGTTGCTTTAAGTATGTAATTTGACCCTTCATGTTTGCTTTGTTGATATAAATAGCTGCTAGGGGGATTAGTACCGCAGCATGGCGGGCCCTCTAACCCTTTGCCGTTTCCACTCCAGTTCGACACACACACACACACACATACACCAGGAGTGCTGTTTTCCCCAGAAGCAGCGGCACGCGGGCAGTGTAATTCATTCTCTTGCATTATCTCATCTTGCACGGCAGCACACATCAGCTAGTGGAGCTCTGCGAGAGGAGATGGAAAAATTGAACTTCAGCCAATCGGCAGCCGAGTTTGGTGCAGTGAGGCGAGACATGCAGGGAAGCAAGCAGCCAATCAGAATCGATTCTGAAAAGACTCGATTCCGATTGGCTGAAAGGCCAACGACAGAGAGCCATCCAAGGCAACCCCAGGGGCTAGTATAAACAGGAAGCAGCACGAAGCAAAGGCCGCTTCACTTGCGCTGTGTCGTCTGCCTTTATACTGGTGATATTGTGCATGCAGAGTACCATTATGTTTGACTCCTCTTAATTTACAGCTCAGAATTACACTGTCTCATAGGTTGTGACACTGAGTGTTATCCTGTCTGCCTTATCCTAACTGCAGCCTTCCTTTGACAACTCTAGAATAGCTTTTTCCCACCTATTGAAATCTCATTTGACCTAATTTTCCAAACTTCACCGTATGAAAAGTTACAGAAATTAAACAAATCAGAAAAGGTTAGATAACTTCTTGAAACAAAATGTAATTATTTATTGGCAATCAGTTGGCCACCGGCTGGTTTTTCAATGTTACTATGTTTTGGTTTACCTACAGGTCATAAAGTTTGAGTATGCTAGCATTGCAGCATTCATAGCTGTGGTTGGAATTCTGTCTATAGTTGCTCAGGTAAGCATTGTCTCAATGAGATTTTACAAGGCTATTTGACTATGATTACAGTACTTAGTGTTAGCTTTTTTTGCATATTAAATGTACCTAACACAAATGCTTGGGAACAATACCCAGAGAGGGGTGGGTAGTTGCAGCAAAAACAGCAGAGTGCCTTGTGACACCTTAAAGACTGGACACATTTATTGAAACGTAAGCTGGATTAGAGTCCACTTAATCAGATGCATGATGAAGTGGGCTTCAGTCCATGAAAGCTTATGCTTCAATAAATTTGTAAGCTTTTAAGGTGCCACAACACTCGCTTACAAACATTTGGATGCAGTCTTCAGTACAGCTGCTATAACTAAAGAGTTTTAAAAATGCAGTAGTGCGGAATGTTCATGAATCTGAAAAATGTCCAGGATGGGAAATTTAAGTCACTTGATTCATTCATAATATTATCAAACATTCAGCTAATGCAGTGATTCCCAAACTTTTCTGGCTCATGACGCCCCACAGCCTTCCTGGCTCACAATGCCCCTGGTAGCTCCTATCAATTCTCACAAGATTTGGGCACCGTTACTTGGATCTCGCGAGATTTTACAAGATCCAAGATAGCAGCGCCCAGAGAACAGGTAGGAGGAGCTACCGGAGGCCCTGTCTCACAACGCCCCTGTGGAGGAGGAGCTATCTCACAATGCCCCTGTGACTGTGCTGTGGCGTCTGCGCCTAAGCCTGGCGTCGTGACGCACAGTATGGGAACCACTGAGCTAAGGTAAAGAAGTCTAGCATTTAATGTTTTATTACACAATATACAGTGAACCTAGAATCATGTATGCTTTGCTGCCTCAGTATACCTTCCTGAAAAGTAGAGTCTTTAATCAAAATATTTCACTTTCCTTCCTGATACTTTCAATTCTACCATTTTACGCATGAAATGAATTAATTAGAATCTGTGATAGAATACAGTAGTGTGTACAGTAGTGTGCTTTTAACTGTGTCCATAAGATCTTATTTAAATTAGATGTATTACTGGTTTAAAAAATGTCAAACTGCATTTTGACACCATTATAAAATGTATACTTTATTATAAAGATTGTTAATATAAAACTTGTTCAGGTTTAAGTATTTTTAACAATGTATTTGCTGTTTTTGTAGACTGTCTTTCTCAGCATCCTAATGAGGTCCATAGGGAACAAAAACACAGTTCTTCTTGGCCTTGGCTTTCAGATGTTTCAGCTGGCCTGGTATGGTTTTGGTTCTCAGCCTTGGTAAGTGCACTGCTCTCGGAACCGGCATTATGATGAGTAGATTTAAAATACTTATCTGAACTTCTAGAGGAATTATTAACACTTCTAAGCCCTTCTGCCTTTGGCATTTCTGTTTAACTTGCTAGCTCATTTTGTTTCAGCTCTCTTTGGATGTTTCATACTGATGAGATTAGTCAGCTCTTTCATAGAGTTGGAAGGAGCCTTCAAGGCCACCTAAACCAACCCTTGCTTGAAGCAGGAAAATCTGTTCTAGAGCTTCTCCATAAGGAGCCTGTCAAACTTCAGCTTGACTACTTCCTGCAAGAGGATAATCCACCACTTCCCTTGGTTCCATTGTCAAACCATACTCGCTGTTAAATTTTTCATGATACAGGTTGAGTATCCCTTATCCGAACTGCTTGGGACTGGAAGGTGCCTGGATTTCAGATTTGTCTGGATTTCAGAATACTGGTAATTGCATAAATATAATGAGATCTTGGGGATGGGACCGAAGTCTAAACGCAATATTCATTTATGTCTCATAAATTTCTGAAGGCTTGCTATGCTCACTGAGTCCACATCAAATTTAAAACAGCTATGTGCTGCCCGCTCCCGGGAGTCACAGCTCAGCCAGTTGCCTCGCTCGCCAGACGTGCGAAAAATCCTTGCAAGCTTGCTGTGCTGAGCCCGTGCAAAATTTAAAAAGCCAGCTGAATCGCGCTCCATAATACATAGCGCTAAAAAAAAAAGCAGCCGAAAAAATCACTGCTGGCTTTCTTGCTGAGCGCTGAAAGCTGCCTACAACTGCCTACTGTCTGGATTTTGGAATAGTCTGGATTTCAGATGTCCGAATAAGGGTTAATCTGCCTGTATTATTTATTATGTTCTTTAGCTTTAGAGAACTCAGGGCTGCTGTTCTGAAATTCTTTTTAATATTATGCTTCCTAGCAGGTATGGTTTTAAAACATTCTTTATACTCTCATTCAATGTTCATGGTATTATTGTTTTAGTTCAAAGTGTGTTTGTGCTATGGTGGCTTGTGTGCTGACACTTTCAGCTCTTGTTAGGCTAGCAAGAGTTTTATTGCCAGGCTACAGGTTGTCTTGGGTTTGCACGTACCTGTGGTGTATGTTCTCTCCTCCCTCCCAAAGTTTAGCAGCACTTACTGTGTGAAACAGGGCCATCCTTTACTAAATTTCCTCGCTTCAACCATGACCTGAACAGCTGCTGATGGAGCAAATCAAGTTTTTAGGTGGTGGTCCTCTTGCATGTAATTACTGATAACCACTACAACTAGCAGGGTGGAGAACATCATAGGATGTCGACCTCCATGTGATGAACCCCTTTTTTGTTCCCATAAAGGGATGCTGTAGGTCAGAGGTTCCCAAACTCCTGGGAAGAGCGTCCGCTGCCCTCAGTGGCAGCGGGGCCTTCCCAGGAGTAGCAACGATGCGTCCAAGATCGTGCCGTCACTGCTGCGGACTAAAAGTGGTCGTTTTACCTTCCCTGGTGGCTTTGCAGATCCACCGGGGTGTGTGGAGAGCCTGCAGACCCTTCTACAGGCCTTCCCAAGCATCATAGCAGCCCTCCAATGCGATTGTGACCCACTTCCGATTTTACGACAAAACCGGAAGTGAGTTGCGATCATGTTGGAGGGCCACTTTGATGCTTGGGGAGGCCTGCAGAGGGGTCCACAGGCTCCCCACACACCCCAGCAGACCTCCAAAGCCACCAGGGAAGGTAAAACGGCCACTTTTAGTCTGCGGCAGCATGATCCTGGACGTGCTGTCGATGTCACTGCGGGTCGCCACACACCTTAAAGGTGTAGCGACCCTTTGTTCCCAGCTGGGGTGTCAAGAAGCCCCGGTTTGGGAACCTCTGCCCTAGGTGGTTTAACATGAGAGGCTTCGCTCAGTTGAGCTGTATCATCCACCATTGAGGACAGCTGTGTGGTTCAGCTTTGTCAGCTATTTTGTGTATTGCTCATCTTCCTTGTTTGGATGCAGAGAAACAAAAGTCCTTAGCCAGTACACCTGCTGAGATTGGCGTATGCCAGTCCATTGAGTCTTCCAGCCCACCTCACCAGCTCAGAGGACAGATGTACAGGCTCAGGTAGTCTGGACTGATTCAGTCAGAAAGGCAGATGAATACCTTTGGTTACTTAAGCTGCTCTTGGCTGTTGTTGGTTCTGATACCCACAAGGTCAGTCTGTGTATTGAGAGATCCAACCCGCCTAAAGTAACAAGAAAATTGCAACAGAATTGCTTACCGAGGCAGGGCTGTGCGTAGCTCATTGCTTCAGGATTTTGTTTTTCAGTTTACCTCAAACGCTGAGACCTTCTTTTGTTTGTTTGCTCTTACAGCAGCTAGCTTTTGGGCTGAGGGGACCGTCAGCTTTTGGGCTTACCTTAGATGGGAGGTGGGCTGATTAAGGGACCTCAGCTTCCCCTGAATTTGGGATGCATTTTTTCCCTCCTGGTGACAGCATTCCACCAAGATTTTTCCATAAAGGTTACCCTACCCAGTTGGCTATGAGACTGCACTGGACTACCGTACCCCCTGACAACTGTTAATGTGTAGCCTGGCTCTAAGTCTAATGCTGCCAATAAGTTCTGGCAACAGCTGGAGAGTTGGCTTTGTCTCTGAGGAACTCCTTCTCTTCGGGTTATGTTAATGGCATTGCTTTGTGCCTTGTTATCAGGATGATGTGGGCAGCAGGAGCTGTAGCAGCAATGTCAAGTATAACGTTCCCAGCCATCAGTGCGTTGGTGTCCCGAAATGCAGATTCAGACCAACAAGGTGAATGCAATCAATAACTTTGCTTTTTTGAGGAAACTTCCTCTGTAGAACTATTTTTTTTCCAAGACCAGTGTGTGTGCATTTACTACTTGCTTAAGAGAACAAAATAAAGGGGTTGTATGATGCTGTCTTTCATTTGTGGAGGAAGGCAAGAGAATAGCAAATATGGGTCCCTTCGGGGAGAAAGGCGGGGTAAAAACATTGTAATTTTTTTTTAAAATGTAAGTAGATTTGTTGGGGGCCATGTAGATCACCCTGAGCTCCTTGGGGGTAGGGCGGTATAAAAATGTGAAAAATAAATGAGTCCAGTTATCTCCCCATGTGATGACAGATTTCTTAACTGAAAAAGCACTGCATACCCATTTATTTTTCTTGGAAGGTTGACTGGCATAACTAGATTCCCCCCCCCCCCCAAAAAAAGTGTGTGCTTTGCTTTGTGAGGTGGAAGAACAATGGTTCAAATACCTGTTTCTAAAAATGATTAGTATTGAAAGGTGGCTGGGGGAGATGACTATGAGGTGACATAGTTTGCTTTTGACAATTAGCTAAAATCTGCTCCAGCAGGTTGAATCTCAAAGGTCAACACAGTTTGAACATCAGAATTTCCCAGGTTGAAGAGACTCCAGTCGCACCTAAAGGACGGGTGTGTGTGTGTGTGTGTGTGTGTGTGTGTGTGTGTGTGTGTGACACTGACACACACACTCACTCACTCACTCACTCACTCACTCTCTGTCTGAACAGGTTATATGGATGTTGTGTGTCTTCCCTCTTCTGTAACAGGACTATAGTTTTTGTTGAACACAGAATGAGAATTAAATGTTTACATTCTTTTTCTGTCAATACCCTTTCCAAAAAAATAGTTTGAGCAGATAACTAAATTACAGCAAAGGAAAAACCCTAAGGGTTGATCTTTTTGTAATTAAGTATCCTTTGAAGATTTTTTAAGGATTAGAAAATGGAAGCTACGCCACCTAGTGGTGACTGAATAGCTGATAAAAATGATTCGGAAGTATTCTTCATATTAGAACTGGCTATTCCTCCGTTGAAACAAGATGATTTTGTTAGGTGTTTAGGCTTTACCTTAAAGTAATTATGGAGTGGGCAGACTGCAATATTGATCTGTAATAATCACCTGATACTTCATGGAAGAGAATCTGCAGCAGGATTTTGTTTCATATAGGATCTAAGAAATAAAAGTAAATTCAGAGTAAAACCATAACCTTGTCATTTTAAATGGAGCACTGGTGAACTAATTCACAAGAACATAAGAGCAGCCTTGCTGGATTAGGCCAAGGGCCCATCTAGTCTATCTTACTGTATCTCACAGTGGCCCACCAGATAGCTCTGGAAGCACACAAGAAGATACCTGAATCCTGTTGCCACTCCCATGCATCTGGTATTCCGAGTTAGGCTACCTCTGAAACCCAAAGGTTGTATACAGTCGTCATGTAATCTATGATAGACTTTTTCTCCATAAATCTGTCCAGTCCCCTTTTAAAGGCATCTAGGCCAGATGTCATTACAAAGTCCTATAGCAAGAAGTTCCACAGATTGATTATGCGCTGGGTAAAGAAGTATTTCCTTTTCTGTTATAACAATCCCACCAGTTGGTTTTAGTGAATGGACCCCCTCATTCTGGTATAGTGCAAGAGGGAAAAGAACTTCCCTTTGCTCATCCCATGCCTAATTTTATATGCATAATTTCATTCAGTCACTTTTAAACTCCTAAACAAGAAATCATATGTGTTGAGAGTGTATATTTTATGTTCTGTACTAACTGCTTCTGTGCAGCATTATTTTGTAATCCAGCTAATCCTCCTTTAAAGGTATTCATTAGTGCTTGATCAGTTTTAAATAAGGTCAGCCTGGAATTGCATGATGAAAGTAATTTCACTGCAGGCTTTTCTGTTCTTGCATCATAATTAAAAAAGGAATCAAGCTAGCAGAGAGGATTTATTCTCCTTCACTGTTAACTTGTTTTATTTTTCATACAGGTGTTGTCCAGGGGATAATAACTGGAATCAGAGGCCTCTGCAACGGTCTTGGTCCAGCTCTCTATGGCTTTATATTCTTTCTGTTCCATGTGGAGCTCAATGAGTTGGAACCTGTCCAGGATTCTGATAAAACCCCCATGCAGGATCCAAGTGATGAGGTAAACAAATGACTGTAAAATATTTTTTTAAAAAAAAAATAGGTATGACTATTACGTTGAATGCTTTGATCAGGAGCTAAGGCCCGTGAAGGTGATACGTGGCAGAGAAAGGTTGTTAACCTCTGGGCTAACTAGTGTTAAATTTCAGGGTAAGATTTCATGTTACATGTGCCACTTTGCCACCTATATTTTGGGGACTGTGTAATCCGTATGACTTGGTGTCTACTAGATTCTGGTAGCATTAAACTAGATGAGACTTGTTTCCAGCCCACATAACTACTTTAAAAACAGAAACATGGAGTGAGTCACAAACCAGTAAGTTACTGGACAGGTCTTCCAGTTAGTGTTGGTGGCAATACATCTTGAGTTTATGGCAAGGAATAGTGCTGCTAAATCTCTTAAGAACCCACATCTTGCAACTTCCTGATTTTGCACAGTTAAAATGCTTTCTGGCAATCTGTGTGCTTAATATATTTGAAGAGCAGTCCTAAGCAAGCTTACTTGGAAATAAGTCCCACTATGTTCAGTGGGGCTTACTCCCAGGAAAGTGCACGTGGAATTGCAGCTTTAACTCTCTTGTAAATGTGTTTAGGATTGCAGCCTTAGTATAGTCCAGGGGTGGCCAAACGGTGGCTCCTGTGCTGCATACGGTTCTTTGTCATATAATGTGTGGCCCCCATAAATACGTTGGCTGAGCTCCTTTTTGCATCACAATTAATACAAAAGCTAAATAAGAATTTTTCAAGCTTTATAATTATTTGCTGGGTATAAACTGAGAGTCCACTGGATTAAAACATAAGTTTAATGTTCATGGTGAGTAAATATATTTAAGAATTTAAATGCTTCCTAAATATTGCGGCTCTCAAACACATGAAGTTTATTGTATAGCTCTTACATTAGCAGCGCAATCCTATTCCAAACTAGGACGGCGGAACGAGTGTTCTGCCGCCCTAAGCCGTTGCAAAAGTGCCATAAAGCACTTTCGTGACAACTCACAAGCAGGGAACGCCGGTGCAAGGCCTGCCTGCCCTGCTTTGCCGCCCAGACCATCTCCCGCCTGCCACCAGACCCAGGAAAGGATCCAGCAAAGGGGGGGCGGTTCGGGAGCAAACGGCAGGGGCCAATAGGCCCAGTTGATTGGGGAAGGGGTGGGGATCAGCCTCGGCTGAATCCTGACCCCCGCCGATCGGCTGAGCTATTACACGGCCTCCTGACTTCCGCCAGCATAATAGCTGGCGGAATTCCAAGGAGGCCGATTGGCCCCAGCCACAGTTACACTCGGGGAAGGGGACGCTCTTTCCACCGCGAGGAGCCTGCTGCAAGCTGCCCATGGCGGAGCTCAGGATCCGGCGAGCGCCCTTGGCCGCCCAGCAGATCTTTACAACAGGATTGGGCTGTAAGCAGGTTTGGCCACCCCAACTTTTAAGAACAAACTGAAAGCCAGTGCCACCTCTGACTGTTCCACTGCATCTGCATCTTGTTCAAATATTTATTGGTGGTTGATAACTTTCATGGTTCATGTGTAAAGTGACATGATGGGAATTCTGAAGGTTACAGTGATTATACTTGACTTTATTTACGGTTCTTTGCTTTTTAATCATGCATAGGGACTTTCAAATAATTCCCCATGTGCAAGGAATGTCTTTCGCAGGACCCTAAAATTATCTCTTCTGAGATGACATTCAAACCCATGAAAAAAGGGATTCTTGAGACGGTGTGTGTTCTTTAAGAGCTCTGAGATTCGAATATTGAAACTGGATGCTTTCTTTGCTCCTTGTGTTTGTCGTGCATGGGTGATGCATTGTCCCTTGTCACCACTGTACATTTATTTTTATGTGGTCTCTTCCTTACCAATGTAGTTGAGGTGCTTTATAATACGGTTGTCAGAATTTCTACACAGTTACGGCCAAGTCAGCACTTCTGTTTTAGTCTTTTTTTTTCTTTTTTTTTTACAATTTACAGTTTGTGGCAAACATTCTCTGCTGAAGCCTGCCATAAAAACTCTCTTGGGAAAAACATATTTTACACATATCTGCAGTTTCATACTCTCTTCATTAATACTGACATGGGTGTAATCTTTGTAGGCATTTGGACTGTGGCTCACTTAAGCGGGTCTGCTTTCCCTAGTATACCAATGTCCTTCGGATTGTTGGCATAGCCTGTAATTTATATTTCCCACTAAAATTGTTTCTGTTGACATCTGTTTTAAAATGTTAATAACCCTCTTCTGAGGCTGTCTGTTGTGGCTACAGAGCAGAGGGAATGAGATTGCCATCACTGGCCAGCCTTCTCTTGTACACCTTTAAGCAGTGCTTGAGTAGCACCCATGGTTTCCCTTCCTCTGGAGCAACCATTCTTCACCTTGGAGTAAGGAAAACAGTAGATGTTACCCTCTGTGAGCCCATGGGAAATCTTTAACTGCTCCCTTTCAAGCCGTTGCCTATACTGTACCGTGCATGCTTGTTCTCAACCCATTCAAACTTCTGAGGGATCCACAATCTCATGGAAACACTGGAGTTTGTTCTAGCCAACCATACAGCATGTTCATCCTGTCAAAGCTTGGCCACACAGCTAGAGTTCATCCTGGCAATTGGACAGGACTGAGTTGTTTCATCATGCTGAAGCTTGCAGACATGCTACAATGTGGTCCTATTGACTAGGCTGGTACTGTCCTTTGCGCAGTGGTTCCTCACTGCACACCTGAGGAAGGCGATCTTGCCTTCTGTTGTCTCCTTCAGCATGATGTCTTTGAAATCCCCATGTAGCCTGTCTAGCACAAGGTGAGAGGCAAGTAGAATCTGTTTTCACACTAGCTAGGGAGGCATTCAGAACTCCTGGAACTTACTGCTGTTTCCAAGTTCTCATTTTCTATGACAGTGGAAATAATGCTCAGCTCCTCCAGGTTGGGGTTCAGTCAGGGAAGAATTAACGTCAGTGGAGACCACAGTCAGGGAAGAATTAATGTCAGTGGGGAGACCACAAGTCGGACTGGCTACCAAGTCCAGCCGACAAACCCCTGGGTGTGAATTTAATTGACAATTGAGTTGCATGACTGATAGTTCTACTGGTAATGGATATTTTTTTAACTGCTGAAGACGCTTATGGAGTCATATTTTATTTTCATAAAGTTCATACAAGGTAGCTTATTTCTTTCTTTCTTCCTTTCTATCTGCAGAGTTCGGTTATACCTGGTCCACCTTTCCTGTTTGGAGCATGTGCAGTCCTCCTAGCTTTTCTGGTTGCCTTATTCATCCCTGAGCACAGTAAAGTCAGCAGTACCAGGAAGCACAGCAACAGCATCAGCAGCATCCAGAGCAACAACCCAGATCGAGGCAGTGATGAGGACATTGAACCATTGCTGCAAGACAGCAGTGTATGAGAGCTAGATTTTTTTCTAATGTTGATAGAGATTGTAAGCAGGCAAAATTCATGCACTGAGCTCTGAAACCAGAGCAGGACTGAACTGGAGTGAGCTTTTGATCAGTCAAAAGCTTTGCACATTTCATCCACCTAAGGTATACTACGTAGGTGGCCACAGGTGTCCAACTGGGGCTGATTTTCAACCACGTACTACTATGTGTTTTGTATAACAGTCAAAGGTAACATTTTTTTCTGTTATCTGATGTGCAAATGTCATCAAGCCCTGAACTGAAACAAAATATAGAATATAGTATCTTGGAAAAATGTAATCGTCAAACTGGATTGATTATGGAGTACGCAAATTCACTGTGAGTGGACCACAGCCCCTGCCAAAGTAGCGAATGGTTAAGTGTTTTCATTATGCCTTGTCTTTGGATGCATACTCCCTTGTAGTTCTCTTGGGTTTGCGGAAAATAATCTATATGACTAGGTATCTCAATTTTACTGACAAAGGTCATAACAAAATCCTTGAATCAATATGTCCCTATTTTTTTCTCTTACTATTATGCTATTTGAATATTGCATTGCTATTTAGAGATGAACTGTTGCAGGAGAACTTCAGCTGTTGAATAGAGGTTATTTGCGAGTCTTAAACCTTCATTCCTATGGACTTTAACTTAGAGGTGTGTATATATAAGGGCTCCAGTCGGAACCTTGAAAGGGCATAGATACATTTCTGTTAATGGAAGCCGCCAATGATGCTCACTGAACTGTCTAGCACCGTCAGTGTGGCCAGTTCTAACACAGTCTAATTAACTGGATGCTGAGGCAATTTACATTGACTTGTGTGTATTTATTGCATCATTTGTCACTTTTTATCTACCCTAAGAGATGCTTATCTCCCCCTCACCGATTAATTTCACTTCTGCCTTAACTGCTACTTAGTGTACATTTATCAACTATATTTAGCCTTCATATCAATCTCCAGAAGAATCTCATGAAATTATGATTATGAAGCTTCTTTCCAAAAGAGGCTTTAAAGGTGGTTTAATTTCTACAGAATATCATGCTATAATTTTTAGAGGCATTTTATGAAATTGCACAGGTTTCTATGTATTTTTGCGGCAGTGGAAGTGGACCATTATACAAAACTCCAACCAAGTACTCTTATGAATGTTTTATATGTATTAAATATATGTAGATATTTGTAAGAAGTTCTACTTTTCCAGATGAGGTACTGTGTAAATCTTGTATTTATAAATGTAATGAGGGTGTTGACAGATATACAGCTTTTATAAAGGATTGTGTATTGACAGAACAAATTTAAATATATATATATATATTTTGAAACTTGTTCCGCCTTAAGCAAAGATAACAAAACCTTTTGTACTATGCAGTTTGGTTTTTAAGTTAATAAGCTTCCTAATGCATAATAAATTTGCAACCTATATTATACCAATTTCATGTGTGATTCTATTCTATGTATCTTTCTCTAATAGTGAACTTGTTTTTGAATGTCTTGTGGTCCATATCTTCTTGTTTAGTTGCTTATTGTATGCCAGTCCAAAACTGATCTCCTTTGTCTTCCCTCTACCTCCACTGCCAAACTCGTACTATGCTAAATGAAGGAGTTGGCATGCGTGTAAAGTTGAGCCAGTTGTGTTTTGGTTTGCTGGTAGCAACTGATATTTCCTACAAGAAAAAACAACACACTTTTCTACAAAGTGTTTTCTTTCAGTATTGCTAGTACCAAGACTTCTCAAAGCTGTCAGAGAGTTTGCCCAAGATGCAAATATAAAACTGTCTACGCTACTCCAACCATAAGTATGACAAAACTACTCAAACCATAGTGTCCGAGTGCTCACTTTTGTTTCCTGTCCTTGTTGCAAGTGAAAGGGGGAAAAGAGTATGGCTGTGAAAAGTATGGCTGCTTGTTATTTACCATGAAGATGCTAGGGATACATCCTAGCGAAACGTTGGGACAGTTGTTAATCTGTGAACCAAATAAATGACCAGAAAACCTGGTAAATATTTTTAAATCTAAGATATGCACTAGTCGCGAAAACCTAAGAAACTACACTATGCTTAGTATTTTGCCACTGATTTAAAACGTAACTGCTTAGCGATAGTGATGGTTTTCTATTGTATCAAAGTACAGTGATGCAATTTCTTTTATTTACCAAAGCAGCTGCTGTATTCTGTGTATGTATATGTAATATTCTTGTAATATGTTAAATTACAAGTGCCGCAGTCCAACAAAATGCTAGGGGGGCTATAAAGTCAGTCAAATGTACAATGGTGATGGTTTGGTAGTGCTTTTTTGGCTTTGGGGGCAACTTTTACTGCTTGTGGCTTACTGTCCGGAATCAGTATGATTGAGATGCAAGGACTGCAGCAGGTGGTGATCCTTTTAGAACCAGCTCTTGTATCGGTTAGTTTAGAACCTTCCGAACAGCTTGCTTCTAGTGGTTAAAATGTCAGGAAATTCAGACTTCTGCTGCCTGCATATGTTGAAATGTTCACTGCATTTCAACATACGCATGGTCTCAGGAGTGTGTTGAGTTGTTAGTATCTCTGTGAAGGATTGTAACATTCCTATTACTACAGAGAAGTGGTCAAGGGAGAAAATCCTAGAGGAACCACTACATCCATCTACACTCCCTAACATGATGTTAAGCTGACTTTGCCTGAGGCACTGACCTTCAAGTATTAAATTTAAAACATTAATGGGGATTATTAACATCTGAGGATTCCTTATTTCTTTGAAGAAACACACACAACTGATCTTTGTCTACATAACGCCTTATGTTTCAATATTTCTTGTCAATATCAAAAAGCCACATTAAAAAGAACCTTGATTTTTTCAAAAGTTAACCTTAGTAATGAAACTTGCTTGAATTAAATCATACCTTTGAACTAATAAGGCACCGGTTGCAATCCATTCTGTGTTGTCAAGTTAAACATTTATTAACTTTGATTCTCCCTCTTTATACCTGCCCTCATCTCTCTTCCTGTTTGTATTTCATAAAGATTAATTTTGTGCTGCAGTGTCTTGGTTAATGCTAAGAATATATTTTCTTTGTTAAATTATGACAAATGGGTATTCAAATATAACTAAATGCCATACTGTGGTCTCAGTTGCGTTTTTTGTAGCTATTTGCAAAGCTACTTGCAGTGAAAAGCCCTTAGTTATTTATTGTGTAATTGGTTGGCCTGGAATCAGATTTTGTGTATGTAGAAAGAATCCCCAGCTTTGTGGGAGAAATGTAAAATCAGACAGTATCCCACCAACTTCACTGGAACCTATGGTGAAAATATGTATCTCAAATCATAGGAAATCTTCCAGTTGTGACCTAACAGCTTACAGATCTTACCTCATCAATGGAAAACTTGAGCATGACTGTGTCTGTACAAGCATGCTTTAATTATGTAAAGTGTTGTGGCCTGCTCCAGACAAGATAATTGCTGGCAATTGAGCATAAATGGCAGGGTTAACTAGCTCATTTTAAGTAGTCATGGCTGAAGTTAGGATCTTATGGCTTCTGGATGCTGTTGCTCTATAATGCACTGGGAATTAGGAAGTATCCATGAAATCAGTAGTTTATTCCCTTTAGCATTGATATAAATTGAGCTTTGGGTATAGATCTAGGAATTCAGCTTGCTTTCAGATGGATGAGCAGTCCGGCTCTGCAGCAATTTGTACAGCATATACACACAAAATCATGCTTGTGAAATTGTGAAGCGTCAAATTAGGGACAACATGATACTTCTGAAGATAAAGGCAAGGGCATGTATTAAAATGTTGAGATTGCCATGGTGTACAAACCACTCAAATGATAAATTGCAATAGCTGAAGATGAAACACCTTGCATTTAGCATTTCTTTCACCTTGCATTAAAAAGAATATTGCCCAACCACATATAAACACTTAGCAACGCTAAAGGATTTTCTTTGGGAAACTACCTCCCCCAGTGTACTATTGGACACATGGCGAGAAATGGATTTGTATATCACAAATGCTAATTCATTTCCTCTGTCGTGCTAATTCAAAGCCTCTGTCATCTTGTGGCCTTTAATGTAGGGTGGTACTTCCAGACCTGGTTTTGTAGACAAGGGAATTTTTTTTATTAGGTGAGGTATTGCCTATCGGTGCACCAGTATGAGGAGAAAAACGGAACTTGACAAAATTCTATTTTTAATGTATTATTTTTAAAGGTTAAGGTGCCCTTTTGTAGTCTAGACCAGGTAATGTGAACTGGGGCCCCACAATAGCAGGAAGGGAAAGTGGAGAAACTGGAGGAAAGGAAAAGAAATGAGCCTGGAAGTATCAAAGATCCAGCTTCAGTGTGACACTGTGGTGGAGTCTGTTCTCTGTAGCATGAAACGGCTGCGGACAAGGAGTGAGCCCCTCCACAACCCGTAAAACACGTCCTTTGCGGTAGGGGAAATGTGCCTCTGCTGCTGCCCGATCATTCCGAACTAATGTCCTAACAAGACTCGGAAAAAGTTGGAAGTGGAGATCTTGATCTGAGATCTTGACAGATCAGTTTGGGGAAATTGTGTGCCGGAGACCCTGGGGCTGATCTGGTGAAAGACAGAACAAGGTGTCCTTGCTTCTCATGCAGTCAATGCTTGCACCAAAGAAGAAAAAGATAGAGGACTTTGAGTCCAACCCTCTGCCAATGCAGGCAGTCCACAACCACAACATTCCTAATACATGGCTATCCAGCCTCTGAGTCTGCTTGAAAATGTTCAATGATGGAGAGTCGTCTGTCTTCTCTGAGACCGACTGTTCCACTGCTGAACAGTTCTTATTGCCAAGCGGTTAACCAGCCTTAGCTGGTGTCAAGGAGGGAAGCAAAGCAAAGCAAAGCAAAACAAAACAAAACAGAGTTGGCCTTCCCACAGGAAATGTTCCTGAGCAGTGCTTCAGCAAGTGTTGGAGTGATGATTTGCAAAAGAAGGCAGCTTAGTGGGTGCTTGAACAGTGGTTTGTGGTAATACTTGGGGGGGGGAAGGGTGCAGGAAGAAAGGTGGGAAAGGAAGAGAGCAGTCCAATACTTGTCCTGGGTGCTCGCCAGCAAAGTGGTTCTTGGATAGTGGCTGGAATGGGGCTGCTAAATACAGCATTAGTGGGTAGCTGAGCAATTCACAAGCACAAATGATGGCAAGCAGGCAAACGACAAGGTTTGTGTGTCAGACACAGACACACAGAGAGCTTTTTATAACCAAAGTTCCCCTTGGGGAAGCATAGAGGCTACTGTGGGGTGAACTCAACAAGGACCTTTCTTTTCTGCCTGGATGGCCCTTGATGGTGGACACAGTTGTTAGGGTACATAAAAGGAGGTGACTTCAACTTTGGCTTCCCTCACCAACTTCATTGTAGCCTCAATCGAGAGTTGCGCAGTCGTCGTGGCACAGGCCATGTCAGCAATCAGAGTGCAGAACAATAGAGGCACCCATCAAGAAAGAAAAGAATGGTCCTTGATGAACTTGCTCTACAGTAGCCTCTTTCCCTCTGGGAGCTTTGGTGGGTCTATAAAGGTGGGTCACAGACTCCTTGTGTCCTCCGTCTTTCGCTCATGGATCGTTCAGCCACCCACCACTGCTTGCATTAAGCACCTCAATTCCCAAGAATTACTGTGCCTGCCCTTACCCAGGACAGATATCGGACTGCTCGGTTTTTCCAACCTCTCTCCCTTCTTCCCCGCACCCTTCCCCTGAGTGCATCTGAAGCTTCAGCTCCTGCTGAGCCACCTCTCAAGCAACCCTTATCCAGGAAACCCAGGAAAGCCATTTTGGCTTCCTTCCTGGAACTAGCCAAGCCCTCCTGGGTTTGCTTTTCAAACGCTTTTCTGCTTTTCCTCCCACCTATAAACCTAGACATTCCTGTGTCTTGGTGCAATTACACGCCCCCTTCTCCTCATAAGGATGTCCTCTTTTTTCTTCTTACCTAGAAACCATTGCCATGGAGGGTCTAGTTGTACGAGTGATTGTTGTGAATATTGTACTGTCTAATATTGTTGATTTCCCCTTCCCTACAATGAACATATTCTTATCCCCACAATGAATGCTATCTATTGTGGCACATTTAATCTTGCCTCCCTCCTTATTTCATGCTGTTCCATTGAGCTGTGCCACATGCAGTTGGTTTCTGCACACACAATAGCTTTTCCCCCATGTTGCATGTTACATGTGTCTTAGACAATGCTTGATGATAATTGTACAGCAAGTTGTATTGTGACATCATTACAAAATGGGGATGGGAAGCCCAAAAGGTTTTTTGATAGGGTTTCAGTTGATGCTTTAAAATCTGGCTTCACCCCAGTAGGTTTGTATCTTGGAAGGGTACATGACATGTGAAGACATAATCTAGACTTTTTTAAAAGAAAGTTTTTATGGCCCGTGTGGCACATACCCAGTTTTCCAAAAAAGCTGTGGCTTGTTTCCAACCCTTAGATCATTGTTTGGGATAAGCATATTAGGGCGCAATCCAAACCTACTTAAGCCACCGTTGTAACCAGCGGCCCAGCGAAAATGGGAGGCCCCACAACGGAAAGGGGATTCAAATCCCCTCCAAAAGGGGAATTCAAAGGGGATTTGAATCCCCTTTCCGTTCTGGGGCCTCCCATTTTCGCTGGGCCGCTGGTTACAATGGTGGCCTAAGTACCGGTAGGTTTGAATTGCGCCCTTAGTCTTTCAAATGGATGTTTCTGTTTCTCATGTAGATCTAAAGAACTACAGTAAGCAGAGTTACCAAAAAGGGAAAACAAACACCTAGGAAAGGATTTAATAGTTGGGGAGCCATGAAGGTCAACAATTGACCTGCAGTACAACTAAATGCAAGGAGCATATATGACATGAGCCCATGCAGAGAATTGCTCTCCATCTGTACATATTTCAGCTACCTCATTATTCATATGTATACCTGTTTGTTCTTTCCCTTGTTTGGGTTCTTGTAAACGGTGGGGCTTTTAAAAGTTGAGCAGAGGTGCTCAGAGGAGGCAGCTTTTGTGTTGCCCCTGTATGTTAAGCTGCATCTGGTGAAAAATCTGCCTTTCCCACAAGTACTGATGCCCAGTTCTCATTCTGTATCTCATCATTCTGTCTGTGCTGTTAACAACTGCATGATAGCCAGGAATCCAGCTGGCAATTTTATCTGTATGTTGCAAAGTTCCACCTCCTGCATTTTGGGTTGCTAGGGGATGAACCTGGGACATTTTGCATGCGTGCTCTGTCTCTGAGCTATATAGCCTCTCCAAATGTTTATGCTGCATTTGCTGAGGTCATTAAAATGATGGCATGCAATCTTTTTTTTCAGTAGTGGTAATAAAATTCTAGATTAAATTATGCTGAATCTTGAATTTATAGTTTGAGAATGGGATTAATATTGATGAAATAATTAATGGTAATCAAAAGGTCGTACATTTTCCTGCACTGTGCAAATTAGGTGACATTTATGACTTTGAAATATGCAAGGGTGAAGTGTAAAATGCAAATGAAAAACTAAACTAAAAATGTGTTTTGTGTATCTAAATATTAACATACATATGCATCTGATGCTGACACTGCTTTACATGACAGCTGATGATTCCTGGGCTGAAGAATGTTCCTTCTAATCGCTGCAGATGTCATCACCTTAAGTGACTGAGTCGCAGTGTAAGGAAAGCTTCTGAAATGACTGGCTTTGAGAGACCCTGTGTTTTAGTCAACTAGCCACAGGCTGGCAGTGTTGTATAGCTTTTAGTACAGGTGCAGTATGAAGGGTGTTTTGTGTTTTTGTTTTGCTTATGTGGTGTTTTACTTTAAAGGTGGACAAAGAGATTGGATTTCTGTACAGATGGCCATTCCCTGAATTCCCAGCTACTTTAATGAAAAAGGGAATCCTGCTTTAAAAACTCCTTTGCTTTACAGTTGTCTGTTGTTCTTCACCATATATTTCAATGGACGTGAATACTCATCATCATCCACTCAAATGCTGCTGTTCAACTGACCCAAGTGGAGTCCATACCCAGGGCCACCAGGGGTGGTAACAGCACATATGATATTTTCTCAGTTGGGTGGACATATTCATTAACAGAGCCTTTTCCAGTTTCTATGTCTGTTCCTTTGTCCGTGACCAGCTCGTTTTGCTTATCCAAATATGGAATTGTCCTTCTGTGTCTTACCTTTGCTGGGATGGCCCAAGATCTTCCAAGACCTGAGGTGGGATGCTAAACGCCACCAACCTCCACCCCCTTACCCAGTGGTGTGCCAGCATGTGCAACGTTCTGCTGCTCCTCCTGCCCCTGCATTTCAAAAGTAAGAGAGGAATGGAGCAGAAGAGAAAATGGAGGAGGAGAGGAGGGCGGTGGCTTAGAGCAGGGTTTCTCCTAGTACCACCAGTCGTACTTCGGCCGACTGCTAGTGGTACTCGGACCGCCAGACCACCAGAACCCCGCTCCAACGCGGCATTTTTGGTGGCGCATTTTTGCTCCTGAGAAGCTCCTGCCTTTGACCTATCCTCTTGGGAATGCTGAGAAGGGCCCTGAGCCTTTGTCCTACCTGCATTTTCTGGCCTCTGAAAACCCAGAAGTAACTGGCGATGATGTCATTCCCAGTCACATCCGGTGGTACACAGCAGGAGAGTGGCACCAGAGGTGGTATTCGGCCAGGAAGGGGTTGAGAATCCCTGGCTAAGAGCTTCCTCTTCTGCTCAGTTCCCTGTATCCTCTTCCAGTCCGTTCTCTCTTTTCAAATCCAGCAAGTGGAGGAGGAGGAGGAGCAGCACCAGCAGCATTGGATGGTGACCGTGGCCCCATATATCTGCTACCTGAGGCAACTGGCTCAGTCTGCCTCATTGACAGGCTGGGCATGATTGCCATACCAAGCCATGCCGTAAAAGAAATTTCACCATAGCTCAGGTTTTGCAGCAGAAATAAAGAAATAATGTAAAACTGGCTAAGGATCACAAACATTGTTACATTTCTCACTCCTGATGATTCCTGTGACCTGCCCTGGCTTCCTCACATCTGCTTTTTCTGTTTCTGCTTTTCTGCTTGCCCTATCTATGAAAGCCATTGGCTAATTAGTTATGATGTTATGATGCTCTGTGGTACTCTTAAGTATTTACAACCTACTTTTCAACTTCAAAGCAAGTTCCCAAAGTGAGTGTAATGATAAGATAAAAAGGATTTAAGCAATTTTTTTTAACATTCAAAATCGTAAACACAGCAGGAATTAAATAGCAGGAAAAAATATAAATGACAGAACCAGAATAAAATCAATCCTTGAAAAAAAACAGCAGGATAAAATCATTCCAAATAAAATGAAGGCACAAGAAGCTCAACTGAAAAGACTGGGTAAAAAAAGACTTTATCTGACACCCGAAACATAAGTGGATACATCAAAGGAATCTCCTTGGAAAGACTGTTCCATATATATGGTGCCCCCACTGAGAAGGTCTTTTTGTTATCACCACTCTGGCCTGTCAAGGGGCACATGGAGAAGAGCCTCCAACACTGATCTCAGTGCTTGGGCAGATTCACATGGCAGAAAGTGATGCTTCAGGTTACCATGGTCTTCAGGTTACCATGGTAAAACGGTCCAGACCTTAATGCCTAAAGCCAGTACTGTGAATGGTACCTTGAAACATAAGCAGCCAGTTGAGCTGCTTCAGTACTGGTCAGATGTGTTCCCAGCAGACTGTGCGTATCATTTCAGAAATTGAATGTGCATTTTACTAGGGTTTCGATCACCATGACCAGGCTGCCTCTGACCAGGAGGGGCTGCAGCTGACAAACCAGCTTTAGCTGAAGGAAAGATGTCTCAGGCCACATGGCTGCTATTTGTGCATCGGTCTTTAAGGCTGAATTTGGTGAGGTCTAGGTCCTGAATACCCATCAATGATAAGGTCTCCTCCTATATGAACCTTGTTACCAAAATTGCCTTTATCATTAGGGGAATAGCTTAAATATGACAATTTGGTGTATACAGGGATCTTTAGACCAGCTATACCAGAGTTGGGCTTCACAGAATTCCGTTTTACTGTAAATAATATTGAGGACACACGTGGTTACTTTCCAATATTTACTAGATAGTTAGTCAGACTCATACAAAAATACAATAATTCCATCACCCACAGCATACAGACCTAGGAACTTAGGTAGAAGTTACAGAGGTTTAGCAGGTTTCTTGATTTGTGCATGGATAATATTTACCTATCCTGGAGAGTAGACCTTGGCTGCAATGCTGTTTAGGAGTGATGGCACAAGAACAAAGAAAGAAGCAGATTGTCTCTGAACTGATCAGGCTGAGAAGCCTGTAGAAACTGAGAAGTAATGCAAAGAGAAGGGAAGGGGGGTTGCAAGAGAGAGGGGGTGAAGGGAGAACAAGATAGAACAGAGCTCACCAGTGTCCACAACGCGCGAGAGAGAGAGACTGCCAGGCAGTCTTTACCTTTTGTAGGGAACAGAGCACATGGCCAAGAAAGGGGAGGATACCTTGCCCACAGGCACATAGACAAAAGGGAAGGGGGGCTCCTAGAGTGGACTTCCTGCACACCTCTGGGTAAGACTATACATAAACAATAGGAAAGTGGTAGGAGGGTGATGGGTTGATGGTCCAGTCATTAAGGAGCTGGCTTGAGACAAAGCAGAGGCTGGTCAGGTGGCCTGGCTGTTGTCTTCTCCCAGGTCCATACTTAGCATATCTTTCTGGATCTTTCTCCTTCCTGCCAGACTAGTCACTTAGCAAGTCTTTGGAGAGGGGGAAGAGAAAGGAATGTGCCTACCTGCTTGGGAGCCTTTTTGGTTCATGGCACCAGAAATGCTGAATGCTGATCAGATTCTTCCCTCATGACCTGGCTGGGGAAAATCTTTTGCAGCATGGCTTACACATCCAGGTTTGAGACAGAGACGCGGCATGGGCATCGCGTTCTTCCTTGATACAGTCCTGGTCATGCACATGTTCCATTCTAGCTCACAAGTCTTTGGCATCACAGTCTCTTGGCAACATTCTCATTTTGAAAGGTCATGGGGCAACAACCTCCTCAGCAGTTGACAGCTACTATTAAAGCCCTGGTCCAGATCCCATCCTTCATGGAGGCTAAGTAGCCTCAGTGGGAAGCAGACCCTTCTCTGTCCCGCCTCCTGTTCTTCGAGATGGCCTCTTGCAGAAAGGACATAATATGTCCCCCACCCCACTCTGGCTGTGCTTTTGAAGGCAAGTTCACACTTATATTTTTGTATGGTTTTATATATGCATGTATGCATAAGCAAAGGGCAAAACAAAAACATCCCCAATGATAATAGTGTAGTTTTCCAGTTTATCAGTAGGGTCAATGGTATTTCACCTTGTATTACAATATCTTTTGTATATGTTAAAATTTGTTAAATATTGCCTCATATTGATGTGGGTGCTTTGAACGCTTCTGATTCACTCAATCTACTGCTAGGCATCTCAGATTGCTTAAGAGTTCTGCTTGTTTTAAACCCTTTGGGTTTTTTTTGGTTTTTATTTGATTGTATCTGATGCTGAACGGGCAAATGGAACAAATCGGTAGATGACTGTATGGTATCACCGTTTTTAATTCCATCAGTAAAAATCCAGCTCATTCCAAATTTACATCAGTGTTGATTTTAGGCCTTGAAAATATATTTCCCAAGTTTATGAAACTATAAATGCCACCCATCCTGTGAAAAAGAGAGAGAGAGAAAAGATAATGGCTCACTAAATCTTTGGACATTTATGAAGGTCTTGGTATCTGATGGAATATTTATTGCAAAGATTAACAGGTTTGGCTTTAGATGCAATATTTCTAAATCACTGGTTTCTTCCTTGCCTTGATATTGAGCTCCAGAGGCTAGTTGAAGGAAAGAAGCAGGACAGAGAATCTGAAACGAAGAGTTGTGTTCATTTAAAAACAATAAAAACTAGCTTAGTAAGCAGAAAGCAGAGAAGTTGAGAAAATTAAGACCTACCCTGGAGAGCTACCCACACATGTGATTTGAGATCTGTAAAACTGTGAGAGAGTAATATGTGCTTCCATCACATTCTCTAACACAGGGGTTCTCAACCTTTGGGGGCCCAGGTATCCCTTATCACGGTCCAATTTTCTGAAGTACCCCCTGCTAATTAACTGCTAATTAATTGGATTAATCAATTAATTAATTAGGTAATTAATCGTTAAATAAAAAAGTACTAAAACAATTTTAAATGTGAAAAATGTCTTATTTAACTCTGTGTGTGTGTGTGTGTGTGTGTGTGTGTGTGTGTGTGTGTGTGTGTGTGAGAGAGAGAGACAGACAGACAGACAGACAGACAGACAGACAGACAGACAGACATGCAAGGATCTCTTTTTTTCTCTAAGTCACACTTTCCAAAATCAGCTCCTCCCTCCCCCACCCCACCAAAGTACATTTTCCAAAGTACAAAAATAAGCCTAAAACCAAAATCAGAGAGACAGAAAGGCTCCAAAAATAATTAAAATTTAAAATCCATGTTAATTAACACTTAATTAACTGCTGATGGGGCAAATAAGGGGCAGGGCTTGGCATACCCCCAGCAAGAAGTCTGCGTACCCCTAGGGGTACCCGTACCACAGGTTGAGAACCTCTGATCTAACATGTGTCCATTCTCTGAAAGAGTTGTGCAGATTGTGTCCAACACTAGCAGTCATGCATATTTTAAGGGCGTCTGCTGCCATTGCCTTCACGGTGTAGGAACAACTGTAGCACGATTCCCTCCCACATTGCAAAGGTACACACATAGGCAAGCTGCCATACTGAGTCAGGCCTTTGGTCCATTGAAGTCAGTATTGTCTTGTCTACACCGACTGGCAGCAGCTCCCAAGAGTTGCAGACAGGGATCTTTCTCAGCCTGACCTGGCGTGAACTTGGGGCCTTCTGCAAGCAAAGCAGGTGCTTTACCACTGAACCACGATCCTTCCCTAAAGGTAATGTTAGAACTTCTAGGACAGTCATGTGTGACAGCTCCTTCCCACACTAGTATCGCCTCAGTTTTTAGGAGGGCCAATGCTGGCCTGGGAAGGAGCTGCTTTGTGAACTCTGATGGATTGTGACTCAGGGCTTCTGAGCTCACCTGAGCCATTTCAGAAGGAACTGCATTGCAACAGGTCCCATGCTTCAAAGAGAGCATCAGAAAGTGGAAAGGGTTTCCCTTGAAGCCAGACTTAGGGGAAGGATATGCCTTTGGCCAATCGACTTTTCCCTCCTGTTTTCTCAAGTTATTTCATTTACCAAATCCCTGCAGTTGGGAGAGGGATGCTAAGGGAAGAGTCAATGCATGAGATAGCTGTATAGATAATTTCCAAAGGGATAGCTGTATAGGTCTGTTGTATCAAAACCAAAGTATGGCACCAGGGTTGGATCCAACATTGGTTGGCCCTGGGGCAAAAACCCTATGAGGGTCCCCTGCAACGGTGCACGTCCCCCATGCTTTGGAAAGCATGTGCATGCGCCAGCTACCTCCTGCTCCATGGTGCCAGGGAACAACTGACAGACCTGCTTCATTGCCACTTCTACAGTCACACGGGGCTGCGAGATGGAGGTCGGCACCCAGTGTTACCACCTGCTTGCCATCACCTCCTGGTAAGTCTCTTCATTGAATCTTGGGCCCCTGGCTGGCTTACCAGATGATGATAGGGAGCATCGTTGCCCAATGGGGGGAGGCTTACTAGAAGGCAGTGGAGAGCAGGTCGCAGCAGTGGACTATCCTCTTTCGTTCCCTTGTGCCATTTAACAATGGTCAGATGCCTGAGTTGCTCATGCAGCAACGGGACACACACACACACACACACACACACACACACACACACACACACACACACACACACCCAGGAGCTGTAAAATAGCAGTGGGGGAAGCAGTAGACAGTTTGCTGGTGTCACTGCACCCCCACAGTTGTCCAGTAAGTATCCACATGTGCTCTGGCTTGCCAGGTGGTGGGGGAGTAGTGACAGCAGTGGGCACCCACAGCCTCGGGAGTTAGCTGGGCACAAGTGTGGGGCTTGCGTGAGCACAGACCCCACCTGTGGCACTGTCTCTGGGTGGCCTTTTAAAGACTAACACATTTATTAAAGCAAAGTTTTCATGGACTAAAGTCTACTTCATCAGATATGCAAATTCTGCACACTCTAATCGTCATCATCATCATCAAGTAGCAGAGCCAAATATACATGGAATTCAAGACGTATATCTGTGACAGTTGTATGTAATACTTAAATGGCCACCTAATGCGAAGAGAGGACTCTCTGGAGAAGACTCTGCTGCCGGGAAAGATTGAAGGCAAAAGGAGAAGGGGAAGGCAAAGGATGAGATGGTTAGACAGCATCACCGATGCAACGAACATGAAAATGAGTGAACTCAGGAAGATAGTGGAGGACAGGAAGGCCTGGCGGGATGTGGTTCATGGGATCACGAAGGGTCGGACACGACTTAACGACTGAACAACAACAACAAAAAACCACAATGACTGCCTGTCACGGCAGTAATAGATGATAACACAATTATCTGAGTGTTGTCATGTTTATTGACATGTGAAAAGCGAGAGGAAACATCTGATTCAGGCCTCAACAAATAAAATCAAACTTCCTGATAAGTTTTTGTTGAGCAATTTCACACATAGAAGCCTTTTTCTGAAGCTTTTTGGAAAAATTGTGCCTCTCACGTTAGCAGCAGAATGTCCTGGGAGACTGAAATGGGCTCCTAAGGGTTTCTGAATCTTGTTCTTTTGGATGCACAGAGACTGACCAATTTGTCTTACATAGACAGCAGAAGGGCATTGCTGCCATGTTATCGCATCTATATCAACAAAAGGAAGAAGCCCATTGGCCAGCAGTATTTCCTGCTCTTTCAGTAAGACCTTAAGCAAGCTCTTCCGGCTTTTGTCGACTACCAGGAGAGGATAGAATTTTGAAAAGTCAGAACCTTGCGATATGTTGCCAGGTTCCTAATACATAGCAGGTATACTGCCCCTTATTGTAAAAACACACCTGCATTTAAAAAAAATTCATGCAGGTAGCCTCCCTCTGTGCGCGTGTGTGTGCGCGAGCATGTGTAAAAGCAAAAGTACTGACTCATCAATGTAGCTTCTATTTCCCTTTAAGCTAGAAAGCTAAAATTTTGGCCTGGTTGTTTCTAGTGGATCACTAATAAAAACTACATCGCGAGACAAATTGTGTTTTATGTAGAAGGTGGTATGTTGATAGGCATATCAGATCAGATAATGAACGACTCTGTTGAATTCCTCAAAACATTGAATCTCCCTGGAATTTAAAGATCGGTGCACCTGTACCATTGTTACATAATTTGAATCTGCCGAAATGTCATAATGGCACAAGGCTTCAAATCAAGGCCCTAACGCGCAATGTCATTGAGGCTGCAGTTTTTACAAGATGTGCAGAAGGTGAAACTGTATGTATTCCATGCATCCCAATCATCCTGTCAGATGCCTTTCAAATTCAAAAGACTGCAATTCCCGCTCAGAGTATGCTTCGTGATGACTATCAATAAGTCGCAGGCAAAAACAGGCTGGCATCGTTGTAAGGCAAGATTGCTTCTCTCATGGACAATTTTATGTACCGTGTTCAAGGGTTAGTAAACCAAGTAACTTGGTGATATTAGCGCTGGAGGGTAAAACTGCAAATGTGCCGTACCAAAAAGCACTAGCCATGTAACTATGCAATTCCTTACATCTTAGATGTTAGAAGACCATCAACAGGGTAGAAAGTAATCACTTCTTTAATCCGCTCACAGAACGGGTACTTTAGCTGGTTGTTTATAAAAGCTTCTTATCAAAAAGTTTACATGTGTGTAGATTTTGATGGATTTTTTTGCGCAAGGTGAGGGAAAATCTGTCCAGAGATTTTGCTCTTGGAATTCTTCACCAATGTAGCCAGGAAAAGGCACAATAACATTTACTCTGAAGTCCACTTACAAAGCAAGCAAGAGGTTTCCAAGGGGAAATACATGTTGTAAATGGTTCCAGTAAAAATCTCTTTTCTTTGTTCACTCTGAAATAGTTGCTAGCGTCTTCATAAACACGGCATTGCTTTCAATGGATGTGTTCTGAATTTGCACAGCAGTGTAAACTAATAACAAATAACAGTGAAGATGGGTCTAAAAGGAAGTGAGTTTCAATACTTGTTGACTTGCTTTTCCAACATTTGAATAGGGCAGTCTGTTTTTGAACTGTTTCCAAAACTTACTGAAGAGATCCTCCACTTTTCAACTTGAATTTTGTCATTTAAACAGAAAAGTGGCTTGCCTCTTCTGCTGCACAAGCAGTTCGTGGAAATGTCAGGTTAACCCCTGACAGTGTTCACAGTCCTCTCTGATGTGGGCATTTAATTTGTTGAATTATAGCCATAGTGAACAATCACAATATTTGAATTTTATTTTGGAAGACTTTCAATTGTCTTCTTGAATGGTAGACATGAATTTAAAAAATGTGGTGGTCACCAAAGAACAAGGAAACCAGAGGACCAGAATAATGGCCTTTGATACAACAAGATTTAAGAACTACTGGAAATAAGGCGTTATATAGCACTGAGTGATATTGCATATTACAGGTCAGCAAGGACTGTTCACACATTACATTATACATAGGGCTGGCCCATACCTGAGGCCAACTGAGATGGTCACCTCAGGCCGCAAATTGGCAGGGGGGTGCCCACTTCCATCCATCCATCCACCCACTCACTTCTACTGCTCCTCTACTTTCCACTCCCTGGGTTGGAAAAAGAAAAAAAAAAGGATGGAGTGGAAGAGGAAGTGTGGAGGAGAGGAGAGTGGTGAGCTTGAGTGTCACTGATGCTAGTCTAGCCCACCACTCCCCTCTCTTCCATACTTCCACTTCATTCCCCTCTTCCTTTTCCAATCCAAGGAGCAAGAAGAGTTGAGGCTGGCACATCACCAGATACAGGGGAGCAATACTTGGCATGCTGCATCAGGCCCTGGAAGGTTTTGGGGTTATACATTAATTATAGAAGTCTGTTTGCATGTACATATTTTCATATGAATTACCGTACATGCATTCATTCAGCATGGGCACTGGTCCTTTTGATAATGTACAGATTGTGGATACTGCTGTATGCATGTTGACTGTAACCTGTGAATACATGTATGTGTATGCAGATCAACAACCACATACACTATACACAGATTGTACACATGTTGAATGTGACATGTGAGTATGTTTAATTATCTGTTTAAACTCTAGTACTTGAAGTGGATGCACACTCGTTTCTTGCGTTCTGGCTCAAGTTAATTTGTTGTTCTGGGCAAATTAATTGCCTTCCCTTGCCGCTTATGTCTTATATGCTGAGCTGCATTACAATAGCGCACTGGATGATAAAGAATTGATCTGGGTCCTATTTTCTCTATCTGTCATTTTGCTCCCTTCGTCCCCCTTACAGGTCTGCCTATGCCCTGGGCAGATGGTGGATTGTATTTCCTGGAGTGCAGGGATATCAATCCAGAGAGCTAATCTGCCTTTGTGCAGCCTCCTTCAAAAGTGCAGCCACTGTCTCTCTCAAAGGCAATGACATAAAGGAGGCAAGTTTTTGGGGCCAGAGTATCTGAAGTAGCACCTTTCCCCCGTATAGACTGGCTCCAGATCTTCAGAGGGGGACCCTTCTTTGTGTGCCCCCCTTGACTGAAGCAAGGGGGGCAGTAGTGAGAGGAAGAGCCTTCTCCCGGTGCTGGGTCCCCAAATGTGGAATTCTCTCTCAGGTGAATTATGATCAGCCCCCTCCCTGGACACTTTCCAATGGGGCTTGAAAACTTTTTAAAATTTCAAATTGCTTTTGGTGGTAGGTAGGGTGAGGGGGGAGTTTTGACAGTTGAGGATACTGGGGGGGGGGGCTGCTGGACTTTGTTATCTGCTGCCTTTTTTAAAAAATCTGCTGTTTTTAGGCCACTGTGGTTTTAAGTAGTGTTTTTATGTATGCTTTATTATGTATGTTTTAATCCGGTTGTATTCCTACAACTTTCATTGAAATGTCTGCAAAGTTTTGGAACTTTGTACTTGTCCAAAGCCACACTGCCCAGTGCCTTCTGGCAGCTTTGTGGTATTATGATTGACCTGTCTGAAAGTAAACACAACCAGGCCACAAGTGCCCTGGTATCCTGATGTCCACTGGACTAGATTATAAACACTTCTTCTGGAGAGAACCAGGAGAAGCTGGAGTTACCAAGAGAAGCTTGGAGCCTACAAGAGCATCCTTATCTACAAGCCAATCTTTAAAGCTGTGAGTAAAGACCCCCATGTTGTGTTAAGTTGCTTGACCTCTGCTCCGAAAGTATCCAGCTGATGTGCACCTGGCCTTTACTGGGCTCCAACAGGAAGTGGAATATGTTGCATGTGTTATGTCATCTGCCATTCAGTCCTTGGTAAATCACCAATTTACCATATCCTCTTGTGGACAACTGATTAGGGCAACTGAATCCTTTTTCTGTCTGTGCATGGAAATCTCAATCCTTCTTTGTGTCTGCCCAGTGCTGTTTATCCCATCCCTCCATCAGCAACTGGATAACCCACAAGAATGGGTCACTGTTGGAAATTTCTCTGAAAATGAAATGGCCTCTGATTAATTTTGGAAAGACCTTTGTGTTTCGAGCTATTAGTTCCCGCTGAGATCACGCTGTGACAAAGAGTCGCCAGGTTGAAACTTTTCAGGAAGACACACAGAGCAATCATTCCGCAACAACAAATGCTGGGACCATGAAAGCAAACAGACTGTCAGTCGTTTCATTTCCTTTTGTAATAAGAGTGCATCCACTATGTCCTGGTAGAGCAAAACACTTGACTTGGACCAAACTGCAACATTTGACACAATGATGAGTGCAATGTTTGGCCCTTGCTTTCAATTTCCAGTTTTGTTTTCATCATTACTTTTTCTCTCATGCTCTCTCCAGGAGCAGAAATGAGTTGTGGAAGCTATTGTCACTAGAGAAAAGGGTAGCTACTATCACTAGAGAGAGTGAATTTGGCACAGTCTCTTGAATAAGCTGACCTCTTTTAACAAGCGAGAACAAAGGCCTTATGCATCCAAGACCGTGTATAGCCAAATTTCGAAGGTGGTGGTGGTGAACCCTCCACAACACGGCACCACTGCTAGACTTGAAACTGGTTGCCATGCTTGTTGACTATGCTACTGGTTTCTAAGTACAGCAAGAAGGGATGACCCAAGGTACAGTATATGTATCTGAGATTTCATCTTCTAGCAAGATGCAGTGAGGGGGAAAGTGCCTCCTTGTCATCCTTTTGCCTGCTCTCAAGTATGGTGCTTTTAGTTTGCACTTGGAGTAGTATAAGATGATAGGAGAATGCTGAAGTCAGATTGCAATCAAGCAGGAGGGCAGAAGCAGAGTGCAGTTAGGGCCAGGCTAGAGTTGCGTACAAGGGGAGCCAGTTAAACTGAGACAGGGTGAGACAATGCTGGATGAAGCAAGCTTGCTTGGCATCTCTGATGAGTTATTCAGATTTCTGGGCTGGCCTAGAGGCAAAGGGTTTTATAGTGCCCAGGAGTCAGCTCATTACAGGCTAGATCAGTCTGGCAGTCTATCCTTGGGTGACCTTGGTCCATGAAGTTTTAATCTTTCTGATGTGCTGATGGGCCATGACATGGGTGGCACAAGATGTAAGGCACCAGAGATTGGTTGCTGGGAGATGCACCCACCACAGCACTGTATGCACCTTTCCTTCTTGGAAATGAGGGCAGCATATGCAGGATTCTAGGTGATCTTCCATCCATGTTTTGGCCTGGTCCAAACCTGTTCAGCATCAGAAATAGAAGTACCTTAGATGCCTTCAGACCATTCTCTAGAGTCTGCTGTGGGTTATTGGGTCAGGGGTTACATTCCCATCACCACCTAGATGGATGTCAGTGTCCATATGTATATCACTGCAGCAAATGGCCCCAACTTACAGATCCCATGCAGTTTTGAGTGTATAACTATTTACAAACTGTGCTACCCATTTCTATCTGGTGAGCTGCTGGTGGTGACAGTACTAGTAGGCAGGAATTAAAATGAGTCTACTGTGCATTTCATTCACTGTAATGTCCTAGCAACAATCTGCCATTCTTGCCTCCCCCCAACGCGCTCGTTACATTAAATGATACAATTAATCCAAGTACACACTACAGCAGCACACATTTTCAGCATAAAATTCATGCAGTAGAATTTTTAACCTTGCTAAGGAGTATTGGTTGTCATATTAGTAGCCTGAACATTTCTGCTTGTCAAATGTTGGAAGTTTTGTGGGCTATAAAGCCGAACTGAGATGAGTGCATGCTTTATTTCATTTTTATTTTCAGATAATACTCAATTGTGTATCTCTCTGGGAAATTTGCCAACTTCAAAGCAGTAATAAAAACATTCTATAAAATCTGTTTGCAGAATGACAAAGTAAAGGGAGCTGTTCATCCACAGGGAAACAACTCAGATCAATACATATTGATGAGTTGATCCTACACAGGTTCCAGTGTAATGGCCTCCATTTTACACGGCAGGTCAATATGGCATCTTGGACTAGGTTAGGCTGCCTGAACATTGACATCTCAGTGACCTAGGGCATCTCAGAAGATAGATGGATGTAGTTCTTGCAAAACAGCAGCATGTAACTCTAGAATAGTGAGTGAGTCCTTGCAATTGTCAAGGGTAGAAATTCAGCATATGCAATTCAGTTGGGTAAGGATTTTCCCTGATTTTCATGTGCTCGACTAATTGCTTTATTTGCAGGATAAGGTAGCTAGTAGTATTGTGGCCCATGGACTTCTAAATGAGACCATGCAGAACTATAATAAGATTGTCTATCTCTTTACATTTTTGGCAAACAGCTGTTTTAAGTGGAGGGAGGAATGGTGTTAACTCTTTTGGCTCATTCTCCCCATGCCATTTTCCTGATGAAAATTTCCGCTGCCCCCTCCTATTTTATTTATTTATTTAATTTACAATATTTTTACCCCGCCTTTCTCCCCGAAGGTTCCCAAGGCGGCTTACAACAAAAAGTATAATACAAAAAATAGTCACATTTTAAAACAGTAAAAACAGTTAACGAAAATTAATAAAAACAGTATCTAAAATCAGTTTTAAAAAATTACAATTAAAACATAAAAACAGCAGCACCCCACCTGTACCAGCAGGATGTTAAAAAGGCAAGGGCTCAGAAGGCTTCTTTGAACAAGAAGGTTTTTAGGCCTCGCTGGAAAGTGTCCAAGGAGGGAGCAATTCATAAGTCAAAAGGGAGGGAATTCCATAAGGTTGGTGCCACTACTGAGAAGGCCCTATTTCTGGCCGCCGCCCCTCGCACTTCCCTGGGCGACGGTACCCGCAAGAGGGCCTTCTCTGATGACCTAAGGAGATGGGCCGGACTATATAGAAGTAGGCGGTCTCTCAAAAATCCTGGCCCCAAGCCGTATAGGGCTTTAATGGTCAAAACCAGCACTTTGAATTGGGCCCAGAAACGAATCGGCAGCCAGTGCAGTCGTTGGAGGAGCGACCCAACAGAGTCGAACTGCCTGCCTCCAGTGACTACACGGGCCGCCGCATTCTGCACTAATTGCAGTTTCCGAACCATCTTCAAGGGCAGCCCCAGGTAGAGCGCGTTACAATAATCTAATCGCGATGTCATCGTGGCATGGATCACCGTGGTCAGGTCTGCACGATCCAAGTACGGTCGCAGCTGGTGCGGGCAAAGGCCCCCCTGGCCACAGCCGCCACCTGGGAATCCAGGAGCAGCTGTGGATCCAGGCGGACCCCCAAGCTGCGGACCTGCTCCTTCAGAGGGAGTGCAACCCCATTCAGAGCAGGACGATACTCATACTTCATTTTTTCTATTAGGGAACCTTATGACCCATTCTTGCCCCCCTCCCCCACCTGCATAACTTGTGCCAGCGATCGAGCTGGTGCAGGTCTGAGTTGACCCATAACAGCTGCTGGGGGATTATCCTGGGGCAAGGGGACACATGTCTCATTATCCCAAGGAGACCTCCAGTAGCCCAAAAATCCCCTGTGGGAATACAGTGGTAGCCACTGCATGGCTGTGCATTGGGCTGCTCATGTTCATTGTGAAATAGCAATTTTCAGGAAGAGGGGAACTTTAATCAGAAACGTGGTGAAGGGTGAAAGAGTTAAGCCCCCTTCCTTCCCCATTCATGCTCCCACCCTATGGCTCCTATGATACAAGTAGAAAAGCGTTTCATTGGGGGGTGCACTTTTGTGGGGGTTGCACTTTTTGGGGAGTCCGGGGGTACTCGGACTTTGGGGGCCCGCGTAGGGGGTACACGGGCTCCCAAAGGTTGAGGAACCCTGAAGTAGATGATGAAAGTAGGTGCCAGTTGTCTTTTCCAGGTCAAAATCTCCTTCAATGGATCTGTAGGCGCCCTCATTGTTTTTAACATTGTTCTTGCAATTTCTGATTTCCTGACAATCGGTTCAACAGTGGAGGCTGCTAAATAATCCCGAGTAACAAAATGAATTTCATCCTGCAGGTTTCCTAATGACGATGATTGCCCAACGTTTTGCCTATGAACAATTATATACATGAAATAACTCCCCTTATTAAATCTGGATTGGATGTTAATTAAGACTAATTTAGAAAGAGCCTATCTGCAATTTGGATGATTTGGGGAAGGCTTATAATCAATGGGAAGTTACATTTACTTTTAATTGCTGAAATTCTAGTGGGCTTTCACATGCACTATATTGCACCTAATTTGGCATACCCTAGATGATTTTCTAGGAAGAAATTTGTATCAACTAAGAAATGTGCATCTAACTAAGCAGAAATGAAAGTATTTTAATAGGACATAAAATGTTCACTCTCCAATCCCTCGCCAATGTGGTTTCCAGGAGCAAAAGCATCCTTAATGATATACAGAGGTTGACCTGCTTCCTTCAGAATTGGTCCTTCAGCTTTGGAATTACTTCTCCTTCATGTCTGGTGAATCCATTCAGGACTGACCTGCCCATGAGGTTCTGAGACAGTCATGGAGCACCTCAGGGGCGTCGCGATGACGCGCGACACCCCTGAGCGGGGGCGCGCGTCACCCTTAAGGGGAGGCTCCGCCCCCGCGCGTGACGTCACGCGCAGGAGCGGAGCGCCCTCCCCGCTCTGTTTTTGGCTCATTTTGGAGCCGAACGGACCCAGGGGAGGGCGGGCGGGCCCACCTCCACCACAAAAATGTAAGTGAGGGGCGCCGCGCGTCACCCCTATACGCGCGACGCCCCCCGGCGGCCCGCCCCCCCCGCTTCCCCCTGTCGACGCTAGTGGAGCACCTGCTTCTGTCTGGTTCCAACGCCTCTCCGTCACTTCTTGGATGTGAAAAGCGTGAGGGGAAAAGAACAGAAAAGGCACCTGAAGCACCAGGGGTCCCTGTGCACCAATGACCATGACCACCTCAGGTTGCTCCTGCCCCTCCTTGCTTACAAATATACACTATGGATCGCTTTGCCCATCACAGGAAGTGGCATTTGAAAGATCTATGGATACTCCAGTTACTCAGCCTTTCTGGGTGCTGGTCTTAGACTGAAAATATTAACTGAAATGTCTACTTCAACGACAAAATTCTGGCTGTGTACTTGGAAGCAGTGCTTCTTTGAAGGATCAGGAGTTTTGAGGGGCATAAGTGTTTGCAGGAGGAGTCCAAAGGCTGGCTCAACCCATTTTCCAATAAGCAGTCAGATTCCAGGTAGTCTGACCAAAAACCCTGCTAACTTGCCAAAGAGGCATCTTTTACAGTGGTGACCTTCTTATATCTAATATCTAAGAGGGACAGAAGCCATCCCTTTTCATCCCAGCTTAGTGTTCCTCACAGTGGCTATTTGCTGGTTCTTGCTAGGGAAATACACCCTGCCTATATCTGATCCATTGGCTATATGCTGGTCCCAAGCCCGGATAAATGGGGAGGGGTGGGGAAAGCAATGGTGAACTACCCTGCCGCAAAGTCTCACCAGAACGCTTTATGGCAGGAGCAGCATGAAGAACTCTTACCTATACATTTGCCTAGAGTTGGACTCGACTGAAAGGGCGCAGAAGGAGGAAGAGTCTGAGCAAACAGTGCTAAGGCAGGCGCAGGACTGTCAGGTTAGTGCAGTGTTTCCCAAACTTTTTTGACCTGCAGCTCCCTTGACCACTGGCGACCATTGGTCTCGGCTCCCCATTACATTATGTTGATGCCTGCCAATTGGCATTGCACTGTTTTCCGAGAGGGTTCTGTGGCACTCTGCGGCTCCCCTGGCTGGTTTCCATGGCTCCCCTGGGAGTCACACCTCCCAGTTTGGGAACCACTGTGGGATGGGATCAAGCTGATGCAGGAAAACAGGAATGGCTGGAAATGCAACATAGAACCCAGAGGCAACACACCTTGCATGGGTTCTGTTGTATAGACAGAGACTACCAGCAGGAAGAGGGAGCTAAGTTGGGGAAGGAGTGTGAACTGGGACCAGGAACTAAAAGGAAGGCAGAGCAAAGTAAAAGGCTATCCAGAAGGCATACAGCAGACTGAGACAACATGGGCAGGCCGATCCTGCCCAACTTGCGGCCGGTGGAGTGAGTGCTCCGCCGGCCTAAGGCTTCGCAAAAGTGCTATAAGGCATTTTTGCGGCACCTTGAGTGTAAGTGGCACCGGAGCAAAGGCCGGTATTGTTCACACTGCCACTGTCTCGGACCCGCGTCGGCTGATGCAGGTAAGATCTGTGCCGGGCGGTGGGAGGGCAGGCAGGGGTGGCAAGGGAGGGGGCCATTGGCCGGCCTGGCTTGGGAGATGGTGGGGATATTGGCGCTGGGTTGCACCGATATCCAAAGCCCTTTCCCAGGCTCGGCCAGCCTTACATGGCCTCCCTGGACGTGCGCCAGCTAAAGCACCAAGGAACAAATGTTCCCTTCCCCCGAGGTGAGCCCGGGCCGCGCCGGCATGGCTCGCAACTTGCGCAGGATTGCGCTGTGAGATAGTGACGGAGGGAGGGAGGCCCCAGTCCAACGTCCAAAGGATTCACGTTCAAAGTTTCCAGCTGAAAGAAATTATGGGATGGATCATGTAAAAGAAACTAGGAAGAGGCTCCTGTTAGTTCATTAGCAGCACATTTCTGGATCAAGTTAACTATCAGCGCAATCCTAGCCCACCGGTGTAACCAGTGGTGCAGCGAGAACAGGAAGTCCCAGAACAGAAAGGGGATTTGAATCCCCTTTGAATCCCCCTTTGGAGAGGATGTGACCCAAGGAACATGCTACAACTTTGATTACTGCCGAAAAGGGTTTTATTCATATATACTGTATACAGGGGTTTCCCCTCTGATAAGTGCTTGATGTCCGAGCCCCTAGTTGTCCTCACTGGGGTTCAATGCCTGGTGCCCCTTACACTGAACCCCTCTTGACTAGGTGGTTAGGGAGGGTTGCCCAGGAGAAAAGGGTGTACACAGCAGGGAACCCCCTTCAGGGTAGAAGCAATGAGATCAACAGGAGTTGGGGATGCAAGAATGGCCTTTCTCTTTAACAGCACAATCCTATCCAACTTATACCACCAGTGTAACCAGCGGTGCAGCGAGAACGGGAGGCCCCACAATGGAAAGGGGGTTCAAATCCCCTCCAAAGGGGGATTCAAAGGGGATTTGAATCCCCTTTCCTTCTGTGGCCTCCTGTTCTCGCTGCACCGCTGGTTACACTAGTGGTGTACGTTGGATAGGATTGCGCTGTATAACTCACAGAGAACCATGTCCCTGACCACGCCTGCCTGTCTAGCCTTAGCTTGTTCTGTGCTTTCATTTCGTAACTTCATTTTGCTTTGTCTCTGTCAGTGACCTGCTGCTGCCTCTTCTTCCTTGGACCCACTCCTGCCAAATGGCACTACACCCACTTCTCCAGCCTCAACCACTGCATGTTCATTGACAAGACGGGTGCCCTGGCCATATCACTGTATGTCCTTGAAAATCAATTGCTTTCTTGCTTTCCTCATTCTGAAGGATTTTTTTAAAATGTTTGAGTCTATCCTTTAGATAAAATTTGTGTTACAAAGAAGTCACAAACTCTAGGACAAATCATAGGGGTGATTATGATATTTAGGGCCCGGTCCAGCCCAACTCCTCCGCAAGTCAGGCATAAGTGTGGCCTAAGTTCAGCATAAGTTAGGCGTAAGTTATGCCTGAGTTGTGACTGAGTTAGGCAGGCTGAAGTTTATGTGGGCCAACACCACCCCAGGATCCAGGCAACACTTACCTCCCAGGCAGGCAGGCTCTCCAGGCTAGGCGTCTGGCTTGTGCATGTGCAGGCCTGTGTCTGCATGTGCCAGTGTCCATCCATGGCAGCTGCCGCAGTGTCTGTCGCAGCCCGGTCGCAAAGGGGCCGACCGCAGGCATGGGGGTTGCACCAGTCATGTGGTGGGCGCAGGGCAGGTGACAGGTGAGCGAGGTGCCTGAGCCAGCCGCCACAGGGCACCCTGTGCATCAGCCACCTGCTGCAGGGGAGAGTGACCGTCCCCTCCCTCCTGCAGAAGGGGTAGCCACCCCCAAGCCACGTTGAGGCTGCACGTGGGATTCATGGGGGGATGAGCAGGGGGAGGGAAGAGAAGGAGGGGGGTGGGAACGTCACACACAAGGAGGGTCTCATGATGTCTGGAACCGCCTCTGACATGACTCGCCCATGCGCTGCCTGAAGCCCTGGGCCTCCAGGGCCGTGGCAATGCCCACAAAGAAGGCATCCCGGCGTGCTTTCTACTCTGTGCCCCGGCCAAGACCGAGAGATGCCTTGGGCTTGTCTGCTGTGAGCGTGAAGGGCTCACGCAGCTCATCACGCCCCCAGATGGGGCGGCGACGGCACGTCGCGGCAGGCGCTCTGGCGGGGTGGGGGGTTGCCAGCTTCCATCATCAGGGAGTGGGAGGGGAGGCAGACACACAGACAGGCAGACAGTGGGTGCTGGGGAGGGGCACGGGTGGGTCAGAAACAGACAGACAACAAGGCTGGTGGGAGAGAGATACAGAGAGAGAGGTCTGCAGAGACCAATAGGGACACAGGGGTCACTTCGCAGATGAAGGCAATGCAGAAACGGGCGCCTCTTATGCAGACGGACTTTGGGCGGAATCCACACAGAAATGGGCGGACCTTGGGCGGAAGCAACTTCGTTACAGGTGGACCGTGGGCGGGACAGACTGCATGACGGGCCGAACGTGGGTGGGACGGACTGCATGACGGGTGGACACCCTGGCGGGTGAGAGCCCCGGTTGCCGAAAGGGCTCTCCACGGCCGCGGCGGCCGCGAGCGGATCCAGTATGGGCGCCATGTCACCTGCCATTGCTTGCCTGCCTGACAGCCCCCCAACTCCCCCCTCCCCTCTGAGCCTTGAGGGTCTGGCAGCCCCCCCTGCTGTGTTCTCCCTGGGAAGGACGTGGCAGTCCCTGGATTGTGTTCAACACAGGGGCTTGTGTGCTGGGGGCTGTCTATGTGTGGGGGGGCAATGCTTGTGTTACACTGGGCACATGTGTTTCAAGGGGGCTCTGCCCGAGGTGCATCTTTATTGTTCTGGAACGTTAGCAGAGATGGCCAGGCAAGGCTGCCAGGGTTAGTCACAGCAGCCAATCTGAAAGCAGCAGCAGCAGCAGCACATGTGCCCCATGGACCTGGAGACGCAAGCTCTTCCCCTGTGGAACCACAGCCTGCTCCATAGAAAGGGGAGGGACAGCACATTTGACAGCCAGGGAGGTGGAGCAACATCAGCACCTGCAGCAGCTGACGGTTGCAGGGCAGGCTCCTAGGCATCAGTGGCAGCATCACGGCTGGCGGAAGTGGGGCAACCAGACTGCAGCCCCAGGGGTGCTCCCAGGAAGGTAGGTGGTAGTGGACGTTCCTGGGGAGACAAAAAACAAGGGGGAGTTACATGTCAGCTGGTGTGTGGTAGCAATTGCCATTGAAGACAAGCCAGTGTGTGGGTTGCAAAAGCCTTCATGGAGAGAACAGATTACACAGCTGCTAGGTATAACAAGCTTGTCACAGTGTGAGGAGCTTACCTGGACGTCAGGAGGGCATGATCCTACAAAGGACAACAGTGAAGGAGAGAACAAACAGCACAACTGTAGGGTTACAAACATGGCAAGCCTATCAACACTCACCTGTAGTTGACCCTGTGGGGGCAAGGGTGCGAGAGAGTTAAAACGCTTTTGTTAACAGGCATGGCTTATTTACACAAACATATATTTCTCTGCTCACATGGTGACAGGCAGCTATCAGAGGACACATTGGTAAAGAGGCAGCTATCATATATATGTGTGCTGACAGGCAGAAGTACTACATAAAGGCAAACACAGGCAGAAGTCATACATATTGGCATGAATAGGCAGAAGTACAACATATTGGCAAACACAGGCAGAAGTCCAACATTATGGCTTACACAGGCAGAAGTCCTACATATAGGCATGAACAGGCTGATGTCAAACATATATTGGCATGAACAGACAGAAGTCATAACACATGTCATCCCAGACCCTGCTCTTACTTGCTGGTGTTGTTGCCTTTGGGGGGGGGGAGAGGCTGGGAGAAAGACATGGGTTAGCAAATGCTTGCATGGAGACAGCTGCCCAGGCACAGCTGTAAACAGGTTGGCCACAGCCAGAACAGCCCTCTCTTCCCTAGAGGGGGGGAGAGAGGAGAAGAGAAGAAAGAAGTGGGGTGTTTGTGAATTTTGCCCTCCACCAACAAAGTCCCACTTTGTGGCTGCTGGGGGACAGGACCCCACGCCACGTGCTCTGAGAGAGAGGGAGAATGAAGGCCTGGGGCTGGGCTTTTGTGGGAAAGAGGCTGGGTGCGGCTGGGTGCTGATAGGGTAACTATCTGTGTCCGGTTCCAGACCTGTGCCTCAGCTATTCCGTCCTAACTTTGGCCTAACTGGGGTGTTAGAACTTTTCAGGGGAAGGCTGGAGTGTGTAAGGTAAAATGGCGCCTATGAGTCTCCTCGAATTTGTGACCACCTTTTTGGTCGTCCTAAATTTTGGTCTGTTTCTAAGCTCGAGGGGGGCGTGTCGGAGCTCGGCAGTGTCTGGAACCGGACCCAAATTCGTAACCGCCCCCGTCACGCCCCCGTCACGCCCCTGACACGCCCACTCTTAGGCCGAACTTAGGACGGAATAGCTATTAGGCCGAACTTAGGACGGAATTGGTCAACATTCCTAAACCCGTCCTATATCCGTCACAAATGCAGCCTAAAAGCGGCCTAAATGGTGCTATTCCGTCCTAACTTCAGCCTAAGGCATTTAGGCTGCTTTTGTGACTGAATTGTGCCGCTGAAGCCTTAGGCTGGACCGGGCTGTTATAGACTTACGGCCCAATTTCCAGCGCTGATGTAGCTGTAATGCAGTCCCAAGGTAAGTGAACAAATGTTCCCTTACCTTGAGGAAGCCTCCTTGACTCCTCCCCCCCCCACAGGATGCAGCACACACCCCATTGGCACAGTTGCATTGGCACTGGAAAGTTGGATAGGATTGGGCCCTAAGACTGATTGTCAGTATGGGTTTCTTTTCTTTTTCTTTTTTCTTTTGCTTTCAATGTGAATATGGATGGGAACATCCCACCTTGCCCGTAAATGAGTTTCCTAGCAAAATATTCCTGTCACCTTCTTTACTGCTCTAAGAGGTGAATGATTCAAATAAGTCGAAATGAATATCTTATATCTCTATTCCTAAGATGGCATAAAATATTAATACACCATTATCTCTGTAAACTAGCTAGAAGAAGTTAGGTGTGTTGGTTGGGCTTTGGAATGAGATCATTTGCTTCTGCTACTACAATGAAGTGCAGTTTTAAAATCACAAATCGAGAGGCCTTCCTCACTGAATGTGAACATTTAAGCACTTCCCAACAGGACCATAGTAGTGCGGGGTGAGGAAAGGGCTGTGGCACCCCCCCAGGGCTATTTAAGGCCTCTCTTTAATATCCTGAGGGGGGCTGAAATATCCTCTCCATGGATATTTAAGACCCCCCCCCCCCAGGGATATTTAAGGCTCCCAAATATGTCTTTAAAGATTGGGGGATCCCAAGGAGCAGATTTTCTGAGAATGCAGGACGAAGCAGAGAGAAGAGTGATTGGTGAAAATCACCTTTCTCCCCCTTGCTTAAACAACACTTCATCCTTCCATGGAAGTACTAGTTGGGATCCAGCCTCCAATCTCTAGCCCTGTTACTTGTGGAGACATAGTGAAAAGTGTGCAGTCAGTCTTCTCCCCAATTGTTGAGTAAGAACTGTGATCCCACCTCTCAGCCTCCTGGGCAGTGAGTGAGTGCAAAGGCACTGTAATAACAGACAAGCATGATGACAAAGCTTTGTAACCCTTGGTACTAGTACCGCTAGTGGTTCTTCACAGTATGGCAGGTGGTCCTTGGCTGCACTGCCTGGGTGGTCACATAGTCCCAACCATGCTGGAAGTGGAGATGGCTGGGGCAATGGTGCACCATGGGCAGGATGTGGCTATGCTGCTGCCTGGTCCTTCAAAAAAAATAAAAATGAAAGGGATGATTTAGGGAAGAAGAGTTATCAGATGGAACAAGAGGCAGCAGCAACTGAAGATCCCTCTTCCTCATTGAAAGGACAACTCTCAGCAAGCCTCCCACTCTTGTGCCCAACTGCCAGCTCTGGTACTTGGAAGAGTGCCCCCTTCAAAGGGTTGAAAAGCCATGCACTTGGCTTTTATTTTTTTTAATGTTCTACCATTGCATTTTATATAATTCATATTTTATATAGTTAAATAACATCAAGCATATCAGGCCACCGTGGAAGGCCTGCTTCATAAGCATGAATAGCCCAATCCTATCCTTTCCTCCCCACTGGTGCAGCTGCACCAAAAACAGGTGCGCTGTATCCAATGGGGTGGGCAGATCAGGAGACTTTAAATCCCCTTACCCCTGCATAAGCCTCCCACTCTACAATGGGTCTCCTTGGACCTGTGCTAGTGATTTTGCTAGTGCAAATCTGAGGAGAGAAAATGAGTGGGGAGGCTGCTGCTGGAGGGGTAGAATCCAGCGCATGCCATCGCCACCTGATCAACCCATCCCGCAGCCTCCCTGCCCCATTCCTCCCCCTCGCTTCCCAGTTTCCCCCCTCTCTGCCCCCATTATGCCCTCCTCCTGCTGCCTCCCCCGCCATCTTACCTTCCTCCGCAAACATCCTCTGGCAATGTGCGCTGGAAGACTCAGTCCTTCCCGCTTTTGCCCCGGCAGCACACTACTCAGTGCGCTGCCAGAAGGCACTTTATGGCTGCCAACCGCCACCAGTGGAATGCGCTTTCTGCTGGCAGCTTCAGCCCATAGCATTGGGCTGTAACTCATAACTTATTTCATTTTTTTATTTACAAGATTTCATACCCTGCCTTACTATTTCTGAAGGGGCCACTAGGGTGACTTACCACACATAAAATACAAGCAAGTGAGCAATTAAAACCAGTATTACAAATATAATCTTATTGGAAAAGCTGTAAAAAAATATTCACAGTGGAGCTGAGTTACAGAAATCATTTTTATACTGCAAAATAAAACAAGAGAAGTAACTGGTCGTGACTGCTTAGGCAGGGAGGCATAAGACAACAGCAGCACAGGAAAAAACATGAATGAGAAGTCTAGTCAAAGTAGAAGAGAGCAACCCATAATCCACAAGGCAAACTAGGGACTGCATAGGTAACTGTTCCCTCTACTACTAGCAGAGATGATCACATATATCCACATTTACTGTTGTTGTATAGGTCTAGCTCGCATGCCGTCACTATTCCAGCAAAAACAACCCCAAACAGAACTCCCCCCCCCAAAAAAAAAATACAGAAAAAGCAGTGATGTATTTAACAGAAGCCCAGAGGGTCTTAACTGCATGCAAAAAAAAAAAGAAAAAGAAAAAGAAAAAAAGTCCAGAGATGGGGCTGTCTGGACCTCTTTGGGGGAGAGATTTCTTTGAGTGCCACACTGAGAAAGCACTGCTCCATAACTCACCAGGTGGTAGGACCCACAGCTGGCACTGTGATGATGAATGTAGTGCACAGGGTGGTAGATTCACATGAGGCTGCCCTGTACTGAGTCAAACGATTGGTCCAGTGTTGGCTGCGCTAACTGACAATGGCTATCCAGGGACTTGGACAGTCTTGGACATGGTCTTCATCATCACCTGCTGCCCTACCTGTTAAACGAGATATGCCAGTCATATAACTAGGTATCTTTTCCCTGCGAAGTTTATAGATTACTATTGTGTTGTGGCTCCTCCCCATAATAATAATCTTTACAACAAGCCTGTAATGCAGATTTGTATTATTATATCATATTGAAAATGGGGAACTGAAGCAGAGCTACTGTAGTTTTCTAAAGAGTTTCAGGGTTTGTTTGTTTGTTTGTTTTTTTAAAAAAACCTCTTTCTTAGCTCTGCGCTTATTGCTCTGCTTTGTTGCTTTCCAGATTGAATTATTTGTGAGCAACATCAGCAACAATAACCAAAACCAAAAAACATTCATAGACATTGAACTGATCATGAATGGCTGTGATCTCTCGTTACAGGGAGATGGCTGTTACATGGTCTTTCTTTTCGATTATCTTCCCAAATGCATCCAGTCTTTTAGAAGTAATTTAGATGGCCAGCAAACATCTCTGTAGTCAGGCAATTGAGACAGCAGAGCATTCTGTCTGCTACAGCCTCTGTAAACTTAGCAGAAAGAATCCACTGGATACATCTTATCAGCAGCCTACAAGCGGGCATGTGCCCAGCACACAATTTCACACCATGATGTGCTAGGCTAGAAATACATTTGCACGTCTTGTAATAGGACTGTGCAGCTCCCTGGCTGGCAAAATAAAGGGCAATGCTTCTGTACTTAAGTATTGTCAAGCTGGTACTGTCTCCGACAGTTCATGTGCTGAAATTGTTTGATAACAGTTAGTGACCTGGCAGTTGCCCCTGGTAGTTAGCTTTTGATATATGAACAGTGTTCCTTTTTTGTGCATCTGCTCTGCAGTTTGCACATCTCTGTATATGGCATCCGTCAATACACTCACAACAAGATGGGTTTCTATACAAATCAATGTAGGAGATGCAGGGGTCACAGCATATTGAAAATAAGCCTGAAATTTGAAGAAAAAAAAAAGTGGCAATCGTTTCTGTGACTTTCTTCCAAAAGAGAAGAACAACTCCCTGCTAACACCCCATTGCACTAGAACCTAAATTGTCTGCAAACCGTCTTAGATACAATGGCATAAGCCTTTGAACACATAGGGTAGGTATTTTGTGCTGCTGTATTATAGGTGTTGATCTTGCCATGCATGTATAACAGAAGGTTAATTCATTCCTGTAATTGGCCACAAATATAATTGAAAACGTTCATTACCTTGGGTTGAAGTCTGACTCTTTGGTTTTGCGTATGGCTATGCATAACAGATTTTACCATTAGAGGGTGCCAAAGACTTTCGGTAGGTGGATTTTGCCGCCTTTATGCAAATGTAGATATGTTAAATAGAAGAAAAAAATTACAACTGAAAGCAATTATATGAAGGTCTTCTAGTGAGTCAACAAGTGCAAGTAAATTTTCAGTTCACTTCACTCCCCTCAGCCTTCAACTCACTCAAGTGTGGGAGAAAGCTCCCAAGAGGGACTGATCCATTCAGCCTGTCAAGGCATTTACAAGAGGTTTGGGCACAATTCACTCCAGTATTACTTGCATGTTTGTAACCTATAATGCCTGCAGTAGAATCTGGAGCTGCTGGCTGAGAAATTGGACAGTTCTGTTCCCCTCCCCCCCAGCCTTAACTAGCTGGTCTGGACCTTTATAGGTCTCTGTCCATAGGCTGTATTGCATCAAGATACCTACTCTGCTGTGAAAACATTGCTTCCCTTCCTCCGAGTTTATGATTCTGCACTATTGCTTGGTGGTACCTTGAATTTCTTGTTCCTTTTAATTCTGCTTCTGTTGGGGTATTTCATAATTCAATAGTTTGTTGTGTGATGGCTGTCCACTTGGGTTTGAGATGTTGTACAGTCAGCGATTACCTCTAGTTGTTGTGCTTGGTGTCTGATGACTGTTTCATGCATGCAAATCATCAGTGAATGTTGCAGTCCTTGCATCAGATGATGAAGATGCACTCATGAGCTCATTCTGAACACTTTGAAAAGCAAAAGTATGAATGTTTCAACGATTCAGTATATTCTTGAACAAACAACATCAAAAAATAGAACATGCAGGAAACTGGTTTGGAGGTGGGGAGTGTAGACAACTTTCACAAATTTCTGACCGCTTCCCTAAGTTGCTCCTAAACCAGCACTTCTCTGGAATTGCCATCCTTCCTTCACTCACTTTTACAGAGAATCCTGAAGATGTTGATGTCAGATCACTGTAACCCAGTGTTTTCTGTGTTGTCTTCTAGTCCCCCCTGACCTGATTTGCACTGATCTTTGTGAAATAAGATGCAATTGCAATAGCAATAATCACTGTAGACTGTCAAAGCCAGTTCTTTGGAGTTCCTGAACCTCTTTACAGCTTCAGCCCATTTTATTGCTTCCTGGTGATCTAGTTGGGGGATTAGGAATGAATTGCCTCTTGTACCTCTCACGTCAGAACATCTTGCCTCCCACCCTGACTTGGGTTCCGTATGAGGAAGAAATTAGTAACTGATTTGAATATTCACATATATAGATCTGATTGTCTTTTCTTTGAGAATATGTCTGGAGATCTTCCTGTGCTATAGAAAGTCTACTGGAGGCAGGAAATCCAGTAGTATTGTGGTTTTAAAAAATTGAGCTGCAAGCTGACCTGCAACAGGCAAGGCTTTATTTTTGAAGAATGAAGATATTTGGTAGTTCATTCCAGTTATTTTAAAGTTAATTTAACTCAGATTTAAAAGAGCACTTAATAGTACATATAGTGGTTTTTACAGCCAGAATGATCATAATCTGTGAACATATGTTGTTTACATTATCCATCTGGTCTTCACGTGGTAATAGTAAAGTAATGTGTGTTATGTGTTAAATTGCCTGGTGTAATTGAATCAATCGTCCTTGTGTAGACAAGCCTGTTGGTAGCCCCAGGGTCTCATCGCTTCCTGGATGAGAACAAATGAAAAGGGTTTATATTCATGGACTGCTGTGGAAATCAGGATTTATTAACACAGAGATTTATTAACACATCTTACTCAAAGACTATCATAGAGGCATCTTACCCAAAGACTATCATTGAGCATAGAGGCATAGACCCCCCCCCCCAATATAGGGCAATAGTGGTTATTTTTTATCATATACTAATGTTTGTTATTTATCAGCTATTAAATTAACATTGTAGGCCTGCACATAATTATTTGTACACAAGTACTAGCTAGCTAGATCAATGAGACCTAACCTCCTGATAGCTGGAATGCACCCTAATTGGCATGTTAATACATGGTAGCATTATAGGCAAAGGTACCAGGTGAGGCCTGAGTTTGAGAAAGCAAAAATACCTTTCTTAGGTGCATGGATAGAAAGATTGCCCTATATATTTTAAATTTTGTACAACATCCATCTAGTTATGTTATAATATTAGTGATACGTAGCTTCCATATGCATTGGCATCATAAAGAATGCAAAGTTGCCACTGAAAATGGCAACCCTGTGTCAAGTTCCCATTCATAACGTCTAGTTCAAATTGCAGTAGTATGTTCTGCTATAATTCTGACGTTCATTTCCTGCCCCAGCTCCACATCATTGGCTGCTGCTAGTGGGAACTTGAGATGGGGTTGCCATCTGCAAGGACAACCCTGTGTTCTTTGAAACATGAAGTTCTAACCCTAATCTGAGATCATTTCAATCACCATTATGTTTCCAAACAGATGCATTCTCACAGTGAAAGTCACAGACTGATTTGCTTGCCCATTTGACTAAAAACACGAAGGTGCAGAATCCAACTGAAGCCAGGCATGTTGTGTAATGCACATGCTTGAAGCATTTATTGTATAATGGCAGCCTCATGGAAACATTAGGATTTTTTTTTCTTTTTGGTTGTTTATTCAATTTGGCATGGGACATGGCAGATAGGGGCATCTCACATTTGCTAGAAAAGCCAGTAGATGGTACTGTGTTTGGACTGGCATTTATAGCACTGGCAGAGAAGAGGGGCAGCTCTTTTTCTAGGACTCAGTGGCAGAGAGGGTGAGCTCAGTTTTGACTGGGTTAGACAGAACATTTTCTGTGGGCTCTGCCCTGACCCACTGGACTCCACCCTTCACCCACAGCTGAGCTGTGGGTGAAGACCCGGAAATTTGTTTGACAATCAAAACATTGTCCAGGCCTCTAGAAATCCATCTAGAAAATCCGTCTAGAAATCCTAGAAACCCCTGGCTTGGGGATTCTGCAATTGAAGGTCATGGCAGGGTTCAAGAGAGGTTTAGCCTCCCCTAAACTTCAACACCAGACACAAACATTGCAGAGCTGGACATCCTTAAATACTGTATAACAATGTTCACATTCTTTAAGGGTCAAAGTCTCCTAGCAGATCGGACTATAAATATCATCCAATGTATTGCATCATGGAGAGCAGAAGTGAACAAGGTCCAAGATTCAGAAGGTCTGTAGAAGAAGAAATAACTTACCAAGGAGTGTGATTTCAAATTTTAAGTTTAATATAGGACAGGAAAAAGAATCAATTTGTAGAATTTTCCTACGAGAATATTTTCTTAGCTTTTAGAAAGTGTATACCGTCCACTAACCTACTTTCATTAAGGAACTCTTTGGTGAAGAAGAATAGATCTTTAATGTTAAAGGGGCAAATATTGTTTGATGGTAGTTTGGTGTGCTCCACCCATTCAGCACGCATGTCCTGCATTCTCATATGTTGGCATGCAAAAGTGCAAAATATCAAGGAATCTCACACCCACACAGCACCTTGGTTATTGTGCATAAATGAGAATTCTTGCATGCTTGGCAACTCCATGCTGCTTTTCTGGAGGATAATAGCAATTGTAGCATCAGATTCCTCCTTTTCTTCTGGCCTTTTATATCAAGAACAAGAATTAGCAGTCCTTGTCCTTTGGTTACATGCTTGGAAGTTGTGTTTGTGACTTAGGCTCAGTACAACACAATTTGAGAATCGCTGACTGAGCAATAGAACACAAACTGCTTAAGGCAGTTGCAAAATGTCTTGTATTGGAGTTTTGAAGAGGCTAAATAAGCATTTTTTAGACAAGAGTGCTTGTGCTGTTGATACGTTTATTCATAAATACCGAGAGCCCATCCAACTTCGGAAGACCCCAATAAGTTTGTCATTCTCAATAAGGCTCTGATTCTGAAATTTCAATTATTCCAAGTCAACCATTCTGCATAGCCAGCCAGAACAGGCAACTCTGGTTACGCCTCTGTGTTTTGGACCCATTGTGAATGATAAGCTGCAGAGATCTGGCTGGAATGAGGTGAAATCGCTGCTAATAGCTTTTCTGCATGAATGGCTACATTCAAGCCCCCACCTTGCAGTCTCATTTTATCAAGAATCTCTACGTTTTTTAGGAGATCAGAGAAAAAACCTGACCTGGCATTTTTTTTCTTGTATTGAAAGGAATATATATACAGTATATATCCTCAAGGAAGTGAATGTGTGGCTCTCATACCATGGAATTTCATGCTGTATAATTTTACGCACCAGCTCAACGTATAATTTAAGAGGAAGAACTATGCACTGCAGCAGAATATATTGATAAAAACAAGAAGGCAAAAAGCCATTTGGTCTGGCTCTTACGTGAGTTAAAAGAGGTAGAGGTGGCTTCAGAAAAGGTGACTTCTGAGAAACAAATAGTGTGTTATCAGACTTCTGCCCATGGTGCTTGTGAACACCAGAAAAAGTTGAATGTGGGGAGTATGATGATTGCAGAGATGATTGAAAAGAGTCATGTAAGCTTTAAAGTTGCAGAAAATTTGCAGCCCCCAAGGAATGAGCATAATTGAGAAAGACTAAGCAAACTCCACTAGCTGCACTGATTTCTAATTCAAGTAGAATTACTCCGTGTCTCCTCATCATTCGACAATGCCCCCACCCCACCCTGGTAACAGATTTATTAACTATGAGATTTGTAAACTGACATGCCCAAGTTCAGTAGGATAAAATATCTTATCATGCCTACCAGCAGCGTCACTAGGGCACGCGCGCCGCCCTAATGACCCCCGTGCCGCCCGACATCCTCGCCGGCTGGCTGTCTTGGGCAGGAGGAGGCCTTGGAGCGTCCGCCCTCGGAGGAGCTCCAAGGCCTTCTGAGGAAGGCCCGATGCGTGACAACATATTTATAAGGTTTCACGCATGCGCAGTACGTTTCTGAGAGCAAATTTGCCCTCAAACGTTCTGCGCATGTGCTAAACCTTGTAAATATGATGTCGCGCATCAGGGTTCCTTCAGAAGGCCTTGGAGCTCCGCCGAGGGCGGACGCTCTGAGGCCTCCTCCGAGGCGTCGCTGGAGCGCGGCGGGAAGGGAGGACCGCCTGCGCGCAACGCGCGGGTGTACGCGCGGGACCGCGCGTCACCCATTGCGCGCGTCGCCCCCAGGCGGTCCGCCCTTCCCGCCACACTCCAGCGACGCCTCTGATGCCTACAGTATCCTGTGCTTCTGCTCAGTTCAGATGCTTCAGAAAGTCTACAAACCCTATATAACAAAACAAACATATTAACAATACCCTGAAAACAATTTAAATGCCATATTAGATAACCGAATTTTTCAGATAAATAATAATAATAATTCAAGCTGACCTGGATGCCTATTGACATGGAAAACCATTCTGCTGCCTTCCTTTGAAAAGAAACACTGATAATCTGGCCTTCTTGAAGGGAGAGTTTTATGAGATGCTACTATCAAAAAGTCTTGCTCCATGCTGCCACAGATTTATGTTCCAGTAGACGGAGTACATAGAATAATAAAGTATTCCCTCCTGATGTTAAAAGGGGGACAGTTCATGGCAGCAAGCATTTCTTATGCTCTATCATCCACCACCCACTTCGCTGGTGACATGCGAGATGCTGCTGCAACTTCTCCTTCTCCCATTTCTTGGTGTAAAAAATGTCTTGAATGCTCTAGCCCAGTGGTTCCCAAACTGTGGGTCATGACCCACCAGTGGATCATGAACTGATTTTTGGAGGGTCGTGAACAGCCCGCCGCCTGAGCCTCTGCTCGGCGGTCTATGGCTCACTCCGGGTCTCGTTGTGTCGTGTTCTCACTGACGAGCGTGTTTTCATCGCTCATCAGCAAGAATACAATGCAATAAAAACACAGAGTGGCTGAAGACCACCAAGCAGAGGCTCGGGCGGCAGGCTGTTCACTTAAAAAAAACACCACAAAATCTCAGCAACCCGGACGTTTAGGCGGTGACGTGTTGACGTCATCACTTCACTACCAAAATGTCTGGGTTGCCGAGCTCCGTGCTGAAAGTGGGCAAAGAAGATTGGGAATCACTGCTCTAGCCCAATCCTCTCGTCTCCTCCACACTTCCATTTGTTTCCCTTTTCTTTTTCAAATCCAAGGAGTGGGAGGAGTAGGAGTGATGGGACTGGGCAGGAGGGAGATGATGCCCCCGCACCAATTCTCACCAATCCATTGCCTGAAATGATTGACTCAGTTGGCTTCATACATGGGCTGGGCCTGCTGAACTTTCAAGGTCAAAACCAGCATTTTCCAATATGACTGGAAACAAAGTGTCTAACCAGACATTACATAGAAAACTGTCTTAAATGAGCCCTGATGCCATGTTTTTAAAATGAGAGGTGGCTTCAGGAGAGCCGAAAGAAGAAGAGGAAGAGGAGGCTACTGAAACCTTTTTCCCACCCACCTGCCATTTTTCTGCACATAAGGGAAAATTTAAGGTTAAAACCCTTCTCCTCGACATGCTCATTTTCCACACCTAGGATGCTTCTGATCTGGAGAATGTCCAAGCATGCTGCCCTGGATCATAAGGATCTTGCCATGGCCGCCACATCTTAGGAAGGATCTAGTTACCCGTTCACTCCCTCTGCCCCAGTGCACTTTCAGACCAACTTGATTTATGGTACCTACTGCATTCTGAAACGGAAACGTTCTGAAACAGCAGCAAGGTAGGCACATGCTTGGACATCACCTCCGCCAGGTGTGGATGGTGCCAGTGAACACAGATGTGTTCATAGTTCCATCTTTACCACTAAGAAAATCTTGCTGGCTTCTATGTTTTGCAAATATCCTTTCTAAAAACGTATAAGCAAATATCTACCCTGTAATGCTACTGCTTGCTATTGGCTTTAGTGATACTTTGTAATATCATTCATAAGTGAAATCTGTTGATCAAGATAATCCTAGTACTATGAATGGGATTGAAGTCAGAATATCTGTGTAGTGTTTAACACAAAGTTGAGAAGGGGACTTACTTGCTCCCCCAACTTGCTTCCAGTTCTGCATACCATAATGCTTAAATACTTTAGGGAGGAATATATTTTGCAAATAGCTGAATTTTTATTACTTTGCTTGAACACATTTTTGGGTTTGTTTTTTTTTTGGATGAATCTCAGCACGCTGCCAAAAGATGCCATTGCGGAATAAGTCTGTGATTTATTTTTGCAAGTGTGATGGGCTGTCATGATTTTCACTGTAATTATTTCCCCATAAAACGATGTACTATATCACGAGTGCTTTAACATTTCAGATGGTATGAAAGCTGAATCTTGCCCTCCTGTTACATTTTTGATCTAATAATTGGGTTTCAAGTATGAAGTAAAAGTAAATGAATTGGATCACAGATCTATAAAGGCATTATAAATGGAGAAAAGTAGAGGTTGACATTTGCCATGGCAAGATCCTTATGATCTCAAGGGAGGGTCTTACTCTAGGCTCTATCTATGCAGCAAGTGAAACTTGATAGGTCGTAAAGCAGGGCCTTTTTCATAGTGGCCTGTAGAACTTTCCCAAAGGAGGCACTCCTTTCTGGGTTGCTTAACTGCAAAAACTCCTTGTTTGGGGAAACCTCCAGTGACTCTGCAGAAACTCAGAGCTGAGTTTCACTCAGCCTTTTATACTTTGGTATGTATACCCAGGCCAGCGGGTGGCGCAGTGGGTTAAACCACTGAACCATGAGCTGTCGATCGAAAGGTCGGCAGTTCGAATCCGCAACGGGGTGAGCTCTCGTTGCTTGGCCAGCTCCTGCCAACCTAGCAGTTCCAAAGCATGTTAATGCGAGTAGATAAATAGGTACTGAGCCAGCGGGTGGCGCAGTGGGTTAAAGCACTGAACCATGAGCTGTCGATCGAAAGGTCGGCAGTTCGAATCCTTGCGATGGCTCCTGCAAACCTAGCAGTTCGAAAGCAAGAAATTGCAAGTAGATTAATAGGTACCGCGTCAGCGGGATGGTAACAGCATTCCATGCGCCTCGGTGTTGAGTCATGCCGGCCACATGACCATGGAAACGTCTTCGGACAGCGCTGGCTCTTCGGCTTTGAAACGGAGATGAGCACCGCTCCCTAGAGTTGGACACGACTGGACTTAATTGTCAAGGGATACTTTTACCTAAATAGGTACCACTTGCGGGAAGGTAAATAGCGCTCTCAGGGGTCACCTTTACCTTTATGTATACCCAGGTATAAACGTCATAGACATCATCATCATCAAGTCATGCAAATTGTGCATTTCTTCTTATTTTTATTAGCCACATTTCCCGTTAAAATGTGTGTGTTTTGTATTCAGGTCTTCATACCTGAAGGTCTTCATACCTGACACTACGAAATGTCAAGTGAGAATCAGTCCTTACTGACCCATTCTAGGCTGAAGACAATCAATTTTTTCAGATTGTACAGGCCTTTTGAAAGAGCGGTTGTCACTGTTCATGGTGTGTGCATTCATTCCACATTTGCCCATGATAAAACAGGCTTTGCAGACTTTTGTATCCTTTCAAAAGCCATGAAAGCCTGGTTTGACTAGAGGTCACAATGGGACACAACTAATGTGTGCACACTTTGAGAAGAGAAGCCTCATTCAAACCGTTTCAAACTCTCTTAGGAAGTATTGCCCATCTCCAGTTCTATTGTATTCTTTTTATAACATTGTTTTATGGATTTTTATTACAGATGTGAATGACTTCAGGGGAAAAAAAGTGCGGTAAAAGCTCTTTGAATAAGTAGACTTGGGCCTTAAGATGTGGCAACGCTACAGTGAGTGGTTTTGTCTTTTGGTTCTTCCTTCCCCATCATGGGGAAATAATATGATTTTCTGCTTCTGTGTAGCACGTCAGCCCAGTTTGCACCTCCCCCAAAGTATGCCAAGTGCTACCTTATTATCTGTGATGTGAAACTGAGAACTTGCTAATTGGCTCAGTTCTCTGAATTAGTACAAGAAATGCATCCGCTCCATATTTACTAAGGGCGTTTCTATTGATTCATTTATGTAGCACAAGCAACATATATGGCACCTTACGTAGAATGAGAGGACAGGTCCCCTCTATGAGGGGCTTATATTTAGATGGATACAAAAGAAATGATGGAGAAAGAAGAGGGTCATGGAGGTAGGGATTAGCAGGGTAGCAAATGTGACTATTTCGATTTCATGTACTTACACATAGTTAGGGAACAGGGACTTGTGGCCCAATCCAATGCTTACCTTATGCACACTGTCGCAAACGTGCCGTAAACTAACAGTGGGCTAAAGATGACTACCACTATAACTACAACTACTTTACTACTGCTTTACTATAACTTTACTACAACTACTTTGCTACGACTACTACATCTACTACAACAACCACAACTAATAAAACTACACTACAACTACTACCACAACTACCTAAACTACTACAACGAAACCTAAAATTACTACAATGACTACTACTACAACTAATAGACAAAATTCTGATATTGATGAGAATACACAGAATAATCATTCTGATGAGTAGTCTTAGTGATTCACAGTCCATATTTACAAAATTTAAAATGGGGGTTTAATGACTGTGTCAGTCAGATTTTAAAAGCACCAAACGTCTTTATGTTTCACTCCAGACTTTCACAGAGCTTCTTCAGAAGTATGACAAAAGGCATTCACCTCCCTTTCATGGCTTCTGGCTGGAGAGTTCTAGTTCTTATTCCCCAGTCATAAGAAATTATATGATCATGTGAGAGGTGAATGGTTTTGACAGCTCTGTGCTGATTGGAGGCAAGGGGACCAAGATGAACCAATGGAGGGCCAGTGAGGAGGAAGAGGTCGCAATAGTTAAGGTGAGAGGTGGCCAGGAGTTTTGCTGAATGAAGAAGGACCATATTATTGAAATCTTGTAATGGTTATGGGAGAAGGAGCATGATTTGGCGACATACTGAATATGAGGAATAAAGGAGAGAGAAGTCAAAGATAAAGTCAAAGCTTTCAGCTTGTTCAACAGTGTGGATGGTCACATGAGTACAAGCAGAGGAGGTTGTGAGAGGAAAGATGAGGAGTTCAGTCTTGGCAACATATTGGGGCTGATTTCCTTCCTCCCGAGAGCCCTCCTTTCTCACAGTTCTCATACTACTCCCTGTTTGTCACTTCCGCAAAAAATGGGCCTTCTGCTCGTTGTATGATTGCAATTAGCACTGTCTTCCGGAGCCAGAGTGTTTCTCATCAGCTCAATGAAGCAGCTATTATTCCTTTGCTAAAAAGTCTTCCTTCATGGGGGAAAAAAGCTTATTAATTATCACCTCTGTCCAATCTCTCCTTCTTGGCAAAGGTGATCTAAAGGGTCATGTCTGAACAGCTGTAATTTTATGAGGTTTTTTTTAAACCCACTTGAATGAGAAATTTCACTCAAGCCTTAAGCTGTGAGTCATGGCATTTAGGACTGCAGTGGCTAATTCTTGATTGGGTTCTTTTTTAGTATGAATAAAGCGGATGGCTTCTTTTGATGAGGGGGAAGGTCATTTAAAATTCACCTTTAAATGTAAATTGACCCAAGTGCTACGTTTTGCATATCTATTCCATTGATTTTTGTGGAATCAAAGTAGGTTAAAAAAAAATCAGTGCCATTAGGTCAAAAACTGTGTATCATGGAAAATCCTTAATCATGCCTAACAGATCCAAGAATTTGGGTGTTTTTGATCAAATCAGTCAATCCTAAATGAAATCAACCCTGACTGTTCCCTGGAAGGACAGGTACTAAGGCTGAAACTCAAATATTTTGGCCACCTAATGCAAAGAGAGGACTCTCTGGAGAAGACTCTGATGCTGGGAAAAATTGAAGTCAAAAGGAGAAGGGGAAGGCAAAGGATGAGATGGTTAGACAGCATCACCGATGCAACAAACATGAAAATGAGCGAACTCAGGAAGATAGTGGAGGATAGGAAGGCCTGGCGGGATATGGTTCATGGGATCACGAAGGGTCGGACACGACTTAACGACTGAACAACAACAACAAAGGATAGACTCTGAGCATCCTTTGTTCTCCCTGTTAGACCTTTCCTAACGTGTGTCCATCCATATGTAGTTGAGGGGGCAGAGAGAGCATGCTGACAAGTCCTGCCACTGCACAGATGCACTCTGAAGGACTTCCAATCAGGAGTACAGATTTGTCTGCAATGACAAATGCTGTACTCAGGGAGAGACCCTCCCCCTCATTAGGGATGCTGAAGACAATCCCTGTCCTTGTGGACAATGGGAGGGGGGGAAGTGCGTAACTCTGATTCATATGATTTCAAGTGGAGTTCTTTGTGGTGGTGGGGAGTCATGCCACATGTGGCCTCTTAGCAGCTCTGTGCCTTGATGGACCTGACTGGATATTTGCATGACTGGGTCAGAAGCAATGGGATGTTGCTGATGTATGGATGTTCTGGGTAGGCCCAGGAACCCTTTAAAATGGCTCCGTAATAATGGGGAAGTGAAGTCAGGAGGGGAGAGCAGGAAACCAATCTAGGAGAAGGGTTAGGAGAAAATATCCAGACACTGGACAATGGAAAGGAGGAGGACAGACATGGAGAGAGCTAGTCAATGACATTTCTTCCCAGAAGACACCACAACGGAGACAACTGAGAGAGGTATCAGGGAGACAGTCTCATCAGCGGATGATGGGCTCCCTACATATGCCCACAGCATCAGATAGGCCAGGCAATGTGAGTTCTCCTTTCCTAAAACAGGTAGTCACTGGGGAAGGGACTCAAGGGCGTGACAGGGGAAAGTCAAGGGTTGGGCTATGCCCTCTGAGATGCACGTGGATGGAGCGCCGCCTACAAAGGGCATGTTACACTTCAGCTTATTGTTACAATACTGTTATTCAGTATTGTTCCTATTAATTTGTTGACAGAGCTGTTGGAATGGGGCAGGCTAAAAACGCTGCAAATCACTAATGTCAGAGGTTCTGGCAAGTTCTGACATTTTTCTTAGAACAAGGTGGATGATCTACACCAGTTTCTATTCTTTCTCCCATGTAGTTTAATATTTACATCAAGCCACTGGGGGAGTTCATCTGGAGCTTTGGAGTTGGGTGTCACCAACCTGCAGATGACACCCAGCTCTGTCTCTCTGTGTCACCTAATTCCAGGCGTCTGTTGAAATCCTGGAGCACTGCCTGGAGGAGGCTGGGGGCTGGAGGAGGGTTAACAAGCTGAAATTAAATCCAGACAGAACAGAGGTCCTCTTGGTTCAGAAATCTACGATTCAGAGTACTGAATCATTAACCTGTTCTGAATGGGGTTGCACTCCCTCTGTAGGAGCAGGTTTGCAGCTTGGGGTCTTCCTGAACAGTTTTGCTTTTCCTGCATCACCAGGTGGCAGCACTGGCTGGGGGACCTTTGCCCAGCTAAGACTGGTGCACCAGTTGTGGCTAAGTTTGAATTGATCAGATCTAAGTATGTGCCCACATGGTCCATGATGTCCTGGTGACATCAAGTTTCTACTATTGTAATGCGCTCTACATGGGGCTGCCCAGTTGGTACAGAACATGGCCGCCAGTGTGGAGGTGGGAACTCAGCAGTTCAACTCTGTCAGTCTGCTGCTCAGGTGGCCACACTGGCTGCCAGTTCATTTCTGGTGATATCTAAACTGTTTCCAGTATCTAAAGAAACACCTTCATCCATCCCATCCAGCTCATCCCTGGGGGGTCATCGGAGCATTGCTGGAGGGGGGTGGTACTGTAAGTTTCACACTGTGCTAATCCCCGTTTACTCCCCGGTACGAGGTGGCCCCGCCCCCTCTCCATCAGAGCCATTCCATGCGGCGAAGGCAACGGGCAGGGAGGGGATTAGCATGGTGCGAAACGTACAGTACTGCTCCACCTCCAACTACGCCTCTGCATTGGAGGGTCCCTTCTGCTTGTTCTGTCCCTGGCTGAAGCCAGGTTGGCAGAGACAAGATATAAGGCCTTTTCTGTGGCAGCACCAAAAATTTGGAATGCTCTCCCATGATGACCTCCCTGTTAGCTTTCCAGTGAGGGCTTAAAACACATTTAGCTTTCCCCACCTTATGTTTTCCATTGAATTTAGTTTTGACTTAGTTTTCAGGGGGGTTCTATTATTAGCTTGCATTAAGAGTTTATGTTGTGTGCTGCTGCCTTCAATGTTTTTATTGCTATGAGTATATTGTTTTTCTGTTTTTATTGTGTTTATATTTTTAGTGTATGTATTGTGGTATTTAGTATATGTTGTGAGCTGCCTTGGACATCTCACATATGGGAGGAAAGGCAGGATAGAAATGTTTTAAAATAAATAAAATACTTCCCCCCCCCGAAATATTTCTCTATAGAATTAATGAGGAATGGCCTGAGTTCCATTCCATATGAAATAATCTATATTTTATTTGTTTTAAAGTAAATTCTGTGGCATCTGAAAGCTTTTTCAGATTTTTTGTCAGAAGCTCTCTGAAAATGTAAAGCATAGCTTCTCTGGCTTCAATGTATATAAAACACAGAGATCTGACAGTACGTTTTGGACTTCAAGGTGTCTGTTTAAGGTGAACCTGCAGGTAAAAGGACAGCAGATTTTCTTGTAGTAGTATTTTTTTTATATCTCTGTTGCCGATGGACCTCATAATAACGGGATTTATGAACCCTAGCCATTATGTTTTAATTCTCAGAACTCCATCACATTCATGGTGAAGAGAAAAGTGCCACTAGCTTTTGATCATTCTCTTGGTTCGATTCCTGCTTGAAGAGACCATCTATAAAATAAAATGTATCACACTTAGCAACTTGGTGCTATATCTGGTCCAAGCGGTTTGATTTGTTCGTTAAATGCAATAGTGCTGAGGCCAAATGCTTTTGTTGGTGGCAGTGAAAAGTTGTGCTGGTCACCACGATCTTTTTTACCCATACTGCCTCTGCCCCACCATTGTGCCACTTTTATGAATTGGGAGATGGGAACAGGGTACTTACTGCCTTACCTGAGATGGTGGCTGCCATCTTGGCTTCTGGCAGCCCACGTACCACCAACCTGTGGTCCATGTACCACCAGTGGTACGCATACCACAGGTTGGGAACATCTGGTCTAAGCCACTTCACATGGTGTTTGTGAGAATAAATTTTTTTTGGGGGGGGGGACAACAGAGGAAAGATAACATGCTTCATCCTGAACCTTTGAAGGAAGGGCAAGGTAAAAATATAATAAATAATAAAAATCAGAATGATGGTGGAATATAGAGTGTAATAATGAAGCAAACCAAGCTGTGTGCGCATTTAGCTCTCCAAAAATAGAACCAAATGGAAAGAAGAGTGTTAAGGCCACCTATTGAAGCATTTCAGGCTAAAGTGGAACTAATAGTCCCATGCAGTGCTGAGTTATAAGGACAGAAATGTCACTAGCTAATAAGTTAGGAACTGTTCCAAATTATGTTACAAAAAAATAACCAGCTTTATAAAGTACCATACCTGGTAGTCTGCTTCATATAGAAGTTCAATTGATGAACATCATTTTTCCCCTCATTAGACAAGAGAATGAACTGCTGGTTAAAATCAAGGTTTATGCAGTATTTATTTATTTAAAAAATTTATACCCCACCTTTTCCTATGCCGAAGGCAAATACCCAAGGTTAATGAACATCAATGAACATGTCTGTGTTTGAATCAGAAACATTTCACACAGCTTTCTATTGATGGTTGGATAACATTACAAATGCCTTAAAGTTACATGGGTTTGGTAATCTGATTGAATGGGATCCTATCCCCCTAAGGACACATAGAAATGAACATTCTCAGAGGGTCAAAATAGAAATTATCTTTGAGAAATCCTGAAAGACAAGGGAGGCGCCACTAGACCGGAAGTGGGCTAATGTAGTTCCAATCTTTAAAGGGGGGGGGGGGAGGAAGACCCGAGAAATTACAGACTCATCAGTCTGACTTCAATGCAAGGGAGGATATTAGAACAAATTATAAAACATACAGTCTGCACACATCTGGATAACAACTTGGTGTTTAATAGAAGCCAACATGGAGTTGTCAAAAATAAATCTTGCCAGACAAATCTCATCTTTTCTGATCGGGTTACTACCTTACTAGACAGTGGGAATGCTGTGGATGTAATTTATCTCAACTTCAGTAAAGCATTTGACAAGGTTCCCATGACGTCTTAATCAGCAAGTTGGTAAAATATAGGCTAGAATAGATGAGGTGGATCTGCAACTGGATTTGTTAGGTGGATTCGCAAAATGACCATACACAAAGGGTGCTCATCAATGGCTTCACATCAACCTGGAGGACGGTTTCGGGTGGAGTGCTCCAGGTTTCTTCCTTGGGCCTGGTTCTCTTTAACATCTTCATCAGTGACTTGGATGAAGGGATACAAGGAGGCCTCAGCAAATTTGCAGATGACACCAAGCTGGAAGGAGTAGCAAACACAATGGAAGACAGTAGAAGCATTCAGGAAAATCTTGACAGAATGGAATACTGGGCTGAAATGAATAAGGTGAAGTTCAACAGGGACAAATGCAAGTTTCGGCACTTAGGCAAAAATAACCAAAGACGCAGGTATAGAATGGGAGATACCTGGCTTGGCAGTACAACATGTGAGAAGGATCTTGGAGTTGCAGTGGATTAAAAGATGAACATGAGTCAGCAGTGTGATGCAGCTGAAAAGAAGGCTAACACAAGTTTAGCCTGCATTAGTAGAACTGTAGCTTCCAAGTTGTGAGAAGTTGTGGTTCCACTTTACTCCGCATTGGTCACACCTCACCTGGAGTACTATGTCCAATTCTAGGCATGTCACTTTAGGAAAGATGCAGCCAAACTGGAGCTGGTTCAGAGAAGAGTGACAAGGATGATCAGAGAGGGCTGGAGAACAAGCCCTACGATGAAAGGTTGAGGGAAAGGTTGAGGTAACCCTGGATAAGAGAAGGCTGAGAGGGGATATGATAGCACTCTTCAAATACCTGAAGGGCTGTCATATGGAAGAAAGAACAAGTTTGTTCTCAACTGCTTCTGAGAGTAGAACTAGAGTAAATGGGTACAAACTGCAAGAGAGGAGATTCTGGTTGGATATCAAGAATAACTTCTTGATGATAAAAAGTGGTTTGGCAGTGGAACAAATTGCCGAAGGAGGTGGTGGATTCTCCCTCACTGAAGATCTTCAAGCAGAGGCTCAACAGGCACCTGTTTGAGATACTCTAGGAGGATTTCCTGCTACCGACAGGAGATTGAACTAGCAGGATTTCCTGCTACCGACAGGGGATTGAACCCACTAGATCTTGTGGGTCCCTTCCAACTGTATGATTCTATTAAATGCCAGTTTCAGCTGAGAAACTGAGAAGGCACATAGAAGCAGGCCTCTATGCATGTATGCTTAGCTGGATGGGAGGCATTTTGTGCTCATGGCTGCTATTTGTATCTATGCTCACTTTCCCTGCCCAATCCATGAACCAGGGTTATAGTAGCTCCACTCAGATAATCACAGTAGCACTGACTGGATGTAGTCTTTCCTTTCCCTCTTTGAATGGCTAATTGACACTATGGTGATATCTGTTTCACAGTCCAGTCTTATGGTGCTGCATGCTCAGTTGCAAAGCCATTTACGATAGCACATGCAATGCAACGTGCCATTGGACCATTCCGGGCTGCCACTGCAAATATTTTGCAAAGCAGTGGCAGCATCAGAGGAGCGCTGCCAGAAGCTGGTGGACTGCACTGGAGCAGGAAGACCAGCACAGGTGCCATTTTGTGGGCAGGGAGGGGGAGTAACTGGGCAGTCCATGGAGAGGGCAGAAGTTGGGGAGTGAGCCGGAGGGGGTACATCTCAGTGGCAAATGTGGATGCCAAATCCTATCCCCTGAAATTCATCTGGTGCTGACTTGTAACTCGCCTCAAACTTGAACCAGCTATAGAGCTGCTGTACGTCTGATGAGACCCATAGGCCGTTAGGGGGCCTACCCAGAGGTAAGGGAACAAACGTTCCATTACCTCAAGGAGACATCCTGATTGTGCCCCCCCCCATAGCATGTGCTTTCATGGCATGGCTGTATCAGCGCTGGTGGTGGGGGATAAGATTGGGCTGTAAGAGACATTGTGAGCTCATGAGGGAAAATCTAGTAGTACGAGAGTGAAAATCCATGTTGTACTGGGAGCAGCAATGCCAGAGAGAGAATGTAAGGACTCAGCATAGATAATTCATTAGACGTTAAAACCTACAAATTGGTGCGCACTTCATTTCAAAGGATTGGCAGTACAGAAGAGAATTTGATTGCAAAGTGTTGGCAGCTGGCATCCTGCCATTTGAACTCTCTGAGGGAGCAAGAGAGTTGGAGGTATGGCTAGTTAAAAATGGTGTGATATTCTTATTATCTCTCCAAGTGTACAATGAAGGACGGACAAAGGGGTGAAGGCAGGTAAAAATGAGAATCAGATCAGATATTGAACACGTGTTTCTTGATACAGTAGTATTGATAGGACTTGAAAATGAAAAGAAAAGGAGGAGACAGACAGTAATGTTGTGCTTTTCTGTGGCTTCCTTTGGTAGAAAGGTTCCTTTTACAAAGTAGAGAAGAATTATTTTAAATCAATGGTTCTCAAACTTTTTGGAGTCCTTTACACCAGGGGTTCTCAGCCTTTGGAGGCCCTGGTATCCCCTATCACAGTCCAACTTTCTGAAGTACCCCCTGCTAATTAACTGCTAATTAATTGGATTAATCAATTAATTAATTAGATAATTAATCGTTAAATAAAAACGTACTAAAACAATTTTAAAAGTGAAAAAATGTCTTATTTAACTCTGTGTGTGTGTGTGTGTGTGTGTGTGTGTGTGTGTGTGTGTGTGTGTGAGAGAGAGAGAGAGAGAGAGAGAGAGAGAGAGAGAGAGAGAGAGAGAGAGAGAGAGATGCAAGGATCTCTTTTTTTCTCCCCAAGTCACACTTCCCAAAATCAGCTCCTCCCTCCCCCATCCAACCATAGTACATTTTCCAAAGTACAAAAATAAGCCCAAAACCAAAATCAGAGAGACAGAAGGGCTCCGAAAATTAAAAAAATAAAATCCATGTTAATTAACACTTAATTACCTGCTGATGGGGCAGATAAGGGGCAGGGCTTAGCATACCCCCAGCAAGAGGTCCGCGTACCCCTAGGGGTACCTGTACCACAGGTTGAGAACCTCTGCTTTACACTCCTAAAATGAGTCCTGGGGAGCCCCGCCAGTGTATGCACTGAGTCTTGGGGAACCCCAAAGTGCTGGCATATGGCAGTTTAGCACTGAGCTCAATGCCGAATACCAACAAAGAGCCAGAACAGGAAGGGAATGAGTAAGGAGAGCTACGAGCAGAAAAGGTGGGAGAGAGGGACAAGCAAACTGCATGCTGTTTTAGAGCAACATTTCTTAAATGGCTGTCCAAATTTTGCGAGATCCAAGATGGCCGCCAACAGGAAATAAGTGCCTTTTGGCACTTTGCAAGCGGTGGCGGAGGAGGCTTCCACTGGGCCCGGAAAGCCCGGGAACGACCCGGGACCACAGCCCAGAACCCAGGACAGTCCCAGGCGTTCCGGGATGGATGGTAAGCCTAGCTAAAAGGAAAGCAGAAAGTAACACAAGGTGAGCAAACAAAGCCCCAAGAGAGCATCAGACACTTCTTTCTCTGCAGTGGGTGGGAGAAGTGAGCTGCCATCTTGGGTGTGGCCATCCAGCTGACATCCAGCGACCCCCCACAAACCGCTTCGCGACCCCCTTGGGGGTTCCGACCCCCAGGTTGGGAACCACTGACCTAGGGCATGCCTGGAAGTTACACCGTTCTGAAGAAATTAGCATATTCAGGCTTTACTCATAACAATGACAAAACAAGGAAGGGGGGGGGTCTTGGAAGCAACAGGTAAAAAGATACTTTGAATCTGGCTCACCATCTTCACTCTGGCCTGGCCTTGACTGCAGTTTCAAATATGCAACTAGGGTCACATCACATTTATGGGTGCCACTGCATAACAAACTCTGTAAGGTGGATGATAAGTTGTGTTATCCCCAACCTGCAGCTGGGGAGCTGAGGCTGACTTGCCTAAGGCCACCGGGTGAGTTCATGGTAGAAATAAGATTCAAACATGGAAGTTCTGCTCCTCAGCTCTGTTTGCCACTGTGCCACACCAGTTTTCATATAAGGAGGATTCTCACTCCAATAGATCCTGGTCAAGCAGACACAACATAACGCTCTCAGTGATCCATGAAGCTTCTGAGGCCGTGCCAAGCAATAAAACATTTGCAGATCCATACGCAGCTAGAGCAAATATAATGCACATGTCTTGTACCAAGGTTACTGGCTTGCTTCCTACTTTAACCCAGAATTAGGGGCATGTACCCTGGGGGCATTCTGTCTCATATATACACTGTGCAATGTGAATGCTAAGCCTTGGAACAGTCACATCTATTGAGATCATTAGAGGAAATAACGATTGAAGAGTCGAGAAGACCAAAGACCTGGAAAATAGCACATGCGATATTGATCTTTTTCAAATAAAGAAAGATGGGTATCTCTGGCTGTTACCATCCAGTTACCATCCAGTACCAAGTGCAATTTCTTTCTTTAGTCTAAAATGCAGCAAATATGAACGGACTCTCTAAGATATGTAGATGGTAATAGAGCCATTAGCAATAAACATCATTGATTATTTTAAATCACAAATTAAACCAGAGAAATTGGCTTCATTTGATCAAACTGTAGAATTAGCAGATGAAGCCATTGTAAGTGTAGATTTTAACAAAGCGTTTGACACAACTCTCCGTCTTACATGAGCCATTAATTCAAATTGGTTTGGAAAAGAGTTGTGTCACATGGAAAATTAGTTGGCAAGCTTATGAAGAAAGCAATGCTAGTGTTGAACAGGGTAATACGATGTCTTCAAGTTCAGTAGGAAAGGGGGGGGAGGCAGAAAAAGCAATCCGGTTTTCATTAATTTAGATAAAAGGTAAAGGTATCCCCTGACAATTAAGTCCAGTTGTGTCCGACTCTAGGGTGTGGTGCTCATCTCCATTTCAAAGCCGAAGAGCCAGCGTTGTCCGAAGACGCCTCCGTGGTCATGTGGCCGGCATGCATTTGTGTGAATTCCAGACGAATTTTCACAGCCCTTTTACATTTATTGAAGTCCCAGTGAAGTTTTATTTTGAGGGTTTTGCTGTGGGGGAACCATTTCAGATTTCTTATTTATCCTGTCCTCAGTGGCGTCCTAACATGGGGGGAGCAGGTGTGCTCCACCCCAAGCGCCGAGCTTCCGGGGGGCGCGGCAGCCGGGCTCGGGGCTGCGCAGCACGGCGCGGCACCGGAGCCCAGATGGTGTGCCCCTCGGAAGCGTCACCGGCTTCAGGAGGCTCCGCTCCGAAGCCGGGAGAAGCGCTACTCCGAGCGACCGCTCAGCTCGGCGGTCTGGGCCTTCTGAGAAGGTTCTGCGTGTCGAAGCGCCTTTTACTCACTTTCGTGCATGCGCAGAACCTTTCTGAGGGCAAACAGGCAGCCCGTTTGCCCTCAGAAAGTTTCTGCGCATGAGCAAAAGGGAGTAAAAGGTGCTTCGACACGCAGAACCTTCTCAGAAGGCCCGGACCGCCGAGCTGAGTGGTCGCTCGGAGTAGCGCTTCTCCCGGCTTCGGAGCGGAGCCTCCTGAAGCCGGTGAAGCTTCCGAGGGGCGTGCTGCTTCCGGGGGCTCCGGTCTGGTGGCGCGCTACTCAGCCCCGAGCCCGGCTGCTTCGGGGGGGCGCGGAGCGATGGGGGCGCTCCAACCCGCGCCCCCCCAGGCGCTGGGAGGGCTGAGTACGCCACTGCCTGTCCTGCATCCCCCTTTCCTCCCTCTGTTGTCTCCCTTGAGTGAATATCTAGATTGTAAGTCCCTCAGGGCAGGGACACATCTTTTTACTCTATGTAAAGCACCATGTACATTGATGGTGCTGTGTAAATAAATGACAGTACTCACACCAAAGCCCTTGGAGGAAATTCCAAGGACTTTATCATACAATATAGCTCCAACTTGACACCCAAACAGTCCAATCCTATTGGGTTCTAATGCTGGCGGAACAAGCATTTCACTAGCGTTAACTGCCTTACAGCAGTCACAAAAAGTGCCCCAACAGTGCGCAGAGGTATGCAGCGCTACAGTATCAGCAAGAAGGCCGCTGCCACACTGTGTGCGGTGCCAGCTCCATTGGGACCCACTGACAAAGGTAAGTTGGTGAGGGGGGCAGGATCAGTGGCGTTCCCAGCCTCCCGGCGCCTGGGGGGGCGGGGTTGTAGCGCCCCCCCAAGCAGCTGGACTCGGAGCTGAGCGCCCACTCGGCGCGTCCCCGGCCTCCGGAGGCTCCGCTCCGGAGGCCGGGGACAAACCCTCCTCAAAGCGACCGCCCAGTTCGGCGGTCGAGGGCTTTCTGAGAGGGCCGAACGCGTCGCACCGGCTTGTAAAGGTTTTGCGCATGCGCAAACCCTATAATAGCCGGCGCGACACGTTCGGCCCTCTCAGAAAGCCCTCGACCGCCGAACTGGGTGGTCGCTCTGAGGAGGGCTTATCCTCGGGCCGGGGATGCGCTGAGTGGGCGCGGTTTCAGAGGGGCGCGCCAGCCGGGCTCCAGTGCCGCGCCGCTCTGCACAGCCCCGAGCCTGGCTGCCGCGCCCCCCGCCCACTCAGCGCCTGGGGTGGAGCACACCTGCTCCCCCCATACTAGAACACCTCTGGGCAGGATGGAGTAGGGGGAGGGTGGAATGGGGTGGGAAGGGTGGAACAAGGCAGCGATGGGGCAGGGAGAAGACAGAATGGAGCAGGGAGAGGGGAGGAATGGGGGCAGGGGAGGCAGTGGGAGGGGATGGATCCGGTGGCAATGCCGTGCACCGGAACCTATCCCCTCTTTTTCAAACCTCCCATCCTTTATCCTCAAACACAGGAGCTGGTGCCAGGTCCAAAAGGAGACCCATTGCAGAAATAATTCCCCTTTCCCCTTTGAAGCTTACTGACCTGCCTCCCACCCCCAGATAAAGCACATACCTTTTTGGCATCAGCGAGGGAGGGAAAAAGTATAGGATTGGGCTCAAAATGAGATGACTTAAAAAAACAAAACATGGAGAGGCTTTCTCTCTTCCCATGAGGGCAAAAAGTAAAATTCACAGGCAAACCTGTAGTAAGGGGTGGGAAAGGATCAGATCTAAATTCCAAAAGGGCTTCAGTTCAAGCAGAAATAGACATGGCCCTAACATTCCACAGACAGAATGCAGCCTGCATACCAAAAATGCACCTGGGATGATGCCTTGTGGCTTCATCCTTTCTCTGGTCACTCCCTTGCCAGCAACATCCCTGGTCCATGCCCACTTCTTGGGATGGGAGATGCTCCTAGAGGTCAATCAGGTGCTGCATGTGGAGCAAGAGGAGGTTGAGGCAGTTTGGGGGTTGCATGTCATTCCTGCTTTGCTTCTTCCTAACAAAAATCACTGGGGCATTCTCTGAGCCCTACCTGCAAATCTCAGTCATTTAGCATCAAGCACTGAGAAGGAGGTTGATAGCAGCTGGCACTTTTTGGTGAGTGAGACCTGAGCCAGAATGAGCGTTATGTGCATGTGTGCATATGAATAGTTTAAGAAAGGAAGGTTCAGATGGAAGGCAAAGCCTTTTAAAACAATTGTATAAAATTACCGTTTAACATCTGGGAGCTCTGTGACGGTTTTTGTGTCGCTCAAGCTATGTATGTGCTCTGACAAATTTGTGTAATTTAGGAATACTTCTGTCTGTGAAGTTTTGCTGGTCTCTACTTGGTCCATTTATTTGGTATGAAAAGTGTTGGGTGGGAAAATTCCATCATTTGCATGGTTATGAAGCAGCAAGCAAAAGCATCCACCCCATGTTGTTGTTTTCGAACTTTTCTTTTTGTGATATATATAAGGATATTCTGTTTATTTTAGATGGACATCACAATTGCTTGTTGGTATCGCTCTTTAAAGCTGCAATCCTATCCATTCTTACCTGGGAGTAAGCCCCATTGACTGTAATGGGACTTACTTCTAAGTAGATGTGAATAGGATTGGGCTCTTAGTCATTTTACATTTACTTCATTAATGTTGTGTTCCATGTAAACTAATTCGTATATGGAACTATTCAGCATAGTTCTGTCGACACTCATCCTAATTAATTAAAGAAAAGGATTCTCAGCACTGATTCTAAAACAAACTCGGTGTTCATCAACAAACTCAACAAATGACAGGGCTCTGCAGGAAACGGAAGAGTAAAATAAACATCACATCACGGAGTCCAATTAGTTACCTTCACGCTAAACGCAGAAATGCTGAAGGCTGATTTTTGTGCCATCTGACAGCACTTGATCCTGAAGAGACATGGAGCAGCTAGTCAATTGACCCTAAGCAATCATTTATGTTTATCACTTGTCCTGTGATAACAAATCCTTACCTCCTTTCAACCTCTGACTTGTTTATGTGTTCTAGGGTTGATCGGAAACTGAAGTTTGTTGAAGGTGAGCCAATAACCCCTAGTAATACCAGGGGCTTTTGATTCACCTCTTTTTCATCCTGGGAAGAAAGTACAAAAGACAGCAGGCTTGTTACATCTTGGTATGACAAGGTTGTGTTGTGCAATTTTGAAAAGACTCACATAGCCTTTGATTACCCCAAGATAGCCAACAACCCTTTAAAATCCCTTGTGTAGCTACAGTAGAACTGTTGGTTCGGTAAAACAACCTGAGATTATATCTTTCTGAATCTTGATTGTATAAAGAACTTAATTTGCAGAGGAGTTGATGAGTAAAGGAACTTGTAGGAAGCTTACAGTCCAATCCTGTCCTTCTCCCCCCGCTGGTGCAGCCAGGAGGGGGATTGGGATGCTTTGGAGGGAGTTTAAATCCCCTTACCCCTCCATAAGCTTCCCACTCTGCAATGGGTCTCCTTGGACCTGCACCAGTGATTTGCTGGCACAAGTCCAAGGAGAGAGAGGGGGTGGGGAGGCTGCTGTCACTGTTGGGGATAGGATCCGGGCGTGCCATTGCTGCCAGATCCATACCCTCCCACAGCATCCCTGCCCCATTCCTCCCCCTCCCCACCCCATTCCTCCCCCTCCCCACCCACTCCTGGCTCCCCCACTGGCTTACCTGCTCCGGCAGGTGGTCAGCAATCTGGTGACACAAACAGGAAGGCTCTGGCCTTCCCGCCCGTACTCCAGCAGCATGCTACTCTGCACGCTGCCAGAGCATGTTTTACGGCTGCTTTGCAGCAGTCAGGACTGGAGAATGCATGTTCCCAGCAGTGGAGCAGCCCAATAGGGTTGGGCTGTCTTCTGTGCTCTTCTAGGCATTACACATTTTTATTTACAGTGCTGTAATCCCATTGAAGGCAATGGTACAACACCAAGTAATGATGAGTCATCTGTTACGAAACAGCCAATGTAACAAACCAACTCCAATAACTTGGTTAGAGTTTGGAGGGGGGGGGCGAGCAGATACAAACTTAGGTCACTTTCAAACCTGTATGTACATCACTTGATTTCTCATCACTGGCTGATTTGTAGCATTGTGCCTAAGGTAATATGAAAGTTCTGACATGAGGACTCACACGTTCCCATATCATCACTAGATGTCGCACACGTTAAGGAATAATTATTTGTGTGTGACCCAGCGTTTCCTTGTTACCGGTTTGCAGTTTCCTAAAAGAATGCTTCAGAACAGAGAGCCGTTTTAAATCTCCCACTGTATGTGTTGTTGTTGTTGTCCTCTTTAACCACATGTTGCCTTTGTATAGACTAGAGAAGTAACCGAAGCCTCCGTTTTGTTAGGTGCAATAAATCAGGGACTATTGAGAAGAGCTGCCAAGTTCATGGCAGGGACTGTAAATTATTCAAGTCTTTCCAATAGCAGCTAAAAATGAGAATATCTCAAAAACCCGAAGATCAATCATCTTGCAGCAAACCCCCCCCCCTCTGCCTCAGACTGTCAAAGGAAATCAGGTGAGACAAAGTCCCATAGCCTTATCAGAATGACTTTGTCACAGGCAGTCACAGAAAGAGGACGTAGTTGTGAAGACACCCACGTGGTGTCAGAGGCTGGGCCTCTCATCTCATCCTCTGTGCTGCCTATATGATCTTGTCTTTCGATCCACCACAGAAAATTACATAAATTTAATTTTGGCAGGGCAATTAGACTTTTGGTCTTAACCGTAATAATCTTTTGCTCAATATCGAATGCATGTCAGAGTGACTTATCACTCTAGCGGGTGTCACTCCAGTGGGCATACGTGGGGCAGTCCATCACTTCAACCCATTCGGTGTCACTCATAAATCGAAATGCGTAACATTTGCTTTCACATTTGGGGAGAACTTCTACAATATCTGTGATGCAGGATGGTTGTTCAATCGAGCAATCTTTTGCCCTGTAAGAATCTTCCCCCTTCCCCGCCATGGTAAGATAAACATGTTGGGGCTGCCCCCCTGACATGAAAGCTTGGCAACAGTTCAGAGAACTGCACAAGTGAGGCTTGGTATTATGCATATAAGCAGAACAAGGTGAGAGAGTTCAGAGGTGGTAGAGTGAACTGAAACACACACACACACACACACACACACACACACACACACACACACACACACCACAGAAGGTGAAGTGTTCATTAGAACAGGCGTTCCCAACCAGAGACGTCACCAGGGCCGGGCACGCACGTCACCCTAGTGACCCCTCCCCCGGACACCCTCCCTTTAATAACCTTTGGCGCGACCATAGGCCGCACCGCGATTTGGGGGGGCCGGCCGATGGGCTGCCACTCCAGGCGCCCGTCCGGGAGCCCCCTCAATCATTGCAGCCGGCTCGGGGACGTCTTCCCCGGCCGGCTGCCCGGGGCCTTCTGAGGAAGGCCCACTGCGCGAACGTTATTTATAACGTTCTTTTGCATATGTGCAGACTGTTCCTGAGGGAAAAGGGCAGCTCTTTTCCCTCAGGAACAGTCTGCCCATGCGCAAAAGAATGTTATAAATAACGTTTGCACGGTGGGCCTTCCTCAGAAGGCCCCGGGCAGCCGGCCGAGGAAGACGTCCCCGAGCCAGCTCTCCCGACCGGCGTCGCTGTAGCCTGGTGAGGCGGGCGGGAGGGAGGCCACGAGGCGACGCGCGCGTGTGTGCGCAGGAGAGGCAACGCGCGCGCATGTGCGCGCACCATCTTTCAGTTATTCTCAAAAAGGTTAACTGACTTTTCCTTAATTAAAATTGTAAGTTTATCCATTTCAGCATAGTCCAACACTTTCAGCCACCAATCTTCCAGCAAAGGTATCTCCGAATTCTTCCAATATTGTGCATATAAAATTCTTGCCACAGCTATCATATATAAAAACAAAGTTTGAAATTTTTCGCCTACATGATCATCCCACATACTCAACAAAAAGGTTTCCGGTTTCATTTGAACCTTAATCTTTAAAATGTGGCATGTCCACCACATATTATAAAAAATTCCCTCTTGCTTTTTACATTTCCAACAGCTATTCGCCACCTTCTCATACATTTTTCTCACCTTTTTACACCTCATACATCTCACCTTTTTAACATTCATGTTTTAAACGGTTTTTAATCTTGTTTTTTAAACTTTTTTTACGTGTGTATATATTTTCTCTACGGAAAATATATTTTGACATGGCTTTTAAACCTGTATGTCTTAAATCCTTAAACCTTTGATGCTATTTGCTAATGCTCTCTCCTCCCTTTATCCAAACCAATTTTTACTGCCAGCTTCTTATTTTTCTGTTTTATATGCAGTTTTTAGTCCTTATTGCTTATTCAGGTTGAAGGGGGGAAAAAAAATCACCACCAACACCCAAGTTTATTTTATTGTTATCTGCCTTAAGGCTTCAGCAAGAAGGCAGGATATACTTGGAAATAAAGTTGCCATACCCAGCAACAATGTATACATTCTCAAGAACGAAACAGCAGGTTAGAAAACTCTTTTTATGAGATGTAATGCAACCTACACAATGAACAACAGCCCAAGCAGCTGACATAACCAGAGGCAACAGCAGAATTGCTAACAGAGATGTCTCTGGAGCCTGTCAAGGGGGTCAAATGTCACCTGCTAGCATCTGCATCCCTTAGGTGACCAACTGTGTTCTTTGTAGGCCCCTAAACTTGTGATGAGAATGCAGTATTGCTGATTGGGAATGAATAATATATTCATATCACCATTAAAAATTAAAAACTATCTGCCTGAACTTCTCAAATAATGTTTCTTTGCCCTTCCATGTATCCTCTCTTCTAAAGATCACAAAGATTGTCATATGTTCTGGCTGTTTTCAGGCATTCTTATAGGACTAAATGACTGTGTTTGGGGAGGGGAGCTTTTTTTGCAACAGGGGCCTTATGCTGCCAGAACAAGTGTTCTTGACAGTATTAGTTCCTTTATGGCTGTTGCAAATCACGACATGCCATTCAGTGCAGCCTGGTCACCACTGCAAGTGGCAATCAGCCAGGTCCACATGCCAGCAGCTGGAGGATGCCCGCCGGCACAGGTAAGGCAGCGCAGGGGTGGGAAGGAGGTGGGGAAGGGGACAGGGAGGGGGAGGAATGGGGCATAGATAGGGGAGGGGAGGATGATGAATCAAGGCCAGGAAGGGGGCGGTATTGGCAGCAGCGATGCCGCTGATATCCTATCCCCCTTCTTGGCCTTGACCCACCCCCCCGACCTGGGTCCACATGGACTTGCACCAGTGAAATTGCTGGCGCAGATCTGAGGAGACTCAGCATGCTGGCATGGGCTTACCCTGATGCAAGGTAAGAAATTTTTCCTTACCCCGAGGTAGTTGAGTTGGCACGGCTCTATCGTCACATGTAGGATTGGGATGTTAAGCTTGCAAACCTACACACACTTGCCTGGGAGTAAGTCTCATTAAATTCAATAGGGCTTACTTCTGTGTAGGCATGCATACATACACAGTTACATAACATTGATTAGAACATGTGCAAAGAGCCCACAGCTGCATGCAAATATAGGCTGGTGAAGGAGTCTGTCACTGCTATGCCACTCTTCCCCTGACACACACATTAATTTAACTCAAGAATAATGTCTGAAAAGGGCTATTATGAGTACTAGATATATACAGGTGGGCCCCCATATCCACTGATTCGCTATCCACTGTTTCAGTTATCCACGGATCGTGGGGACCCCCCCCCCAGGCTTTTACTTTTTTCCCAGTAAGCTTCGTTTCTTCCTTAAACAGGAGAAGCAGCCTCTGGCTGCTTATTACAGGCAAGTAGAACGAGACTAAGTACTAGAGAGGCTCTGCAAGGTTAACAGAAACCTTGCAGAGCCTCTCTAGGACTTAGTCTCGTTCTACTTGCCTGCAATGGAGGCTGCTTCTCTGTTTGTTTTAAGGAAGAAACAAAGCTTGCTGAAAGAAAAATAAGAGCTGGGGGGGGGGGAGCATGCCTGCCTGCAGGGGAGGCAGGGTGGGGGGGCCCTCAGGAAAGCATGGAGGGGGTGTTTGCTCTTATCCACGGTTTCAAGTATCCACGGAGGGGCCTGGAACATATCCCCAGTGGATATGGGGGCCCACCTGTAGTAGAGTATACTAGAGTAGATATACTAGAGTACTCATCTATATGAAATACAGGGAACTACACTGACAGTCAGACTAAGTGACAAGATTTGGTGAGATACAGCACATGTAGACCTTTCTGGATAAGCATCCTCCCTGCAACTGAGCAACACAAATTTTATTCTTGGCCCAAGTTCCACTCCTTTAGCTAATCCCTACTAGCCACAGAGCCTAGAAGTAGTGCACAATTTAAGAAGACAGGACTGATTTCCCCAGGCTTCCTTGCTGGAGCTCAATATCCATCTCTGCCCTCCGAAGAACATACAAAGTCAAGATCCCTGCTGGATCAGACCAAAGGCCCATCGAGTCCAGCATCCTGTTTCCCACAGTGAAGGCCCACAAACAAGGGATGAACGAACGTCCCTTTCCTGCCATTGTTCCCCTGCAATGGTATTCAGAGGCGCACTGCCTCTCAACTTGGAGGAAGCCTTTGGCCATCAGGACTAGTAACCATTGATAGACTTCAATTTATCTAATTCTCCTTTAAAGCCATCATTACACACCTTCTGGTACCAAATTCCATATACAGTATTAAGTATGCACTGTGTGAAGAGGTGTTTTCTTTGTCCAATCAAAATCTCCTGCCAATTAGTTTCAGTGGATGACCCCTGGTTCAAGTGTTGTGAGAGAGGAAGAAAGCTTCCCTTGGTTGGGACCAGTTTGGATGATACTTTTACCGCACGACTGGTATAAATGATTATAAATCTCCCATGTTCAAAAGACATGCATGCTCATGGTATGCACATGTCATGCCCCCCTCCACCTTTTTCTTAGCATCTGGGTAACTTGGGGGGCTACCTTTCTTAATAATAGGGGGTGGTTTGGATGAGCATCCTCTCACCACGAAAGGAAAGTAGCCCCTGATACAGCCAGAGACAAGGGGAGGGGTCAGGATGCATGTTTGCCATTAGAGTGCACATCTTTCACCATACGGGGCCAGTCAGGTGGTAGAGGTGTCATTTGCATTGGCCTTCTATCCACTTTCTCCATGCAATACATAATTTTATAGGCTTTATATGTCTCATATGGGTACTGTGACAGCTGCGGTGGGATAGGTACTGACCTACTGATAAATGTTGGGGGCAAAGTACAGGGTGAAAGGCCTCTGTACTGACCCCTTGTAAGATAGTTCCTTATACACAGAATGAGCTGAAAATGTATGGATACTTTGTGGATAGTTGAGATGCAGGATTGCAGGGTGAAGAGGAATTGCTGTACGCAAGTTGGGATTTAGAGAAGTAGGCTCCATACTTACCATTTCTTTTCACCAAGGCATTGCTGAACTCTGTGTCTTTTCAGCGATACCCTTTAAAAACTGGAGCAGTTTCAATCAAACTGAATCCAACTTGGGCTACCACAGTCGTTAGAGGTGTATCAGAAAGGACCCTTTGCTATTTTAAACTTTACTTGCCGTTCAGATAAAAAAGAAGAAGCCCTTGATGTGCGGTGACATAGAGAATCTGTAACAGTGGAGACTAAAGTGTGTGTGTGTGTGTGTGTGTGTGTGTGTGTGTGTGTGTGTGTGTGTGTGTGTGTCTGGAGGGGAATCAATCAAATGTGTCACAGACAAAGAAAGGATAATATTAAACACCAAACACTAATCTTTCCTCTTTAAATTGCCTGATGTGCAAGTGTTATTGCTAGAAAGGAGTAAACATGACTCATTTCTAACAATAACACTCACATATCAGGCAATATAAAAAGGAGGAAAGACTAGTGCAAAAATGGATCATAAAGGCTGTGCTCAGAGCAAGTAGGCGAAGGATGTAAGGAGATTTGGGAGAAATTTTGAAGATCAATAGACCTGTAGCAAACTTGAGAGCAGCATAGTACTTGGTGAGGGGAAGTATGGGGTTTTTTCCTCCACTCCAAATGTACATCAAAGAGAACAAAGCAGTTTATCAACTGACAAAAGATGAGCTCCCCTAAACATTTCAAAAGCGTGTCAAATTATTTTTTCTCCCCTGACAAAGAAAGAAGGAACTGAAGAAAAGAAGGATAAGCGGAGTGAGTAAATGCACAGGAACTATGTTTTCAAGAATGTAATCTTCCATAAAGTAGAAAACAAGCAAGCAAACAAAAGCAATTTAATGTCCTACTATTGTTATGTACAGAAACTAGGGCAACAGTACTTTATGGAGACAACAACAGAAGCCTTTAGTTAAGACGACATAGACTCATCAAAGGGCTTCAATATACACCCTTTTCCCCCTCATGGGATGAATGGTAAGATGAGAGATAGGCAGCCAATTCTGCAGCCACTGTGCCAGATCTAACGTTGGCACAATGTAGTTGGGATTTGATGCGCTTGCGCTGCAGAGTTAATAGCAAATCAGGAGTGGTAGAAAGGAAAGCCAAGGCAGCAACACTAGCACTCCCAAGGCATCACTGCAAGCACCACTCGGCAATTACCCATGCACAAAAGCACTCGGCAATTACCCATGCTTGGAAGGCACCAGTCTACACACAACAATGGCTGAATGACCCCTAGAACATCACCCAACCTTGTGCATGCATGCACCCCTCCATACACAACAGATAATCAGGTAGAGCGAAAGAGACCACAGCTTTTCTCCTTACCCTAATGAATGACCATGGCCCTACAGGTAGGAGCCCTGCTTGGAGAACCCATAGGATACTGAATCATGGTTTGAATTGTACTGCAGAAATGACACCTCCACAAAAAACAGTGGGCATAGCTTGGCACACAACATATGTTTTGCAAGGGAGAGGGGTGGGGAACTGTTTGCACAAGGAACAGCAACTATAACAGCAAACGTGCAGCAGAAAACAGTGTGAGTTGCCTGGTAAATTCCATGGGAAGAAACACTGTGTTGGAAAACAAGATACGTTAAGTCCCACCCTGAGAGGATGCTGATGGGGCTTTGAAGGCAAGGGTCCAATTCTTCAAAATTGTTAATCTTGCTACATCTGCTCAGAAGGCAATAGAGATCCCAAAGTTTCAGGACATTAGCATAAAATAAATGCAACACATTTTCCTTTCCTTTACCTTGAAAAATAATCTTCTGGTTTCTGAGCCTCCAGGATACACCGGTACTTCAAACTTCTTACCAATAGCAGGAGAAACTGATACTTTGGAAAGAGGTGAGCAACCTCTTGCTCACCTCTGAAGTCTCAGGATTTCAAAAAAAAGTAAAAAAAATTTTTTTTTGCAAGGGCCTCTTAAAGTTCACGATAATATCATGAGACATGGAAACTCTGTGGAGTTTCCATGAAATTGTTCTTTTTCTCCCTTTCCCTTTGCATTTTGTGAATATCCTATTAGGAACAGAACAATATAAGACTTGAGTGAGGATTTGTAATGCCTCTTCTTATTCAGCCATAGTATATTCATGCTAATTCCGTTCATATTAGGCACCGTATATTAAAGTTTAAAATTGTGCTTCTGGAGATGAAATAGTAATATGGAGCAGTTCCGATGTGCAAGCATCCTCCACAGGCAAAAAGACTTAGCAGTGCAAACCTATTCTGTAATTATATCAACTGGCTGAGTATAAGATTGCAACTAAATTCCCTATATCCCCGTAATTCTAGTTACAGAGACACAGAGATGTGAAGTTTTTACTGTAAACCAATTTAACAGCTCTGTTGGTATAACACTGGACCCGTCTGAGGAATTTGTGAGGACTGGCTCCACCTACCATTCATGTACCATTGTAGGACACCACATATCTTCTCCCAGCCAGGACAAAGTCCTGTCTTCTCTGGTAGCATAAAGTTGTCACAGTGAAATAGCTTTATAAGCTAATATACCTCCATTGAAGTCAATGGAGAGCCCAAGATGACTGCCCACCTCCTCACTCTCTACTCCACTTCTAGCCACAGCAAAGGATATGATACCTAAGTAAAGGTAAAGGTGACCCCTGACAATTAAGTCCAGTCGTGTCCGACTCTAGGGTGTGGTGCTCATCTCCATTTCAAAGCCAAAGAGCCAGCGTTGTCCGAAGACGCCTCCGTGGTCATGTGGCCGGCATGACTCTCCTTGCCGCAGCGCATAGCATGCAGCTGGAAAACGGAGCGCTGTTTACCTTCCCGCAAACGGTACCTATTTATCTACTCGCATTAACATGCTTTGGAACTGCTAGGTTGGCAGGAGCTGGTCAAGCAACGAGAGCTCACCCCGTCGTGGATTCGAACTGCCGACCTTTCGATCGACAGCTCATGGTTCAGCGGTTTAACCCACTGCCCCACTAAGGGCTAAATTGGATAATACACCTATATTGCATGATGGGAGACCTGTGTGCTTGATTTTTCAAATATATTAAGTACATTAGTAGCTGCATGGGCCTCTTTCTCGATTGAGACCTCAGCATGGGGGGGGGGGACGGGACTTTTAAGCTTTTGCCCCATGCTCCTGATCTAGATCAGCCTCCCCATAGCAGCTATTTTCCCCGGGGGGGGGGAAGTCCCATTGACATCAGTGGGAGCTCTTTTCCAACAGTTGTTGGGTGTGTAGATTGAAACCTTCGGGGAGCAAAGGCTTAGACAAGACTCCCTCTTTCCATGGTCCCAATCTACAGCCAATCATAGCACACCATTAGAGGTTTGTAAGCCTTAGTAAGTAATGCAGCTCACTTCAGGATGTGCAACATGGGACTGTATCCCCATATCTAGAACCTGTTTAAAAAAGGCAGGCCCCTCGGAACTTGGGCTGGAGGTTTCCAGTGGCGTCATCAGTGTGCACCTTCCTCTCTTCACATAAGCTCAATGCCACTGGGAATCTCTGGCCCAAGTTCCGAGGGGCCTGCCTTTCTAAACAAACGACCGGAGGTTCCCAGCAGCATTGAGCACTTTTGCGAAGAGAGGAAGGCGTGCACAACGCTACTGGGAACCTCCCACCCTTTGGGGCATTCAGTTGAGTCCCAAAGGGGACTAAGAGTGCCAGCCGCTGCTCCTCCTACTCTCCAACGTCTTCGTTCCTCCCATCCACATTTCCTCTTCCTCTCTGCCCCCCTCTTCCTTTTCCAATTCAGGGACTGGATGGAGATGGAGGAGCAGTGGGGGCAAGAAGGTGGACAGAGACGTGTCCCCCCCACCCATCTGCTGCCTGAAGAGACAGCTTCAGTTGGCCTCGTGGATGGGCCAGGGCTGAACAGGGAGAATGGTTTAGCCCAGTTCAGTTTCATGGAATGGTCCTGGGTTCTAGAAATCAGAAAGAGAACAGCTAGTCTCCATGTGTTTGCTCTTCACCCCTTGCAATTGTATAAATATCTAGCAAGTGTCCTGACCATCTTTTTTCCCCCTAAACCAAAAAGCCCCGTCAGCTTAAGCTTGAAGAAAGGTGCTCCATTTGCAGTTGCCATTTTAGTTGCTCTTTTTTTCTTTTTGGCCACTTCTCCTTCCTTTGAAAGATGCTGCCAATCAGTCGCATCAAAATCTAGGCTGTGTCTCTCGCCCTGCGAGAGCACCAGTACATTACGCTGGAAATACCATTCATGTAAACCCCTGCAATGCAAAGGAAGTGCACACAGCAACAAGTCCCAGCAGCATGCAACTGCTGTCACGCTGTGTTGCTGTTTAACACACTACAATGATTGCCAATTTGAAAACACAACTGGGTCTTAGCCTGTCAATCCCACAGCATGGCCTGATATAACATACCGGTATTTCTTTTTGGGGAAAAAATATATTGTTCAAGCATTCCTAGGTCACGATTCACAAAGTCTATGCTGCAAAAGGTTGAAATCCAAAACAAGCCTCTATATGCGAGAGCTTTGAGGATGACAAAGCTATTGGTGACAAATGCCAGCGCTCCCTGAGAGAATTCATTATTCAGATGAGGGCTAAACATAAACGGCTGCTGATGTCTTTTGTCAGACTAGAACTGTTGATGTTAGAGACGGTAGAAAATATCTAAGAGAAAGAGAAACTAATGAAGAAAATAACAAAGAGTGCTGGGGGCTCATGTGTGAATGGAAGCGTCCTCTGTTCTGGAGTCCCTTCCCTCTTAACCCAGATGCTTGGCACTTGCTGTGGTTATACAGGGTAAATGAAAGCAAGGCAGTGTGCACGTGATCGTGAACACCATCACATTTGTCACTAAAAACCTTCTAATGCTGCTGCTTCTAATGATTATGCTAATGATGCCCCTGTTCTTAGTCTTGAATCCCTGCAGAATTATTGGAAAGTCAGCCTTCTGTTTTCAATCAGATACATAGAAAGATAAGGTTAGGTTTATCTTCCAGGGCAGAGGCTATGGCTCAGTGGTAGAGCACATGCTTTGCATGCAGAAGGTTCTAGTTACCGGTACCTTCCCTGGCATCTCTATGAGAATGACCCCTCTCTAAAACCCTGGAGAGCCACTGCCAGAACGAAGAATACTGAGCTAGATAGAACTGTGGCCTTTTAAAAACCACCTAAAACTAGCGGCCATCACCGCATCTTGTGGCATCAGGTTCCATAGATTAATAAACACTGTGTGAAGTACTTCCTTTTGTCAGTCCCAAATCCCCTGCCAGTTAGTTTCATTGGATAACGCCTGCTTCTAGCGTTGTGAGAGAGGGAGAAAAAGATCCCTCTATCCACTTTCTCCACACCATATATACAAGAAGCTATAACCATGGTTGTATCCACACCACACCAGAAGCCATAGGCACGACAGAATAATCTCATGGCAGCCTGGCACAATTACTGTTGTGGTCATACCTGTGCAGGATCTGAATTATGTGTCTATAGCAAATCTTCTCAAGTGCCTTTTTCACAATGTCCAAAGTATCTCTCAATACCTTCCCTCATTAGCCTTACTCGTATGTTACATTAAGCATATGTGTAATCACTTGAAGATGGCTTCTGATAAGGATGTGAGTGCACCATAAGGGTACTGGTACACATCCTGCCATCTCCTTGAGTGTCAGAGATCCATTGCTTAATTGGCCATTGTGATTAATGGGGAGGGGTATGTGATTAAGCAATGGGGGGCGATGTGTGTCTTCACATTGCACTCGCATCTTTATCACATGGGAGGAGGGGCCAGTCAAAAAGTATCATTTCAGCTGGCCCATGATTGTTAATCTGTATGAGTCTGTCTATAATTATTTGCTTGTTGCATTCAATGCACATGCAACAGTATTTGTGATCTGTACTCTACAGTTTCAGGGGGCCTAGTCCTTGCATTGAGATTAAACATGAATACATGCACAGTCGTTCACATGAAAATGTGTACCTGTGCAAAGACACCTATTTATGCAAACAACATAATGTGTGAGTAGTTCTAGTCTCTACTGTTTGGAGCAGAAGCAGTGAAATGGATGCAAACCATAAGCTAATATCTCCTGACTGTGGGGAAGATCCAACATGATGCTTCTTGACAGATTTCCCAGCAATGTTTTTCAGTTTGCTGACTTGGCTTCCACATTTATCTGGTGTTCAGTTTATAATAAGCTTTGGAATGTAGCCAGGGTTGCTTGCGGATATAGAACCAGCTCCACCTGTGCTGATTTTTCTGATGGGCTTTAGTGACTAATTATTGACAACTTCCATGTTGTACCAGAGCATTGGAAAACGTGCCTAGACCCCTCCCAAGAGTTTCTGGAAGACTTTCAACAGCTTGTTAGTAATTTTTTTAGATGCAATGGGGAGGCAGGGACTTGCTCTAGTCAGCACAGTCTTCTGGTCCCTTGCCTAATCAGTGGCGTTCAGCCTACAGTCCCGAGTACATTTACTAGGCAGCCTATCCCATTGAATTCCGAGGGATTTTGTTCCAAGCAAACAGACTTGGGATCACACGGTTAGACTGCATTATTCTTAAAGCCATCCTTGTAAACAGGATGACTTGTACCACTGGCTAGTAGCAGACTGTCACTGTAGGGCAGGCTATGTATTTGTCTTCTAATTGATACTTCTTTTGAAGCATCACACTTGTTGATGTATTTGCCAATTTAAGATGCTACACAGACCATTGCTTTTAAGGGTCAAAGTAGACATGCCTGGACATGCACATGCATGTGGTTGGCCTCTTTAATTTTGCCTTAAAAACAACAACAACAACAATAGTGCTGGTGTGTACATGCATAACAACCTGAAATGGAGATGGGGAGTGAAGGTGGGTTTAAGGTGCTTTAGCATTCAGCCCCTGCCATGGTTCCTGGCCTAATTGCATGCCTCCATGTGCTTTGTATTTGACAGCTGAATGACAGCTTTGACAGCTGAATCATAAGCTGTCGATCGAAAGGTCGGCAGTTCGATTCCCGCGACGGGGTGAGTGCTCGTTGCTTGGCCAGCTCCTGCCAACCTAGCAGTTCCAAAGCATGTCAATGCGAGTAAATAAATAGGTACCGCTTGCGGGATGGTAAACAGCGCTCCGTGTTCCAGCTGCATGCTACGCGCTGCGGCAAGGAGAGTCATGCCGGCCACATGACCACGGAGGTGTCTTCGGACAACGCTGGCTCTTCGGCTTTGAAATGGAGATGAGCACCACACCCTAGAGTCGGACACGACTGGACTTAATTATCAGGGGACACCTTTATGTGCTTTGTATAGTTTTCAAATAAGCAGCTTCTGTTCCCCTCCTGTGCTATGTGCGTAAAAAGATAAAAGCATGCACATGCATGTCTAGTTTGACCTGTATGTAATCCTTGATGTAATCCTTACACCAAATCTGTCTCTTTTGCATTTTGCAAAAAATGCAAAAGAGACACCAGCAACAGCAACTGGAAAAGGTACCACGATCGGGTGAAGAGGGATAGTTGCTCTCCTGCCCCCCACTAAATATAACAGGGACACCACTTTGAAAGGTGTGCAGTTAGCACGTACCACGACATACTGTACCTGTTTGTGTGAAGTAAAGTTTGAAAGCCAGGGAAGAATAAACACAACTTCAATTAGGTTTTAGAAAGTTGAAGCCTGAAGATATGAGGAAGAGAAGGACAGAAATTGTCAGCCCCATAGTTTTCTGAAGGCTGGCATCCATTTGCAACCCTGTCCCTGCCTGGGCCTCTGGTTTATTTAACCAGCATTTAAATTCTGACTGTGGTTGAAAACATGATAGTTCATTTGGCAACTCTGTGCCTTACATGGTGGGTACTGTGACAGATTATTTTTCTGAGTTGCATTTTTTTGAGCTTGATCTACCTATAGAGCATCAGGTGCAGATGAAGAACTAATAAGGTTTGATGACCTCTTGCACCAACATTTCAGTCTTTATTATTCTCCTAATTTATCTGAAATTGCATTTCATCCTGTCATGCAGGCAAGATACTAATTTCACTTCCAGCTTGCTTGTAGATTTGAAAATTGACAACAGAGGAAGAATAAGCAGCTCCCTTAGTTTCCATCAAACAACAACAACAAACTCTGGTCTAATATAAACGGTCAAAACATTTGCAGCTGATGTTGCCATAATTGCTTTATCTGATTCTTGTTTGAGTTTGAGAGTGATAAGCCTACAGTGATGTTTGTAATATCCTACTGATTTAATGGGAGAAGGGGACAACTGTCAATCATCTGCCGGCTGCTGCTTCACAACGATTAAAGGCACAGGACCCATATGAAAATATGCTATCTAGTCCAAAGGCCTATCTAGTCCAGGGCATATTCAAGGCCAACTCCCAGTGATGTAGACTTGAGTCTATTGACTCGGACTCGAGTCGCGTCAGTGACTGTGACTCGACTCGGACTTGACTCGGTGATTGTAAAAGACTTGAAAGACTCAACTTGAGACTTGGAGCCTTTAAAGATAAGTCGAATTTTATTCAGATTTAAACCAGTTTTCCCCATTAAATAGATAGGGACTCGCAACTCGCAACCAAAGACTCGGGACTTGGGGGCAAAGTCTTGGGACTTGACATGAGACTTGGACCCGGAGACTTGGGACTTGACTCGAGACTTGGAGTCAGAGACTTGATCCACATCCCTGCCAACTCCATATCAGGATAAATGCTAAATGGTATTGTCTGGTTTTGAAAGGTGTGATTTGAGGTTTTGTTCTATAACTTCAGGATGGTAAGCTACAAGATAAGGATGGTAAGCAACTTCAGGTGTTTTGTTCCATAACTTCAGGATGGTAAGCTACAAGTTTTTATACAAGCCTCCAGCCTACAAAACCTGCAGATGTATGCTGAATGGTTTTACCATCTTACGACCCATTCCTATGAGGGCCTTATGCTTCCGTATTGGGCTGTTAGCCAGTTAGCAGGCTACCAGTTAGCACGCAGTTAGTTCAACTTCACGATCTTCCAAATGTTAGAACAAGGAGACTCTTCTCTCCATGCTTTGATACTGAGAAATGGCTCTACTTCACTGTCCAGCTCTGCTTTCATAAGAACAAACAAAGAGCCCAGCTGGATCAGGCCAAAGGCCCATCAAATCTTGCAGCACCCCTGTTGAGGGAAACCCACAAGAAAAAGGTTGGAAACAGCCCTTTCTTGCCCTTGCTCCTCTGCAACTGGTATTCAGAGGCATACTGCTTTTGAACCTGGAGGTAGCAAATCACCATCATAACTATTAGCCATTGATATGCTTGTTCTCCTGTTAAAGCCCTCTAAGCCAGTGGCCAGCACCACATCTTGGGGCAGCAAATTCCATCAATCATGTGCTTGTGTGGAGAAGTTTTCTTTCTGCCATCCAAAATCTGTCTTTCTGTTCATCCATCAGTTTCATTGGATGACCCCTGGTCAACAGGTGTTGTGACAGAGGGGAAAAAAAAAAACCCTTCTATCCCCTTTCTCCATGCCACTTGCATATGTTTATAAGACTGTCAGCCCAATCCACTGCAACTCCCCGTGCAGCACTGCAGCAGCACCAACATAGTGCCTGCTGGATCCCACAGGGGAGTTTTGGCACGTTGAGGAATCCTTGGAGTAAGGGAACATTTGTTCCCTTGCCCAGTGGTGTAGCTAGACTGGAGCGGAGGCAAGTAGTTCTGCAAGACTCTGTTACACCGTTGACTCCGGTGTAACGGAGTCTTGCAGAACTACTTGCCTCCGCTCCAGTCTAGTTTCACCTCTGCCCTTGCCCCAGGGTAAGCCCCTGTGGGCTTCATGGGTCAACTCAGACCTGCACCAGCAATATCGCTGGAGCAAGTCTATGTTGACCCATGAAGGCAGGTCAGGCCTGGGAAGGTGGTCAGGATGCAGTGGGCGCCACTGCAGCCGAATCTACCCCTTTCCTGGGCCCAATCCACCCTCCTCCCCATACCCATTGCCACCATGTTCTGCCCACACGGCCCCATTCCACCCCTCCCTGCCTCCCTCCGAGCCCCTGCGCAGTCTTACCTGAGGCAGCAGGCGTCCATTACCATGCAGACCCTGCTGCACATTGCTTCTGGTGGTGGCCAGGTTGTGCTCTCTGGCAGTCTGCCACAAAGCGCACTATGCTGATGAAACACGCATTCAGTCAGCATAGTGCACAATTAGGATTGGGCCCTCAATCATGCCCCCCTCTTTATCACCATCTTTAAAAAAAAAGTCATTTTGATTTAATTGCATTATGAATGGTCATATCACATATTTCTGTTTCTTCCTCAGATTTATATCCCCTTCCTTCCAAGCTGCTCAGAGCAACTTCCATGGAAATAAGACGCCATTTTTATCCTCACAATAACCTATGAAGTAATCTTTGTTGAGAGATGGTGGCAGCTTGCCCAAGGCCATTCAGGGAAATTCATAGCTGAGCAGAGCAAGGATTTGAACCCAGGTTTCCCTGGGCTATGCCCAGCTCTCTAGCCATGACAACACACTATCTCTCTAAAGTCTTATCTCCAGAAGAACACTTGTGAGCACAGGCATTCTATTTTATCTTCCTACCCAGAGGCCGATACGTTGAATGTCCTTGACTTGGGAAATTGTATGGAGAAGCCTTGTAGCCTTTAGATTGCAGGCTGTGTTGTTTTTCTTCCATGCCCGAGTAACCCAGGGTGTAAAAAGATACATTTGCTGAGACAAATGCCTCTGTCAGATCCATCAGCTCACTATGGCAATCTTCTCGTTAAAGTGCACCTTTTAGAGAGTGGCTCCTGCATGGTCCATTGACTGCTCACCTCCTTCTCCCCATCTTTTAAAATTTGTTGCAGGTTATGCTTTTGTGAAGTGATCTAGCTACTCGTTGCAGTTACAGGACTAATCCTAGATTGGAAACGTTGCCGAAGGAGCAACAGTTGTCTTGCATATTCTTTTGTAAGTGGTCCTTCTCTTTTATATGAAGCTCTGGGTTTAATCTCTCAGATCCAGCAAGGAGGGACGGTGACAAAAAACAGTAGATTCTTCCTCAAGAATTATGTCAGCTGCTGGTCCCCATAAAACCCACATCCTTTTGGTTCAGCACAACTGATAGGCAGTGGTAGCTGTTGGAGTCGGCGGGTCCCATGTCTTTTGCTCTTGCATAGTGTGCATCACTACAGCAGTTGAAGCGGTTCATGTGTACAATACACATGCACCGTTTTCTTATGTGTATGTACATTTTTGGATAACCACTGTATGCCAAACAAAAGCCCTTCACTGACACTTCTCCCTGTAATGTATTTTTCAAAAGCATTAATCTGCCACGCAAGCAAATGACAACTGACAGTCACTTCTTGCATTATCACACTAGGTTTGATGCTTATCCCTTGTGTATTTACATTTTTGTAAATTAACAGCCCAATCCTAATGCCCTGCGTGACGATGCAGCAGTGCCAATGTAGCACCCACTGTATCCTCGTGTGTGTGTGTGTGTGCGAACATTTGTTCCTGGTGTGCATCCGGGGAGGCCATGTAAAACCAACCCGGGCTGGGAAGGGGCATAGGATATCAGTGGAGTGCGCCACAGATATCCTGCTGCCCCTCCCAATCTGGACCGACCAATGGCCGCCCTCCCTTGCCGCCCCAGCCCACCCTTACCCACCCCGGCGCCAGCCGGTGCCAGTGGTGTCCGCCAGGGGAGTTAGCAGTGCCGGCCTCTGCACCAGCAGCGCTTACTCTCCGGGTGCCATATAAACATGCTTTATGGCATGTTTACAACACCCAGTGCTGGCAGAGCACGTGCTCTGCTGGCGCTGAGTTAGTGAGGATTGCGCTATTAGCCTAGGTCACACAGAAATCTGTAATTGATTAATTTAATGCAATTAAGTCTTTAAATGCATTTTTCCCCTTTCCTTTTCTTTTTTCTTGGTGGGGCCAAGCCCCATTTGCATTTATAGAGGAGCCTCCATTGCTGATAGGTGATACAATTCAGATCCGGGCTCAGCTATTTTCCATCCAAACTAGAAAGCAGTTCATTTTTGTCCTGAACCTAATTCCAAATTTGGACCTTGTCATGCTCCTATGTTTATCATGAATTATTGGGACTGCAGTGGGGTCTAATCACTGCCCTCATTAGCCACCAACCCCCATGTGAACCCCTGAATCCTGCTGCACAATCTGCCCTTCTCCCAAATATACCTAGTTGTGCTGACAACACCAATGGAGAGGTCTCCCTACAGATACTAGAAGACTGCCCCTGTTTCCCAGATGCCAGGAAGCCAGGGATATATAGTTGTTCAAGGACCTATATATTAGATGCCCTGGAAATAACATGTCCGATGGCACTATTTGCCTGGATGTTACTGAATATAAACTCGGGCACCCAAGATATATTTTCCAGTCTCTCTGGTGCCTAGAATGCTGCCATGGCAGCCAAGGAAGGAGGTGCCCCAGATTGGATTGTAATGTGGGTGGGAGAAGTACTTTTGAGAGAAGATGATGCTCAATTCGTAATATGCCTGAGCATTATGAGCTGGACGAATTCATATCTGAACCAGCTGAATCTGAAATTTCGTGATATCGTTACTGAGTGCCAGAGACTTCAACCAGCCAAACAATTTAAAAGGTATGGGAAGTGTTGAATGGTTCTCAACCATCTTAATTTTATGATCTTTTATGGTGAAAGTAGCAAAGTCTTCCAAATCAGGTTGCCCCCAGTACAGAACTGCGTGTACATCAAATTAATAAATAAGCATGTGTTAAACACAGAACATGCTTTTGTCCTAGATGGGATAGGACTCTATTGATCCAATCTAACTGCAAACCCCTCAAACTGCTTTCAGGTAGATTCTCATCCATTACTCTGGCTCCTGGCAAATATAGTCCTAAAATTGTTTGTTTTGCCATTCCTTTGCAGAATTAAATAGTGCAGCACACTCCATTAGGTGGGGGGCTCTGTTTAGTTAGTACCTATTAAGAATGAAAAGTCCCAGCTTGCTATCAGGCTGTAGCATCAAAATACCATTCTAATTACAGTGATTTAAGTGAATCTGTCCTTGGGGTGAAATTTCAAATGTTCTAACCCAGTCTATAGATCACTTAAGCTGAAGTACTTGGATTTAAGCCAGTTTGGTCCCATTGACTTAGATGAAATGAAATTGGCTTAAATCCAAAAACTTTTTTGAACTTAACTGGGTTACAAATTTGGTTGTGAGACAGACATTTTTTAGGACAGTAGGAAGTCAGTAGCCAGATTAAGAGACTTGTGATAGAATGGGGCATCTAAGGTAGTGGTTGTGCACAGTATGCTAGTGGAATTATACACACACACACACACACACACACACACACACACACACACACACACACACACACACACACACAATCCCTTGTGTTCTCCTGACAAAATGGAAGTAAAACCACTCAGAAAATGTTGAGTCCACAATTACAGTTCTCAGGAGTTTAAAAAGATCACAAGCTCTGCTTTCCTCAGAATGGGAAACTGGCATAGCAGGTATGAGATACGTATCCTTTTATCATTTGATTTGAGCTTTTTGAGCACACACTTCATTCATGTTTTTGGCCTACTGGGGCAGAAAGGCAGAAGCTTGTATTGGAAAACAAAGGTGTAGTGTGATCTTGTATAATGTACTTTCTTTTTGTATTTCGGATTTAAAAAGGTAAAAGCCCAGGAATCCTCAGGGCCATCCTGGGTCTACATGGGCATTGGGAATTGGAGAAACAGGTTCATCACCTCTTGGCTGACAGCTGTAAGCAGCCAAGCAGAATTCCGGTGCCAAAGCGCCCCCCCCCCATTTGTTACACCTTGGCTGTTTTTTCCAGCTGCATCACATAGTTGGCTTGTGGTCTACTAAAGCTGTGATCCTATATATATTTTCCTGGGAGTAAGCCCTACTGAACACCATGGGGCTTACTTCCGAGTAGTCATGTGTATAGGCTTGTGCTGTAAGACACCTAGATCCTTTACACATGTGCTGCTGCCAAGCCAGGTCTCACCCACTGTGTACTGGCGCCTGTCACTTTTTGTACCTTTTTGCTCAACTTTCAATTTGTCTCTTGAACTTCATCTTGTTGGTATAGGCCCATTGAATAAGCCTGCCAAGATTGCTTTGAATCCTGGTTTGGTCTACCAAGTCTTGGCTACCCCCCCCCCACTTTGAGTTAAAGGTAAAGGTGATCCCTGACAATTAAATCCAGTCATGTCCGACTCTAGGGTGTGGTGCTCATCCCCATTTCAAAGCCGAAGAGCCAGCGTTGTCCAAAGACGCCTCCGTGGTCATGTGGCCGGCATGACTCTCCTTGTCGCAGCGCGTAGCATGCAGCTGGAACACGGAGCACTGTTTACCTTCCCGCAAGCGGTACCTATTTATCTACTCGCATTAACATGCTTTGGAACTGCTAGGTTGGCAGGAGCTGGCCAAGCAACGAGAGCTCACCCTGTCGTGGAATCAAACTGCAGACCTTTCAAACGACAGCTCATGGTTAGCGGTTTTAACCCACAGCCCCACCCGCTGGCCAAATCACTCACATCTATTATCTTGATGGCATCTTACAACAACCTTATAAGGTATTATTCTTGCAGCTGAAACCAAGCGGGAATGGCTTGACTTGGACCACCTGGTGAGTTCATGGTAGAGGCGATATTTGGACTGGGGAATTTCTGATCAGCAGCTCTGTCTCGTAGGGCGCAAACCTACTTAAAGATCGGGCGGGCGGCTGAGGCTGCCCGCCCGATCCAGTGCTCCGCCGCGGGCTGCCTGCATCAGGCAGCCCACGGCAGAAAGTCTACTCGAGGAAGGGGATAATTGTCCCCTTCCCCGAGTGTAACGGCGGCTGGGGCCGGTAGGTCTCCTCGGATTTCCACCAGCTATTTTGCTGGTGGAAGTTGGAGGCCGTGTAATGGCCCAGCCACCCTCTGGAGTCTGGTTGGGACCGGGATATGGCGTACGCCATGTCCCCGCCCCCTCCCAGGGCAGCTGGGCCTATGGCCGCCCTCCCACTACTGCTCGAAACACTCCCCACCCGCCGGATCCAACCTTACCTGGGTCTGCCGGCTGGTCGAGTCCTCGGCCAGCGGAGCAGGGCAGGCCGGCCTTGTGCCAGCCTGCCCTGCTCTAAAGTAGTCCGCGACTACTTTGTGCTACTCCAGGCGGCAGATCGCTAGGTCTGCCGTCCGAAACTTAAGCTGGATCAGGCTGTTAGTAGCTGCAGTCAAATTAATGTGCTAAAATTAATGCTGGAGCACATGGATACGATAATAGATGAGATCCATGTGTGACTACTTGCACTATTTTGAAGGTAGGGGGAGGGCATAGATGACTTCCCCATCTTCAAAACCTAGAAAACACACACACACACACAAACACACACACACACACACACACACACACCAGGTTTACTACAGGAATGACCGACATACGAAAATGTTGCCTTTTCCATTTAGATAAGTTGTAAACCTTATGCAAAATTACATATGCAAAATAGTCAGGGTTTTGGCTGGCATATGCACATTTATCTGAATCCAGGCAGCATAAAGGATGGAATCAATCCAGTCACTATCCTGAGGGGGTTGTGCGAGGAAGCCATTTCTAATCACTTACTCTGCATGTGTCAGGCACACTGTTAATCCTGGTAATGTGTTTCTGTGTGCCAATTTCTAATGGGACATATGCAAAGTAGTATGCAGAGGAGGAGATGAGTCACAGTTTGAGCTGCAAATGGGCTTCTGCATCTCCAACCAAGACTTCGACACTTCTGCCAGAACAGCACTATCCTCCCAGGTTCGGAGTGATTCAGCTTACACTACAGTAGCGGAGCCATCGAGCCTTGCCCCATGATGACAAATGCAAGGATTTGTCATCACCGCTGGATTTAGCATCACTGTATTATGAAGAGTAGCATTAATTTGTCAACATATGCTGGGTCAGGGTTAAAACTATGCTATTGAGAACCCTGAGGGGCCTGCTGTCCTGCACTCCTGGTTCGTCTCATCCACATGAAAAAGGAAAGAGCAGGGGAAAACCCCCACAGTACTTGAGAAAAGAACTCCCAGAGAGGGGAGCCATAGTACAGTTGGGCCCCCATATCTGCTGAGGATATGTTCCAGGCCCCTCCGTGGATACTTGAAACCATGGATAACAGCGAACACCCCCTCCATGGTTTCCTGAGGGCACCCCACCCTGCCTCCCCTGCAGGCAGGCATGCTTGCCCCCCCAGCTCTTATTTTTCTTTCAGCAAGCTTTGTTTCTTCCTTAAAACAAACAGAGAAGCAGCCTCCATTGCAGGCAAGTAGAACGAGACTAAGTCCTAGAGAGGCTCTGCAAGGTTTCTGTTAACCTTGCAGAGCCTCTCTAGTATTTAGTCTCGTTCTACTTGCCTGTAATAAGCAGCCAGAGGCTGCTTCTCCTGTTTCTTTAAGGAAGAAACGAAACTTACTGAGAAAAAAGTAAAAGTCGGGGGGGGGGGTTCCCCACGATCCGTGGATAACTGAAACCGTGGATAGCGAATCAGTGGATATGGGGGCCCACCTATAGTCTGTTGCAGCAAAACAGACGGAGGCTTGTAGCACCTTGAAGAGGAACACATTTATTTAAGCATAAGCTCCCATGATGGACTAGATTCTACTTCATCAGATACATCCTCAGATTCACCCTTTGAGTGTGCACCGGGTCAGGGCCAGGTAGCTCTGGACACTGGAGCTTGCTCCCAATGTGGTTGCCAGCTTACCAGGTGTGGTGCTCCCAAACCTGCCCAGAGCCTTGGAAGCACTTAAGCGGTTGCTGTTCTGGTATTGCGAGCACAACTGCGAGACGTTGATGTCACTCCCTAAGGCAGAAGCACCAGGACAGCACAGCAGCCAGCTAGCTGAGGGTGATTGGAGTCAAAGGAAGGTGGGGCAAAATAAAAGGAGGAAGAGAGTCAAGGAGGGGTGGTGGCAGGGATGTATCTAAGTAACTAGGTCGCGAGTGCGAGTACAATCATTTTTGCACGAGTACGAGTCCAAGTACGAGTCAATGTCAAAAAATTTGGGCGAGTACGAGTCAAGTATGGATCCTTTTGTGCACGAGTACGAGTCAAGTGTGCATAATTTTTCCCCGAGTACGAGTCAAGTGCAAGTAAGGCCAAAAACCACGAGTCACAAGTCGAGTCACTTTGGGGCAAATGGCTTTTCCCCCCCTGAAAATGGGGTGGGTGGGTGTCTGTTTGGGGTGTGTGTCTGTTCCTCTGAGGCTTTTAAAGCACCCACTTGGCTTCCCCTATCCCTTCCCCTCACCTCTCAGTCTTGTCACCACCCATCTGGTTTGGGAAAATGTACACTCCTGGGTGTACATCTTCATGAGTCTGCCATAGTGTTTGTCTCTTAGCACAGTAGACTATACAGTCTGATCATTTTATCTATAGAAGTCATTGGGGATCATTCAGTTCAACTTCAAACTCTCCTTTGGGAGCACAACATAATATTATATGAACCCTGGATGCTAGAGAATCTGTCCACCACCAATGTTTATTGTGTATATGGTACAGACATCTATTATTTTCTTATCCCTTCCTCAGACACCTTTTATTTTCTTATATTTTCCCATTATCAGGAATGCGCTAATCAATGAAACCAATGAATACTTTTTTTCTTTGTGCTTCAACTCATTCTACCTTTAACGACAGGTTTATTTTCTGAGCTCGTTGCACAAATACATTTTAGTGCTTTTTTGGTTAGTTTTATGTGTTTATTGACTTTTCCCTTACACTTAAGTTACATTTCTGAAGACCGAAGGGGAGACATTGACTAGTATCCATCAAATGCTATATATTCTGGATCTTCCAACTTTTCATTCAGTGCTAATGTTGGAAATGCACTCAGTTCTTAGCTTGTTTGGGGCTACTACCTTCATTTGTGCATTGTGCTGAAGTTTCCTAGACTGATTTGTTCCCTTGTAGTAATGCCTGAAGTGTAAGTGCCTCTAAGTACAAACTACTCAAGGGCCTGGCCAGACAGCAGATTTGAAAGGAGAAAGTGTTGCATCCACCTGGGCTGGTATCTCTACCCATGTTTGTCCCTTTCCTTACATGTATACAATCCAGGCAATGACAAACTCAAGAATAGTACAGCCATTACATGTGCATGAAGGGAGTAGTGTTACGCGGGACTTTATTCGTTCTTTTTGATTTGGCATTGAACACAGTATCCAGTGCCTCTTTGCTTCCAATTCATTATTTATTTGCATATTTACAAAGAGCAACATACAGAAACACCGAATTGGAGCAAGCTCGACCAATTCTCACATGACACCTACTTTTAAGCTCTAAGCACACCCTTGTTTCTATGATGTTTACAATGTCTATGTCTCTATATGGCTATCTTTCTCCATCCTTGAGCCATCCCACTAACATCTGCTTTTCATCTGGTACTCCTCATTTCTGGTAAAAACATTTCTTGACAGTTGGTACATGTCCTTTGTCATTTCTTTCCAGGTCGTCCTGACCTACAGTATAACCATTTATCTATCATGTCGGTTCTCAAAGTGATGGGTCATGACCCACCACTGGAACTGGATGCTGTCCCCTGCCACCTTAAGGGGTGGAGATAGCATGGTGGTAGTGATCCCGGGGATCGCCACCGCAAAAAAAATGTAAAAATGCACTTTTTAGACTTACCGCGGGTCCTGATGGCTTCCAGGGGGTGCGGGGAGGCCTGTGGAGGGGTCCACAGGCCTCTTCACACCCCCGGAAGCCTTCAAGACCCCAGTAAGTGAAAAATGACACTTTCCCCCTGATGGCGGCGCGATCCCCGGAATCGCCCCCCCCTGGTCCCCACAACCGCTGCTGCCACAGTCCCCACCCCCACAAAGATTTAAAGTTCTCCACGCCTTGTGGGGAGAACTTTGAGAACCACTGATTTATCAGAAGACTTCTTGTATACAGGACAATCACTCAAGGGGTCAGTTTGACTCAAAAGACGTATGTTGCCATTCCCCTTTATATAACCATCCTGGCGATAATTCCGTAACATTCCTCTGGCAAGAATTCCACCTATTTTCCTTAGTTATAGGAACAGTGCTTTAACTCTCAAGTATCTGTATCCTTGTGCTGAGCTTTGTGTCTGATTCTATTCTGAATATAATGTACTGGTCAATACTAATTAACAGGACTTAAATTTATTTCCATCAGTAGCTTCATAATAGTCCAAGAAAGGATACTTTTTAAAACAATCAAACATTGATGAGAATAAAATATCCCCCACCAAGTTGTTTCAGGCTCGAGAGCCAGTTTTTCCCACATCGCAGTCTAGTCGAAAGGCCAGCGAAAATGTTTTGGCTGGGCTGGGTTGATCGAGAGCCATTTGGCCACCATCTTTTGTGGCCAGAAGCAAAGCGAACCAACAGGTGAAGTCCACTCCGTGAGCATATGGTCAATTAGCAGCACACTTGTGCTGCCTTCCTGTATCTCATTAAGGACTTGATCCCTATGGATGATGAGCATTTGGCCAGGCGAAGGTTCAGAGCTTTGAAAGATTTATCCAGCCCAGAGCTAGTACTGGCAGGAGGAGCATAATGAGTTGCAGAAGGCATATCACAAAAGGCTGTTCTCAGAAGCCTGAAAACAAAATTCTCAATCAGAAAGCAGCAAGAAGAGCTACCTGCCTTCCGAACAGTGCAGCCATCTTTATCACATCGCGAAAAACATGCTCCCTGGGTTTTTTGGCTTGCTGTAACTCACAAAGGATACTGCTGCTGTTGCTGCTGAGGAATCAGTAGCTGTAGTTGCAATGGCATGATCAGCTGCTGGTGCAAGTCTTCACTTCTCATTTAAAAGAGAAAGAAATTGTGGTCAGCTACAAGCTGCTGAAAGACTGAAAATAAAAATGGCACAGCTGACTGTTACAGTTCTTGGGCTTGCATGGTGACACCGAGGCACTTTTGCTGTGTTTTCTGTTTCCTGATAATCTGACTGTATTCCTGTATATTCTTTCAAAAGTTGCGACATGCTAGATTCAAGGGTTTGAAAAAGACTTTTGAGAAATGTAGGTCTGCCCCCTGTATGATAAACCAATAACTAACGTTTCTGTTCAAGGATTATTATCTGATTGCTTGGTTAAAAAGGGTCCATTTGACTCAAATGTTGTTTTGGCTATGGATTAAAATCTAACTATAACAACAGTATTAAAAGGGTATCAGATGATGATGATGATATGAGCCAACCATCACAACCCTCTCCCATCTGTAGCATGGTGAATGGCTAGGTGAAGTAGGGCCTTCCTAGCATTGGCACCACTGCTGTGGAATTTTCTCCTTAGGAACATGTCCCTTGTGCTTTCCCTGTTGTTTTTTAGGCAGCTGACTAACAGCGCAATCCAGTGTAAAGAACCCTAGAGCCGCCCATTTGATCCTATCCCCATTCCGGGCTGATCATGATCGACCTGCAGGTCTCCTCAGGGGAAGGGTCCCCTTCCCCCGGTGTAGTGCTGGGAGGCCTCAATGGGCCTCCTTGGATTTCTGCCAGCTGGCATAAGTCTGAGGAGGCATAAATTCTGAGCTGGCATAAGTCCAAGGAGGCCGTGTAATGGCTGCACCAGCCCGAGAATGGGACAGATGTGGCAGCCGCTATCCCCACCCCTTCCAGGGCCGGCTTGGCCAACCGCCACCCTCCCTCGCTGCCCGCTCGCCCCTGCTCCCGCCGGCAGGGACTTTAACTTCCTCCTGCGGCAGCTGGGTCAATCTGGCACCAGAGTGAGGGCTGCCAGCCTCTGTGCTGGCGGCCCTTGCGAAAGTAGTCGCAAACGTGCTTTACGGCACGCTTGCTACACTTTCGAATGGCGGACCGCATGCTCTGCCGTTTGAAAGTTACGGTAGATTGCGCTGTGAGTCAGTGTTGGTCTGTTGTGCTTTTGAGGCTGAATAATTGCTCTGGTTTGAATCTGCTGTAAATATTTCCAGATGTTGGATGAATTATTGCTGCCTTTTCTCTTTTTGGGGGATTATTGTTGTTGTTTTAATATTTTGTATTAGTTTGGAATGATCGCCAGCTGCCTTTACAAATGGATAGGTAGGGCATACATGTTCCGGTAAATGTTAAACTCTTTTTCCTTATTTGCAAATATGTTGAGAGAAAAGTGGCCTTAAACCCCATTTCCTCCCAGCCCACAGGTGTACACATTTAACTCCAGATGCATATATACACCCTTGAGTAAAAATGGTTTTTAATTGTAATTGATGTATAAAGTCATTTGCTCCTAAACAGTCTGGGTTGGATATAAAAGTTTCCCTACCTCCTCCAAAAGAAGCTTCCTCTGGAGCATTTATTGAAGGAAGAGAACCTTTGGACCCATTCCAACCTTCTCTTTGAATATTCAGCCAAATAATAAATCTGAAACAAAACAAAAGTTACACTTTGCTTGAGTTAGCTTTAGAAGGTTTAGCCTTAAATCTATTCTACAGTACAACAGAGAATAATTGCTTTGAGTATTTTCATAACAGTGCTGAAAAGCTCCCTTTCATCACCTCTCTTTGGTTCCTCTGTGTTAATTAGGCACGCCATCTGCTAATGAACTTCAGATTGCTTCATCATGACATTGAAGGTACAGGTATGTCCATTCTTAATATGTTCCACGCTTTATTAAGAAGCTATATTCCTCCATCACCTCTACTTCATCTTATTTAGAACCTCTTGGATGACATCTGCACCAGTTTTCCAGCATTCTGATCCTTGATGTGCCAACAAAGCAGCTGTCTTTTAAAAACATTCTCTCTAAGCCCAGTGTATCAATTTATGGAGGATACGGACAGCAGAAATATTGCAGGATGTGCTTCACTTGCCCCCAACGTTTTCCATGAAACCTTCATAATAGCAGGAATTCCTGGTCAACAGGTGACATTAAGATTTGACTCCAGTTAGTGGGAGTCACATGAAGAGAAAGCAAGATTCACTAAATTATTGAGTTCTGTAGTGTGGTTTCTGCTTTAGTTCTTGAACAATTGAGAAAGCCTAAAAGATAATTTATTGCTATTTCATAGGACCAAATATGTGAAAAGTGGAGATTCTAAGGCTGCAATATTGTACACACGTGGGAACTCAACAGGACTTGCTTGCTTCTCATTAGATATGCATAAGATTGGGCTGTTACAGCACACTCCTATGCATGTTGCCTCAGAAGTAAGTTTCATTGGAAACTTACTCTCAGGAAAGTGTGGATAGGATTGCAGTCTTAGGGCCCAATCTTATCTGGGCCTTGTGCTGCTGGAACTCGTGTTCTGGCAGTGCAAGACCCTTTATGGTGGTGCAAATTTGGTTCACTGTTGCGCGCGTGTGGGCTGCTGCCGCAAATGGCGAGAGGCGCGGCGTGTGCTGCAGCAGCTCCTGGAGGCTCCACCACTCATGGTTAGTTGGTGACAGGGGCGTGTTGTGGGTGGAGAGGGGGAGGGCAAGGGGTGGGGTGGGTGGGGAGCACCAGCATGCGTCAGGATCCTATCCCCTGTTTTCCCCTTTACTTGGACTTACGCCAGCTATATAGCTGGCATGGGTCTGAAGAGGCCCATAGGCCACCAGGAGGCCTACACAGAGGTAAGTAGAAAATATGTTTACTTACCTCTGGCAGGTCTCCAGACCACCACCACCCCCTCACACACACACACTGAATGCAATGCATGCTCGGTCAGCGTGGCTGCGCTGTGGGTAATGGTGGGGAATAGGATTGGGCAGCGAGTCCGTTATTCTAGCAAAGAGCCTTGCTTTTAACAATGGGAAAGCTTGGGAAAGGTAGCAAAAAGTTAAGTTGCTACATCAATACCAGTTCATCCAAGCGATTTCACTAAAGACACCATCAGGGTCCATGCACATTGGAGAAGGCTACTAATAGAATAAAGTTCTGATGTAGCGTTTGGGTTACACGCTTTATGCTCTTGTTCTAACTTTCTCGCTGCATTTATACTGGCAAAAGACCAAAGCTGTAACGTACTTGTAGAAGCAAAAGCGTAGCTGAAAGTGTGACCTGAATTATAATTCTCCACCTTCAGGAATAGCAGCAGCGATATCAATTTATTCTCACCTTAGGTAAGGAAAACATATAAGTTCCCTTTGCATGAAGCCTCTATGCATTGATAAGGGGAGCGGGACCCTTTCTGCTGGCCCTGCCTCTGGTGTCAGCGTGCCCTGCTGGCCCCACCGCAAATGTCCATGCATTTGTCAGAAGTCTATATAAAGCCCCGATGTCCATACAGCTGTATATGTGTAGATATACACTTTCATGTTCATAGTGGCAGCAGGACTGGAGTTTGAGATAGGGGCTGCCACTATCCTGTTCCTGATGGCTCTTGGAAAGAGAATCACTGCCTCTTCCTCTGTCCCAGGATCTTTTCCACTTGGCCAGTTTTGAAGAAATCCAAGGCAGAGGAGGCAAGGAGGTGGTGGCAATGGCCATGGGGAGACGGGTGCTTCTCCAAAACAGACCGGGCATGGAGGATTGTGGAAGCAGAAGAATAATCTCTCCCATTCCCAGGATTCTCCCTGGCCAGTTTTGAAGAAGAGGAGGTAGGGCAGTGGAGGAGGTAGCAGCAATAGCAAGGCATGACACACACAAAGCAATGGTGTGCGCAGAATCTGAGTGCCATTTTAGGGGCTGGACTGGCTTTGTCTGGACCTAGGCAAATATGGGGTTACATGGGCAGAAAGGATGGGGTAATTGGTAAGTGGCCTTCCATGGTGAAGAGGGCATCTAATGAAGCAACTGGGCTAGTGGGGCATAAGTATAGAAAACAGGTTGGGCATAGCTGTTTTTAGTGTCATTGGATTTGTATGTCAGTTGACAAAGGGTGAAGACAGTCATATGACATATATGTTATGGTATGCCATATGATATGATATAGATTTGATCTAGATAAGTTCCTCTTTGACATGATATTATTCATATACATTTTAAAGACCACATCGGTTTCCGGAATGAGGAGGGGGCAGTTATGTCGGTAATGTAGTTGGTGCTAGCCAATACGATCCTGCCACAAGTGAATATTCCCTTAAAATTTGCAGAACTTTTTTTTTCCAGAGCTCATTCCAGGGAATATGTGTTTCATTGAGAATGTCATTACTCTTCTGCGATATTAAAAATGTTACATCAGTCTTAACCAAAAGGTGACAGGGCCTGCAAGGTACTTGAAGGAACTGATATATTCTGGCCCTTTAGTGATATAGCAGAAGGGCACTAGCAGTGTAATGTTCAGATCATCTTGGCTGTGTCACGGTGAATGGATACTGATATGGAAGAGTTCAGTATTAAACTTGACCTTTTGCAGAGAGCTTATTATGAATATTGTCAAGGGGAACAACATTTGTCATTGTTAACTCACGTCTACAGATATCTGAAGGATATAATGAAAACCATTCCCAGCAACCTAAGCCATGTTTTCCATATTAGATGCACCTTCAGGATAGGCAAGAGCTAAAATAAATTGCTATAGCAATGGTTATGAATATCACCCTGTGTAGCTGTTTAGCCTCAGCTGCCCAGCTAAATTCATTGTTAATATTCTCTAAGAGTTCTCGAATTGCCATATGCTAAGTGATATGCAGACTGCATACAGTCTGAATTCTGAATACAGTCAGAATACATACATTTATCTAGTTGGCTTACAGTTTTTCATTCCTCCTTAAAAAGAAATAGAATAGAGCAGGGGTTCTCAACCAGTGGTATTAGGATTGCCAGTGGTGCTTTGAACGACTGCTGGTGGTCCGGTGCGGCACTTTTGGTTGCCCGTTTTCACACCCAAGAGGTTCTTGCCTTCGGCCAAGTCTCTTGGGAACGCTGAGAAGGGCCCTCCCACCCAATTTCCTGGCCTCCAAAACCCTGAAAACTCGGAATTAACTGGTGATGATGTCATCGCCAGTCACTTCTGGTGGTACGCAGCAGGAGAGTGGCACCGGAGGTGGTACTCGACTGGGAAGGGGTTGAGAACCCCTGGGATAGAGAACAAAAATTGTTAAAAATATATAGATGTCCTGTCCTGGCCTCACATCAGGACCTATGAGGAATGATGTGGCAACTGGCAAGCCCTAGTCAAAAGGCTGGGCATGTCACAGCTACAGAACCTTGGAGAATTCCAAGGGAGTAATTTCCTGCATGGTGTCCCAGTTCCAGCTGAGCCCTTGGATGCCACCTATCCAGAGCTGTCCTTAGAAGGGTGTGGCCCTGTGGCAATTCAACCAGTGTGGGCCCCCTCTATTATGGCTATATATTGGTCATGAAAGCAGCTGCCCCAATTGACCTACCCAAGAGATGGCTCTGCCTGTCTTGATTCCAAACAGCCCACCTTGCATCACTCCACAGCTGCAGCAATGATCTTTAAGGGGCAAACTCCAGACGTGGTGCCAAACACTCCTTTGCCTCTCAGTCACCTCTCACCTGATGTGTTCCCTGCATCACTGAGTGGGCAGTGAAGGGCAAGGGGATCCCAGCATGCCAAGTTTGAGCCTTTCGGTGAGACCAGCTCAAGAAAAACTGTCTCTGGAAGTCCAGGTTTAGATTCCCAAGACTTCTCATCAGTGGCATTCCTACACCGTCCCGTGTGTGTGTGTGTGTGTGTGTGTGTGTGTGTGTGTGTGTGTGTGTGGGTGGGTGAGTGGGTGGGTGGGTGCCAACACGACTTACACCCTCCCTTGGGGGGCACCCCATGGAGGGCATGACATCATTTTTGCACACCACCGCTGAAATTCAGTGGCGACACGGCACAAAAACACACACTCTCGGCGCTTCTCGACCGCATTTTGGAGCCGAACGGATCAGGCGGGCGGGTCAATCTTGCGGCCGAAGATAACAAAAAGAAGAAAGAAAGCAGCAGAGGGGGCAACAGATCTGGAGGCAAGTACACCCCTCACCGCTTGGCGCCCTGTCGCCTTGGGGCCCACCCCCCACCCACCCCCTAACGACGCCTCTGCTTCTCATTGCCCTGTTCATCCTTGTCAGGACCTGAGTGCTGAATCTTGGCAGGTGGTACAAACGAGAAAGACCTGAGCAGCTGCTCCCCTCCAAGTCCTGGCTGTCACTTGTGGTTAGGGCCATGAGAACAGAGGCCTAACTATACATTTTGGTGGATGTGTGGATGTGTGGCTGCTGCCAAGTGCCAATCTGCATCTCCCCACACAACTCCTTGGTAAAATTTGGTAAAAGTAATTTGTGTCATGGCACCATCACATGCAATATTTTCTCCTACCTCAGAAACAGCAGTCAGTGTATTGAAGCGGGGCCAAGAAAACATTGAACGCAATGATGTCACGCCCTGTGTTTCTTTTACCAAATATTGCCAGTGAACTGGGGGAAGGGGCCATGGGTCAACCTCAGCTATGCAGCCCGGTAATGTACTTAGGCTCTTAGCACATTTTAGAACAGCTTCAAATCTATTTTGTTTTAGAAACACATTTCGACAAACATGTGAATTTCAAAAAATAGCATGGATTCTGAAAAACAACTCTTTCCAACACCTAATCGAGAAAGATGTATCATCATAACTGCTCTAGATAAATTTGAGTTGAGAATGAAGAAATGGATTTTTTGGCACCTGAGGTGTGATATGTACTTTCTTGACTCAGCTGCTGAATAACAGCTTGCAGCTCAGGTCAGATGTTGAAATGTCAAAACTGTTCTGTTTTTTTTTTTTTAGTAAGCTATCTCCCCCCCCCCCCCAACACACACACAGGTACAAAGAACCAAATGTAGCTTTGTAACATTTGGAAGAATATCAAAGCTCTTTATAAATGAATTAGTTCAAGACTTCCTGTAGTCATGTCTGCACAAGACAAATGAACTGCTATGTGCTCACCTATCCTGCAGACTCTCGACACAGCTAAATACTAATGGTGTCTGTCTGTCTGTCTGTCTGTCTGTCTGTCTGTCTGTCTGTCTGTCTGTCTCTCTCTCTCTCTCTCTCTCTCTCTCTCTCTCTCTGAGCTGATCTACTCATTCCAGTGGTGTAGATGGGTCTGGTGGCACCTGGGGCCCAGGGTGACGTGACATCACCCCTGGAAGTGACATCACCACCTCGTGATATCACCCCCTGTTTTTTTTTAATGCAGTGGATTCAGCCAGGGGCATCGCCCATATCGCCTCCCTTTTCTCCCCCCCCCATCGCTGCAGCGGCAAACTGTTTCACCACCTTTTTTGCAGTGGTGAAGAAAAAGGAAGGTGATGTGGGCGCTCACCGCTGGATTTTTTAAAAGGAAAAAATCTGCGAAAAGGTAGGCTGCCCCCTTCCCCCTTTGCTCCCAGTTGAAGCCCCCCTCCTGTTTGCCCTTCCCTCAGCCCCCCATTGCCCCCAGGCCCCACCTACCGCTCCACTCGCCATCTTGGAGAAGCCAAAGTGGCACCCCCTCTTGTGACCGGGGAGCCTGGCACCCAGTGCCCAGGGCCCCCGCCCCCCCCAGTGATGCCATTGTCTCATTCAGAACAACATGTAACACAGTCCTCCTCCATGCATGGCGGTGATGCAGTGAGGGACTTGAAATAGCTAAACATTCTCCACATATGCGCATCAAAATTAACTGTACAAAGAAAACTGGCACATCAGGGAGAAGTCTATGGTAGACTCAAGCTGCAATCTTATGAATGCTTTCTTGAAAGTAAGCCCCACTGCACACAGTGGGATTTACTTCTGAGTAAACCTGCATAGGATTGTGCTGTCATTCTCCCTGACAAGTACACATTCTACAGACAGTAGGACGCTGCAGATACAGCAATAGTTTGCCAAGCCTAAGGAAACATACCAAAGAGGGCATTCCACCATGCACTTCTTAGAAGGGTTAAGTTAAACCATCTTCATTAGTAGTAGGCTTACCATATCCAAAGGGGGACAGGGTGCCTACACCTTTAACCACTGTAAAAAGAGGGAATTTGGGCAGGTGCAGCTCATAATGGAAGGGTGCAACAAGCTGCACCTGCCCAAATTCCCTCTTTTTACAATGGTTAAAGGTGTAGGCACCCTGTCCCCCTTTGGATATGGTAAACCTAATTCGTAGTATTAATGAGAAACTGTAATGTAAGCACATCGCCACTGGATGGCATCATATAGAAAGCTGTAAACAAGTAGGACAACAACTACAACAAATTTGACAGCTTGATGACAGGACAAAAGGTGAAAGTACAGCTCATTCATTAAGTTCTATGAAACCGTTCTTGAATAAAACTAAAATCTGCAATGTGGGGCAGCTCTTAAAATAAGGAATGATTTTGCAGTCCTTAGTCAAGGGCTCACCTCAGTCCACTTCCTGCTTTGCCTGGATTTCTAAATAATTAGGCATAATTTAACTGCTTAGTAGATTGATTGATTGATTTAATTTATTTTTTAAAATGTATACCCACCTTTCTCTCTCTAGGAGACCCAAGGCAACTTAAGAAACAACAACTAACAGCACAATCCATGTATGTCTACTCAGAAATAAGTCCCATCATGTTCAATTGGGCTTCCTGTCTGGTAAGTGTGCATAGGATTGCAGCCCAAGTCAATTAGAACTGCTCATTCTCTGATATTTGCTGATTAAATGTCTGCAATCAGCTCTTTGAAGAAATGGAATATTGTCCGTGACCACTAGTCTCAGTTGGGCAATGAGGAACTGCTTTCTTCTCATGTTGCAGCTGCTGTGGGTATCAGACCTGCCCATTAGGAAGAGTACCAGTGCCTGAGAATGGTTTTATAGCAGCCCAAACCTATCCGGCTGCCCGGGCGGCAGAACTCCCATTCCGCCAGCAGAAGGAGGAGGATACTGGCAAAATGTCGCTTCCACCAGTGAGTGCTGAGAGGCCACCTGCGCAATCACGGGTGGCCTGGAGCGCTGATTGGTGGAACCGACTGTGTCCGCCCAGAGGCGTTGCTCCGGTAGGGGCGGGGCTGTAAGTATCGCTGCGGTCATAGTCTCTTTACCGAGCGAGGAGGAGGCAGCCCCGCCCCCTCACTGTCCGAGCCAGTCCCCTACAGAGAAAGCAGCAGGCAGGGTCTCTTGCCTGCTGCTTTCTCCACAGGGGACTGGCTCCGACAGTGAGGGGGCGGGGCTGCCTCCTCCTCGCTCGGTAAAGAGACTATGACCGCAGCGATACTTACAGCCCCGCCCCTACCGGAGCAACGCTTCTGTGTCCGCCACTGTCAGTGATTTGGCAGTGGGGGCAGGTGGGTGGTGGGAACAGGGAGGGGAAGGGGAGGAATGGGGGAGTTTCTGGGTGGGGAAGGAGGCAGAATGAAGAAGGGAGAGGGCAGGTTTGGCAGCACCCATGTGCAGCAGCCAAATCCTATCCCTCTCCTTTTCCATCGTTCCAACATCACCTGCTTTGGCCCTCTTCCCTGGCTAAGGCTGTCGAGTGCCCTATGTGGAAGAGCTCCTTCGGAAATGCAGCCCAAGGTAGGGTCTCCTAGGATATTGCATGCCCCTGACTGCTTGCTGTGTTGACTTCGACCTCCCTTTCCAAACATGCTGTACAGTCTCTCCTGACTTCTCCTTGGTTCCTTAGCAGGCATTCCAGAGGGTTCTCCCAAGAGACATGGCTGCTCCCTCTAATCAAGATCATGTTAAATAAGAGCTGTTGGTCAGAAAAGGAGGCATCTGTGTGTCACCCTTCTCATTCAGGCTCCAAATCTTGCCATAATCTCATCTGCAAACACAAGTCTTCCTGAATACTAAATCTCCAGGATGTCTCTCCCACGAATGAACTAAGCAAATTTCTCTAACTACCCCTGCTCTGGAAGCAGGACTTTGGAGTTTTTGTTTCCTTCCACACTGAGAGCATCCATGCTGCCAGTTTTGGTAGTCTCTCCCCAATACAGACTTCCACTCTGTTTCGATGAGATTTCTCTCTTCTTGCAAAGCCTCCAGCCACAGTAGTTACCCGAATCCTCGGAGGATCTGCCTTCTCTGCCCACCAAAGTGCTATTCTAGGGATCCCCACATAGCATAATTGCTAACTCTTTTGATTTGAAAACAACGCTCTTTATCCTCTTCATTTTGTTCACTTGTAAAAGATAGCCGTACCTGGGTTATGGATTCCCCCTACAATACTTAGATTGGATAAGGAGATCTATTTCTACTTCTTTTCCACAGACTAATTTAGGGGGATTAGGAACCAATTTATGGAACAAATTATTATCTTTCCCATCAATTATGAGTATGCATACCCCTGGGTCATCTCAGAAGCTGAGCCAATAGCATGTCACTTACTGCACCTTGGCGTGCACATTTTCCAGTTACATCAGCATTCCCAATGAGAAAAGAAAAACTCAAAGACTTTATGTAGATTTGTAAAATTCTCTGGGGGACTTTGAGTCTATCAGTTAATGAACAGATTGCGTAGTCTCACATCTGTGTCAAGGATAATCTTGTTTCCTCATTGTTTGTGTTGTTGACAAAATATGAAATTACCTAGCATTTTCCAAAATGGAAAACACACTTGGGAGGAAAACACATGAGATGGTTTGCTGCCTACTAACATGAAAACAGAAGTCACACTGACTGTGTAAAGGCAACAAGCAAAGGCCAAAGAACCACAGTTGCAGCAATGGGAGAGAGGTTGAGAAAGTCTTCCTCTGTTGTCCCAGCAGTGGGGAAGTCTGATCTAGATTATGGATCAGGAAGGGAGGAGCTGGAAGCTGCAGACACTCCTCCAAAGGCTTTAAAGGTCCGTTTCAAAGCAAGTGATGGGGCAAATGGGCCTGAGGTTGAGGGCTCTGTTGGATCTCAAGAGTAGGAAACTATCTTGCTGCCCCAGGAAACCACCTGGGGAGGAAGAGGAGAGACTTTAATTCCCTTCCCTCTCTTGATGCATCAGATGCACCCACTAGAACTGGAGAGCAGGTGACCTCTTCCCCTTTTTTGGTTATCCTTTCCCTTCCTCACATGTGCCACTCATGTGTGTGCGCATGTGTGTGCGCGCGCGCATGCAAGTGTGCTTGCATGCGTGTGTTTGGAGCCACCTCTCCTCCAACCCTCTCACCTTTTGGGGGTTGTCAGGACAAGGGAGGATCAAAAGTGTGATTGACCTGTCTGTCCATCTCCTGCTTCCCCTCATGCCCCAAGTGACACATGGACATACTGCTTCTCGGTTTTGCACATGGAATACGTAGGCCAGGGTCCAAAGGTCCAGACAGTTGATTTTCATCCCATTGCTTCCTGTTCCCTGTCCCTGTTTTTCTTTTTAAGTCCTCTCAGCTTCTGTTCCAGCAATCAGTGACGATGTGCGCCTGTGTAACTGGCCCTGCATTCAAGATCAGAAACAGCACCCATGCCTTTTCATCTTCCAACCCACCTAGGCAGTGCTTCTCTTTGATATTCAAATTCAAAATGTGCATAAAAGATGCACATGATTCGATGCTCTTAAAGACAGGATAGGGTGATGTGTCCAGGGTTAGCCTTTTCAACAAGAATAATTGATTTCTTGATGGATTAGGTCTCTCTCAGACTAAGCTATGACCTTTTATTACAGATTTTAAACATGAATCCATGACTGGATGGTTAAACTCTGCATGATGACAGCAAGGAAGCACAAGCAAATCATTTGGAAGCAACAAACAGGCAGACACACAGAGATACATCCATCTATATTCTAAAATCATAAACGTGTAGTCAGAACCAGAGGAGAAGATGACATGTCAGATAAACAAACAAACAAACAATGCAAGTTAGGAATAAAATGTAAGCTGGTTCTCCTTAAAGCAGCATTTTCCTTTGCTCGTCTTAGAGCAAAAGTACAGTGTATTTTCTTTGGTTTTCTTAACATGTACAAAAGAAAGGTATTGTGGAGACAGAGGTGGTGCAAATCAGCTTGTGGGATGCAATTGGGATAGTTTTCAGTAAATTTGAGGATATGGGGCCCAATGTAGGGCTTTGCCCCAGAGCTTCTAGTGCAGGACGATGTCAATATGTGATAACATGGAACGCTTCAGGCACCATTTCCATCTCCATGCATGTTATGGAATAGCTGGTAACGTTTAATTGTACACCTTTCCCTCTTTATACATGCCTAATCTTCCCACAACATCTTCCCACTACATAGGGGTGTTTGCTTGAAAATGCTCAATGAAATTCGAGTGAAATGTAGCATTTTAGATTTTGGTTTTAATTTTAAAACTTTTGTACTGGGTTGTAAACGTGTGGGTGTTTTTGTTCAAAGTTTTTAATGTTTTTAATGTTTTTAATCTGTTTTTAGCTTTTAAAACTGCACTAATACAATCTCCCCTTTTTTACCGTCTACCTCTGTTTTATCATTTTACTTATCTAATATTTTTGGCCATGACCGTTTACCCATCTATTCTTTAATAGACTCTTTGATAATTGTGGGCCATGAAAATTTGAAATTGTTTTCATACCTAATCTGTTCCTGAAAGCAGCCCTTATAGTGAGAATCTGGATAACGAGTATAATTATTACATTAATTTCAATGGGAAAAAATTCTAATTTGTCCCAAAGCCATTCTAAAGTTCACCACAAAATCACCCCAAATGCCTAATAGCATAAGGAAAAAGTTGCATGACAGTAAAATAGAATAAATAACATTTAATATTATAACATTATACAGCATCCATAAAGTGTAAAGTCAAATCTGAGGGTCCTGAAGAGTGTCTTGAAGAGTGCTTCCCCTAAGGCCTGCAGGAGCCTTTCCCCCTCCCCACCATTCCTGGACCTTATATCAAAACTTATGGTATGGATAAAGAAAGGTGTTCTTAATATGTGCAGTAAGGATAAGTGAAAATCTGTACAGCAAAAGTATTTATAAAGAGAGAAGAGTATACAGTGGGCCCTTGTCATCCGCGGTCTTATCAACCATGGAATTTACCTACTGCAGACCACTCCGTTGGCCCTGGTGCACTCCGGGAAGCCTCTTCTGGGTTGCACCGAGGACAGCGACTTGTTCCATTGGCCCCGGCGTGCACCCTAAAGCATCACAAAAGCATTTGGGGATGCTTTCGCAATGCATTCTGGGGCATGCAAGAGCCAACGGAGTGGGTTGTGGGCCTTGGTGCTACCTGTAAGAAGCTTCCCTGAGTGCGCCAAGGCCAATGGAGCGGTTCACAGTGCTCAAGACCCTCCAAGTAACTATCACTATTTTTAAAAAGAGGTCTTGAGCAACTGCGGATTTTGGCATCTGCAGGGGGTCCCGGAACCAAACCATGGGCCAAGGAACCAAGGGCCCACTGTTTCAACAAGTCCTCCCAAGAAATGATGGGTTGGAGACCCTTGGATGACTTGGTTGTTGACTTACAAATCCAATGGTGTAATCAGGTAGTTAATCAAAAATTAACATTGACGCTGTTGTTTGGTGATGGTGATAAAATGATACTGCTAGAATGTCCGTATTATAGATGGTCAGGGTCAAACTCTGTTACTTTAAGCCAGAGGTTCCCTAACTCCTGGGAAGGCCTTACGCTGCTCTAAGTAGCAGCGGGGCCTTCCCAGGAGTGGCGATGACACGCCTGGGATCGCGCCGCCGCCGCCACCACTGCACCCGGGATTGCCGTTTTTACCTTCATTGGTGGGCAGTGGGTGTCCCTCGGGGGTTGCGGGGAGCCTGCGGACCCCTCCGCAGGCCTCCCCAAGCGTCGGAGCAGCGCTCCAACGCGATTGCAACTGACTTCCGGTTTCGCGTAAAACCGGAAGTCAGTTGCGATCGCGTTGGAGCGCTGCTCCGACGCTTGGGGAGGCCTGCGGAGGGGTCCGCAGGCTCCCCGCAACCCCCGAGGGACACCCACTGCCCACCAATGAAGGTAAAAACGGCGATCCCGGGTGCAGCGGTGGCGGCGGCGGCGCGATCCCAGGCGCGCCGTTGTCGTCACTGCGGGTTGCCATGCCCCTTAAGGGCATAGCAACTCTTTCTTCCCGGCTGGGGCGTCGCGATGCCCCAGTTAGGGAACCACTGCTTTAAGCACATGTCTGGTGGGAAAAGGTACTTGTGAAGGGCAAAATGAGCATAACATCTAGTGGTTAGTGAAGACCCTTCTGCCTTTGCTCTCCCCCTTTGCTCTCCCTCTGGTCTTGTGGTATTTGGGGGTTTGATAGGTCACCACTGCCTCTACCAAGATGGGGAAACCAGACAGAGAGAGGTCTCTTGGAAAACATATCTTCCTGATCTGAAAGGGGTTCCCAAAATCTGGGGGATTTCCACTTACACAAAAAAGAAAACAAGCAATAGAAAGAACTGAGTGATATGCGGAAGCATGGTTAACCTGCTCCCTTATGTTCTGAGGCTAGGCAGGGAATCAAAACAATGAAAAGGAGTGTATTAAAAGAACTGACTAAACAAGGCAGAAAAAAAACAAAGAGGGAGAGGATGTAAAGAATCAAAAAATGTGACTAATATCAAAGATAAAACAGGACTAACCAAGGCATGTGATGGACAAAAAGTTGGCATAGAACTTAAAAGACAAGCAGAAAATCAGGGATACCCCAATTGCATCCTTTTGTCATGCAGATATTTGTCATGTTTTTATTCTTCACATTCATATGAGCATAAGTGATAGATGATGACTATCTTGTGAATTAAGACTGACTGACTTTTCTGTTGATCTGAGAAAAGAATGAGACTTCTTTGTACTTACTGGGTGCATTAAATTCTGGAAGTTTATTCTTGTATGGTTTACCATATGTAACAAAATGAAGTCGTTCACCTTTTAAAGTTGTGCATGTAAAATGTGCTTGCTGTTTTGTTGCCATTATCCAAGGAAATAATTGGATTTATCTGCATTTTATGTTGCAGTTAATTGCCCTCTAAGGCAATGGTGTATTTGAGAGAACATCAGTGTGCTGGTCCTGGGTAAGCATACAATTGTTGGCATCATATATAACAGATGAGATTTGCAACGTCCCTTCCTTCCTTCCTTCCTTCCTTCCTTCCTTCCTTCCTTCCTTCCTTCCTTCCTTTTACTTACTTGCTTACTTCCATCCTTCCATCTCAAAATGCCCTTGTTGGTGTAAGACAAGGTCAAAGCCACAAATTAAAACATCTAAATGCAAATTATATATTTTCCATAAAAAGGGGGTCTTGAGTTAAATCCATTCCAGGCATCATTCCACTCTGTGCATATGGCCTTTTGATTTAAGTTTCCAATTAATTTTTTTGTGTATTCTTTTGTTTACAAAACCCCCCAATGCATTTTAAGAATTGCTGACTTCATTAACACTGGCAATGTGACCTGTCTCGTTGTTTTGTCGAATGCTGTGTGTTATAGTATGCACTACTTAAAGCAAGTTGTAAAAGTGCAGCATAAACAAAGTTCTTTCCTTGTGGCTAAATTATTGCCCAAACAAGGTTGCTTATACCCCAAACTGCTACACCACCATTTGTGACTTTACCACGGTTGATTAGAAACCCTCTGGATATAGAAGGCAAGCAAGCAAGCAAACAAAGAAGGTAGCAGAGGACTCTTACAAATCTGACTAATTCATTGTTGCTGTGCGCAAGGGAACATAATACAGAGACTGACTCATTACATTAAAACAAGTACATAACAAGTGAGACGCATATTCGCCTGTTTGGAAAGCGTCCTGCATTTCTTGCCCTTGCAAGTTTAATAGGAGGTTTCTGACTGTACAGTCTGTCCTTGTTGCTCGCCTGGTATGAAACTTTGAACTGTGTGCTAGGAGTTCGATCCCCTACGGTTTCATCAAGTGTTCAGGATTCCATTTGCCGGTTGCTCTTGGCAGTCGATTTTATTTCTTTCTCCTATTAATGGGTTCCATTCCTTGAGGAATTGCCCAAGTTACAATTTGTTCAAGTACCAGAGCACAGCCGTTATCAACTCTTCTACAACGGAGGTTTTTTTTTTAAAGTTTGTTTTATGTTGTTGAGTGCCCACTGACTGAGCAATGAAAGGATCAGGGAAGGGGAGGTTATTGTGGGGAAAACGTCAGTGGAGAAAATGGGTGAAATGACATGACACAATGCAGCAAGATTTAGGTGCAATTTTTCCAGTGACCAAACATTGCCATTAATGATGTCAGAGCCTCCCTTTAAAGGAACTAGTCAGGCTCAAAATTTTATCCTGTCATGGGATGAGAGTAGAGCGGAGAACTGACCCACCAAGAGGGCAACCAGAATGATGGATGACTGGAGGAATATTCATGTTGCATCCTAATTGATTAGGGGTAGTTTGGTGGGTTAAACCACTGAACCATGAGCTGTCGATCAAAAGGTCGGCAGTTCGAATCCGTGCGACGGCTCCTGCCAACCTAGCAGTTCGAAAGCAAGAAATCGCAAGTAGATTAATAGGTACCGTGTCAGCGGGACGGTAACAGCATTCCATGCACCTCGGTGTTGAGTCATGCCGGCCACATGACCATGGAAACGTCTTCGGACAGCGCTGGTTCTTCAGCTTTGAAACAGAGATGAGCACCGCTCCCTAGAGTCGGACACGACTGGATGTAATTGTCAAGGGATACCTTTACCTTTACCTAGTTTGGCATTGCAACTCACCTTCGTTCTTTGCAATGGGATGGAAGTTGCTGTTAAGGGTTAAACTGCATGTTATTTGAAGAGTGAGATTAGCCCTTGCAGGCCTGGCATTTTGTTTTGCTAAATAGCTGTGGGAAAGGCATGCAGATCAGGACCATGGCATGGGGAGAGGAGCTTTAATCCTTTGCCCTGTCACTCCCAATCCAAATTGCTGCTGCCCTGGCTGCTATTTGCCCCAGATGGGAAGTTTTCATTGGCACCAGTGAGGGGAATGGAGTTCAGATCAGAACTGTGGCAGGGCAAAGGGCTAAAGCTCCCTTCCCTCATGCCATCATCGTGCCCCGTGCCCCCACCACAACTATTTAGCAACAAACCCCCAAATAAACTCAGCAAGTGTGCATGGGCCAATTGTGCACAGAGTAATGTCTAGTTTGACATGTGTTCCATAGGCCTCCAGTTGAATAAATATTGATTGATTAACATTTCCAGAAGAGTTTTGCCACGTGTAGAAAATTCCCAGTGGTAATGGGAGAATGTACACTTCTATGGTGCTCCATGAAATGTGCAACTTTCAGCGCAATCCTAACCAAATTTCCAGCACTGGTGCAGCCGCAACGCAGCCTCTAGGTAAGGGAACAAATGTTTCCTCACCTTGAAGAGACCTCCATGACTGCCCCTGCACTGCAAAATGCAGAGTGTGCCCTGTAGGCACAGATACACCAGAACTGGAAAGTTGGTTAGGATTGTGCTGTAGGTCTGGCAATTCTTTACAGTGTAACTCTAAGTATGTCTACTCAGAGGTAAGTCCCATTGAACCCAATGGGGCTTAGTTCCAAGCAATGGTGTCGTTGGAGCGTGGCGGGGGGATGGACCGCCAGGGGGTGACGCGCGCCAAAGGTTGACGCGCGCACCCCCGCGCGTCACCCGCACGTCACTGTCCCCCCGACTCCGGACGCTCCGAGGCGGGCTCCACGGCCTCAGAGCCTCAGGAGTCCAGAAACTCCGAGGCCAGGGAGTCAGCCTCGGAGCATCCGGCCCTGCCAGCGCTCCAGGGCCTTCTGAAGGCCCGCTGGTTCAAAATGGAAAGTTTTCCATTTTTCGCGCATGTGCAGTACTTTTCTGAGGGCAAATGGGCAGCCCTTTGCCCTCAGAAAATGTACTGCGCATGCGCAAAAAACGGAAAACTTTCCGTTTTGAACCAGCGGACCTTCAGAAGGCCCTGGTGCGCCGACGGAGCCAGACGGTCCGAGGCCGGCTCCCCGGCCGGCTCCCCGGCCTTGAGTGCGGGTGGGGTGGTGGTGTTGGGGTGTTGGGGGGGTCACCCTAGGGCGGGGGGGGTGACACGCACCCCCCTGCTCTAGGGTGTCGTGCATCTAGTGACGCTAATGGTTCCATGTAGACATGCCTAGGATTTCACTGTAAATGTATCACTTTTAGGAAATATCTCTTGATATTTTTGGAACATGTGATGATTTCCTTTTCACTTGCTAAGTCCTCCAGTCACTTAGGTTGCTAGGACCTAGCCATCTCTGCTAGAAGCCAGAAGATAGTTCTTCAAAGCTGCAGCATCGGCATAACACAAGTTCCATTAAAACAAAGGCTGAAAACCAATTAAATCATTGTAGTTGATTAATCATTTGCCTTTTAACCAATTGATTAATTACTCAATTAAATGCAAATATATTTTGGCTATTACCAAAGACTCGGCGTAGGTATTTTTGAGGTATTGAAGAAAGTATGCAAGAACATTCACATTAATAAAGAAAAGTTGTTAGAAGAAAAGGTCATTTTTAATATTTTATTTTTAATTTCCTATTACAGAAACATGACAGAAGCAATATAGGTTTTTTTTTAAAAAATAAATAAACATATGCCCTTAACTCTCAACCTCACCAATTAAATTTACCCTTGCCTATAAATGTTGGCCAAAACTTTAGTTGATTAAACTACTGATTAAAGCTTGTGGCCCTAACTAAAACTGTAATATATTTTCATTTCTGGTTTCTGAATATTTTAGGCAGATCACCTTCATATAGTTCAAGCTAATTTCTGAGTACTAAAGTCACGGAGCAATATATGCCCATCAAATTGCAGCTGTACCCTCTAATGTGTTACCAAAATTGCCCTTGTAATTAGGGGAATAGCTTAAAATATGGCAATTTGGCATGTTCTGGGATCTTTACTTGTGTATACCAGAGTTGGGCTTTTGCAGAATTCCCTTTTAAATAATATTGAAGACACATGTGGTTGCTTTCCAAATGTTTACTAAATAGTTAGTCAGACTCTTACAAATGAAACAATTCACTCATAAACACAGTATACAGATCTGGGAAACTTAGATAGAAAGGTATAGAGACATTTGCATTAACAGGTTCCCTTTGAAGCGTTGGGGGTAACCTGTTCCTGAAGAGGAGTGGTCCTTGGCAGCAGTGATGGAGGGAGAGAGAGAGAGAGAGAGAGAGAGAGAGAGAGAGAGAGAGAGAGAGAGAGAGAGAGAGAGAGAGAGAAGAAGAAGAAGAAGAAGAAGAAGAAGAAGAAGAAGAAGAGGGGTATGGATGGCTAGGGCTCCAACCAGCAGAGCACAAGCTAGGAGGAGGCCTGAGGCATACAGAAGCTAGGCCAAGGAGAGGGGTTGGTGCAAGAGGGGACGCAAAGGGTCAGAGTTCAGGAGGTAAGGGTCAAGAGGAAAAGTTGGCTGGCTGCCTGCCTGCCCTCTTAAACCTGAACACAGGGGAGGAGTTTTTTTTGGCTCTTACGCTGCAAAAAGAAATACCTTGATTGGGCTGGAGGTAAATCTGTGGGAGGGGGCATGAGAGGGTGGGGAGGAGGGAGAGGACAGATGACTTCATTGTTGCATGTGGATTGGCCCTCCTTGGGAGCCAGACAGTTGGTTTTTAGCATATTGTCTCTTTCCTGGTAGAGTAGTTTGCACATCATTGGCATAGGGGGGAGAATGGAATGTGCTTCCGTGGCTAGTGTGGTGGGCATCTTGATTCATGGCGTGCTGAAGTTCTGAATAGATCCTTCCCCTCAGGGCTTCTCTTAACTCTCTGGGGGAAATATTGGGACGGAGACACGGCATGGGCATCGCGTTTGTGTGATACAGTCCAGCTCACAAGTCCAGCTCACAAGTCCTGGGCATACAAAGCCACTTTGGTAGCCTTCTCATTTCATAGGGCAACAAATGACAATGGGTTGGAGCCAAAGGTGTCCTTTCATGTATATAGATTATGTCTTTTGTTCACGGAAGGGATGCTATCCACTTGACAGAAGAAGGTTGAGTGACAAAAATGAAACTAAAACCAAAGATACTGTTTCTGCAACAAGAGCTTGCACAACCTCTTGTACAAACACAGTTGGGAAACATGACTCTAAAACTAATTTGCCTGCTATAGTGCTACATGAACCCATCTGCCAGTTCTTGCAGAAGTAGTTGTGGAAGAGTGCTAGTTTTCTGTCCACTTACAGTTCTTTGCATCCAACCCAGTCATAATAATGCAAATAGAGGTGGAAGGTCACTTATGGTTTTGCTTATGACATCACATGAATAGAATATTCCACATTGCTTTCAGGATTCGCAGTCAACGGATGTCTGACATACAAGTAGATATAAATATAAGGAATTCTAATGCCATCATTTTTGTCATGGTGGGTGATTTCTGAGTGCACCCATGCTGATGAAAATTGTGATGCAGAAGTTGGCACTAATGCCATGGTTAGGATGCTGGACTAGGGTCAGGAAGACCCACTTTCAAGTCCCCTTATGCCATGAAATGCACTACATGACCTTGGTCCAGTCTCAGCCTAAACTGCCTCACAGGACTGTTGTTGTGAGGACTAAACGGCTGGCAAGACCATTAAGTCCATCCTGAGTTCGTTGGAAAAAGGTCTGAGGATAGATCTAAATTAAAAAGCTCCTCAAGTGTTGCTCCCTGTAGACATGGAACTAATTTCAACATCACCTTGTGAGATACCATGTTGAGCTTGTCTTGTGAATCCTAACTTTACTTATAAAGAAACAAGAAAAGTGAATGACTCATTCAAGGCAATAGCAATCATAACTTGTCAATAGCAGCACCATACCTTGAATTCTCTTTCAATATCTTCATCAGAATTTCTGTATTTTCCTTTTTTGGTCACTCCTTTAGACCTTGGTAGGCCAGATGGCTTTTTCACAATAACTCTCTCTTTCCCATGAAAGCCACAACTTTCTTCAATAAGCTTCAGCTTTACCATTTGCCTTTCTTTTAGGATGCTGCTTGCCAAATTATTAATAGTTCATTTCCAAGTTGCTGTCCCAAGTGGATCTCTGTTCTTTCTGGTAGCGAATGACCATTGTAATCTTTCAATGAAACTGTGCCTCAAAGATAATTAAACTCGGTGATCATTGTGCAGATGCTTTTCAGGGGCTATCTAAAATGTTTACAGGCATGGAGGGCATCGTTTATACAGAGAGGCAATTTACTTTTTAGATTTGTCTCCCTAATTCTTTTTTTCAACACTGTTATTATGTTTAAGTATTCCTTTAGGTCACTGCATGTTCTGTACTACTTTGAGGTTCCACAAAATAATCTATCTGAGATTCTAAGAAGATCAGTAATTTTGGGCAAGCTGACCCAAAGTCAGCTTGTCTTCCATTCTTGATCTTCTCCTGCAACAAGCAGCTTCAGGAGCAGGGCCACTCCGTCCACGATATGGAAGTGGTCGCCTCAAGGCAGCAGATGGGTAGGGTGCAGCCACTTCCACTCATCCACCTCAACTGCTCCTCCTCCCTGAATTCATAAAGGCAAGGGAAATGGAGAGGGAGAGGAAGTGTGGAGGAGGAGGGGAGAGTGGCGGGCTAGAGTGTTGGGGATGCTCTCGCCTACCACTGTCCCCCTTTCCACATTTCCTCTTCCACTCAGTTACCCTGTTCCTTTTTTATTTCAGGGAGTGAAAGAAGACGAATGGTGCCGGCTGATGCACTGTCAAATTAAAGGGGGCAGCATTTGGTGTCAAGAGGTTTTGGGGTGTCACTAATGATGCAATCCTCCATAACTTTAGGCCAGCAGAGTGAGTGCTCCACCGGCCTAAGAAGTCACAAATGTGCCATAAAGGCCGGCACCACTCACACCGCCAGCGTCCCGGACCTATATCGGTTGCCGCAGGTGAGTCCCGTGCCGGTTGGCGCAGGGGCGAGGTGAGGGCAGGCAGGGGCAGCGAGGGAGGGGACCATTGGCTTATATGTAACTTCAGTAGTACAAGTTATTTTGATGGAACATTTCCTGTTAAATCCTGAAGCAGCAGCAAATTCTACTAATATTTATAGTATAATTCAGGTATTTCATAGCTTTCCATTTATGCTTTTGCGGGTAAATTGTAATCCACGAGTGGTCACATTAGCTTGCAAATTACAGAGACACTTTCTCACAAGTGTCTCAGAATGAGGATGATGAAAGAGGTGAGAAGGCACAGCATGACCTTCCATGCAGGCTTGAGTTGCATGTGATATTTTGATGTAGTCTTATGCCTGTGCCTTCTTTCCTGGCCACTCTCTCCTTTGCCTTTAATAAACACATGCTGGGTGCTGTGAATGCTCACCACAAACAATGTGAATGTGAAGAGTTAAGGGAAGAATTAACATTCTAATGTTTTGCATTGGCAGGTGTGCTCATCAGAATTCTCTAAATAAGCATCGCTGTATTATTCAAAAGGTTGAAAACACAGGACCAAAAAAGACTCCCTCTTGATGTTTACTGGGAATTTCTGTAATCTGTCATGTCACAGAGCTGCTTTGGGACACTTCAAAGAGTGTTCCATCTTATAATCAAGCACTAAACCCCCCCTCATTGTGAGGTACCTCACAGCATCATAGAGAAGACTGTAAAAGAACTGGCCCAGGGCAATGGTTTGTTTGGGGAACACAGTGCTGTTTTGTTTCTTCTGCAGTCTAAGTTAAGTGCTTGAAATATTTATTTGCTCTTCCACCCTTCCTTCTGATCAGCAGTTTAACCTCACAATTGCTGCCAGAGCAAAATAATAACAATAATTATGGTTATGAGTGCTACACACAGAGCAAAGTAAGAGATGCAGGTCCAGGCCATTTAATTTACAATGCAGATAGTTCTTCCATTAGGTTGGTCATGTGAGAACCATACCGTGATGGCAATTTTAGGCTACATGGGAGGAGTCAATGCCGCAATGTCTTCTTCCACCTCAGCTCGTGTAGCATAGTGGTTAAGAGACCTTACTAGGAGCCCTTAGACAAGCTACTCCTTCTCAGTCTTAGCTCGCCAGCTGCAAAATGGAGATAGGAATAGTTCCCCCCTCCCACCCCTGGCCTCCCACTCCCTGCCTCAAACTGCCCACAGTTCTCCCCCGAACCATCTTCCCGCTGACTTACCAATGGCAATACAGGACAGAGAAGGTTCAGTGGGCTGCAGTCACCCATGCATGGCCTCCAACTGTTTTCCCTGGCAGCCGCAGTCTGCAGAACGATGGAGTGGCTCTCACTCCATCGTTCTGGGACTTATGCTGACGGATCACAATATCTGTCACTGTAAGCCCCAGATACGATTGGGCTGCCCGATGATCTGGACACAGCGATGAGGACTTGAGTCGCTCAGCTCACCTGCAAGTCCGACGTAAGTCACAGCAGCGACTTGACTCGGACTCCACTCAGCAGCCGTGAGCAGCTGACCCAACTCGACTCACGACTTGGCCCTCTTACAGCTGAGTTGTGATTCGAGTCACCAGAGGGCATAGGGAGTTTAAAAAATGGATTTAAAAAACTTGTTTTTACCTTTGCATGCCTTTGCGCACCAAACCGCTATGTTTTCTTGCATTTACAAAGCAAAATCATGCTCCAGGAGGCACTTCCTGGTTTTGTAACTCCCTCCCTTCCCCTAAGGTCACCGCAGAATGCATGATTATGCAATACATTCTAGCATGAGTCTGGGCGAAAGGAGGGAGTCGCGCAACCAGGAAGTGCCTCCTGGAGCACGATTTCACTTTGTAAATGCAAGAAAACGCAGCGGTTTGGTGCGCAAAAGTGCCCAAAGGTAAAAACAAGACTTAAAAAAAATTGACTAGAGACTTGAAATGAGATTCGAGACTTAGACTCGAGAATTTTGGGCAAAGACTTGAGACTTGACTTGAGACTTGGAGCCAGGCAGTCTTCCACATCACTCTATGGACATATTAATATCAATAACAATTGTTACTTTATCTCACATGGTAGTGAATGATAAACCTGAAGAGACTAGTGTTGTAATGCACATAGAACCAACTAAAATCCAAAAGATCTGATGGATTTTCCATGGAAATGCATTACTCTAGACTGGCAGAATAGATTTAGAGACTTCCTCATAGGGATTTTACACTTTCTTAATTAAGACTGCATCTATAGTGTGGTCTGTTAAGGAGAATTATGGACTGGCCAGTAAAACACTTATACTGGTAATTGATGGATTGTGCAATTGCTTAAGTGAAATTACTAATGATCAGGCCAGGATACCCACCACTTACAGCTCTACCAGCTTCCAATTTCTTCCCGCCTAACTCCATTAGAGGGCTAGCAGATGCTTTTGCTGTAGCTTGACTAAGAAAAACAAGGCATCAACATTGGCTGAGACTTAGCCAGAATCTACCCAGATGGGAACATGGCAGTTTAAGTAACCAAAAGTTAGGTTTATTAACAAACACTGAAACTATAGAAATGCAGCCAAGGAAATAAACATAAATAAATGTTGGTTCTGTTGCTAAGTTGATCCAGAAATCAAAAGTCTCCCTTTGTTCTCCTGGCAGAAGATGCAGTGTGGAATCGAAGGACCATAGCATCTGCTAACTCTAGGTTAACGACATTTAACTCAAGACCGTGTTGTATGTCAGGAAATCGACGGCAAGATTGATGCAGTATCATGGCATGCTTTCAGACTGTATTTAATTTTTCACAGTGATATACAAATCTTTTCTACAGGGAACTCCCACCTAGGAAAGAAGGCAGGCAGGCAGGTTTGCTGTCTGGATGCAAACAAGTTGGATATATGGTACTGAATTATCTACAGTTTAATGGGTTACATACATCTCACACAGCCCAATTCTTACTAACTATCCAGAGTCAATGCAGCCAAGTTAACTGCACACACACATCCTGCAGTGAGGGGGCACATGTAGGGGCACACCTGTGGTGTGCAGTGTGGGGGCATCATGGAGGCATCCACAAAGAAAGGGAACATTTGTTCCCTTACCTCGGGGCTGCACTGCTGCAGCATTGATGCTGGAAATGTGGTTAGGATTGTGCTGTAACTCTCTAGGACGGCCTGGTTGTGTACTCAATAATGAGGGATATATGCTCTGCATACGTTCAGATGCTCTGGTCTTATTTTCATTAATTCACACGTTCTAGTGCTAAGTGCTGGCATGAAAAACAGTTTCAGGGATGTCATCCTGAACCCTACTCAAAATTAGTCCCACAATTGCACGCTGGTCATCCTATGCTGACAAAACTACTATTATCAGAAACCACTTTAGACGCCTGTGATTTTGCTCCTTTCATTTGTACGCGTATTACATAAAGCACATTGTTCAACTAACAACAAGCGGAGCTCTCTGTAACAATGAGTGGCAGAGGAGGACAATTTGACTGGTACTAAATCTGCAGGATAGTAAGCACAAGAGAAGCTAAACTGGTCCACTGGAAATAGTAACGAAATGGCAGTTTTGTTAGTGACTTAATTACAGACATCTGCACTTTATTTTTAGGCTGAAATTTACTACCATATTTCTCAGTCCCATGACTGTCAGTGTTACTGTAAAATATGCATAACAATGGAAAATAATTAAACAGAGGCATTAGGAACTGTTGTTTGTGGCAATTGAAGGCTTGCATATTTTTAAGTATGCCATAGCTATTCTCTCTCTCTCTCTCTCTCTCTCTCTCTCTCTCTCTCTCTCTCTCTCTCTCTCTCTCTCTCTCTGGTCTTCATCTCATTGAATCTCAAATATGGACCCAATCAACTAAAAGGGTTTGTATACAAATGAGTCTGATTTAATCCTAGGAGAAAAGACAGCTATTTCATTTCAAATGATTCTCGGGCTTATTAGCAACATTGCAGAGATAAAAGAGATGGATCTATTTGCTCATCAGCAATGTGATGGGACCATGGGGACCATTTTAAATAGCAGGTGGGAGCTGTGTGTTGAATTTGGCAGGGGGCCATTTGAGACATTTTGTCAAGCCAACATCTATCCGTGCTGAACTAGGAGCCTTCTGTACAGCAACAAGAATACTTTGTTTTAGCAAGATGAAAAGGGTGATGTTTTACAGATTTTTTTTTTTTTGCAGGGGAAAGACTACCAATTCCAAACTTAGTGGTGTTGTTAACCCAATTTTTTTTTAAAAAGCAGTGCTTTATTTCGCATTTACAATCTCAATCCTCTCCTTTTAAGAATGTTTTTAAGGACACAAAGTACACTGGGTGCAACCTGACACTGCAGCGCATGCCACAGACTCCGGTCACTTCAGTGAAAGAGGGGGTAGCTCTACATATGCCACAGACAGATTGCGTCAAGCTGCTTCTCACAGGACCAAAGGAGCAGCCCTCCACAGAGGTGGGCCCTGGCCCCCGGGTGACAAGCGGGGGGTGTCAAAGCTGCTTCATCAGTGGCAATTTGGTGGCAGCAGCAAGGTTTTCGCACCACTTTGGAGGCTCCTGGAGGGCACTGAAGCATCCTTGCGGCCCCGGGTGAGCGGTGGTGTGAAAGGTCGCCCTCGCCCACCCCCGGGTACCTTTCCAGGGGCGGAGCGGTGACGTCACTTCCAGTTTGTGACATCACGGGGTTGTCATTTTGCGCTGCGCCCCCCTCCCACATGTTGTTCGTATGCCACTGGCCCTCCAATTGGGTTCCGCACATGGAACATTGCAGCCAATCTTTTGATATAGACAGCTGGGCACAAGTCAGATAAAGTTGAGTCCAGCTAAGTTCCATTGAAGGTAACAGGACATGGATGCATGGCTGAGCATTTCAAATTGCATTCACATGCCCCCTAGCTTGGTAGGAAGCCCTGTTGGAGGCTTACTTCTGAGTAAATGTGCTGAGATTGGGATATAACAATCTTTGTTTTCATTGAGACCTACATGTTGGAAAGGAACCTGTTCCTTTCAGCTGTAAACAATTACATTAACATTTCAGTTGCCCTTGTGTGCTTTTTGAAGGGCAATGTAAATAGCAGCTGCTGGGGGTCCCTAGTCAGGATCAGGACTGTGGTATGTGTCAGAATTGGGTGTGGGAAGGAGGGTTTTAACCCTTCCTGTTCCTTCCCACAGCGGTCTCAATTTAGATCATTCTCCCCCATTACTGCTATTTCCTCTGGGCAAGAAGCTCCCAAGTACCATGGTTTCCTAGGTATCATCTTTGCAAATGCCACCTTTTTTGCCTACTACTGCCACTAGAGGTCGCTGCTGTGTGCAAACTGGATGCTTTGACCCACACTTATCCCGGCCCCTTTTCCAGTTGCTGCTGCCTCCTGATCCCTTTTCCACTCAGCACCCTCCTTGTCCACCCCATGCCTCTTTCGATGGACTGAACCGCCACACAGTCACACCTCGCTGCTCCTGCTTTGCTGTTCCATACTCCTCCACTTATAGTAATGCAGTCCCTGTGATAGAGGGACCAAGCACAACCTGTCAGACTGAGAAATACCATCAGTGGTATTTTTATTATATTTATTTATTTACAATATTTTTATCCCGCCTTTCTCCCCAAAGGGACCCAAGGCCGCTTACAAGAACAAGAAAAAACAATTACAGGAATCAATCACCTTTAAAAGCAATAAAACAGTTAATTAAAAACTCATAAATAGCAATCTGAAAATGATAAAAGAGACCACTATTACAATTTAAAACAAGAATACCAGAACAGCAGCACCACACCTGTAACTGCTAGATGTTTAAAAAAAGGCAAAGACTCAGAAGGTTTCGTAAGTCAAAAGGGAGAGAATTCCATAAAGTTGGTGCCACTACTGAGAAGGTCCTATTTCTAGCTGCCGCCCCTCGCACCTCCCTGGGCGACGGCACCCGCAAGAGGGCCTTCTCTGATTATCTAAGGAGACAAGTTGGACTATATGGAAGTAGGCGGTCTCTCAAGTATCCTGGCCCCAAGCCGTATAGGGCTTTAAAGGTCAAAACCAGCACTTTGAATTGGGCCCTGAAACGAATCGGCAGCCAGTGCAGCCATCGGAGGAGCGGCCCGACAGAGTCGAACCGCCTACCTCCAGTGACTACACGGGCCGCCGCATTCTGCACTAATTGCAGTTTCCGAACCGTCTTCAAGGGCAGCCCCACGTAGAGCGTGTTACAATAATCTAATTGCGATGTCACCGTAGCATGGATCACCGTGGCCAGGTCTGCACGATCCAAGTACGGTCACAGCTGGCACACCAGCCGAAGCTGGGCAAAGGCCCCCCTGGCCACAGCCGGCACCTGGGAATCCAGGAGCAGCTGTGGATCCAGGCGGACCCCCAAGCTGCAGACCTGCTCCTTCAGAGGGAGTGCAACCCCATTCAGAGCAGGTACTTTAGCACCTGCATCGTGCATTTCCATGTGGTATTTTCATCGTGGTATTCGTACCACTGGTTAAAATGCATGGATATAGACAACTTTTTATGATCATCTTGGCTATCATTTGCAAATCCTGCAGCATTCAAAGTTAGGTACTTTTACGTAAGAGGAGCATGCATTTTCCTGTCACAAATATCCCCACTGCAAAAACCTTCCATTGTTTGCTCAGGTATAAAATCAAGGGGTCAGAGTAGTTGGAAGATCTGGCCAATGAAGCTGTTGAGTTTTCAAATTCATTGAAGGAAGCACCAGTCAAAGAAGTTTATTTATTTATTTATTTGATTTTTATCCCACTTTCTTTCCCCAGAGGGGAAGGACTCAAAGTGGGTTACAACAAAGAAGGGGGTGTGTGTCTCAAAGCGGCTTACAACAATATATAGTATAAAATTCTTATAACATAACATTCTTATAACATAAGAAGAGCCCTGTTGGATCAGGCCAAAGGCCCATCTAGTCCAGCTTCCTGTATCACACAGTGGCCCCACCAGATGCCTCAGGGAGCACAACAAGATACTTGTATCCTGTCGCCACTCCCTTGCACCTGGCACAAAGAAAACCTACTCCTACAACCAGGAGGTTGCTTATCCCCATCATGGCTTGTAAGCTGTGATGGACTTTTCCTCCATAAATCTGTCCAATCCCCTTTTAAAGGCATCCAGGCCAGGTGCCATCACCACCTCCTGAGGCAAGGAGTTCCACAAACCAATTACACGCTGGGTAAAGAAATATTTTCTTTTGTCTGTTTTAATCCTCCCTCCACTCAATTTGAGTGGATGTCCCCTAGTTCTAGTGTTGTGCGAGAGGGAAAAGAACTTCTCTCTATCCACTCTCTCCATCCCATGCATAATTTTATACGTCTCAATCATTTCCCCTCTCAACCATCTTTTTTCTAGACTGAAGAGCCCTAAACGCTGTAGCCTTTCCTCATAAGGTAGATGCCCCAGCCCACGAATCAATCTGGTCGCTCTTTTCTGCACCTTTTCCAATTCAACTATATCCTTTTTGAGGTGTGGTGACCAGAACTGGACGCAATACTCCAGATGTGGCCTTACCATCAATTTGTACAACGGCATAATAATATTGGCTGTTTTATTCTCAATCCCTTTTTTAATGATCCCAAGCATGGAATTGGCCTTCTTCACAGCCGCCGCACACTGGGTCGACACTTTCATCGACCTGTCCACCAGTACCCCAAGATCTCTCTCCTGATCCGTCACAGACAGCTTAGAACCCATGAGCGTGTATGTGAAGTTTTAATTTCTTGCCCCCATGTGCATCACTTACTTACATTGAAGCGCATGTGCCATTTTGCTGCCCATTCTCCCAGTTTGGAGAGATCCTTCTGGAGCTCTTCACAATCCCTGCTGGTTCTCACCACCCGGAAAAGTTTAGTGTCGTCCGCAAACTTGGCCACCTCGCTGCTTATCCCCAACTCCAGGTCATTTATGAACAAGTTGAAAAGCACCGGTCCCAAGACCGATCCTTGGGGCACACTGCTTTTCACCTCTCGTCATTGTGAAAATTGCCCATTGACTCCCACTCGCTGTTTCCTGGTCTTCAACCAGTTCCTTATCCATAGGAGGACCTGCCCCCTTATTCCCTGACTATGGAGTTTTTTCAGGAGCCTTTGATGAGGGACCGTGTCAAACGCCTTCTGAAAATCCAGATATATAATATCCACGGGTTCTCCCGCATCCACATGCCTGTTGACTTTTTCAAAAAATTCTAACAGGTTTGTGAGACAAGATTTACCCTTGCAGAAGCCATGCTGAGTCTCCCTCAGCAAAGCTTGTTCTTCTATATGTTTTCCGATTTCATCCTTGATTTAGGCTTTCCACCATCTTACCTGGAACAGATGTTAGGCTGACCGGCCTGTAGTTTCCCGGGTCCCCTCTTTCCTTTTTTAAAGATTGGCATGACATTAGCTATCCTCCAATCCTCTGGCACAGTGGCCGTTTTAAGGGACAAGTTGCATATTTTTGTCAAGATATCAGCGACTTCATTTTTGAGTTCCTTAAGCACTCTTGGGTGAATGCCATCTGGGCCCGGTGACTTATTGAACTTTAATTTGTCAATTAAGTCTAAGATGTCTTCTCTTTTAACCTCTCTTTTACTTAATTGTTTAGTCAGGAGTGGCCGTTCGGGCAGCGGTATCTGCCTGAGGTCTTCTGCCGTGAAGACAGATGCAAAGAACTCATTTAATTTCTCTGCAACCTCCAAGTCCCCTTTTATCACCCCTTTCCCTCCCTCACTGTCCAGCGGGCCAACGACTTCTCTGGCAGGTTTCCTGCTTCTAACATATTTGAAGAAGCTTTTATTATTCCACTTAATGTTTCTGGCTATACGCTCCTCAAAGTCTTTCTTGGCCTCCCATATCATCTTTTTACATTTCTTTTGCCACAGTTTGTGCTCTTGTTTATTTTCCTCATTAGGGCAAGACTTCCATTTATGGAAGGAAGCTTCTTTGCCTTTTATAGCCTCTTTAACTGTGCTTGTTAGCCATGCCAGCACCCTCCTGGACTTAGTCGAGTCGATTAAATGGCTCTATATTGAGTAAGCACTACATTGTCCACGATTTTCCACACCATGTATGCAATTTGTGCAATGTAGATGCATTTGTTTCTCATTTGCTGCACACATTCCCCTCTGAACATAGTGCGTTTGTTGTGGGTGATTGCATTCTCTGAACATTCAGAGCTAACCTGAGGAAAAGATGGCGTTTTTCCACAGAAAGCTCATCAATTCCTATTTTGATAACCATGCAGCGTCATTATCTTGTGGAAATTGTGTGATGTGTATAGTGATGACTGATTTAACTTCAATCTCCATGCTCATGCCATTTCTTCTGAGCCTATTATTTCATTGGAGAGTTATGTTTTAAAAGATGTTTACATTGTATAGTGGTTGTGCCCTGTTGACTCTCTCATGTGCAGGAGCAAACATCTTTTGTTTAAAGAGGGAAACAGCGGTACTCGAATCAACGGATAACATCATTGGATAACTGCAAAGGACCTGGCAAATCCTGAGACCACCTCTGTGCCCATAGCCTTCATGGGATATGTAGAACAACTCTTTCAGGTCTACCTAGGTAGGGGAGGGCCTATGGAGAGCAAGCCCTGAGCAGCACAATGATTTGCCCCACCGCAAAACCATCCACTTCACCTGTTACGTGCTGATGAAATATTTGCAATATTGCCACTGGAAGCCACTTGTGTGGGAGTACTGTACAAGTGCACACCTGTCCTTATGACATGTCCCTGTGATTGTGCGGAAAGACCCTGAATTTCCTGAGCTTCCAGGATCGTGCAAAATCTTTTTCTGCCCTCGACATGTTGTTGTCCTGTTAACGTCAGTGAGACTCAAAATCTGCAAGAAAATGTCACTCAAATAACAGAGCAGTGTCTAAAATGAACAATTCCCAGATCAGAATGATTCTGCAAGCCCAGAAAAGCTTTATATTTCTTTGCACTTACTGTTGCATTTTACAAACGTTCAGTACAATTTTCTCAATTGTACTTCTCTCTCTCTCTCTCTCTCTCTCTCTCTCTCTCTCTCTCTCTCTGTGTGAGTGAGTGAGTGAGTGAGTGAGTGAGAGAGAGAGAGAGAGAGAGAGAGAGAGAGAGAGGATTTAAATTATAGAAAGATTTTTACCTGTGAGAAACAACATGACTGGTATTTTCCTGTTTAACAGAAAGGAATAAAATATTATGTTCATACATCGCTTTCCAGCAGAGCAGTTCAATGCTGTGTACATTTTTTGATCTTGCTTTGATGGCGACGTATTCCCAGCAACTGTGGAGAATATTTTCTTTAACCTCCGAGTGCTTGTAAAACCTGGCGAGTGCGGACATTGATGGATGAAGGTCTTCTAGAGTCTTGACATCTAGTTTTGGAGAGGCAGTGGAGAGTGTTAGCAGACTGGTACACAGCAGGACAAGGGCAGAATTACTTCTTAGCCACACAGATGAGAGCTTTTCAGAATCAGAGAGTTCATTCTAAAGCTCTAATCAGGGATGAGGACAGAAAGCTTTCGAATGGAGCCCTTTGAACTTCCCCATGCACAAAGGTTTAGGCTGAGAAATCTCCAAATCTTTTCTAGCCCCAACATAAATGATACTTTATTAGGATTATGGCTCTGTATTTATTTGTAGCTCTATTTCTGTCTTTCTTCCAGTGTAAAGGCAGGTATGAAGGGGCTTGACCTATTGCAGAGAAGGGAACATAAGAGCTTCAGCTGTAATCTTGTCAGATTTCGGTTGCTCATAGCCTTCTGAAATGTTCACCTTTTGAAGGATGAATTGTTCCAAGCGTAACCTCTTTCTGGTGGTGAAAGAAGTTGTTTTGGACTTTGTTTGTTTGTTTTGTCTGTTTGAGGCTGAAGAGGAAAGCACTTCCGTCATTGCAAATGCAAGAGGAAAGCAAGGACAGAACAAAACTCAGGTTTTGATTGTAAAAGTACATTTTCTAGCAACCTTGGAATGACTTGGAAACCTCTTACGACAAACCTTGACTCAGAATGCACGTGTGTAGGGTGGGATTCAAAGAGCTGCACAGGGACTTTCCTTGAGCAGCAGTCGTTTGGTCTCCCTGAAAAGCTGCTCCTGAGGGTTCAAGGACCTCTCTGAAGAAGCATTGGATAAGCTGCAGGGGAAGAAGAAGGTGGTTCAAACTCCCTTGTACACTGTTACCACACTTGCTTGGATACATATCTTTATAAATGAAGGCATCTAAATTGTGTGTCCAGGGCAAGGACGCCAACTCTGTTCTGGGGGAGTTTGTTACGCATGCAGGGGAGACGACTTGCTTCTGGAAACTCTATCCAGCCAGGGTGCTATCCCTTTAGTAGAGTGGGCCCAGAACAACTAACACCAAATCTGCAATTATATGTAATTTGCACCATTGCTGCACCATTGCTGCACCATCAAGTGCAGGAGTATTTCTCAATGTAGAGCATGTCAAAAGGCAAAGAGAATCAAGAGGTCAGGAGGACTTGTTTATGATTTTTATGGAAGAAGAATGAGTAAGCAAGCCCAGAAATTGGACAATAAGCAGTGAGTTGTGAAGGCTAGTTGAGAAAGGAAAGTGGGAGAAGTGGAGAAGGCTCTCAATGGATCAGCCTTTGGCAGGGAAATTGTGTGTGTGTGTGTGTGTGTGTGTGTGTGTGAAAGAAAGAGAGAGAGAGAGAGAGAGAGAGAGAGAGAGAGAGAGAGAGAGAGAGAGTTATACCTCTCCTATTCACTGGTTTTCCTTGATGTAACATTGAAAGGGCCCCTTTGGCACAACGGCAGGCTTCCAAGCCACAATGGGGCTTCATTGGGTGCAGTTCACCTAGCTGGACAGGCACCTAATCTTGGGGGCCCCAGAAGTGTCTGACAAGTACCTAGTTTCCAGTTTTCAAGCAGGGTACTTGCAGCAACATATTGAAGTCCTTTGGGTGTGCACACCAGGCTCTTCAGATCCTACCCAAAAATATGATTTGCCTCTATCTGTTTGTGCAATACTACAGCAAAATCCTTGGCACATCTGCCCAGAAGTAACCCTAATTGAAATCCATGACATTCATGCCATGGTAAATTTGCGGTTGTGTTTTTTTTGTGTGTGATTTTTGCAAACTGTTGGGCAAAAGCCATTGTGTTTACCTATAATCGACAATACAAGATCTAGTCACCTTGGTAAAGGATGAACATAAAATTTCATAGATTATAGCTGGCATGAAGCCTTCCCCTGAAATCATAGTTCTTTCTTTATCATCTACAGCTGTCCCATTAAGATCTACTACTATATTATCAGGCAAGAGTGTGGGAGAAATTGGGTGGCGGGAAGATGATTTCTTTCATTCCTAAATGCAGCTTAAATTACATTTTTCTGTGTTTTTTTTAACCTATGTCAGTCAGCTACAACTGTGAAAGGGAAATAATTTAGGAGACTAATTCTCCCTAATGAGGCAATGCATGGCAAACACCTGTAAAATCTTTTTCTCATCACCATTGATTAGAAGAGAAATATTTTCTATATGTTGATAAGTTGTTGCTATCAGTCCGGAATGCTATCAAGCTCCTGCTATTTTTCAGCTTAAAATAAGGGCAAAACATTGTGTTTGTGTGAGCAAAGTGAGCTGTTAGGAATCTTTTCCACTTTCCCTGAGTGAGCAGTTCCAGGGGCAATGCTACCCAGGTTCCAGCTTCCTTTGGGGGAGAGCTTACTGGAAGCATATGAGGTCTTGGACATATTTGGTTTATTTGCAGATATACATTGGATGGAGCGGTAAACAGCAGAGAGGTCCTATATAAGCAACAACAGGTTATATCACTTCCCCAGAGAGATATTCACGCACTCTGTAAGGTGTTGCTTGCTCCCAGCTGTCCCTCCAGTCTGTCTGTGTCACTCCCACAGCTTGTCTCAAACTACTGCACTTAGAGCCCAATCCTGTGTGTGATATGGCGGCTGGGCTAAAGGGCAGGCCGCCGTATCCTATCCAGGTCCCCAGCTGTCCCAGGGCAGCCCAGGTGCACTTCAAGGGAAGGGGACAATTGAATGGATTGAGGGAAAGGGACGATTGATGTCCCCAATGGGCCTCCTCGAATGTACGTGAACTCTGGAGCTCGTGTACATTCGAGCCCTCCATGTAAGGCCAGGCCGGGTCTGGAGAGGGCTGTGAATATCGGCGTATCTCGCCGCCGATATCCCTGCCCTCTCCAGACCCGGTGCAGCCTATGGCCGCCCTCCCTCACCACCCTGTCCACCCTCCCCCTGCCCCTGCCCTGGCCAGTTGTAGGCCTTACCTGCTTTGGTGGGCACAGGGCCAGGTAGGAGCTGGGGTAAGGGCCACTGGCTGCTGCACCAGCGGTCCTTAGTCGTCGGGTGCCGTAAACATGCTTCACGTCGTGTTTACAACACCCTGCGCTAGGGGAGCGTGTGCTCCCCAGGTGCACCATTGCACAGGATTGCGCCGTTACAGTGTTCTCTTACCCCTCCCAGCAGGTGGCAGTAGGTACGTGACAACCTCCAAGACTTTCATGGCCTGCCCTTTTCTGGGTACTTCAGAGCCATTAATGTCTTGATCAGAAACATTCCCCGGACATTCCCCCAGCCAGGAATCTGCATAAGAAAGGAATTGGCCAGCTAGCATCCAAGATCACACCCCCAAATTCATTACATGATGGTCTGAAACTGTTTTGATTATACCACAAATGACTCTTGAAGCAAAGAAAGGGACAATGTATTCAGATGACAGAGGGGATGGCTGGATTGGGTTTTATGATGACAATTTACTTGTACATTCAGGATAGCTGTCATTACATTTGAACTAGTCCATAATAAATGGCTTCTCCACTGCTTGAATAAGACAGCATATATTCCTCTCTAAGAGCAGCCTTGTGAGATTAATTCATAAAGGGTTTATTCTTATTTCTATTTTTGGAACTTCTCGACAGCTACTTACTCTGTCAGTCCAAAGCCCTAATACTCATTATTAGATAGATTTCATTTTGAGTCAAAAAAGGTAATAGCAAAAGTGGAGAGATATTACTGTATTTTTCAGGCCAAGGGTGGCCCCAGCTGATCCACCACTCGAAACAATGGCTGATGTGCCACTCCAACCCCCAAATTCTGTTGACCTATGCATCTTCAAGTGAGTGCACCCCAGCACCCCACCTCCTACAATACCCCAATGCTGGGTGGCGCATGCACACAGACAAAAAACGCTCCTTTTGAACTGGTACACATGTTAGTGTACACCTTTTGCTGCTACCACCTCCTCCAAGCTGGCTGGTTCAGCTAAGAGGCGAGGAGCTGGAAGTGGGATGGCAGCAATAACCCCCACAGTGTCAACTCTAGCTCCATTGGGCGGGAGGTGGAACAGGTAGGAAGGGGGTGGAGCTTGGCAGCAGCAACTTGTGCTGGGATCCTATACCTGTTCCCTTCCCTCTCCCTTAATCTCCTTGGACCTACACCAGAAAAATAGCTGGTGTAGATCCAAGGGGTCTTCTCCACTGTGGAAGGAGAAATTGACCTTGAGATTACTGTCGCTCCATTGCAGGATGCAGTGCATGCCCCATTGGCATGGTGGCACATTGGCACTAGGGGAGTTAGGATTGGGCTCTTAGTCTTGTGTATGGGAGAGGGGACCTCTTCCCAAGTACCTGACAGAATGGAGTTCTCACCCTCCAAATTTGGTCGTCTTTTGCCTGGATCAGTGAGGCCTGATCAGGCGTTCTCTCTCAAATTTCTAATGAATGTGTAAAGGGGAAGCTGGACCACACCGGCTGGCCAGAGTGAGTTTGGCCATGCCCTGGCAGCTGTGTGCTCGGCACTGTGAATAAATAAATAAATTTGAGGAACTGGAATCCTGATGAACCAGGATTTTCGCTCACCTGGAGGAGCTCTATGGACATGCACTTGACCCGGTTCTGGCCAAGGCCAAACATGCAGCCACCTGGGGATGTGTGGCTAGCATACACATCTGTGTAGGGGGCATGTTGAGCAGGTGCAATCTACTTCGCCCTCCTATGTGCAGGAGAGAAAAAGAATCTGCACCTGACAGAATCTATTTATTTATTTATTTATTTACCATATTTCTATCCCGCCTTTCTCCCCACGGGACCCAAGGCGGCTTACAAAAATACAAATACAAATACACATAAATTACAATTTTACATTTTAAACAGCAAAAAATAAAAACATCTAAAAATTTAAAAATTTAAAACAAGATCATAAAAACAGCAGCAACCCACCCGTACCAGCAAGCTATTAAAAAAGGCAAAGGCTCAGAAGGCTTCTTTGAACAAGAGGGTTTTTAGGCCTCGCCGGAAAGTGTCCAAGGAGGGAGCAGTTCGTAAGTCAAAGGGGAGGGAATTCCATAAGGTTGGTGCCACTACTGAGAAGGCCCTGTTTCTGGCCGCCGCCCCTCGCACCTCCCTGGGCGACGGCACCCGCAAAAGGGCCTTCTCTGATGATCTAAGGAGACGGGCCGGACTATATAGAAGTAGGCGGTCTCTCAAATATCCTGGCCCCAAGCCGTATAGGGCTTTAAAGGTTAAAACCAGCACTTTGAATTGGGCCCGGAAACGAATCGGCAGCCAGTGCAGCTGTTGGAGGAGCGGCCCAACAGAGTCGAACCACCTACCTCCAGTGACCACACGGGCCGCCGCATTCTGCACTAATTGCAGTTTCCGAACCGTCTTCAAGGGCAGCCCCACGTAGAGCGCGTTACAATAATCTAATCGCGACGTCACCGTGGCATGGATCACCGTGGTCAGGTCTGCACGATCCAGGTACGGTCGCAGCTGGCGCACCAGCCGAAGCTGGGCAAAGGCCCCCCTGGCCACAGCCGCCACCTGGGAATCCAGGAGCAGCTGCGGATCCAGGCGGACCCCCAAGCTGCGGACCTGCTCCTTCAGAGGGAGTGCAACCCCATTCAGAGCAGGACGATACTCTAGTACCTGCATTGTGGATTTCCGGACCAGGAGAACCTCTGTCTTGTCCGGGTTTAGTTTCAGCTTGTTAGCCCTCATCCAGGTCCCCACCGCCTCCAGGCAGCGCTCCAGAACCTCAACAGCCCCCCTGGAATCAGGTGGAAAGGAGAGATAGAGCTGGGTGTCATCAGCATATTGATAGCACCCCACTCCAAATCCCCGGATGACCTCTCCCAGCGGTTTCATGTAGATGTTAAACAGCATGGGGGACAAGATGGAACCCTGCGGCACCCCACACCTCAAGGGCCAGGGTGCCGAACAGGCGTCCCCCAGCACCACCATCTGAGACCTATCTGCCAAGTAGGAGCAGAACCACCGCAAAACGGTGCCCCCGACCCCCAACTCGGCCAGTCGGCCCAGAAGGACACCATGGTCGATGGTGTCAAAAGCCGCTGAGAGGTCCAGCAGAACCAACAGGGACGCACTCCCCCTGTCCAGTCCTCGGCGCAGATCATCCACCAAGGCGACCAAGGCTGTTTCAGTCCCAAAGCCTGGCCTGAAACCGGATTGAAAGGGATCTAGATAATCCGCTTCATCCAGGACCCTCTGGAGTTGAGACGCCACCACCCGCTCAATTACCTTGCCCAAAAACGGGAGGTTTGAAACTGGCCGATAGTTGTCCATTACTGTGGAGTCAAGGGAGGGCTTCTTCAGAAGGGGTCGAACCACCGCCCGCCTCAAAGTGAGCGGCAGCACCCCCTCCACCAACGAAGAGTTAACCACCCTCCCCGTCCACTCGGCCAGCCCCTCCCGGGCCGATCTAATTAGCCAAGCAGGGCAAGGGTCGAGCAGGCAGGCAGCTGGCCTCACGCTCCAAAGGAGCCTGTCCACATCCTCAGGCTGTACAAGCTGAAAAGAATCCCACAACACTGGACCAGCAGATGCCAAGGGGACATCCTCAGATATTGTCAATGAGGCATCCAAGTCATGGCGAATCCGATCGATTTTATCTGCGAAATGTTTAGCAAACATGTCACAGCGGGCCACCGTGTGTTCCTCCTGGTCTGTTGGAGGGGCCTGATGTAGTAGGCCTCGCACCACACGGTACAGCTCCGCTGGACGATTGCCTGCAGACGCAATGGTAGCAGAGAAGAAATTTCTCTTCGCTGCTACCACCGCCACGGAGTAGGCTCTATAATGGGCCCTACTCCGTGTCCGGTCGGACTCGGCACAAGTTTTCTGCCACCGTCGCTCAAGACATCTACCCCGTCGCTTCATCATTAGCAGCTCCTCAGTAAACCAAGGAGCCGCTCTGAGTCTGCGGCATGGCAAAGGTCGCTCAGGAGCAATCTCATCCACTGCCCTGGCCATTTCCCCATTCCAGAGGTCAACCAGAGCCTCAGACGAGTCACCAGTCTTGGCAGTGGGAAAATCCCCCAGAGCCCTCAGGAAACCCTCTGGATCCATCAGCCTCCGGGGGCGGACCATAGAATGCGGCCCCCCGCCTTTGCGGAGGAAGGAAGCTGCAACAAGCCTAAACCTTACCAGAAAGTGATCTGTCCATGACAACGGAGTGGTCTTAATCTCCTCCACATCCAGATCACCGCCCCTTTGCTCAGCTGTAAACACCAGGTCCAATACATGACCCGCCTCATGTGTCGGGGCCAAGATCTTCTGGGACAGGCCCATGGTTGTCATGGCGGCCATGAAATCCTGAGCCGCACCGACCCCAGGGGCCTCAGCATGAACATTGAAGTCCCCCAGCACTAATAGGCGGGGGGACTCCAATGCCACCGCTGAGATCACCCCAGTCAGCTCAGGCAGGGAGACTGTTGGGCAGCAAGGCGGGCAGTACACCAACAGAATCCCAATCCTGTCCAGCCCTCTCAACACAACATGGAGACATTCAAACCCAGTGAACTGCTGAACGGGGCACCTGGTAAGGGAGATGGATTCACGATAGACCATCGCAACTCCTCCTCCCCGTCCCTTCAACCGTGGCTGCTGCACCACCTGGAAACTTGGGGGACAAAGCTGGGAGAGGCCTACCCCTCCCGCCTCATCCAGCCAAGTTTCTGTGATGCATACCAGGTCGGCATTCTCATCCAGGATCAAGTCCCGGATGATACTGGTTTTATTATTTACCGACCTGGCATTCAAAAGCAGCAGCTTCAGGTTCAGGGAATCACTGCCAAGAGTACCAGTCATCCAAGAGTTGGGGGAAGGACCAGAAGGAGAGACAATCTGTCTATGATGGACCCTCCTTCTCCTGGAACGGCTTGTCTGACCCCCACCACCATATCTTCCCTGGCCCGTCATAACCTTGATAGTGGCACCCTTCCCCTCCCCCAAGCTCCCTCCCAAGATGAAACACATACTCACCTGGCGAGGCCACCCTTCTGAGCCTAGCCTGTCAATTCAGCAGGCCAATAAAAAGATAAAAGCTGATTGACCCTAAAGCTGGATGAATCGCTGGTACGCTGTATATAAAATATTATGCATCCCTTATGCTGCTGCAATTGCTGTGCTACTAGTATTTGGCTGACTACAAAACATCCACAGTTTCCACTGTCCAAGTCAGCCAAACGGGGGGGGGGGGTGATGTAAAAAGGCAGAGAGCCCCCAGGGCAAAACATGTGCACAAAACCAGCGGCTCCCTCAATTGGTAGATAGTAGACAGGTTGACAGGTAGATGGTAAACTGGTAGATGGTCCCTCCTCTCAGGTAGATGGTAAACAGATGACAAGGCCGGCTGATCAAATCTAGGCCATCCCGGCTTGATCCACAGGGCCAAGAGCCCTTCGGCTTGCGCCTCTGGGCAAGCCAAAGGCTTTATACCTGCAGAGAAGGCGGGGCAGAGTCAACCTCCCTGGTGTTCCCAATCTCCAATCTCCACTCCCCAGCAGCTCTTCTTTACTATGCCCCTGTTAAAGATACAGGCACTTTCTTAGAGCCTGGACCTCTCAACCCTCATAAGCTTAGTATTTTAATGCAATTATTAAGGTAAGCATCATAAACACTCTACAGAGTTTGGCTAATGGTAGCATTAAAAAAAAAAACTTGTGCTGCATTAGCTGAAGCCAAGAATGCCTACCCTTTGCTGGCCTTAAAACACTCAATAAAACCAAAGCCCTTGACTTTATTGCAACTTGGCTTCACTAATGGCAATCTTGTGCTGCAGAGATAAAGCGGGGATTGCACTGCTTGCTGTTTTATCACTCCTGCAACGGGATCTCTGATTTTCCAAGAGAACATTGAAAAGTCAACACCTGATAATGGGTTTGCTCTAATTCATTAAGGAGTATATCTTACAACTTAAAACCTTCACCTGGTGTTAGATTGCTTTGCTTCATAGAACGAGGATGGTTAATTGTGCAGACACTTGCCTTTGATTGTGGCATCAGCCAGAACGGCATGGCTGCACAACTCTTGTCTCTTCACTTCTGTTCCATAGGCGCAAGACTGACGCCACAGCTGTGAGTCGGTGGCTGAATTAAGTGGGACTTGATAGAAGCAGATGTTTTCTGCACATCCATGTAGGTCCTGGCCATGTCTTCATTGTCTTCCCTCCCCCTTTTAAACTGCTCTCCCTCCTACTGAGACATTCTACTTTGCATAACCATGGGGGGTGGGGTGGAGGCAGACTGTTCAAACTGGCCCCTCACACGCAATTCAAAGTGGAATCGAAATCTCATGTGAGGGGCATTTTGAATGAACTGTCCCCCCATGCGATTATGCAAAGCAGGATGTGTGAGCTCATGCCCCTTGTCATATGGTGGGTGGGTGAGTTGGATATATCATCCTAATTAACCTGTTGAGTCTCCATTGTCATCTTCTTGTCATATGAGCTGGTTTGTCACGCAGTTCCAGACTTCTGTGATACTGTCTCTTCAAACTCTGGCCTTGCACTAGGGTGGTCTGCCTAGATCTTATGTTTCCCAAATCCTCAGGTTCTGGAGACTGAGTTGGAACCCCTGAGGAAGCAGCTTACCTCCAGGAGAAGCAGCTTAGTCCTCGAGATCGGAATCATTCATCACCCAGCACAGTTTGTTCTTCAAGATGTCCCCATGAAGAAGACAGAGAACACAATCTGAGGCTATCCCAATCTGAAGCTCCACAGTATGAAGCTGCAAGACAGAGCACACCTACTTTCAATTCACTGCAGCTTTGCTTGAGGGTAAGACGCCGACTCTCTTGATTTGGAATGAGCTAGGTTAGAACAAATTATTTTCCAGAAAACTGGATAATAAATTGCATTATCTCCAAATCTTTTTATGAAGTTTGGGCTCCATCATGCTCCCAATTATACTGTACTATCAGGGGTGCAACTGAGAGTCCAAACACCTCCCCTCCTCTGTGAACCTTCCAACGTGCCTTGAGTCCTTGAACCTCCCAGCCCCTCTTTCTCTTTTCCCCCAAACTCATCTGCCAATGCTGGAAATCAAAGAACCTTAGAATGGAAAGAAATGCCAGAGAAAATGATCTATATTGGAAAAAGCTCATGGGACTATAATACCCTGCATACTGGGACCCAGGAAATCACATTTCCCAAGAGTCCTGGTGCCTGGGATGCTACAGCTAGGATATGCTGTTGCTGTGTGTTACTTGGACACTAAGAGGTTTCTTACTGTAGCGTTGCCAAATGTATTTTTGAATAAGAAAGGGAAGGAGCAGCTATGGTGACAAATAAGGGTGGTACGCTGAGCCCATTATGAGCTGGACCCAAGCTTCAGAGTGGGTTTGGGTTTGCGTTGTAATTGACTCTAGAATTCTGAACTGGGAGAGTTCACATCTGATCCCATGCCTCCATTCTGAAATGTGGTGCGAATACGAATCCAAACGGGTAGACTTTAATAAAATTATTAACCTCGAGGGATATGAGGACAGTGCAAACTAGCAAAAATGCAACTGCACTGATAGCTATGCAGAGAGGCAAGAATGATTTATAAGCAACGATGAATCATTGTGCCCATGAATGAAGCATTAATATTTCTGTGGGCAGAGTGCTTTTTCTATCTATCAGCAAGCAAGCCAACCCTTCTTCTCTATGCAGAAATGCTGTTCTGCTTTTATTTTTGGTAAGCAAATCCTAGGGGCTTACTTTCATAAAACACAGCAGGAGTTGAAAGCGAGCGAGAGAGGAAACAACTTTTATTATTCCACACTTTTGCCAGCTCTGGGAATTATTTCTTGCAAATGTAATGTGTGGACATTTTAGCTGCTCTATCAAGATTGGGCAGGGGAGGAGGGCTGGGGACTCTTGAATGCATTTCAGCTACGAAATTGCGACAATATTTTCCTGAGCAAAGTAGTTCCAGGACATCTTTACATGCTTTATCATGAGCTTTTCTTGGATTAGGAGGCAAATTGCGGAGAGAAATAGCATGCTCCAGAGGCAAAATAAGAGATTTTGATTCTTAATTCCCTAGAAAGGATTCCATTCAAATATTGCATGTTCCTCTCTCTTGCCTTTATTCTGTAAATGATTTTTCTTTAACAGTACACATCTGTGTATTCAAAATAACTCTGTTACATGAGTGCTGACAATATCAGAGGATTACTTTGTTACTTTCAGGTGGAAAAAAAGTGCAGCAGCATTTTCAGGTAAAGAATTAAGTTATATCATTAATGAATGCTCAATTATTCATTTTTAAAGGCCCCTACACACCTGAGACAGAAGTCCTATACACATGGCCCAACCCTATGGGCTGCTTTTGACAGTGGGACTAGTGTCCCACTGGTGTAAAAGTCCCTGTGATGGAGTGAAGATTGTGCCACTGGCAGGCTATTTGAGGCAGCTGCTGCTGCAAGGCGGCTACAGCAGCTCATCCCTGCCTCTGTGGACCCCTGATGGTGCCAAGACAGGTAGGTTGGCATGGAGGTAGTTCATCACGGGCAGGAAGGGAGAGGGCAGAGAGAGTAAACGGGGAAGTTTGGGGGAGGAACCAGGGGGCGTGTCAAAGGTGAGAGGGGGTAGATCCAGCAGCAGTGACTTTCACCGGAGCCTATCCTCCACTTTCCAACCTGACATGCCCCCCTGGCTCTCTTCGGACTTGCACCAGCAAATGGCTGGCAAAGGTCCGAGGAGATCCATAGATGAGCGTGCAGCCTACCAAGGGGTAAGTAGAAAAGACTTTTACTTACCTCCCGCAATGTATCCAATCACCCCTCCCCCCAAATAGGATGCAGCATGTGCTCTGTTGGCAGAGCTGCATGCTATAACGTACTGGGGGATAGGATTGGGCTGATAATTTCCTTAGAGTAATTCCCATTGACACAATGAGACTTACTTCTGAATAAACCTAGGATTGTGCTGTTATTTATTTTAAGCGCACACCAAATACAGTATATTTAAAGTACACCCCTAAAATGTGATGTGCAAATGAAGTTAATGTATTTTGCAAGCACATGCGTCATAGAAGTATACTAGTCAGGGAACCATTCTTGACTGCAGCTCTATTTTGAATGTAAACTTTGTGGCAAACTTGGATTCAAATTTGCATAATATGTGAAAGAGCAGGCTTCAGCAGGAGAGAAGAATACTCTGGGTGAACAACCTCCTATGCCAATGGTGTTGTCAAGATAGGTTTTGCTTCTAGGACCATGGTCTGCTCTTCCTTGATGCAGGGCTGCTGGCAAGAGATAGGTTGCACCACACAAGAACAGGAAGAATGTTTGGAAGAAACATGGCGAACCTGATCAAGAGAGCTTTAAACTGATGACTGTGAGGGTTGGAGACATAAGCTTGAGCTTTAATTCACAGGTACGTCCTCCAAATAGGGACTTTAGGGGTTCCTTTGCCCCACAATCCCAAAGTTAAAAGTGCAGGAGGGACATTAGGGCCCCAATCCTAAAGGCACCTAGCACAACTGGAACAAGTGTTCCAGTGGCGCTAAGTGTTTCCAGAATGTCACCAAAGTCGACATGCCAGAGCATGCAGGTTGGCAGCTGCCACAAGCGACGAGCAGCCAGCTCTGCGCACCAGTGGATTCTGGACACCCACTGGCCCCAGTAAGTACTGTATATGTAGGGGGTGGGAGGGAGGCGGGGACGGGACGGAGGGTGGATTGGGACCGGAAAGGGCTGGTTTTGGCAGCAGCACATGCCGAAACCTAACCCCATTCCCGGGTTTGAGCACAGGTCCATGTAGATTTGCACTAGGGATGTGGATCAAGTCTCTGATTCCAAGTCCCAAGTCTCTGGGTCCAAGTCTCGAGTCCTTGGTTGCGAGTTGCGAGTCCCTATCTATTTAAGGAGGAAAACTGAATAAAATTTGACTTGTCGGAAAAGGCTCCAAGTCTCGAGTCGAGTTTTTCAAATCTTTTACAATCGCTGAGTCAAGATCGAGTCAAGTCATTGATGCAACTTGAGTCTGACTCGAGTTTGTGTCAATAGACTCAAGTGTACATCACTGATTTGTGCCAGTGATATCACTGGCGCAGGTCCAAGTAGACACACTGGGCTAGCAGGGGCTTACCCTGGGGCAAGGGAGCAAATGTCCCCTTGCCCTGAGGTGGTCTGTGGAGGACGTGTTTGAAGGTAAGTTTGACTTGATAGGTATAACTGAAACCTTGTGGGATGACTCTCAGGATTGCAATTAGGAATGGAAGGCTATCACTTGTTCAAAAAGAGTAGATGTGATAAAATGGGAAGGGGAACAACATTATACAGTGTGTGTGTGTGTGTGTGTGTGTGTGTGTGTGTATACAGAGAGAGAGAGAGAGAGAGAGAGAGAGAGAGAGAGAGAGAGAGAGAGAGAGAGAGTACACTGCACATGAGAAATCCAACAGAATGGACAGGGTCCAAGGCAGAGTGGATTCAGGGTTTGCCGCGGCTTCCCTCTAGCCGCCCACTGATGCAACGATCCGCTTCCCACTCCCCTGAGTGAGAAGTGGATCAGCCACCTCTTTACCTTACTCTCCCTGCAGTTTCCTTAAAGTCAGATTTCCAGCTTTATGTTCAGGGAGAACCTGTGCTGACCTTTTATGTCTTGTATTTTGGGGTTTGATGAAACCAATCAAGAAGCACAGGAAGGAGCTTTGTTTCCTTTTCTTTTCTACAGTCAGTGCCATGGCAGCGGCAGCGGCCGCAGTCTTGGTGTGGGGTGGAGCTCCAATTTGCACCACCCCTGAACTTGGGCCTGGTGAAACAGTTGCATGCAGGTACTTGCTGAAATCAGTGTGATCCATTCAGTGTGAATATCCACTCTAAGGGTATGATCTGGCCAAGGTGTAGGTCCCATTGAGTTCAATGGGACTGAATCAAGGTACCGTATGTTTACCTCTTCCCTCTGACATCAAATGGAACTAGACCCTGGCTGGATCATGGTGTCCTATGGCCGCTTGATCATGTGTACTGTTTTCTGCTGTTTTTCATTTCCATAATGCCTGAAGAAAGTTAATGTAAGCAGACTTCAACTTGTCTTGCAAACCCAACTCCTGCATACTATATGAGGTTTGTCTACCTCTACATCATTCTTGATATCACTCACTAAGACAAACGAGCTGTGGGATTTGCTTCCTGGACAGAGAGTTGTAATTGTCACAATCCTAGTGGTTCCTCTTGTTTGTTTGTTTTTTTCTAGCATGTGGGGGGGGGGGGGTCAATGAACTCCTATACACTAAAGCTTTAAAAACAGTTATATATCAATTTTTAATGCCGGCCACTGCTTGTTGCTCCCAATGTTTTATTACGCACTCAAGTTGTTTGGAAAAAGCTGAAGCATAAACCTGGATGACCCTGAGAAAGAGGGAATTCCATCTATAAAGGATGTTGTTCAATTTTAGAATTTTTACTCCCATATAAATTTCTTATACTAAGCCATAACTTCCCGTCAATACAGTGCATCTGGTGAATGAGCAAGTATTGTAGTACTTCTATGCATTTGTGTTCTATCATAGACACAGTGGATGTTTTTGTGCTTTCAAGGGAGTGGGGGGAGGAAGAAAGGTCAAGGAGGTGTTATTTATGGACAGTCTTTTGCTGTGGTCCAGTAATACTATTATTCCCAAAGGCATTCAGCAACCTAGCTAAGTTCACGCTCTCTTTCATATGAAGGAAAAAAGATCTGGTTTACGGGTTCAATTCTGATGGGAGCTTTTCCTGAGTAATGAGTCATGATCCATTATTACATTACAGGAGCAACTGAAGTGCAAAATGTTTAACTATTTGCTCATTTGTACAAAGCTTACACAAGAGTATTGCAAGAAAAGTGGGATGAGGGATGCACACGACGAGATCCCAGTGTCCAACCTGAAATTGAGCTTTTGCACATGTTCCAAGTGACTGTCCATAAAAGCTCAAGCCTTTGCGAACCCCCAGTTTGATCGCTTGCAAAAGTTCACATGCGCCCACTGAGGAGCGAATCCTTGTGAACGTTAGCTGCTTGAAATGTTCACAAAGGTTTGAATAAAAAGGACCTTGGGCAGCAGTTGAGTTGCTTGCAAGTGTTCAAACTTTGGGAGGCACATTGGTACTCTTCTTGATTTCTGCCTACAAACATTTGAGCAGGGGAGTTCAATATTTCAAGCTCCTCCGGTTGAATGCTCGCAACATCTCTAATACGAATGTCTGTGAGTGTGTGTGCAGCTCTGAAACTCATATGCAAGTTGTTATCTGTTCAGTACTCATTGTTCTTTGCAGCTCCTGATGATATTCCAACCCAAAGCACCCCTTGGCTATTTGTAACCACCTTAATTGTCAAGCTCTGTGCACGTTGGAGAGTTGACAATATTCGAAAGCAAATGAAAAACTTAGCTAAAGCATCCTGGATGTGTGTGGAATCTATTTGAGTAAATGGCAAATAGCGAGGCTAAGTGATACAATGAAACATATAGCATAAACCTTTCATTTCGGCAAAAGACCACCTGAAGGAAAATAAATGTTTATACAATTATGCTTCAGGCACTTTTTGACAGGTTTATCTGCTTTTTATTAACTGTGATGGACAGTTGTGTTGTGGATCTGGAGCACTGAATCCTTGACCTTTTACAAACTGACAGGGCTTGCTGTGAAGCAAGCGAGCAAATAAACAAAACACACAAAGACCTTTATGTCACTCACTGTCACTGCAAAACTGCAATTGTAGGAGCTGCTAAATGTGACATGCTCTGTATGATCTAAACAGTAAACATTCATGCAGGTAACCACAGAAATTAGTTTGCTGCCAGCTGTCCAATTGTCAGCTGTAGGTGGCGAGATGCCGGGGGCAAAGCCTTCTGCTTGCACCCCACCATGGTTCCTGGCTTCACCCCAGTGATGAGTGCATTGCATTTAAAAAATGCAAAGTGCGAAGTGCTCCAGGCCACTGCCTCTTGTAGGTTAGGGCCTACAATAGTTTGGCAGAGTCTTACCTTGTTGGTGGGGACAGCAGTGCTTTGCAGTAGCTGCCATCTTTTTATTTTTTTTCCTTACAATGCAATGTGGCTGCAGAGAGCACAGTTTCTGTTTTATCTGAATGTACCAGGAATTATCTCCTGCCAACCTAGCGGTTCGAAAGCATGTTAATGTGAGTAGATTAATAGGTACTGCTTGCAGGAAGGTAACAGCGTTCTGTGTCCAGCCGCACGCTACGCGCTGCGGCAAGGAGAGTCACGTCGGCCACGTGACCACGAAATCGTCTTCGGACAGCGCTGGCTCTTCAGCTTCGTAACAGGGATGAGCACCGCACCCTAGAGCTGAACACGACTGGACTTAAGCGTCAAGGGATCCCTTTACCAGCAATTATGCAGCATCATGATACTGCATCATTCCCTATGCATTTGGGCTGGGGAAAAAATGGCAGCTGGCTTCTATCAGCTGCAAGGAAGATCTACAGCACTTCCAGCAGTCCTGGTCACTCCCTCTGCAAGGCAAGGAAAGGTGGAACAAGAAGAAAGGGACACCTGTGCTGTTGGTAGACAGCCCCAAAACATTCGGAAATGTATCGCTTCATTGGACGTTGATGGACTTCACCCCGTCAAGTCCTACCCTTGAAGGTTGGAACTCAGCAAATGTGATTAAAAAAAAATTAGACGAGTACTAGCAGAGATGGTATTATTGACTGGGCTATACCTCAGGCAAGTGAATCAAATACATTAATGTTACTATTGCACAAATAACTAATAGACTACCTTACATACCTATGTTGGTAATCTGCAGTGTAGTGGCAGCTACAGAAAAACACAAAGAGTGAGACCAACTCTATTCCAGTTTGCTAGCACTTCATCACCTCATTAAGTAGCAGGGATGTGGATCAAGTCTCTGTCTCCAAGGCTCAAGACAAGTCCCAAGTCTTTGCCCCCAAGTTCCGAGTCTTTGGTCATGAGTCGTGGGTCCCTATCTATTTAATGGGAAAACGGGTGGGTGCTGTGCTGGGGTGTGTGTGTGTGTGGGGGGGTGGGACTGGCAGGGCTGTAAACTCCCCCCTGATGTTCCCCTCCTGATCGCCCCCTCCACTCCCCCCCACCACCTCCATTGCATTTGTGCCTGCCTTCTTTGTCTTCGGCAGCGCAGATGCCTTCTTCCTGGTTTACAACAGTCGCTATGGTAATGTATAGGGACTTAAAATTCGACTCGTCATAAAAGGCTCCAAGTCTCGAGTCGAATCTTTCTAGTCTTTTACGACCACTGAGTCAAGTCCGAATCAAGTTATTGACGCGACTTCAGTCTAACTTGAGTCAGAGTCAATAGACTCAAGTCTACTTCACTGTTAAGTTGCACCAATTCATACTTGGTACAGATGACCTGGTAAATGACTTTTTATCAGCCTGGCTGTTATCTTCAGGGGCAGCAGCAATGAAGGACTACCACACACACTTCTTGCAAAGCCCTGCTGTTTGGGCATTGAGTAGTGCTGATCTCCATTATACCATATATCATCCATCATGTTTCGGGCAGTATTTATTTATTTAAAAGTGTTATATGCCACCTTTCTTATGCTGAAGGCAGTGTACAATTAAAAAATAAAAATACAACAAATTAAACATATGAATAAAAACATATGAATAAGAAACATTAAAACAGTTTTAAAATGATACAGGGTTAAACTATATGGATAAAAATATAAAAACAGCAACAGCATAAAAACAATGGCATAAAAACAGCAACTGAAGATAAAAAGGGCCCTTAGGAGTTTCCTCCTCCTCAAAAGTCAAGAGAAATAAGTACTGTAAGTTTTTAGACTCCTCCAGAAACCACATAAAGAGGGCACTTTCTCAAATATTCTGGTAGTTGGTTCCAGAGACATGGTGCCGCAACAGAAAAGGCCCTGCAACTTGCCGTCATCCCCTTGACTTCTGATGGTGGTGGTATCCTAAGCAGGGCCCTATCTAATGATCATAGGGGGGCGTGCAGGATTACTTGGGAGAAGGCGGTCCTTGAGGTACCCTGGTCTTATGCCGTATAGGGCTTTAAAAGTCATCATCACCAACACCTTGAATTGGCTCAGAATGGAATGGGCAGCCAGGTTAGCCACCGGAGCAACGGCACGGCAGGCTCAGTCTGCCAAGGCCCAGTGACCAACTGGGCCACTGCATTCTGCACTAGCTGCAGCTTCTGAACCATTTTCAAGGGTAGCCCCACATAGAGTATATGCTGCATGTACGTGTTTGGAGGTATAAAGATGCTTGTCTGCAACTATTTCTGCACCACTTCTTTCATTTACCATCATTGTGGCAAACAATGTTGTATCTGGAAATACTGTCCCTGACTTTTTTTCCCACGCAGCCACATGGACACACATAGCCAAGACAACTTCCATATGGCTGCTTCCATACAGGGCCAGCCCAAGGCCTCCTAACACCTGAGGCAGCATGTCAAATGCTGACCCCCTTCCGATGATGTGCCAGCATCTGCTGTGCCCACTTTCCACTGTTCTAGCACTCTTTTTCCCCTCCACATTTCCTTGTCCTCTCTGTCCCCCTCTTCCTTTTCGAAAACATAAAGGCGTCCTTTTTTTTTTTACTGACCTGGGTCCCCCCCCCCCCAGGCTTTCTTTTGTGCCTTCTCCTGTAGTATGCAATTTGTTTTATATGCTTCAGCTATCTGGCTCACTATATCATTCTTTCCCTGCAAGCATCTCTGGCCTGGTTCACCATGTTAGTTCCTGCTCTTTGCTTGTGGCACACTATAATCTGGATAATGTGTGTTAATCTTTAGCGGATAAACATATAAAAGATCCTGCCTTAGGGTAAGGGCTTTGGTTGAGATCATCTTTTTGTCCTTTCCAGCTCCCATGAGTATATGAATAACTTCACAGGGACAGTTTTGAGAAGGGGCAGGATAGGAATCTGTCCTTATTAGCTTGGCTAGAAAGTGAACTCTCAAGGATCCTGTCTAGCCACAGGCTTCCATGGTACATGGGGTTATTAGATGAAAAGCAACAGCAGCAGTCAAAAGCCTGATGTCCTTGAGGCTGTAAGCAAGACATGATAACCTTGTGACATTTTTCAGTTTCTTCCACAGTTTCTTCTCTCTTTCACAATATGAAATTTGCTTAGCAATAAGAAATCCTCTCTCTCTCTCTCTCTCTCTCTCTCTCTCTCTCTCTCTCTCTCTCTCACTCACTCACTCACACACACACACACACACACACACACACAAGTTGCCATGGCATTAAAAAAAACTGTAAAAGAGATACCTGCCTATGAACTTGAAAACAGCTTATATCTTTCTTTTTTGCATTGGTAAAATAGCAAATAATAAAGTACAGTATATTCTGGAGATACAAAAATGTCCAGAATTACTTACATTTAATTTTCACCTAAACCATTTGTATTTAATATACTTTCAATCGCTATAATGCTCATGATGATATCTCTGGGCTCAAGGCCAATTTCATTTACTTTACTGACAAAAAGATGCTCTGTTTTGTCCCTCCCCTCAATTCATCAATTTTTATTTTTTAAGTGGAAATGACTTTGAACTGTCTCTCTGTTCTGCAGAATAATTCACTTTGGCTCCTTGGTCCTGCTGCCAGAATTTCACATCCTATGAGCAAATTCTGGAGGTGTGCATACTTCCAGCTAAAAAAGAAAGGGGGTATAGAGACTGTAAGAGACCGGTATTTTCACGGTAAAGGAAAATCCCACTCTTTTGACAGAGAGAAAAAATGCTGAATGACAATTCTGTTCAAGCACAGTGCAAAAGTGCATTGCAGGCTGTCACAAGGCCAAAAGCCTTCCTAGGCTGAAAGCTTGTATTTTTGTGACAGTTGAAATAATGGCCATTTAGCATCAAGTGAGGGGTACTCACAAATCTGGTTCATATTTCCTGGATCCTATATTTCTCTGAAACAAATATATTCGTAGATAATAGCATGATCATGTGTGCGGCTGCTGCCCACTCCAGAGTGTCATAAATGTGCCTTAAAGCACGTTTTTGACACCTGGAAAGTAAGCAGCGCTGGCGACGAGGCCAGCACTGCTCACTTCCCACCGAAGAGAGCATACCGCTAGCGGACACAGGTAAGTCCTGCACCAGGCAGCATGAGGGCATGGGGAGGGAGGAATGGGGCGTAATGGGAAGAGGTGATTGGGTGTCCAGGCCCAGGAAGGGAAGGGATTCTTGGCGGCGTGCTCCACCAAATCCTTTCCCCCATCCCGTATCCCCCTATCCCGGGCCTGGCAAACTCTACATGGGCTCCTCAGATTTGCACTGGCCATTTTGCCAGCGCACATCCAAGGACACCCATGGGGCAGCTGTGGTATTACCCTGGGGGAAATGCACCGTCGCTTGTCCGATCCTGCCCAGGATCTGGTGCAGTGTGCTTTTGCATGCTGCAGCGGCCGTAGACAGGATTGGGCTGCAAGTGTAATGCAGTTATACTTATATCCTCAATAAGGTGAGTAAACATAACTTAAGGTTTGCTTTGGGGTGAGGGTGACTGTGTGTGTGTGTGTGTGTGTGTGTGTGTGTGTGTGTGTGTGTGTGTGTGTGTGTGAGAGAGAGAGAGAGAGAGAGAGAGAGAGAGAGAGAGAGAGAGAGAGAGAGAGAGAGAAGAATTTAATGATTTAATATAGGATAGTTTTAAAAACAACATGCAATCCAGGAACAATCAACATGCAGAGGGAGAAGTGAGGTTGTGCCTGATTGCCCTATTTCCAAACTTTTACTCAGGTTTTCTGTGTTAGTCAGGTTTCCTGTACAGAGTCTATGTGCATACAAGCTGTACAAGCATAGTCTCTCTGTAGGCAGACTGTATCATGCACTGTACAGATTGCTTGGAGAGAGTCTATGGGCACAGAGCTTGTAACCTACCCTTGGGAGGGTCTTACAGCTCAATGCTGGAGCAAATGCTTTGCATGCAGAAGGTGGCAGGCTCAATCCCTGGCAGCATCTCCAGGTAGGGTTGGGAAAGTTCTTTTCCCTCATGCACAACACTAGAACTAGGGGACATCCACTAAAATTGAGTGGAGGGAGTATTCAAATAGACAAAAGAAAATATTTCTTTACCCAGCGTGTAATTCATCTGTGGAACTCCTTGCCACAAGATGTGGTGATGGCACCTGGCCTAGATGCCTTTAAAAGGGGATTGGACAGATTTATGGAGGAAAGGACCATCACGGGTTACAAGCCATGATGGGTATAAGCAACCTCCTGGTCTTCGTAATAGGCTATCTCTTAATGCCAGATACAAGGGAATGGCGACAAGGGTACTGGCGACAAGATACAGGTATCTTGTTGTCTTGTGTGTTCCCTGAGGCATCTGGTGGGGCCACAGGATGCTGGACTAGATGGGCCTTTGACCTGATCCAGCAGGGCTCTTCTTCTTAACAAGCAGGTGTCATGCAATGAAAGCTGGTGGTGCAGTTTTCATGACACTGCTGTTGCTCTGCCCCCTGGAGTGGTGTGAGGCAGAGGCTGTGGCCAATTGGCTGTCGCCTCGCGCTTGGGGCGGGGAGCTGCTGGCGTGCGCTCCAACTCCCAGTCAGTCGGCCGTTGGACGCAATCCTGCCCTGCTCGCTTTTCAGTCTGAGATTAGGTGGTCACCGGTTTTGGGGCTGAGTAGGAATTTTTTGGGTTTGGAAGGCTGGGTAGGAATTCACCATGATTGGCTTTTGGTGGCAGTTTTTTGGCCTATCCCAGACTGGCAGTGGATACAGTGGTTTGTTTAGATAGGTTGGGTTTGTGGTTAGGCAGGTATTGTGCGGGCCCAATAGGCAGGTATCATGTGTTGACATCCATTCTGAGGTTAGCAAGGTCAAGGGTTGCTCAGATGATGCTTGACTGGCTCGATGACGCTGGCTGGAATAATGCTGATCGCCACAAGGCGATCAGCCTGTGGGATCGGTGATGTCCAGCTGTCTCGAACCTTATGGGTTGGCCATGATAAGCTCACTCTGTTCACACGGAGCAACGCTTGGAGTCAGGTGGCGATGCCCGTTTGTACCTGGGGGAATCACACGGTGTTCTCCATCCCCCCCCACCAGTAGCCCACACGATGGGGGGGGGGGGTTGAGATAGTCCCTGCTGCTTCTAGTCAGTTAATGTTATAAAGTTATATGGTTTTTCAATGTAATTATTTTGTCAGTAAACCCCCATTTCATCCAGCCTCTGTCTTGCATGTTTTATTGGGTGTGTGAGGGTAAACGCTTTTATTCAGAAATGCCATTGCAATCATGCTGTTATCTTTGAAAAACAGCACAGAATGCCAGGGTGGATAAATATCAATGGCTTTAAAAAAACAAAACTAGATGAGACAGTGGACATGTCTGATCGACTCTGCTGAGTCTTTAAATTTGGGCAAATAGCTGCCAGGGAAGGGAGTGATCTGGACTTGACTGTGGTGCTGGGGGAGCTTTCCCCCATGCTGTTTTCCCCCAATAAAGATCACCCAGCACCCAAAGCTTTAAAATGTATGTGTACAGAGTCTGTACACATCAGTTTTCTCTAATGGGAAACACATGTTTAGTGTTTGCATCTGTGGACAAATGCTGAACATGGGGAAAGCGAGAGATGTGGTTAGCCTGTGTGCTCCATCCCCTTCTCTGCACGTTCATTGAACTCCCGAAGAGGGCTAATGGATCAATTAAATTCCTCCAGAGGATTGCAAATTATGAGTGAGTAGATCATAGTCAATTAGTCCATGGACCATAGAAAGTGAAGGTTTGACCTACTGAATGCTAAATGTGTGTCATGCTTTTCATCAACATCGTGATCAATGTGCACAAGTACAGAGCACACCATTGGCGCAACTCCTGATTTTGGCTCCATGTGGTTTACGGAGCTCTGCCAGTTAAATTCTACATGAGATTTATTTGCCATTGTGGATATCTTATGAGGTTGTTTCATGTTCCAAGGAACACTGCATATTTTCAGTTTTCCATTTCCTTGACAATAAATTTTGAAAACCTGTGTTTTTTGGAAAGAATGGTGGGGAGTTAAGAGACAAAAAATCCATGAATAATTGAATTTAGAAAAGATCAAAGTAGCAGGGACATTAGGGTTTTTTTCCCCTCCCCTAATGAATGAATCCATGTGAAATGCAAATGACGGGAAGACAGACAAAGGTTTAGGCTACAAGTCAAAAATGTCTAGTTTTCCAAAGGGTTTACAGCACTGAATTATTTGCTCTTGCAGCAGAAAAAAAAAACCAAGTTGTTTACTTTCTCAGCAAAGAGTTTTCTCCAGATGAAATATAATTCATTTGACTTCAGTACTTTGAGGTTTATACTGCTTAATACTTACTAATGGGATTGAAATGCATGTACTGTACAGTATTACAAATCACAGTATAGGGGCCAAATGGAGCAATGAAGGGATAGTTATATTCGTGGTAACAGGTCATCTCATTGAAGCTTACAAGAAGTATGAGCTAATATGGGGGACAGATTAGACAAAAAGGATTGAAAAAATACCCTTAAGAATAGTGCTCTGAAACCATGGACTATTCTATTTACAGGCAAATTTTGAAGTGGGTGATTGAAAATGCGATGTGGATATGCCATTAACAGTGCAATCCTGTGCAACTATATGCGGCTGGCCTAAAGGGATGACCGCTGTATCCTGAGCCCATTCTCAGGCAGCGCTGGTGCAACCCGGGAACACCTCGGGAGAAGGGGACATTTGTCTCCTTCTCCGAGTGTAGGGCTGCCCAGGGTCTATGGGCCTCCTCGGATGTACGCCAGCTCTGAAATTGAGTAAGGCCAAACCGGGCTGGGAAAATGCCTAAGACAGGGGTTCTCAACCCTTGGAGGCCCGGGTACCCCCTATCACGGTCCAATTTTCTGAAGTACCCCCTGCAAATTAACTGCTAATTAATTGGATTAATCAATTAATTAATTAGGGAATTAATCGTTAAATAAAAAGTACTAATTATTTTTAAATGTGAAACAATGCCTTATTTCTCTCCCCTCCCCCTCCCCCCTCTCTGTGTGTGTGTTAGGAAGAGAGAGAGACACATGCAAGGATCTCTTTTTCTCCCCAAGTCACACTTCCCAAAATCAGCTCCTCCCTCCCCCACCCCACCAAAGTACATTTTCCAAAGTACAAAAATGAGCCCAAAACCAATCAGAGAGACAGAAGGGCTCTGAAAATAATTACAATTTTAAATCCATGTTAATTAATACTTAATTAGCTGCTGATGGGGCAGATAAGGGGCAGGGCTTGGAGTACCCCCAACAAGAGGTCTGCGTACCCCTAGGGGTACCCATACCACAGGTTGAGAACCCCTGGCCTAAGATATTGGCAGAGCGCGCCACTGATATCCCCACCCTCTCCCAGTCCAGGCCAGCCAAAGGATCCCCTCCTTCGCTGCCTGGCTCGCCCTCCCCCTGCCCCTGCACCGACCGGTGCAGGATATACCTTCACCGGTGGCTGCAGGGTCTGGAGGGCGACTGAGTAAGGGCTGCGAGTCTCTGCGCCGGTGACCCTTACTCCAGAGTTGTCACAAATGTGCTTTATGACACATTTGCGATGGCTTAGAGCAACAGAGTGCATGCTCTGCCACTCTAAGACCTAGGGAGGATTGCGCTGCTAATTGCATAGTAAAGAGATCAGTCAAATGGAGCATTTTCACATAAAAAACTATTCACCAAATTTGTGTTCTTTTTAATTTGCTGAAGAATCTCTAGGAAATCTGAGTTCCGCAGAGTTAGATATGTAACTGGTAAATTTCTCACCATCCATCTATCTACAACTGTTCTTCAATGTTACTAGACCAAGTTGAAGTCTTTCTATGTACTGGATCATATCCTATGTTGCTCTTTCCTGAACAGAAAGCATTTCTGTTCATGCAATAGAGGAAGCTACGGTATTTTCAAGCTACGATATTCCCAATTCCTGCTTCAGTCCCCATGCTGCATCTCATCCTGTCCTGGGGATGTGTGTCCCCCAACCATCGGGAGCCCAATTGGAGGGAGGCCACCAGGAACTGTGGATGGAAGAGGGGAAAGGAACATGCAACAGAAGTGCTTCCTTTCAGCATCTCAGGATCCTAGCCATGGCTTGCTCACCACATACCAACCAATCTAGAAAAAACTCTGATTGCAACTAATATCTGGGCATGAAATCCGACATCAGAAGTGAGGCTGGCAGAAACTGATGTGCCTCCCTTGCCCACCAGAGTTCCCAACTCCTGATATAATGCCTGGGGCCTGAATTATGACTTAAAAATAAACGGACATGGTATGATTTTCCTGGAACTGTATCGCTTTAGAATACCAGTGGAATACAGAATGTTTGGATACTCCCCTAAGTGAAATAACATTCTGCATGTCAAAAAGCAACACGTTAAGGAGAATACAGGACTAGATTGCCTCTCCCTGACATGCTAGCTTTCCATAGATGGGGACGTCTTTGATGTGCAGGAAAATTCAAACACACAAACTCCTGCCTACATTCTGATGTGGTACTATCCCAGGAGGATTGTACCATGTGTTCTTTTTCTCAATGCGTAGATTGACTTTGAAGTGTAACATCCTGAGATATGATTTATGAACCTCACAAAGCATACCAGAAATGATAAATTCCGGGAACAGAACTTCCGCAGATGCCAAGGGCCAACTGTGTTTTGGAAATTGGAAACATCCATGGAAGCACATCAAAGATCACTCTCTGAGCTGCTCCCACATGTTTCTTTCTTGCCTTCTGAATGCTGAACTGACCATATAAGTTTACTTCTATTTATTTTTTAAATAAGGTTTACTGTATCATGGATCTGGCTGTACATACTATAGAATTGTAGCCTCTCAAGCTCATTCACCAACGTCTACTAGATCAGTAGGTATTTAGGAGGTAGAATGGCAGGGGGACATTGCCGTAGCAGTTTGTGTCCACTTGCATGTATATCTGTCAATCTGTAATACATCCACCTCCTCAGTCAGAGGCTTCACTTCTAAAGACTGGTGGATGTGAGCTGAAACCTTAAGGAATTTACTGTATATGTGTGCACACTAACTTTTTTTAAAAAAAGCATCCACAGCATCTCCAGAAAAGACAAACCATGGGCAAGGTTTTGCTAGGGGCAAGGATCAGAAATGAGAGGCTGTCTCTGGTAAATGGGAACAGTTGCAGCACATGAGTCAAATGCTTATAGGGGCAGCAGGTTGATCTCCCCTGAATTTCAAAGGGACTTTTTTCATCTGGCATGAAGGGTTGCTTGGGTAAGGGGAACACATAAAACAAAGCTATGCTGTGTCGATGGAATTAATTGCATGAAGATTCTCTGGGCGGCAGCCTTGCTAGGTACCCTGTTGGAAATAAACACAATTTGGATCCCTCTTGTAATACATAATATCTTGCCACTGGCTGGATGAAAGCATGCTAATCCTTTAAGACTAGCTTGAGACTCTCTTGCTACTTTTAAAACAATGTTGTAAGGTCTGTGAATATTAAAGTCAGTAATTTTCGGTTAAAACAGTGAAACTCTTTTAGGGAACTTTGGTGTGTGTGTGGATATTAAATACTTTACTCAATATTTTTCCATTTGTCAGAAATTCAGAATGGAATACTTTTGGGGAAATAGGTGTTGGGGAGAAGAGGGAAAAGGGGACAGGAAATAACAGTGGATTAAAGGAGGAGAACAAATGGGAAGAAGACATTGATAGAAATCAGTAAGGAAGGAAAAGAGGGGCAATTCAAGTGTTCTGTAATGATACTAAATTCTTTTTAAAAACCTTTTCAGCATGTCTGTTATAATAGTCCGCCACAATCCTATTCATTGAGGTGTGTTTCTTTTGGTGTGTGTTTAAACATATATTCCTGTGTTTGCTGGCCATATTGCTTGTCTCTCTCTTTTTTGCTTCTTCTCTACAAAACAAGTTTATGAATTTCCAGATCTGATAGCACTTCTATCCATCGCACTTTCCGGATTGTTCCTTAGGATTCCAATTTAATACTCTCCTTTTTGCTACCAAGGTGAATAAAAAAGATAAAGGTGAGCCCTGACAATTAAGTCCAGTCGGATCCGAGTCTAGGGTGTGGCATTTCAAAGCCGAAGAGCCAGCGTTGTCCGAAGATGCCTCCATGGTCATGTGGCCGGCATGACTCTCCTTGCCGCAGCGCGTAGCATGCAGCTGGAACATGGAGTGCTGTTTGCTTAATGTGTCTTATGTTTTGAGGATAATCAACATGAATAATTTGGTAAGCAATGTCTCGTTTTCATTTCACAGGGTAATTTTCAGTAAACAGAAAGGAGAGAAAAATTAGCCTCCTTATTGCATTACCAATGTGTGTTCAGTGTTCTTCTCTCAGTGATTAGCTTATATAAATAAAAGTCGATATTTATTATCCTAATTTGGTAGAATTCTGTTTCTATGAAGTTGTATGATTGCACCTTGCCTCAGGATGGCTTAGGGATCTATTGTCAGTCAAAAGAATTTGGGGGACTAGGCTAATTTGAACATTGGGAAAATTACTTATGAAAAATAACTCCTCTGAGCTTTTATCCGATGCAGGTTTGTCCAAAGAATGCTGACAAACAAGGAATCAGCAATAAAATTAAGATGTAACATTAGACTTTTAGCTTGCCCCACCCCTCAAGGCTTGAAGGCAGCTCAGAGTTGCTCAAATTTAGCAGTTCTCTTCTCCGCTTATTAGGGAAAACCTTGCACCATGTCAGCTATAAATGAATCCTGTAGAGACTGGGAGAGTAGATCTGCAGATTCATCTGCATAAGAAGGAGTTGCGGATTTGGAAATGGGCTCAGTGTAATGCAGTGTAGCTGGCTAGTCTGGGCACACAGAGTGGCCATCTGCATTTTGATGAAGGGCCAGTGTGTATCCACATTTTAATATCGATGTGTAAATGCACCTTGGCAAAAGCATTGAGTTGTGGATAGCATCCTTTTGCTTAGGAGCTCCTCTAGATAGATTGAGGCCATTCTTTAAAACGAGAACAAAATATGTATTTATATTCTGCTTTTCATTAAAAAGCAAGTGACTTACAATGAAAACCCCCAAAGCAATTGAAAAGACAGCCACACGAGCAATAAAAGTGAAACTGCAGCACAATTTGATAAGAATCAGATTTAAAATTTGATCAAAACACAGCAATTGCACTTTGGGAATGTGCCCTGTGTAGAGAAACTGAAGCAAACCGTACATGAGTTGTACATATCCCTCCACTTTCTATGCACTCTTTGTGCAGACTGGAGTATATTTGTTGTTTTATTGCATTATTGTAATATTATTATGTGCTGTAAGTCACCCTGGGCGCCTCATTGCAGGGGAAAATGCAGGTCAGAAATTGCTTAAATAAATGTTTCTCTCAAATAGGTCCATTATATGCTAGCTACTCAACATCTGCTTGCATTTTATAAAGCTCAATGTCTTGCTTTACCTTTGCCGACTTTGTGAAGTTCCACTTGCTTATGCTTTGCATCACTTTGAGTTTATTCAGACGTCCGTTGCTGTGAAGGAAAAATGGAGATTACATGTTTAGTAAGGGGAAGCAATTTGCACCAATGAAACAGTTGTTATCTACTAAACATCATGGGTAGCAGCCACAATTTCCCTTACTTTGGAGCAAGGACTGTTTCTCTCGAATAAGAAACTGTGAATGTTACCCTGTGTCAGAAGTTTGACATTGTATCAGACCTTTGATAGCCATCAGAAGTGAAAGTTGGTTCTTAAACATTGGGAAAGCCTGGTGCAACCTATGATAAAAGGAACAACATACATATAAAAGTAACATGAAACCTGAGCAATTGTCCTAATGGGCAGGATTTTCATATCCCATTCTATATATAATAATGTGTCTATACATTTGAATAGCACTTTCTGTGTGCAAAAACATTTCACATGTATTATCTTGATGTTGTCCTTGCAAGAACCCTGTAAGGAAAGTATTATTATCCTCATATTGCTGGCACTGGGAGGTGAGGTTTGCCTAAGAAGGTCTCCTAAAGAGTTGATGGCAGAGGTGAGACTTGAAATGGGAAACTCCTGGCTTGCAGTGGGCAGCGCAATCCACACTAACTGAAGAATGGCAGAGCGAGTGCTCCGCCATTCTAAGCTGTCAGAAACGTGCCGTAAAGCACATAAAGAGACAACTCTAGAGTAAGGGCTGCCGGCACGGAGGCCAGCAGCCCTTACTCCAGTGACAGATCATCCCTGCGGCTGCTGGACCCAGCTGGGGGGGGTCCAGGCGGTGAGGGAGGCCGGCCATTGGCTGTGCCGGCCCAGGTGTGGGGTGGGGATGGTGGCCGCCATATCCCCGTTCCCTTCCCAGGCCAGCGCGGCCTTTACACAGCCTCCTTGGACTTGCGCCAGCTAAATAGCTGGTGGAAATCTGAGGAGGCCAACTGGGGCCTCCCCTTGCTACAAATGTCCCCTTCCCCTGAGTAGAATGCGGAATGGATCCAGCGGGCGGCCCAGGATACTTAGGTAGGATTGTGCTCTCAGTCTCTTAGGGCCCAATCCTAACAGGCTACTGCACCATCAGAATTCGTGGGGAGGAGGAAGAATGGGACTGGGGCAGGGCTAGAAAAGGAGTGTGTTTACGACAGGAAGGGGTTGGTTATCAGTGGCAGCAGCTCCACCAATATTGTATCCTTCCTAACCTTGATCCACCTCCCTGGGTCCACTTGGAGTTGCGCCAGCCAAAGAGCTGGTGTAGGTCCAAGTAGACCTATCGGGGAAGTGGAGGTTTACTTTGAGGAGGCCTACAGGACAATCTCCCCCCTCCCGGCAGGATACAGCACATGCTGTTGGCACAGCTGCATCGGTTGGGGGGGGGATCTAGTTAGGATTGGGCTGTTAGCCACTATGTTTCACCAGCTCTCAAATACCGTATGTGTATGTGTTAGCGATTGGCAAAACTCAGCAGCATGCAGCCTGTACCCCCCTAAAAAAGCAAAAGCAAAACAAAACCAAAAAAAAAAAAAGATTCTAATTAAAACTTCATCTTCTTTTGCTCTTCTCTTATTACAAAATCCATTTGGAGTCTATATAGATGACAGAAGAATTTTTTGCAACTATCAAATCTCATTTGCTTCCACAGCATGGTAATTACCTGTAATTCAAAAGGCACTTAAGTTGATGATGGAGATCAATTTCCAAATTGTTAATCAAACATTTTCTGCTTTGCTCAGTTCATTTTGCATGAAAATATCAGTGGGTTTTTACATGCTGAGAAATTTACCCATTCACCAAAAGTCACCTATTAAAAATTATGTGCATTTCCATTTAATTTTATGAGGGGTGGATTGTTATATTTTAGATGAAGACGGTGTCATATATGACAGAAACATTCTTACAGAAAACACAAATGCCTCTTGCCGCTTAGTCTGAGAACATTAGCGACTCTGTGCTCTGAACAGAGCGCATGCTTTTTCTGAGAATGTAATTTAAATCATACCACTTAAGTTGGCCTTTTGATAATTTGCAATGACCTCCTATGCGTCAGGATTTCTCAGGAAAAACGTACAAATTGCAGTATGTATAGAACCATTCATAACTCAGATGACAACTCAAAATGCATTCAGTTGTATTTAAAAAGGTGAGGTCAAATTCATGGGTGGGCTGGAGAAGTTTGTGCAAACTATAAAAAAAAAAGTCAAGTGAAATGAAAATTAATTACTGCCACAGTTCTTGTCGAGCTCCAGATAAATGAATGAAATGAATGAAAAATTACTGACTTCCACATCACCTACAGAAATCTCTGTAGCTGTGTCACCCAGCCTGAGTTATTTATTTATTTAAAACAGTTTTACTCCACCTTCTCAACCACGCAGGAGCTCAAGGCAGCTTACGTAACAGAACAAAAACACACAAATACAATTGAAACAAATAAGTCCTTAAGTTTTCACAATGGAAGGTTTAAACCAGGGGTGGCCAACCTTCCACCATTAGGGCTACTGTGTTCTTAAGAATTGTGTAGAAGACAGAAACTTGGCAGCTGCAAGTGCTGATGATGTTGCTAAAGCAGCTGCACCTGCTGAAATGCCCTCACCTATGCAACCATTTAAAGGGCCAGTATGAAAGGTTGGCCACCACTGGTTTAAACAATGGGGGAGGGAATGCCCAAGGCTAGGTAGCACAAAACAAGATACCGTATTGTGGGTGACTGTTAGCTGAACATCAGAAGGCAGAGGCACCCACAATAAGACCATCTATGACCTCACAGAAAGGGCACAATCATGGGGGAGGAAACAATACTTCAAGTTTCTGGGACCTAAGACATTTAGGGCTGTAGGTCAGCATCAGCTCTTTGAAATGTGCTCAGAAATGTAAAGGCATAGATAAATATTACCGTATTGGTCTGAATATAAGACTCACTTTTTTCTCCTACCGTATTTTACGCTCCATAGGACGCATCGGTCCATAGGACGCATGCATCCTATGGAGCATAAAATACCCCTCCCAAAAAAAGAATTTCACTTACCTGGGCTTGGGGGCACTTCAGGGAGGCCTGTGGGGGCTTCGTGGAGGCCTGCGCGAGCCTCTGCAGGCCTCCCCTATGTTTAATTCGGCCAAAAATAGTGATTTTCGGCCATTCCGGAAATGGCCGAAAATCGCTATTTTCGGCCGAACTAAACATCGGGGGGGGGCTGTGGGGGCTCGCACAGGCCTCCCCGAAGCCCCCACAGGACTCCCCGAAGCACCCCCAACCATAGGCTTCGCACCATAGGATGCACGCTTTTTCCCCCCATGGTTTTTTTGGGGAAAGTGCGTCTTATAGTCCGAAAAATACGTTAATTTAAGTTTTTAAACTAGGGGTGCGTCTTATAATCAGGCTGTTGCAATTTAATGGCAGTGATTTAATTAATTTTTTTTAATAGCACCAAACTTTAAGGGTGCGTCTTATAATCAGGTGCATCTTATACTCGGGACAATACGGTATTATTTATTATTAACAGTATTTATATACCGTTTTTCAACCAAAAGTTCACAAAGCGGTTTACAGACAAAATCAAATGATTAAATGGATCCCTGTCCCAAAAGGGCTCACAACACAGTATAAAAAAAAGATGCAGACCACCAGCAAACATCCACCAGAAAAGCCCCACCTCAACCACTTTCCGCCCCACCTCAAGCGACGCCAGTGCACAGAAAGCATGCTTGGGAAAACTGTCTGCATAGGAAAAATTCTTACAGTATTAATTGAAGCTGGAGGGGTGTAGAGCAGTCTCTTGGAATCAATTAATGCCATTTTTGAAGAATGCTTGCAATAGTTAAGAGTATTTTACTTTGAGCTAATTGAGAATTTTTTAGAATCCAAAATCTATGACTAGATTTAATCCTATGACTCTGCTTCTTTGATATGATTAGAGGTTTACAATCAAGAACATCTTCACAAGTACCTCTCTACCATTGGGAATGTTGGCAAATATTGTACTGATAGAAGATGATAGATGAAAGCTATTAAATGTGGTACCTTTGAGTCAAGGGAGATTTTTTTTCATAAATCATCTTGATTTTTATGCATATAATAGTCGTATATGAAAACAAAGAGTTAGTACAGACAGACTCAATTTTAATCAGAAGCCATAGCTTAGTTACAAAATTATAGTGGAATCCTTTGCATGTTTATTTGGAAGTATGTCCCACTGTGTTCAACGGCATTTACTCTTATGCTGGGATGGCATTGGATGACAACCAGGTTGGACACTAGCCAAGGAACTACAGTCAACCCACCTTATCCGCGGGGGTTCAGTTCCAAACTCCCACTGTGGATAAGGCAAATCCGTGGGGATTTATGAAATACTAAAGTGTGACTTTATCCCATGGGGATTTATTAATATTAAAGTGTGACTTGGTGATGGGCTGGAGGAGAGTGGCAAACAGATTAGGGGCACCTTGCATTGGCTGTCCACTCCTCGTGGGTTGGCTGTCCACCCAGCTGCTTCAATGCTCAAACCCTCTTCTCTCTCACTCAGTTTTTCTCTAGAGTTGCTGCCATTACCAATCATGGTGGTAGAGCTGCAGTGAGAAGCAGCAGGGTAATCCTGTTCTGATGGCTCATTTTCACAATCAATCGGAATAGGATTGCCCTGCCCTTTTTTCCTTCTTGCCCAGCAAGACCATCAGGAGGGCAAGAAGGGGAAAGAAATGGAGCCCCCACACACCTCCTTCCTCTTTCCTTGGGGTCCATTGTCATTTCTTCCCAGTATGCTTGACCCTATTGAAACAAACGGGATGGACAGAGAGTGCTGGCGGAGGGGGGGGCCCTCCAGTTCCGTATTCTGACCTGCTCCACCTTTTGTGACCCCTGGCTGCTTTCCTAAGCAGCTCAGCAGGCACAGAGGAGGGTGAGGAGTAGGCAGCAGAAAAAGTGGCCTGTTTGGGGGTGGGGGAGGAGGTATAAGCTGGTACAGGTGGTAGATTTGCATCAATGGTGGCAGATCCACTGGGACTGCTCCTGCCCTTTGCCTCTTAGATTTGCTCCAGGACAGTAGATATATAGCCTTTCTGTTGAAATTTCCGCTCAGTAAATACAGGGTATTTCTGAAGCAGTCCACTGTGGAAACTAGACAGAATGTTTGCTGTCCTTGGAATTTTGGCTGGCCTATACTGTGGTCTATTAGCCTAATGCTACCAGCTGACATTGATTAGAATACATGGTTTGTCTGCCCTTTGTTTGCTAACACTTTTTTTCATTGCTCATTTGTTCAGGGCAATAAAGAAAATAATGTTTATAAAGCTATCAGTGTATTTTTAAAAATATTTTCTGGAATATTTAATTATATGAGCTCACCATGAAAAATGGCTAGATCTGCCAGAGGACCATCAGATGCAATTATTGCACATTTAGAAGAGTGTGCCATGAGAAAGTGATTTTCAAATAACTAGTAATTTAAGCTATGCAAATTGTTTCAGAGGCATTGCCTGGGATGTATAATTGACAGCAATTGATATCAAAACAATGTTAGTTGAACAAAACTAAATGAAAGTGAAATTGGACAGTGTCCCCTCTTTATGGAATGTAATTGCATAGTTTTTGTCTGCAAATTAAAGTTTACACCCAAAATATCACTAAGCCACTGAGTCGTTCTGCTGGTCTTTGATCACACACAGCTATTAAATACTTAAGCCTAATTTGTCTTGTTGCAATCTATCTCTCCATGTATTTCAGATGATAAGATGACTGACAGCCCTTGCTGAACCATTTAACTTATGACGGGTTACATTTCAAGTAGATTTTTTTAAAAATGCGGATAAGAGTCAACACCTCCTAGTTGATCTCGTATGTGGGCAGGACATCTGGCTCAGTTGGTAGAGCAACCATCTCATATATGCCTGAAGATCTGAATGACGGCAGTTTGAGACGACCGGAAGTGTCTGTGTCTATTGGAGAGCTGCCGGCACGCCAAGCTGATAAGTTGCAGAACCTCTGTGGGGGAGTTTAACAGCAGCTGCACTTGAATGGCAGTCAAGGTTGCCCTGTCAGCTGAAGTGTGGTGAGGCGAAAGGCAGAGAGAGAGAGAGAGAGAGAGAGAGAGAGAGAGAGAGAGAGAGAGGTGGAGTGTGAAAAAAATCTAGAACAGGGGTTCTCAACCTGTGGTACGAGTACCCCCAGGGGTATGCGAACCGACAGGCGGGGGTACACGGCTTGCTGTGTTTTATCAGCTGCAATCAGCTGTGAGTTGGCATCGGCTTTTAGTTTTTTTAAATCTAAACTCCTGACTCACAGCTGATAAGGCACAGACTCGCAGGGCTCCCATATATAAAAAAACCTCTGCCAAATCTCTAGGCAATGCAGGAGCCCTCTCAGTTCTATGATGGCAGTAGTACAGAAGGAAAAACATGCTGAGTTATGCAAAAGAGGCTGCCATGTAGATGTGACTCAACAGTGGCCTCGAAATAACTAGGATACAATCCTATAGTATGCGCATTTATTTGGGAGTAAATAACTTGAACTCAGGGACCTTTATTTTAAAGAAACATGTATAGGATTGGTTTGTTAGGCTGCAATGCTTTAAAAAAGTATAGGTTTTAAAAGGAGGTATTATATTGTAAGAAATTGCCACCACTTCATATTGACTACTGTGCCTGGCTTGAACCTAGTGGGCCTGGTTGGTCAGTTTATGGTTTTTCTTCATAATCTCCAGCAAGATACTCTTGTGCCTTTATGGTCAATATTGACAGTGGCTTTAAAGCAGTTCTTTACATATGTAAAGCAAAGCTGAACCATAATCTCCAGTGAACTTCAGTCTCCTGGATTTTAACTCTGGAATGAAATATGTTGGCTAACTGAGCAATGGATTGATGCACTTTTAGGGAGCATGGAAACAACAAAGTATGGGTTCCATACCAAATGCACCACCAATGATTGGATTTTTTTTTTCCAAAAGCATTGAAGTGAGTGAGAGGTTGGGAAAGGCATCTGCAAAAACACAGTCACGGGGGAGTTGTCCGAAATTCTTTGGCAGACCACATTTAGAGCAGAATTTGAACATGTCTTAGTAAGCCGCCGGCCCATTAGCTCTCAGTGTTTGCATTGGGATTGAATATGTCACATGGAGATATTTAGTAACTGACTACCAACATGATGGACAAAGTATCCCAGCCTGTAACTGGGATATCAATGCTGGAAGCCTGAAGCAGGACAGTTATTATTGGCAGAATCCAAATGACTGAGGTTGCCATCCTACACATTTACCTGAAAGTCTCATTGAACTGAGTGCCTAAAATTGCACTGTTAAAGGCTTAACTTCATCAATTTAATCCCAGCTCTTGGAATAGTAACTATTATAATAGTAATAGTGAGATGATGTTATTTAAGTGTAAACTAATTTAGGAAGCTGGAATAAAATGTGAGAATGGATCTAATCTTCAGAGCCTGGCCTCTGGTAAAAGTAATGTATCTGTGTTTGCTCAGTTTAAAAAACCTCTAGTGGGATGCATGTTTTTGATGCCTATAGGGGGAGAAGAAACTATCATCTTGATTCAACCCTGAACAGATAGAATCAAACTTCCTAATACATTACAATTCAGCAATTTCACTCTGGAGTCTCCCAAAAGTTCCCTTTGTTGTGAAGTCTTGAAATCTAAACAGATAAAACTTATTTTTATATTCTGGTACTTAAATATATTCCTAGCCTGTAACTTGCAGAGTGAAATGAACCTTGACGTAACAGTGATATTTTATTCAGGGTCCTTAATGCAGTAATGAATTTTTGTCGTGATATTCAGCAACAAATTCATTTCCTTGTATAAACTACCTGCCTAGTCAATGAATCTTGCCAATCTCACAATAAATGTTTGTCTCTTTAACCAATGCCTACAGTTGCATTTTACTTGTCTTTGCTCACTGATGTAAGAACAAACTGACAAACAGCAGTCAACGCTTAAGATAGTATTGACCTCTGACATTGGCATTTCATCCCAAATTACCGACATTGCTAACCAAACCTGTTCAAGACAATTACTTCTTTTGCAGAAACTTTTTAAGCTTTCTGTGTCATTATCGAACTAGTAAGCCAAACAACTATTTTGTTTTTCTCTCGTCTCCAATAACATCATTGATTTTCTCAAATAAAACAATCAATCATTCCTCACTTTGTACCAAAGTGGAAAAAAACTATTATCACCAGGGCAACCTCGGGGTCAAAATTGCCCAGCTGGTTTCCATTTCTAAGGGCATGATTTTTTGTGTGTTTAGTGGAAATGGGGAAGCATTTACTCTCTCACTTTCCAGTATTGATCTGCACTTGTATGATACATAATTTAATAATAATCAAGATTGACTCATTGGGTTAAATACATGACTGACATAGATAATCCAGTTTGCCATTTGATTTAGGTAAAAACACATAAAGAGAATAGCTGGATGCAGACAACAGTTTTTCAGTGGTAGCTGCTTGCAAACTCAATGTAGGGCAATAGCAAACAAGACATCATCTGTGTACCGTCACAGGACAATGTTAGGGATGACATCATAGAGGGATGTCAAACTGGCATGACGGGGATGGTGTAGTGGAAATTGCGGAAGATTGGCGAGGAGTTAGTGGTGTTAGCAGTGGTCCCCTGTTTTGACAGGTCCGGGAAGGAAGGGGTTAAAGGATTGCCTGTTTGACAGGACTAGGACACAAAGAGTTACCACCCAGGACTGCGTGGGTGGAAGCACACCTGCAAGTAATTGGGTGTGGCCCACAGGTGTTGCTGTTAATTGAGATGAAGCTGGGACTTTGAATGCAGTGGGTGTGGCTCGCAGCTGCACTCAATCAGCATTGATTGGAACTCTCACAGCTGTGGGCAATAATGAGGGCAGTGATTGGAAGCCCACAGCTGTAGCCAGTAAAGAGTTGATAGGGACTAACAGTATAAAAGCAGCAGCAGTAGGAGCAGGAAGGAGCCTCGCCAGCTCTCCACGGGGACATGCTGCCAGACTGCCGAGCAACGACGACTCTGCTCCAGACGGGGACACTCTGCCGGACTGACTGCTCACCTGGATGGACTACCCACCTGGATTGACTGGTATTGGGAGTCACTCTGCCTGACTGGAAAGTTGGAGAGACCAGGATTGATTGGACTTTGTGCTACAAGACTCTTTGCTGGATGGGATAAAGGCAACAAGGAGATTCTACTGCCGTGAAGCAACGAGCTGGACTTCTCTATGGAAACGGACCCTCGTTAGCTAAGTAGAATCTTATCTGCCCGGGAAGGGCTAATGGACATTTATTGCTGGAAAAGTAATAAATCTTGTAAATAGTTGCCTTGGAGTTCAGTGTTTTCTTTGACACACAATTGCAATTAGGGAAAAGGAGCTAACTTTGCCTAAGGTGGACATGGGAGTTAATTAAAGGGAATAGTAGTTTGCTCCCCCAGGAGTAAAGTTTGGGGTGCAATATTTGGGACACGACAGATGGATACAGCACATACAGTACTTTGCATATGCAGAAGTCCCAGGTTCAATTCCTGCTTTCATTAGGTAGGTCTGAGAAAGACCCTGGAGATCCACTACCAGTCAGTGTCAATGGTACTGAGATAGTCAGGTTCTGTAAAAGGCAGCTTCACATATTCAATTTTATTATGACACTGCTGCATCCAGTGCTGGCTGGAGCTATTGGGCTGCCTGAGGCTCTTTTAAAGACCCCTGTGGAGTAAGAGGCAAGGTGAAGAAGCCAGATCACTGAATGATGACCAGAAATCAATGATCTCACTCCTTCCTCCAGGCAGGCTCTTATAAGAAGCAAGATATGTGTAGCATGCTCCTCATTTCCTGCTTTGATTAAAACACCTGAGTAGAGGAAGGCAGAGGCGAAACAAGGGTGGATCGAAGGCAAGTAGTTCTGCAAGACTCTGTTACTCTGGAGTCAGCGGCCCCTCCCCCTTGCTGTTGGAGCCATTCTGGCAGCAAAGGCAACACGCAGGACACTCCTCTGTTGCTGCTGGAATGGCTCCAACAGCAAGGGGGAGGGGCCGCTGACTCCAGTGTAACGGAGTCTTGCAGAACTACTTGCCTTCGATCCACCCTTGTTTCGCCTCTGGAGGAAGGGGCAGGTAAGGAAGCCTGCTCCATCCATGGCAGTGGAGTAGAGGTGGTGGGTGTCTGTTTTCTACCCCTCTGCTCCTTACAATAATAATAATTTGTTGTTGTTCAGTCGTTAAGTTGTGTCCGACCCTTCGTGACCCCATGAACCATATCATGCCAGGCCTTCCTATCCTCCACTGCCTCCCAGAGTTTGCTCAAATTCATGTTCATTGCCCCAGTGATACTATCTAACCATCTAATCATCTGCCTTCCCCTTCTCCTTTTGCCTTCAATCTTTCCCAGCATCAGAGTCCTCTCCAGAGACTCCTCTCTTCGCATTAGGTGGCCAAAGTATTTGAGCTTCAGCCTCAGTACCTGTCCTTCCAGGGAATAGTCAGGGTTGATTTCATTTAGGATTGACTGATTTGAACTCCTAGCAGTCTCAGGAGTCTTCTCCAGCAAATAATAATAATACCAGTATTTATATACCGCCTTTTCTTGGTCATCAGATTTCTCCTCCGACTTTAATTCAAGGCGGTTCACATAGGCAGGCTTTCTAACCCCCCGAAGGGGTTGTTACAATACAATGTTCTAATCTTGCATAGAACAGCTACATTCCAGATGGTATCATTCACAGTCTGGCCTCTCTCTGGCATCCCCCCCCCCCATGCTTAGATGACGGTAAGCCTGTCCCTCACCCAGAGTGCAGCTGACAGAATTTCTCTCTCTCTCTCTCTCTCTCTGAGGCTCTGCAGCTCGTCAGCAGCGTGTTGCCAGCTCTCGGATACTTCCGGGTGTCTCGAACTGGCATCCTCAGATCTTCAGGAATATAAAGCGGCAGCTCTTCCATTGAGCCAGACCTCCTGCCCAATCTGCCACCTGATGCGAATGGCATTGTTCAGTTCATGGACAGGTAGGCCCTGCCTACTTTAAAGTACAGTATGTGCTTAAAAGAAAGCATGGGTAGATTGGAGTTTTATTTTAATAGGGTTATGCTGAGAGCTCATCCGCATGCAAGTTATCTGGAGGTATACCAAACAGATACCACAAATGCAGGATGTTGTATGCAGTGGCGTCACTAGGATGCGCGTCACCCCAAGGCATCTTGCCCTCAAAACGGTCTGCGCATGCGCGAAAATTGTAAAAATACCCATATTAACGCGCTGCATGGGCCTTCTTTCAGAAGGCCCTGGAGCGCCGGCGGGGTCGGACGCTCCGAGGCCGGCTCCTGGGCCGGCCTCAGAGTGTCCGGAGGTTGACGCGCGTCACGGAGGTGCGCGCATCACCCCCTGGCGCGCGTCACCCCCTGGCGGCCCGCCCCCCCACCACGCTCCAGCGACACCAGTGGTTGTATGCTCTTCAACAATATGAACTGCACCACCACTCTGACACCATAGTGTGCTTGAATCCACAGAGCAGACTTTTGGATGATGCAGAGGCTTCATGAAACTTGCGTGGTTTGAAAGAAGCTTAGTCAACACATTCATTCTGTCTGCTTTACTTTCCAAGAACCCTGTGCAGATGCTTTTTGGACAAAAGATGATACGAGGGCCAGAAAATAGATCGGAATGAATAGTACATAGTTCTTTTCTCTGTAACTATTATTTTCTATACTGAGTCTTTTACTAGACCAAGAGGATCTCACAAAGATCTATGACTGAATAATACTGCATTAACCACATTTTTTTCCCTTTAATCATGCTGTAATCCTTCAAGTCACAGGGTTGTGTGCTGAATAAATATGCAAGAGAAATACTTCTATAATCTCTGTTCAGAGTAAATACATTTGTGGGAATCAAGAAAAATACTGTACAGCTAGGCTGTGCGTTAAAAACTATGCATCAAATAGAATTTGTCAGATGTTTCTTTGCATTTTTATTTGGCAAATTGGTGAAATCAATGCTGTTATCTACCTGGTGGACATATTGGAAGCAGATATGGAATTAGGATCATTTCTGTTTTAAAATATCCATTGAAAGATAAACTTTCAGATGTACAACAACAAATTGGGTATATATATTTTGTGAATTTTCAAGCAGCGTTTTTCTTAGCTGTTTATAAAAGAGATTCAGTTTCTTGATAACCCTTTTGTCATGCAATAGGTTCTCAGTATATGAACACATTAAAACATATTTTTGCACATCAATCTTTTACTAAATATTGTAAGCCCAAAGCTTGTTTTACAATAAATACTGCCATTTTACTTCATTGCAGGTTCCCTTCTCTATTTTGAGCACTCTTCTATCCTCTCATATCCTTTTCCCAGTTCTTATAAATCTCATCTTTTCTGGCTCAAAATATTAAGTAACTCCTCAGTCAGAAAATATTAATTCCTTCATATCTGTTTATCTTTCAAAGTCCTGCATTTACCTTGGGCTGTCTCTTTGACCCCTGAATCCTGTTTCCATATTCAATAACTTCTGTTATGACATTTCCTAATTTCAAAATCTCAAATATTGGATTTGGGCTATGAAGAAAGAAAAGTAATTATTTTTGTTCATGTAATTTTTCCATTCATTGATAGCCGAACAGACCATTCACAATGGCTCCTAACGAGATAGAATCACATGTTAACAAGAGCCCTGTTCAGACATTATAAAGTGTCCACGCAATGGGGGGAGCACGCCTGTAAGCCCTGCCTCCACACCGACACAGTCCTGAAGCCCTGATGGCTACTAGCTTGGTGGGCTTCAAAAAGGGATTGGACAAATTCATGGAGGAATTTATCAATAGCTACTAGTCATGATGGATATACATTACCTCCAGGTTCAGTGACAGGATGCTTCTGTGTACCAGTTGCAGGAGAGCAAGGGTACGAGAGAAACAGGCCGTTTTTGCTTGCTTGTGGGCTTCCCAGAGAGGCAGCTGGGGGGCCACTGTGTGAAATAGGATGCTAAACTAGATGGGCATTTGACCTAACCCAGCAGGATTTTTCTTATGCTCTTTTATTCTATGTTTATTGGTCAGCTTCCTCATTAACAGCAGCATCGAGTCTTATGCATGTTGTCATCACACCTGCTCAGAAACACATAGGAATGGTTGGGCCTATATGTGTACTCCAAAGAAGCATGTTCAAGGGTCTTTCACCATTCATCATGGTACAGTTAGGGGGAATTGGTATAACAGGGGGGGAAAGGAGAGGGGGAGGGCGTTAATAGGGTTAAAGAATACAGAGTTTATTAAGGATGGTTTTACAATCAAAGGAGGGGGAATCAAAATAAATCCGGTATGAGGCAAAATATGAGAAGTAAAGCAATACAGAGGCATATAAATGAGTGAACAACATACACTAACAGCCCAGTCCAGCCCAAGGCCTCTGCGGCACAATTCAGGCACAATTGCAGCCCAAGCGCTTTAGGCCCGAGTTGTGCCTGAATTGTGCTGGAGAGGCCGAATTTGTGCTGCAATTGTGACTGAATTGGGTTCCGGCACAATTCAGGCACAACTGTAACCTGAAGCTAATTAAACCAGACTCTGGATGGCAGGAAGAGGATTTATTTGAAAAATGATTAATCATTGGTGCAGCCTCGAAACAAAAGGTTAGGCTAGCGCGCTGAGCATAGCATGAATATGAATTTTTATATCCTTACAACTGTTACAAAAAACATGAAAAACACGTCACTAGTGTTTGGAGTACATACATTGGTTGTCTCAAAATGTAACTTTTCTACCTAAATACAGGCTCTTTGCTCCCGCATATCTATCTCCTCTGTCTGGGCCAACTGAAACTTCATGTTCCCAAGGTTGTCTGCTCACTTATCTCCTCAGAGGGGGCATACAACCAGCTTGCTTGTTATGAAGTGATACACATACAAAAGATGTCTGTTTGTTTTTCCCCATCTCTCGACCTTGATCATGCTACATTCCTTTCGCAGTGTCAGTTGTTTTACAGAAGCTAAAATAGCAAGTTAATTTCTAAAATAACATAATTAATACATTTTCTAAATAACATCTATATTCTAATACATATATGTTTGAGGTATATTTTTATATCTCCATGGTTCACAACTGCACAATTCAGGCACAATTGCGGCCTAAAATTGGGCGTGTTGGGGGCGTGTCGGGGGCGTGACGGGGGCGGTTACGAATTTTGGTCCGGTTCCAGACGCTGGAGAGCCCCTGACACGCCCCCTCGAGCCCAACTCAGGCACAAAATTTGGGTCAACAAAAAGGGTGGACCCAAATGTGAGGAGACCCATAGGAGCCATTTTACCTTACCCACACCAGCCCTCTCCTGAAAAGTACTAACACCCTGGGCCTGAGTTGTGCCTGAGTTAGGACGGAACAGTTGTGGCCTAACTCTGGACACGGACCCAAATAGTTACCCTATCAGCACCCAGCCCCACCCAGCCTCTTTCCCACAAAAGCCCAGCCCCAGCCCTCCTCTCTCTCTCTCTCTCTCTCTCTCTCTGAGCACGTGGCGTGGGGTTCTGTCCCCCAGCAGCCACAAAGTGGGACGTTGAAAACTTTTCTAACACCTCACTTCTCTCTTCACTTCTCCTCTCTGCCCCCCTCTAGGGCAGAGAGGGCTGTTCTGCCTGTGGCCAAACTGTTTACTGCTGTGCCTGGGCAGCTGTCTCCATGCAAGTGTTTGCTAACCCATGTCTATCTCCCAGCCCCTCTCTCCCCCCCCCCCACAGGCAACAACACCAGCAGGTAAGAGCAGGGTTCGTGCTGACATGTGGTCTGACTGCTGCCTCTTTGCATAGAGAAATATAGGTAGGATACATGCCTCTATACTAATACCTTGTCTCATAGCTGCCTGCAATGCCTGCCATGATATGCCTCTTTACCAATGTCTTGTCTCATAGCTGCCTGCAATGCCTGCCATGATATGCCTCTATACCAATGTCTTGTCTCATGTCTGCCTGCAATGCCTGCCATGATATGCCTCTTTACCAATGTCTTGTCTCATAGCTACCTGTATTAATGTGAGCACACAATGCCATGAGTGTGGAACTGTAACCCATATGTAGACACCAGCTGTTCCCCCCCTCTTTTCTCCACAGGGTCTACTGACAGGTCAGTATTGCTAGGATTGCCATGGTTGTGACCCCCAAGTTGTGTCGTTGTCTCTCTCTTTGACCCCTTTCCCTTCCAGGATCATGCTCACCTTACACCCAGGGGAGGATCGCAGACCAGGCTATGTGTCTCACACCTCTCAGCTGTGTTTGATTCCTCTCCCTGCAGGCCTTTGCAACCGGCACACTGGCATTCCTTCAATGGCGATTGCTACCACGCAGCAGCTGCCATGAAACACCCCCATGATTTATGTCTCCCCAGGAATGTCCACCACCACCTACCTTCTGGGGAGCACCCCTGGGCCTGCAGTCTGGTTGCCCCATGGTCCTCTGCCTCACTGCTGCCAGAGGTCTGGGAGCCTGCCCTGCAACCCTCCTCAGCTGCTGCTGCTGCTCCACCTCCCTGGCTGCCTACTTGCTGTCCCTCCCCTTTCTATGGAGCAGGCTGTGGTACCACAGGGGAAGAGCCTGCGTCTCCAGGTCCATGGGGGCACGCCTGCTGCTGCTGCTGCTACGTTCTGAGTGGCTGCTGTGCCTACCCCTGGCAGCCTCGCCTGGCCATCTCTGCCAGTGTTCCAGAACAATAAAGATGCCCCTTGGGCAAAGGCCCCTTGAACAACATGACCCCAATGTTACACAAGCACTGCCCCACACAAGCACTGCCCCACACACACAGAGACAGCGCCCAGCACACAAGGCCCTGCATGAATCCCAGCCAGGGCCTGCCACAGCCAGCCCAGGGAGAACACAGCAAGGGGGCTGCCAGACCCTCAGGGCTCAGAGGGGAGGGGGGAGTTGGGGGCCTCTCTGGCAGGCAACCACTGACAGGCGACATGGCGCACGTCCTCTCACCCACCCTCGGTCTGCCCGTCAACGGCGTCCGTTTCCGCCCTCAGTTTGCCCGTAAACGGCGTCCGTTTCCGCCCATCAACGGCGTCCGTTTCCGCCCTCGGTCCGTCTGCATGAGAGGCGCCCGTTCCTGCATTGCCTCCATCTGCGAAGTGACCCCTGTGTCCCTATTGGTCTCTGCAGACTCCTCTCCCTGTATCCCTCTCCCACCAGCCTTGTTGTCTGTCTGTTTCTGACCCACCCGTGTCCCTCCCCAGCACCCCCTGTCCGCCTGCCTCTGTGCCTGCCTCCCCTCCCACTCCCTGATGATGGACGCTGGCACCCCCCACCCCGCCAGAGCGCCTGCCGCGAGGCGCCGACATTGCCCCATCTGGGGGTGTGATGAGCTGCGTGAGCCCTTCCCGCTCGCAGCAGACAAGCCCAAGGCATCTCTCGGTCTTGGCCGGGGCACGGAGCAGAAGGCATGCTGGGATGCCTTCTTTGTGGGCATAGCCACGGCCCTGGTGGTCCAGGGCTTCAGGCAGCGCACGGGCATGTCATGGCGGAGGCGGTTCCAGACCTCATGAGACCCCCCTTGTGCGTGCCGTTCCCACCCCCTCCTTCCCTTCTCTCCCCCGCTCACCCCCCCATGACTCCCACGTGCAGCCTCACCGTGGCTTGGGGGTGGCATCGCCTTCTGCAGGTAGGAGGGCAGTGGCACTCCCCCCTGCGGCAGGTGGCTAATGCCCAGGGTGCCCTGGGGCAGCTGGCACTGGCACAACCTCAGCCCTTCAGCTGCCTGTCGCACGCCCAGTGCCTGCAGGCCCACCTGTGGCTGCCCATCTGCTGTGAACGCTGCAGCAGCTGTGGTAGGTGCACACAGACAAGCTCAGGAGGGGGCTCTTCCCTTCCACAAGAGGGACAGCTCCCCACAGGGGCCTGCCTGCCTCTGCAGTAAGTTTTGCCTCGATCCTGGCCCACTGCTCTTGCCTCCTGCCTAAGTCAGGCACAGTTGCAGCCTAACTCGGTCCTGTTTTGGGCCACAATTGTGCCACTATTGGGCCTCAATTGTGCCTGAGTTGGGCTGAGTTGGGCTGGACTGAGCCCTAAGTGCCTTAGGCTGAAGTTAGGACTGAATTGTGCCGTTGAGGCCGAATTTGTGCTGCAATTGTGACAGACATAGGACGGGTTAAGGAAAGTTGACCAATTGCGTCCTAAGTTCGGCCTAAGAGCTATTCCATCCTAAGTTTGGCCTAAAAGTGGGCGTGTCGGGGGCGTGTCGGGGGAGTGACGGTGGCGGTTACGAATTTGGGTCCAGATCCAGACACTGGAGAGCTGCGACACGCCCCCTCAAGCACAGCTACGGAACAAAATTTAGGTCGACAAAAAAGGTGGCCTCAAATTTGAGGAGACCCATAGGAGCCATTTTACCTTACACACTCCAGCTCTCTCCTGAAAAGTTCTAACACCCTACTCCTGAGTTATGCCTGAGTTAGGACGGAATAGCTGTGGCATATCTCTGGACATGGACACAGATAGTTACCCTATCCGAAGCCAGCCGCACCCAGCCTCTTTCCCACAAAAGCCCAGCCCCAGGCTTCCATTCTCTCTCTTTCTCTGAGCACGTGGCGTGGGGTCCTGTCCCCCAGCAGCCACAAAGTGGGACTTTGTTGGTGGAGGGCAAAATTCACAAACACCCCCACTTCTCTCTTCTCTTCTCTTCTCCTCTCCTCTCTGCCCCCCTCTAGGGCAGAGAGGGCTGTTCAGGCTGTGGCCAAACTGTTTACAGCTGTGCCTGGGCAGCTGCCTCCTTGCAAGCATTTGCTAACCCATGTCTTTCTCCCAGCCTCTCCCCCCCCCCCACAGGCAACAACACCAGCAGGTAAGAGCAGGGTCTGGGATGGCATGTGTTATGACTTCTGCCTGTTCATGCCAATATATATTTGACTTTAGCCTGTTCATGCCTATATGTAGGACTTCTGCCTGTGTAAGCCATACCGTAGGAATTCTGCCTGTGTTTGCCATAATGTTGGACTTCTGCCTTTTCATGCCAATATGTATGACTTCTGCCTGTGTTTGCCTTTATGTAGTACTTCTGCCTGTCAGCACACATATATATGATAGCTGCCTCTTTACCATTGTGTCCTCTGATAGCTGCCCGTTGCCATGTGAGCAGACAAATATGTGTTTGTGTAAATGTGACTTGCCTGTTAACAAAGGTGTGTTTACTAACCCGCAGCCTTGCCCCCATAGGGTCTACAACAGGTCAGTTATGATGTGCTAGCCATGTATGTAGTTGTGCTGTGTTTTCTCTCCTTCACTGTTGTCCTTTGCAGGATCATGCCCTTCTGACGTCCAGGTAAGCTCCTCACACTGTGACAAGCTTGTTATACCTAGCAGCTGTGTAATCTGATCTCTCCCTGCAGGCTTTTGCAACCGACACACTGGCTTGTCTTCAATGGCGACTGCTACCACACACCAGCTGACATGTAACTCCCCCTTGTTTTTTGTCTCCCCAGGAACGTCCACTACCACCTACCTTCCTGGGAGCACCCCTGGGGCGCCAGGCAGGGTCCCCCACTGTCGTCTGCCTCGATGCTGCCAGAGGTCAGGGTGCCAGCTCTGCAACCCTCCTCAGTTGCTGCTGCTGCTGCTCCACCTCCCTGGCTGTCATACTTGCTGTCCCTCCCCTTTCTATGGAGCAGGCTGTGGTTCCACAGGGGAAGAGCCTGCGTCTCCAGGTCCATGGGGCACGTTGTCTGCTGCTGCTGCTTTCAGATTGGCTGCTCTGACTACCCCTGGCAGCCTCGCCTGGCCATCTCTGCTACCGTTCCAGAACAATAAAGATGCCCCTCGGGCAGCGCCCCCTTGTGCCCAATGTTACACAAGCATTGCCCCACACACACAGAGACAGCGCCCAGCACACAAGCCCCTGCATGAATCCCATCCAGGGACTGCCACTTCCTTCCCAGGGAGACCACAGCAGGGGCGCTGCTAGACCCCTCAGGGCTCAGAGGGGAGTTGGGGGGTCTATCAGGCAGGCAAACACTGACAGGCGCCATGGCGCCATACTGGATCCGCTTGCGTCCGCCACGTCTGTGAAGAGCCCTTTCGGGAACCGGGGCTCTCACCCGCCCACGGTCTGCCCATCAACGGCGTCTGTTCCGCCCAAGGTCCGTCTGCATAAGAGGCGCCCATTCCTGCAGTGCCTTCATCTGCGAAGTGACCCCTGTGTCCCTATTGGTCTCTGCAGACCCCTCTCCCTGTATCCCTCTCCCACCAGCCTTGTTGTCTGTCTGTTTCTGACCCACCCGTGTCCCTCCCCAGCACCCCCTGTCCGCCTGCCTGTGTGTCTGTCTCCTCTCCCACTCCCTGATGATGGAAGCTGGCCACCCCCCACCCTGCCGGAGCGCCTGCCGCGAGGCGCCGTCGTCGCCCCATCTGGGGGTGTGATGAGCTCCGTGAGCCCTTCCCGCTCGCAGCAGACAGGCTCAAGGCATCTCTCGGTCTTGGCCGGGGCACAGAGCAGAAGGCACGCCGGGATGCCTTCTTTGTGGGCATAGCCACGGCCCTGGAGGCCCAGGGCTTCAGGCAGCACACGGGCAAGTCATGTCAGAGGCGGTTCCAGCCATCATGAGACCCCCTTGTGTGTGACGTTCCCACCCCCCTCCTTCCCTTCTCTCCCCCGCTCCCCCCCCCATGAATCCCACGTGCAGCCTCAACGTGGCATGGGGGGTGGCAACACCTGTTGCAGTTAGGAGGGCTGTGGCACTCCCCCCTGCAGCAGGTGGCTAATGCACAGGGTGCCCTGGGGCAGCTGGCACTGGCACAACCTCTGCCCTTCAGCTGACTGTCGCACGCCCAGTGCCTGCAGGCCCACCTGTGGCTGCCCATCTGCTGCGAACGCTGCAGCAGCTGTGGTAGGTGCACACAGACGAGCTCAGGAGGGGGCTCTTCGCTTCCACAAGACTGACAGCTCCCCACAGGGGCCTGCCTGCCTCTGTGGTAAGTTTTGCCTCAATCCTGGGCTGGTGCTGGCCCACTGCTCTTGCCTCCTGCCTACCTCAGGCATAGTTGCAGCCTAACTCAGCCCTATCTTAGGCCACAGTTACGCCACACTTGGGCCTCAGTTGTGCCTGACTTGTGCTGAGTTGGGCTGGACTGAGCCCTAACAATCCTATTCAGAGCTAGGTGTATGTATGTGTGTTTTAACCTAAAGAACTATCCTATCTATGGAACGGGGGGGGGGGGGGGAGAGGAGGGGTGTGCTTGGTTTCTATGGACGAAGGATCAGGAAGAAAAAAAAAAGGGAGAGAGAGACATCAGAGATTATGCTGAGTGGAGAGATGCTAGCATGTTATGGTTATTAGGTGATTTATAGGATTGGGCTGCTCCCAATGCTCCCGGTTATTTCCTAACATAACAAAAGGACTTGGTCACTATCCTTGTTCATGGTAGAAAAAAATTAAGCAGGGAATTGGAAGGAGAAAGCACTAGTTTGAGTTCCTTGCTCTATTGTGGCACCAAACTTCATTTTGACTTGCACAAGTTCTCTCAATATCCAAGGCAGGACCACTCAAGGGCCTCCCTTGCATGTGGGCCTCCCCTAGAGACAGAAAGCAGTCTGTTGATGAGGACCCAGGTGCCTGTCTGGCCCTACACCCTTGCTCATCCCGAGGTGCATGGCTGCACTGAGCATCCACCACCTATTCGGACCAAAAGACAATTGACTCAGACTGAAGGAACTGCTGGGCATGGAACTATTGAGGAAGCAAAGGTGAAAGAACCAACTTTCTTCTTGAATTTACTGGAACAAACGGGGATAGAGCCATGGCAAAAAAGTTTTAAAATGGTACCAATAAAAACATCTCCCCACTACATGAGGGCTATTGCTTGATAATGCTCATAGTAAATGAGCGAAACGTTGCAATCTTTATTTGATGGTTTTAATTTTTAACGTGTTATTTTAAGTGTTTATGTCTGTGTGTTTTTAATATTTTATATTTTAAACTACGACTTTCAAGCTGCACTTAAGTTTGCCTCATTTTTATTGGTACCATTTTAAAACTTTTTTGAATAAATTAGTGAAACCTCTCTCCCTCTTTTGGGGTAGCTCTATAAAATGTCATACCCCCAGAATGTGGAACTACTCCCTTGTTGGATTTTGGAGAGGCCTGCAGGGTGAACACATCAAGATAAAAACAAAAATAAAACAAAAATATTATGTTTCAGCAGATGGTGTGTTGGATGCATTTGGGGAGACTTGGGTTCAAAAATCTCTACTGAACTGCATCTAGGCCAGTGGTGGCCAACCTTTCAACATGAATGCTGGCCCTTTAAATGGTTGTATAGATGAGGGCATTTCAGCAGGTGCAGCTGCTTTAGCAGCACCATTAGCACTTGCAGCTGCCAAGATTCTGTCTTCTACACAACTCTTAAGAACACAGTAGCCCTAATGGTGGAAGGTTGGCCACCCCTGATCTAGGCAAACAGCAATCTCCCAGCCTTTGTTTCCCATTTGTAATATTGGAATTAAAATGTGGGAATTAAAATGTATGACAAGAATGTTGTGAAGACAAAAATATAAATTACTATAAAGTGCTGTGCAAAATTAAGTATCATAGAAATAATCTACAACCCCTGCTTAGTGGGCAAAGATTCACTTTTTAAAATGGTGCTCCTTTTATATTTAGCAGGGAGAAAGCAACCCTATTAACTCTAGCATCGTGTCCATCGCAAGGGCTGTTTGCTGATGTTTCTGCTGCATCTTTTTTAGATTGCGAGCCCTTCAGGGAAAGGGAACCGTTTATTTATTAATTTTGCTATGTAAAAAGCTTTCTGAACATTCTTGTTGTTGAAAAGCAGAATCATTAAGACTAAGGAAGGAACGAATGACATATATAAGGACGATACAAACTGATAGAGAAGTAATGTAAGCTACATTTTTAGTTGAAGTATTTGGCTTTTGCCATTGTCAGTGAATGGAAGGAGGTGTTAGATTGTGTGTGTGTGTGTGTGTGTGTGTGTGTGTGTGTGTGTGTTTTACTTTAAAGCCAGTGAGAGTCACGTTGGGAACACTGAGAGATAGAGAACATTCACAGGAATGTGACATCTGTCATAAAGGGGATACATGAAAAGTTTAAAATAGTATTCAAAACGAGTGTGACAGCTTAAGTATTATCTTCCAAGTTGAGGCTGTAGAGTGTTAAAGCTCAGTCTATAAACCAGTTTTTGAAGAATTTGGAATGATTTGTCACGGAGAGATGTGTTGTAGCAGAAGCAAGCATATGTAGGGATGCATAAAAAGGGCAAACCAGTGAGATCTGCAATTTGCTGGCAACGCATGCACAGATCAGTCAGGGATGCACATGCTCTTTGGATAGAAAAGTGGTTTGTACATTTTAATATAAACAAATATCCAAGGAAAGAATTAGCCTAGCTTTCTCCCTGATGGGCTGATTTGCTATATTCAGGCATCCCCCCCCCCCCCCAGACCTCACTAGAACATGATTTCTCAACTACACCTTGAAATGGTATTGGCCAGGGGAAAAAAATGTCACTTGATTCCACTGACTGTACTGTATGCTGAATGAGAAGAGGACCTGGGACATATTGCCAGACTGACCACAATATGTTTCTTATAGACCGCATTGAATAAATGTTTATGTTGAGAATGGTGATGACACGCCATCGCATGTCGTCCTTTTTGCCCGCCCCCCTGAGCACACCACACAAAGGCGAGAAACTCTTGCAGCCCATTGGCTGCTCTCGGCTGGGGTGGGGTGAGCTGGGAGCTGGGTTGGTCATTGGCCTGAGCTCACTGTCTGCGTCACCAAGACCCTCCAACCCACCCTTTTGTTCAATCTGAGAGTAGCTGGTTGCTATTTACAGAGCTGGGTAGGAAATTTTTTATGTCAATCTGATTGGCTCTTGGCTGGTTTTTTTTTTTTTTTGCCTACCCCAGATTGGCATAGGGTGGGCACCAGTAGATTCTCATGGTTTTCCTTGTTGTTGATTGGTCAAGCCCCCTTGGCTGGCAAGCCCCCTTGGCTAGAACAAGCAAAGACCCCTTGAGGCTTCACCTGTGGGGGGCCTAGGCTGTCCAGCTATCTCAACCCTTAAGGGTTGGCGGTGATAAGCTCGCTCAGTCTATGACTGACAGCAGCTTGGAGCCAGGATGTCACACCCATTTGAGAACTGGGGGAGGTAGATGGTTGGATCCATTTCCCCCATATTAGAGCCTGCACGTTGGGGTGGAGTTTAGGTAGTATTTACCTGCTGCAGATGTTTACATCAATAAAGTGACCCTTTAGCCCAAGCCTTTGTCTGGTGTGCTTATTTCGTGTGTGTGTGTGTGTGTGTGTGTGTGTGTGTGTGTGTGTGTGTGTGTGTGTGTGTGAATGAATGAATGAATGAATGAATGACTGTTGGACCCAGTTTGCAAGAATCTATCGGTTAACAAGGGATAATGTTAGTGTTAGAGGTTTCTTCTCATTGTCTATGGTTTCTCATCAGTGATCAATTTCACATTATAAACCAATTAGCATCATAATGCCTCTGACTAATGTAAACATTCATTAATTTCAATAGCTAAAATTACAATGGCAATGTAAGTGAAATACTGTATTCTAGCTGTGCAGAGGAAGCTGATTGTGATACTCTTGGAAAAGCTGTTTGTGCATGTCGTGTTGTTCTTTAAGCTACAATGTGAGGCTACAGAATCCATTCTCCAGCTGCTTATAATGACTTTATTGCTATAGCTAAAATCTTTTCCTTCAAAGACACTTATGCTTGTCTCTGAAGGGTCATTGCACAGAGAAGCTTACAGTAAGTATCTTCTATGAACTTTCACACCATGATCTGGCATTTACTAGACATATTACTAATGGAACTGTATGTGCCATTTTATAGAATATAGAATTGTAATAGGAGCATGTCTACAGCACAGCTGCCCAGTGGCGTCGCTGGAGGTGGGGTGGAATGCTAAGTTCCACACCGCGCTGACCTCTGTTACTCATCGGCACGAGGTGGCCCCGCCCCTCGCCTTTGGAGCCATTCAGTGGGGCGAAGGCAATACACAGGGAGTCCCCTGCACGTTGCCTTCGCCCCACTGAATGGCTCCAAAGGCGAGGGGCGGGGCCATCTCGTGCCGCTGAGGAACGGAGGTCAGCACGGTGCGGAACTTAGTGTTCCGCCCCACCTCCAGCGACGCCACTGCAGCTGCCTGTGTTCCGTTTGGTAGTTTCCGCACACCCAGGAACATGGCAGGGAGGCATTGTAGCTCAGTGGTAGAGCCTATGCTTTGCATGCAGAAGGCCCTAGGCTCCCTCCCTGGCATCTCAGGGGATGCCTGGAAAAGGCCCCTGTCTGAAACCCTTGAGAAGAGCTTCCAGTCAGTATAGACCATACTAAGCTAGATGGACCAATGAATTGACTCCGTATAAGACATCTTCATATGTGACAAGCATCACTGGAAAAGCCAAGCACCTTTCCTTTAGGATATTGACAGCACAAATCCAGCTATCCAGACTACACAATCTGTATTTGTGAATGTGTTAGGGTGAGGCTTCGAATCCAGAATCCAGTGAACATTTTTTATGTATGCTCAATCCCATGAGCACTTCTAACGTTTCCTTTTGGGCAGCAAACTGACGCTCATCATCACAAACCCTTCTTGAAGCTCCCATCAATTTCAAAACAGGCTTGCTCTGTGGCATGGTGGTGGTGAGACGATTATTTGAGAAGCCCAACTTCCAAAGCTGTATTTGGTGTGTAGAATACGATCTGTGTTTGTGTCAAAGGAGGTTGGATCCAGACCTTAGTATTCTCAGCGCCCACCACTGCTCTTTTCTCAGCTGAGTTCTGAAGATGAGTATCCCACATGGTGGACAAGATATTGAAGTCTACTGTATGTGAAGCTGTATGCTACACAACAGTCACCACCAGGAATGGAAGTAATTGGTCCCTTTGGTTGGCTATCTCTACAGGCAGCTCTAGGATTTCTTGCAGACACAAACTCAATTGTACTCTGAAGCCTAGGGAGGGTGGCTCAAACCAGCCTGTGACATATTGGTGGGGCGATATCTGAACCTTCATGGAAGTTCTGTGGATAGATTAACACTGTATATTCTAGGGCAGCCAATCTTACATTTTCCATTAGCTCTACCGCTGCTTCAAAACTGAACTAAAATGTCAGAGATACAAGAAGGGACATCTCATGTGTCCTTCCTGTGCCCAAGGGAAACTCATAGGGCAATCCTTCTGATTCATTTCCTTTTAGCTTTGTATTAACAAAGGAGTCGGAGGACTTGATATTTGAAAGGAGCTGCATAACTTGTGTAGCGCTGAATGATAGGTACAATTCTGGTAGCAGACGTGAGGCAGAGAAGAGGGAGGGGGGCTCAGACTGAAAGAAATCACAGAAGGGTTGGCAGCAGCCTACAAGAGCTAGGATTGAAAGTGGCCATTTTTATTTGCACTCAGCATCCGTCCAGATGACTGCTGAGCTTTAAACAAAGAGGAAGAAATCTGAGTGGTCAAACAAAAGCGGTAGGCTTTCTTGTTTGTTAAAGGAAAGCGTAAAACAAAACAGCTGCAGGCAAGAAAGAGGAGTGGAGGGCGGCACAGGAGAGAACTCCTATGGTGCATCTCTGTTTAATTTTCACATGTGAGGATTGCACGTAATGAAGCTGTAGCTTGGCCCAATTTATAGTGGCAAGTGTAGTTTTTCTTTTTTTTCCGTGAGAAAAGAAATGTCAGATTTCTCATTTACTGGAGAAATATTAGTGGAGAAGGAACACAGGAAAAGCCTCCAATCTGCAGGATTTCATCTCATTCTTTTGTTGCAGTGTGTTAGGTACACAATGTCAGGGTGTGTTATGGCATGTCATATTAAACTTGATATGATGTGACAGGCCAGTAAAACGGAATGCAAAGAATATTAAAATAACATCTAGGCAACAGCAATCTCTTGTCATAGCTCCCCCCCCCCCCTTGATTGTTTCAAGAAGCATATAGCTCCAATTCCGGTAGATGCTTTGATAATCTCTAAACTGAAATAGCCTCTCTGTGGTATCTGTCAAGCCCAGAAAGCATCTTAGAAATTCACAATGACACACTATTTTCTCTATGCAAACAGGGCCTTCTGTGTACTTCGGGGGGTTTTTGGTGGTGCTCAAGGAATTTGTCTCGGTGTATTGAAATCAGTTCATGATAGTTAGAGAAACCTTTATGACTGGGAAGTGTAATATATGATAGACCAGGGGTTCTCAACCTGTGGTATGGGTACGCCTAGGGGTACGTGGACCTCTTGCTGGGGGTATGCCAAGCCCTGCCCCTTATCTGCCCCATCAGCAGCTAATTAAGTGTTAATTAACATGGATTTTAAATTTTAATTATTTTTGCAGCCCTTCTGTGTCTCTGATTTTGGTTTTGGGTTTATTTTTGTACTTTGGAAAATGTACTTTGGTGGGGTGGGGGAGGGAGAAGCTGATTTTGGGACGTGTGACTTGGAGAAAAAAGAGATCCTTCCCCCCCCTCTCTCTCTCTCTCACGCACGCACGCACGCACGCACGCACACACACACACAGAGAGTTAAATAAGACATTTTTTCACATTTAAAATTGTTTTAGTACTTTATTTAATGATTAATTACCGATCCAAATAATTAGCAGTTAATTAGCAGGGGGTACTTCACGGTACTTCATGGTACTTGGACTGTGATAGGGGGTCCCCGGGCCTCCAAAGGTTGAAAACCCCTGTGATAGACCTTTTAATTTTACTATTCTGATAATGTATTTCTTACAGCGCAATCCTATCCAGGGCAGGAGGCTTTGGAGGGGAGGGGAGATTTAAATCCCCTTTGGAGGGGATTTGAATCCCCTTTCCGTTCTGGGGCCTCCTGTTCTTGCTGCACCGTTGGTTACACCGGTGGTGTAAGTTGGATAGGATTACGCTGTTAGTCACCCAAATTTCTAAACTGGAATTGCAGCACAATTCTATCCATATCTACTGAGTAGAATCTACTCAGAAGTAGGTTGCATGATACTCAATGGAGTCTTCTCCCACGTATGTGTGTATAGGATTGCAGCCTCATGGCCCAATCGAATCCACTGCTTAATGACAGCAGGACATAGATCATAAAGGTCCTATGTCCTTCCAAGGTCATAAATTGGCCCCTGATGATGTGTAGAGCATGCTGCTGGTAGTCATTTTCAAGCCACTGTTGCAAAGCGGTGGCAGTATTGGTGGCCTGCTGCTGCATCCAGCAACTTGCTCCTGTGCAGGTAAGCCGGCACTGGGTGGGTGGGTGGGGAGGGGGTGTAGCAGGGCAGGAAGGAGAAGGAATTAGGCACAGATTGAGGCTGCCAGGCATAGCAGGGGTGGGCAAGGGGCAGTTGTCAGCAGCAATGGTTGGGTCTATGGTTCCAGTGCCACCAATATGCTATACCAGGGGTTCTTAACCTTGGAGGCCTGGGTACCCCCTATCACGGTCCAATTGTCTGAAGTACCCCCTGCTAATTAACTACTGATTAATCAATTAATTAGGTGATTAATCATTAAATAAACAGTACTAAAACAATTTTAAATGTGAAAAATGCCTTATTTAACTCTGTGTGTGTGTGTGTGTGTGTGTGTGTGTGTGTGTGTGTGTGTGTGTGAGAGAGAGAGAGAGAGAGAGAGAGAGAGAGAGAGAGATCTTTTTTCCCAAAATCAGCTCCTCCCTCCCCACCCCAATAAGGGGCAGGGCTTGGTGTACCCCCAGCAAGAAGTCCGCGTACCCCTAGGGGTACCCATACCCAGAGGCGTCGCTGTTGGGTGGCGAGGCGGGCGGGCCCCCCCAGGTGATGCGCGCACATGTGCCCAGAAAGGTGATGTGCGCACATGCGCGCGTCGCCTCCCCTGTGCGCCAGGCCGGGAGAGCCGGCTCGGGGACGTCTTCCCCAGCCGCGCCAGGCCAGGAGAACCGGCTCAGGGACGTCTTCCCCAGCCGGCTGCCCGGGGCCTTCTGAGGAAGGCCCACTGTGCGAACGTTATTTATAACGTTCTTTTGCGCATGCACAGACCGTTTCTGAGGGAAAAGGGCTGCCCTTTTCCCTCAGTAACAGTCTGCGCATGCACAAAATAACATTATAAATAACGTTCGCGCAGTGGGCCTTGGAAGGCCCCGGGCAGCTGGCCGGGGAAGTCGTCCCTGAGCCGGCTCCAACAATTAAAGGGGCAGGTGCGGGAGGCGCCCGGGGCAGCGGCCCATCAGGTCGCCCCCCCCAAATCGTGGTGCGGCCTCATGGCCGCGCCACAACTTTTTCAATGGGTGTCTCTGGGAGGGGGGTCACTTGGGTGATGCGCGGCCCCACTCACGCCACTGCCCGTACCACAGGTTGAGAACCTCTGTGCTATACCCTTCCTGGCCTTGCCCACGCCCCTGTGGGTTTGTTCAGACTTACAATAGCCAAAGAGCTGGTGCAGGTCTGACCCATAGGGTGAAAAGAGGCTTAATCAAAACCCCTGTTTTTCCCAACTGAAAACAAATTGGCAAACATGGAAAAGCTGCTGTTGCCATTTCTGGAGGTAGGAAGTGAACAGGTTTCCTCTGACTTCTTTTTAGACAAGAAAAAGGAGTTGGTGGCTTGGGATGCCATTTGGGCACAGTCTTAAATTGCTTTTCTGTCCTTGGTGCAGATACCAGGTTGCTGGGGGTCTTGGGGCAAAGTCCTGCACACAGGACTTCCAATGGTGCTCCGCCTTGCCCCCGGATGGTGCATTGGGCACTGCCAGCAGTACTGAGGGTTCAGGTGTTGGCTTGACCAGCTGGGCCTTCTGATGGTCCATGTCCCACCTGGCTAACCCATCGCTCGTGCTGGGAACAAGAGACATTTGGCGATGAGCACATGGAAGGGGAAGCTCACAGTGAAATGTATGCTCGGATTCCTTAATTTGCTCTTCCTTCCAAGGTTGAAGGTAAGCAATGAGACACATGCAGCCGTGATGATGACTCCATGGGAGTCCAAGAAGGAGACTTGTGACCCTTGGAAACGATTGGTGAGTAGGTTCTCTTAGTGAGGACTGATACAATCTGCACATTTCTTGCAGGTTTGGGGGATGAGTTCCTCCTGCAAAACTGGATGTTTTCTCTGCTATAACACTCCTGGTTTTGTAGTACTCCCTGTTCATAAACACTCTTGTTAACTCTGAATTAGAAAGGTCACCAAAATGCAAAGATAAAGATTCACCTTGGTTCCCAGCAGGTTCCAGCATTATAGCTGAGCCTCTTCTAGTTTGTTTGTCAGGGTGTCTTACTAGGTAAAGGTAACCCCTGACAATTAAGTCCAGTCGTGTCCGACTCTAGGGTGTGGTGCTCATCCCCATTTCAAAGCCGAAGAGCCAGCGTTGTCCGAAGACGCCTCCGTGGTCATGTGGCCAGCATGACTCTCCCTGCCATAGCGCATAGCATGCGGCTGGAACACGGAGCGCTGTTTACCTTCCCGCAAGTGGTACCTATTTATCTACTCGCATTAACATGCTTTGGAACTGCTAGGTTGGCAGGAGCTGGCCAAGCAATGAGAGCTCACCCCGTCGCGGATTCGAACTGCCGACCTTTCGATTGACAGCTCATGGTTCAGCGGTTTAACCCACTGTGCCACCCGCTTGCCTTTTTGTCTTACTAGACCTCAGAAAAAAAAGTCATTGTCAAATGGGAGTGTAAGGGAATGCTTACAGTTCTGACAAAGGAACAAGACCCGAGACTGTCAACATTCCACTCTGAAACAGATTATTGTAGGATGGATGGCTAGATGCCGAGTATCTGACAAGAGCTAGGAGAGTAGAAGTATCAATAAGTTCGTTCTGGAGTAGGAGTAACAAATTTGATGTAACCAAACCATGATCAAATGCTTTTCTTTTTATGGAGGACAGTTGCAATGCAGGAGGGAAGAATCGTCACTTTGTGTTTAGATTTAGAATTGTTTTACAAACCTCAGTGGTTTCTGGACATTGCAGATTACTGTGCTTTGTTTACATCCATGAGAACGACTCTGCCTAAAATGCATAAATACAATACTGAGGTTTGTCTTGCATTGTTAGTTTGATTTTCGCCATTGTGAATTGAATCCAAAGTTAAATTACGTGTTTGATCATATTATTCACTGAAGCATTTTTTAAATGCCTGTGGCATAGCACTCTTTAGGATGGAAATACTCATTTGCATTTTAAAATCTGCATACTGGAAGATGAGCTTTATTTAAATACTATGCAATTTGTATGAATGGCTTGGCAGAAAAAATATATATACTGGTAACTACTATTGTTTTAGGAAACATTTTCAACCTTGCTCTCAAATTCAGTGTATTATGTTGAGGATGATGTTTATTACAGAGTTGTACAGTAGGCTATAAATGGGTTTTGCAGGTAAATAAATGAAGAAAGTAAGAAAGTGGAGGCATGCTATAATTGGGCAAGCAATTTCTTGCGTGCATAATACAAAACCATGAAAATTACCCTTATTACATGCCAAGTAGATGACTTGTCAAACATGAACATAAAATGCTTTCTTGGTGCGTGACAGGAAGTTTTGTGCAATTCCTTACAAACTTGCTCATAATCAGCGAGGAAGGGGAAATAAGAGTGCCTTGTCTGTTTGTGAATCGTTACATGTCAAATCTATACAAATAAAATCTATACAAAGCTGTATTCATTGTGGTTCTAGTATGATTTGTAAAACCATTTGCCAACAAAGGGTTCGGAGAATAATTTGTTTGAGACTCTTAGCTTTCAAATGGAGAGTTCGTGGGGAGTTAATTAGCAGTTTTTATCTGTTTGCTACATTTGTGGTTATACACATTTTTTCAAGGCTAAGTTTGAACACATTTTTGTATATTATTTGATCTTGTTTAGTTTTTTACTCTGCTCTCAGTTTCTTCTATGCCTGGGAACAGTGCCACAAATGTGCAAAGCAAATTGGGTCTATGGTTATATTACTACAGACCCGACGTCTCCATGTAGAATATGTACAGCAGCTAGAACTCACTGTGCAGTGTACAAGCATGTCATAAAGTGAGTAAAAGGTAGAGTGTTATACATAAGTGACTAATAGCTGGGGCCTGCTATTAGAATGACAGATGTTATGAGAACTCCCTCGTTGTTGTGAAGACTTCAGAATTTCAGTGAAACAGTTTCTGGGATATTGAATTTTTCTTTTCTTTTTTTACAAATGCTTACTGACCACAATATGTATAAGCAATACAATACAGAATGATGGCAGAGAGAGCTCCATTTTGATGGCATCTGAGGAAATCATAGGCAACAGGCACCCTATACTATAGACCAAAGCTGGCTTTCAGACAATAAGCAGGTGACTTACAGCGCAATCCGACTTAACTTTTGTGCCGGTTTAACCAGCAGCGCAGCGAGAACGGGAGGCCTCAAAATGGAAAAGGGATTCAAATCCCCTTTGAATTCCTCTTTTGGAGGGGATTTGAATCCCTTTTCCGTTCTGGGGCTTCCCGTTATTGCTGCGCCGCTGGTTAAACCGGCACAAAAGTTAAGTCGGATTGCGCTGTTATTTATTTATTTGAAAGGTTTATACCCCCTCCGCCCCTGATAATGGGGCACCACACACACAAATGCCCCTCTTGTAGGTATAAGGAGAGTTAGTCCCAGCTGATCTACCCATAACCAACATCAGCAAGAAGGGGAAACTGCTAGAATCGTATAGAAGACTACATTAATCATGTTTTTCTATGACCTTCCTGCCCTGTTCTAGAGATACAGCATGTTTGTCCGAAGCTTTCCATTTGAGTCTGTGAGCACACTGGTAGTGGCAGTTAAAAAATAGAAAAGAGGCTGTCACAAACCTGTTCATTTGATGTGTTTGACAGTTCTTGCAGATTTGTACATGTACATAGGTTCAGAGGAACACATTCATTTAATTCAGCTCCTTAGAAAGTCTGTCCTCAGAATCAGGCATCAAGCAAATGCACCAGAGTCGGGCATCCAGCAAACTCAGAACAGTAAACTTGAAAATGGAGCCTCAGTCAGACACAGAGGATGGGCCCACAATCTCCAGAGAGAGATTAACACCCAAACCTGTGGACTGTTTATGCTGCCAGAACGAGTGTTCCAGTGGTGCAAACAGCTTTATAGTTGTCGCAGATGCAACAATGCCAGTGAGTGCAGCCTGGCTGCCACCGCAAGCATCAAGCGGCCGAGTTCATGTGACGATGGACACTGGATGGTAAGACCACACAGGTGTCAGGAGGAAGGCAGGGAGGGGTGGAATGGGGTGAGGGATGGGTAGAACGGAGAGGCAATGAGGGTGGGGAGGAGGGTGTATTGGGTCTGGGCAGGGGGCAGGTTCGGCAGCAGTGGTGCCTGCCAAATCCTAACTCCCTTCCTGGGCCTGATCCTCCTTCACTGGTCAATGCAGACGTGCGCCAGTTATATTGCTGGCACAGGTCCGAGCTGACCTAAGGCAGTGGGACTTACCCAAGGGCAAGGAAACAAATGTTTCCTTACCCCAAGGAGGCCTCAACATGCCAAAACTGGCTCCGCTGCATCAACGCGTGGGGAGTTACGTAGGATTGGGCTGTGAGGCTGCAATCCTATACACACTCTCCTGGGAGTGTGCCCAATTGAATACAGTGGCATTTACTTTTGAGTAGACATGCATAGGCTTGTGCTATAAGGAAGGACAGCAAATGGGCTACTTAAGGATGCACCTAAGGCCAACGTGCACAATACTTGAAATGTGTGAGCTTTTTAAAAAAAGAAGATTTGGGGTGGAAGGATACCCAAAATGGTCAAACCATCACAGGAGGGTGGAAATGTGTTTGATTTTTCTCCCATTGTTGTTCTAATCCAGATTGTGAGGCCCCCTTAGAAAAAAAATTTAAAACAGATTTCCTTTAGAATGTCCCTTTTTCCTTCAGGTCAAGAGCAAGATCTGGGATCGAAAAGGCAATGATTAACCAAGTGTATTCTAAGTGCTTCCTTTGATCAAGATATGAATTAGTTACAGTGGAATCCTAGGCATGTCTACTCAGAAGTAAGCCCCATTGAGTTTAATGGGACACTCTCAGGTAAGAATGCATAGGATTACTTTATAAACATAACTATCAGATGCATCAAATTCCTTTCTCTTCTTTTTCCTGTAGAATTCTTTCTTTCTTTTTCCCAAAAGCATTTTTTAAAAAAGAGTGTAAATGTCTGCAAGGCATTTGGTATTCTTAATGCTTCATATAGTATCCAAGATATTTTATGTTCTCTCTTCACACTGGCAGTTAAAAACTACAAAGAATCTCCGGAGGGACAACCAACTCTGGACCTCAGATATTATGAGCATTCATAACTTTGCTCTAGTTATTTAGATTCATAAATTGCATGGTCAAACATTTAAATTACGCCAGCATCTGTGTACCCATGGAAATATGGGAATTGACATTGTGTTATGTGTGCATTTGTTAAGTCTTGGGAAGTCTAATTCATAAATTAGGTATAGGCTTTGTTGTTTCACAAGCTAGGCTACAGCATTGTCCATTTCATGAATTAGATCAATGCACCATTGGCCGTTCTCTAAATGGAAAGGTCCTGGTTATTTATTGAATGTGCTAGAGCATTTGATTATTTCATGAAGAAGGCAAAGGCACTGCCTATTTCTCAACTAAGTAAAATTCACTTCTCCATAAATTTCACAAAACACTATATATATTTTAGTAAGCCTCAGGGTTTAAGTGCAGGCAGGGAGGGATAACAACTCAGATGTTGTGCAGAATCCTACCCTTACAGAAAAATAGTCAAGGTTTGGGATGATCTGCCTCTTTTTAACCCTCCAGTGAGGGTAAAAGTGAGTTTGATTGCTCTTGTGAGAGTGATACCATTAGGGGAGCGCACATGCACATACTTGGATATGAGGGATGGTTGGGTTAACTATGTTGTTTGAAGGGAAGTGAGCACAGCAGTACCCATGTCCCAGTGCATTCCTCATACCTTGAGATTGCCCCTGTTGTTGTGTGAACCCTCCCAGGGTCCATCCACTCACTGGTTCCCTGGATCTATTTGGCAGTGATGGGTTCAAGACTTTGGCCTTGAGTCGCAAGTCAAGTCTCAAGTCTTCAGCCTTCAAGTCAAGTCTGAGTCTTCGCCCAAATTTTTGAGTCTGACTCTCAAGTCTCATTTCAAGTCTCTAAAAAACAAGCCAATCTACTTGCAGTTTCTTGCTTTCCAACTGCTAGGTTGGCAGGAGCTGGGACAGGAGATGGGAGCTCACTCCGTCACACGGCACTCGGGTCTCGAACTGCTGTCCTACAGACCTTCCGGTCAGCGTCTTAACCACTAAGCGACCACAGTCACTATTTGCTACACAAAAAATGTGCAGCAAATAGAAATCTAATCAAGCATAATGATATCCATTAAAAAAAAAATCAAATACGAATGCCATTGGTATTGGAGATGCCAATGAGGTCTCTGCAAGAGAAAAAGGCATGCTAATGGAGCCACTTTGCAATTATATGTGGAGGCTCCCTTTGCTCAGTCCCGCCCTGCATGAGGCAAGACAGGGAGGCACTTGAGCGGAGCTCCCTCAGCATTTCTCCTTCCTGCCTCTTCTGAGTTTTCCATTCAAAGCTCAGGCAGCATTGCACCCATCCTACCCACTCTAGGTGACTCCATGGGCCTGAATTGCAAAGTCCAGTTGTGTCTGTTTCCCTCGGAGTAGTTGGCCACACTAAAGGGGGAGGAGTGTAATAGTCAGGATCTGCTCAGGATTTGTGTTTAAATTGATCTGTGTAATCAATTTACAGCCCAATTCTAACTAACGTTTATGACAGTGGAACAGAGGTCCGGAAAGGGGGAGGAATGGGGAGGAGATAGGGTGGTGAGGACAACGAATTGGGGCTGGGAAGGGAGCAATATCGGTGACAGCAGTGCACGTCGATATCCTAATTCCCTTCCCGACTTTGATCTCCCCCCCCAAAAAAAAAAAAATCCGGGTCCATGCAGACTTGTGCAAGCTATAAAGTTGGTGCGGGTCCAAGTAGACCCAGCAGGCTGGCGCAGACTTATCCCACAACAACCCAAGGAGTCAAAATGCCCCTGTGGTTCAGCGGCACTGCATTGGCACAGCTACATCACCGTGCAGGAGTTGCACAGGATTGGGCTATAACAGTGTTTCCCATACTTTTTTGACCTGTGGCTCTCTTGACCATTGGCGACCATTGGCTGCGTCTCCCCATTACATTATGCTGATGCCTGCCAATTGGCACTGCACTGTTTTTCAAGAGGATTCCGTGGCACTCCACAGCTCCCCTGGCTGTTATCCGCAGCTCCCCTGGGTGCCTCGCCTCCCAGTTTGGGAACCACTATGCTATAAGGATAAGAATAAGCATGAGGTGAAGGCAATAGCTGTCTGCTGGCATTGCTCCCTTGCCAAAGGCATTCAGAGGCATATTGCCTCTGAGCTTGGAAGTAGCATATAGCCATCATGACTAGCAGCCATCAGTTATTATGGTGCATGCGGTAATATTATTATTCCTGGTATTCACTATCCACATTTGTACCTCACCTTTCCTCCAGAAAGCCTAGGGTTATGTAGTCCCATGGAAGTGTGTGCATGACTGTGAAAAACAACAACAAAACAATGTCACCAACACTAATCCCATATCGTCACAGCATTTGGTGGTTGTACACATGGTCTAAAACGTTTGACTAGCCAAAAATTCAACTGCATTATGTATTATGCACACATGTAGTTCTGATTGTCTGTAACTGCACACTCTCTTCAATTGAGTTAACTGATATGGAGGCAAAGCATACTTCACCTGGCTGTATGGAACTTAATGCTAATTCATATTCTCTCTGGCAACCCTTGGGAAAGGTCTTTGCAGGACAGATACTGAATAAAACATTAAAGTAGCATAAAAAACTAAGGACTACTATTTCGCTTGTTTACAGACATATTATTAATTCAGTATAATAACTCTTCTATCAGGCAGGGAAGTTGGATGTTGTTCGCAATAGTTAAACTCTCCTCTCTCTCTCTCTCTCTCTCTCTCTCTCTCTCTCCACCTGCAACCTGAACATGTTCTTTGCCCAGGCACCACTCTGCAAATTACATGAGACAAGGTGACTTGGAATTAAATTGGGCCATGTTTATTGAATTATAGTTAGGCTTACCAGATCTCCAACCGGGACAGAGTGCTAGACCTTTAGGAGAAGGAATGTGGGCAGGTGTAGCTTGTTAAGTTCTAGAGCACAATCCTAGGCATGCCTACTCAGAAGCAAGCCCCATTGTGTTCAGTGGGGCTTGCTTCTGAGTAGATATGCCTAGGATTGTGCTTTAAGGTTTAACAAGCTACACCTGCCCACATTCCTTCTCCTAAAGGTCTAGCACTCTGTCCCGGTTGGAGATCTGGTAAGCCTAATTATAGTAACTAACCAATTCACAACTGCAGCAGGTCCTACCTACACAAACTCATCTTCCCTTTAGTGTGGGCACCTGACCTGGAGGAGACAGCTACTCTGTCAAGTCCCATTTGGGCAACACCACCCTGGCTCCAACCTTAGGTTGCCTCCCAGGTGACCCCACTTTTCAGTGCCAATCCCTGGAAAGAGGATCAAGGAAGCTGAATTGCTCTGCCTAACCCAAGCCTGGCAGCCTTTGAAGTAGACCTTGAAATTCAAGCCTGAGGGGTCACCAGCCTGCATCCCCAAGCCTGACAGCCTATTCAGATTGTGTCTGGTTCTCTCTCTGACTCTCACTTACCTCAGGGTAGACATCAGAATCTTATTCTCTGTCCCACATTATACCCATCATGGGGGGGGGGAGGGCTCTTCTCCGAGGCTTGGGACAAAATTGGATGGTGGGAAAAACTAGCCCTTGCACGACAAGTGAGAGGAGTGATTTCATGCCTGCTGGGGGCTTAATCCTTAAATGTACCCCTGGTTCAAGCTACAGAGAACTGTAACACTGCCACTGTCTTTCTCTGTGACCAAATATTTCATATTTCCCTGCTTCTCTCTTTTTGCTTCCCCTGGTTTCTCTCATCTCCACCTTTCTTCCCAATAGCACAAAAACCCTGGTTTCCAGCCCGGTTTCCAGCCTGGATCTCATTTCTCTATGCCCTCATCTCCCTACTTTCCCCCTCCTTGCTTGCACTCTCATGTACCCCATTTCCCTTGTAAGGATTTCCTTCTCCTCTCCTCCTACCTAGAAACCACTTATATTTAGGGCCAAGTTGTGTGAGTAACTATTGAATACATTGCATTGCATTTCATCTTTGACTTCCACCCTCCCTCCCCATTATTGTATTATTATGCACACAGCCAAAGTTTTCTATGGTTGCACCTTTACCCTCATCTCCCTCTCTTCCTTGTTTGCCAGTCCATTGAGTTGTGCAATTGGTCACTGCTCTTGAGCCCTGAACACGTAATAGATTTCCCCCATGTGCACATGTCTTGAAAGCACATCTCCAACAGTGCCTCCAGCCTGGCAATTCGAAAAAAGTACCCAGTCCTTTTGTCTTTTCAGTCTGTGGATCCCCAAGAGGCATGAGAGTCAAGATGCAGAGCAATCAGCTGATCGTCTGCTTTCATGTTCCTATGTTTTTAAAGTTGTGGTTAGATTCAAAGCAGGTTGTACCCTCCAAATGGCCGTGTATTTCCCTTTACAAAGTGGGCCTTCTGAACAGTGAGGCAGGGTCTCCTCTCTCTCTCTCTCTCTCTCTCTCTGACAGTTTTGAGAGAGAGAGAGAGAGAGAGAGAGAGAGAGAGAGAGAGAGATATTGCTGCTTCAAAAATAAAGAAATCTTATGTTGCCCCATCTGGCAGGGAAAGTTTAGCAGCAAAATTGATTGTGAGTTGAGCAATAATATGTGAAAGCAAAAGGCGTTCCCGAACCAAATGGAACTGTCAGAACTGCCTGATGTCTGCATATATTTATTGGTTAAAAGTTTCTATAGGGATGTTCTAAAGATAGATGCCATCAGTATAGCATGTGTTGAGTGCAGATTTTGTTGCTGTTTTTTTTTTTTTTACCATAAACCACAGTTTATTTGTTGCGCTTTTTTTTTCTTGTGAATTAATTACCTAGCTGGTATCTTCTCTCCATAATATTTGCAACTGAATGGAGAGAAATAATTGCTTAAAGAATGTTTATAATTCTTGAATCCTCCTATGCCTATAAAAGACCTAGAAAAAGCATCAGGGAGGCTCACATTTGCAGGAGCCATGTATAAAATACCAATTTTGTGGAATGATCTGTTTCTGAAGTGTGACTGAGCTCCAAAGTAAATGAGAAGTTACGTCATGTTTAAAACTGCAGTCATGGAAGCCCCAATCTGAACAGGATCACAGTGCATCTGGCTTGGTGGAGGCAGCGCAATTCAGTTTCCTTGACTCCTATGGAGATTTGGCATGGAGAAACTAGAATTGTCACCAGACTATCTACACAGCCTTGAGTCAGGAAGAGAATGCCCAAAGGGGGAATAGCAGGGATGTGGACGAGTCTCTGACTCCAAGTCTCGAGTCAAGTCACAAGTCTCTGCTCCCAAGTTCCGAGTCTTTGGTTGTGAGTTGCGAGTTCCTATCTATTGGGGAAAATGGGTTTAAACCTGAATAAAATCGGACTGGTCGTAAAAGGCTCCAAGTCTCGAGTCGAGTCTTTCCAGTCTATTACAATCACCAAGTCAAGTCCAAGTCAAATCATCGACGCGACTTGAGTCCAACTTGAGTCCGAGTCAATAGACTCAAGTCTATATCACGAATAGACTGTGGTTTGCTGTCTCCTCTGGGTGAAGTGCCCACACTTAAAAGGGGGAGAGGAGTTTGGAGCTAGGAGTTGCTGCATGATTTACACAGATTATTGATTGGCATTGATTTCAATAAATGTGACCCGGTTTTAATCCAAACTTTGCTTCATGTTTTATTGGGCGGGACGGACGGGCGGACACCCTTGTAGACAAATTTCCTCTTTGTGGTAGAGGTGCAACTTGTTTTAAAAACCCTCCACCTGTTCTGGAGCAGATCTTTCTCCCTCCCCCCTCTCTCTCACGCACGCACGCACAAACGCACACACAGAGAGCTATTTTAAAGGGTCAAGTAGAAACCCAGGAGACAATTACATGTTTAATCACATGTTGCATGTGTTTAATTACATGTTAAATTACATGTTGCAATCCAATCCACATTTTCCTGGGAGTGAGCCCCATTTAGCACAATGGGTCTTACATCTGAGTAGACCTGCATAGGATTGTGTTGTCATTCATGTTTAATCACTCATCTATGAATGAAATGTATAAACTGTATAAGATACCCGAAGGAATTGAGACCTCTACAAAACTAAGCCTAACAGAGCAATCCTATGCATATTAACACAGCAGTAAGTCCCACTGTATTCTCAGTGTACAAAGGATTGTAGCCTAAACCTGCCTAACAACAGTATGACATACATAAGCCCAAGTCTTGGATTTCTGGCATTTATGGGATGATGGAGATCTAATGTAAGACTCAGTTTGAAGATCTCTGTTTCCCCGCCTTCCTGACAGTAGTTCATGCTCTCTTTTGGTTCCTGATGATGTTGTTTAACCATCTCTTTCTCATTGCATGTTTAGCTAATGTTTTCAGAAGGACCTAAAGGAAATAGACAGTACTGCATATTTAGTATTAGTTTTTCTTTGTTTGTTTGTTTTAAAAAATAAGATTTAGCTTAAAATTTAAGAAATACTTGAATGGCAGCTTTCCAGCTGTGAAAGGCAGAGGCATCGCTTAGCATATACGGTAGGAGATGTATGTATGTAGCTATGGAACTGAAAACATGAATGTTGAATATGCTATAAAGGGAATGAAGGGAGATGATTGACTAGTAAAGTAAATTACTGTGAGTATATTTTTGTCACTGAACCTTTCTGTGCGTGACTGGGTTAGTTTGATTATATGCAAGTGTGGTTTGTGCAACGGGTGATGGAGCTTAAGAAACTGTTCGTGTTGAAGTGCTGGCAATGAAACATTTCTGCTTTGGTATTTTCATTATTCAGTAAAATAAGGTTCCTCTAAGTACTCTGCTGATTGAGAGTTTGAAATTCTGGAGTCCATGTAAGCATTTAATGTATAAAATGACAGGATGAATAGCTGGGGATGTTAGGGATGACGTACTAGTGTATTTAGCATACCTGAGAGAGACTGAGAGCATTTGGTCTTATCAAGAAGGAGATTTAAATAGGTTCTCATGGTTTGGGTGAACTGTTACCCCAAGATTTTTAATAAACTGTGGCAGGATTTGACATAGACAGCAAGCAAAAAAAAAAATGCTGTATATGTAAAAAAAAAATAGCAGAAGTAAAAGATTCCACATCATCAGGTCCTTGAAATTCTGAGGGAAGGATTGGACTGTTAGTAATTTTTGAAATTTCATTTTCAAAGTCAGAATAATCAGCTTCAGCATAATCTAGTTACTCAAATGAAGACAGGGTCCAATCCTATCCAACTTTCCAGCACCAATGCAGCCACAATGCAGTCCCAAGGTAATGGGGAAAAAACCTTCCTTTACCTTGAGGAGGCCTCCATGACTCCCCCCCCCCCGCAAGATGCAGCACACGCCCCTTTGGCACTGTCGCATCAGTGCTGGAAGGTTGGATAGGATTGGGCCCTGATACACTTAGTCTAGGAAGGTTCAAATCCAGAGACAAGTTAATGCAATTGATTAAGAAATGGTTTCTGTGTAGGAAATCAGATGCCTGAGAATTCAAACATAAATGAAAAGAAGATATGTCTAAAATGTTCTCTACCCTGTGGTTAGTTATAGAGTTCTAAGGGTCACCATCCATTTTTAAAGTGGAACTGAAGAGCCTAGGAAGCACATGTCAGAGAACAAAGACATGGCAAACAAGAATTTACCCCATAGCAAAAAAAAATGACATTTCTTAGAATCAGAAGATCCAAAAGAATCTGTCTGGAAAGTAGGGTGACTCTTTAATACTGAAGGACTGTCACATACTCTTATGGCATTGACCAGTCAATACCTTACAAGTCACAGGGCGCAATCCTATCCAACTTATGCCACCGTTGTAGCCAGCGGCACAGTGAGAACGGAAGGCCCCAGAACGGAAAGGGAATTCAAATCCCCTTTGAATTCCCCTTTTGGAGGGGATTTGAATCCCCTTTCCGTTCTGGGGCCTCCCATTTTCATTGGGCCGCGGGTTACAACGGTGGCATAAGTTGGATAGGATTGCACTGACAGAGACTCAAAATGGCAGAGCTTTTGAAAAGTCAGTCAGGAAAGCTTATTCTAAGATGATGTTTCTATTACCCATGCTAATTAAGTTTGACTCATTTTATGCACTCTAAATGTTAAAACGTTTGTTTATTCAGGAGGGACAAGGGCGTCACTGGAGCATGGCGGGGAGGCGGGGCGCCCGGGGGTGACGCGCGCCATGGGGTGACGCGCGACACCCTCCAGACGCTCCGAGGCCGGCCCGGGAGCCGGCCTTGGAGCGTCTGACCCCGTCGGTGCTCCAGGGCCATCTGAAAGAAGGCCCATTCAGCGCGTTCATCCAGGTATTTTTCAGATTTTCGCGCATGCGCAGAGACCGTTTTGAGGGCATTTTGAGGGATCCTGCTCCAGGGTGACACGCGTCCTAGTGACGCTATTGAGGAGGGACATAATTTCTGATGTTAACATACCTGAGGTTGGTGTAACCAAAATTTGGGTTATTTCCTTTGAGCATTTCGTTATACTTAATGGTGATGGAATAGCTAGTAATTAGTCAGGATGGAAAGAGAGGAGAGGTAGGTTTTGTTTTCTTCATGTCAAATGATAGATACTCCAAGTAAGAGGAAACTCTCCTGGCTATACAGATGTTGTTTTGCCCTTTAAAAATGGAAAACAAGCTACCCAAGCCTTAATAATAATCAAATGAAGGTGATATTCATCATGTATCTCCTTCAAAATCACTTTATGCTAGCTTAAAATCTCTTGGATCTGTGACAAAGTTTTAAATACTTAAAGGAAGCAGCTCTCTAAAATTTAATGAAATTACAGCCCATTCCAACCCAAGTGCTAAGCAGCCGTTTAGGTCGAAGTTAGGTCTGGAATGCAACCATTTAGGGCAAAGTTAGGTCAAAGTTAGGTCGAAGTTATGACCAACGGACTAAGAACAGCCCATTCCAACCCAAGGGCTAAGCAGCACAAGTCAGACCTAAAGTTGACCTAAAAGTGGGCGGAACATGGGCGGACCGTGGGTGTAACGGGGGCGGCAACCAATTAACGTTGGATTCCAGACCCTGGCAAGCACAGACACGCCCCCTGCAACACAAATGCTGCCACAAAATTTAGGTCGACCAAAAAGGTGGACCCAAATTCGAGGAGACCCATAGGAGCCATTTTACCTTACCCAAGCCAGCCCTCTCCTGAAAATTTCTAACACCCTACTCCTGAGTTAGATCAGAGTTAGGACAGAGTTGGGCCTGCTAGGTCTGGAAACCGACAGAGTTATGCCTAAGATAGGGAGCCTATCAGCACCCAGCCCCACCCAGCCTCATTCCCACAAAAGCCCAGCCCCAGACCTCCAGTCACTCTCTCTCTCTGAGCATGTGGCGTGGGGTTCTGTCCCTCACAGACACAAAGTGGGACTTTGTCGGTGGAGGGCAAAATTCACAAACACCCCACTTCTCTCCTCTCTGCCTCCCTCTAGGGCAGAGAGGGCTGTTCTGGCTGTGGCCAACCTGTTTACAGCTGTGCCTGGGCAGCTGCCTCCATGCAAGTGTTTGCTAACCCATGTCTTTCTCCCAGCCCCTCTTCCCCCCCCCCACAGGCAACAACACCAGCAGGTAAGAGCAGGGTTTGTGCTGACATGTGGTCTGACTGCTGCCTCTTTGCATTTAGAAATATAGGAAGGATACATGCCTCTTTACCAATGTGTTGTCTCATAGCTGCCTGCATAGCCTGCCATGACATGCCTCTCTACCAATGTGTTGTCTCATAGCTGCCTGCATAGCCTGCCATGATATGCCTCTTTACCAATGTGTTGTCTCATAGCTGCCTGCTTTGCCTGCTATGATATATAGGATACATGCCTCATTACCACTGTTGTGTCTGATAGCTGCCTGTAGTCATGTGAGCAGACAATGCCACAAGTGTGGAACTGTTAGCCTTATGTAGACACCAGCTGTTCCCCCCCCCCTTTTCTCCACAGGGTCTACTGACAGGTCAGTATTGCTAGGTTTGCCATGGTTGTGACCCCCAAGTTGTGTTGTTGTCTCTCTCTTTGACCCTTTCCCCTTTACAGGATCATGCTCTCCTTACACCCAGGTAAGCAGCCCAGACCATGCTATGTGTGTCACACCTATCAGCTGTGTTTTATTTCTCTCCCTGCAGGCTTTTGCAACCGACACACTGGCTTGTCTTCAATGGTGACTGCTTCCACATACCAGCTGACCTGTAACTCCCCCCTTTTTTTTGTCTCCCCAGGAACGTCCACTATCACCTACCTTCCTGGGAGCACCCCTGGGCCTGCAGTCTGGTTGCCCCACTGTCGTCTGCCTCGATGCTGCCAGAGGTCAGGGAGCCAGCCCTGCAACCCTCCTCAGCTGCTGCTGCACCTCCCTGGCTGTTGTCCTTGCTGTCCCTCCCCTTTCTATGGAGCAGGCTGTGGTTCCACAGGGGAAGAGCCTGCATCTCCAGGTCCATGGGGCAGGTGTGCTGCTGCTGCTGCTGCTTTCAGATTGGCTGCTGTGACTACCCCTGGCAGCCTCGCCTGGCCATCTCTGCTAACGTTCCAGAACAATAAAGACGCCCCTCGGGCAGAGCCTCAGTGAAACATATGTGCCCAGTGTTTACACAAGCATTGCCCCCCACACACACAGACAGCCCCCAGCACTGAAGCCCCTACATGAGTCCCATCCAGGGACTGCCACGGCCTTCCCTGGGAGAACCCAGCAGGGGTGCTGCGAGACCCCCATGGCACAGAGGGGAGGGGGGAGTCAGGGGGGCCTCTCAGGCAGGCAAACAGTGACAGCCAGGGCATCCGCCCGTAATGCAGGCGCCTCCGTCGAAGGTCCGCCTGTAATGAAGGCGCTTCCGTCGAAGGTCCGCCCGTAATGAAGGCGCTTCCGGCAAAGGTCCGCCCGTAATGCAGGCGCCTCCGTCGAAGGTCTGCCCGTAATGAAGGCGCTTCCGTCGAAGGTCCGCCCGTAATGCAGCCACATCCGCCCAAAGTCTGTCTGCATAAGAGGCGCCTGTTTATGCATCACCTTCATCTGCGGAGCGCCCCCTGTGTCCCTATCGGTCTCTGCAGACCCCTCTCTCGGAATCTGTCTCCCACCAGCCTTGTTGTCTGTCTGTCTGTCTCTGACCCACCCATGCCCCTCCCCAGCACCCCCTGTCTGCCTGCCTCCCCTCCCACTCCTTGATGATGGCTGCTGGCCACCCCCCACCCTGCCAGAGTGCCTGCCGCGAGGCACCGTCGTCGCCCCATCTGGGGGTGTGATGAGCTGCATGAGCCCTTCACGCTCGCAGCAGACAAGCCCAAGGCATCTCTTGGTCTTGGCCGGGGCACAGAGCAGCAGGCACGCCGGGATGCCTTCTTTGTGGGCATTGCCCCGGCCTTGGAGGCCCAGGGCTTCAGGCAGCGCACGGGCGAGTCATGTCAGAGGCAGTTCCAGTCCTCATGAGACCCCCCTTGTGTGTGACGTTCCCACCCCCCTCCCCTTCCCTCCCCCGCTCACCCCCCAGTGCAGCCTCAACGTGGCTTGGGGGTGGCATCGCCTTCTGCAGGAGGGAGGGGACGGCCACTCTCCCCTGCAGCAGGTGGCTGATGCACAGGGTGCCTTGTGGCGGCTGGGCTCAGGCACCTCGCTCACCTGTCACCTGCCCCCTGCGCCCACCACATGACTGGCGCAACCCCCCTGCCTGCGGTCAGCCCCTTTGCGACCGGGCTGCAACATACCCTGCGGCAGCTGCCATGGATGGACGCTGACACATGCAGACAGAGGCCTGCACATGCCCGAGCCAGACACGGAGCCTGGAGAAGAGCCTGCCTGCCTGGGAGGTAAGTGTTGCCTGGATCCTGGGGTGGTGCTGGGCCACAGAAACTGCAGCCTGCCTAACTCAGGCATAACTCTGACCTACCTCAGGCATAACTTCTGCCTAACTTAGGCTGCACTTAGGCCACACTTATGCCTGAATTGGAGAGGAGTTGGGTTGGAATGGGCTGTTAAAGTACTAATGAGTTTTTAATTTGAACCCCATTTTTCCTCACTTCATTTCACAATATGTTTTTAATTATCTGCCAGCAGTGACATCAGAAAAATATTGAGCAGAAAAATAGTTCCAGATTCTTTCTAACTTGATTGTTAATACAAACTAACTGCAAATTTGGACGTTAGAAGCATCTTGTTAATGTTTAGGCTGTCTTATGTTTGAGGAATGGCTTTTTTTGTGCCTGGGATTTTGCTTGCGATCCTATCCTTGAGTGCTTTTGTTTTGGATTCGGATATGCTTTTTGACCTTCCTTCTCTAGCAGAACTCTGCCTTCTCACATTCCACTTCTCTTCATTTTTGAAGCGTATCAAATAAACTGAAGCGTAGCCTTAAGGCATCCGCTGGTAAATGATTTGCTGTTTTAGATGACTGCATGAGGATGCTACACCACAATAGAAGGTTATTGGGTTTATACTATTAAAGATTCATTCCTGCTAATGAAACTTATAAAAATGAATGCAGCCCTGTGAAAGGGATTTATACACATTTTGTCAAAAAAGGGAACAAAACAAAGAAGGCAAGAACTGCTCTTGAATTTAATCAAGAAAGAAGCGGTCACTGAAAAGCTAGCCTTGTTAAGTTTAATTACCAAAGTGTTTCTTCAGCAGTAGAAAACTTTGTGCTATGGGTGTTTTGCTCTTCAGGGGGGTGTTAACATGGCTTGGAACTTTAACTTCTCAAAGAACAATTGCAATGAGTAATCGGTAACATTGTTCAAGGTACTATACAGGGGAAAATGACAGGTGCAGACTTCATAAAAAATGTTGCCCAATGCAAGTCAAGGGCATCTGCAATTTTTTTTGCTGAGGCTCTGGGCAATCATTTGTGATTTTACTTTCAAAGTTGTTATCTTGAACCAAAAATAAGTATCCGTCCATGACCATCATGTCGGAGGCTAAGAGTAATCCTATGTAAGGATCCGGCCGACGGCCCAGACCGTCCGCCGGATCCTGTGCTCTGCTGCGGCCGCTCGGCTGGAGGTATGCTCGGGGAAGGGGACGGTCGTCCAGGCCCGGCCGATCGATCTCCTCGGATTTCCACCTGCAAAATTGCTGGCGAAAGTAGGAGGAGGTCGTGTAACGGCCCAGCCGCCCGGCAGGGACCGGGATACGGCCGAGGCCATCCTCCGCCTCCGCCCAGCCGGCCTGCTCCATAATATATGTGGAGCATTTTGCCCTCTCAAAAAATGCTATGCAAATGCTAAGCATTGTAACATCAATGGCTGGATTTCTTTTAGTAGTGACCCAAAATTTCATAACTGGGAGTTCTAAAATATCTCAGATATTGCTTTTAGAATTTGACTTGGAGAGATACTTCAGAAAAACTAAATCTTAGGAGCATTGCATATCCGTTTGCTCAAGTTGGTGGTCATATTATACTTATTTCTTATAATAACACCCCTGAATCCATAATGGAGGGGTGGTGAAGAAAACCTGACTAGGAGGATATGAATTAAATGTTAGGACAGCATGCAGTGATGAGTTGTGTGAATCTGTTTGTCATGAGCCCAGGAACCAGTATGCCCAGGAGCAGCTGTGTTCATTTGTGCACAGCCCCTCGCAGGTATTATACTAGTTGGGCTCACAACAGACATAACTCACTTGACAGGTGGCTTTGCATCATTTCAGAAAGGTTGGCAGGGAAAAAAAGAATTCTTAAAAGAAACAGAAAAGGTTGTTTGAATTAGTCCTCTGTGAGATATCTACCAAGGAGTTTTCCATGTAACATGGAAATATGTAATATGTAATAGCCAGAAGATGAACTGAAAATGCGTTGGAATATTTTGTGCAAGCCCCTTCTTTATTGTGCACCAGTAATCACAGGATCAAAATGCTAATTCTCCCAAATTCACTTATAATGGAACATCTGGTTTCCCAAAGTAACATGCGCTCAAGGCTTTTCCTTAGGGACATCTGTATTACATGACAAATGAAAGCTGAGCTGATGTGTCACCTTTTAAGTTTCTTTTTTCACAACACCAATGCCTGATTTTTCTTTTATTCAGGCACACATCATGCAGGATGTGCATAAATAAAGGTGTATTGGAGTTCATCTGCTGTGCATTTCAATCTATTCCGGTAGGGAAAAAATGCTGATTTTTACATAATGTTCTGAGCCATAAGAAATCCTGTAGGTTTTTATGTTTGTGAAGATATTTCTTTTTTGAAGCCAAACATGTTTATGACCTCTTAGTCTTGGACCTAGCTTAACAAATATGAATTATCCACAAAGTTGCAGAGGTAAAGGTGGCATCACAAGTGCATTTGATGTGTTGGAGTGTGCTGTTTAATAAGAACATAAGAACATAAGAAGAGCCCTGCTGGATCAGGCCAAAAGCCCATCCAGTCCAGCTTCCTGTATCACACAGTGGCCCCACCAGATGCCTCAGGGAGCACAAGATAACCTGTTTCCCGTTGACACTCCCTTGCACCTGGGAGTGTCTGCATGCCTTTTGCACACACTGATTGCATGCTGCAAGTTTACTTGCATATTGCATAAAGATATGCATATTTGCACTTGTAGATAGCATGCCTCTGAATTCATGTCAGCGTATCAGGTTGCTATGGCCTCTGGAGCAAAAGTCTGCACTGGGGTCCCCATGGGGTACTCTAACCTCTTGATGGGCTCCACCACTGCAACCAGGATTGAGGACCCGTTTTCCCCATAAAATAGATAGGGACTCACAACCAAAGACTCGGGACTTGGGGGCAAAGACTTTGGACTTAACTGGAGACTTGAACCCAGAGACTTGAGACTTGACTCGAGACTTGGTCATAGATTTGATCCACATTCCTGCCTGTAAGAAACAACTATGCAACGATAGTTTCCAAAATGCCTAATTTGATTTTTTATTAACTTGTCTTTTGAGTTCTAATATGGTCAAAATAAAACCAGAAATGAAAATGTTCAGAATCAAATATTAGAGAAGGGTGGAGAGATTTCAATTATTTCAATTCTAAGCTTCTGTTCATCCAACACCAACGGGTTTAACCATTATGATAAGGCCTGCTGTAGAAGGGCATGGAACAAACTGGAATCTGTGCTAATGTAATGACTTTGGAGCATGCTTTTATGTTGGAGTAATCCCCACCACTACTTAGAAATCTATGCCTGTTTCTATTATCTTGTTTGTCAAACTTTTCAAATTGTCAAACTGGCCCTCTTCACCCCAGCATGGCGTCTTTTCCAGTGGCTGTTGCTGGCATCTTTTTTGAGTGTTTCTTTAGATTGTGAGCCTTTTGGGGACAGAGAACCATTTACTGATTTATGTAGATTATGTAAACTGCTTTGTAAATGATGTTGTTGAAAAATGGTATATAAATATAAATATAAATAAAATCACGAGGCCAGCTATAAACATCAACAGCTAAAGAAAAAATCAGTAGTAAAATATTGACGTAGAATAAATTACAAAAACAGGTGAAACCAATGTACGTTGAGAGAATGTTTGAAGGTGTTCCTTGTGGGGGCCTGATGGACCTCCTCAGGCAAGGCACTCCACAGGTGTGGCACTACCACCGAAAAGGCCATATCTCTGGATCTCTCCAAATGAATCTGCATAAATGGTTGGTCTGAGATCCAGGGACCAGACGATTATGCAAGGATTCAAGCTGGATTGTATGGGCAAAGGCATACCAAGTAGCATGGCCCCACACTGCATTTGCATTTGGAGAGCCAAATGGAGAGCTTTTAAATTAACAAATTAATCCTGTTAAATTAACAGCACAGTCCTATCCAACTTACACCACCAGTGTAACCAGCGTGGGAGGGCAGGGCGGGAGACTGTGGAGGGGAGGGGAGATTTAAATCCCCTTTGAACGGGATTTGAATCCCCTTTCCATTCTGGGGCCTCCCATTCTTGCTGCACCACTGGTTACACCAGTGGTGGAAGTTGGATAGGATTGCACTGATAATCTAAATCAAATTGACATAATGAATTATGTTGTAAATGTAACTATGTGGAATGCTCCTGAGCAGCAAGCAGTAATAACACTAAATTTAAAAATCATTGCAGATTTCTGCCTTTTTAAAAATCTAATGGCTTTTTAAGTATTTAAGTATGGCTTTTTAAGTACTAAGCATTTTGCTAATCCATCCAATCCTCGATAATAAACAGCATATACCATGTGCCTAACAAAATTTCTCCTGAGGAATGTTTGAACTATTATCGGAATCAATCCCATTGGGTAACCATTATATTCCACAAGGATAAATTAAGTAGCAGAATGTTTCTCATGAGTCCTACTTCAGAATCCGAAGAATAAATATAAACTACAACTTAAGTTTGTTTTTTTGAGGGGCTATAAAGTCACGTGCCTAAGTCACGTGCCCGTTCTTTATGGGCTGCTTCTACAGATATCATGGAAGAAGTTTCAAGTAGTCTTGTTTTCCAACTCTTACCAAATGTCCTTGGTCCTCTTTTTGCACTGAGTGCCATAAAGCAGTCAGCGCAGCGTCAGTTGCAAAAGGCACTGTGACAGTGCGCAACTTGGAGTGCTGCCTGCAGCGCGGATGGGAAGGCCAGTTCTCCCGTTCGCCGGAGGAGGTAAGATATTGGGGGAGGTGGGAGGGGTGGTGGGAAGATGGAACAGGGCAAAGGCGGAACGGGGATGGGGCAAAATGGTGACTGCTTTGTCAATTGTCACAAACCTGATGGTGTGCCTTGACAATTTTAGTGTCTTCTCATGAGATGAAAAAGGCTGAAAATGTCTACCTTAAGGTGTCACAACACCAGGGCTGGCCAAAGACCTCCTGGCACCTGAAGTGGCATGTGGGCTGCCTGAGTAACAGATGTTTTGTCATGGTTAACTTCAGCTGGGTCATAGCCTTTGTCAACCTGTCTCTAGCAGTGCTGACATGATACGATAACAGATGTGACATTTTTTTTAATAATGGGATAAAATTTGGTGCATCATATTCATACTCTGTATCTGAAAGGTTTCTGGAATAATAACTTGCATTTTGTGTATTACCAAGCACATCTTCCCAAATGCATATCTGCATCAATACATTTATTTTTATAAATGGAAAATCCATAGTAATCAGCATTCAGAATTACATATTGGACTCATCACTAGTTTTGAAAAGAAGTACTCGGAATAAGTGCTGCATTTTCTCAGTTGTTTAAAGTCACACTTCAGAATAATGTAGTGTGATTTCAGTAATAGTTCCAACACATATTGAGTCTATTGGAATATGTAAACGTTTCCAATACCCCTAACTAAAGAAAAGGCGTTATTCTTTCCTTACCCTCCATGCTGGCCAATTACATATAGTTGCTCCTCAATAGTAGTTGCAAACTCTGTCTCCACTCCAAGCCCTACAATGTCAGCCAGTTGCTCGTGCTTCCTGCAGAACAACAAATTATCTCAGGTAGCAGGGCTGGAAGAGAGAGACCTTTGCCTGAAACGCTGGAGAATTGCTAACATTTGGAATTGCCACTACTGTATTGGAAAAATTAATAGTCTGAACTCAATTCAAACCTAACTAGGGAGTGTTTTTGCTGTAAGCATGGATACCACCCAAGATCTTCAATTCCACCATCTATTTGGCCTCTTAAGTATCAAATCTCTTATTTCTAAAAGTCCCAATCCATCAAGATACAACAAATATCTTCCCTCTTTGCTTGCTAGAATTCATTCAGATTGCCCAGACAGTTTATGACAGGTTCCCTTTAAATGCACACTTGAGCATCTTCACCTCGGTTCCTGTCAATATTGCTGGTTGTAACATTACAGCAAACCTTATTCATGAAGGTGAAAGCAATGCTGACATTGACTCGTTCTGTGTTCTTGGCATCATCTGTCAGAGCTTCTCCCTCTGAGCTAAACAGCTGACCCTGAGCATCTTGTTGCTCTCCTTTGGCTCTGAACATATTTTGAAATCCCCTTCTTATTGTTTTACATTCCTCTCTGTTTGCCACTGATATCGCTTTTTTCTTTTCTGTTTTTTGTCTCCATACGGTCATGTTAGTTCAGTACGCTTAGCTGTAGCCATATGTAGTTTTCCTTTTAGGAACTGCTATCTAATTAAGATAAAAATGATCCATTGCTCAGTTGGCAGTTTGCTATGGCTGTGCCACGTATACATGTATTGAAAGGGATACACATGCATCCAATAATACAACGTTAGCAGGGTGCCCTTAATGGGCAATGTGCAGGTGATGTACATCTAAGCAGATATACAAGCTACTTGTGCCTACAGACAGACTTATACTTGAGTAAAGCTGGCTCTGGGTGTAAACACTGCAGTGATCCATTATTTACTTATTTCCAGCTTTTCAGCCAGGACCTGTTCCCGAAGCAGCATATAATTAAAATGTAAAATGTACAATTATAAGAAAGTTGTGTTGACATTCAAGAGCAATGGTAAGCACATCACTTCCAAAGACATTTGCAAAGGCCACAGTCCAACACAGAGTTAAGGGGCACATGCAGAAAATCCTATACTGTACAGGTGGGCCCCCATATCCATTGATTCGCTATCCACGGTTTCAGTTATCCACGGATCGTGGGGACCCCCCCCTGCAGGCTTTTACTTTTTTCCCAGTAAGCTTCGTTTCTTCCTTAAAGAAACAGGAGAAGCAGCCTCTGGCTGCTTATTACAGGCAAGTAGAACGAGACTAAGTACTAGAGAGGCTCTGCAAGGTTATTAGAAACCTTGCAGAGCCTGTCTAGGACTTAGGGCTCAGTCCAGCCTAACTCAGGCACAGTTGAGGCCCAATTGTGGCCCAATTGTGGCCCAAACTAGGACCAAGTTAGGCTGCAACTGTGCCTGAGTTAGGCTGGAGGCAACAGCATTGGGCCAGGATCGCGGCAAAACTTACCGCAGAGGCAGGCAGGCTCCTGTGGGGAGCTGTCAGTCTTGTGGAAGCGAAGAGCCCCCTCCTCAGCCCGTCTGCGTGCACCTACCACAGCTGCTGCAGCGGTCGCAGCAGATGGGCAGCCACAGGCGGGCCTGCAGGCACTGCGCGTTTGACAGTCAGCTGAAGGGCAGAGGTTGTGCCAGTGCCAGCTGCCCCAGGGCACCCTGGGCATCAGCCACCTGCCGCAGGGGGGAGTGCGACTGCCCTCCCTCCTGCAGACTGCGATGCCACCCCCAAGCCACGGTGAGGCTGCACGTGGGAGTCATGGGGGGGTGAGCGGGGGAGAGAAGGGAAGGAGGGGGTGGGAACGGCACGCACAAGGGGGGGGTCTCATGAGGTCTGGAACCGCCTCCGCCATGACATGCCCGTGCGCTGCCTGAAGCCCTGGGCCTCAAGGGCCGTGGCAATGCCCACAAAGAAGGCATCCCAGCATGTCTTCTGCTCCGTGCCCCGGCCAAGACCGAGAGATGCCGTGGGCTTGTCTGCTGCGAGTGGGAAGGGCTCACGCGGCTCATCACACCCCCAGATGGGGCAACGTCGGCACCTTGCGGCAGGCGCTCTGGCGGCATGGGGGGTGCCAGCGTCCATCATCAGGGAGTGGGAGGGGAGGCAGGCACACTGACAGGGGGTGCTGGGGAGGGGCACGGGTGGGTCAGAAACAGACAGACAACACGGCTGGTGGGAGAGGGATACAGGGAGAGGGGTCTGCAGAGACCGATAGGGGCACAGGGGGCACTTCGCAGATGGAGGCAATGCAGGAACGGGCGCCTCTCATGCAGACGGACCGAGGGCGGACACGGACGCCATTGATGGGCGGAAACGGACGCCGGTGACGGGCGGACAGAGGGCGGAAACGGACGCCGGTGATGGGCGGACCGAGGGTGGGTGAGAGCCCCGGTTGCTGAAAGGGCTCTTCACGGACGTGGCGGACGTGCGCCACAGTGCCCATCAGTGTTTGCCTGCCTGACAGGCCCCCCAACTTCCCCCTCCCCTCTGGTCCCAGAGGGTCCAGCAGCCCCCCTGCTGTGTTCTCCCAGGGATGGCTGTGGTGGACCCTGGCTGGGATTCATGCAGAGGCTTGTGTGCTGGGGCCTGCCTGTGTGGGTGTGTGGGGCAGTGCTTGTGCAACATTGGGGACATGTGTTTCCAGGGGCATCTTTATTGTTCTGGAACAGTGGCAGAGATGGCCGGGCGTGGCTGCCAGGGGTAGGCACAGCAGCCTCTAGGACCACAGCAGCAGCATCAGGCGAGCCCCATGGACCTGGAGATGCGGGCTCTTCCCCTGTGGAAACACGGCCTGCTCCATAGAAAGGGGAGGGACAGCAAGTAGGCAGCCAGGGCGGTGGGGCAGCAGCAGCAGCTGAGGTGGGTTGCAGGGCAGGCTCCCAGACCTCTCTGGCAGCATCAAGGCAGGTGACCGTGGGGCACCCAGACTGCAGGCCCAGGGGTGCTCCCCGGACGGTTTGTGGTAGTGGGCATTCCTGGGGGGACGAACAACATGGGGGTGTTCCATGGCAGCTGCTGCGTGGTAGCAATCGCCATTGAAGAGGAGCCAGTGTGCCAGTTGCAAAGGTCTGCAGGGAGAGAAATCAAACACAGCTGAGTGGTGTGAGACACATAGCCTGGTCTGCGCTCCTTCCCTGGGTGTACGGTGAGCATGATCCTGTAAGGGAAAGGGGTCAAAGAGAGAGACAACAACACAACTTGGGGGTCACAACCATGGCAATCCTAGCAATACTGACCTGTCGGTAGACCCTGTGGAGAAAAGAGGGGGGGGGAACAGCTGGTGTCTACATATGGGTTACAGTTCCACACTCATGGCATTGTGTGCTCACATAAATACAGGCAGCTATGAGACAAGACATTGGTATAGAGGCATATCATGGCAGGCTATGCAGGCAGCTATGAGACAAGACATTGGTATAGAGGCATATCATGGCAGGCTATGCAGGCAGCTATGAGACAAGACATTGGTATAGAGGCATATCATGGCAGGCTATGCAGGCAGCTATGAGACAAGACATTGGTATAGAGGCATATCATGGCAGACTATGCAGGCAGCTATGAGACAAGACATTGGTATAGAGGCATATCATGGCAGGCTATGCAGGCAGCTATGAGACAAGACATTGGTATAGAGGCATGTATCCTACCTATATTTCTCTATGCAAAGAGGCAGACGTCAGACCACATGTCAGCACAAACCCTGCACTTACCTGCTGGTGTTGTTGCCTGTATGGGGGGGGGAGAGAGGGGCTGGGAGAAAGACATGGGTTAGCAAACACTTGCATGGAGACAGCTGCCCAGGCACAGCAGTAAACAGTTTGGCCACAGGCAGAACAGCCCTCTCTGCCCTAGAGGGGGGCAGAGAGGAGAGAGGAGAAGAGAGAAGTGGGGTGTTAGAAAAGTTTTCAAAGTCCCACTTTGTGGCTGCTGGGGGACAGAACCCCACGCCACATACTCAGAGAGAGAGAGAGAGAGTGGAGGGCTGGGGCTGGGCTTTTGTGGGAAAGAGGCTGGGTGGGACTGGGTGCTGATAGGGTAACTATTTGGGTCCATGTCCAGAGTTAGGCCACACCTGTTCGGTCCTAACTCAGGCCCAACTCGGGCCCAGGGTGTTAGAACCTTTCAGGAGAGGGCTGGTGTGGGTAAGGTAAAATGGCTCCTATGGGTCTCCTCACATTTGGGTCCACCCTTTTTGCTGGCCCAAATTTTGGGCCTGAGTTGGGCTCGAGGGGGCGTGTCAGTGGCTCTCCAGTGTCTGGAACAGGACCAAAATTCGTAACCGCCCCCGTCACACCCCCGACACGCCCCCAACACACCCACTTTTAGGCTGCAATTGTGCCTGAATTGTGCAATTGTGCCTGAATTGTACCGCAGTTGCCTTGGGCTGGACCGGGCTGCAATTCAGTCACAATTGCAGCCCAACTCAGGCACAATTCAGGCACAACTCGGGCCTAAAGCACTTGGGCTGCAATTGTGCCTGAATTGTACCGCAGTTGCCTTGGGCTGGTCCGGGCTGTTAGTCTCGTTCTACTTGCCTGCAATGGAGGCTGCTTCTCTGTTTGTTTTAAGTAAGAAACAAAGCTTGCTGAAAGAAAAATAAGAGCTGGGGGGCAAGCATGCCTGCCTGCAGGGGAGGCAGGGTGGGGGGCCCCTCAGGAAACCATGGAGGGGGTGTTTGCTCTTATCCACGATTTCAAGTATCCACGGAGGGGCCTGGAACATATCCCCAGCGGATATGGGGGCCCACCTGTACATGTTTACCCAGGCGTAAGACTCCCTGGGCGCAGCAGAGCTAACTCTGTGCAATAGGTTTCTTCATTCTTAATTCCACAAGCTAAGGCTGCAATCCTATACACACTTACCTAGGATGTAGGGTGAATTCAATGGTACTTCTGAGTAGACATGCCTAGGATTGTGCTTAATTGCATTGAAGGCAACTAAGTTGAATGAGATCCTGTACACATTTATTAGCTTGCTTTGAGCACCAGAAGTGGCCAAAAAATGTTTTACTAAATAACCCTAGGCACGTGAAAAGAAATCTGAATAATTCTGGAAAAAAAAATTAAATGCAACCAATCATATCACACTTGGGGCCCAATCCTATGGATATGCTGCACCGCCGGAACTCTTATTCTGGTGGCACAGCATGCTTTACGGTGGTTGCAAAAGGCAATGTTTTGGCCCACAAAAGGCCCTTACCCAAGATACGCTGGTCTGCTGCTGCAAGCAGAGAGCAGACATCTGCCAGTGGCCCCAGGAAAAGCCCTGACACTGGTAAGTCAGTGCCGGGGGCGGGTGGGACAGGAGGAATTGGGTGGAAACCGGGGACGGGAGTGTTTCAAGGCCAGGAAGGGGGTGGTATGAACAGCAGCAGCTCCACCAATATCCTATCTCCCTTCCCAACCACCAGCATGTGGTGGGGGAAGCATGGGATTGGATGCATGTGTATCCCTTTCCCAGGTCTACCCGGACTTGGGTCAGCAAAATCACTGGTGCAGGTCTGAGTGGACCCATTCAGGGAGTGGAGACTTACCCCTGGGCAAAGGACAAATGTTCCCTTACCCAGAGGAGACCTCTGGGACTGCTCCCCCTGGTCTGCCTGCCCAAACTGTCAGGCACTTACATTTACTGGGTTTAAAGAAGTTAGACTTTCTAGGTTCCTTGAGGTAGCCCACCCTTCACTGGTCAAATTAACCATACACACTCAAGAATATAGTTAAAAGAAATTTATTAAAGTTCGAACCATGTCAGTAAGTCAGGGAGGATCTCCTAGCTGGGGCAATCAAAGGAAGACCTTCAGACAAGTGAGTGAATACTTAGATCAAATGCAGCAAGAAAACAAGAAAGTCTGACTAGCTAATACTCACTACATGTTGGAAAAGATTCTAAGTCCAAGGCACAGGATGATGGTGTGTACCTTTCCTCGCAGGGAGCGGATATTTTTCTTTCAGACCTGCAGCAGGCGCTTCGGCGTCTTTTTGGCCTGTGGGGCGGTGGGGGTTAAGCGCGAGGCTAACCCCCCCGTGTGGCAGGTGGCGTGCGGGCCGGGTAGCCAGGAAACTGGGATCCGGCGTCAGCCTGAGGTTAGCAAGGTCAAGGGGTAACCCAGGACCGCTCTAGTGACACCGCCCGGGTCCATGAGGCTGGCTGGTAAGCCCCTTGGCTGGAATGCGTTAACCCATATCACGGCACGGCCGCTGGGGTTGATGCTTCCAGCTGCCTCGACCCTGCGGGGTTGACCATGATAGCTCACGTGGTCTCTGACCACTGGGAGGCTTGAGTCAGGTTGTCACGCCCTGGGGGGATTAACAGGGGAGGAAGATGGCTAGGCCCGTTTCCCCCAGCTAGGGCCCGCACGCTCTAAGGGTCTAGTTAAAGTATTATGTTATGCTGCAGGTTCTGTTATGTTTAATAAAATTTGGCCCTTTAACCCAAGCCTCTGTCTAGCGTGATTATTTGGGGGGTGCACGGGTAATGAGAAATTATGGGTTCTTCTGTGATCTTAGTCTGTGATGAGATATTGATATTGAAGTAAGATTCACATTTGTATACCACCCTTCCTCCAAGGAGCTCAGGGTGGTGTACATGATTCCTTCCTTCCTTTTGTCCTCACAACAACCCTGTGAGGTAGGTTAGGCTGAGAGATAGTGACTGGCCCAGGGTCACCCAGAAAGCTTCGTGGCTGAGTGGGGATTTGAACCTGGATTTCCCAGGTCTAAGTCCAACACCAGAACCATCCTGGCTTCTCAGAGCAAAATATATCCCCCCAGGTGTTCGACATGATTTTTACCTATACAATTCTCCCTCATTTTAAAACTATAGAACTCAAATCATCTCCTCTCCTCCCATTTTAGCAACATTTGGTTAATCATCATACTAGAATGGTTTCAGTATCTGGGTTGTGCTGCATTGAGATGTCTTTGTGATATGTTCATTTGCCACTCACAAGACAGGAGAGGCAAGCATTTACCAGATCATGCCCTGGAAACGCCATTTCCACATATTTCATGTTGATGTATCTATAGAATGGGGTTAACTGTCAAGGTGAAGGCAGAGGAGCCCAGAGGGCAACTCACTTCCTACCCGCTCTCTATCTCATTCAAACACATTCAGGTCACAAAGTACACTTAATTAAGCAGTCTATTTTCCATGCTGGAAGCACAGCTGAATATTCTAGTCATTTTAATTTGTTTCACTTCCAGAACTTGAAGGGGAGAAAACAATTATATACTGTACAGCTATCCAATTGCTTGGCAATTATCTTTGTTATTATCCCATTGGCTCATTCTGCGTGCTAGTAATGGCCAGCAAAGCTGAGATATATTAGGAGGCGACAAGTTTTATTCAAATTGATTAGTCTCAACTTCACACAACACTGTTACATACATCAGAGGCGTTTCTACGGTAGGGGCGGTACCGTAAGTTGCGCCCGTCCTAGTACCATGTTTACAAACCGGAATGAGGAGGCCCCGCCCCCTCGCTGTTGGAGCCATTCCACACTGTGAAGGGGATGGGCAGGAGACTCCCTGCCCATCATCTTTGCTGCGCGGAATGGCTCCGACGGCGAGGGGGCTCCTCGTTCCGGTTTGTAAACATGGTACTAGGACGGGTCGCAACTTACGGTACCGCCCCTACTGCAGAAACGCCTCTGACATACATTTATGTCACGTCTTTATAATTGGGGGGTTGAATAAATCATAAACTTGGGTGGTGCATTTTCTTGGATAACAAGCAGGTAGTGCATTGGGGGCTAGGCCATACATACCCTGCTCTACTGAGGATGGGAAATGTCAATGAATTGAATACATTTTTCCCCCAAATTGGTTCTGATGCCACTCAGCATGTTGTCTTCTTCACTTCCATATGCAGGTAGAAGAAAAAGCCAGTTTGCAATTTGACTTGGGCTACAATCCTATGCGCAGTTATTTGAGAATAACAGCCCAATCCTAACTAAACTCCCGTGTGGCAATGCAGCGGCACTGGCATGGGGTGCCGTGCCCTGCATCCTGCGGGGGATTTTGCATGCTGGAGCTCTCCTTTCTTCCCTTGCCCTGGTGAAACAGGTCAACTCAGACCTGTGCCAGCGATATTGCATTGTTAATATTACTACAAATTATGAGGGAAGAGGTAGGGAAAATCATGCCTCATGCTTGACTTCCTCCAATTTTAGACCAACCCCCACCCCCGCATTACCTTCTAAAAACAGTATTCTAAGGGGATATCATAAAAACTAGGCTTACCATATTTTCAGGTTCCCCCCCCCCCATTAGGGTGGTATCCATAATTTTTTTTATTTCCATGTTTTTTAAAAAAATATTAAATATTAAAAAAATATTTTTATTTATTTGCAGGTGCAAAGTGCTCGCTTGCCGCCTGTTAGGGCAGCAGAAATTTTTCAATTTAATTAATTATTAAAAAAAAACCCCATTTCCTGCCCCGTTTTCCCCACTTGCCTTTTTGCTACTGCTGCTGCTGCCCTTCCTGCTGCCGTCCGATTCCTGGCTGGCCAGCTGCTTGGGCCAACCAGGACTCCTCTGGGTAAGGGAACAAATGTTCCCTTACCCAGGGGTAAGTCTCCATGGCGTGGGGAGTCTACTCAGACCTGTGCTAGCTAAATAGCTGGCACAGGTCCGTGTGGACCCACACAGCAGGATCGGATATGGGGATAGGATATCGGCATTGCTGATCCCACCCCCGTCCCAGGCCTGATCCTTCCCTCCCTGCCCCCATTGCTGCCCTCCCGTCACCCCTTCCTGCCTCTCCTGCTGAATTACCTTCATTGGCAAGCAGCAGGAGAAGTGCTGGAGCGGGCAGGAAGTGGCAGGCTTTCTCGACGGCGCTGCGGACAGCATGCTAAGTGGCACACTGTCAGAATGCCTTTTGTGACTGGCGCTGACTGCTTTACAGCAGTCAGTGAAAGCGCAGGAGAAGTGTCGCCATCGGGTGGTGTGCATAGAATTGGGCTGTAAGATATTTATTTGCTGCCATTCAATATGATTCTTAAGGAAGCTCAACGGCATTGCTCTAGGTGGGGCAGAGCTCTAAGTTCCGCTGCGCTCTGACCCACCGTTACACGCCTGCACGAGGCGGCCCCACCCCCTTGCCTTCAGAGCCTTTCAGGGCAGTGAAAGCAATGCGCAGGAGCCCTGAAAGACTCCAAAGGCGAGGGGGCAGGGCCGTCTCATGCGGACGTGTAACGGTGGGCAGAGATGTCACCCCAAGGCAGGGTGGCGCACGTCACCCTAGTGAGGCCCCGAGTATGCCACCCCTATATAACCTTCGGCGCGCCGCAATTTTTTTTGGGGGGGCGACCCAGCTGCACCCTGCCCCGGGTGCCCCCCTGCCCCTTCGCTTCACCCTCCGGACGCTTCGAGGCCGGCCTGGGAGCCGGCCTTGGAGCATCCGGCCCGGCCGGCGCTCCAGGGCCTTCTGAAAGAAGGTCCAATGCATCAATACGGGTACTGTTACTTGTTTCACGCATGCACAGACCGGTTTCGTCTCTGCACATGCGCGAAAACAGTAAAATATCCGTATTGACGCATTGGGCCTTCAGAAGGCCCTGGAGCACCAGCCGGGCCGGACGCTCCAAGGCTGGCTCCCGGGCCGGCCTTGGAGCGTCCGGAGAGTGACGGAGGTGACGCGCGTCACAGAGGTGACGTGCGGGGGGGTTGCGCGCTTCACCCCTTTGCGCGCGTCACCCCGTAGCGGCCAGCTCCCGTCGCCTCACGGGTGCGACACCACTGACGGTGGGTCAGAGCGCAGCGGAACTTAGAGCTCCGCCCCACCTAGAGCAACGCCACTGAGGAAACTTACTGTATAGAATTAAATCAATCACTCATAAGAGCAGAATACATACGTACATACATACGTACATACATACATACATACATGAGAGAGAGAGAGAGAGAGAGAGAGAGAGAGAGAGAGAGAGAGAGAGAGAGAGAGATGCACCAAATGCAGCTAGCATACTTCATGCAACTGGCAAGATGGGCTCAACTCCAGGAAAGCTCATGCCTCAATCTATTTGTTTGTCTGACAGTGCCACACAGCTGTTTGCCAAACACATCCCTCCCTCCCTAGCTAATGTAGAGATCGACATGGGTTTACATCATAGCAGCAACCGCTACAGCAGGAGAAATAACCATTTCACGTACTGTGGGTTATAGTTTATCTCTGTGCTCTCAGGACTGTTAATACTGTCCTGTGATTCAACATGCCAAGATGATTATTCCCACAGGACCCTCATTGCTTTGAATCGCAAATGTCACAAGCATAAATATATCTGAAATGCTCTAATGGAGATCATGTACCTAACAGATGTTTCACTCCATGACATGTTAGGGAGGTTTCAAGTTCAATATATCAAGAAGAACAATATCAAGAAGAGGGACAGAAGAAAGAAAGCATACCTACAGTATTTCGTCAGTAATCCTTTTCAAGCCATGATTTGGGATTACTGTGTATGGGGAAAGAACTATAATTGACTATAGGCATTTATAAGCTTAATCCTTAATGGTACCTATCAGTGGAGTAATGATAGCTTCTGTAATATTCACATCAATAACAAACAGTGCTTTCCCTCTTTATGTTTAGAATGCACACCCACGTCTTAAGATGTGTGAAAAAGACATGTGAGAAGTTAAAACACTCTGAGGATAAAAATATTGCAATTCTCCATCAGGTAAGGCTGAATATACATCAGCCTGTATCAGTTATATAGATCTGCATATGTTTACATACTTTGAATAATTTGTTCTGCTCCTGCAAATCTTTGGGAGAAGCAGAGAGAGTGAAAGCAACCAAAGATCTATTCTTTGACCTGATGAAATGAATGTGCCATGAGGAGGCCCATTGGGACTTCCCTGTTTTACACCGGGGGCATCCCCTTTCCCCAAGAAGACCTCCAGGCTGCTCAGGAGTGGCCCAGAACGCGGATAGGATCCGGCGGATAGTTAGGCAGGATTGCTCTGTCAGTCAGAGTTGGTAATTCATAAGGTGGTTGGCTAGGCTCACTTGAGGAGGAATGGAACAGAAAAAGGGGGAGGGGGCTACTAAAGCAGAAGCAGGGAAAGAAAAACAGGAGCTGAATACCGTTGTGTACAGCCACAAAACAACAACAACAAAAATCATCTTATCGTATCTTATCTGAAATCACTACTACAGTACTGAGGAGGAAATCAAACCTGGAGAATATTCAGCTCAGCACTAACTGTAAAGACACTCTGCTGAATTGCATTCAATACACCAGTGCAATGAGCTCACTAAACAGAATTCTAACAATACTAACATTGATGTTAGAGAGAAGACACTTAGCTCAGACATAATGTAATTGCCAATTTCTTTAATGTGCATTTGTAATGAGTTTTATCAGAAGTCGGATTCACATGAACATGCACAATTAGCTCTGGCCAAGTAGAATGTTCCACTGTTGCCACATTAGCCTTAGCTTTTTCATTACCTTTTGGAAGTAGATTTCCTAAGGTGTCACCACGCCGCAAAGGAACTTTCTGTGCCATACCTAACACGCTGCACCACCTCAACAGTCACCTGCCTTTCATACTGAGATGGCTAAGAGAACAAATACGGTATTATGCAGCATTCCAAATTGGGCAGATCAACATTACTGGCCAATCCTATCAGGGCCTTATAGAGATGGCTCTCATGATCTGTCAGTGTAAGGCCAGGCCTGCCATTGCATGAGATGTTCCAATAGTGGGCAATTCACTATCGATGGCGCGGGAGCCAGGAAGTCCTGCGCTGGCAGCGGCAGATGACTGAAGTACTTCTGGAGCAGGTAGGTTTGTAGTGAGAGTGGTTCAGGGTGGCAGTTCAGGGCATGAAGCAGGCTGGGCTGGGAAGGGGAGGATCTTAGCAGCAGTGGCACACACCAAGATCCTATCCCCAGCCCTAGACTTACCAGATCTCCAACCGGGACAGAGTGCTAGACCTTTAGGAGAAGGAATGTGGGCAAGTGCAACTTGTTAAACCTTAGAGCACAATCCTATACATGTCTACTCAGAAGCAAGCCCCACTGAACACAATGGGGCTTGCTTCTGAGTAGACATTCTTAGGATTGTGCTCTAAGGTTTAACAAGCTGCACCCGCCCACATTCCTTCTCCTAAAGGTCTAGCACTCTCTGTCTCGGTTGGAAATCTGGTAAGCCTACCCAGCCCAGACCCAGCCCAGGAGTCTCCTCAGACTTACACCAGAGGTGGTGTAAGTCCAAGGAGACCCATTAGAGGTCAGGGAGCCTCTGGGGCAGTATGTAAAAAAGATGCATACTTGCCTTTCCTGAAATGTCTGGTCCCCCCTCCCCCATAATATGCAGTGCACACTCTGTCAGTGATGCTGCATGGTCTGGGGTAGCGGGGTGTAGGATTGAGCTGTTAAACAATGAGTAGTGAAGTTTCTAAGGCTGCAATCCTATACACACTTACCTGGGAGTTTAATTGATATGGGCTACCTTGGGGGCTTCTTTATTAATCAATATGATTAAGAGCTTGATTGTCTTCCTTAATATTTTGCTGCACATTGGTTTATACTACAAGTGTTTGCAAAAAATAAAGATAAAAACCACTCTCATTTTGTGGAGAAAGTATCTATGAAACTGTTCCACAATGGTGTGGTATAAGGTTTCCTAGGATGCACATTTCCATTTATTTGGCAACTTGCTTTGTTGTGTCTTATCAGTTAAATAAATATTTCTTCCTTTATTGTCTTCCCCAGATTTTTCAGTCTGCCATACAGAACGTCAGAAATCCTCAAAGCCAAAATTTTCTCATGCAAGCAGGAATGCTGAAAAAATTCTTTTGATATACTGATAGAAATTCTTTTCCCTTGTTGATAATGAGGAATGAGAATCTATTAACACTGATTATTTCCATGATGCCAATTCATTACTTTTGTGAATAATCAAATCAAAGTTCATCATATAAATTGACTACCCTTTTTCATCTGGCAACGATCCATTTTTCTTTCTAATTACTGTCTTAATTCTCTCCAAGCTGTGCACCAAACTATTCAATTTTTTTTCAACTAACTGACAAGTACTGTTAGAACTAAAAGCCTTTCAACAAGGAGAAAAATTCTGTGAAAGGGAAAATAGCTCATTTAAAACAATCACAGCTATTATGTCTGGCACCAATAGGCGATAATCTATAATCATTGTATTGCCATGTGGATGAAAACGAAGTCCTAAATCTTGCTGAAAAGAGGCATTTCTCAACAATTAAATTGTTCATATATTTGGAGATTTAATGGACAATTAGCAAATTCTGGTCTGAAATAGTTATTGTTGCATAAGGCAGCAATGTGCACGTCTCTCCAAACCTCCATTAAAACCAAAGAAACTGTCAGAGCAGCTGGAAAAACAAAGCCATGTTTTCCAAGTAAAATTGAATTGAATGAATCTGTGGCCCAGTTGTGCTTCTTCAAGTTCAGTCATTGAGTTGGACCCCATGTCTTCATGAAGGCAGGAACACCAAGTTCTCAGGTCCCTGCCGATCAGCCTTCATAGAGCAGCTTGACTGCATTGAGCATCATGAGCATTGAGTTCATGAACATTGAACAGGCACCTGCTGAGCAAATAAATCTAGTCAATTCATGCTAAAAGAGCCAGAGCCAGAGAAGGCTCAAGGTGCCTTGTCAATAAAATCCTAAATGAATGAATGAATGTGTGTGTGTGTGTGTGTGTGTGTGTGTGTGTGTGTGTGTGTGTATTACCATATTTTTCGCTCCATAAGACGCACTCCCCCCCCCAAAAAAATAGGGGGAATGTCTGCGTCTTATGGAGCGAAAGTTGCCCAAAATTGGGTCCTTTTAACAAGTTTTCCGGCCACTTGGCTGCTTACTGTGTTGCTGTTTAGCACCTCCAATCTTCATCCCGCATTGCCGGCTGCATTGTGGCCCCGCCGGAACTGCCCCCAGTCAACAGCTCCAAGCCGCGAGCCTCCTAGGTGCTGGACGCTACCAAGAAGCTCTCTGCAAACATCGTAGTAACTGGGATGTTTGCGCAGAGCTTGCAGTTATGTTCTGCGCCTGTGCGAGGTTCCCAGGCGCTGGACGCGACCAGGTCCTCATCTCATGCACAATACAGAGAGAACAGGGAGTGCATGGATTTTTGATCTTTGTTGAAGACTACCTTTTCATAACATTATTAGACACCTGTCAACATTAAAAGTGTACAATGTAAACACTTTTGTTCTGATCCTCCCCCCCCATTTTTGACCTCCCTTACCTGCTTTGCATTAAAAAAAAAGTCATAACAAAGAATTATGGAACTGCCCTTCATGGATAGTTTGATCCTCAGTTTTTTACATATTTTTACAGACCATAGTTTAGAAACTTTAGATTATCATGAATGAGTCAGTATACCTTACATACTCTTCCTCTTCTTTTTTCCTCTGTGCACAAGCGGTAAGTTTTTTTCTTTCACCACAGTTCTGCATTACTAAGAAGACTCTGGTTTAACTAACTAGAGGTAGAACAAACCAGAATATCAAACCAGGATTAAACAATGGTTTGATACTCTGATTTGTTCAAACTCCAGTTGGTTCACAAACTGGAGTTCTCTGAATAGTGAAGAAGCTAGATGGAGGTTTTTATCACCTGAACTGACCCACTGGGTTGCAGTAAAAGAAAAAGCTTGTTTAATTAATGATTATAAAATTATTACACATTCCTTGCAGTAGAGACATAGAGACTGCCTTACGAGGTGCAGTTTCCTGTGAGGTCACCCTGCAGACAGGTAGTACATTTGTTGGTAGAAGAAGCCAAGTTTTGTTGTCAAATCTCTGACCACTTTCCAGCTACGATTATCTCTAATTGGTAGTGAATATCTGGTTAGAGGCTGCAGGAGAGGAATCTGAACTGACTGATTAAAATAAAAAAAAAGTTAATAGCTAATCTATTCTTTCCTGTGACATTATTTTGTTAATCCATTTAATCAGATCCAATAATTAGCCCTTTCTGAAAGAGTGAACATTTCATTTGAGGGCGATGGGAGGCCAGGAGGTAGGATTTAAAAGCCAATCGCTGTGCTGTTATCCTTCAGTCTGTTCTCTGTGAGAGATCTATTAATTTTTCACCCCTTAGAAAAACATCTAAGAAGGTGAATGAACCACTCTTCTTTTGTGACTTGAAAATTAACTAGAAGGAAATATGTTAATTAGAGAAAGAAAAATATGTTAATTAGAGAAAGACGGGGTGTGTGTGTTTGTTTTTCTAAAAAAAAACCCATCCAAATCCTTCGTGAAGTAAATGAAATGGACTCACTGAACTTATATCAACCTTTGGCTGTTTATTACATTGGAAAGTGCTTGGGAATGGAGTTCATCTGTAAGTGCTCTGAAGTGGAAGATAAAACAGTATTTATATGGGAGAATGAATACAGATTGGAAGAGTGAACTAAAGAAAACCAGAAGCTCCACCATTTTTAAAAAAAAAATAAATCAAGCCACTCACTCAATACAACCATGTAAATAAGGGAATCAGAAGTCAATGAAGAAATTCAGCCTTTGCAAATGTAACCACCAACTTGTAGATGAAGTAGATGAATAAAATCTGAGATAAATACTAAGAAAAATGTTCTGCAAAAATAGTACAGTTTAGAGAAGGTGAGACTCTAGATATGGAATAGTTCAAAATGGACTCCAATTGTAATGGTTAAAATAAAATAAATAAAATAACTATAAGTACGTTAGCAACTGTCACTCTCAAAAGAATACCAAAATATTTGTTTGAGTGTATCCTAAGGGTGTTTTCAGATAAACAGTAAAATAGCTCTGTAAAACAGTAAATTAATACTGGTTGTTGTTGTTGTTGTTGTTGTTGTTTAAATAGTAAAATAGAAAAGAAAATGTTGATATTGTATTTTTTTATTTATATGTTATGTTTGTTGGGTTAATCAATTTGTATCCTGCCCTTCAATGTAAGACTATTTTCAGGGTGCTTTGTCACTTGAAAGAAAAACAAACAGTTAAATAATGAAACAACAATAAACAAACAGCAGCAATGGAAAACAATTTCCATCATGAATTGAAATCCTGGGGAAATAAAAAAAAAAAGTCTTCACGATGCTGAAAAGACAATAAAGCCTCCCTGGGAGCCAGAATATGAGAGGGCCCTCTCTCCAGTTGCTGCCCATTTTACCTCAGATGACAGAGGTATACAGAGGATAATCTGAGTATATGGGCAGGCTCATATTGGAGGAGGAGATCCTTTGGGTAACCAGGAATGGCATCAGGGTTAGGTTAGGTCAGGTCAGGTGCTAGCCAAGGGGGCCCACACCCATCAGAGAACCCACTTAGCCAGGTCAACCCCCTGAACCGTCCCAGGACTGGGGGTAATGGTAGCACCAGAGGGCTTTGCCCCACCCTGGGCCCTCAGCAAACAGACACCAGCACTATCCAGGTCCGAAGACATTTTGGGTCTTGCTGAAAACCAGACTGAACACCAAGTCCAGGCAGATGAACTGCATATTAACAGTAGCTCTGTCTCGACTGAATTGTGTTTCAATATGCAGTAGCACTAATACTCTGTACACAAATACTTCTCATTATATTGAATGTGGCAAATACAGTGCTAGTCTCCTTGCAAAACGATAGTCTTTGTAGAGTGGGAGAGGGGTGGCATTTTGAAAAATTGTACAAGGTGTGGTTAATTGAAGGACTGAAGAAGTTAACTACACTACATAGCCTCTGAAGGAATCTCTGGGTCTTTTGAAACCCTGAAGGGTAAACAGGAGATCAAAGTGATACATCTAGTGGTGATGTCATGGGCACCATCCAGTCTATGCTCAGGATAGACAGCCAAAACTGTGTTGGAAGTGATTTATTATTTATTAGATTTATATCCCACTTTGAACATGCATTTGCTGCATCTGAGGCATTTGTTCTCAGTGCAGACAATGTGTCTACACCTTTTTGAAAAAAAGGTAGTCATCATGCCTCAACTTGAACCTTAATCTTAGAGCTTCTTCAGTTCTCCGGGGAGTGCCGGGCAGGCCATGACTGCATCAGCTAGATGACACCAGCTGTTGTGGGGGACAGAAGCGTCGGGTTGCCTGGGGTGATCTGCTCCTGGGTGGCCAGCGGGAGGGTGACAACTGCGCTGCATTGGCGGTGGCGGGAGAAGCAGGCAGGTGGCAACGAAGGTGAAGAAACAGGTGAACAGGACATAGTTTTCAGCAGCGTTCCGGCGGCCCAGAACAGCATCTGGGGGTGTCACCACACACCTCCTGGGGTGTAGCTACGCCGCTGGTGGGGGGACTTCTTAGAACATTCACATCTCTAACCAGGTTGTTGGCAAAGAATGATTCTTGCCCTTCCCTTAACTAAGAAAACTTTTTTGCATTCTTACCCAGACCCATTTCCAGCTGGCTTCAGGCTGGGGCTTGATACAGAAAGTGCCTTGGTTGTACTTGGTTGTACTGATGGGTGATCTTCATTGTTAGATTGATTTGGGAGTGACTTTCATCTGGATCTCTTGGTGGCATTTGGTGCCATCAGCCCCAGTATCTTTCTGGACAGCTTGTCAGAGTTGGAGAGACTGATATTGCTGTGGTGGTTCCACTTTTACCTGATGGAAAGATTCCAGAAGTTGTTGCAGGGGAGGGGACTGCTGTTCAACTACACAAAGGTTGTCCAATGGGGGAATTCTGATTGTCTCCCATGTTACTTAACATCTTCAAAAAAACCATTGGGAAAGATTATGAGAGGGTTTACAGTTTGCTGTCACCAAGATGCAGAAGAGAAGTGGGAAGACTGAGATGTGGGAAGATAGCTCTCCTCTCCAAACCCCCTCCATTTTTCCACCACGCAGCAACAGATGGAGGGCCTTGCTCCTGGCACATACTTACATCCCCTGATGAGGAGAGAAAACCATCAAGAGGTTGTTGCTAGAGTTATAGCTGTTGAGCTCAAGGAGGATCCACCACAGATGTGACACTAGAGAGTGTTGTCACAGAGCCTGTTGTTTTGTTTCGGGGGAGGGAGTACTTGCCTGTTCTATATGGAGGAGGGAATGATTAGAACAAACATATTGATCACTCTCAGCAATTCATAAGCTTTTTGAACAATACTGGGTCAGCACTTTTTGAGGCTGAGAGAGGTGTAAAATGATCCCTGTTGAGAAACAGCAACTCTCTAGTTGTCATTTGGCAACATTAAGGCAATAAAGGGGGGAGGGCATGCAATAAATGTGCAAACTGTAAAAGCCAAAAAGCATATTGCATTAAGTGTTGTCCATGAGGAGCCCTGGCTTATATACTGACTAAAATGTAATTGCAGTTATATGGTGGGGAAGAAAACACCCTGATTAATACATTTACAATCATTTGGTTTAGCCCAGACTGAATCCTCGCCAAATTATACAGACGAAAGAGACCAGCATCTTCATGGCATTCATCAAATGGCATGGAAGGCAGAAGAACCCAAATTATCACTGCTGATTTACCGTAAGTGAAATTGAAATGTCACTTCTTTTTGAAAGCAAATGGGAGACCTATAATCTATGGTTCAGATGATAGAATATTCAAACAAATGCTTGCAGATCTTTACTGTAAATTGCAGCCAAGGAGCCATGCAAACTCCTGATAGCAACTACTCAAGAGTTTGCTGAACACGCATTTAAGTTAAATAACTTGTTTTGCCCTCGTTACAATTTCCATGCTGTATTTTTCTATAGATATATGCTGACGGTAATATTTGACAAGAGATTGTTTTATTTGAGGGGCAAAGAGACCTCAGCCGGGACTTCAGTTCCCTCATGCAATTCTTACTTTTCTGGTTAGGAGAAAAAGAACAATCTCTCACTGGATAAAAGCTACAGAGAGCATTGCTCACGTATCTCAATAACTAAGAGAATTTGGATTACTAATGGACCACAAGTTTATTGAACACCCAACACAGACTGCAAGAGGTCCTAACAGTCCTAACAATGCATCCCATTTTCAGTGTGGGCACCTGCCTTGGGGTAGATAGTTCAGTTCTGCTGTTGTATGTTACCCTTTTATCAGGCAATCCCACCCTGGCTCCAAGCTGCAGATCATCTCCAAGCTGCAAATCATCTCCCAGGTTACCACCGCTGAGCCCTATAATGTGTTAAGGAAGCTCACAGTGCAATCCTAGCGCTGGGGCTGCCGGCAGACCGAGTGGTCCGCTGGCTAAAGCCATCATAAAAGTGCCATAAGGCACTTTTCTGACGACTCGTGAGCAGGGAAGGCTGGTGCAAGGCCGGCCTCCCCTGCTCCGCTGCCCAAGCGCCTGGAGGACTGCCGCCGGACCAGGTAAGGATCCAGCGGGCGGGGGCGGGGCGGATCAGGGGAAAACAGAGGGCGGCCATACCTCCTCCAACTTCCGCCAGCAAAATAGCTGGTGGAATTCTGAGGAGGCCAATCGGCCCCAGTGCCCTTTACACTCGGGGAAGGGGATGAGCGTCCACTTCCCTGAGGAGACTTTCCGCCAGGCGGGGGACTGCTCACGGCGGAGCACAGGATCTGGCAGGCGGCCTCGGCCACGCAGCGGACCCTTAGGCAGAATTGGGCTGTCAGACTTGTATCACACCCCTCAAGCCAACCAGCCTTTGATGTTGACTTTGCATCCATTGCTCAATGGGGTCCCATCTGTCACTCCTGAAGTGAGCAGTCCTTGGAGATTGGTTTGGGCCCTCCTTTGACCAATCCACTTGCTTCAGGGTACTGACCAAACTTTTGATTCTTAACCCACTTCGCTCACTAAAACCTGCTAGCAGAGGCGAAACTAGGGCGGAGCAAGCGGAGCACCGGCTCCGGGCGCCATCGCCCGAAGGGCGCCCCGCCCCGCTCGCGTCTCCGAGTCGGACTCGAGTCTCCGAGTCGGACTCGGAGACTCGAGTCTGACCGCCCCCTCAATCGGGAGAGCCGGCTTGGGGACGTCTTCCCCGGCCGGCTGCCCGGGGCCTTCTGGAAGGCCCGCGCGAGAACGGTATTTATACCGTTCTTTTTGCGCATGCTCAGACTGTTACTGAGGGAAAAAGGCTGCCCTTTTTCCCTCAGTAACAGTCTGAGCATGTGCCTGAGCATGCGCAAAAACGGTAAATACCGTTCTCGCAGCGGGCCTTCCTTAGAAGGCCCCGGGCAGCCAGCCGGGGAAGACATCTCCGAGCCGGCTCTCCCGATTGAGGGGGGGGGTCGCCGCCTCCCGAAGCACGCCTCCTCCTCCTCCCGGAGCGCGCTGCCCCCTCTCCGGAGCGCGCCGCGGCCGATATTCAATTATAGGGGCACCACCCATCCCCCGTTGCTCCGGGCGCCAACGGGGGCAGTTACGCCTCTGCCTGCTAGCCTAGTCTAGCTTAGCTCTCCAACCTTCTGACAATAAAAGCACAGAGATCCCACTTCAGATCACTTAGAAACAAATCTGAGACCATGAAGGAAACTTATTACTCTATATCTACCTGGCTGCAAATGAATTATGGCAGGATGGGTAATCAAAGTCCTGCCTGATGCCCCCAAACCCTTCCCAAGTCCTGATTCACTTTCTTCCTAGCCCTCTATGCAGTGGTGTCACTTGGTTGGTTTCACCCAGTGTGGTACCTCATGGTGTCACCTCCATTAACTTTATTCATTTTAATATACAGTTGGGCCCCCATATCCACTGATTTGCTATCCACGGTTTCAGTTATCCACGGACCGTGGGGACCCCCCCAGGCTTTTACTTTTTTCCCAGTAAGCTTTGTTTCTTCCTTAAAGAAACAGGAGAAGCAACCTCTGGCTGCTTATTACAGGCAAGTAGAACAAGACTAAATACTAGAGAGACTCTGCAAGGTTAACAGAAACCTTGCAGAGCCTCTCTAGGACTTAGTCTCATTCTACTTGCCTGCAATGAAGGCTGCTTCTCTGTTTGTTTTAAGGAAGAAACAAAGCTTGCTGAAAGAAAAATAAGAGCTGGAGGGGGGCAAGCATGCCTGCCTGCAGGGGAGGCAGGGTGGGGGGCCCTCAGGAAACCATGGAGGGGGTGTTCGCTCTTATCCACGGTTTCAAGTATCCACGGAGGGGCCTGGAACATATCCCCAGTGGATATGGGGGCCCACCTGTATAACAGTGCTGTGGGAGTGTCGTTCTATTGGTAGTACCTGTAATGTCATAGTTGACCATTTTACATCCCCATTGACTGTGTGCTCCCTGCTGTGATGGAACAATGTGGGAGTGCTCACGGGGCACTTAGTTTTCATTAAAACTTTGCAAAGCAGCAAGGCTGTCCTAACCAAATGATATATTTTATTACATTTTATTGTGATTTTAGCCTACATGTGAGCTGCCTTGGGTGCCCCATTGCAGGGGGAAAGGCGGGGTAGAAATTGTATAAATAAATGAATGAATGAATACATTCAAGGAGATTGCAGGAAAACAAGATGCTCATTCTTAAATTTATTTTATTTTGTATGGATTTGAAGCACAGCAGGATGTTGATGATAATAATAATAATGATATTATTATTATTATTATTATTAATAATAATAATAATATTTTGTATCCCACCTTTTCACCCATATGGGTCTTCAAGACAGCTCACAACAAATTATTAAACTTTATATATAATATTGTATTATAATATAAATATTAAACTAAATATTAATAAGCCCTCCTTTTTACTGAAGGCTCCTCCAAATATGACTACCATACACAAGTAACAGGTTTGTAACACAACTCCAGGTTAATGGAGACCCTGTGGCAAAGCTCTGAACTCCCTCCCCCCATGGCACCCTCCACCTGAATTGTGCATTGATTGTGCATTGGATACTACTAATGCCACTGGCATTTTATGGGTAAGTCTGGCTAGGTGGGCCTTCTGATAGCAGTGCCTGACCTGGATGGCCTCTAGAGCCTCCCTTTCTGCCAGATCTCATTTGGGTATATAGCACTAATAGCACCTCCTTCAAAGTGACCTATGTCAAAATGTTGCAGTTGATGACAGTTACAGGGGGCAAGGTTTCTCTTCCACTGAGCCACAAAAATGAACCCTGGCTCCTGCCTCTTCTTCTCTGCAGCAGTTCCAGTTGACATGAAGGGCTGTGGGGATGAGAAGGCAACAGGCCCTGCATCATCATCCTGCCTCAGCTGCTGGTGTTAACTTGGCAAGCAGACCCTGTGTAAGTGACCCCAGTCCAGCAGAAGAACGTGGTCAAGGTGGCAGTTCTAGGATGACAGGGCGTCTCTCCTCTACTTGACCACTAATGTCAAAAATGGGCTCTGGCACTTTTTCTCTTCCTCATTACAGCAGTTCCAAATGGAACGAAGGGCTCTGGGGCCAGGATGGCAATAAAATGGCTGACCTGTTTTTGTTTTTCCAGACTTGTGGCAAGCCTTCAAGCCAATAGGGTCTTCATCGTGCACAGTGGTTTAGATCAGGAATAAAATATGTTTTTATAGTTGACATGTTAGGTGCATTGAAGGGAATTAACTGAACCTTGTCCCTCAAACTGCTGCCTCTTCCAACTGTCAAACTGACTCAGCTGAACCTGTTCTGACTACTATGATTATTATTTCCTTTTGTTTGAGCTTTCATTTTCATTGCTTCATAGCTATTTGGAATGCAAACATGAGACAGCGGATTAGATATCACCTGTTTATGCATTTTAAGCATGGGCTTTGTCACCTGTGTCTGAGTTTTGCTGCAACGTAGTTGTGACTTCATAGCATATACAGTAATGGCAAAGCAAATATATTTTTAAAGTGGATCTTGTTATCGGAATATTACATTTGTATTCATCCATCTCTGGCTATGTCAATCCTGACAGTGTGTCTTCGTTGTTGTTTTTTGCCACTATTATTTGGATTTCTGACCATTTTTTTATATTTCTTTTATAGCAAGCAACTAGTGCAAAATTGATTTTTTTAACAAACGCATTAATGCTCCATCCCTGCTGATTTTTATATGTTGTTCAGTAAAATTGTATAAGCAACATGTTTCATTTCTTTTTTCAAAAAAAACAAGGGGCAAGAGGAGTGAGGGAAGATTTCTTATTTTGACTTTCCACAGACTGAAGAGTGTGCGTGCGTGTGTGTAGGGAGGGGGGAAGCTGCAATTACTAGGGAATACGGTACTTAAAGTGTAGCTAAACAGCAGTTACTACCGTAATTAAACGGGGGAGTGTAGGATGCTTCCAATGAAAAGGACCAAATGAAAGCAATTTTCAAAACAATTATTGCCTCTGCTTTGAGAGACAGGAGAGCCTTCTAAAAAGCCTTCAGAAAAAAAGCCTATATATATATACCGTATTGTCCCGAGTATAAGACGCACCTGATTATAAGACGCACCCTTAAAGCTTGGTGCTATTAAAAAAATTTAATTAGATCACTGGCATTAAATTGTAACAGCCTGATTATAAGATGCACCTCTAGTTTAAAAACTTAAATTAGGAGAAAAAAGTGAGTCTTATACTCAGACCAATACGGTATATGCCAATATTCCTCTGGTTTCAAGCCATTTTTGAAACCCAGGTGACATTTAATGATGTCTCACCAAAAGTGTTTGGCTATACAAATCAGAACCCTGGCTCCCCCAAAGCCCAAATGGCTACTGTCTGAAATATGTCACTTTGGGGTGTATGCCACTTAAGTAAATGGCAAAATTCATTGCGATTTTAATGGGTTTGAATTTTTACAGTATTCCTGAGAGGCTCAGCCAAAGGCAGGAGCCTCTCAAGAGCGAAAACATGCCACCAAAAACACCACGTCAGAGCCGGGTTCCGGGTATCCGGCGGTCTGAGGACCACCAGCAGTTAGCCAATGTACCAGTGGTGGTACTAGTACCACTGGTTGAGAACCCCTGTAGTAGACTATACTGGACAAATGGTTTGCCTCTGCATAAAGGCAGCTTCCTATAGTCACATGATAGGCTGCTTCCAAAAGCTAATTCATTTGGTGTGAGAATAACCTGAATGAACAAATCAGCATATTTCATTTGCATGAGAAAAGCACGAAGAGATCATTGTACTCTCAGCAAGATGACATCTTAAAAAAAGCGACAGAAAATTACGACATGAGGCTCCAATAAATATATAAGCACTGCCATGCATTTAATCGTGAGGTATTGTGCATTACCAAATGTCTCCATATATTTCTTTGGCAGAACAGTCCCCGCCTTTGAAACAACCTGACATTGAATGTATAAATTACAAATGTACTTCAAGTAACACATTTACTTCCCTAATGACTTTTGAGTTGAAGAGATATAATTGCTCCCCTATACACAAAGCAAAGCAATTTGATAATCTACTGGCAAACATTTCAGTTTGAAGCTCTGGTGTTACAACTTTGCTTTACCAAATAATGAAAACATAAAAATCCTAAACACTCGGCAGAGGCTCTGTACATAAATTGCTATCTTATCATGTCCTCTTTTCTCAGAAGGACAGCTTTTCATTTAAAGCAACCAAATGAAGAATTTCCTCATCTCTAAGGTTGGTGCGAACATCAGTTTGCTATTGGGAACATATTGGATTCCCATGGATGCTATTTGTCTGATTTTACAAGCACCTTTCTGTAGTGTCTCCGAGCCATACCTGCAGCCATTGCTGGCTCCAAGTTGCTAAGGACTCTAGGAAAAAGCCCTGCTCTGGGTCCTCCATGACACCTCTCACCTGCCCCTCTCCCTGGGCAATATTTCTAACAACAGCACCGAGGGATCAGGTGTTGGGACTTCCAAGTGGATCCTATGACAAGCCTGGGGCCCTCACCCAGTAACCAACCTCAGAAGGTTGGTGCCGTCACTGCTTCAGTTCCAGCACCAACTGAAACAATTTTTTTCTTTGATTTGGCCTTTCTCTGTTGATTTATTGCTGTCTATTGGTTGAGTTTTGCTTTTGTTTGCATGTTTTGTTTGAATTTTCCCCTCCTCTTTTTTGATTGCAGTCTGATTATGTTTCTGTCATTTAATCTTTTTTTTTACAGCGCAATCCTACGTAAATTCTAGGCGGCAGACCTAGCGTCTGCTGCCCGGAATAGTCGCAAATATGCAGTAGCGTCACTAGGACGCGCATCACCCTGGGGCAGGGTGGCGCGCGTCACCCTAGTGACGGTGGGGGGCGACCCGGCTGCCTTCCCCCCCGCGTCGCCCCCCGCGTCGCCCTCCGGACGCTCCGAGGCCGGCCCGGGAGCATCTTGCCCTCAAAATGGTCTGCGCATGCATGAAAATTGAAAAAATACCCGGATTTGCGCTGCGCAGTGTGCCTTCTTTAAGAAGGCCCTGGAACGCCTGCGGGGTCGGACGCTCTGAGGTCGGCTCCCGGGCCAGCCTCAGAGCGTCCGGAGGGCGACGCACGTCACGGAGGTGATGCGCGGGGGGGTGCACGCGTCACCCCCTGGTGGCCTGCCCCCCCGCCACGCTCCAGCGACGCCAGTGCAAATATGCCATAAAGCATGTTTGGCGACTACTTTAGAGCCGGGAAGACCGGCACAAGGCCAGCCTTCCCAGCTCTGCCGGCCGAGGACTTGGGCGACCGCCAGACCCAAGAAAGGTAGGATCCGTCGAACGCCACGGTTGGTCGGCAGAAGGGGGGGGAGGGACAGCAGAGTTGGGAGGGCGGCCATAGGCCCAGCCGTCCCGGTCGGGGGTGGGAACATGGCATCCGCCATATCCCAGGTTCTGCCGGGCTCCGGAGGGTGGCGGAAAAGAGCTGGTGGAAATCCAAGGAGGCCTACTGGCCCCAGCCGACTTTCCGCCGCAGGATGCCTGCTGCAGGCAACCTGTGGCGGAGCACTGGATCGTGTGGACGGCCTCGACCGCCTGCCCGATCTTTAAGTAGAATTGGGCTGCCCGTGAGTTACTTAGCATTATACTTATTGTATTTTATCTCTGTTTGTAAGCCACATTGAGCACTACTCTGATGGCAGGGAAAAGCATGGAATATAATTTTTTTGAAAAACAAAGGAATATTTGACCTTTGGATGCATACCTCTGAATTAGAACAATGGGTTTAGGTTTACAACCTTTCCTTAACAACTTTTCTAAAAACATAAATCCTTGAAGCCTTGAACAGCTGGAACTTGTTGAGGCTGGCTTACTTCCTTAATTGTCTTATGTCACGAAAGCAAAATAAAAGGGTCAACACACATTTTACAATGACAATAAAAATAGTATCCATTCTCTTGCCATGGTACAAGTCTCAGGCCCCTTTACCCTCTAATGGTGAAAGAAGATTATTGAAGCTGAAGTTGCCACAGTCCATCACTGACAATATAAGGAACTGTTCATCTTGAACTACTAAAGCATCCATTTCCACAGAGCAAAGACAAACAGATACTACAGTGGCACAGCAGCTTGGAAAAGTTTATTTGTCCAGGTTTTTTGGGTGTGTGTGTGTGTGTGTGTGTTTGCAGCGCAATGCATTTCTGTAATGTAAAATATGCTTGAAATGTTTCTCAGTCATCCCCAAATAAGCACGAATATAGTTGAATATTTGAAGGACACAACACATTTGAAATTTTTGTTGGTTTATCACTACAAATGAAAGAGGCTCAACTCTTCAAGTAGATCTGCACAATATCCACTGCTATAGAGGAAATGTTCAGAAATCGCATAAGCCAAAACTAAGGCCACCCTGAACTGTACATTGATGGTGCAATAGAGATAATAATAAATGTTGCATTTTTTCCCAAATGATTTTTTTTCCAAGATATTGGATTATACAGTGGGCCCTCATTATCTGCGGGGAAGCGGTTCCGAACCCCCCTGTAAATAATGAGAATCTGCAGATGCTGGAATCAAGCACCTGATGTCTCAATTACTCACCCGTGGGAGGGCTCTGGAGGCCTGTTCCACATTGCGCTGGCCTGCAACCCCCCATAGGTCTCCATGGGTCTCGGAAAGCGTCTCCCAAGTGATTGGGAGTGACTTCCACTCCAGCACCCTGTTATTCGCAGGCTGCTTCCACAGATATTGATATCCATGGATGCCAAACTTGCAAATAACGAGCACTGTATTTGCAACAACCCATTTCAAGAAAATGACTTAAGCTACTCAGGTGACTCAAATGACTTAAGCTACTCGACTTAAGCTACTTTTGCACCCTGTAGTCAGGGTGCCAAAGAATGGACAACAGACTCAGTCTTTGCCATCAAGTTGCTACTGGATCACAGTCTTTAAATCTTGCTGTGTGAACAAGTGTTATGCTGGCATCAGTGCTTTGTGCATTCAGTATCTAAAGTCACATTTGTTAGGTTTTTTTTTAATAAACTCTCACAGCCCAAATCCTATCCCACACCATGCTATAGCATGCAGGTGCGCCATGGAGGCGTACACTGCATGCTATGGTAGTGGAGTGATCAGGAAGCCTGTGAGAGGTAAGAGAAAAGAGCTGAGGAGCGTGGCAGGATCAAAAATGGGGGATAGAATCTGGCATGTGCAACTATCCAACCCTCCCTCCTCTGACACACCCGTGGTCCCTTCCCCCAAATGCTCCATTACTCCCCCTCCCTCCCTACGGTCACCCCCGCCAACAACTTACCGGGGCCAGCGGAACCTCTGAAGTCACTGCCACATGCTCTGCACCACTCACCATTTGCAGCAGCAGTCCAGCAGCATGCAACAGCACCCTGGCTTTTGTGCTACCAGAAAGTGCTCTGCACTGCAGGACAACCGTAGAACTGGGGCCCTCTCACTTTCAATGGTCCACCTGTATCTTGAAAGGCATTTGGAACTTTATGGCATGCTTACTGTGACCCCCACTCAACTGCTCACCAAGGTCATCACCAACCAACCACCAACTGCCAACCTAAATTCTAAACTCCCAAATGGGTTGTTGTACCCCTTCTAGAAAACAGAATATTGTGCAATGTTCTTAAGCCCTAAATGTGAAGATACCTGAAAAATTGCCTTCCTTCATATGGCTCAATCTGTTCATTAAAATCTGAGAGGGAGGTTGTGTTGTGTGTCCCACAATGTTTTGAAGTTGGATTCATAGCTACACATGAGAGCGCCTTCTCAGTAGTGACCACCAGGGTGTGCAATTCCCTGGCCTCTAGTTGAATCTGTTTCCCTCCTTGCCAATGTAGGCTGAAGACCTGGGTTTTCTGATAGGTGTTTTTTGAGTTTCTTGTTATGCTGTCTGGTTTTTTTTTTTTCTTATACAAAAAATTATGTTTTAACTGCTGTTTTTTATGATATTTTAACTGATCTATTTTATCATGTTGTAAGACCACCTTACCTGTCTCCTGAGAAACCTGTATGCGGGTCAAGAAGTAACAGTTCGAACCGGCCATGGAACAACCGATTGGTTCAAAATTGGGAAGGGAGTACGGCAAGGCTGTATATTGTCACCCTGCTTATTTAACTTATATGCAGAGTACATTATGAGAAATGCAGGGCTGAATGAATCGCAAGCCGGAATCAAGATTGCTGGGAGAAATATCAACAACCTCAGATATGCAGACGATACCATCCTAATGGTAGAAAGTGAAGAAGAACTAAAAAGCCTCTTGATGAGAGTGAAAGAGGAGAGTGCAAATGTTGGCTTGAAACTCAACATTAATAAAACTAAGATCATGGCATCTGGTCCCATCAATTCCTGGCAAATAGAAGGGGCAGAAATGGAAGCAGTAACAGATTTTACTTTTTTGGGTTCCAAGATCACTGCAGACGGAGACAGCAGCCATGAAATTAAAAGATGCTTACTTCTTGGAAGGAAAGCTATGGCAAATTTAGACAGCATAATAAAAAGCAGAGATATCACCATGCCAACAAAAGTTCGTATAGTCAGGGCGATGGTGTTCCCAGTAGCAATGTATGGTTGCGAGAGTTGGACCATAAGGAAGGCTGAGCGCCGAAGAATAGATGCTTTCGAACTGTGGTGCTGGAGAAGACTCCTGAGAGTCCCTTGGACTGCTAGGAGATCAAATCAGTCAATCCTAAGTGAAAACAACCCTGACTGTTCCCTGGAAGGACAGTTACTGAGGCTGAAGCTCAAATATTTTGGCCACCTAATGCGAAGAGAGGACTCTCTGGAGAAGACTCTGATGCTGGGAAAGATTGAAGGCAAAAGGAGAAGGGGAAGACAAAGGATGAGATGGTTAGACAGCATCACCGATGCAACGAACATGAAAATGAGCGAACTCAGGAAGATAGTGGAGGACAGGAAGGCCTGGCGGGATATGGTTTATGGGATCACGAAGGGTCGGACACGACTTAACAACTGAACAACAAAAAGCCACCTTGATGCCCTAACAACACACACACACACACACACACACACACACACACACACAGAGAGAGAGAGAGAGAGAGAGAGAGAGAGAGAGAGAGAGAGAGAGAGAGAGAGATATTTTCTGATGCTCTGGGGTTGCCTGATAGCTAAGTTGATCTGATGGAGTATTGTTAAAGAGCAATAAAAATGATAAGCTCATCAGATTTTTCCATTGCATGGCAAGCTTTTACTATTCAGGCAACAAAGACAGACTTCACTGAAGTATCACATATGTTTTTATTTTTAGAAAATCGTATGGTGTTAAACATTCAATCTGTATTAGGCATATGAAAGCTTTGCTTAACTAAACAATCTTTGTGTAATCAAATTATTCATATGACACAGTGTTGTTGCTGGCATGCTTCTAATTCTAAGATTACAAGCAGTGAATGGATTAAGATTGAGACAAAAATATATTCATTTCATACTGTATGCTTGGTGACTTGTATCCAGCAAGGGAGACCCATGTGCAGAAATAGCCTAATGTGTGTGTAGTTAAAAGAGGCATAGATGTAGATATGAATCAATATCCGTTGTGATGCTTATCTGGGTCGCACTGAAGTGGCTGCATGCGCTTGTTGATTGATGAGGACATAGTGTAGTCCCCAGGTGCTATGCTTGAGGAGTTCTCTGTGACTAGAGCTGGGCTGGAGTTGTTATAAAGGCCATTTGGATGCTAAGGCAGGGAATTTGGAATGTGATCTATCTGTAGGAAAAAGGGATTCCTGAAAAGAAGGGAATTATAGTATTATTTTAATGTATAAAATATAGTGATTGTACTGCTTTCAAGAGCAGACATCCAAGCCAATATGCTCATTGAATGATTTGATTCGGAATGAGGGTATTTGAAGGACCATGTCTTTCCATATGAACCTGTTACCTGCCTGGAACCAGAGACTGTTGTCAGAAGACCTCCTCCACTTCAGATGTTGTTGTTGGTGACTGACACATTACATGATTTTTTTGATAGGGATGCTGTGGTACTCCCTCTCCCTAGAGAATTGCCTGGCCCTCTCACTGCAGATTTTTTTTCAGTGGGTCATTAATAGTCCAATCCTACTAAAAAACAAAAAAAAACCACTGATGAAACCATGCCACCACAGCGCACACTGCATCATGCAGGGGTGCAGTCCGGGAGGTCTCCTCCAAGTAAGGGAACATTTGTTCCCTTGCCCAGTGGTAAGCCCTTGATGCCTTGCTGGGTCTACTCAGATTTGCGCCAGCACTTTCTGGCAGAAGCCTGAGTGGACCTGGGAAGGCGGATCAAGGCCGGAAAGGGGAATAGGATATTGGCTGTGCCGCTGCCACCAATCTTGCCTTCCCAGCCTCAATCCGCCCCAGTCTCAGCCCCCTTCCCCCACCCCCCACCCCATTCTGCCCACTACCTCCCTCCCAGCCCCCATGCTGACTTACCTGCACCGGGGGTCATTGTGAGGCTGCTTGTGCATGTCCACAGCTGCTTGCCACAAGTGGTGTTGGCCCAGCTGAGCAAAATGGCCTGTTGCCTTTGCAACAGCTGTAAAGGAACTTGAGATGCCAGAACACTAGGACAATAGAACGCAAGGCCCCTATAGGATTGGGTCATAAGACCTTTCTTATTTCCCAAGGTATTTGCCCTGAGCTGATTTGTTGAATTTTCTGTCTGCATATATTTGTTTGACCCCTGCTGCAGCCATTGCTATTTTTTTTGCTATTTATCATTATTATTGTTTTATTTTTGTTATTCTTGTTTTAATTGTATGCCGCTCTGAAAGTGTGGGAAAGCAGCATATGCGTGCTCGCACATGCACATGCACACACACACACACGCACACACACACACACACACACACACACACACACACACACACACACACACAGCAGTCTTGGATCTTCATTGCTGACACTTTTTAGAGGAAAAAATCGGAAGCTGCAGTTCATTTAATTCAGAATGCATTCACGAATGCCTCCAGGATCTAGCAAGAATATCTTCGATGTTACGGGGTCTTGTAATCCAGCTTGCTCCCCACCGCCACCATTCCTTATCAAAATCTTTGCCCTATTTTCTATGCCTACCATTTGCTAAAATGAAGTTTGAAAGCTTGCCTGTGGTATCATCATTTTGCATCCAAATCCCCATAGCCTTGACAAATCTCCTTCAATATGCAGTTGCCCAAATGAAGCTCCTTTCTTTGCTTTGTTACTTTTCACATGTTCCCCCCATCTTCCCACTCACATTCCTTCCATATTTCTTTATGGGATCTCATACAAAGACGTGCAATGGAAAACACCCACCCACCAAGTTGCAGGCTGAGCATTATTAGTTTAATTAAACTGGACAAGATGTGTATTTCCAGTTATTTTAAGACCTTAGGAAACTGTTGGCTTTGATCTTAATTACAGCGTGTCTTGCTGGTGGTGGTGGTGGGGGCGAAGGCCATCACTTCTGATTTGGTCGTAATGGCAAACTTCTAAAGGCTTGCTCAGGGCAATGAAAGCACAGCATTGTTTCCACCGAGACAAAGCCAGAGCTGTTTTATATTCCTGTCATGGATGGTGATACCTTGAGCATTCTTTCTGTGGGCTGCAGAAGGTTGATGTTTTATTTTTCTTAATTTATTAACCTTCTAATCTAAAAAAATATTCTTAGACTTCTCATGTGCAATTGGTGGCAAGGGAATGGTACTGGATTATATTCCCCCCCCCCACCCTTTATTGGTTGTGTGTCCACTTCCAGGGAGTTACAGTGCTGAAACAAAATTGATCCTAACATTTCTCTTCAAATTTCTCCTTTTCAAATGCTGATGTCACATCGCTTCCAGATGTCCTCTGGGTACACAAATATTAACTGAATAATAGATATTTGTATTGGACACCTTTTTATTTGATGTCAGTGCTTGATTGATGATGATGATGAGTTTATTTATTTATCACTGTTGTCTCCCCATCCTCCCCCTAGGTGGGCAAGAAGGGGGCTTGGACGGCCATGAGAAGGGTCACAACAAGAAATCTGTCAAGCTCCAGGCCAAAGCAACTTAGGATTTATTGGACAATAGGTACAATGACAGGGAAAAGGCAGGGCCTCTTGCCTCTCTGCCAGGTTACTTTGCCCTATTTTGTGATAGCCTTGAAGCCAAGAGTCAGGTGGAAGCTCTCCGCCTTGGCAATAATCGGGGATAAGGCCTTTGCGGGTATCAAAGAGGCCAGGACACCTACTGGCACACAGTCCCCCCTCCAGGTATGTGGCAGGGCAAGGCTGGCTGCACTGGGGACCACCCCCTGGTGCCCCAAGTTAGGAGATAGCTTCAGTGAGTAGCTTGCACTAATGTCCCTGGCCATGCCTCTGCCTGTTTCCCCTTCTGCCAGGTTAGGCCAGTCCTGGCCCTCTTTGTAGTCAGTCTCTGCCCTCCAGTCCCTCCAGTCCTCCTCCTTGCTTTCTCCAGCTTCCACTTAGTCCCTTCTGTTCATCTTTCTCATTTTCCACCCTCCTGGAAGGTTCAGCCTTCCAACCTGCTCTTCTATGCTTCTTCTTGCCCTGCCAACCACCCAACCTTTCTCCCCCGCCCCCTTCAGCCCGAGCTTTAAAGGCCCTGTCTGGTCCTGCCTTTCTCCTCTCAGCTGAATGTCATCAACTGCTTTATTCTGAGAGTGTTCTACACTACAATCACTTTTCAGCAAAAAAAATATTCTCAAAGCAGTTTACGTCACAAAATAAATGGAGTGCCCAATCCTATCCTTCCCCCACCCCTGCTGGTGCAGCCACGCCAAAAACGGGCATGCTGTGAGAGGGAGCCACGTTACACCAGTTTGCAAGGTGTGGTGCAGTGCCTTGCACCTCTTTAAGGTGCCATACGCCCTCCAGAAATGCCACTGAGCCAGAGTCCATAGGATTGGGCTGTAAGAAGATTTTTTTTTTCCTGTTCCAAAGGGATTTATAATCCAAACAGTAACAGCCACTGGGAGGGACACTGTGCTGAGCTTATTGGAGGCAATGGCTTCCCCCTGCTAAATATAAGTGAGCTACCACTTTAAATGGTGCCTTTTTGCCCATTTAGCAGGGGTATAATATGACCATGCATATATTCTACTATATGACAGTATTGATGAGCTGATATGGTAAATTATGGTGATTTTCAAACTTTTTTACCTTCAAGTAAGTAAAATAACTCTTTTAAGTAATTTAAGTTATTATGAATGTTATGAGTGTTATACATGTTAACAAGATGTCAAGTGAAATATTCACACTAAAATTGATATAGTCAAATCTCATCATTTCCCTTTAGCGTTTTAGAGTACTGTTGACCTTGTAGTAGGATGTTTGGGAAAATATTTATACATTGATTCTGATTTGATTATTATTATTTGTCTTTATGTGAATATGTGTGTTTCAGAGAGAGGGGGACAGTGCAGAAGTGAGCAAGCTGATGGTGATGGCTGCTAGCACTTGTCACTTGCTGGCCTTGAGAGGGCAGACAGGCTAGCAATGAGCTGGTGGCGGTGGGGGCTGGCAAGTCAGCTGCTGCTAATGAATGCTTCCTTTCTTGCCTCCCTTCTCTCTCTCTCTCTCTCTCTCTCTCTCTCTCTCTCTCTCTCTCTCTCTCTCTCTCTCTCATACAAGGGCATGCGGGACATGTGGGACTGAGAATGAGAGGCAATGGCAGCAAAGAGGGAGTAGGGAAGCAGTTGTCGCTTGCCTTGCCCTCTTCTGCCAGGCAGCCAGATGGCGAAGGCAGGTGAGAGGGCAGGTGGGGTAGTGGCTGACCCTCCTTCTCCTCACTCGCATTGCTGCTTGCTTGCTTGTGCACAGAAGGTGAGCAGATGCTGTCTGTCAGCCAGGAGAAGGAGCAGCAGGTCCAGAGAGTTCTGGCAGTCAGCCCCCTGCTAAGGTGTGGGTCTCTGGCAGTTCCTCACAATGCCATCCCCTGCTCTTGGCCCTGCTTTGGAGAATGGAGGAAAGCTTGGCAGAAATAATATCTGGGTAGGATTGTTCTTCCCCTCTCAGGCTGATTCAAAACTGGCTGAGTGCATGGTAACCTGGTTCTATTAAGAACATAGGAACCAGGCCGAAGGCGCATCTTGGCCAGCATCCTGTTTCCTACAGGGACCCACCTGCTGCTGCCTCTAAGAAGCTCACAAGCAGGAGAGAAAAGAATTGGACCAGAATTGGACACAGTATTCCATATGTGGCAGCAGCATAGATTTTTATAGAGGAAAATAATATTTGCAGTCTGAGTCTCAATCCCTTTCTTAATGACCCCTAATATAGAATTTGCCTTCTTCACTGCTGCTACATACTGGGTTGATCTTTTCCTTGAGCTAACCATCATGACCCCAAGATGTCTTTCCTGGTTCATCACCAACAGCTCAGACCCCATCCGTTTATATATGAAGTTGGAATTCTTTGCCCCAGTGTCCATCACTTTATGCTTTTTATTATTGAATTGCATTTCCAATTTGGTTGTCCATTCACCCATTTCGGCAAGATCCTTTTGGAGCTCTTCAGAATCTGTTTTGGTTTTTACCACTCTGACAGCACAATCCTGCATAAGGATTCGGCGGGTGGCCCAGGGCCACCTGCCGGATCCTATCCCCGTTCCAGGCTGTGCCAGCGTGGCCCGGAGGTCTACTTGGGGAAAGGGGACATTCGTCCCCTTCCCCCGGTGTAAACCAGGGAAGGCCCAATGGACCTCCTTGGATTTTCACCAGCTAAATAGCTGGCGAAAGTAGGAGGAGGCCGTGTAACGGCCGAGTCAGCCCGACAGGAGACGGTGATATGGCCGACGCCATCCCTGCCCCCTCCTGGGCCGTCTTGGCCAATGGCCCCCTCCCTTGCACCTGGACTGCCCCTGCGCCCACCAGGGGATCTCTTACCTTCCTCCGGCAGCCGGCCTCCCTTACTCCCGAGGCATCACGAACGTGCTTTACGACTTTCAATAGTTTTGGGTCAGGTCACATTACTGCTAATCTGCTTATCCTAGCTCCATATCATTTATGACCAAGTTAAAAAGCACTGGTGCCAATACAGATCCTTGGAAACCCCATCTCTCTCTTCCTTCCACTGTGAAAATTGCCATTGATTCCTATTCTCTGCTTCCTTTCCTTGAATCAGTTACAAATCCTTTAATCGGTTACAAATGTCTTCTTATTCCGTGATTGCAAGTTTACTGAAGAGTTTGTGTTGAGGGACTTTGTCAGAAGTGTTTTGAAAGTTGACACTTACAGTGTCAACTAGATCACCACTATTCATATGTCTGTTGACACTCTCAAAGTACTCTAGAAAGTTAGTGAATCAGGACTTACCTTTGCAGAAATCATGCTGATTCTCCTTCAGAAAGGCTTGTTCTTCTGCATACTTAATATTTCTATCTTTAATTACCGTTATACTTTCCACCAGTTTACCTAGAACAGACATTTAGCTGACTGGCCTATAATTTCCAAGATCCCTTCTGGACCTCTTTTTAAATATTAAAACTGTTAGCCAAAGATGAGCTTTCCAGCTTCTGAAAAGTGATGGGTCTGTAGTTCAGTAGGAAAGCACATACTTTACATGCAGAAGGACCTGGGTTCAATTGCCATCATCTCCAAGTAGGTCTAGAAAACACCTCTGTGTGAAACCCTGGAGAACTGCTACAAGTTACCATAGACAATCCTATGGTAGATGGGCCAGTGGTCTCTCAGCAGAAGTCAGCTTTCTAGAACAAAACTCAGTGGCATACTAATCGAAATGTGGCACCTCCAATGAAAGGCTGGTACTTAGATATACATTTGTCATTGCCGTGTGCCTATGAAGAATTGCTTATTTAATCTCTGAGCAAATGCACACTTTCATTTCCTATCAGTCTTTCCATGCAGACTTAGAGGTTCAGAAGATTAATCGTTTTTAGAAGGACTTTGTCAATATACTTTTTTTGCTTCAGCTTTTCTATATAAAGGGACCTATGGGCCTTTGTAGAGTCATAGCTTCAAAGAAAAAGTAGGAACTGGCTCTAAGGAACTGGCTCTTCAAAGAAAAAGTAGGAACTGGCTCTAACCCTAACCCTAACCCTCCCCCAATACATGCACAACCACTTACTACAACAGCAGCATGTTGCTAGAATAGCCCAACTCTCCTATGCTGCTGTTGTGCATCACTGTTGTGAACATGTTCTGTCTCTCTTTAATTATCCGTCCACTATAAAAGAGCTCTTGAGGTAACATTTACTCAAGGGTTTTTTTTTAATCAGCAATACTTAAGGATTTACAACCTGTGTTTTAATGGTTCAGCTTGAATTATTGCCTTCTTTAGCCACAGCCTAGCGTTATCTCCTTTTATAGACATCGAACACCATCTCCAATAAAAAATCATTAATTGTAATAATATTTAGAAAGGAGTTTGGACATCCTCAGGCCTTTTCATCACAGACATGACTGGGTCAAATGGCTTTACAGGCTATTTGGGTCATGGACAGATCCTCGAACCAAATCTGCATTTTTGGCAACGTACCTCTGAGCTTTTGCATGCAATTTCAATCCAAGAAGATGAACTCAAAATGTCAAGATGGAAGGAATGATATAAAATCCTTAGGTTCGCTGTAAAGTATGCACACAAAAGATACAGAACCATTTTCACCCACATAGCTAAGGTTGCAATCCTATACGTACATTCTTGAGAGTAAGTCCCACTGAACACAATAGGACTTACGTCGGAGTCCTATGCATAGTACTGCACATATGATAGAGTCTTATGCATAGGACTGCACATAGGAGTGCATACGCATAGGATTGCACTGTGAGACCTGTTAATTTCTTCAGTGAGTTACTTGTCATACTCATGGAACCAGCCCCTCTTTCATGTGTTTTGGATGAGGCCAAGCACATCCCAGGCCTCTTCCTGCTGCACTTTTCCACAATTGCTAATTGTGTGTGTTTGGAGGAACCAGCCTCACACAAGTGATCCAGGCACTACTTTTAAAGTATATGGATTGCTTGTGAGGGGGTGGTTTAGATGAACCACCCCACCCCTCATGCAATTAGGGGGAAGATGTGCCAGAAGGAAGTGTGGGATATGCACAATATCACTCCTAAATGTTCCAAGTAGGACCAGTTCAGTAAGTATCATTCAAACTGGCCCAGGATAATGTTTAAGTGTATATTAACTCAACCAAAAGATCCATATTCACCCCAGCACAGTGTCTTTCTGGTAGCTGTTGCTGGTAGTGTTCTGCATTTTTTTTTAGATTGTGAACCCTTTTGGGACAGGGAGCCATTTAATCATTTGATTTTTTCTATAAACCGCTTTGTGAACTTTTTGTTGAAATGCGGTATGTAAATACTGTTAATAATAATAATAATAATAATAATAATAATAATAATAATAATAATAATAATAATAATATTTGAAGAACTGGTATAATAGTTCATAATATTACTTAAGGTCAAATGATGACTTCAGATAAGTGCATTGTGTATTGTGTTGTCCTATACTCTGATCTGAGAATGGTACAAGCATTCTAAACTGGAATCTAGAGCCAAGGCGATATGTTAATTTTGTAGTATTTATGGCCCTAGAATTCTCATTGCTGAATCTTTCCTTCTCCACTCAATAAAACAAAGTTGTGCTTTATATTGGAATGGGAAAATAAGAACAGATAACAGGCTCAGAGGGTGATAAATTTTGCAAATTGATTTGCTGAAAGAATATTTTATTCTTTGCCGACATTTCAGATTCAAATCATTTTGAATTGAACAGAAACGTGGTTCAGTGGTGCTACATAGTATCCAAATTCATTGTCTGTTCCTGTCAATTAATCCAATGCCAGTATAAGTCTGTGCAGTTGCCCCTTCCATTTACGTAGATCTCAAGTGGCTGAACATTTCTGATGTCATCTTGCACATTTGGATACTTGCATGCACAGTGCAAGCCTAAGCATGCTTTTCCAGAAGTATGTCTTACTCTTGGTAAGTGTGGTCAGTGTTGTACTGCACATGCAGGTATCCAAGGTAGCCTTACAAAGCAATAAGGCTTGCATTGTCTACTCGATCCAGGTAAGATGGTGAGGGAGGCAGGAGGGGTGGTGGGAGGGGGCAGGGGAGAGTAAAACAAGGTGTCGACAAGGGTGAGGGAGGGCAGAATGTGGCAGGGGACAGGTCGGTGGACCAGGTCTGGGAAGGGGGCGGGTTCAGCAGCACCAGTGGTGGCCACCAAATCCTAACCCCCTTCCTGGACCCTAACCCGATACGGGTCCATGCAGACCTGCACAAGCTATTTAGCTAGTGTAGGTCCAAGTAGGACCCCCCCCCCCCCGTGCTGAGGAGGCTTACCCCTGGGTAAGGGAACGATTGTTTCCTTACTCAAAGGAGACCTCCACAACTCCCCCCCTTGTAGGATGCAGCGGTAGTCATTTTGACACATCAGTGGGGGGGGGAACAATAAGATTGGGCTCTAAGACACTGTTGATTCTGTTTACATCTTACAAAGCACTGCCAATGAGTATAACAGCATATTTTGCACAGTAAACAATTACATATTGTAAGGAGAAAAGCATCACTGGGTGATGCTTTCATCACACATTCCGCAGTACATATTTAATGAGTCAATAGAAAACGTGCCATCATGAAGCGTAATACAGTCCCGAAGTAGGAACTTTGCAATAATCATGAAAAGACAGCCTAAAAAGAAATGTTCAAAGTGAAGTTATTTTCTTCAATGTTAACTGACAATTTCCAATTCAAATTATTTGTATCCACATAACCAAAGCATTTGAGGCTCTGCACCCCATAATACTAATGTTAGGGTAATAAAAACAAATTTCTCCATTATAGGAATGCCAGTTTATGGAATACTTTGCATTTAACGAAAATGTACTGTTGAGTACGGCATAATGAGCAAAAATGCCAGATGAAAGAGCACTATTGAAAGATCAAAGATGAGCGCCTGGTTTTCATTATTTAAAATATACAAAACACGCTTATTTATTGACAGTAATTACTCTGAACTTAGCTTTAGAAAAAGATAATGGCATCTCTACCTTATCTGTCATGGGATGAAACTTGGAAAGCACTTATCACAGCGCATTCACTTGGGAGAGCAATTAGAAGATGTTGACGTCAACACTGCACCCTCACAGTAGCATGGCTTTCTAAGGCTACAAGTATATTGCTGCTGATCTCTGTAACTAAAGCGTTGGTGGAGGGGAGCTTTACAGGGGGAAATAATAGTGTCACGTCTTTAAAAGTGAGGGCCTGTAGGCAGTTACATCCAAAGGTTTTGGGAGAACACAATGTAAACTTAGGCCTCAGTCCAGCCCAACACAGGCACAATTGAGGCACAGTTGAGGCACAGTTGAGGCCCAAAATAGGGCTGAGTTAGGCTGCAACTGTGCCTGAGTTAGGCAGGAGGCAAGAGCAGTGGGCCAGGATTGAGGCAACACTTACCACAGAGGCAGGCAGGCCCCTGTGGGGAGGTGTCAGTCTTGTGGAAGCGAAGAGCCCCCTACTGAGCTCGTCTGTGTGTACCTACCACAGCTGCTGCAGCGTTCGCAGCAGATGGGCAGCCACAGGTGGGCCTGCAGGCACTGCGCGTTTGACAGTCAGCTGAAGGGCAGAGGTTGTGACAGTGCCAGCTGCCCCAGGAAACCCTGGGCATTAGCCACCTGCCGCAGGGGGGAGTGCCACTGTCCTCCCTCCTGCAGAAGGCGAAGCCACCCCCAAGCCACGGTGGGAGTCATGGGGGGGTGAGCGGGGGAGAGAAGGGAAGGAGGGGGTGGGAACGGCACGCACAAGGGGGGTCTCATGAAGTCTGGAACCGCCTCTGCCATGACATGCCCGTGCGCTGCCTGAAGCCCTGGGCCTCCAGGGCCGTGGCAATGCCCACAAAGAAGGTATCCCGGCATGCCTTCTGCTCCGTGCCCCGGCCAAGACCGAGAGATGCCTTGGGCTTGTCTGCTGCAAGCGGGAAGGGCTCACGCAGCTCATCACGCCCCCAGATGGGGCAACGTCAGCACGTCGCGACAGGCGCTCTGGCGGGGTGGGGGGTGGCCAGCTTCCATCATCAGGGAGTGGGAGGGGAGGCAGACAGACAGGGGGTGCTGGGGAGGGGCACGGGTGGGTCAGAAACAGACAGACAACAAGGCTGGTGGGAGAGGGATACAGGGAGAGGGGTCTGCAGAGACCAATAGGGACACAGGGGTCACTTCGCAGATGGAGGCAATGCAGGAACGGGCGCCTCTTATGCAGACGGACCTTGGGCAGAACGGACGCCGTTGACGGCGGAAACGGACGCCATTGACAGGCGGACCGAGGGCGGAAACGGACGCCGTTGACGAGCGGACCGAGGGCAGGTGAGAGCCCCGGTTGCCAAAAGGGCTGTTCACGGACGTGGCAGACGTGCGCCATGTCGCCTGTCAGTGTTTGCCTGCCTGAGAGGCCCCCCAACTCCCCACTCCCCTCTGAGCCCCGAGGGTCTGGCAGCCCCCCTGCTGTGTTCTCCCTGGGCTGGCTGTGGCAGGCCCTGGCTGGGATTCATGCAGGGGCTTGTGTGCTGGGGACTGTCTCTGTGTGTGGGGGGCAGTGCTTGTGTAACACTGGGGACATGTGTTTCCAGGGACATCTTTATTGTTCTGGAACAGTGGCAGAGATGGCCAGGCAAGGCTGCCTGGGGTAGTCACAGCGGCCACTCGGACCACATCAGCAGCAGCACCAGCAGCAGCACCAGCAGCAGGAGGCGTGCCCCATGGACCAGGAGATGCAGGCCCTTCCCCTGTGGAACCACAGCCTGCACCATGGAAAGGGGAGGGACAGCAAGTAGGCAGCCAGGGAGGTGGAGCAGCAGCAGCGCCGGCAGCTGAGGAGGGTTGCAGGGCAGGCTCCAGGACCTCTGGCAGCATCGAGGCAGACGACCATGGGGCAACCAGACTGCAGGCCCAGGGGTGCTCCCAGGAAGGTAGGTGGTAGTGGACGTTCCTGGGGAGGCAAAAAACACGGGGGTGTTCCACGGCTGCTGCTGTGTGGTAGCAATCGCCATTGAAGAAATGCCAGTGTGCCGGTTGCAAAGGCCTGCAGGGAGAGAAATTAAACACAGCTGAGAGGTGTGAGACACATAGCATGGTCTGAGCTGCTTACCTGGGTGTCAGGAGAACATGATCCTGTAAGGGAAAAGGGTCAAAGAGAGAGAAGACAACAACACAACATGTGGGTCACAACCATGGCAAACCTACCAATACTGACCTGTGAGTAGACCCTGTGGAGAAAAGGGGGGGGGGGACAGCTGATGTCTACATAAGGCTAACAGTTCCACACTTGTGGCATTGTGTGCTCACATTACTACAGGCAGCAATCAGACACAACATTGGTAAAGAGGCATAACATGGCAGGCATTGCAGGCAGCTATGAGACACAACATTGGTAAAGAGGCATATCATGGCAGGCATTGCAGGCAGCTATGAGACAAGACATTGGTAAAGAGGCATATCATGGCAGGCATTGCAGGCAGCTATGAGACACAACATTGGTAAAGAGGCATATCATGGCAGGCATTGCAGGCAGCTATGAGACAAGTCATTGGTAAAGAGGCACGTATCCTACCTATATTTCTATATGCAAAGAGGCAGAAGTCAGACCACATGTCAGCACGAACCCTGCTCTTACCTGCACTTACCTGCTGGTGTTGTTGCCTGTGGGGGGGGGAGAGGGGCTGGGAGAAAGACATGGGTTAGCAAACACTTGCATGGAGACAGCTGCCCAGGCACAGCAGTAAACAGTTTGGCCACAGGCGGCACAGCCCTCTCTGCCCTAGAGGGGGGCAGAGAGGAGAGAGGAGAAGGGAAGAGAGAATTGGGGTGTTTGAAATTTTTCAAAGTCCTACTTTGTGGCTGCTGGGGGACAGGACCCCACGCCACGTGCTCAGAGAGAGAGAGAGTGGAGGTCTGGGGCTGGGCTTTTGTGGGAAAGAGGTTGGGTGGGGCTGGGTGCTGATAGGGTAACTATTTGGGTCCGTGTCCAGAGTTAGGCCACAACTGTTCCGTCCTAACTCAGGCCCAACCCGGGACCAGGGTGTTAGAACTTTTCAGGAGAGGGCTGGTGTGGGTAAGGTAAAATGGCTCCTATGGGTCTCCTCACATTTGAGTCCATCCTTTTTGTTGACCCAAATTTTGGGCCTGAGTTGTGCTCGAGGGGGCGTGTCAGGGGGTCGCCAGTGTCTGGAACCGGAACAAATTTCGTAACCGCCCCCGTCACTCCCCCGACACGCCCCCAACACGCCCACTTTTAGGCCAAACATAGGACGGAATAGCTCTTATGCCGAACTTAGGACTGAATTGGTCAACTTTCCTTAACCCGTCCTATGTCAGTCACAATTGCAGCACAAATTCGGCCTCTGCGGCACAATTCAGGCCCAACTTGAGCCTAAGGCGCTTAGGCTGCAGTTGTGCCTGAATTGTGCTGCTGAGGCCTTAGGCTGGACTGGGCTGTGAGAAATATGAACAGATTGGAGGTCATTTCGGACCTTCTTCTCCATACAGGCACACGCTGGTGGAGGGGAGTGGAAACATCTTGCTGGCCATGCCCACCTGACACTGTTGTCCCCCACTTGCCCCACCCTGACCAAAATCCCAAAAAGAGCTCTGAAAAGGGGTGCAAATGTGCTCCATCTAAATGCAAAACTTGATCTTACCGCGGGGCATCAGTGACGGGGAAGTGCCATGCTCTCCCTTCCCTTACCATTAATTTAATCACAGGATTAAACTGGACTGTTTGTTCTCCAGCAATTAGCATTCAGAGATATACTCCCTCTGCTGTATCCTATGTCATTCCCGGGCTACCCCAGGAGCACCTTGGGAGAGGGGACATTCGTCCCCTTCCCCGGGTGTATGCAAGCTGGGGCCCTATGGGCCTCCTTGAATGTACGGCAGCTATAAAACTGATGTATATCCAGGGAGGTCGTGTAAGATCGAACCAGGCTGGAAAAGGCCTAGGATATTGGTAGAGCGCATCTCCAATATCCCTGCCCCCTCCCAGCCTGGGCCAGCCAATGGCCACCCCCCTGGCTGCCACTGCCCACCCTCCCCCAGCCCCTGCACCGACTGGTGCAGGACTTACCTGAACCGGTAGACGCAGGGTCCGGGGGGCGGCGGCAGCGTGAGGGCTTCCGGCCTCTGCGCCGGTGACCTTTACTCCAGAATTGTTGCAAACGTGCTTCATGGCATGTTTGTGACGGCTTAGAGCTGTGAAGTACGTGCTCCACTGCTCTAGGAGTTACAGTTTCAGGAGGGCATGAGAACAGGGTGTCGTCTTCATGTCACCATAAAGGGCCTTACGCTACCAGAATGCTAGTTTGGGACCTCCATAGATCAAGAGCAATATTTAGGTAGCGTTTTTGCAGCTGGCTTAAAAGCTCTTTGGGGTTCAAATTGTGTAATTTCATAATGCTCACAAGGGGGCAGATTTGAAAAAAAAAAGCATCTCTTGTATTTTTATGATTTCACTGTTTCTATAAATCTTGAAAAGCAAGGCTAGTTTTCTCACAATCTGCAAGATCTGCCTAAGTCCAAAATACAACATTATCTAGCCACAATGTAATAGTTTCCTCCAGTATCCCACAAGCGTTTTGTCGCCCTGGCAGTAACTCTTCTCTGTAGCAAAACGGCAAGAGCAGAATTCTGTAAACAGCAGTAATTGACCATTTGTTGCTTAAATGTGACTGCATCATTCAGGATCTCACACTTAGAACCAGAAATGGCCATATTCTTCTTAAAATATATACAGCAAACACTTTAAATCTGATAGCCATCTTAGACATGCTTGCTCCTATTTTTGAGTGGCTCAAACTGGGGGAAAGGATACCCACGATTTAGAATGCAATAACGTTATGGGATTGTAGGGCAGGAACTGACATCAAGATTATCTTATCTAATTTCCTGCCTCAAGGCTTAATCCATTACAGTGGAGCCACACTCCACTTTAACCTTAACTATAGAGTAAATTTCATTCATATAATCAGTCCTACTCCATTATTTTCTGGCTTCAACCTTGGATCTCTGTGTTTCCTACCACTTTGCAACCTCAAGGCCCTCTGACTGATAAGTATCAGGTTTAACTTTTAAAACTACTCATCCAAGTCTCTAGTACCAATCAAGTCAAATATTTTTGTACTATACAAAAAATCAGGTAGCCCATCCTTTGGGATGCAGGATATATAGCAAGCCTACCATCCTACCTACAGCTTTTCACCAAGGTGGCAGAATTACCTATTGTGCATACTGTGACTTACCTACTGTGTAAATCAACAGCAGAAGCGATATAGTCGAGATGAACCTCACTGACAGCTTAATCCTATGCTGGCCTCCGCCAGAGGGACTGGGCTCTGTGCTGTTGCAAATGTGCCATAAAGCATGCTGTGATGGCGTGGAGGCCAGTCCCATTTGCATGGAGGCCAATGCCAGCAGGCTTCCGCCAGTGAGAAAGCTGTGCCCGCAGGGGGCAGGTGAACTCTGTGCTGGCCAGTAGGGAGGCAGTGGGGGTGGTGGGGGCAGGGAGGAGGTGTTCTGAGGCGGGGAGAGGGCAGGGAGAGGAGGGCAGATCAGGCCCAGGAGGGGAGTAGGCCTGGCTGAGGAGGCATCCTCCAAATCCTATCCCCCATCTCGGGCCTGGAAGCTCGACACGGGGCTGTTCGGAGCTTCACCAGCCATTTTGCTGGTGCACCTCCAAGTAGCCCCATAGGGGCTTCTGGGGCTTGACACAGAGAAGGGGACGATCATCCCCTTCCCTCGAGGTGACCTCCATCCCTGCGCTGGATACAGCGAAGCCTGCCCCGGCGCCACTGCTCCCGAGCACGGGGCTTTGAATAGGATTGGGTTGTGAGATACCTTTTAGGGCAGAAGTAGATGAATTTGGCTTGTGTGCACCATCTAGCATAGCAAAATCTCCTAACAACAGCCCAGTCCAATGATGCAGCCACATTTACTAATGGGCAGCACAATCCTGCCCAACTTTAAGGCACATTTACGATGACTCTAGAGTAAGGGCCGCTGGCGCTAGGCTGGCGGCCCTTACTCTGCCACCGGATCTCCCCGCGGCTGCCAGAGGAAGGTAAGGGATCCCCCAGCGGTGGCATGGGCGTTCCAAGCGACAAGGGAGGGGGACCATTGGCCGTGCCAGCCCAGGAGGGGGTGGGGATGGTGTCCACCATATACCCGTCCCCGTCTGTCCGGCGCGGCCGTTACACGGCCTCCTCCGACTTCCACTAGCTAAATAGCTGGCAGAAATCCGAGGAGGCCCATCATCCCCTTTCCCCGAGTAGACCTCTGGGCTGCTGCAGAGCGGCCCGGAACGGCGATAGAATCCGTCGGACAGTCCTGGCCCGCCCGCCGGATACTTACATAGGATTGCGCTCTTATATTGTGTTCTTTTTTTAGCTGCAGGCTGGTTTTTTGCTGACGTGCTTATTAAAGGCATTTACCGAACTCTGAGTGTTCAATGGATGTAAGACTGCTTTTTTATTAATGTAAAGATGAAAGAATGTAATGTATTTGCAAAGATATATGTGTTCAGAAATACAACATTAAATATTGCTTAGTATAATTTCGTTTAAGTGTAAATGACAGTAACACCACAGTATGCTATATTCAACTCTGGGTCCAACTTGGGCTAAATGTTAGTCAATTTCCACTACTCATGTCATGAATGACTGTCTGCTCCAGTCCTTGATGAAGCATTGATGCTAGTTGTGCTACCTGGTCCTATAAAAACATCATGCTGTGTTTCCATTTTGCGAGCCCTGAAGGCTCATACCTAATTAGAACCTTAATGGGCAGCTCTAGTGGTAAGTGAGGACTTCCACCATCTCTGTAGAGGGAGATAGTTAAAAGAAACAGGCTATTTAGAAAGTGTCAGCAAGCTGGGTCCAGTGGCCTTTACATGTTCCAAGAATATTACACCTTCTGCAAGGTCCTGGCTCACTGGAGGATGACTGCCTGGGTCTGGTGGCTGCATCATTTTCTCTGTAATAGATTTTCTTTTTTCCAATCTGTTGCATTTTCTGACAGCTGCTCACCAGGGTGACACAATTGGTGTGTGTCTGTCTCTTTGAAAGTTTGGACATGTGAAGAAATGCGACATGAGTATCACGTTCCACATATCGTTATGTCTTCTCGACAATTGCCTTTGCAATCAATTAATTTAAATACAGTACTTACTCTGGAAGTATTTTTAAAAATATTTCTGTAGTTAACCTCCTCCCCCCCCCCAAATAGAATGATGTTTTTGCTTCTTTTCTTTCCTAAATGATATATGTAACATTAGAAGTATGGAGAAAGAGATAATGGTACAATGCATGGTCTCTTGTAACCAAAGAGGAAATTTCACAGACATTAGAGATTATGTACTGTAAAGCCTTAGAAGGCGAATAGAACCAGATTATATTTCTCAAGTGTTTGGTAATTATTCTTTCTTACAGGCTCAACTGTGTTCTCATTCAGGCTTAGATAGTCCTGAATTTATTTTGTTTTATAAGGAATTAAAGTAACAGAAATATCAAATTTGCATTAATTTGCCTTTGGGTAAAGATTATGGTTTAGCATAAAATCTTTGTTGTTATATCATGTGCACCCTTATAGCAAACATCATTGTAGAAGATATTTTTCCTCTTGTTTGAAAGAAAAGGGTAACTGTTTCTTTTAAGATGGTGCTTGCCTTATGACAGTGGGTCCCAAACTGGGAGGCGTGGCTTCTAGGGGAGCCGTGGAAACCAGCCAGGGGAGCCGCGGAGTACCACGGAATCCTCTCAGAAAACAGTGCAATGCCAATTGGCAGGCATCAACGTAATGTAATGGGGAGCCGCGGCCAATGGTCGCCAATGATAAAGGGAGCCACAGGTTGAAAACGTTTGGGAAACACTGCCTTATGAGGTTCTTATAAATACTTCTATTAATTATTACTGTTGTTGTTTTTAACTAATACCTGATTAATCAGAGGCAGTTCTTCAATCAATTTAATGTTTCTTTTATCAGTGAAAGAAACTGACTTATCTGTTAGATGTTGTAGCCCTAGCTGTTTGTCTAGGTTAAGGCTTCAACATGGGTTTTTTTTTAGACTTATATTATGTTTGTGTAAGAAACTCATGTGTGAATAACATGTGCTCTGGTCACAAGATATGCGTACTTATTTCATGGTTGACACCTCTGTACTTGAACTGCACAAAGTGCCATCATGAAGTTTAGAAAAAACAATTTCCTCCATTCATTTTGTGGAACAAGGTGGGCATGCAATCTCTACTATCTGTATGATGTGGACCATGGAGGAGAACCAACGAGTACAAGGAACTGACAATGTAGCCAAATTTGTGTGTGATTGCACAAAATCGGTCAATTTTTTTTCAGATTCTTATAATGTTTGATTTGCACTAGACTTTCTAATAATACTTGCTAAGCCATCCCACTAGTTGCTACTTCATCAGCTGGATGGGAAAACAAAGGCAGAACCCAGCAGGCGACCTTAACTAACAATAGAGAATCCCCTGGTTGAGTTAACCCTACCTAGAATCTCATAGGATTCTATGGGGCAAAAACTTATAAAAACCTTTCACTTTAGAACCTCACATTGTTCATTCTCCCTGCACCCATTGCATTCTGCCTTGCTGTTGGTTTATGGAATAATAAATGCCTGGTGTTCTGACAACTCACCCCCATTCCAGCCTCCATCCAAGAACCACCATGACAGCTGGTACCCGGAACCAGCTGGCATCAGGAGAGAGATCTTGGGGTGCTGGTGGACAGGTCGATGAAAGTGTCAACCCAGTGTGCGACAGCTGTGAAGAAGGCTAATTCCATGCTTGGAATAATTAAAAAAGGGATTGAGAATAAAACGGCCAATATTATTATGCCGTTGTACAAATCGATGGTAAGGCCACACCTGGAGTATTGCGTCCAGTTCTGGTCGCCGCATCTCAAAAAGGATATAGTGGAACTGGAAAAGGTGCAGAAGAGAGCGACTAAAATTAGTGGGCTGGGGCATCTCCCTTATGAGGAAAGGCTACAGCGTTTGGGGCTCTTCAGTCTAGAAAAAAAGGTGCCTGAGGGGGGACATGATTGAGACGTCTAAAATTATGCATGGGATGGAGAGAGTGGATAGAGAGAAGTTCTTTTCCCTCTTACACAACACTAGAACTAGGGGACATCCACTAAAATTGAGTGGAGGGAGTATTAAAACAGAAAAAAGCAAATATTTATTTACCAAGCGTGTAATTAGTTTGTGGAACTCCTTGCCAAAGGATGTGGGGATGGCACCTGGCCTGGATGCCTTTAAAAGGGGATTGGACAGATTTATGGAGGAAAAGTCCATCACAGCTTACAAGCCATGATGGGGATAAGCAACCTCCTGGTCTTAGTAATAGGCTATCTCTTAATGCCAGATGCAAGGGAGTGGCAGCAGGATACGGGTATCTTGTTGTTTTGTGTGCTCCTGGAGGCATCTGGTGGTGCCACTGTAAGATACAGGGAGCTGGACTAGATGGGCCTTTGGCCTGATCCAGCGGGGCTCTTCTTATGTTCTTACAACCGAAACACCCTGCAAACGCCTTTCCTTCCAGCCTTCTTTCCTTCTGTTTCCTCCAGTGCTAACCAAAGCTGCTGAGCCAGCATCACTGGTCAGCTAACCTTGTGGGCCACTTCTCTCTCTCCAGCATGACTTTCTTCCGAACAAGAAAGGCAGCTCTGCTCCCTTGCCCTGCTCCCTTCAAGGCTACTGCCTCCTTGCAAGTTAAGGGCTTGCTCCATAGTCCGCTTCGTGTCTTTTGAGACACCAGGGAGACTTGCTTGGTCAGCCCTTTGCTGCTGTGTTCCCTAAACTCAATGTTCCCAAGCTTTGCAGAGTAAGAATAGGTAACTTTGGTCTGTGGTGAAGCTCACCAAAGATCAACCCCCCCCCCCTACTATTTTTCTTCTGTTCGTCTTCTATGAAGTCAAATTAACAGCATGCTTAGTGATTGTCTCTATCTGTCCTTTCAGAGAATGCTGCTTTTTTAAAAAAAAAATCTTTGTGTCTTTTTTGCTGGAGGCCTGAGATCAGTTGCCTCAGGCTTCCTTTCCCATATTTCTTTACCAGTCCAGCAAGCCCTCAGAACACAGTCCTCCTTGCCAGAGGTTGGTGTGATTGTTAGCTATAGAATCCCCCCATATAGATTAAGTAAGTGTATGTGAGCTAATTCAGTTATACCCAGTTTGAACCCCCTGTTTTTGGTTTTTGACCACTACTGTATACCAGAGGCGAAACAAGGGTGGAGCGAAGGCAAGTAGTTCTGCAAGACTCCGTTATGCTGGAGTCAGCGGCCCCTCCCCCTTGCAGTTGGAGCCATTCCAGCAGCAACAGGGGAGTGTCCTGTGTGTTGCCTTTGCTGCCAGAATGGCTCCAACTGCAAGGGGGAGGGGCCGCTGACTCCAGCATAACAGAGTCTTGCAGAACTACTTGCCTTCGCTCCACCCTTGTTTCGCCTCTGCTGTATACTCATGTTTTGTGCACCTTCACCCTCACCTCTGTGTTCCTTGCACCACCAAATTATACAGTCGCCCAATTGACCATTACACTGGGTCCCTGCACAAAATTGTTTTCCCCTTATGTGCACATGCTACAGGTGTTTTAAAAATCACTGCTGGTAGCAGTATCCACAGCATTATAGGGAGTATTACTGCATTTAAAAACGTGTGTGGGGTGTGTGTGTGTGTCACAGAGGAATAGGACTAGGAGGGATGCAAAGGAGGATGAAAGGTCTTGTGTATTTCCTCGTTATTTTTCCTTTGCATTTTAGTTGTCTGTCATGTCCCCAGAAGTGACACATACTTTGACAAATTTGTATTGTTCCTAAATTTCCTGAGGCAGAACATGAGAACATATAGAGACAACAGTCAAGAAAGAACAAATGAGACTTCTTTTCTAGCTCAAGGTCTTGGATCAAGTTTTTAATCTTCCCGGTATTCTTTATAAACCAAGAAATCAAAGTTGATTTTCCTTTTCTCCTGACCATAGATAAAGGATTCTTTCTAGGGGATAAACTGCTTGCGTTCACAAAATATTTAGCTTCTGCCATAGTTTTTGCCACTTCTTTCACTTGGTGTTTCTTTTTCCTGTGCTAGTTGAAGGTATTTCATTCATTTTTGTTTTCGGGCAACAGTCTAAAGCAATCAGGAAAGAAAATGACACTTTCTGCTGTTTTTCTTCTTCTTCCTGCTATTGTTCCAGTGTCCCTGCAATGCCAATACTGTACTTTAAGAAAATGAAAGTTAGGGACAGTTCAGGAAATATTCTTTGTTCTACACGAACAATCTCAACTGGTCACACAGAGAAAGTGGTCTTTGTGGTTACACAGAGAAATGTAGTATTATTTTATTTAACTGTCTAAGAACATAAGAAATGCCCTGCTGGATCAGACCAAAGGCCCATTTAGTCCAGCATCATGTTTCCCACAGTGACCCACCAGGTGCCTCTGGGAAGCTCGCAAGCATACTTCTCTCCTGCCATTGCTCTACTAATTCAGAGGCATATTGCTGCTGAACCTGGAGGTGTAGTGCCTAGCCATCATGACTAGCAGCTGATGAAAGACATGTTCTCCATCTATACCTCATCTCAGTAGTTGTGATGCAGCTATTTTTGTTTATTCACGTCTCCCCTATTCACATATAAAGGGGGGGGAGGCGGTGTGACTGACGGTGGCGGCTATTCTTTACACAAACAGAAATGCACCCTGTTTTCAGCAGGAGAATGGCACAGAGGAGAAAGGGTTCAACACCCCCTATATCTGCAACCTGGTCCAAGCAACCGTTATTTAATGTCAGCTTTAGTTTGGTCCTCAGGGTTTGTTTGTTCTGCCAGGATCACTTGAGCATGACCGAGGTGGTAGTGGTGGTAGTGATCTACCTAAAGCCAGAGAGAATCTTACGACAAGGAGTTGGAGACTGGAGCATTAACACATACTGTATTTTTCGCTCTATAACACGCACCGGACCATAGGACGCACGTGTATTTTGGAGCTAAAAATAGGGGGGGGGAAAATGTCTTTCTTTTAACAGTTTTCCAGCTGCTTGGCCGCTTACCTCATTGTTGTTTTGCAGCTCCAATCTTCGTCCTGCATTGCTGGCTGCATTGCGGCCCCACCGGGACTGCCCCCAGTCAGCAGCTCCAAGACGTGATCAGTTACAGTAAGATCCAGTTACTGCAATGTTTGTGCAGAGCATTCTGGTCGCGTCCGGCACCTGTGCGAAGTTCCCAAGCGCTGGACGCGACCAGGAAGGTCTGCGCAAACATCGCAGTAACTACGATGTTTGCGCAGAGCTTCCTGGTCGCATCCAGCACCTGGGAACTTCGCGCAGGCACCGAATGCAACTGCAAACTCTGCGCAAACATCGCAGTAACTGGATCTTACTGTAACTGCTCACATCTTGGAGCTGCTGACTGGGGGCAGTCCCGGTGGGACTGCAATGCAGCCGGCAACGCAGGATGAAGATTGAAGCTGCAAAACAACAACGAGGTAAGCGGCCAAGTGGCCGTAAAACTGTTAAAAGAAAGACATTTTTACAGCATTCAGTCCATAAGATGCACAGACATTTCCCCCTATTTTTTTTTGGGGGGGGAGTGCATCTTATAGAGCGACAAATATGGTGATTGCCCTAAATGATGTGGGGAAGAGCAGGATAAAAATGTGATACATAAAAATATGTAAAGCCTGTTGAGAAGAAAAAAATTCTTAGGTTGGGTGAACCAGTGTCCTGGTTATTGCTCTACACTCAATTGCCCCTCTCTGGCTACAGGCCTGTAATGGCTACTGTATATGTGTAGGTAAGGCCAAATAATTTGGTTTTATAAATAAAGCCACCAAGGGAAAGCAGTGTTAGCAATTTTCCACCATTAGCAATAATATTAGCAATTTTCCACCTAAACATGTGTGATATTACATTATTTATTTTTCACATTTTTATTCCACCCTTCCTCCAAGGAGCTCAGGGTGGTGTACATGGTTCCTCCCCTCCTTTTGTCCTCACAACAACCCTATGAAGTAGGTGAGGCTGGGAGATAGTGACTGGCCAAGGTCACCCAGGAAGCGTCATGGCTGAGCAGGGATTTGAACTTGGATATTCCAGGTCTATGGTAAGTTCAACTCCCGAAACACTACACCATCCTTAGCCATTTCTAGTATGTATGTATGTATGTATGTATGTATGTATGTATGTATGTATGTATGTATGTATGTATGTATGTATGTATGTAGCACCATCAGTGCACATGGTGCAAATAAACACACCACGTAAAAGGGCTGGGCCCCAAAGGGATATAGAATCTAGCTAGATGCAAGGGTGACAACAGGGGAAAAGGAGGGATAGAATCAGGGATAAGCAGGGGACGCATAGCTGCTTGTTTCAGTTGTGTAGACTTAGAGGCTTACTTACTATTCATTATTTCTTTTGGATACCTGTATCCCACCTTTCTAGGTCAAAACCACAAACCGTTCAAGGAAGCTAACACACCACATTTAAAAGCATATTTAGAAAACCCCATAAAATGCAAATGGCACACATGGCAGACACAATTATAAACACGTCAAAGAACCAGCAACCATAACACAACTGATAGAGTTGGCATTCCTGGCTCATTGTATGAACACAGCTGGACTATGCACCAAACCAAATCAGTAGACCCAAGAGGGAATTGCTTTTGCCCCCCCCCCCAAAAAAAATACAACAATGTAATGTTCTGGTCCTGATAACGTCCGTAATTCTGAAACGTTAGATTACGGAGTACAGGATTACAGTGCAGTGCTTTATGATGTTTGCTTCTACCCCACCACCCTGCCTCCCCAACAAAGAGTGCTCTGTTTCTCAAATCTAAATTAAATATTTGTAGGGGGGGGAATCATCGCTATTTGCCAGTGCATTAAAAAAGTAAAACGTGTTCCTTTTTTGACAATATTAGAAGGAAATTGTTTTATATATCCATTATGTGCTGGATTTTTTTATTTTGTGTGTGTGCTAGAGTGACATTTTTCTGCTTCCTGACTTCTAAAATTAATACAGTATTTACTTTGGTGCATATCTGAATGCACTAATAATGTTGTTGCTAAAAGGCAGGCAGAATGCTAAGTACGGAGAAATATGGATATTGCCCAAACTAATTGGTTTTACATTTTAAAACAAGGATGCGTAGAAACTCTTCGCAGCAGCTACACATTTTTGTACTTTATTATAACCTTATTAATCTTCAAATAGGCAGTAAGATTTGACCTAGTTCCTGTCCTTCATTCCTGGAATAGTTTAAGGGCTGGATTGTACAGACCAATTCTGGTATGATAAAATAACTTCAATTACAGATGTGAGGAGCACTGGTATTTCTGTAGCCCCACTAAAAAATGTAGCATTGGAAATATAAGTGCATCTCTCAATGATACTCAAATGTGGGTCCTAAAAGAAGCCCTGGAGTGCAAAAGTGCTGAGCATGGATGGCTACAGTCATTTTAGTTGTCAGTTCTTGCAATCAGAAATGCTTGTGGAGAGCTGAGTCTCATGTCTCGGGGGTAGAGTCGTGCTGGTGTCATCTTTCTGGGACCTGGAACCACGTCCTACAACTGGGTTCCCTATGGCATGTTGGGTCCCTGTGCTGTGGGTTCCCTATGGCATGTTGGACACCCTGTGTTGGTGTCTCCTAGAGGCCATGTGAAGACACAGGGATCTCTGAAGATGCTCCCATCTGTGGCAGGTGAAAGACTAGCCAGATTGTCCAACAATTTAAATGCATATTGAGCTGTGCTTTGAAACATGTAGATGGAATTGCAACTACACTTGTTTCCAAAAGAGTATTCAGTGTCATTCTAGACTCATTTAAGCCAAGGCCAGCGCAATACCTCTTGGCACCTGAGGCAGCTCTCCTTTACCTGGTGGTGTGCACCAGCTCCTGCCACTCCACCTGCCAGGCCTTGGATTTAAAAAAGAGGGGAAGAGAGTAGCAGAGGAAGTGTGGAGAAGAAGCAAGTGGTGGGCTAGAGCAGAGATGCTTTAACCCACCACACTGCTTTCCTCCACACTTCCTCTTCCACTGCTCTCCTCCACACTTCCTCTTCCATTGCATTTTTGAATCTCAGGAGGAAGTGGAAAGGGTGGATGCACAGAGATAGGCAGTCCCTGGCAGTCCACTGCCTAAAGTGACTGACCACCTCAGTCAACCTCAAGGATGAATCAACCCTTGTTGAAACTTATTGTTGTGTGATTTTGCAATTCTTTAGTAATTTTTAATATCTGTATATTTCACTGTGTCAGAATATCAAATAGTGCCTGAGCTCAAAACATGTTATTGCATAGGCTTCTTGATGTTGCAGGCTGGCATATATCAGGCTGTAGAACTGGGGTCTAATGACCTCCTCTTCATAGACAACATTGCTAGAAAACAATCCACCTTGCGTCCATTGCTGAAAAAGGGTAGAACATTATTTGGAATCCATTCTAGAGCAAATTTATATTATTGTATATATGGTGAGATAATGGACCAAGTGGTGAGAATTGCATCACCATCTGCCCATTCTACGGTTCACTACATCACTGCTGCCACCTTCCAAGTATGGACTGAACATTGATGTGCTGACCTACGTGCTGGTCTCTGGACATATTGTGGGCTCAACTCTTCAAAATGAACTCAATAGTCACCATCTTTAACTCATATCTTGCATGCTAAGAGGCTCACGTGAAATCTAAAAGGACTGCACTTGTCAAAGAAAGCAGCTGTTTTTCCTTCTAGAACTATCTTGGTATTGACTCCCACACGTATTACAAAAATCTACAAATGAAGTCTACATAGGGTGCCCATTGCCTCTCCCCACCTCCCAGTTGTGTTCTGTCATTGGCTGATGTATAACTGCATTTTATGGAGTCAGTTTGGTCTAAAAGAAAGTGTGCAGAGTAAACTTGTGTTGCCGGAAGGCAAGAAAATGATTGATTGTGTGTGTGTGGAAAGCAACTGGAGAAATGTGTGTTCTCATGTGTGTAATAGGTTGTGCCAGAAGCTTGGGTTGGTGGGGAAAAGGAAGGAAAGAAAATGGCAATCTGTTTTTGAGGGGGGTCTCTCTTATTTATTTATTTTTGTTCCTTCAACTATCAAAAGAGGTTAAAATGCTCCCCAGGAAAACAGAACTAACTAAACAGAAACTAATTTTAAATAAGTGTTCCCCATCCTATTGTATATTTAATACCCAAATAAGCTTGAGAAGATTTAAAGCTAACAATTAGAGAATATGAATAAGAAGGAAAAAATGTAATTGGTAGCAGCTGTTGTTGTGTTTGGTCTATCTCTTGCTGCTATAAAGTCTCTATACAGTTAACATGGAAAGGCATTCAGAGTAACTCTTCTGTGAATGGAAGCACACTCTGAATGCAAACCCGAGAATGGGAGGGGTGTTCTACACATGCAAGGTCCCTTTCCGCTTTCACAAGGACCCTTTGCACAAATGGAGCGCTTTTTCCATTCTCAAGGGAAACTTATGTCCACATGGAGGCAGTACTCTGAATGCCAGACAATGGGACTTAGTTCCAAGTATGGATAGGCTTACCAGATCACCAACCGGGACAGAGTGCTAGACCTTTAGGAGAAGGAATGTGGGCAGGTGTGGCTTGTTAAACCTTAGCACAATCCTAGACATGTCTACTCAGAAGCAAGCCCCACTGAACACAATGGGGCTTGCTTCTGAGTAGACATGCCTAGGATTGTGCTCTAAGGTTTAACAAGCTACACCTGCCCACATTCCTTCTCCTACAGGAATGTAGTACTCCTCCTCCTAGCACTCTGTCCTGGTTGGAGATCTTTACCTTCAAACCTAGTGTGAATCCTTGTTACCCTTTCTCTGCTTTCTTTGCCTGCTAGCTCAATCATGTCCTGAGGATGTTTGTGTTGCTTTCTGGTCTCCATCCTTTCTGAGCTACCAGAATTTGCCTTCTGCTGTTGAGCTATGCTGGTAGTGCAGAAGGAGGACATCTCTAGTTTTGATCTGTAACATAACAGGCTGCACCTGGCCTGGAGTACACCCAGCTGTTGTCATTTTGTGCTGTCTAGTCTTGATCCTGCAAGACAGTCCAAACCTCAGCCCTTCCACACTGAAGGAGCAGCAATAATTAGGCCCCGTTTTTGAAAGTTCCTGTGATCCAAAGGGGAATGTGCCATCTCATCTTCTGTGAGGCTCCATTAATTTCAGTATGTCACCTTTTCATTGATGGTATTGATACTGCTCCTCTAATGCAAGGGCAGCAAGGAGAAGAAAGGGCAATGACATACATGAGCAAGTGTTTCAAAGCCATTTAATGAGACACTTTGCATAAAAATGAGCTTCTTTGAAACTGACACCATCTAAAGTTTAGAGGCTACATGCAGAATTGATTCTCATTAAGTTTTTCAAGATTAATGATAAAATCAGTAAATTGAATGTCATATGTATGACAGGGATGTTGGAGTCAAAAGGAAGAACACTCCACTTGAGCAGAATTAAAAAATCTCTGTAGGATTAGCCACAGAATGCAATGTAAATTCTGCTATGTTGAGTGTTGTTGTGAGGTCTCCGTATTCATTTGTAAGAATTAAAAATAAAAGAACCAGGAAGGCAATGCCTTGTGTAAATCTGACCTTTTTAAGTATTCTGGATTTTGACTAGCCATCTAATTCACTCCACCACCACCCAACTCGAAACAATAAGCAAAGAAAGAATAGAAAAATGACCAATTAATAGCATTATGGAAATTTGAAAAGGCAACTAGAATGTAGTTCAGGATCTATGCAAGACCAAATGGATGATGAAAAACAAAATACTTCTCTCAAGACAGACAACCATGCTGCAAAGAATGTTGATGCTTAAGAATCAGAACCTAAAACAAAGTCTATTTGTATCTTCTTCTTCTTTGCATCAGTTTGTATTTGATCATGACATGCCACTAGAATCCATAAGTGCTGTGGGCCTGATGAATTTTGTACAGGTGAATACTACTACAGGAAAAAAGACAAACCATTGGCACTTCTCTGATGAAATACCTAATTATTAAATCTTGGTTTTCAAAATGTAAATCCATGTTGGTCCACTGGAAGAAGAAAAATCCACTTTTCAAAGTAGAATTTACCTATCAGCACCAATGAAATATTAACGGCCCAATCCTATGGGTGTGTTATGCCGGTGGTGCGATCCACTGGCATAATGTGCTTTACAGCAGTTGCAAACGTGACTATGTCATTGAGTGTGGCTTGGCCGTCACCACAAGTGGCAGGGTCCGTGCTCTGATGGACCAGGGACTTCCGCCCGCCGGAGCATGTAAGGTAAGCACAGAGGGTGGAACCGGGCAGGGAGTGGGCAGGGAGTTGGGAGGAACAGGGAGGAGATGGGACGGGGAGGAGGGCGGATCAGGCCTGGGAAGGGGCGGGTTCAGCAGCAGTGGTACCTGTCAAATCCTAACCCCCTTTTGGGGCCCGATCCACCTTCATGGGTCAACGCAGACTTCTGCCAGCTCTATAGCTGGCACAGGTCCAAGTTGACCCATGGCGGCTGCTGGGGCTTACCCCAGGGCAAAGGAAAAAATGTTCCCTTACCCTATGGAGGCCTCAAGATGCCAAAACTCCCCCACAGGAAACAGTGGACACCATGTTGGTTCAACGCATGGAATTAGGTAGGATTGGGCTGTAAATAAGTATGCCGTTACAGTCATATACATGCTTACATTGGGGGACTTGCTTCTGAGGAAGAGGAAAGGAAGGCAGCAGGCCAAGATCCACCATCCAGCTGCTGTTGCTTTCTTAAGCATGGCCTGTGCCCCTCCCTCCTCATATTAACACCAATGGTCCCTTGCGGAGAACCAAGCAAACTTTCTTTTTCTTTTCGATTGTGAGCCCTTTGGGGACTAGACTACTAATTTGTTGGAAAAAAATGAATACAGTAAGTTGCCCTGGGCACTTCCTGATGGGGAGGGGCACGGTGGAATATAAATATTTTAAATAAAGAAATAAAACAAACATGCAGTGGATTGTGCTGAAAATGTCAAACAGCGAGCTTTCAGGTTCTACAGAATTCTGCATCAGGGAGAAGGTAAGCAAAAAGACATACTGACACAAGAATCAAAAAATAATTGACACCCCGCATCCTTCCCAATACTTTGGAACGATGATGTCTGTAAAGTAACTCAGTCTTCAGTACTAACTTGAAACTCACAGGTTTATTCCAAGGTATTTAGTTTATTCCAAGGTACTTAGTGCTGGAGACCTGGCTGAGTTAACTTACGTATTTTATGTTTCCAGAATATGGGGCAGAGCAGGGGAGAGATTCAACCTTGTTTTGCTTCCTTTGTCTAAGCAGACCTCTGTGTGTATTGAAACCATCTCATATCTTGCAGAGGCTAATTCTAGTCTGCAAGAAACCCTCTAAACTCCATACAAGTCCTCACTTAACATTGTCGATAGCTTCCTGGAAACTGCGACATTAACGAACCAATTTTCACTGGCGGTATCAGTGATACTCCAGGGGGTTCTGGTGGGCTCACTGCATGCTGCAAAGCTGCTTCTGGGTTCCTTGGCTTTGTTCTCGCCTCAGAATGCATTGAAGAAGCTACCTGCAAGGCATTCTGGGGCACGAATAGAACTAGGAAGTAGGTCGCAAGCCCAGCGTGATCTGGAAAAAGCTGCAGCCATGGAGCCGACATTAAAGTGAAACGATGTTTAGCGAAATGACGGTAAGCAAGGACTTAACTGTACTTAGATTTTACAAACTGCAAATGGTTGGGGCTCCGGCAGCGTGTCCCCCCCCCCGCCCCTGTCCTTTTGCTTACCATACGCCTGTTGAAGAGCTCCGTAGAATTGAACACTCACTGTCTGATATTTCTTGGTCCTAATTAGAGGCATTGACATACTTTGGATAGGGGATTCTAAAATCTATTGAACGTGAGACACATTGCATGTAACATGTTAAGCAGAAACATTGGGCATCAGTGATTCTTTGGCCGCAGATTTCCTTGATCACCACCAACTGGTACTGAAGGAAAATCATAGGGCTGTATGCAGTGCTTTGAATAGACCAATTTTCTCTTGATATCACATTTCTTGATATCACTGCTTATTTCATTCTTTTGGAGGTAAAATATCTTTGCTTTGAAAATTATGCGGCAAACCATTCCGATTTGTTAGAAAATAAATGGATGACTGATTCTTTTAAGCGAGCCACAGGCAGATACTGGTCCAGGTTGACCTGTCCAATTTAGCCCCTGCTGATTCTGCCATGTGTATGCTCTCTTATTGTCTTTGGGCATAACACTGCATATTAATATATAGGGTAGTTTCTGGTGTCATGAAGACAATGGATACAGGCTGAAGTCGACCCTTGATCCTGAGCAAAAGTGGCATGCAGCACGATCTGAAGCCGCTGAAAATCAGTGCAAGTTAATTTTTCCCTGGGGTTGCCATGTGCTGAAATAGTTGTGCAGTTTGTCTTGAAGAGCATGCCTAACCACAATATTAAACCAGCTTCACCTTGTAACTAATGCATCTCCACAAAGACTTCTGGGACCCATTATTGTTTGAAGGAGTGGGAGTCTCTGACCTAATATGCTCAGGACCCTAAAACTATAAAAATTTTCTGACTTCCTTAGAGGAAGCATGACGGTTAAGCCAGTTCCATACAAATGCATGTTTGTAGTTTATCTGTGCTATAATATGAGACATGCAGCGCATATCACAACCAATCCATTTTAACCTGCATGAAAATGCAAAATATCTTGCACATGTTATTCTGGACATTGTTATAAAGATTTCTTCTTTCCACATGAAAACCAGGGGTATTTTCCTGCTTTTTAAATTTTAGAATCTGTGAATGTGGCAATCCTTATTCATCCTTAACACAATAATAGAACCCATTGTACTCTTTTCCTGTGTCCCTTTAGGGGTATTATAGCTGAAAATGATACTAAATGTAACCTGCTAATAGCTTATTGAATGAGACAGAAACAAATGGAATGGAAGACTTGCTGTTGAATAGAACTGAAAGTAGTGTCAAGCTACAAAATCTGCACTCTTAGTTACTGAAAACAGTGATGCTCATTTTAAAGAAGAATAAAAAGCGAAACCCAGAAATGTTTTTTTAGAAGCTGTCTTATTGTTTAAGGTCACAAACTGTCCTTGAGTAGATACCCAGGGTTAGGGTTATGTTCCATTAAATTGAACGTCTGTGGAGGTTGAATTACACCCCATGAACAAAGGTTCCAAGTCTTAGTGCAATTCAATTGATTTCATCAGAATTTTACCTGGCTAAGCAAATTCCACAGGGCTGGAAGGCCAATTTAAAGACGATCTTTTTAAGTCCAGAAAAAGGAGAAGGATCACTTTCTGGTGTTTCAGAAAAAAAGACAAATATGTTTGTTACAGTAATACTAATGGCAAAAGCAAAGCCATGCCAATGGGAAAAAAATGGAAATGGATTTTTTTAAAAAAATGTAGAATGTAATACTAATGGAAAAATTGAAGCACATCAATACTGCATTTTGGGATAGTGCAGGAGCTTTGCACAAAAATATTTCACTTCTGGCTACTAGCTACATATTTCAGATGGAAGTTTTATGCATATGTCAATTTTGAAATTGTCCAGGAGACACTTTCTCATATAGCCCAGCTGGAGCAAGTTCGATTCAGTGAAGTCAGTGGACGCACTAATGACTGAATCTTTAGAGTAAAAGATCCATCAAATGTGTGCTATTCAAACAAATATTTTCAAAGACTTTCCTGCACCAGGTACAGAGAGCCCATCACTAATGCCATTTTTTTTCAGTCATTGCATATGTAATTATAGACATCCTCCTTCAGATATAAGCACAGCCTCTTAAGCTATCTCTTGTCCTCATGAAGACTTGGGATGAGAGAGTCCTTTCGGTCTGGTTCTGCTCCAGTGTCTATTGGATACAGATGATGTCTCCAAGAGAAATGAGAAGTATGAACAAGTTAAAGCCAAAGATAGAAAACAGGTCTTCTTCCTGAACTACGTATGGGTCAGTTCTCATTAAGTTGGCTGCACATGCAGGACATAGACATGTGCAACCCCACAGATTCTTCAGGTTGTTGCCTTGTCAAACTTCATGAGTGTGTTGTAGAGCAGGGGTTCTCAACCTTTGGAGGCCTGAGTACCCCCTATCATGGTCCAATTTTTGAAGTACCCCCTGCTAATTAATTGGATTAATCAATTAATTAATTAGGTAATTGTTAAATAAAAAGTACTAAAACAATTTTAAATGTGAAAAATGTCTTATTTAACTCTGTGTGTGTGTGTGTGAGAGATGTGTGTGTGTGTGTGTGTGTGTGTGTGTGTGTGTGTGTGTGTGTGTGTGAGAGAGAGAGAGAGAGAGAGAGAGAGATGCAAGGATCTCTTTTTTTTTCTCCAAGTCAAACTTCCCAAAATCAGCTCCTCCCTTCCCCACCCCACCAAAGTACATTTTCCAAAGTTCAAAAATAAGCCCAAAACCAAAATCAGAGAGACAGAAGGGCTCCGAAAATAATTAAAATTTAAATTCATGTTAATTAACAATTAGCTGCTGATGGGGCAGATAAGGGGCACAGCTTGGCGTACACCCAGCAAGAGGTCCACGTACCCCTAGGGGTACCCGTACCACAGGTTGAGAACCTCTGTTGTTGAGCTTGGATTTGGAGACATCACCAGGAACAGAACCAGTCTGAAAAAACAACTTGCATTCATTTCAGGTCTTTGTGAAAGCAAAGCTGGCCAAAAGACTCTGATATTTTTATGGGGCATGTCCACAATACCATATGCAATACCTGTTGAAAACTGTGCCATCAGTGGTGGGATCTTCCTAGCCTGTGCGGCAAAGATTCTTTAAAAATGTGATGGATATCCCTAACTGAATGGGAACCAAATCCTAATGGCTGGCTGTGCTGCCAGAACTCGTGTGCTTTATGACTGTTGCAGAAAGCAACATGCCATACGGTGTGGCCTGGCCCATGCCGCAAGCAGCGAGCAGCCTGGGCCATGCACCAGTGGCCTGCAAGTGAGAGCCGGCACTGGTACGTCAGCTTGGTGTGGGTGGGAGGCAAGGGATAGACAGAACACAGCAGGGGGGAGGAATGGGGAGGAGACTGTGGCCGGGAGGGGGCGGTATTGGTGTCAGGAAGGGGGCGGTATTGGTGTCAGGGACACCACATATTCTATCCCCTTTTCCAAGCCTCAATACACTGACCTGGGTCCACTTGGACTTGCACCAAAAAATGGGCTGGCGCTGGTCCGAGTAGATCCATTGGGGCAATGAAGGCTTGCCCCAGGGCAAGGGAACAAATGTTCCCTTGCCTTGAGGAGGCCTCCAGGACCTGAAACTCCCATGTGGGATGCAGCGCATGCCCCATTTGTGCGACTGCATTGGCGCAGGGGGAGTTAGGTAGGATTGGGCTATGGGTCTCTTGCCATAAAGATGCAACTATGTAATTTGAATAAGAGTAGTCCTGCTGACCTCAGCCTTACCCATGTTTAGGTTTGATAGAAAATTCAGGCATTTTAATCTGAGGTTTCATCTGGGGATGCATCTTTTAGTTACCTGTCTAGTACATGTGCATGCAGTACAAAAAACATATTTTTGGTGGTGGTGCTGGTAGTAGTAGTAATAGTAGTAGTAATGTCCCTTAGGGTACAGGTCTTCAGATAGTTAACTGAACAATATAATATGTATGCAGTCTTCAGATTAATCTCCAGTCCATGAGACCCTCTAGGACAGGGGTTTCCAACCTGTGGTACTAGTACCACCAGTGGTACTTTGGCTGACTGCTGGTGGTACTCAGACCGCTGGACCACTGGAACCCCACTCCGACGCTGTGCTTTTGGTGGCACATTTTTGTTCCCCAGAAGTTCCTGCCTTTAGCCAAGCCTTTCAGGAACGCTGAGAAGGGCCCTCCCACCTGCCCAGAGCCTACACCCTGCGTTTTCTGGCCTCTGAAAGGCTGAAATGTCGTCACCAGTCCCTTCCAGTGGTACTCGGAAGAAGAGTGGCGCCGGAGGTAGTACTCAGCCAGGAAGGGTTTGGGAAACCTTGCTCTACTTTTACCAATATTTGATTTGAAATTTGATTTTGGGAAAAGATCTGATGAGCCCTGACCATACCTATTTGTTCTTGTCCGTCTTTTCTCCATATAGCAATCTGTGATGCTGTACACACATTTTTTTCCCTTCCTCTTAAATTCTGAGGGGCTCTCTTCTTTGCTGCATGATCACTGTCATTCTGGAATGAAATCTGAAAAAGAAATGTATCTTAAAAAAATACCATGGGCCATTAAAACCTCTCATTAAGAATGATAGATGAATTTGGTTGCGCTCTCAGCAGAGAATACAAGGTAACAGGAGCCTGGGCACAGCTAGCTTGCAACTGCCACATTCAGAAAAGAGCAAAAACATGTGCATCACAACATTATCAGGCACCAGAGGAATACATTCAAAATATACAGTATACTGTTTTGTGTTTTAACAGAGACATAAGGGTTCATTGCCTATGTTCAAGGCTGCTTATCAGTTCTGCCGGCCACATTGCCTAATTGCATAGCTTTGCATAGAATTAGAGGAGCATCACATGCAAATATCCATCCTCACAATAATCATGGCTTGCTTTGAAATGAAATGTATTGCAAAGCATAGTCAGAAGAGGGCAAAATGCCAAAAGCACTGATGTGTAAGGTTTCTGCTTTGTTTTCCGTAGCATCAGAGCCACAGCACATCATACAAACAAAAGAAAAGCCATCTCTGACACCTCTGAATACTACAAAGGCAAAGCACACATAATTCTCACCTGTGGGTTCCTGATTACAAACCGATGAGAAATGAAAGACCAAACAAAGGAGAAGTTAAAATCTGTTGCACTAAAGTAGATTGGGGTAAGCTTTTATTTTCTCGCTAACTTCTGGAAATGTTAGTGTTTTTGTTGCCCTTCCAGAAACAGTGATCCAGATATTTTGTCTATACATCATCTTTGTAATCAAAGCCATACTACACAGCAAACTTAAACCTATGTGAATGATAAGGTGTCTAGCGCTGGCAGTGATGTCGCTGGGGGGGAGCAAATGCCTCCAGGTGACTACCGTGGTCTCCTCGCAAGGAGGAGCCACGGAGCACAAACGTACCAAAATTGGTGTGTGTGTGGGGACCTCCCTAAGTTCTGGAAGACTTCAACTGAAGCTTTCTGGGAGTGCAGGGGGTGGGGAACTTTTTTCAGTCAGTTCCTCATTTCTGGTCTGAAGAACATGATGCCATGACACCACAACACATATTCCGTCCAACCACAACATGCTCTGACAATTTATACTGTATATCCTTAATGGTCATCCAGTTATATGTTCCTGCATTCATGACTTGGGGTCCCCAGAAGGGCCAGCCCAGCGATGAGGAAAGGTGAGCTGCCTCAGGTGGCAGATGGGCATAAGTGTTCTTTTTTTGGAAGTGGGGTTGTAGCCGCAGGCCTTGGCCTGACTCCATGTTTGTAACTGTTAAATGGAAACTACCCCCCCTTCACTTGGTCCCAAACTCTGCCTTTTCTTCAAGGTGAAAAGCAGCTAGTTAAGAACGGAATGTAGATAAGAGATACACAGGGACAGCTGTGTGTAGGAGATGTCTCCGAGAGGCCTCCAGCCCCTAACTAAGGATGGGAGGGGACCTGCTTGCTTCTTGCTTTTGGCTTTGGTTTCTTGTTTCATAATGAATTGTTACATAGCTACTGCATGCATATGCAAAAGTATAAAAACCTCACCCCTGCTTTGTCTCTTGGTTCATCTCTCTCTGACCTGGAGAGCTTGAACCCGTGCACGTTAAATAAAGTCCTTATCTCTCCCTAAGTCTGGTTATTCAATTCCTTTCAGGCAAAACTCTCAGCCACTTGAAAGCTGACTGGCCTTTGGCTTGCGGCGACAGCTTGGTGCTTCTCCCAACTTCCTATTTCCAGCCAGCTGAGAAGAGGGGGAAATGGTAAGAAGGAACAGTGAATGGGCGAGCAACCAAGAGGGGAGTCCTGCCTCCATCGCCACTTCCAAAGATTCCTGCCTCTGCCCTACCATTACTGGCATTGTTGTATCATGGCTGCTGGGGGTCCTCACCACTTTCCTGCTGCTACTGCCATTATCGATGGGTTTCTGTAATCTTATTGCCACTACCTCTGTCGGGAGTCACTGCCACCTTCCCATTGCTGCTGCCTCTTTCGTCAGTTCCTCTAAAATGGCAAATCTAGAGGGAATCTGATGAATTCACAAGAGGGGACAGAGGAAACATGCTAATACAGATGTCAATTCAAAAAAGGGGAAAGCCAAATTCAGTGGTGGCCTCTGGCCTCAGGTGCTAGTCCAATTTGAGAAGGGTCTGGCCCTCAACCACTTGGTGCCATAACGGACCTCCAGCAAGCTTCTGCAATCAGATAGTTAGAAACTAGTCAAACTGAATGCAAAATAACAAACCACGTTGAATTATTTGTATTCTATCAAATGTTATGGCCAAATAACCAAAAAAAAAGAAAAGAAAACACAACTGCCTTATGTATCAAAAAGCGGATTTCCGTAACTCAAGACTGACCAATGAGACTGATCGTTCTGAGAGCCAATGAAGTGTTGTTATGACACAGCATGGAGCCAATAAGGTGTTAGTATGAGTCAGCTCTCATTTGTACGTATCAGAGCTAATACTAGAACGCTTATTCAGTTTTGTGAGTGTCATCAAGTTTACACTGGGGTTTTTTTGGTTACTGATTTGTTGGGTGATCTGTACAGTACTGTTACATATTAAACTAAAGTTAATGAGGTTACACCATGAGTTACCGCACTGGTTGACACCAACATGAGTGACTTCACTGAGATGAGCTCTTGCACCAGGTGACGCAAGCCCTAGTGACACCTCTGCATATAGTCAAAACTTCTATTCAAAAGCAAGACCATCTCTACATGCACATCACCCCAAACAGATCAACCTGTGCAACCATATGCCCATAGAGAATCAATGAATTGCAGAAACTTTTGATTCGGAACAAAGATCTTCAGTTGACTCAAGCAATTATTGGATAAACCATTTTTTTACAGATATTTTCTTGGCTGCTGGCCATGTCCCAGTGCATTGCTTAACCTCCTGACCCATATGCTGACGCTATAGCACAGGAAAGGAATCTTACCTGATGTTAATTTACTTCTAAGGTCTAGATGCAGCTATGTCTCAGGCATTCAATATGGCACACAGCTTTCCCTATGTTTTGAGTATTTATTTTTTTGTGTAAATATACCTCTGTGTATAACTGAGAAGTACTAATTTACATGACTGATCTTGTATTGAACAAGATTCAATACAGTAGAGACGAATGGCATTTTTCATACAAACATTGACTATGCAGAAGTCTGATTTCTACCACACATATAGGCAAAGGTCTCAAAACTTCATTTCTGGCCTTTTGTACTAGCATGCTTACCAATTCCATGCTACACAGTTGAATGTGTGTCTGTTGGACTTGCGGGTGCCCAATTTTGCTTTTCAGAAAGGTCCTACTGTAACTACATACATGCTGCAACTGCTAGATAAAAGTCAGCATAGGTTAGGATATCTCTACAAAACAAACATCAGAGAAAAGTTAACTGAGAAAAAAATATCATTTTTTCCCATTCAAGAAACAGCCCAGAAGAAATTTTGCACAAAGCAGATGGCAGACCTGATTAGACCTAATTGCTGGCTAATATGGGTTGTATCAAATGCATCTTTTGTTGCATTATTACTAGGTTTAAGGGGGACAATGTTAGTCCCCCTTAAACCTAGTAATAATAGGGACCTAATAATAGGGACCTAAAAACCTAGTAATGTTAGGGAACATCATGTTCCTAATCCAGTGATAGCATAACCAAACTGTTGGCATTTTTGGACAGGTGGCCTGTGAAATTACTACCTGTCAGGATTACTACCTAGACCACTACTTTTCCTTCTTTCTACAATAGAAGGGATAGACGAGCTATGCTTGCAGCAAATGCCTTGTCAAGAAAAGTTGTCTGTCAAATTGCGCGATCCTATCTAGAATGCAGCAGCATCGCATCTAAGGTGGCAACTGCATCCTAGGCAGGATTGGGCCTGTGCCAGAGGAGCTGGAGCACTCCTTGGGAGAAAGGGACGCTTGTCTCTTTCCCCCGGGTAGAGCCCCAGCAGACCCAATTGGCCTCCTTGGATGTGCGCTGGCAAAATAGCTGGTGCAAATCCAAGGAGCTGGTATAAGGCCAACCAGGCCCAGGATGGGGGGATAGGATTCGACGGAGTGCGCCGCCGATAATACCTCCCCCATCCCTGGCCTGATTGGCCAATTGCCCCCTCCATTGCCACCCCAGTCCGCCACCCCACGCCCTTGCCCTCACCGGTGCAGGACTTACTTGTATCCACAGGCAGTGGCTGCAGCCCCGGGCAGAGTGAGCAGCACTGGCCTCTCCACCGGCGCAGCTTACTCACCAGGTGCTGAAAACGTGCCTCACGGCACATGTACAACACTCGGCACCAGCAAAGCCCTCACTCTACCGGTGCTTCTTTGCGCAGGATTGCGCTGAAAATCTCTAACCAGGGCCAACATCTTCCATAGGAGCAAAATCAAATGTGTGTGAAGTCACTACCTGAATAATCTGGACCACTATTTTCTGTTACATGGAGCAGAACAGATACATGAGAAGTTATAGAACCAGAGTCATTATGTTCTTTCAGCAGGTCACATCCAAGACCGCCTGACCCCTGAGGCGGCATGCCAAATTCTGCCCCTTGTTACTGATGATGCGACAGCCCCCTGCTCCTCCCACTCACCATCTTAGCTCAGCTCTCTCCTCACCTTTATATTTCCTTGTCCTCTCCATCCCCCTTTCTTTCCGTTCCAACTCAGGGAGTGGAAGGAGAAAGAGGAGCAGTGGAGGTACGAAAGTGGACAGAGAAGAGTAACCCTCACTAATCTGCTGCCTGATGTGACAGTTTCAGTTGACCTCATGGATGGGCCGGCCATCTCTTTCAACTGAGGACAGAGTCCCTGTAATGCCACATGAGCATAGGAACAATAATAAGGAAAAGACTCTCAATGCAGAGGTAAGGGCTGTTGTAATGAGTATCAGTTTGCCATTCCCTTCCCTTTGTCCTCATATTGAGTTGCATGTTTGAAAATTCTGAGAACAGGGAAGGGAAGCTGGAGCTGGCACACCCACCCACTCCCCTATAGCCTGCCTTTATAGCCACACTTCCATACTCATTTGCACCATTTTGTGGGCATCTCATTAGTTTCTGGTAATGAAGTATCATGGTTATATGGTCAACCAATGTGATACCCGAACTCTGTTTTTCTTGTCCCAAACACCAAAGGGTAGACTTGCATGTGAACCACTGCTGTTAGAGTGGCTTAAAAATTGAAGAAGACAACCCCAATCATTCCTAATAAGAAGAAAGATAATGGCTCTATCTGTTGATTGCTGAGGAAAATTAAAATGGAGAATCTGATGGTAGCTTTTGAAAGAATGCTGACATAGATACTTAAGAGGCTTTGATTTGTAGGCTTTTTCATATACTTCTAACACAATGTAATGTTGTTAAGCTGATATATACGCTTAGAACTGAGCGCTTAATGAGCTGTATATAGAGCTGATTCGCCCTTGCTTGGCCTTCTTTCCTTCCATCTAAATAACCAGCAGAGAGAGAACTACAGAGCACTTTCTTAAAAGACCACTTTCTAGGCTATAATTCCATGGTCCCAGAGGCAAGAAAACAAAGTCTACATTTCCAAATGATGCTCCACAAATTGAGATAAGCCAAAAAAACAAAACTCTGCAGTATGGAGCAGGAAATGACATAGCAAGAATCCCTCCTTAACTTGCAAGTGCCTTCCCAGGAGATGATGCATTACTGGGTGAGACTTCATCATGCCATAGGCTGCCTGCAGCCCATAAGGACAGAGTATGGCTTATGCTTCTAGCTATTTTCCCAATACCTGTCAGGTGAGGTGAGGAGAAGCCAGCATCGTATGCTCCAACAGTCCCTATTTAGCAGAAACAGTCTCTATCCCTGGTAAAAACACTGGTCCTGATTTGTCTTTTGAGCTGATGTTGCGGATGCTTTTAATTTTTGTTGTTCTACTCACTATTTGTTAAAAATCGTGAGTAGGGAATGGCTTCATGTAAACTCTAGTACACAACATGTGACTGTAAAGTGGAACAAAATGCCAGCATGGTGTTTCCTTTCCACCCCCCTCATCATACCTGCCTACCGAGAGAGTAAACATTGTGGGATGTGTTTGTTGAAGCCATAAGAAGTACAACCAGATCTAGTGTAAAATAATACATTCTGAAACACTTTTTTTAATGGCCTGAAACCTGGTTATGACAAGGATTGCCTATTCCCATACAAAGCTGCTCAATTAAAGTCATCAGGACAGGCCCTATTCTAAAACCTGCCATTAATGGAGATCTGGCTGTCCTCAACTATAGACAGGGGGCCTTCTTAGTAGTGGCACCTCACCAGGACAATTCCCTCCCGAGGGAAATTAGTTTGGCTTCCTCCCTGTCAATTATACTGGAGATATATTCATTTGAGATAGTTTTTAATTCAGTTTTACTATTTTTTATGCTTCACTGCTGTACGTGTTATGTTTTATTGTTACTGTTGCATTTTTGTACATTTGACATACTTTTTATGGTTTTGTAAGCCATTTTGGTATTTTTTTTAAAAAAAAATCAGGTTATAAAGATAGCAAATGAATAAATAATAAACAATGTACCCAGCTTCAGAGGCCACTCCAGGATAGGTGACTGCAGAGTCATTGGATGGTATTCAGAGTCTTTTGCTTTCAGAAAACTCTTATGCATGTGGAATGATATTGCACATGGAATGACATTGCACAGGTTTACATGGATATAGTTATCTTTGTTACAGAGTAATCCTGGTGTGAGTGAAAGCTCTTGAACAAGCTCATTGGACAACCTCTTGCACAAGCTGAAAAGTTCTTCCATTAAGTGTTGGGTAAATTTGCAGAGCACTTCCACCACAGGCAGCCCAATCAGAGGCGTCGCCAGGCGCCCGTGAGGTAGGGGCGGCCCCCCCGACGCCCCCAATAAAACTGTCAAAATTTTTAGGTTTCGGTTTCGAAACCTATTTTTGACAGTTTTTAAAGGTTTTTTTTAATGTTTTCAGGGGGTGGGGTTAAGTGTTAAAAGGGCATGTGTAAGTGTATGTGTGCTTTCCCAGCACTTATCTGGAATATGGGACGCTTCCAGGAAGTTCCAGAGACGATCTTCTCCCTGCGCTCGGGTGCGGACTCCGTAACGCACCCAGCAGCGGTTTCCGGAGTTTGCTCGGGCGCAGAACCACGGAGTTTCCAATCGACGTTCTTCGCCTGCGCAAACTCTGGAAAGCGCTGCTGGGGGCGTTACGGAGTTCGCGCCCAGGCGCAGGGAGAAGATGTGCCCGGGCGCAGGAAGAAGATCGTCGCTGGAACTTCCTGGAAGCATCCCATATTCCAGATAAGTGCCGGGAAAGCACACATACACTTACACATGCCCTTTTAACACTTAAAACCCCCCGAAAACAGAAAAAAGTGGAAAAATGCAAAAAACTCACCAAATTTAAGGAGCCCGCCGCCCCACCCCCTGAGCCCTGCGCCCTACGCCCTGGGGGCCCCCGCCCCCCATCCCATATCAGGCGACTCCCCTGAGCCCAATCCTATCCAGTGTTGGCGCAGCATGTGCACCATGGCATACGCTGTATCCAATGCTGGATAGGGATGGGCTGGAGGACTCCTCGAAGTAAGTGGACATTAGTCCGCTTACCCCGGATAAAAAATCCCTATGGGGCAACTCGGATCGCTACCACCTCTTTAGGTGGCAGAGAGCTAGGAAACCCCGTATCATGCTTTCAAGGCCAGGAGAAAGGATAGGATTCAGCATCCACCAAGGACGCCAGTCCCACCTACTCCTAAACCTGAACCACCTCCTTCTCCGCCCTCTCCCACTCTGTTAGCTCCCTCCCTGCTCCACAGTGCAGGTCATTCTGCTGCTCAACGGCCAGGTGGCGCAGGCCTCAGCACTGCTGCCTACTGGCCAGGTGCTGCAAATGTGCCTTACGGCATGTCACTTTGGACGCCTCCTTCCTATAGCAAGTGGAGATGAGCCTTTCACAGCAGTTTGATATGTGGAAGGGGACTCACATAGGTGCAAGAAAAGGAGTATTATTGCAATACAAAAGGCTGTCCCTATTTTCACCTGTGAAATATTGGAGGGTATGCAATATCTTTCATCCCATTGACACGGTTCTGGTAAAAGGCTACAATCTGTAAATCTCCCACTCATTCCATAAAAATTGGCCTCATTTCTGAGTAGGTGCAACTTTCCCCTTGCTTCAATGAAGAGAGACAGTTGTAGCCTCTATTCGGCAATGGACGGAGGTTTCTTGGCACTTTGCTTAGAGATAATTTACACCCTTGTCACACATGATGAACTAAGATTTAGAAGACAATACTGAACAGAGCTAAACATTGTGTCCTCTGTAATGAAAACTAAAATTCACTGACATAGGACAGGTGTTTCTCCACAGGAAAGAATTTTGAAATAGGAAACGAGGGAAATTGCTAGTATCATATGCAAATAACTCGTCTATAGATATAGCATATGAAAAGGCAAGGCCTTGGTTCATTTTTGTGCCTTTTTCCTGTAAGCCTTCAATCTGTCTGTGTGAGAGAGTGTATTCTCTTTACAAGACGAGGGGACTAATAATACTCTTAATGGATATAATAGCTTAACAGTTGATTCTAAGCTTGCCTCTCTCTCTCCTTTTAACTGTACATGTTCAGGGCCAGCTCAGCCATGAGATCCAGTGAAGTGATCAGGTTGAGTGGTGGGCTGGGGGGAGGCAGCGCAGTGGCAGGGGGCCCCTAACCTGACTACCCTGCCATCTTCCCCGGACTGCTGCCTGCCCGGCTACCCCACATTGCTGCCATCCTATTCTCTTCTTGCTCACGCCCCTGGAAGTGAAGGCAAGAAGAAGATGGCAGGATGACTTGACTCCTTCTCCAGCATCACTGCCAAAGAACATGGTAGCAGAGGTAGAGAAGAAGGTAGGGCTGCAATGGCACTGGTGGTGAGCTACCCTCCCATCCGCTTATCATCCACTTTCCAAGGACAGAGGTTGATAAGAGGATGGGGTGGCAGCAAGGTGCTCATCACCACAATCACCATTGCCTCCCTCCATCTCCTACACTGTTTCTTCCATCTCCTCTCTTCCTTTCAGCTCACTGCTTCTTCAGAACTGGATGGCCGGAAATTATCTTGGGTATGGAAAATGGGAGCTAATTGCTCACCCCCAGATAACTGGCTCCTCCTGGCCCACCAAGAGATCCCCCTCTTGCTGGATGAACAAGGTCCTTCCCATTGGTCCAGATGAGTAGGATGTCTCCAAAGCTCTGCCAGAGGGTTTGACGCGGGGAGGGTGCTTGAGCAGCACCTGATTCATCCTCCTCCTCCTCTGCAGGGCAGTCTCTTTGGATCCCAGACTTCTCCCAAGACTATCCAAAGCCATCAGCTCAGAGGCGTAGCCAGGCGCCCCTGCTACTGTGGCGGAAAAGCCCGCCACCCCATTATGCAAATTAAATAATTAATTTGCATAATGAGTTTCGGGTTTTTTAAGGTTTTTTTAAAGGTTTTTAACGCTAACGGGGCTTCTAAAAGGGTATGTGTGCTTTGCGCAAACTTATCTGTAGTTCTAGGACCCTCCAGCGACGATCAGGGGCGCAGATCGTCCCTCTGCAGCTCTACTCCCGGACGCGAACTCTGCAAAGCGCCCAGGAACGCGCTGCGGAGTTAACGCATGCGCAGAGCGACGATTGGAAACATCGTCGCTCTGCGCATGCGTTAACTCTGCAGCGCGCTCCTGGACGCTTTGCAGAGTTCGCGTCCGGGAGCAGAGGGACGATCTGCGCCCCTGATCGTCGCTGGAGAGTCCTAGAACTACAGATAAGTTTGCGCAAAGCACACATACCCTTTTAGAAGCCCCGTTAGTGTTAAAAACCTTTAAAAAAACCTTTAAAAAAACCCGAAAAGGGGAAAAAACCAAAAATTAAGGAGGCTCCCGCCCCCCACGGAGCCTTTCCGCCCCAACGCCCTGGGGCCCACCGCACCACCGCCCCATATCAGACGACGCCCCTGCATCAGCTTTGTGTCTTGCTTTCTCTGCCTTGTCACACACAATGGCTGGGGTTTTAAGCCCTCTTAGGCCTTGTGTAAGCATGTGTGGCTCCACCCCATCCCTGTTCAGACTGTGGACCTGCTGGTAGAGGCCTCTAGACAGACAGGGTTTTCCAGGGCCTCATTCTGGCCTCTGAAAGGAATCACTTGTGGTAGTGGGTCTGGAGACAGTAAGCCCAGAGGTCGCACCTGGGGCTGTAAAGGGGTCCAGGTGGGTCACTACTGAACATGATATTCAACCAATCAGGTTTCAGATGGAACCGCTATTATATGAATCAAGCCTTCAGCAGGTGACCTGATGACTGGAGGAATGACAAGTAAGGATTAAGCCTATTTATCATAACCTAGCTCTAGTCAATGGAGGAACTGGGAATAAGTGCCTTGAGACTAACACACAATCCAAGGAAACCTCCTTACACGCCAATTGCTGGTGTCTCTTCTGCAGCTCTTTTTCGATTGTAAGCCCTTTGGGGAAAAGGGAAACATTTATTGATTGATTTTGCTGTGCAAACCGCTTTGTGAACTACTTTTGTTGAAAAGTGATATACTGTATAAATAATTTTATTTTATTTTTATTTTTTTGCTGGGTGCCCTGCTTTGCTACAAAAATTGATAGGACAATGAAAATAGGGGACCAGATTCATCTGGAACAAACACAATTATAATAAATGATTAAACAAATGGGACCTTAAATAAATCTATGGAATACCAGCCTCCCCGCTTCCACACACACACAAATTAGTAAGATCTTGCACACTAATTCTTAAATGGAATTACATTCCATAAAGGAATTTTGTAATGCTTGACATAGTTTCCTCTGTTCTTTCTATGTTTTGCTATTTGCTTTTGTACACCTACCTGTTCTACTACGTGGTCAGATGACTTTGAGTTTCAGGAACAGAGTACATTCATCAACTTGAAGTTTTTATCGTTAGTGTCATTGTCCCTGTGTGACTCTGTAATTAGCGAGAGATATGCTAATTGATCAGTTTATAGTGGCCTGCCTTTGTCCTCCGTAAGAAAACTTAACAGATGAACAGTTGGAGATGGGAGTTGGAATCCCTACTGAGAAGTTCATTGTTACAGTACATGTCAGCACAAATCTCTAGACAGCCAGCCCGACACTTGAAGTTACTGTTCCAATTTACGTGGTTATTTTATTTTTTTGCTAAGTTTCTTGTTCTTACATGTCTTTCTGCTATACACACATTTCTATAACTCCCAAAAGTTTGTTGGCAGATAATGAAATTGTGTGGGCATGGAGGAAAGAACAAAGAAGAATTCAACAAAATGGATTCAAAGATTTAATGTTAGAGTATATCACCAATTATTTTCCTGTTTCTAAATTTGGGTAGTTTTTTTTAATAGGTTTATAACTCTTAAATCACCTAGTGACAATTATAGATCCAACATTTAATATTTGGTTTTTATTTTAAAACAATTATACCCTTTCCACCCAAGGTGGCTTACAATAAAATAGTTTATTGGGCAGGCCAATCCTGTCTACATTTTAGACCGGTGGAGTGCTGCTCTGCCCACACCGGAGACAACGCTATGCCCGCCAGGGAAGGTACTTCCCCGCCGGGCAGCGGAGGGGTGTGGGGAGGGCGGAAAGGGGTGTGTGGGGGTGTGTGGGATTGGTTGGCCGAACCTGGGAAGGGGGAGGGATTGGCAGCTGCCTCCTCTGCCGAATCCTATCCCCCTTCCTGGGTCTGGCGGCCGTTACACAGCCCTCTCAAATGTATATCAGCAAAGTAGCTGGCGCATATTTAAGTAGACCCATTGGGGCAGCTGGGGCTCTCCTTGGGGTAAGGGGATGAATGTCCCCTTTCCCTGAGGAGTGCTCCAGCTGCACCAGTGCAGGGTCCTATCTAAATAGGATGCAACATGGGCTCTATGTCCATGCTAGACAGGACTGCACTGTTTTATAGATACAGCACATATATATTAAACACACAAAACAACAGACAACAAAAGGGGATGACAACTCAAGTCCAAACCAGCAGTCAAAACAATCTATCACAACCTATTACAGAAAGCATCAGCCGTCTCCAAAAGCACACCAAAAAGCCAAATTTTAATACTGTCCAAACGAGTATAATATGAGGGTGATATGACCCTGCCAATGTTGTGGGTTTGATTTTTAATAAGAACCCCTTTGGCTTGGTGCTTTCCTGGGAGGAGGAGGTTGTTGTTTTTTTCCTCAGATGGGCCTCCTCTGCCTGGTTTCTCTAGCCTGGGATGGTGGCAACAGATAAAATCTACCAAGGTTTTTCTCTGTTCAGCTGCTCATCCAGTAAAGGGGAAGCAGGAAGGGGTGTGTGCACTACTAACCACTAGGATCTACTCCCCTTGGTCAGCCTGCCTTCTCCCAGGAATCCATTTTCCTGGCATCCTCATATTGCATAAGGCCACTTGACGAGTTCATGGCAGGGGCAAAAATCAAACCAGGAAAGTCTTGATCTGCATCTCAGTTTCTTAGCCGTTACATTACACCAGCTCTCAAGAGCTGACTGTGCCAGTCTAATTTAGCCAGATGGGTAGGGGTCAAGCATGCATGCAGTTGTTTGCATAGTTTCATTGCTCCTGTTGTTGTCCACATTGAACAAACCGAAAATTGTCCCTTAAAATTTGTCAAGAGGATGCCCTTGGAAGGGACCATCTTAACAGATCTCCACCTCTGCAGAGTTGGGTAGATGAGGGTTTGTTTCTCTTTTGCTTTAAAGAAATGCTGAATTTAGACAGAAAGGTGAGAGGAATCACATCCTGAAAGCCAAACCCCATGCCCAATTCCCACACAAATGGCTGCAGTGACTTTGAGAGTGAGACAGAAAGGCACTTTCCACCTGGCTAAGGCACACTGTTGTCTATTCAGTAGTAGCATACATGTGAAGGACACAGAAGATTCAGCTAAGGAGTCCATAATATGGGGAAGTACATGTTGTAAGGTCTGGTGATGGTTTCCAAAATGAGCTCCAGTGTTCTCAGCTCAGTTTAAGCCTTCATCTGAAAGAGAATGAAGGAAGAAGTAATTAAACATACATACATACATACATACATACATACATACTCTCTCTCTCTCTCACTCTGTGTGTGTGTGTGTGTGTGTGTGAGAGAGAGAGAGAGAGAGAGAGAGAGAGAGAGAGAGAGAGAGAGAGAGGTGCAATGGTAAAAATTGTATAAGTTCTCATGGATAAAAGTACTTGTTAGGCTAGATTCCCATATCAAACCATGTGGCAGAGCAGATATTTCAGATCTGTGCTGAACAGGTAATTGGGGCTTACAGTTCTGAATTCTAATATGGCTACATCTTCAGATTCTTTTGCCGCTAGCAGCTTTGCATGTCTGCTTTCTGAATGCTGCTCGATTGACTAAAGGGCTCACATATTCATCTGCTAATCAACATATACTTTATTTGAACAATAAACAGTCCTTTCTGCTTCAATCCGTAAATGAATCAAATATTTCCAGAACCTGAACAAAACTTGTATCTGTTTACTTACAGCATTTGTACTGCAATGGGTTTGCTCTCTGATTACTGTGGTTCTGCCCTAAATCTATGCCTGATCAGAATCTGACAAAAGAATGTCCCACAGCCCAATCCTGCCTAAGATCCGCTGCAACATGCTAAGCGCACTGCGCCAGATCCTGTGCAGGATCGGGCCTGCACTGGTGGAGCTGGGGCACAACTCGGGAGAAAGGGATTTCATCCCTTTCCCCCTGGTGTAAGCCCCAGGGGCCCCAATGGGCCTCCTTGGATGTGCGGCAGCTATTTTGCATGTGTAATTTCGAGGGGCTGGTGTAAGGCCGGCCAGGCCCAGGAAGGGGGTTAGGATATCGGTGGAGTACGTCACCAATATCCACATCCCTGGTCTGGCTGACCAATCATCGCCCCCCACCACCCCAGCCCTCCCTCCCCACACCCTGCCACTGCCTGGCACAGGACCTACCTGCGTCTGGCGACTGGGTCCTTTTCTGCTGGTGGAGTGAGTGGTGCCGGCCTCGGCTCCTGTGCTGTTTATTCTACAGGTGCCGCAAACATGTCTGTCCACGATATGCTCTTGAGATCTAGTATTTTCTGTGTATTTTCTTTCCAGAAACTGTAGCTCACACCAGAATACGATTCAGCTTTTTCCTTTGTTTTGTTCTCTCCAGCTTCAGAGTTTTGTGTTCCATATAACTGTGCATAGATAGTTGTTTATATTCCATTATTGCAGCTATAAAACATCTGCTTGACGGGAGCACTAAACCCTATTCCCACAAGCTTGGTATGACCAAAACTGGCTAACTTTATCTTATGAATAGCATTAATTAAAATCATAAAAACAGGGTTGTTAATGTTGTGTAGCCTTTTTATTTAAAGTATTATAATTTGAAAGTATAAATGCGATCATAGACAGGCTGGCATAATTCATGTAATCCTGCCGCGAAAATGCTATTCCAAACGGACTGAATATAGCATTCTAACAACTGGGACCTAACTCATGGGGCTTCAATGATTCCCAGAAACGATAGATGGCTCTTTTTAAAGGTTATGTTCCAAACCATAATATATGCTACTGTGCTCGATGGATTAAAGCAGCAGGCATTCCATTTGTAATATCTTTTAAAATAGCTGGAAATGACTTTTGAAGTATGCTTAATATTCACTTTTGACATGAGTGAAAGATGCTCTTCATAATGTCACTATGGTTTGTCAAAGCAGGAGAGCAAACAGCAAGAATACAATAAGAGAAAAGGACGAGTAACCATGACTTTTTTGACAGTGTTTATTTTCAGCCGTTTTTTAAAAAAACAACAAAATTTCTAGAATCACAAATCATTGTGAGTGTCACGGTGATCATCAGGATTAACTGTATCACATTGATTTTACTGCTGCATAGAGTAGCATCTGCTCCGGTTATGAGCCATCCTTTAAATCATTACAAACGTGAGGAGTGCTAAACAAAATAAGACTTGTCTCCAGATCCGCAATCCTCTGTCGCACTGCAGGGAACTGTCCATGTTCTCTCCCTGCTCAGAAGATGGCGGGGAGCAATGAATTATGTGGGACACTAAGACTTGGTTTTTTCATGTGATTAATGAAAAACCAATCCCTCTAACCCAGGGTGTCTCAACCAGTGACACTTCACAGTACGGCAGCTGTGACTTGATTCCACTGACAAGATGACTTTGAGGAGCTGCCCTGCCTGGCCTGACCTCACTGGAAGGGAAGATGGCTGGGGTGGTTGTGCCCCAGTGAGTAAGATGTGACTGTGTTGCTGCCTGGGCCTTTGAAAGAGGTATGGGGTTTGTGGAAGGAAGGTGCAGAGCAAAGTCCCAATTGTGGGGTAAATGGCCTGCACCTGTGTATATCTGCCATCTCTGGTGGTTATGGTGGTATGTGCAAGAGTGGTACCTACAAAAGGCGGTACTTGAAAAAGTGGTACTTTAAAAGGGGGAGGTAATTGCCCGTCGTTCATGGAGTGAAATCCTGCCATTTTTGTGTTCAATGTTGATGCGATTTCTAAGGAGCCATCCCCACATCCACCCGGACCCAATGTCAGAAGCCCCACCAGGATGAACCAAGCAGGGGGCAAGGGCAGGGCCAATGAGTAGTCATTGCTGGGAGGAAGCCTCCCCCCCACAAGCCACTAGGAATGAGCAACACAGCAACAGGCACCACCACCACCAACCATGGAGATGCCTAAAGGTCACATGCAAACACACATGATACAACACATGGATTGTGTAGTCCTCCTACACATCCTCCTACAGGACATATTATGGCATGAGCAGCAAAGGGGCAACCAGACAACTGCTAGGGATCCCCACATCCATGGTTCAAGTCTCTTTATCCCATTCACATAAACACACACACATTCAAGCAGAGCAGCGGTCGAAATTTACGTCCCTTGGAAGGCAGCAGCCCTCTGAAACAAACACACAAGTCTCCATGACAAAGGATTGAGTCCCTGTGAGGACATTCACCAGCTAGAAGGAACCCTTTTGTGATGGACAGTCTGGGACAAGTCACAAGGGGAGCCTCAACAGCACTCAGGCACAGCAGCGTGCTGGTGGCTCACTACAGAAAAAAGGTGGAGGCTGGTACCCCGGCAAGATGGGTTTTTAGCCCAGCCAAGGGACTTCCCCTATCAGCAAGGCATTCACCTGTTACATGACTGGCCAGAAACAACCATGGCAGGGGCAAAAGAAGAGGGGGGGGAGGCAGGTCTAGAACTCATAGTAACTATTCCATAAAGCTGCTGTCTTAACTACCCAGCCACAGCAGAAGACAACATGTCATCCATTAACACCTTGCATCACCAAAAGTAGGCACACCTGACTGGGAGGCTGTAGCGCATGGTCTTATCAGAGGGAGCACAGCATGGGTCAGTCATTGGGCTGGCATGTGACACAGGGTGTCTACTGCAGTGGCCTCTCCATCACACCCACTCATACCCCATGCCCTTTGCTTTGTCACTAGCACCAGTGGTGTGGTTGTCAGTAGCCTGCCCCTCTGTCCCCGTGCAACTCTCTGTCATGCACCATGGCAGCAGAGAACGGGGTTCATGACCATAGATGAATGTCCAAGGAGACACAGTGTGAGGTTGCTGCACACACTGAGAGCAGAGAGGCTCCTCTCCTTCCCGCATAGTCCCACCCTGAGCCAAGAAACAATGAAGGTAGGGTGAAGGGGTTGCTATCTGCTAACAAAGAGACAACACCGGTGTTCAAGTCAAAGTTCCTGTGTGCATATATCTGAAGTTTGTAGTGCAGGGAAAGTACATGGAGGAATTAAAATTTAAAAAAAGAGTAGTTGGAAAGTTTGCAGGAAAGGGCATAAAGTCCATGGGGGCTGTAGTGGGATATCAATCTGGTAAACGGAGCAGTAGACACAGATCCGTTAAAAGTCTGTAAGAAAAATTAAAGGAGACTCTGAATAGGTCAGGTTCATAACAGGTCTACCAGAATTAATTTTCAGTAGCACTGTCTTTGGCTGTAACTCTGTCTAAATTTAAATAGGAGCATTTACTTCAATAGGCCTTCCCACACACATTCGGTGAACAGGGGAAAAAAGTGACTCTTTTCTATCTTTTAGGGTAGTCAAAATTGAAAGGGCTGACTAGAACATCATATTGGTAAAAGGAAGAAGAGGAATTAGAGAAATAGCAAGAACCGCTTTAGTGAAGGAAATTTTCCTTAAAATATTGGGCAAAAAGAGGTATTGTGAAATGAATATGGAAGTGGTAAAAACAGACGAAGGTGTAGGCAAGAGATGGATGATGAGAGGAAAGGAGGGCAGAAAGGATCAGAGGCGAGAGGTGGGTGTGACAGTGTGAGGGCAAGGTGAATTGAATCTGATACAGGTCAGTGAATCAAACGTCACCTGAATGTACTCATTGTGAGCATCCCGAAACTTACATTATAGGTGGGTGTAAGAGCCCAACAATGAATTAGAAACAGCTTCTTCATTCAGATGTTAAGTAGAAGACCAGAGGTCACTGCACTGTGATGACAACTATGAATTTGCTCTGTCTAGATAATTAAAGCAGGATTGGATAAAAAGTTAGCACTGAAACATGGAAGGTGCCAAGAATTATTAAAACATCACGAAGTTCCTCTGATCCTCTCCAGAAATTTATTAACACCAAGAAAATAATAGTGTTACATTCAATATTATCGTTTGTGTTTCCTAACACATTAATGGTGCAATCCTATCCGGTTGCTAGGCCAGCATAGAACCTCTGTGCCGGCCCAGGACTGTCACAGAAGCTGCCGTAAGGCAGTTGCGTCAGCCTCAGGCTGGTGTCAAGGCCTGTGCCGGCCTCTGTGGGCCAGATTCCAACGGCATGCGGCCCAGGTAAGCTGCGGCTGGGCCGCGCAGCACAGGGACGGGGGTTGGGGGTTGGGCAGGGGAAGTGCGGATCAGGCCTGGGAGGGGGCAGTATTGGCGGCAGTGCCCTCTCAGGCCCGTTTCACCCAACATGGGCAGCCTTGATTTGTGCCACTAAAATTTGTGCCACTAAAATTGATTTGTGCCACTAAAAGGCGCAGATCTAAGGAGGTCCATTGCGGGGACTGGGACTATACCCGGGCTACGGGAACAAACGTTCCCTTACCCCAAAGAGACTTCCAACCCTTCCTACTCTGCTCAGGGTACAGCAGGATCGCTGAGCAGAGCGTAGGATAGGATTGGGCTGTAATGACTTGACAGTTGGATTTTTATTCTTCTAGCCAAGAAGGGACAGCATTACTCAGCGTTTGCACAAGTTTCTATCAGCAATGAATCACTGAATGGCATTTAGAACTTAAGGGACGGTGATGTTTTGCTATGTGTATAACCTTCACTAAAAGAATTCTGTGCCAAGGTTACCTGGACTCTGTTGCCTGTGTAAATTATGCGTAGGTAAGCAAATGTTCATATCTTTCCTTAGTTGGCATAATTTGTTCTTCTTTGGGTAGACATGAGGAATGGCTATAAGCGGGTCAGGGTAGTGAAGCTTTGCCATCTGACCACTGGAACACAACAGAAATTACAGTGTAAAATATATCTTTCCTGCAGGAACCGTCCTCAACTGAGGCCTCATATTAAACTGGAAAAGGCATGCTTCATAAATGGATCTTTCTTTAAACAATGATAGACTATGTAGAGAGTCTAGTCTAGTGTTTTACATTTCGAAATGCCATCGAAATGCCATCTAAATTCCAACCAAAATGTATTAATAATACATTTATTGCTACAATTACTTGTCCCCATAGTTGGCTTTAACACTGAAAGATCATCAGATATTCTGTGAGAAACACCAAAGCAGGAGATGTAAGCTGTGTTTCGTCTTCCATACCACCAGTGTAACATGTGAAGGGAGGCTTGTTCTTCACTGAATTGTCTGCACACTTCCTTTCTTTATATGTCCATTCCAAAACATCGAAAGATTCATGACTCATGGCGCAATCCTGTCTAACTTTAGACCGGTGGAGCGATAGATCCGCCAGTCTAGGGTGTCGCAAATGTGCTGTAAAGCACGTTTGCATCACCTGATGAGTAAGCGGTGCTGGCGGAGAGGCTTACTCACCGGGTGCCATAAATGTGTCTTACGGCACATTTGCAACACCCTAGATCAGCGGATCTATCGCTCCGCCAGTCTAAAGTTAGACAGGATTGCACCGCCAGTCTCACTTCCACTTTTGTTTGGTGCATCAGAATAATACTGCCTCTCTACCACTGAAACTGAAGGCGGTGGCATCTTTGCTTCATCCCACCTTGCTTGAGGCAAGGCAGGAGATTTTTGAGACCCCATCGGGTGCTGGTGTTAGTTGGGGGGGGGGGTGTTCTTATATAGCCGTTTCTGCTGCCCACCCTGCATTGTACTGTATATCTGAGCTGATTGGCAATCCCTTCCCACCCATCTGTTGGAATAGTCTAAAACTAGCTAGTTGCTGTCATGGAGCTTGGTGGATTTGTTTGCTTCTCACCTAATCAGTGAGGGGTTTGGTTTGTTTGTTTTACCTGCCCCAAACTGTTCTCAGGGTAGAGTGTCATTATCCAGGTCAGTCACAACTGGCAGGTATACTGCAGAACAGGAGGTAGGCCTAGGGATTTGGTGTACACCCTGAAGTAAGCAAGAGTCATAGGAGGATCCAGAACCAATCTCAAGAGGCCGTCTGGTTCAAGGATGCAGGCTGGTGACACCCCAGGCTTGGATTGCAAAGTCCATCTCAAAGGCTGTCTGGCTTAGGGGAGGCAGTGCAGTTCAGCTTTCTTGACCTCCTATGGGGGGTTGGCAAGGATAAACTGGGATTGTCAGCAGAGGACCAACTGATTGGAGTCAGGATGGAACACTTGAAGGGGAAATGGACTGTAGCATACTGTCTCCTCCAAGGCAGTAGCATAGCTGGACTCGTGCCAGTGAGATGGTGGGTGGGGCGATGCGCCATTGCCCTGCCCACCCCGCCACCGGAATGACCCTGATTCATTTGGCTCCGGACCAGGGCCATTCTGGTGGCAGGATGGGTGGGGCAATGATGCAACATCCCGCCCACTGGCACAAGTCCAGCGACGCTACTGCATCCTCCTTCCTGACCCTAACTCTTCATGTGGGTCCTCACAGCACAAGCCTCTTTTCCAGCTCAGCCACCTGTTCTTTACTGAGCCTTCTCATCAGCCTGCCCAAGGATATTAAATAGGCTTGATCTTCATACAGGGGCTGCCTCTTCTGGCCCTGAGCCCAGCTCAAGGGACCCGATGGTTGTCACCCCGCCTCCCTCTTGACCTTCCGCTGCTCCCTTGTCCCCCTTGCCTGTCACCCAGCCTAGCCCCTGCTGTGTGCTGTTGCCCCCAGCCAGTGCTGCCTTGGCTGGCATGGAGGAGCCAGTGCAACCACACTTTGAGGCACCGGCCAAGCCGCATCCAGCACTCCGGGTGTGTTCACTGCGGTCGACTCAGATCACCCCAGAATGCAGCAGGGCTCAAGTACCAGCGTTGAGCTCATTCGACCAGTGCCGTGCCTCAGCCTTGCTGCCTGTAGAAGTCCGGGATCCACTTCCGTCCCGAGGACCACCGCTGCCACGTAGGAGCTGCTGGGTGACCCGTCGACCATAGCTGGTGAATCAGACCCCAGACAGAGACAGTCTGGGGTAGGCAAAACCCCACCACCACCACCACCACATGCCAATCTGGTAGAGAGTAAAAAATTCCTATCTGACCCCTGAGGGCAGCCAGCTAATCTCAGACTATCCCTAGGGCAGGTGGGATGGCCCTGAAGCACACGACTGTAGTGTGGCTTTTGTGGCACTGGACTGGGACTTACGGAAGTGGATTGCAAGATCCCCTGCCATAGACCTTGGATAGGATTCATTCATAAGTCAGACCATTGGTCCACTGAGGTCAATATTGCTTCTGCTGTCTGCCAGCAGCTCTTCATGGTTTCAGACTTCTGGTCATTTCCCGCCATACTTGTGAATGCTGGGAATTGTACTGGCGGCCCTTCGTATACTCTCTATGCATCACTCTTCTTCATTCATGCTTCCTGTGCCTGTTATCCTCATTCAAATTGCATAGCACCTTCAATCTTTTCCTTCATCTAAACTAATTGAGACTGTGGAGAGAAAGATAATGTAGGATTGGTACCAATGTGTTTCTGAGCATTAAGTTTGTCTTACTGAATTGTATCTATTTTTAAGACATGGAGTTGGATTTGTGATTTGGAAGGATTCAGCACTTTCCTAATTTTTTTTTATACCTGGGAACTGTATATGAAATGAATGGAGGACCCTCAACATACTTCATGCATGGAGGACTCTAGAGCAAGACATTTAATAACTTTGATCATGTTTTTGTGTGATTTTATGCTCTTACCTTCCTTCCTCCAATCTTGTTATTTTAATTTTGTTTGGCAGATCCATGAATTCCTTCCCTACTGCACCTCAAACTAGCATAAAACCTGGAGACTACAATGCACTTACATTTTAGTATGTATGAAGGCTCTTGAAGAATATTTCCTCTTACAATTCCAAAATGTCTGGTTCAGCATTTTCTAATTCAGTGGTAAGAAAAATACAACTGTAATAAATTGTGAGGCTATTGGCTTTGAACATTTTCTCTCTCCTCCATAACAGCTGCTGCTGAGGCACTGAAACGTTTGTCAAAATATCATGAGTTGCTGGCATATATTTACGGATTATTTTTCGATTGCACTGGTGGATATGGTGCAAAGCGACCAGTTGCTGCCTCCAACCTTTGGGGGCACTATTGTCAATGGTATTACACTATTGTTTTCAGCTAAAGTAGCGACTGAGTCACAACTGTTGTCTGCATTTCAGAAACATGTACAAGGAGCAATGCCTCTTTGCCTCTCCTCTGTCACAAAAATTATGCTAGCATTTGCATGTATTTTCTGAGTATGCAAAGTATTTCACATGTTATATTCTTAGAATCCTCACATCAACTCTGTGAGGTATTATCTCCATTTTGCAGATGGGGAGCTGAGGCTGAGAAGCTTGCCTAAAATCACCTAGTGAGTTCATGGCAGAGGTGAGATTCAAACTGGGAACGTCCTGGGTGTAAGCCCCATTGAGCACAGTGGAGCTTACTTTTGAGTAGACATCCTCCTAGTATTGTGCTGTTACAGCCCAATCCTATCAGGGCCGATGGTGGGAAAGCTGCTCCACCATTCAGTGGGCCACGGCTGCTAGGGCAAATGGCTACAGGCTGTGCAAAGGTGACAGCGGCCTGTGGAACCTCCTCTGTCCCCCATAATCGGCAGTAAGTTGGCAATGGGGGAGATCAGGGGAGGATCATGGGCAGAACAGGGTGGGAAGGGGTTGGTTTGGTGGCAGGATATCTTGGTGGGAGCTGCGCATGTCGAGATTCTTTCCCCCCTTCCCGGCCTGGACCCACTCCCAGGAGTCTCCTTGAACTTATGTCAGCTAAAGAGTTGGTCTCATTCTGAGGAGACACATTGGAGATCAGGTGGCCTACAGAGAGATAAGTAATACAATTTTAATAAGGAACGGAAGCTTTCATGGTCTGCTATAATCTCATAGAATTAAAATTTACAGATAAAAAGCCATGTACAACAATGTATTTATATTTAAAGCACGTTTAAAAAGCTATAAGCAGCCGATAAGACAAATTGAAGCTACGTCAGTTTGAATCTCCCCCCCCCCCCCACACACACACACTGAGCGTTAGTGCCGGTCATACACTGACAATTGCCGGCTGCCAGCACTCTGCAACACTGTCCCCCCCCCCTTCAGTAGACTAGCACAACTCGTTTTTCTACCTGAGGGTACTTTCGGTCAGATGCCACGCATTCTGCATTTCCAGTGTTAATTGTTGTACATGACTTTTTACCTGTACATTTTAATTCTATGAAGAAAAATACAATTGTATACAACCTCACCTGGGTTGTCTGGTGCCCCTCCCACCCAAAGCATGAAATGTGAGCGCCATCGGTGGCACAGCACTCTCTGGGCTACTGGGGGATAGGATTTGGCCCTTACAGCACAATCCTTTCCATGTCTATGCAGTAATAAGTCCCATTGTGTTCAATGGGGCTTATTTCCAAGAATACATGTATAAAATTGCACCCTTAGTCACTGTGCTACACCAGCTTTGGGTATCATTTTTGTCTGTCTGTTTGTTTGTTTCATGGCCTTGCCATCAGTTTCCATTTTTGCATCCATCAGTGTGTCCCAAACAGGCCTGCATCCCAAAATGATGTAGTGAGGGATCATTATATATCAATAGCAACCTCAGGTGGTTGACGGGAATCTAATTGCAGGCAAGTCATGAGGAGGAGGGGCGGCACATGGAGGCAGGTAGGCGATCAGTTGCCCTTGCGTTCAGCCTGGAGTGGTCCGAGCCCAATGCAAGGGCAGCTGAATCCTGCCGCCTCCGGAGGAGGGTTGTCACATGGAGGCAGAGAGGCAATCGAATGCCCTCGCTTTGGGCTTGGAGTGCTCTGAGCCAAAAGTGAGGGCAGCCGATGGCACCCGAACCTGGAAGTCACGTGACATCATGCTGTCATGTGATGTCACCGCTGGGGGCGCCACATACTGCCTTGCCCCAGACACGGGTAAGGCATGTTATGCCCCTGACTGCCAGAACATATATACATATAGGACTGAGTCCTGAGATGGGATCCCACCCACAATGGAATGTGGGCAGACACTGCCCTCCCCCATTGTGCCCAGGAAAATTAATTCGGCAAAGACTGGATGCCCCTCCTTCAGAGAACGTGTCATTTTAGGTTTTGCTCCCCCCCCCTTCCCTGCTATGTGTACATCAATAATAAGTAATACACATTGGAATTCTTTTTTTGGGTATCCTTTTGGGAGAAAAGCGGGGTAGAAATCAAATAAATAAATAAATTCAAAAATGGTGCTCTTGAATTAAAAGCTTTGGCTGATGCTTACAATTCCCTAGCAAACTTGCCAGGGTTGGGAAGGCTTACTTGGAAGCACAGCAACTGCAGTAGTGAATACTCCTCCTAAGAACTGAGTGATCAGGAGTTGGCCTGGTGGGCACTCTTATGGTTGTGAGTCCTAAGATGGAGGCCCAATTTTGTCATCACCTGACAACCACCTCTTTAATGAGCAATTGAGCAGAGTATTGTCTATGCAGGTATGCGCCGCCTAACGACGGGGGTACGTTCAGTAAACCCTGTCACTAAGTTCATCAGTCATTGCCCGGACAGCCAAAAATGGCGGCCGGGTTGCACCCCATAATGCCTTGGGGCAGCCAGGTCATGCTCCATAATGCCTTCGGGCAGCCCCAGAATGCCCTGCTGGTGGGGGGGGGGGTGAAAACAGGAAGAAAGCGGCTAGCCAGTCAAAAGCACACACGGAAAGTGTGCTTCATGCCAGTTAGCCTATTCAGGAGGGAACTGGAGAGAAGGAAGCTGACCCTGTAAGTTCAGCAGGACCACCTTCATATGTGCAGCTGGTCTTTCTCCAGAACGTCACTAGGTGGTGCATACCTGTATATTTTTCTTTCTATCTTCACAGGTAAAAGGGCCAGAGATTTTTTTTAAGCTAAAAATTCAGGGAAGGGGACATGAAATATTCCTGAGAGGACAAAGCCCCCACAGCTCCCTTGTGGCTATGACCCTGGTCCAAAAGGCTGAATTCAGCACTTCCATGTTCATGGGATGTACAAGCGAGTACGATTTTTACATCTCAATCACAATATTATTAACTTGAGTTACTCACATAAAACCAGAAATACCCATGTTACTTCTCCAACTAAATGACTTGGACATTAAACCAACAAAACAATCTCTCTTTCTCTCTTGGGCCCTCTTGAATTGCACGGTTCATACCAGTTGTGGCTTTGCTTTTTATGAAGAAACTGTGTTTATGGGAATTGCACCGCTATAAAACACAATGAGGCAACCGTATCCTCAAGGTCTATATAGCACATAAAAGCATATTCTTTGGGATTCCTAGGTTCCCAGTGTGTTGTCATTGCTGGATACAAACAAATTTCTTCTCCCTCCATTAATATATGAAGGTATTTGGAGAAATACATTTGTCGTCTTATGTACTCAAAGGGATACAACATATTTATTTTGATAATCTTGTACTCATCACCTGGAACAAAACAAGAACAAGGTAATTCTTGTAATACCACCAAACAATCCAATCTTGTAATTGAACTGAGAAACTGAAATGTTTCTAACAACCTGATTTCCCAATATGTTTCCACGAAGGCAGGAATTAAGATTGAAGAGTAGAAAAGAGACTGATAGCATAAAAGTAGTGTACAAACATAGAAATGAAGGGAAATTAGTTTTACCATTTTTTTTATTCATAATGCCCAAAGTATGATCAGATTTCCTGAAATGTATCAGTATTGTCCAGGTTCTTGTAAATAATATACTCATTTGCCACTAATCTGGGTATCGACATTATCCAGGCCCTAGTTGTTTGGGCCACTCTAACCCTCCAATGTGTGTGTGTGTGTGTGTGTGTGTGTGTGTGTGTGTGTGTGTGTGTGTGTGTGTGTGTGTGACCCTGCCAGGAAGTTCCATTGTCACAGCTGTTATTCCCCCACCTGCTTCATATCTAGATTGACGGGGGGGGGGGGGAGATTTGGCCCAGGGGCTGGCTGTGACTGATCCTATTTGTTCTGTTCACTTTTTGGTTGACATAGCAAGTCCTAGATGTGGTGGTTCTAAAAACCTGTAAAGCCCTCCCTTTAGAATTCCTATGTTTTGAGTCACAACCTATGCTACAAAAGGTAGTCACAAAATGAATCACGATAGGTTATTATTGGTTATCTTTTTCAGTGACTATTATCAAGTGGGTGGTTGCTGTGTAATTTTAGGCACTTCTGGATAAGATTATCGGGATTCATTTCAATCCTGTTTCACCCTACTGGAGAACCTAGTCCAGGAGAAAGACAAGGGGATGTGACTCTGCTAATTCTCTTAGACTTTTCAACAGCATCAATACCATCAACCATGATGTCCAGAATTCAGGTCAGTATGGAATCAATTTGATTCCTGCTACAAAACTCCTCCTATAATTGCTGCTTCGTCAAGGGATGCACTTGAATACACTGATTCAAGCTTCACTCACTTCTGTCTGCCTTGGTGGTTTGGTATTGTAAACTACTTTCCATTTCCACAAACAGAATTTCATGGGGCAGCACTAACATTTTAGCTTACTTTGAATGAGAATCTGGAGACTTGCAATGTTTGTAATATCTACTTATTTACAAATATACAAGCTGTGCTAATTGGAAGCAATCAATCTCCTCATAGCAGGCAGCACGACTGCTAGTCCTGCTTCAGATTCCCAAAGTGCCACTGCACCCCAAGATGCTTACGTTTTAGCCAATATCAGGGTAAAATGTTTAGCTCTTTGTCACTCTGGAACAGACTGCTTGAGTCTGGCGTAGTGGGGAGAGCTGCTGCCTTCAAAGCCCGAAGACTGGTGAACTTGATAAGTTCGAGACACGCCGCCGGCAAAAAGCTGTGAAAGCCTCCAGGAGGAGAGATAAGAGCTTCCAGCTGCGTCGGTCGAGTGTGGGAGGCGCCAGCCAGCAGAAAAAAAAAGTCAGACTGTAAAAGGATACCACCTGGACAGTAGCTATTCATGAGAGATTGGACCTTTATATATATTGTAAAAAACCCCAAGGGGGGTTAGGACAGCCTGCCCATGTACACCGCCTTGGATTAAAGTCGGAGGAGAAATCCAATGACCGAGAAAGGCGGTATATAAATACTGTATATTATTATTATTATTATTATTATTATTATTATTATTATTATTATTATTGTTGTTGTTGTTGTTGTTGTTGTTGTTGTTGTTGTTGTTGTTGTTGTTGTTAACTGTTTGTCTACCCTTCCAGCTGGCTAAAAGGTGTCATCTTCCAATGGAAGCTAAACTCATAACACCAAACTTGCAGATAGGGGTGGGTAAGGGAGGGTAGCGAATGTCTGTCACTGTCGACTTCCAAGCTTTGAGAAATCTCTCCATGGAGAGTGAAGAAAAGCTGTTCAGCCCTCTCATTATTTTTTGTACCTAAGAGTACATTTGCAGCATGTAGCAGAGTATCAACTGTTCATGATATGGGATCCCCTTTCCCCCGGTGTAAGCCCCAGCAGCCCCAAAGGGCCTCCTCGTCCTCGGATGTGCAGTGAGGCTGGATGTGCGGGGCAGGCCCGGGAAGGGAGTTAGGATATTGGCGGAGCTCGCCGCCAATATCTTCGCCCCTTCTCTGGCCTGGCTGGCCAATTGCCCCCTCCCTCGCCACCCTGGCCTGCCTTCCCCATGCTCTCCTGCTGCCTGGCAAAGAACCGAACTGCATCCAGCAGCCAGGTCCAGCTCCAGCAGCGGAGTGAGCGGCTTACTCCAGTGGCTTACACTTACTCCACGGGTGCTGCAAAAGTGCCTTACGGCACTTTTGCGAAACCCACCACTGGTGGAGCGGGAGTTCCAATGGCGTTTAGGTACACTGGATTGGGCTGCCTGTCATTAGACTTGGCTTCCATTCTTTATATTACCCATATGTTCAACCAAATAGTTGTGTGTTGCTGTTAGTGCAAATACTGTGGCAATTCCAAACACCTGAGTGGTACAGCAGTGATATTCAACTGTGTTTGGGGGAATTTATTCATTTTTTCTGTTTTGTTTTTTGTGCTTAGTATGGACCTACAGATTGTAAATTATTTAATCCTGTTCGATCATTTTCTTTAAATATTGTATTGTATCTTAATGCCTAATAAAGGTTAATGAATGAATGATATTCAACTGCTTAGCAATGGAAACTTCTTCAGTGGTGAACATGACCTCGTTTAAATTGATCCACACATTCACATAAATGAGTGTCAGCCAAGGACTCCATTTATTTGACATATCCTCTAAATTCTTCTTTGGCACATATAATACCGCTTCAGCATTGTATCTCTTACCAAGTCTGTGACACTGATCAATAACCATTTTGTATGCTTAGTCTCAAGTGCTGAAGTATAAAACTCAAGATACAAAGGGCCCTTTTAACTGATAAGGTTATGTTAGCCATGAATGCTCAACTTATTTGCAACAGATGGAATGGTAACTTGTTGTTTAGTGTTATATAATGTGATATAAGTACTAAAATAAAATGCAGGTACATTTCATCACAGGAAATATGGAATAATTAAAGAATCACAAAAGATCTCGCAACATCTTATAATAATTCCATCATATTCATAACTGATGTTATATACAACTGTTATTGAGGCCCTCCACCAGTTTGTTTTTGCCAGCTATACGATGTGATTCTGTGTAACCACGGAAATAAGATTAGATACTAAAAATTCATTTGTCTGCAAAAAACAGGTAGCTGCATTCTCCAGCCCTGGAAACACGATCACATTACTTCAGTACGTTCAACAGATGGCGAGGAAATACTAGAGAGAACTCTGAAGTAGAATTATTTCTTTCCTTTCTGGTGCATTTTCACAGGTCTTTATGTATTCAATAGGGCTGGACCAAATATCCACTTGTGAATATTTTGGTCCAGCCCTATTGAATATGCAAGAACTGTGGAATGTACAGGACATGCCTCTGTGCATATTCTAGGGGTAAAAGGAGGTGGGGAGTTAATGGCTGACAAAACCCTACACAGTACCTTTGTGCATTTTGTAACTGTCTGCAGAAGTTGTTTCCTCTTTCTGCTTCTGTTTCATTGAAACACCCTTGGCTCTTCTTCCCTGAGCAATCCCGTCCAATTAGGGATTACATAAGAAATGTAATGATGCTGCAATGCCATGCAGCCAGTCGCATTTAACTACATGGCAACCGCATGAGGCCAATTCAACGTGAGAGCCAGAAGTATTGCCCTAAATCTGAAAGAGTGTCTATCTTCAGTTGCAGGGGAGCAATGACAAGAGAAGGCTGTTGCCCACACATCCTGTTTGTGGGCTACCCAAAGCCTAGGCATGCGGTTTGCCACTGTCATGGGAAACAGGGTGTTGGACTAGGTAGGCCTTAGGATTGGTTCAGCAGGGCTCTTTTTATGTTAGAGAACAACCTGTACTCTGAACAGTTTCACCCCTGTTTGTAGTCGCCACAAAACATGGCCCCCGTTTTGGCCCAGTCCTTATTTTCAACAGCAGAAACAAACTTGTGATTCCTTCATTTTATAAGTGAGCCACTAAATGAATTTCCTTGCTTTCTGATGTCATGTAGTGGCTGACGGCTGAGCTGTAAATTAGGATTTCCCCAGTTTGAATCTAAACCAGAGTTTCTCAACTTGTGGTTTGCGTACCCCTAGGGGTACGCAGACCACGTGCTGGGGGTACGCGAAGCAGTCCCCCTTATCTGCCCCAGTCAACAGGTAATTTAATTAGCTTTAAATTAACAGTTACTGGAGCCGGCAAGCTCCGCAGCGCTCATTTCCGTAGGCAACTTCCAGATCAGCCAACAGCTGATCGTCGGGGTTAATTTACGCTTCAAATTCTGAATTCCTACGTGCACGGAGACTGCTGAGAAGGCTGCTGTGACGGATGCTGGGAAGGCTGAATTCCTATGTGCACTTTTTTTTTTGGCTCCCCCCCCCCGCTTCATTTGTGATTCCAAAGGCACCGGGTTGGTATGAGGGGGAGCAAAAGAGAAAGTGCACGTAGGAATTCAGATCAATACCGACCTTTGGGATAAAAAACGAAGCGGGGGGGAAGCAAAAAAGAAAGTGCACGTAGGAATTCAGCCTTCCCAGCCTCCATCAGAGCTCAGCACAAAGGCAACAGCAAGTGCTGGCTGGCTAGACTCTCGTCTACAGTCTGTCCAGCATCTAAAACTAGGAGACAATGCATTATTATGGGGAGAGCCCCCCCAGAAGGGTCAGAGCTCAGTGGCAGAAGACATGTTTCACATCCAAAAACATGTTTCCCAGCAGCCTCCTCAGAGCTCTAAGCAGAGCCTTCTCCCAGCGGCCTCACCATAAAGCTCAAAGGTAGACTGATCTTAAAAGCGTCTGCCCAAAACTGCCCCAAACCTCCTTCCACACTATGAACAGGCAAGGAGGAGGGGGAGCCAAGGTGCCTGTAGGAGGAGGGGGGGTAATATTAACAGCGCTCTGTCTCCTGCACAAAACTTCCTTCAACATTTCTTTGCAAGTGCACTGCCTGATCTGAATGCTCTGTGTTTTGTGATGTTGTTGCCTTGCTTTGCCCAGTCTGTGAGTTGGAGTTGGATTGTCAAAGAGGGAAGGAGGAGTGGTGGGAGGAAGTGGAGGAATCTGATCTGTGTGTTGTGTGTTGATCTTCAGTTTCTGTGTTGTCCTCATGCACTTGGCAGGATGTATACTGTGGCGTCAAGGTCTCTGGTCTGTCCTCCTATTTTGCCTTCTCATTAAAGTGTATATGTATGTTTGTATTTGCACATGTATGTTTCATGCATATGTATGTTTCTATTTTATTCTTTTAAAAATGTTACAACTCTATCCTTAAATGTACAGTACTTCAGGGAAAGAAAGAAAAAGAAATTTAAAAGCGGCGATTTTAAATTAAAAATTAGCATAATTAATTATGTAAGTTACCTAATTAATTATGCTAATTAGCAATGGGTACGCCAGAAAATTGGAACGTGATAGGGGGTACCAGGGCTTCCAAAGGCTGAGAACCTCTGATCTAAACGTTCCAATGAACTCATGGTAGCCCTAGGCAAGACACTCCCTTTCAGCTTTACCTCAGTTGCAACATGGAGATAATATTTACTTTCCAGGGCTATTCTAAGGACTATATCCAGAAAATAAATGTGTAGTTGGAAAAGTGCTATGCAGAAGTGTTGCTTGCAATAACTTTTATTTATTCCCCTGATTCAAGGAGGAAGACACTATATAACATTATTCTTTAGCATGTTTTTTATTTTGTAAAGTTAATTTGGCAATTGCACCTTTATGTTTGCTGGCCGGAAAAATGTCAATTATGCACTCCCTTAATTCCATGTATCTTTCTGACCCTGAACTCTGGGATACTTGTCAAGGTGGACAACATTCTTGAACACAATGCAAGTATGATGGTTTTGTATTTTTCCAGTAATAATTGTCAACTTTATTGCAAAGTCCTGTTCAATGGGTAAGCAAGTCATGAAACGTTATTTAGAGACACTTTCCCGATGAGCACCACTGGCAGATGGCTCAATATCCTCAGCTTTATTGAGGACACCATAGGATATGTTTTCAAAGAACTGCTCATTAGCTGTTCAAGTTGCCTTGACATTAATGGCCATCATGCTGCTAAATCATGGCACGACATGTTGAAAATATTCTCCCTCATTTGTTTCTATCCGTGTCAAAGACATGCATGTGTACTAAAGTACAGTATTTTCTGGGAGGTGTCATGTGTTTTTTTTTTAAGTCAATTGGTATACTTTCTCAGTTTTAAAGGCTCTGATTTGTAAGCCATAGAAGGAAAAAAAAACTATGACAGACAGACAGTTATCCTAACCCAAATCCCTAATATCCTCAGATCTTCTCTCTAGGCCTAGGAATTCCAAAATATGTTATCTGAGCTTTCAGAAGCCTCTCTTCTTAGGATCTACAGCCTATATATCACCTCTTTCTTCAAGGCTTGCAAAACTGGATGGGATGTGCTTCTGTCGCTCTTAAGGCTTGTGAAAAATGTTTGTGAATGAGGCCTTCATACCTGCAATTTCTTGATTTTATTTCTCTGGGTATTTGTATGCCACCTTTTCACCTTCTAAGAGGCTGTGGCAGATGGCCACCCCTTGCACCCAGCTAAGACAAGAGCCCCATGCATGTTGCCAATCAGTGGGGCTGAAGGTTGTCTGTTAATGACATCATCAGTCATCACCCACTCAAATTACTTAACCTATGAGGAAGGCTAAGCTGGTATCAGTCACACTGGTGTTCCGACAACAATTTTCTGAGTGGCACAGGAGGCAGCAGCACTGGAGAAGTGCCAGGGTAGCCCTTCGCCCCTGCCAGTGCCAGTAAGCCAGTGGGCGGGTGTGTGGAGTGGGCAGAATGGGGTGGAACGTGGGCAGAACAGGGAGGAGATCAAGAACTCTAAGGGACGTGTCCGGGTGGGCAGTCGGTGGGTATCGGCAGTAATAGCTCTGCCAATATCCTGTCCTCCATTTTGCCTCCAATAGCCTCCTGCCTAAAGGAGCTGGAGCAGGTCCAAGTAGACCCATTGAAGACCATACGGGAAAAGGAGGTGGGCAAGTAAAAAATTTTTACTTACCTATCTGCCCCCACATGGTCTCCAGCTGCCCACTGGTTGCAGCGGAGCCTGAGTTGGTGCTTCTGTGCCTTGCGGGAAGCATTTAGTTAGGATTGGGCTGTTAGTCACCATGTTGTGCCTGCTTCACTGGTATTTGATTTCATGGAAATTTCCCTCAGCCACTGAGTTATGTCCAGTATAGAATCATTTACGTCTTAAATGTAAGACCATCCATAAGAAACAGAGTTTTCCTTTGTGAAAAGAGGACTGGCACTTCACCCAGGCGGCCAGACCGGCTGTGCAGGTAAAGTGGAAGTTGAGTGGACAGAAGCGGCCACTTCACCAGGCCTTATCTGCAGCCTGGCCTGCTAGTAGAAGCTTCTTTGGTCAACTTTCCCGGTATCCGCAAACTCCAAGCCTTTTAATGCTCGAAGCCGAATGTCTACAGAGACAAATATAGCAATATTAAAGAATAAGTGCCATCTATGCTTCCTGTACTAACATTATCATATATCTATTGCAAATGTAGTGGTTCAGCTGAACCATGAATTGGAGTTGTCTATTCAAATTAGGGCAGGGGGCCTTCACAAGCGAAGGAGAATATCAATTGTTACAGCACATAATTTATATTTGTTAGAAATAACTGATGCATACACTCACATATGGGATATAATTCTAAATAGAAGGGTGGTTTTTTTCTTCTTCTCAGAAGGAGCAATCCTGTTATTGTGTGCCTGTTTCTGTGATTAAATGAATGTGGTTCACTTCGAATGTACTCGGAGAAAATTGTAGCAGCAAATTGAAGAAATAAAGATTGGAAATCTCCACTAACTGTGAATAACAGTGATAAGGAAGAGCTTCACAATTAGGCAGACTGGGAAGATGTTAACATCACCCCATCATCTAAGGTTGTAAACAATTTAAAACACAATAGTGGTGGTTCTAATCTCAGCCATTTATTTAGGAGTTGTGCAGACCCTTTTAAAAGTTTTTCTCTTGTTCTGAAAAGGGATTCCACAGAGTTCTACCGTTCATTTAGGCTGCTATAAATATTTATGAAATGTATAAATATTTTATTTATACCAAGACTTGATGGCAGAACAGAGGATGCCTATAAAATGAAACCACTGGGGAAATATGGCTAATAGTAGACTAAAAGCCAAGTTACGGTTCTGTGTAATTGTGGTCTGACACACCAGTCTCATACTGAATCTTGAACTACAAATTTGGAAATTGTTGACCTTCAGGCAGCTTGTTCACAAGATGAAACTATGTTTACCTAGATGATCCTCACACTATGGGTTGAGGATATAAACCATTCTAATGAACAATGCCTTTCTTAGACTTGGGATACTTCAATTATGCTTTGTTTCTCAGTGTTCAGACCATAAGATAAAATTGTCAGGGATTTGAGACTTAATATTTCCAATCAGGTTATAACCACAGAATGTGCTAATGCAGGACTGTCAACCATAAGATCCCAGTGTTACACACTCTTTGAAGCCCAACACAGTCCTTTGTAAGAAATAGGGTTGGTATCCCTGCAGGATTGGCTAGGAGTAACTAGCAACTTTGGACGACTACTGAAAGCAATCTTGGAGATTTTAACTGGGCCTCTGGGAGTTTTCAATATTGCATCCTGTGGAGAAAACAAATCTCCAGGAATAGCTTCAGAATTGGCAAACCTAGTAAGTTCTTGTATCATACCCTACCCTTTTGGGTATTGAACTGTCTATGATAACTAAGGAGCATGAAGAGCAGTGCATTGGAGCAGAGCTGGGTGTAGAATCTGCATTTTGCTTGTATTTGCAGTCAGTGAGGGAAGGTGTGGAATGGATGCTGGTTGCCTGTTGGCCAGTGAAGGAGGCTTAAATGAAAGGGATGTTTAGACTGGCTAGATGGGTGGTGGTGGAAGAGTTGTTCTGGCATGTAACTAGAATTTGAAGGGTGAATAGCATGGAGTTGTAAAGTGTGGTCTTGTAAACTATTTGCATCCTGTCACATTGCCTGTACTTAGAGTGGGTTCACTACTATTAACCCCAAACTCCTGTTCAGGGCTTGCCCGTCCATGAGGCTTTCTGAGGTGGTCACCTCAGTTGGTCGACTGGCAGGGGGGATGCTCACCTCCATCCACCCACCTGACTCCACAGCTCCACTTCATCTTTCTCTCTTGATTTGAAAAAGAAGAGGGAAACAGAGAGGAATAGAAAGTATAGAAGAGAGACGAATGATGGGCTAGTTCGCCACCTATATTCTCTAGTTCGCCACCTATATTCCCTCTGCCAGTGTGCGGACCTTTTCTTCTGGGCGCTGTGTCACAGCTGCATTGTGACGCCATTCCTGGATGCTCGGCAATGACGTCACGTGCCATCGCCAATCTTTTGAGTTGCCAAGCTCCGTGCTGTGCTGAGCTCAGCTTGGAGCTGTGCAGCCATGCGGCTGCGCAGCTCACAGGGAACCACTGTTCACCGCTCTCCTTTCCTTCATGCTTCCTCTCTATTCTTTTCTTCCTTTTCAAATCCAGAAATCAGGTGGAGAGGAGGTTGGCACACTGCCAGGTAGAGAGGGTCAGAATTTGGCATATTGCTTCAGGCACTGGAAGTTCTTGGGCCGGCGCAACTTCTGTTTTCCAGTCTTGGAAAGATATAGTACATTGTTGCATGTACCAGGTAGTACGGGTAATGATGCCATGTAGAAAAGAGAAGCCAGGATAAAAATAGATTTCTTACGCCGATCGCAGGTCTTCAGACGCTGGCAGCCACGAACGGGAAAAAATATACTTAAAATCTGAGGTTTGCAAGTCCTTACGTTTCGTTCCATAAGCCTGGAACTTTTTCAAAGGAAACAATCCTGGAGGGATTGAGGATGAAACTGTATGCACCCATCACTTGCTAGTTTAAATAAGTAGAAGAGCAGGACCCGCCCAAACAGATCTTAGATATAGTACAGATAGGGACAAGACTAACTTTCTATTCTTCTTGAAAATATGATGCTTTATTTGATGCCTGTGGCTTTGGGTGGCAAATAATATTAGTATTATCCTATATTATCCAAATAGTATTATCCAAGAGTTCGAGAAAACAATTGGCTCCCTCATATCTGCATTAGGCCATTTTTTCCGTTTGCTGTAAATGTAGCTATCTGCGTAATATCAGGCAACAATGTACCATTTGTAAGCAAAGCAATTAATATCCTCAAAGGAAAAACAGATCATTTTTGTTGGTACAGCTCAGGTTATGACAGCTTAAAGAGCAGTTTATACTTTTCCTTTGGCAATTGCACTTTCATGATCTGTCTTATTATTGTTCCCCAAACTGCTTTGCCCAGAAGTGTCTATTAGCAAGTTCCACTGTAATTTCAAAATACATTATACTTGTTGAAGTCTTTAATGTTTCACATGTGCATTAGTAGGTACAGAATATTTGAAACCTGAAATTATAGCAGGTACTTTTAACAACAGACATGTTTTGAAATAACTAAGTAGGTGAAAACTGAATGACAGCCCAATCCTATGGGCCTTTTGTGTCAGACAATCTTGTGATGCAAAAGGCCCAGAGACAGCGGAAACATTCCGCCATTTTGTGTGATGGAGCCAGACTCGGCTGGATGCTCTGCTGGTACGTTGGTGGCAGGGGTGTGCCTTGGGCAGGGAGGGGAGGATCAGGGCATTTTGGCAGAGGAGCTAGGGGTATGTTCGGAGAGGGGGGTGGATCCCTGCTTCAGAACACCCCCTGGCTGTCCTCGGACGTATGCCAGCTCCACAACTGGTGTGGGTCCAAGGAGACTCATAGGCGGCCAGAAGGCCTATGCGGAGGTAAGTAAAAACGTTTTTCACATCCAGTTTGCTTTCTGTTCCCCCTTCCCCCTCCCCAAGCATGCAGCACAGCCTCCATTAGCACAGCTGCATGCTATGGCACAGCGGAGAATAGGATTGGGCTGTTAGTTTTGGCTAGCATACATGATGTGGCTAGCCAACAGATTTATACTTTCTTGAGAAAAATTGCCTAGAGATGTAGGTCTCTATAATTATAGCAGTGACTGGCATCAATTAGCCTGATCTTGTGGGTCTCACAAGGCATGCATTGTGTAGCCTGGATATTGGTTGGAAAGAACTATAGTGAATAGCACAATCATGCTACAAGAAGTGCCATGTCATGACCTAGTGAGTGTCATCATATCTGAATCAACAGGGTAGTGGAAGAAGAAGGGAAGGGGGTAGAACGGGTGTAACATCTAGTGATTAGCAGCAGCCATTTCTCCCTTGCTCTCTGTTCTACTCTTCCCACTCAGACTGGGATTTACCAGGGGAAAAATGATAGCTTTTGTTGCTAGGTAGCCTTGGACAGAAGGAGACAGTCTTGGGGAACCTCCATCCCTGGTGACCAAATAATTCCAAAATCCAGAGGGAGTTTCCTTCTATAAATTAAACCAGACAGGTAAAACAGTCAAAAAAAAAAAGGGGGGGGGGAAATGGTTGGCAAAGATTGACAAGGGGATTAAAATGCAAGAGGCAAATAAAACAAATTCCCTGAAACAGTTAACGAAACACTGTTCCTGTTCTAGTTTACTCACTCTACTCCAGGTTCTGGTCAAAGCACCCATGATTCAAGAAGGTTGGGGAGGATCAGGGAGGGAAGCAGGTCCTTCGAGAAGCGTGTTGGGGGAGGACATGGGACACTTATCAGTGGCAACAGTGCTGCTGATATCCTATCCTCCCCTGCCCGTCCTCGCCATGCCCCCTTGGGTTCACTTAGACTTGCGCCAATCAAACAACTGTTGCAGATACAGCAGATTAAAAACTACAGCGGACCCCCCCAATATCCTCAACTATTAAATCTCCCCTCCCCACCCACCACCAAAAGCCATTTGAAATAGAAATGCTTTCAAGCCCTGTCAAAAAGGGTCCAGAGAGGGGGGCTGATTGTAATTCGCCTGGTGGAGGTGAGGACCGCTAAGAATGCTCTTCCTATCATTTTCCAGAGGTGTGTGTGTGTTTCATTGATATTTGTTGATACCTAACGGTATGTTATTTTAATTTTTTTACCTATTTCATGGAAGTTAACTGAAAGACAGCGGAAATGGACTCACTGCACACTTACTGTAGTTAAATTCCCATACTGAAACATTGGAAGGTTAAGTCGTGTCCCCCCCCCCCCCAGTTACTCAATGGACTGAGGATCTTTTACCTTCATCAATATTTGAATGAATGGCTTATAGACAACTATGTATAGACATAGTTTCAGATATTTGGAAACCTTTTTTAGATATTTATGCATAAAGTGCTTATTGCTTATGACTTATGGTTTATAGTATAGATTTCTTATTGTTTATTAATACTTTTTGAAATGTTATGCATTTTATGTACTTCATTTTTGCTATGTATTTTTCTTTTTTCTCCTTTTCCCCCTTTTTGTGGTTTTGTTTCTTGATTTTTAATACTGTTAATAATAATAATAATAAATGTGCCTGAGTGACTCAAGTAATCTTTACATAACTGCATTCTGAAGAGGTTCGTTAAGGATTCATTGTCTATTCCTGCTTAATCTCTTTTCAGTTGTCCTGACTAAATCCAATGCTTGTTGAATGCATGCTGTCCTTTCTGCTTCAGTTGAATGTCTTTTTTTCTTCTGATCTGAGAACAAAGTGGAAGGAGAGTTTAAATTAGGAGTGTTTCATTGTATTCAAAGAGAATTTAAAAAGTAAAGCAGAGAAACCAGTGATGTCACTAATAACCTAATCCTAATTTAAATAATTCCATTTCAATATGCTTATTTAGAAATTAAACCCATTGATTTTGAGTAAATATATTTAGGATTGCAACCTTAGTTTCATTTATCACTTGTATGTTTCCATACTGAACTATTAAGCTAATCCCTTTTCTTATTAACATATTTTTAATTTTGTATTCTTAAACCATAACTGCCTGATGCAGAGGTGACAATAATTTAAAAGTCTGTGAACATTGCCTAGTGGCCAAAGCCAATCCATTATCCCTTATAAGGACCAAGTTATCCAGCATTCAACTGAGGTGACAACAACAAAGAAACAATTGAGGACCACTGTGAAGAACCAACGGTAGTGTGGTTTAATGGTTCCTTAAACTTGGGGGATTTGGGTGCAAATCCTAGTTGAGTTTTTTCTCCCAACCTGCCTTACACTGTTACTGTGCAGATAAAATGAAGCAGAACAATGTAACCTGTACTGAACTCCTGGAATATTTTTATTGATACACAAGAACTCAGTAATGTGTTTGTCTGCTGCTTTGGCAAAAGGTTCTTACTGCTCTACGGAAATTAAGATTTTGTCACACTGTGCCATGTCATCTCATATGCTGTAGCATAATGTTAGAGGACAGTATAGATCAGGGGTTGGCACCTTTCGACATGAATGTTCCTGGATCTTTAATGGTTGCACTGTATAGGTGAGGGCATTTCAGCAGGTGCAGCTGCTTTAGCAGCACCATCAGCACTTGCAGCCACCAAGATTCTGTCTTCTACACAACTCTTAAGAACGCAGAGGCCCTAATGGTGGAATGTTGGCCACCTCTGGTATATATGTTACTTTCCTGTGAACTGAACTGTGTACAGGGAAGCAGGATTGTGCCCACTACACTTGCTCCACATTCAACACAACATCTGCACAGAACCTACATGTGATTGGGGGGACCTCCTTTATGTAGAAGCATTCTAGACAACTGAATGTGCAGTCAGTTTAGCCATTAGTAACACAAGCAGAGTTCAAATATTTTATGTCTGCCTTCAAGTATCGACACCGCATTTCAAGAATGTATTGAGCAGTGGTAAATGCTTATGTCAAAAATTGTCGGTAGGCTGAGGATCACTTCATTCTCAGTGTTTCAGTACATCATATTCTTTGATCTGTAGCAGACATATGACATTATTGTTATATTTTTGACCTGGATCTGGCTTGGTTGAGATGACATTACAAAGGACAAGATAAATCTTCATTGCCTTTTTCTGTCCTTGTCAGTTGCTGGGAAACAGTATTGATAGTTTTTTTTTTATATACAGTATAAAAATTTTCAAAAATTATATGAAGTTTTTAACCCTCCCTATCCTACACGATGGCCATACTTCCTAATAGCCTTGACTACAGTGGCTCCTAATCTGCTCACCATGGTGATCCAACAACAGTGATTTTTCTTTATTAATGACCTACTTGTTGACTGATTCTGTATGCTCCAACCTTGATATTCACTTACATTAGGTCTTTGTATTGCATTTTCTCCAACACCAACTGTTTGTCAGCTGGTGACTCTCTTATTAGTGGCTATTGTTGTGCGTTCATTTTTTGATGCCCATTTAGCTCATTTTCATTAGTTCCAAAAATGAACACCAAGGGTAATGAATGAGAATGAACGGTATATGTGATATTTTGGCCAATCACAGTCCAATCCTATTGGGCTGCCCCGCTGGCGGAACGTGATTTCCACCAGCGTTGGTTGCTTTTCAGCGCTGAGTAGTGCACTGCCAGAGCGCCAGCAGTAAGGCTTCCCATGCACATTGCCAGACTGCTGGCCACCCGCCAGAGTAGGTAAGATAGCAGGGGAGGCGGGAGGGGTGGGGGAGGGCAGATCAGGGGCAGCGAGTGTCCCGAGTGAAAGTGATAGCACTGGCAGCATTCTGAGTGAAACTGACAGCTACAGCAATGGAGGCATTCTAATATCTGGAAAATTAGAAAATATGGTACACCACCCTTTGGTCCTGGAAATGTGGGACACTGCAACTTTTACTGTATTTCTAACGCTTTAAGCATTGAATATTTGTACAACTTTAAAGCACTTATAAGTACCCCATCTTTTTTTCCCTGTTATTCTGTAAAAAAATAACAATATATACACAATTATTTTCTACTTTTCTACACAACTATTTTCATTTACATCATATTTCACAGTCATTTTTTTTTATCTTCCTTCCATGATGTATATTCTATTGCAGTAGTAAACCTGTCCAGATATTCAGAGATGGAAAGAACCAATATTTGCAAACATTTCTCTTAGATGAATACATTGAGTGTCCTTTAGGGCAGTAAAGTGCTATAGTTTTGCAAAGGCTTTTCTGGTAATTTCATTATAATTGATTTTTGAAACAAAAGTTGACTTAGACTGCAGTTAGTATGGAACAGTCCTTGCAAAATTTAATTATGACCGTGCGGAGTTCTCAGTGGCACGATACAAGACGAACAGCTGTTTGCCAGTGTTTTATTTTATTTAAGGAGCCTAAGTACAAAGGTTTATTCTCAAAATAAATGGGAAACAGTCTTGACTTTGGGATAGCTTCTTGAAGTTAGTTAAGCAAAGAGTCTCTCCATCTTTTCATCTAGAGTTAGCCCCAAACTCTGGAAATTCCAGTTGCCTTCATAACCCCAATAACCCCCCATAAACAAATATATATATTTGTTTTGTTTTGTTATATATATAACTGTAAAGTGCTTTGTGACAGCATAGCACTTGTTGGTGCGGAGACCCGCACTCTGGCTCTGCACACTCTGGGCCGGCCCTGGACAAGTTTGGACTGTTATAATATCAGTTAGTCATTTGTCAAATCTATATCTGTGCATTGAACAGATGGGTTTCACAATAGTTCTACTCAAGTTACATAGGATAGCTCAGATTTTTCGTTTTAGAATGTCACTGTCATTTGCCAGCTGTTTCATCCTCTGCGCCTCTCATTCCGTTTTCTGCGCCAGCACAGAACATATATGTATGAGAGTTTCAGAATACCAAGAAATGTCATATTTTCCTACACATCTGCTGCATCAGAATAATGCTAGTAAATTGGAATTAGGTTTACTTATTGAGATCGTTTATAGCCCACCTATCCCATTAAAGAGACCATCAGGGCAAATAATGACATATTTTAAAACAATTCAAAACTATTTCAAATCCTATTATACTAATAGTACAAGAGATATTTAAACAACACATAGTCAAATCCACAAACACAGACAAAGAAACCGAAAGCAGTGAAAAAAAGACCCAAAAATGGATCAATAAAACATTAGATTAAACACATGAGTTTTTACTGCCTGCTTTTAAGCAGGGAGTGATTGAGCTAGCCAGATCCTTCAAGGGAGGAAGTTCCACAGTCTACACACTACCACTGAGAAAGCCCTGTCTGGCATGCCAAAGAATCATGTCTCTATCAGTGATGACAAGAGGTGTACCGAGACTCCACGGCACCTGGGGCAGTGATGATGTAACAATGTAACATGACATCATGACTTGACATGCCATTGTCACTTTCGGGAAGGCACTGCCCTTGGCCCTGCAATCTGGTTGCCCATTTCCCAAAGATTGGAGTTTCCCCACTTGAGTACCAATCTGACTCCTCAGCCTCCTCCCAAGAATGTGTTGATTGGCCAAGGAAGGAAAAGCCTCCGACCAATAGAGAAAGTCTGGCTGGTGGCATTCTGTCCCCTCTCTTGCTCTGGACTGGAAGTGGCTATGGCAGCATCACATCCATGCTCCTAGAGGGGAAAGGGGGAGGCGGGGCCTTGCGTTGTGGTATCTTCTTCCCGCCGGTGTCCACCTGGGCTGAGAAGATCGGCGGGAAGAAGGAGAGCTTTCTTGGGAAGGGGAGAGCAGTCACAGCGAGGCAGAGGTTCTTGCAGTCGGGCTCCTTGCAAAGACTAGGCATTTCCCACCTCCTTTTCCATTAGCGATCCGGTGGTCGGTGGGGGCATCCAGGATGCTGCAGGCACCAGCTCTGGCAATGTGCTTCTCCTTCCTCTTGCTGCTGCTCGTCTGCGCCCCCCTTCAGGTATAGCACCCATGGCAGGATACAGAAGCATATCAGCGAGTGCTGCCTGGAGCACTCGCTGCTGTGCCGCCCCAAAGGGGTGTCGCCGCTCCGGGGGCAGGGGCGACCCGGCTTATGCGGGCGCTCCGAGGCCTCCCCCGGCCTCGGAGCCAGAGAAAGCCCTGGAGCGTCCACCACGACTGGTGGCCAGGGCTTTCTGAAGGTGGCCGACTGTTGTTTTGCACATGCGCAGAACATTAAAACGTTCTGCGCATGTGCAAAACAAGGATAAATAGCGCGGCACGGCAGTCGGCCGCCTTCAGAAAGCCCTGGCCACCGGTCGTGGTGGACGCTCCGGGGCTTTCTCCGGCTCCGAGGCCGGGGGAGAAGGCCTCGGAGCGCCCGCCCGCGTCACCGGGCGGGCACGCTCCATGGAAAGACTGGAGCGAGCGGAGCAGCGCCGCCTGGGGCCGAGGAGCCGCCCGGAGCCGCTGCTCCGCTCGCTCCAGTCATTCCACACCTCTGGCAGGATACCACACCTACCATACCATACGCCTCTGGTGATGGCATACAGAGCAAGACGTCTGGTAATGAATGCAGTGTCCAGGCAGGTTCATATGGGAGAAGGTGTGTTTTCAAGTATCCAGGTCCTATGCCATATAGTAGTTTAAACATCAAAGTATTTTATTAGGCCCAGAAACACACTGGCAATGACTGCGGATAACATAACTGGCATAACATGATCATATCAAAGCCCCCCCCCCCAAAAAAAACCCTGACCTCTGAACTGTGTAACAGTTGGTTTCTGAATTGTCTTCTAGGGCAGCTCCATGTACCATCCATTATAGTGGTTCAGTCATGATGTGATTAGGGCATGGGTTACTATCACCAGATCTGCCTTCTCCAGGGGAGAGTGTAGGCACACCAGTCAAAAGCTGGACAAATGCACTCTTGGCCACAGCTGCAATCTGGTTGCCTTTATAATATTGGTACTATGAACTGATTCAGTCCACAGACTGGATATTATTGATCCTCCTGAAGCATCTCTTTAACAGCCCAGCCATGGAATCTGTTGAACTACATCTGGAAAATACCGAATTCTCTCATTTCCAGTAAATATAATAACTCATGGTACTCAGCTCCTGGGAAAATGAAGTGCTGTATTGCACATCGTATAAGAAATAGTGTACTACATTATAAACAGTATATTTGTTCGATCAATACTTTTCTGTACTGCAAAAGGCTAATCCAATCTCAAAAGAATATTTAAACCCATATCTGTGAACCTACAAGTATGTAATGTAAGCTATATGTCTTTCAGTGTATGTGCAAGATAGATTCTAGCATTTTCCAAAAGAAGTAGTTCCTGCACCAATATTCGAATGCTAGCTATAAGCTGATCAAATAGAAGAGCCAGGAGAGATGGTTGGGTTTTTTTTTTTAATGAACAGTTGTATTGATTTTTTCCCCCCAACATATAACAATGAATGTGCAAATATAGTAAAGCCTCAAATTGTAAAGACACAAGTAAACGACCCAAACAGAAGACGCACCTGTTGGTCTAAAAGTTGTGAATGAGGAATGGAGCTCTGCACGTATGACAAGAAGAAAAGGGACTGTTGCATCCCAAGTTGCTTTTATCTGATATTTGAATCTATGCATGGTTGGACTTGAATAGTGCATGGATAGGAGACTGCTTAGCGGCTACACTGACTTATTTGGATGTGAAAGAACCCTGGCTCAGCAATGAAGCTCTCCAAAATGTTTTGGGAGAGTGGAAACCCCCCACTCCTCATCTTCCCAGGCTGTTGTGAGGTTTAAAATGCCACATTGTCACTTTGAGTTCTTTGCATGTTGAGTAGGATGCAAACATAAGAGAAAAAGAATAGAGCAAATCCTCCAAAATCCTGTGCTTCAAGATCTGCACTTCTAGTAGTAACGACCAGTTGACCATTACATGTTTATATTTGTAAAGTAAAATTGGGATGTGAAGTTTGGGATGTGACCAAGCAGAGCAGAGGCCTTCACTTGATATCAAGTGTCTTTGGGAAAAGTCAGTGGTACCAACCTTCCTGATGCCTGAGACATCACTGCTCCTTTGTCAGCCTCTTCATCTCCCACTCTCCAGTGTCCTAGCTCAGCACTCTCCTCCCTCCACATGTCCTCTTCCTTTAAGGACATAAGAACATAAGAAGAGCCCTGCTGGATCAGGCCAATGGCCCATCTAGTCCAGCTTCCTGTATCACACAGTGGCCCCACCAGATGCCTCAGGGAGCACACAGCCAACAAGATAACCTGTTTCCTGCTGCCACTCCCCTGCACCTGGCACAGAGAAAACCTACTTCTAAAACCAGGAGAAGTCCCCCTCTTCCTTTTCTGTCCCCCTCTTCCTTTTCCAATCTAGGGAGTGGAAGGAGAAGGAAGAGCAGTGGTGGACAGAGACTGGCAGTCCCACCAATCTGCTGCCTGAAGCAACCATTCATCTTGCCTCATGGATGGGCCGGCTCTGGGTGGGACTGTGCTCTTACGTTGCTGAGAAGATCTGAAAAAATCATGATTGGAAAGTGTACAAAGAAATGCATTGTTTGAAGACACAGTTTAATAATAGAAATAGGCTTCAGATAACTGTTCGCAACAGGAAGAGTAATGAAAAATTTGTCCTATCTCTGCTTCTTTGACATCTTTCTACCTAAGAGACCATTACAGTCCATTACAGCTGTTTGGAACACCTTCCCTGTGGAAGTTCAACAGGCTAAGTCCCTCCTCTCCTTTCAGACGTAAGTAGAAACTTATTTTTCCCACTGTGCCTTCAGAGTTCAGATTAAGCAAATTATTCCTGAGAATTTTAGTGGGGGGAAACAGAGGTATTTGAGTTAGGAGACAAGGTTGAAAGAGACATTTGAGTGGGAAGGTGATCACCCAGTCTCTCTTTAAACCACTATAAAATGGATGTGCAGGTTAACAGAGGCAGAATAGGAATAACGCTACATTGAAATAAAGAGAACTGTGAACTGAGGAACTTAAATGTCATATCTTTAAGCATTGAATTGAAAGTCTGTAACACTTCCATTAGAACTGTAAGTTATTAGGAAGTTATTAGGGAGTACAAGAGAGCAATATGACCCCTACTATAAAGTCAGTATGAGCTCATTACAGTGGAGACAGATAAAAACCACTTTCATAGCAATATAATAGTTGGTACCCTTGGATTAGGAAGTAATATCTCCATTTGAGGTGCTTAATAAACTCTGCATTTAGATATTTGTTTTACTAATGGAAGTGCAAGCTTCCTTTCTGTCATGATTAATTTTGGGTGACTGTGTGTGAAGATGAAGCAACATTCATGGGAGCCAATCTGACTTGGACAATTGTACTGTGTGACCGGTTAAATAGTTAAGAAAAAAAGAACGCAGACGTTTACACTGTGGATTTATTAAAGTGATTGGTCACTGAACTGATAGACATATCCAATTGCCTGAATAAGTCTATGATAGTGATGATATCAATGAAGTTTGTTTTCCCTGTAACTTTGTTGGTTTCTCTGTTCAGCTGGTTGCTTGGTTTTGGGTTATGGATTTGGCTTTTTAATGTTTTTTTATTGTTGTGATATTTCAGATTATTTTTAATTGCTGTGAGGCCGTATTTTGAACCAGAGGAGTAGCCAGACCATTTTTCAACCGTGGCCCAAACCCTTGACGCCCCTCCATAAAAACGCGCGGCCGTAACCCTTGACGCCCCACGGCGTAGCGCCGCAAAAATTTGGAAGCCCACCAAAGTCCTCACCCACCCTGCAACAATGTCCTTCCCCCCCAGGTACTCTGGAGCCTGCTTTCCCACCCTCTCAAACTCCCTGCACCCTCCAGAAGCCCACCAGGACCCCCACCAAAGAATCACAAAGGAGCCTATGCAAAGATTCTAGAGGAGTAAGGACAACCTTGAGAAGTGGAGAAGAACTAGAGAAGGAGGAGGCCAGCTGAGGGAGAAGAGAACAAAGGGAGCTCTGGAAGGGATAGTGGGGCAGAAGATCCTGGAACAGAGAGAGAGAAACTGAAAGGGAAGGGAAGTCTTTTTTTTGGGGTTTTAAAAAGCTTTTTAGGGTTTTTTTTAGCACTAGCGCGGGGCTTGTAATCTTTAGTGTTTGCTTTGCGTCACTTATCTGTATTCTAGGAGCCTCCAGCGACGACCTACTCCAGCGCGACGATCTCTTCCATTCTGCTCTGCCCCTGGCGCGAACTCTGTAAAGTGCCCAGCAGCGTGTTAGAGAGTTCACGCATGCGCAGGACGACAATGTTTCCAATCGTCGTCCTGCGCATGCGTGAACTCTCTAACGTGCTGCTGGGCGCTTTACAGAGTTCGCGCCAGGGGCAGAGCAGAGCGGAAGAGATCGTCGCGCTGCAGTAGGTCGTCGCTGGAGGCTCCTAGAATACAGATAAGTGACGCAAAGCGAACACTAAAGATTACAAGCCCCGCGCTAGTGCTAAAAAACCCCTAAAAAGCTTTTTAAAACCCGAAAAAAGACCAAAACAAAAACGAAACTTAAGGAGCCTCCCGCCCCCCCAGAGCCCTTCCACCCCTACGCCCTGGGGCCCACCGCCCCACCGCCCCACATCAGACGACGCCTCTGTTTTGAACCAGCTGAAGTTTCCAAACTGCCTCTGGATGAGATTAATGCACGCATGACTGAGGCTAGGTCTGTTTTGCTGTTGTTCAATGGGACTTGGTGTTAACATTAAGCAGTCAAAGTGAGCATTGAGTTGAATATTACTTGAGTTGTTGAGTATTACCGTATTGACCTGAGTATAAGACTCACTTTTGTCCCCCTAAGGCAAGTCTTTAAAGTAGGGGTGTGGCCTATAATCAAAGTCTAGCTTTTCTGCCTAGAGTTTTCTGCAAAGCGTCCTGTTTTCAAGCCTCTCCAAGTCTCTTTCAAAGGTAAAACGTTTTTTCTTTTTTTAAACTGCAAAGCTGTGTTTTCAGCTCTTAATCACTTGCTAAATGGTCAGATCTCTGGAGCAGGCTCTAGCCTCAGGATGGAAGCATTTGAAAAAATTAACCCTTACGTTCCAGCCCCAGGACTCTGTGGAAACGAAGATATTTATTGATCCTGCAGTTTGAAAATTGAGAGCGTCCTATACTCGGGGCAATACGGTACATCAAGCAATCAAAAGGTTGAGCTCCAAATAATAATAATAATAATAATAATAATAATAATAATAATAATAATAATAATAATAATAAATCAGTATTTATACACCACCGCCTTTTCTTTGGTCATTGAATTTCTTCTTTGACTTTAATTCAAAGGCGGTTTACACAGGCAAGCTTTCTAAACCCCAAGGGGTTTTTACAATTTGTTCCAGTCTTTCATAGATCCCATCATTCTAGATGGCTTCTTTCACAGTCCAGCTTCTCTCTGGCATCTGCCTCATCAGGCTTCAACAACCATCGACAACCTTGACAACCTTAGGCAACCTTGACTCCCACTCAAGGTGCAACTGTAGTTTCTCTCCCTCACGGATGCTCTGCAGCTTATCAGTGGTGTGCCAGCAGTTCTCCAACAGACTTCTGGCCGTCCCTGAGATCTTCAGGCATATGAGACGGCCACTCTACCAACTGAGCCAGACCTCCTACTACTATGGGTTACTATTCCAGCCCAGTGGAAGCCAAGCTGCATACTAAATGGAAACATTGGGTGAAAGTCCACATTTTTGGATCTGGGGAAGGAGAATCCAGGACACATCATCTGTGCTTATGGAATGCAAAACCATACATTCTACTATGGTTTACGAGACTATTTTGTCAAGGAACTTCCAAAATCTTAGCGGCTAGGGAGACTCTTTCAGAAAAAAGCATTAAACACTGAACTTGTGATAAATTCTGTGAAAAAGAAATCTAGTGGACAATGTTGAATACGTTGTTCCTGAGTTGTGGGCTTTCTTTGGAGAGATGTTATTTGAAGAATCATCGCCTCCTTTTCCTTTTGAACCTGAGCAAATACAGTTGTCTAGAGCTTTATAGATAAAGGTAGACGTAGGTGCTTTTAACAGTGAGACACTCCATAAATATTAAAAACAATAAATATAATAAATAACCAAACATGACAACTCTTGCGTTTATTTAATGCACAATAAAATAAATAGACAAAGAAACACCGCCGTGCAATAAATTACGCAATGGACAGGGGGCTACCTTGAAATTATCATTTTTAATCATAGGAAGCTTTTGCCGAGTATTAAAATATGAGAATACGTTCCATTTCAGCTTTTCTCTGAGGAGCTTGAGGTCCCCTTAGGAAAATGGTGGCAAGAACAAAGAAGGATGGCAGAATGCCAAGGGAATGGTGAGAAGCAAATATTTCTGTGCCATAGATGTTTTTCCTAACTGGAAGAGAACTTGCTGGAAAAAAACAACACAATTCTAAAGTTGCCTTCATTTGATGGTATTATTAGAAAATGATATTTGAATGTGTCACTTGCTGCTTGCCAGCCGTTCTGGCTGCAGTCCAAAGCCAACAGATTCTCTTTGTTGTTTTTTTCCCGACCCCATTATGAGCAGCCTATGTGCCAAGTGAAAATTTCAAACTAAATACACTGAATACTGTTTCTCTGTGAATCTTTCCAGAATAATATTCTTTTGGCGCAATCCTATTCAAAGCCCCGCAACTGTGATCCAGCCGTGCTGGAGCGGGCTCTGCTGTATCCAGGGCGTGGCTAGAGGCAGCTGAAGGTCTCCTTGAGGTAAGGGGAAGTTTGTCCCCTTACCTTGTGTCGAGCCCCAGCAGCCTCTATGGGGCTACTCAGATGTGTGCCAGCTAAATGGCCGGTGCAAATCCGAGCAGCTCCGTGTTGGGTTTTCAAGTCCAGGAAGGGAGATAGGATTCAGGAGAGGCCTCCGGGAGCTCACCACCCTCCCGGGCCAGACTCACCCTCCACCCCACCCTCCCCCTGCCCTGAAATGCCCCTCCTCACCTCCATTCTGCCCTCTCCCTCCCTCCCCATTGCCCGAAACAGAGCTCACCTGCCCCTGCGGGTGCTGATCCTACACTGGCGGAAGCCTTCCAGTGCTGGCCTCTCCACCAGTGGGACTGGCCTCCACAGTGGCGCAATGTACTTTATGGCACATTCGCGCCAGCGCGGAGCCTAGTACCACCGGTGAAGGCTGGCTTAGGATTGGCCTGCCTGTCCATTTTCCTGGCCATATATTTATTTATTTATTTAAAAAAATTATATCCCGCCTTTTCCTATGCCAAAAGGCAAATGCCCAAGACGGCTAACAACAGATTAAAACACATAATTTAAAATACATAAAATAATATAATGATACTTAAACAATTTTTTGTAACTTTTTTTATATAGTCTGTAACTTTATAAATACTTCCCATCAGAAGCAGAGCTCATTCTGGGTCTTGTTTCGCAATAGCTATGTACTGTAACAGTACCTTGTATTTGGAAAAGAACCATCAGCCAAACAAGCTTACAAGATATTTTGTACACTGTTTCCTGTTCCCTCCAAACATTATCAACGCTGCAAAAAATGATCTCCTTGGGCAAGATGCTATTAGCAATGTCTCAATTGCAAGGAAATATTATCCTATCAAGTTAGTCCTCCTGAACCATGCAAAGAGCTTTGTGTCATGTTTCATCCCGTCATTAAAATGAAAAAAAAAAAAAAGCCTTCACCTACACCCTATTATTGTGTATCATTTCCTGACATTTCTGGAACTGAAAACACACACTTCTTTCAGAGGTTGCCATCTTTTTCATTTATGAAAGTACTCCCAAAAGTCACTCTTATGCCCAAGATGTAAGGTAGGCAAGTGCATTTATTTTGAGAACGATTGCAACTGGATACAAATGGGCCCCAACTGCATCCATTTCCACAGGTCCTGAAATGAGTGTGCCATACAACACATGGCAATGAGTAGAGTTTCCGTTTTCAAAAACCCCATTCATTGCCATTTGTTTTCAATATGATGGTTTGCAACATTCAAACAAGCTGCTAATTGCAAGTAAGGAACTCTGTTTATATTCATGAAAATAATAACGGAAATGAATGAAGAACAAAACTGAATGAAAATGAAATGATTTCAAGCAAAACATGAAACTGAATAAAAATTATTTTTCCTTACACATGCCTCATGTGATGAACATCGTCGATGGTGTAATACGGTGTTGTGCTGTGTAATACCGAGGAAAAAAAGGGGAAAAAATGACAATCGTTTCCATAACTTTCAGCAGGACTTGCCAAAGAGTTGCCTAACAGTCTTTCAATTTATTTTATTTAGATGCATGATGTGTATACACATTTGTATACACACATACATGATGCCGGGAGCCTGCCAGGAGAGCGCAACCCAGGCCAGTACCATGACGTTTGAGTGAGTTGATAAGAGGTCTATGATCCCACAGTCTCAAGGAAGTCTACACTTTTAATAACTTGGAGCACTCCCCCTTTCCTCTCTAGCAGGCTGGCTTTGGAGAAGCCTTACCTGGCTTTCATTTCTTGCACAAGTGGTTGCGCCAGGCTTGCACAGCACATTTGGCCTTGTGGGCAAAAGGCACGGCTGGGAGCTTCCTGACTTGGAGTAAAAAATGTTGCTAGTGACACAAAAGAAGGACTGCCAATCTTCGTTGCCCTTACCAACTTCATGGCTAAATTCAATCAATGGGTCTATTGTAATTGAGCCACTGGCCTCCACAGCTAGCTGCCACACCATTGGCAGGATGAGCATGGATGAGCAATCAAGGAACCATCAAAAGAATGTTCTTTGATGAGCTCACCCCACAAAAGATTCCATGGGGTTCTATGGGTAGAAAAGATATAACAGGTTGCATTAAAGGCAGCCTTCCCTGCAAGCTGTGCCACTGTGCAGCTAGAATAGAAGCCCAATGCAGCTTCCCTCGCTGCACACCAGAGCTTGGCAATGACATCATTGTTGAGTGCTCAGGAGCTGCCCCCATGCAGCCATAGTAGGGCTCCATGCACGCCCCTCAAGAATTAGAGGAAACATTGGTCATAGGTTCTTTGTTTGTTTCCCGTTGGTCTGCCCTGCTGTCATTGTGCTCATGCTTTTGACCTGCTCTTGCTGCATAAAGCACCCCCATTTCAGCTGCTACCCAAGAACCACTGTGCCAAGCTGGCACCCAGGGCTGGTAGCTGACCACTCCCTTCTGTTTCCAGCCTTTTCCCCTTCTTCCCAGATTCCTTTCACCCTTCCTAAGCACAAAGCCTTTGTGCCAGCTTGTGCCAGGCAGTTATTGTTTTGTGGGCCAGCTCACCATGTGCCCCTTCTCCCAGGAGGGCAGCTCTGGCTCCCTTGCCTTGCTTCTACAACTAGCTATAGCTACATTTAGGTTTGCTTTGCAAGCCCCTTCTGCCTATGCAGCCCACTAATAAGCAAGGAGATTGCTTGGTCTTGGCAACCTAGGCCCATAGTTCCTGAGACACTTCACACTTGAGTCAGCAGAAGTGGATAGGTGACCTTGGTCCTTTGCAGAGTCTAGCCAGCAGCCCACAAAGCCCCCTTCTAGTTTCTTGTCCTGTTGTGGAGTCAAACTGATGAAACGCTTAGTGACTCGACTCTATCTTTTACATCTTGGTGTGAGTGTTGTATATGTATGAGAGTTTAGGAATTTTACAGCACAATCCTATGCGGGTCTACTGAGAAGTCCCACGGGGTTCAGTGGGACTTACTCCCACGTAAGTGTACATAGGATTGCAGCCTTAATATGTTCTTTTAGGGAAGGCCTGAGCCTCAGTTTTAGATGGATTTCATTAAGCATCATGGCAGCCACTCAAACCCAGCTCTACAAGCCCCTTAAAACAATGGCTATGTGGCTTAAAGATAATAATAATAATAATAAACAACCAGTATGCTAAATCACTGGCACAGAACCAAGAAGCCTCGTGTCAGGTTTCCAAGCCCAGGAGGGGGCATAGGATTCGGCATGCATAGGATCTGGCATGCGCCAGCACCGCCTATCCCCCCCAGGCCTAAACCACCCCGTCTCTGTCCTCCCCATGTCCCGTTACACCCCTTCCCCGCCCTTCACCCTCTGTTTAGGGCCTAGTCATATGAATGGCTAAGGAACATTGCCTTTAAAAAAAGGAAATGATTCCCCTTCTCTATTGTATTATTATCCCCACAATAAAATTGTTGCGTTTGCACCTTCAACTTCCTTTTCTTAATATGCTAAACCAATGAGCTGTGCCATCAGGCACTGCTCTCATGTTCACACGTTACACATGTTCTGAAAAGCACACCCAGTAACACAAGTCATCCTCATACATAAGGAGGCAAGGCAAGTCACTGCCGCCCCATCCCATTAGGCACAACTTCCACATCACTAGTTTTTGCTGCCACTGTTGCTATTGCCTTTCCTCATCTTCCTACTCCCCAATTTTTAAAAAGGGAGGGCCTGGAGAGTGGTAGAGAAAGTGAGGATAATAGAGTGGTAGCCTAGATGTCTCTCAGTATTCTTGTTGTTAGCTGCTTTGAGTCCTTATCGAATTGGGGTCAACTGGGAGGTAGACTGGGATATAGACTTTATTTAAATAAATAAAATAAGTAAAATGCTTGGTATCATGACAGCAGGATCTGAAGTCAGGTAAACTCCTCTGGTGAAGAGCTGGCATGTTTAATGACACATGTTGTTTCGCTCTTATTGTCTGTGCAAAGTTATAAACACCATTATTATTTTTTTAGAATGCTATAATCATGGAAGTTGGGCTTCTGATAACGTCCGTTATGCCAATAACAATATATGTAAATAATTTATTGCAGTATATTTGGCTGCAGTAAATAATAATAAGCTAAGACTGAATCAATTTCTTCATGGGCTTTGCTGTCCAAAATCTAGTCGGAAATTGAAAAATGTGAGTGAAGACGTGTGTGTGTGTGTGTGTGTGTGTGTGTGTGTGTGTGTGTGTGTGTGTGTGTGTGTGTGTGTTTTCTCACCGTCGTTGCCTTGTGCTAGCAAGTGTTCTCAGTCTTCCAGTAGAAGAAAGTCTCCCCACTTGCCTGCCATTTGATCAGCTGGGTGCTTGATCTAAGTCAAAGACTAACTTACTTTAATGCTCAGATTTCTTCAGTGACTCCGCAGGCATTTCCCACTAGCATGTTTTCACACAGAGAGGCTTTCATTGTATCACTAGCCTTCATTATTCACAGCATATGCAATCACGTGGAGAGTGAAGATCGTGGGTCTCATTCTTCATTGGCACCATGCTGCTTTGCCTGCACTGTTGGTTGCCTGTTTAGAGCTTGCACATACCCAGGAACTTCTGTTTAATGCTTCCTTCTCTCTTCACCATCATCCATCATTTGTACAGTAATTAGTGTGTGTATTTTTGATCAGTTTTAGTTATGGTGTTTCCCTGAGAAGCTGCTTGGATCAATGTAGTGAACCTGTTGTGCTATCTTGATTGATTCCTCTCCCTGCCCCGGATCTGCCACCGGGCTCACAAGGAAAACTTAGCCAAGTTATTTTCACATTTGAGAATACAGTAGCTTCTGTGAACTTTTGATAGTTTGTTTTGTTTGAAAGATTCCAAGGTACTGAGCTTTGGAAATATACATTCAGTAATCCAGTAATTTCCTGTCTTCACTGTCTAGAAGGTGAATGCAGAATAAAGGCAATATTAATATGCTGGTATGATAGGCATGATTTGTTCTTTGTAATAATGATCTCTTATCAGATAACCTTTCATTCTTAGGCTCACTTATTTATGGCCCAATCCTATCAAAGACGTACATCACCGCGCACGATGGAGTAGTTAGCAAAAATGTCCATTTCATATGGAACATTATCTGTCTGCTGATGGGGACGGGCACACACACCCACTCCTCCACAAACACCCACTCCTCCACAAAGACTGTCAGACCAGTAAGTTTTGAACTTAAGCTCGTTATTAATAAGGCCTAAGCTGCTGCTGCTGCTGCTGATTATTATTATTATTATTATTTAATAATATTAATACCTTTACCTAATACCTAATAATAATAATGCCCTACCTTTTGTTCATACTCCAAAGTGTCCGTGGCTATCATGAAAGAAACCCTATATCTCTGTACGTTGGGGGGTGGGGGGAGTGCCAAAATATGCTACCAGTAAGACCAAACAATGTAATAAATGCATGCATTTTATTTTCCTGACCTTCCTGGTTGCACAGTCTGTGCTGCATGAGAGACAGCTGTTGTTTAATTTGTTTGACGAAGAGTCATGCCCAAGGATATTGTTATTTTGGCTCTTCTTTGGCAACAATTTCACTCGTCTGGACCTCTCTCTGCACCACACTAGAGGCATTTGTAGGAGAGCATCATCATGACCTCCTAGGGAAAATTCTACCTTCTGTCCTATCAGAAGGTAGAATTAGCTGCTCTTCAGAGTTAAGGTTTCCATGCTGTAGCTGTGAATATAGCCGAGTCTTCATTCATGGGTCCAGAGGAAACAGTTCAGCACAGGAATAGCTGCTGTATGGGAACAGTTTTGAAAGCAACCTCTATGTGGCAGCTGTATCATGAGGTGTGACCCTCCGGCTGCCTGGGGAAAGGCAGCTTTTGATAAATTGTGCAGTCCTATGTTTTTCTTTCAGATGACCTTTAATCACTGTCTGACTTTTTCTGTAAATTAGATTCCTTGCGCCAAAGGAGTCCTTTTTTCTCTACTTATTTGATGCCTCTTTTGTGGGTTGTATCGTCATTTGTGATCCAGTCTTGATGTCTTGGTGTCTACAAATATCAAAGATCACTGTGAGATTTCATGTACTTGTTCATCATTCCTCTAAATTCTGCCTGTGGTGGTTTTTAACTTCAGGTTGCAAAACGTATCTACTGAATACGGTGATTCAGGGGTGATTTAGAACCAGATTTAGAACCAGAACCTGAGTCAACATGCCAAGAGGATTATAGGCCAAATGGGAGCACGCACAATGAAGATGGAGGTTTTTGTATGCTCACTGATATTCAGAGGTTTGTTTGCAGAGCTTCAGAACCTTAAACAACCTACAACCGAAAGTTCCATAGTGGGCAAAGCAGCTGTTGCTAGGCTCATCTTTACACGTGTGCATGATGCTGGGTGCATGCCCCACTTGACCCAAACTAGTCTTGTGTCATTTGCTTGGGCTGATAGCAAAGAAGCATAAGGCCCCATAAGCCTTTAAGGAAAAGGCCAAACCTTGATTCCCCAGAGCAATGCCCCCCTCCTTGCTGGCTGTCTTCGGAAAATTCCGACTTGCTTTTTGGAAAATTCCATGACCAGCTGCATCTGCTTGGTCTTAATATATACAGTATTAATATACAGTATTTAATATACAGTATTTATATACCGCCCTTCTTGGTCATTGGATTTCTCCTACGACTTTAATCCAAGGCGGTGTACATAGGCAGGCTGTCCTAACACCCCTTGGGGGGGGGTTACAATATATAAATGTCCAATCTTTCATGAACGGCTAAATTTCCAGGTGGTATCCTTTTTGCAGCCTGACTATTCTGCTGGCTGGCGCCTCCCACACTCGACTGACGCAGCTGGGAGCTCTTATCTCTCCTCCCAGAGGCTTTTTGTCGGCGGCTTGTCTTGAACTTGTCAAGTTCACCGGTCTTCGGGCTTACAAGATGGCAGCTCTCCCGACTCAGCCAGACCCTTCTTAGGCAGGATCGGGCTGCCCATCCTTCATCCAGATATGACCAGGCTTATCATCATGACTAATTAAATTTAGATGACAACTCAAAGATTAGTTACCAGTGGGGCTTCCCCTTTTACCATCCTTTACACAGTTACCTGGAAGGAAGCCTCACTGAACTGAATGGAGTTTGCTTCCAAGTAGATATGCTTAGGATTGTGCCTTAAATAGTTTTCTTTTTCCAGGGTTGAACATTATATATTTTTACACATCTTCCAAGAAGAATTAATGCTATTGTATTGCTTAAGGACATGTGACTTAATCCAAAGAAAGTTAGTCATGAGTAATCACCATTGAAATCAATGCAGCAAGTTAGTTGTGAGTAATTGAGATCCCTTGGATAACTGTCTCTGGATGCAAGCCAAGGTTTCTTAATTACTTTTACTTTTGCAGAGTATATGAGGAATCTTTCTAATTTTTACAGGTATGTATTCTCCAGGCCTTTGCATCTGTGTTGATATCCTGATTTGAATATTAAATAAATAAAACCCCAAGCAGAAATTTCTTATCATTAGGCACAAGAAAAATGAGTGTGTTAAAAAGTCAAACCTTGCTTGAATAAATAATTGGTCTTAAAGTATGAATAGTGGTATTTTTCTATTTTGCTTTTCTCTTCAACGTTTACTCCATTTAGCTTCATCTTAAACCATTTTGTAAGATTTTCTGGGGAGGTGGTTGCCAAGTTACCAACATAAAAATCCAAGCAGATGTGATAGTATTCACACAGCTGTGCAGACAAACAATTTCTATCTCCATTTTAAAAGAATGCCCCAGGTGCCCATTGAGCAATTTAAATGATAGCTTGCATAAACAATTGCCCAAGAAGCTACCCAAACCTCCTTCAACAATAAAATAATTTGTCCACTAATTGAAAAGTCCTTTTCTTTAGTTGTCAAAAAAAAAAGGTTTATTTAAGTCTGCTAAGGAGATTTACGAATAAGGGATTCTAACTGCAAATGAAAGAATACAATTCACCAGCTGTTTTCATGAATGCAGATAATTCCTGGGCCAGGACTTAGTACCTTCGTGTGTAATCTAGGGGTTATTAACAGGTCACGAGTCCCTGTTGCACTTCACTGTTTTACTGATGTTCGTTTATTACTTGAATTGGATTCAGAGAGTGAACGCATCTGTATTAATATTCAGCAATTTCTCTATTGAAGTCTTCTATGCATGCATCCCATAGCACTTTAGAGGATCCTTCAGCCTTCATAAGTGAAGGGACACAAGATATTGTAATGAGAAGGAGGAGCAAGAATATTGTATTTTAATTATCAGTGTATATCATTTTTAATTTATGGCACATTACCTTGTCCTTTTGACCTCTTTGACCATTATATTTTCTATTTTCATTCCTGACTGCCCCTTTAGTATATGAAACTCTCAGTGGGGAAAAATATTGCATGTCTGTATAGACAGAAAGTCCCTTTCAGTTAGAAAGTTGAAACTATGGTGGGATAGAAATGTTTCTTCAAAGTTTTCTCAAAGATTATGGGAATAATTGCCTCTTTTCCTAACTTGTCCAGTGTTACCATTTTTCCTAGGTGCTGCTTCTGCTCGGCACAATTCTTTTGCCATGGCTCCTGCAACTTTCTCCTTCCGGGATTAGTCACATGGATTATTTCAGCCAGTCAGAGATCTTGTAGTGAATGACATCACTTCACTGTCCGCCCAATCCTATTAAAAGCCCCACGCTCAGATGCAGCGACGCCGGGGCAGGCTCCACTGCATCCAGTGCGGATCTGGAGGTCTCCTCGAGGGAAGGGGACAATCATCTCCTTCCCCCATGTCGAGCCCCAGCAACCCCTATGGGACTACTCAGAGGCGCGCCAGCTAAATGCAGTGCCGGGGTGGCCCAGAATGGGCTTAGGATGCAGCTGCCAGCCCTTTAGGCCGGCCGCACATCTTTACACAGGATTGCACTGTCAGGCTGTGACTATCCTTTGCAGAATACAATGGGGCAGGGCTGCCTCACCTGTCGCACCCACACCACAGGTCCCTGGTGTGGGATAAGAAGTAGGGATTTGGTGTCTATTCTTAGGTAAGCAAGAGTCAGAAGGAGAACCAAAACTGATCTCAAGAGACTGTCTGTCTTGTGGATGCACACTGGTGATTCCTCAGGCTTGAATTGCAATATCTACTTCAAGGGGCTGCCTGGCTTGTGATAGGTGGAACAATTTGGCTTTCTTAACCCCCTTTACAGGGATTGGCATTGAAAATCTGGAGTTGCCAAGAGGCGACCTCAGGTTGAGCCATGGTGGTTTCACCCGAGAGGCTCTGAACAGGTTAATGTCTCCTCCAGGATACGAGTGTAGGTTAAGAAACCCACAGTTAAGAGGGTGGAGTGTCATAGAATGACATAGGACCCACTACAGTTGTTAGTTGATTGATTGTTGTAATCAATGTACCTGGCCCAATGTTATTCCAAGTCACTTTCAGCACAATCCTACGCATGTTTACTCAAAAGTAAATCACTTTGTCTTGTGTGATGTGAGGTGGCTTACCTGGGAAACTGCCCCCCAAAATTATCAGACAGGGGACAGGTTTTCAATGCCACTACAAATGTTTGCAAAGAACTGTGAATAGTTTTGGCTCAGTTCTACTAGGGGAAAAAAAACTATGGAATTGTTCCTTCAAAATCGCTGCACAACTATAGAAGCACTGTTTGATATTTTTTTATGTCAGTCAAAACTGTCGGTTTTTTTTTTTGTTCAGTTCCTACTTTGTATTCGCTGAAGAAATGACTACATATAATTCTGTATGCTTGCATGAGCTTAAACAGAGAGAGGCATTCTCTTTATAAGTTGCAGTTCATTTTTATTCTCCTGGTGGGTCTGAAGAGTGAAAGGGAAAACCACCAAATTGTAACTCCAACTACGCCACTATTGCTGTATCATCTCCTGGTACTAAGAATGTTCATTTTCTACATTCTTAGCATCAATACACACTCGCAAAATCCTGCTGAACTGATTCCACTGAAAGTCAAGGAGCCAATTTGCAGCTGTGTGCCGCCATTTGCGGCAGTGGCCAGGCCACACAGTATCGCCTTTTGTGATTGCCATAAAGCACACTGCACCGCCAGAACGCGGGTTTTGGTGGTGCAGTGGCCCGTTAGGTTTGGGCTGACAATATGCTTTGTTTTCATCGCTGTAACTGAGTATGTTTCTATGCCTCCAAATATTAAAAAAATACAAATTGTTTTGCAGCCACCTTTTTATAATTATATTTTAAGGTGTCCTTATGTCTCTCTTTTTTAACCAAACAAAACAAAAACTGGAAAGATGAGTTAGTATTCAAAGGAAATTAGTCATGATTAAATTCCATTGAAATTAACAGGATTTGGAGTACAATCCTTTGCATGTCTGTTCAGAAGTAAAACCCATTGAGTTCAATGGGACTTACTCCCAGGTAAGCGCTTAGGATTCCTGAAATCCTACACACTTACCTGAGAGTAAGGTCCATTGAACTCATTGTGCCATGTTATGCCAGTTATGTTATGTGGCTTGCTTCTGAACAAACATATGTAGGATTGCTCTGTTAAGTTAGCCCTTAACTTGCCTCAAATTTTCAATGGTGAAATCAATACAGTGAAGTAGGTGTGTGTATTATCACTGTGTTAAATAGATACGAATTGTATCCTGTGTGCAAGATTGTACTTTGGTTTGCATTTTTTCTCACAGACGACAAGGGCATGATATCACGAGAGCTCATGAACAGTGACATACTGTGACATGGTCAATGTTTTATTTTTGTTAATTCGGTTTATTTCAAGGTGTGCAGGAGACATGGACCTAAACACATGTACGCACTGGTGTCACTACAGGGGGGGCGGAGCTGTAAGTTCTTCCATGATCGGAGCCTCCGTTACATGGAAGAACAAAGCGCCCCGCCCCGCGCCTTCCAACCCATTCAAAGCGGTGAAAACAACGCGCATTCGCCGCTTTAACTGGGTCGGAAGGCACGGAGGCGAGGCGCTTCGTTCTTCCATGTAACGGAGGCTCCGATCACGGAAGAACTTACAGCTCCCCCCCCCCCCCGTAGTGACGCCAGTGCATGTACGTGTGCTAGGTTGCCTGCCTGGAGAGCAAAGGACCAAACTGGTCACATGGCTATTTTACAGCACTGATAGCAAGAGGCCACAGAACCAAAAGCCAGAATGGCAACACTTTTCACTGAACCATGTACTGGTAATCACCTCCCTTAAATCCTAACACTCCAAATCTGAACACAGACTTGTTTACTAATTGAATGTAAATGGAGTGTTCATGTCTCCAAAATGCATAGGAATCCTTCCAGCTCCAAATACAGCTGGAACAACATATTTGGTATCTTGTGATCATAGCCACCTCCCTGGACTCCTGAGTCTGGGAAAAAACAACTTTTGTAAGTGCCACACCTCCGTCCTCACCAACCCTATGATTGAGCTCCAAACTAGAAATGATCCAACGGCCATCCCAAAATTTATTCAACCCATTTCACAGTATGCAAAAGTGTTGTCGGTCACATGATAGGATTTTGTGCTTTGTGAAATGAGTCTTGAACATATTTCTTAGGACAAGTCTCCCACAAAATTCCCTCTTGCATTTGTTGAGGCCCATAGCATCGCAATCTGTGCTTCCTTTACAATGCCATGTGTGCCGTTCTGCTTCTGCTGCAAGGACGGCCCCTTGGTTATAATACGTATTCAATTTTGGGGCACATTTGACATTTTATGACCCATAGATAGTTTGAGAAATTGAAACAAGAGCCTGGCATCTCAGTGCTCCGTTCACAGCTCAAATTTCCCAATGCTTTCAGTCATGCATACAGAACAGCAACAGTAGCAGTGCTTTCCTCCTCATCTGATTAAATGCACTCAAGTCCTAAGTGACTTTAAAATGAGAAAGGAAACAGATGCCCAGTCTCTTTGTCAGTCTCTGTGCTGTTCCTTTCAAAAAGTACACTGAAGAGGGATCTACCAGAGCTGATGCATTCGAAACAGATGCATTATGGCAAAACGAGACAGTGTCCAGAGGCATTCCTACGGTAGGAGTGGTACTGTAAGTTGCGACCTGTCCTAGTTCCCGTTTACAACCCGGAACGAGGAGGCCCCGCCCCCTCACCATTGGAGCCATTCCGTACCGCGAAGGCAACGGGCATATATAGCTTATACACACAGCCTGAAGGTAATTTTATACAATATTTTTAATAATATTGTGCCCCTGCATGCCTTGCACTATGCCAACCAGGTCCTGGAAAAAGTTTTGGGTTTTTTGTCATAGCTCCAAAAATGTCTGGATGTTGGAATAGTCTGGATTTCAGATGTCCGGATAAGGGGTAATCAAGCTGTACTGTATTGACTCTAACACTTCTGGAACCACCTTTCACAATTCTCAGAATATGAGCAGATGTGGGAAACATGTATTGTCCCAGGTCCAACTGCTGTTGTTTTGGGTGGGAAAACATGATGTATTCACAAAAGAAGTTCAGCCTAGAGGAATGTGCACAAATGATAAGCATTTACTATGCAATAAACTGATTGTCGCGAAAAGCCCCTGGAGATTGCAATGACATACACATGACGAGGAATGATATATTATGATATCCATAAGCAGATTTGCTCCATTATCTTTGTCCATTAGTGAGAATAAATAGAAAACATGCTGGAAGAGTTGTGTTGCTTTACCTCCCCCCCCCTCCTCCTTATTTGCAATCAGATGATCAGTTTTCTGATTCCAAAATTATTTTCTTTAGGATATGCAAAGTGATGCCAGGTATATTCCATTAAAGAGGCATTCCTTACAGAAAAGAAAGTGAGAACAAGAAAAAAAGAATTTAAAAAAAGTGACAGTTCCTACTGAGAGAAAATGTTTACAAGGATTTAAAACATGACAGAAATCAGAATAGCTGCATGCTCAAACATCATCCCCCCCCCCTTCCCAATATACCGGTATATCTTATTCTAGAAGTGCATGTGTACACCTTGGAACATTTCCTTTCTAAAACGTAAAAGAACAGATCTTGTGTGTGCATTAGTGCCACCAGGTGGCAGGGGGAGGAGCTGAGCTGAGCTGCAGAACCTCCCACCTTTCCCCCTTACATCCAGCATTGGCTGCCCTGGGTGCAGCCTCCTCATTCTGCCTGGGTCCCTGTTTGAAATGACCCCAACGAGCAGAGCATAGTGGGTGAGTAGGAAGGGGGATCAGAATGTGGACTAGAGCAGGGGTTCTCAACCCCTTCCCAGCCAAGCACCACCTCCAGTGCCACTCTCCTGCTGTGTACCACCGGACATGACCAGCGATGACATCATTACCAGTTACTTCCAGGTTTTCTGAGGCCAGAAAATGCAGGTAGGTGACTCTGGGCAGGTGGGAGGCCTTTCTCAGTGTTCCCGAGAGGCTCGATCAAAGGAAGGAGCCTCTCAGGAGCAAAAATGCAGTGCCGAAAGTGCTGCGTCAGAGCAGGGTTCCAGTGATCCGGCAGTCTGAGTACCACCAGCAGCCGTCCGGAGTACCACTGGTGGTACTAGTACCACTGGTTGTGAACCCCTGAACTAGAGCATCCCTGTTGGCAGTGGGCCGGGGGGTGGGTGGGAAGATATAGGGTGCCCCTTATCATTTTACTGCCCCCTTTGAACTCACCATTTGACATGAGGTCTTCAGTCCTCATTGTCAGTGGCTGAACCTGTTACAATGCCATTTTAGCCACATGCCTTTCACACTCTCAAAGAACTAGAGGGTTAGAGAGGGTAATACTGCACTATTAAGAAACTTCAAGTGCTCCATCTCTCGAGCAGTTCCCATATTGCTGCAGTAACATATAAAAGAATGCTGCTATGCTGCCACTATTTTGCATGGAGAGTGCTCCTTGCCCCACCTTACCATCACGTGAGGCAAGGGCAGGAAGATTACTGCACCCTATTGAGTGTTTTGCTGGGGTGGATAGGATTTGCGGCCAGTTATTGGACCGAGAGCTACCGGAAGTACAAGCTGGGTTTCGAAGAGGCAGAGGAACTAGAGATCAAATTGCCAACATGCACTGGATCATGGAGAAAGCACGAGAGTTCAAAAAAAAACACCTACTTCTGCTTCATTGACTACGCAAAAGCCTTTGATTGTGTGGATCACAACAAACTGTGGCAAATTCTTAAAGAGATGGGGGTACCAGACCACCTTACTTGTCTCCTGAGAAACCTGTATGCGGGTCAAGAAGCAACAGTTCGAACCGGCCATGGAGCAACTGATTGGTTCAAAATTGGTAAGGGAGTACGGCAAGGCTGTATATTGTCACCCTGCTTATTTAACTTATATGCAGAGTACATTATGAGAAATGCAGGGCTGAATGAATCGCATGCCGGAATCAAGATTGCCGGGAGAAATATCAACAACCTCAGATATGCAGACGATACCACCCTAATGGCAGAAAGCGAAGAAGAACTAAAGAGCCTCTTGATGAGAGTGAAAGAGGAGAGTGCAAAAGTTGGCTTGAAACTCAACATTAATATAACTAAGATCATGGCATCGGGTCCCATCAATTCCTGGCAAATAGAAGGGGCAGAAATGGAAGCAGTAACAGATTTTACTTTTCTGGGTTCAAAGATCACTGCAGACGGAGACAGCAGCCATGAAATTAAAAGACGCTTACTCCTTGGAAGGAAAGCTATGGCAAATTTAGACAGCATAATAAAAAGCAGAGATATCACCATGCCAACAAAAGTTCGTATAGTCAGGGCGATGGTGTTCCCAGTAGCAATGTATGGTTGCGAGAGTTGGACCATAAGGAAGGCTGAGCGCCGAAGAATAGATGCTTTTGAACTGTGGTGCTGGAGAAGACTCCTGAGAGTCCCTTGGACTGCTAGGAGATCAAATCAGTCAATCCTAAATGAAATCAACCCTGACTGTTCCCTGGAAGGACAGGTACTAAGGCTGAAACTCAAATATTTTGGCCACCTAATGCGAAGAGAGGACTCTCTGGAGAAGACTCTGATGCTGGGAAAGATTGAAGGCAAAAGGAGAAGGGGAAGGCAAAGGATGAGATGGTTAGACAGCATCACCGATACAACGAACATGAAAATGAGCGAACTCAGGAAGATAGTGGAGGATAGGAAGGCCTGGAGGGATATGGTTCATGGGATCATGAAGGGTCAGACACGACTTAACGACTGAACAACAACAACAACATTGTTTGGTATTCTGCTCTGTATCAGTGTGCTTTAGAGTCCTGACCCTATCCACCCTCCCATTGTGCAGTCTGAGCTTAGCTGGTTTCCTCTGGAGCTGCCAGAATTCTTTGGTGTCCCCATGATTGACCTTGGTTGGCTGTTTTTTCGCCTACCCCTGACTGTTGTATTTAGGTCAGTTGGTTTTTTCTGTAGTCAATGCAGTCACATCCAAGAGGAGCAGGGATTTTGGTGTGCACCCTGACCCTGGGGTAAGCAGAAGTCAGTGGGAACAAGCACCGATCCCTAGAGGCTGTCTGGCTCAGGGAGGATGGCTGGTGATCCCTTGGGCTTCGACTGCAAAGTTGACTTCAAGGGCTTTCTGGCTCAAGGGAAGTAGTGCAGTGCAGCTTCCGTGACTTCTCAGAGTTGGCATAAGGAAGCTCAGGCTGTCAGTTGATAGTCTACAGCTTTGAGTGAGGGTGGGAACACCTGAAAAGGGAATAGATGGCTATTTGCTGTCTCCTCAAGATTAGATGCCCACACTAAGGGGGAGCTGTTTTGAAGCTCCGGGCCCACTGCAAGTTTCTTCAAGTGTTTGATTGGCTTTCAATAAAGGTGGCCCAATTTATATTCCAAGCAACTGGTCTCATGTGTTTATTGAAGGGGTGTAGGGGCAATGTTAGGATTGTACTTACCCAGTCATAACCACAAGATCACATATCTCTTCTTTAGTGACTCTACATATTGTTGTATTGCCATTGACTTAAATATCACTTCACTTGCATTTGCTTTAGTAATTCATCCTCTGACAATGAAGTTGTTACGTGATTTGCATATACCGTAGATGATCATGAAATAGTCGTGGGAAATAATTCATAATAAAATGATTTTAATTTTTTGTACTTAGCACTGTTGTACAACAGTCAGCCAACACAAATAAGTGGTGAAGAAATCAAAGCTTAAAGCACCTTTTTCTAACTACTGGTATATGTTTTACGTTTCTTTCCCCCCCCCCCCCATATATTTATATTTTATTGATATATTAAAACACGTTTCATTAAAGCTAAGCTTATGTTTAACAATTCTCAAAATTGCACTGCTGTCCACGAAATGTTTTCTTTAGAAAGATTGCCAGTGCGCTGTGTGTGCAACAGCTTTGAAATATATTTCCATGCCTTTTAAAGCTGAATCTTAAACATCTGAAGAAGAGAAGAAAGAACAAACAGACTCTTTAACTCTTCTAAAATCTGAGCAAACCCCAAGAGCCAATTTTAATTGACGACAAAGAGCAAGAACGTCCTGGGACCTTCAGACATCTCATTATTACTTTAAGGAGACTGATTTAATAAGTGTCAAGTTAAATCTCTATCCAATTATTTTATGCCTTAAATAATGCTGCACGCAAGAAACAACCCAAGTCTCAATTTGTGAGTTGCATTTCAACCCATCCCTACTTTTTCAGCTCAAGGACTTGATACAGAAAATATCATCAACAGTCATGCAAAAGCAAGAGTTTGGTAAGTGAAATATGAATTATATTTATGGATAATTTAATATATTTGGGTATTATAATTTAGCAGAATCAGTGTAAATGGTGCTTTACAGTGTAACATAAGTGAATTCATGGAAGGAAGAACAGCATTGCACTCATGGGCCTTGCCTCTAATTCCCCCTCACTTGCTGCATCTGCCCTGAACTCAGCATTAATTCAAAAGGGCCTCTATGCTTGTACCGCAACTTGTCGACAGGTTCTTTTTGGAAACTGCAACTTTAAGCCAAATGATTTATAATGAAACCAATTTTACCACAGGCTAATTGATAAACGTTCCTATGGCATTTTCCCATCAACTTTAAATGAAATGACTTTAAGTGACGATTTGCTGTATAGCTGTATGCATGTAGATCAGGACCCCTTGCTTGTCCCAATATTCCTATTTGCAAGAATAAGCCTATGCATGTATAACTGTCGACATGCACAAGCCTTTTCATATTTTCACTGAATCTCTGGAGGGTGGGGTCATGATCCCATTGCCTGCTCCACATTTTCAGTATACATGTGAGAGTGGAATGATGGGCAGCCCGATCCTCCCTAACTCTAGAGCGGCAGAGTGCATGCTCCGCCACTCTAAGCTGTCGCAAATGTGCCATAAAGCACGTTTGCAATTAGAGTAAGGGTCACCAGTGCGGAGGCTAGCAGCCCTCACTCTGCCGCCCTCCGTACCCAGCACCCACCGGTGGAGGTAAAACCTGCACCAGTTGGTACAGGGGTGGGGGGAGGGTGCAACAGGGCACCCAAGGGGGTGGTCATTGGCCAGCTCAGGCTGGGTGAGGGTGGGAATATCGGTGGCAAGCTCCGCCGATATCCTAGGCTCATTCCTGGGCCTGGCTGTCCTTACTACCCCACCTCGGATGTACGTCAGCTTCATAGCTGGTGTACATCCAAGGAGGCCCATAGGGCCCTGGCGAGTTTGCACCTGGGGAAGGGGATGAACGTCCCCTTCTCCTGAGGTGCTGTCGGGCTGCCCCAGGGCAGCCCGGGAACTGCACAGGATGTGGTGGCTGGCTGCCTTTTAGGCCGGCTGCCGCATCTTACACAGCATTGCACTGTTAGACTTGTGATACATTAAACTTCCTAGGTGGACAGTAGCTTAGCTTTCCAAGAATGAAGCATTTCACCTGGCATATGGTCATAAAATGTATATATTTGTATTATTAAAACAATAAAACAAAGATAAAAATGAACAGCAAACGTTTTGTTCCTCTTCCTGGAACCTTATCAATGCAACCAGGCCAACTGGCATAAAGATGTTACTACAGCATGCTTCCAGTGAGCAGTTATATAGGTACACCCAGCTAGCCCCAGCCAGGAGAAATCAATTAATACCATGCCAGCCCATCATCTGTACTCAGCCCCAATTCTGCTTGCCTGATGCACTACACCAGCTTAGCTGTTTAAAAAGAGTAGCAATAAAAGAGGTACTAATGGAATTCAGGGACAAGCGGCAATGCTTCAGCAAAGCCCTCCATACTGCTACCATTATGACATTCATCATTCACAGTAGTTGTCCAGATGTTCTTCAATCAAGAGACACTGCCAGAGGTAGTTTGTCACTGTGGATGCCTCTAGCGACATCAGCATTGCTGTGATATTTCAGAATGTATGAGCGTCTCCAAGATCAGAGAGAGGAACTGAGAAGTGGATCCACCTTTTGCTAACCCTCTTGGTTTCTTCACAACCTCAAGGGAGACCTGAGAATGGAGCCGAGGTACACAGCAGAGCAGATGCATGTTTACTGGATAGAAGGAAACGTTGCAATGACAATGTGTGCAGCACCCCAAGGGGCTCAACACGGCAGGGTGCATTTTGATGGCGGCAATGGTTTCTGTTGTCATGTTTCAGAACTCAGGGAGAGCACTAATGCTCACATGAACATCCACATGCTTACGAACTATGCAATTCATATCAGTGACAGGGAATACTCTGTACTTGGGAATATTGCATTTATAAAATATTTCCTGCATGAAATGAGTACCAGGCAGTCCTTGCGAATGTGACGCATATTACAGCCTCTGGAATGGGATGTTTGTACATGCCTGAATTGGTTTTTCAGTTGATATTCCATTCATTATTATATCATTATATAATATATTATATCAATAGTAAATAGCCTAAAAATTAATTATAAATTCCTTAGGGGCTGGCTTTTCTCTTTTTGATAAATGAGATGGAGCATTTTTATTTCTTAACCTTTTATTGATCTGTTTTTCTTTAATGTTTTTGATTAGAAAAATAAAACATCCTGGCTTTTTAATTAAAAGCACTATAAATAATGAAATTCTTGTTGAAAGGCACAGTTCACAGAAATACAAAACCGCTTTGAAGGACCGATGACTTCAGCAGATCCACTGCAGTCTTCGTATCACTTTTCTTAAAGCCCCACCTCCAACGTCTACATAAGGATGCTGTCGGGTAGATAACAAAATACATGTAATTTTCACTGAGAAGTGGTGGCTGTACCAAATACTATTATTTATCGTGACCCAAAGTATTAGGTTGCATACATTTGTGTAAAGTAGCAAATGGTCTATGTAATTGCTACCAACAGATTAGACTGAGAAAAAATAGCAATGTTTCTGTAGTTTGGAATTAAGAGGTGATATTAGAATCAATTTACTGTAGAACTTCTGCTGTTGAAATCCACAGATTGAATATGAGTGCGTACTTCCTTTGACACATACAACTAGTGTATAGCCTGGTTGCACTTTGGAAACTAGTAAAAGGCACTCTTTGTAGAAAACAATTCTTTCAGGTGCCTTGGGAACTTTTGAGTGAAACTGAGTATAGGCATGACATAAACCACCACCACCACCACCAATATTTATATACCACCTTTTCTTTGGTCATCGGATTTCTACTCTGATTTTAATTCAAAGGCGGTTTACACAGGCAGGCTTTCTAAACCTCAAGGGGTTTTTACAATACAATATGTTCTAATCTTTCATAGAACCCTTCATTCTAGGTGGTTTCCTTCACAGTCCAGCCTCTCTCTGGCGTCCTCTTCATCACGCTTCGACTGACAGGCAACTTGACTCCCACTCAAAGTGCAGCTGCAGCTTCTCTCCCTCACAGAGGCTCTGCAGCTTGTCAGTGGCATGCCGGCAGCTCTCCGATAGACACGGATACTTCCGGTTTCCGGCGATCCCAAACTGCCGTCCTTCAGATTTTCAGGCATATGAGACGGCCTCTCTACCAACTGAACCAGACCTCCTGCCCCAAAAGAGAGGTAACTAACCCAGCATGAAGCAGAGAGACCCATAATCCCCGATGTGCCGAGCCTCCTTTGGATAATTTGATATGGTTTGTTCCATTACATTCTGCAGTGGAATATGCATTGAATGATATATAACCAAGGTTTCAACAATTTTGGCCACTAGTGGTGTCACCCCCCAGAAGCCCCAGGCCCCCCTCTAGCTACGCCACTTGATCTCTAGTACCAGCACTGTTTTGCTGGGATCTGTGGGACAAAGCGCCATGGTGCCCCTCACCCGTTCTTTGAGGTTGCGTTGGACACTCCCACCAGTACTGAGAGTTCAGGGGTTGACTTCGTCAAGTGGGATCCCTGATGAGAGTGGCCCCTGAATGCTCCCCAACTGGCCAACTCATTATGCTACCCCTGCTGATCCCTGAATTGGGGTAAGGATGGCTATAATCCATTAATGAGAGACTGGTGTGTCAAAAAGTATGCACAGGCACAAGAAAAATTCACAACTATGCTGAGAAAACATGCACTATGTATGCACTATGTGTTATGTGCATAAATCATATAAGACACACCTGCACCTCCACTACAGCCCCACCAACTCCAAAATTTACCAGCTGCCAAAGGAAGGAGCTTAGCCGGGCAGATAGGACTTGCCAACGTCAACCAATAAGCTTTGTAACAAAACATGGATTTGATCCTGATCTTCTCACTTATAGGTAAGCTTACCAGATCTCCAACCGGGACAGAGTGCTAGCCCTTTAGGAGAAGGAATGTGGGCAGGTGTCGCTTGTTAAGTCCTAGAGCACAATCCTAGGCATGTCTACTCAGAAGCAAGCCCCATTGTGTTCAGTGGGGCTTGCTTCTGAGTAGACATGCCTAGGATTGTGCTCTAGGACTTAACAAGCGACACCTGCCCACATTCCTTCTCCTAAAGGTCTAGCACTCTGTCCCGGTTGGAGATCTGGTAAGCCTACTTATAGGCAACTGCTCTAATCAATGCACCACACAGTGGCTTTCAAAATACAAAGCAGTCAAAAGTATCAGTGGCAATCAGCACAGGGGACAGCAACCATCACTTGAAACTGGGAACCATAGCCCCCAGACTCCAGGATAATTGAGTACCTCGTTCATGAAGTACTTGTTGTTTCTGGGCACCCCAGTGACTGAACGTGGAGCCATTCCCTCCCATTCCAGCAGCCTTTTGTGCCCATATAGGGAGGTTGTTTATGCCTTTAATGACATTGTTCGGTTTTTAGAATTCCCTCATTTCTCTTTGTTTTAAGTTCTGTAAGGAAGCGGTGCAAAAACGGTATGGTTTCTGTAGAGAATTAGGAATCACAGGTATAAAAGCCATGTAAAAAAAACTTTATAATCCAACTGAGTAAAATAACAATCAATCAATCCTGTAAGCAGTCTCCGGATTTCTCCAGCAATGAACAGACAGGCAAAAAATCGCTAAGATCCACAGCTAAAACAAAGTAAAACCTGAGGTTTCCTTTCTTACATCTTGAAACATTCTCAAAGGCAGTCAAAAGACTGATGATTTACACCATCTATCAGTCTTTTGACTGCCTTCGAGAATGTTTCTAGATGTAAGAAACGAAACGTCAGGTTTTACTTTGTTTTAGCTGTGGATCTTAGCGATTTTTTGCCTGTCTGCATTGCTGGAGAAATCCGGAGACTGCTTACAGGATTGATTGATTGTTATTTTACTCAGTTGGATTACAAAGTTTTTTTTACATGGCTTTTATACCTGTGATTCCTAATTCTCTACAAATCGTTGCTGGCCATGAAAGCTTTTGTTCAAGAAAAAAGGTATGGTTTCTCCTAAACTACACTTACAGTCTGTCAAGTCTGGCTAAATTTCAAATGAGAATACATCACCGAAGTGCAGAAATTAGGCTAGATCAGGACATTTCAGAATGCTGATGCTAATGCAAAGGAAGAATAGTACAAACTACGAGAAAAACAAACAGAGTGATGTAGTTTGGCTGCTACTTATTAATATAAAATCCATTTAAGTGGTTTGCAAGTCAGGGAGCATAATATGATTTTATGATGCCCAAATGCAGTACTTCATATTTATTTTAAGGTACACACCCGCATCCAACCACACATGCATAATTACAAAACTAAAATGCATGCAAGTGTGCCACAAGGGGCATTTATTTTCAAAATAGAAAGGGAAGCTCTGTAATAATGTGTGAGTTAATTCTAAAAATGCCTTTCAGATGAACAAGGATAAAGTGAACCTGATCTTAACGGCACAATCCTATGCATGTCTAGTCAGAAGTAAGTCCCATTACTCCCAATGGGGTTTACTCCCAGGTAAGTGTGTAGAAGAGGGTTGTAGCTGCAGTATTTCATGGTCCTTTCATCTCTTTGGAAACAGAGATAAATATTGTTTAATGACCTATGAATTTGCATGAGTAACATTTGAAACACTTCTGTGTGGTACAGAAGTCTGAGCCACATTTTATATACAGTTTCTTTCCTCAGTCATCATGTCTACTCTGACCTTTAAATAATCTCTGATTTATTGACTAATGGTGTTGAGATACTGAGGACAGATTTTAAAGTGCATTAAACCTTCTCTGTCCTCTGGATTCTTTGTTCAAAATTTGCTATCAGCTGTTGAAATTACTCCCTCCTGGGGGATTTGTTCTCATGAGATCTGGTATTATTGCATTATGTTCAGTGCTCCTGGTTTTGCACTCACAGTCCTATGGGTGCTGTGTTATTGCTATAGCTCTAGAGTCAACAGACCTAGGTGATTCTTACAGCTCCTGTGTAAGCCTTGCAACTGCTTTAATTTTGTTGGAGAGAGATGGTCACTGGCGTCGCTGGAGGTGGGGCGGAAAGCTAAGTTCTGCAGCTTTCCGCCCCACCATTACTCTCCGGTACGAGGCCCCCCGCCCCCTCGTCGTAGGAGCCCGTCAGTGGAGAGAAAGCAACGCGCAGGGACTCTCCTAGGCGTTGCTTTCTCTCCGCTGATGGGCTCCTATGACTAGGGGGCGGGGCGCCTCGTACCGGAGAGTAACGGTGGGGCGGAAAGCTGCAGAACTTAGCTTTCCGCCCCACCTCCAGCGACGCCAGTGGAGATGGTGGAGCATTAAGTGTGGCAAGGTGCAATAAGGGTGATGGACTATGGATCAGTTCTTGTTTACACACAGACACACACACACCCAAGTTATGGACATCCAACTTATGGATGTCTGATGAGTTATGGACATATGAGTTACGGATGGTTACACTGGTGCTTTCATGCAGGCACAATAGTGCTGTGCTGACAAGAACCAGCTGTTCTGACCTACATCAGGGACCTCCGGAATCTAATCTCTCCATAATTAGGGGATTTACATCCCAATCCTATCCCCTGCTGGCATGCAGTGCTGCTAGTGCAAACAAACTGTTTCCCTAGGGAAGCACCAACTATGGGAAGAGTTTCTCAGCAAAGAAACACTGAATGTAGGGATGACAGGAGGACATGACCTTTGGAACTGCTCTACAGCCGGCATGACTTGTCCCGCTTAGGTAAGGGAACACGTTTTAAAGTGTTTTTTTAAATTGAACCTGGCATCTGCGGTCATCCGCGGATAGTGAAATCTGCAGATGGCAAAACCGTGGATGGTGAGGGCTTACTGTACCTTTACTTTTGACCTTTTGTGGAGGCATCTTCCTTCCTTCCTTCCTTTCTTCATTCTCTCTCTCTCCCCCCCCCACCTCCAAATGCACAGGTGCTCCCTCCATAAGCTCTGCCAATCACATGGGATCAACCATGCCGTGTGCTCTCACACACTCATGCAAAGGGTGTAGCTTTAGGATTTCCAGTTCCAAAGTCTAGGACCTGTACCACCTGTACACCTGTACTAGAGGTGTACAGTACATATTTTAAACATTATGTAAATGGCTTTACATTCTTAACCTATGAAGGTACTTTCTACTGAGTCACCCATTTGGTCACCCTGCTCCATATTGTCTCTGAGGTTTCAGACAGGACACCAGGAGATACTATTGGGGATTGAACCTGAGACTCTGCCAACATGCAATGAATGGGTTCGATCAGTTAGCTATGGAAATTTCTAATGGCCAGAGAAAATCAGTGCAATCGGGCCCTCTCCAATTCCACTGTCTTTTATATAGGCAAGTATCCCATTCATTTACCCTGAAGGTGTAAATTAAGAAAGGTATATTAACAAAGCACATTTTCAACAAAGTTACCTCAAGTGTAAATAGGGGACATAAAGAACATTTCCCACAGAAGCAATTATGGGAAGTGAAAGGAGAATGAACAAATTGTATTCAGTCTTCTTGAAGACATGCTGATGCAGGTGTGGCCCATCTATTAGTCGAGGTGATGAGGGTTGCAGCAGTGGCAGGTGTGTGTGTGTGTGTGTGTGTGTGTGTGTGTGTGTGTGAGAGAGAGAGAGAGAGAGAGAGAGAGAGAGAGAGGAGTCTGCTGCCACCCCAAGAGTCCCTTCACCCCAAGTCTGCTGCCACCACTGTCTCCCTCCAGCCTCCCACAGATGCACACTAATCCACTTTCTGCCTGCTAAAAGTGAGCAGCAAATGAACCACCCACTTCCTTTCCTTGCTCCTTGTGCAATTTCTTCAAACATGGAAGTGCAGGACTCTCGGTTTGATTTCCAGGGACCCTGTGAACAATGGAGCGCCTTCATTTGCGCGGTCCCTTTAAATCCATCTGGAAGTCCTGCACTTCTGCAACGGAAGAAACCGTGGAAGAGTGCAGGAAGTGGTTGCTTTTTTGTAACTGTGCAGAGGCAGTGGACCTGAGGCAGCATCGGGCCATGTTCCAGATTGCACCACCACTGTGCTGATGGAGACAACAAATCTTCCCACATGCCATGACAGTCATCGATACGGAATGTGTTCTTAGAAACCTATTTTAATACTATGGAAAAGTAGAGTGGAAACTCGTTTTCATTTGCATAACAAAAGAGCAGAGTACAAAGTGTTATTTAGCTTTACTGCCAAAAAACCGGGACAGCTTCAGACACGCCTGGTGTTGTAAGCCCCTTTTGCTCAAAGGAAATCTTTAGAGTGTGTATGAGAATTGAGAACAGACACCTACACCTTTTCTGGCAAGGCTCTTGTGCCTTGAACTGGTTTCCAGTAAGAAGACATTGAACCAGAGACATCTTTCACAGAGCATAAAAAAAAATAGTCAAGCGATAAGAGTTCCACAATGATATTTTTTTTTGGGGGGGGGGGCTAGGAAAAATAAAGAGTAGTGCCTTTACACTGAAAGGGCAGACTGACATATTGGCATATTAGTTGATATAATGATGACTCCTTTTGTTTATAATTCTGTGACATATGTTGTCATACCTGCGTATATGTACGCATTAAGATGTACGCTTTCAAAAACAGAACACGTGTGTTGAGCCGTCCAGGTAGTTAAAAAGGAAGCTTTGTTGTTCAATTAAAATTAGGCAGCTTGTATATTTATCATAATTAGGGAGTTGGCAGATTGCTCTTATCCTTGTTTCTCTGCAATTCAATCAGAGCCTGCCATTTCAATGGCTAAGAATACAACCTCTTCTTAAGGCCACCTGCTGAATTATGTTTTCAACATTTGCTGTACACTGTTCAACTCCAAACGCATTCTGTTTGTACCAAGTAATTACTCTGAAAGCACATTTTCAGGGCTTCTTTTCTTAGAGACTATAATTGCAATATCTCCCTTACTGTCAACAGCACTCTCGTTTTTCCTCTGCTACAGTGGATGTATGTTTGGTTGCTCAAATGTCAAAAGTTCACAAACATCAAAGTGCCTCTTCACGGAAGATGGGCAGTTCTTAGGGCTGTTCTGCTTGTTCCAGAGAAGCAACAAGACAGAAAGCATGAGTGGCCTTGATCAGGCTAAAGAGGGCCATGACTAGGACCCATTCAGATCAATGGGAACTGAGTTAGTGGTGACTAACTTGTTCCGTTGGTGGCATTAATAATATGAATTCAATAAAGTACTGCATGCATTGGTACTCTAGCAAATAACTTGGCTTACTTACTGTGCGACCTAGAGTAACAAAATCTTTAATCTGCAGGAACGAAAGCAACTACTTCATTGTACAGACTAGAGCGTAATTAAAATTTGCAATTCACTGCCACAAGATATGGCGTCCAGTTCAGATGGCTTTAAAAGGTGATTAGACTATTATGTCATGGAGGACATGAAGTCTGTTGCTGGTTACTTGTTATGATGGCTATATGCTACTTCCGGTTTTAGAGACAGTTTTCCTCCCAATACCAGTTGCAGGGGTGCGATGGTGGGAAAGAAGTATGCCTTTCTCCCCTGCTTGTGAGCTTCTCAGAGGCAGCTGGTTGACTATTGTGAGAAATAAGAGCCCAATCATATCCGCCCCACTGCCAGTGGAATGTGCATTCCATTGGTGGAAGGAGGAGGATGCCAATGGAACATCACTTCCACTGGTAAGTGCAGCAAGGCCGCTAGTGCAATTGCTGGTGGCCAGGCATACTGACCGGAGAAGACTCCATCCATCAACACATGGTGAGTGGCAGTGGGGACAGGTGGTGGGAGGAACAGGGCAGGGAAGAAAAGGAACGGAGGAGTTTCTGGGGTGGGGAGGGGGTGGGGAGGGAGGCAGAATGGGGAAAGGAGGGGAATAGATTGGTGGAAATCACATGTGGTCAGATCCTATCCCTACCTCTTTCTGTCTCTTTTACACTCCTAGGTTCTCTGCAAGCAAAATAGCTAGTGCAGAACTAAGTAGACCCATAGGGAAAGTGGAGGCTTTCCCTAGAGCAAAGGAACAAAAGTTAGCCTGGCAAGGCCTTTGCAACTGCCCCCACCCTAGGGTGCTGCACATGCTCCATTGGTGCACCTACATCAGAGGGGGGGGGTTTAGGTAGGATTGGGCTGCCCAGTCTCAGGGCGAAATCCTGACTAAAGATCAGGCCGGCGGCCCAGGGCTGCCCGCCGGATCCTACCCCACTCTGGGTCATGCTGTTGCAGCCCGGAGGTCTACCCAGGGAAGGGGACATTCATCTCCTTTCCCGGGTATAAACTGGGGCAGGCCCAATCAACCTCCTCGGATTTCCGCCAGCTAAACAGCTGGCGGAAGTAGGAGGAGGCCGTGTAATGGCCAAGCCGACCCGGTGGGGATGGGGATATGGTGGACGCCATCCCCGCCCCCTCCCGGGCCGGCTCGGCCAATGGCCCTCTCCCTCGCCGCCTGGACCACCCATATGGCTGCTGCCGGAGACCTACCTTCCACCTTCAGCCGCATGGACGTCCCAGCGCCGGAGTGAGGGCGGCCCGCCTTGCACCGGCCTCCCTTACTCACGAGTCATCTGAAGTGTGCCTTACGGCACGTTTGCGATGGCTGCCAGAGCATTTGTTCCGGCGCTGGAAACTTAATTTGGATCTGGCTGCCCATCCTATATACACTTCCTTGGGGTAAGCCCCTTTGAACACAATAAGACTTGCCTCTGAGTGGACATGCATAGGTTTGTTTGTGCCATAAAAGATCTTTGGCCTGATCCAGCAGGGTCTTTCTACGTTCTCACCCAATGCCTTTCTCCCTCCCCCCTCAATATTCTTTATTAAATAATTCTCGTTTTACAAGCCAAACCCCCAAAGAGGCCATTTTTCATTGCATTGCAGATTACAGATAATATTCAATTACAACTTCACATTTTTATTTCTCCTTTTCATTTATGAAAATAAATATTGTACAGCATCTTCGGAGTCTCTTGGAAATCGACATGGCTGACTTTTATTTTCCAATGGCCATCATGTAAGAACTGGCTCTCTGTGACAGTCAGCTACAGGAAGAGTAAAATGGAAGCTTTCAAAGGTTGGATTTCAGGAATCTGAACACATCTTAACATATTCTGCCTGCTGAAGTAGAGCAAAAGAAAAAGAGCATAATTGCTGCATCAAACATTAATGATTTTGCCTTTCCAATTAGACAAAGTAAGCCTTCATAGGTAAAATTGATTTTTCTTTCCAGAGTATTCTTTATTATCTATACAGCATTCATCTGTTTTGCAAAACACAGTCATTTGTTGAATACGGGTCTCCACCTACTGAGATTAAAAAGAAATTAAAAATTATGGGAAATCATTTTGAATTGTATAGTAAATGGTAATTAAGATGACTATTCTCCCTTTTCCTTCGAAAGAAAATGTCTGATCCGTTCTAATGCATTGGAAACCTGATTAAAGGTTTTAAAAAATGATTTAAGGAGGAGAATGCTGGAAAGTTCCTAAATCATTTACTGACTGCCCAATCCTATGGGCCAGATATGCTGGCAGATCTTGTGATCTGCCAGTGTATCCCATGATGCACTGCTGTGGCAGCAGCTCCATAGAGCTGCCACCAGCAAACAGCCTGGGAGGGCTCACGCGGGTGCCAGCGACCTGGAGATCATCTGCTGCACCAGGTAAGTTTGTGGTGGTGGTGGGAATCATGGGCAGAACACGGTGATTCAAGGGCCATCCTGAGGGTTGTTCCGGGGCGGGCCAGGGGTGGGAAGGAGAGGATCTCAGCAGCAGTGGCTGATGAAATCGTATGTCCCAGCCCAGGCCTGACAAGCCCCCTTGGATCAGATTTACGCCAGCAAAATAGCTAGTGTAGATTCGAGTAGGTCTATTGGGGCCCAGGGAGCAGCAGAGTAGGTATGCAAAAGATTTCTTGACTTACTTCTCTGCTGCTGCCTGGGCCCCAGCTGGTTCACGGGAATGCAGCAGTAGCTGCATCAGTAGCCCAGCTTCATGCAGGATTGGGTAGGCCTGGGTAGGATTGGGCTCTCTTAACATATGAAGTATCTCCTGGGTATTTTTTTCCTTTCTTGTTTGGAATAAAATATTTTAGTTCAGGTTGTATACTGCCTTAAATATAAAAAGGATAGTTTAATGCTCAAAACGATGACATAAAAGGGGAAAATAATTAACATTGTAGTCAAACTAGCACAAAGCTACTAAAGTGCACGCACACAGTTGAAGTTGTCATTTACTGAATCGCAACATTGGTCCATCTCTTGCCCAGTACTGTCCGCTCTGGCTGCAACTCTTTATGACCTTTATGTCAGGGAACTAGCCTGGAAACTTCTGCATGCAAAGCATGTTTCCTGCCACTGAATTACAGCCCCTCCATGAAACAGCCCTGATGTACAAATGTAAGAAATAGCTTTCATTCCAGAACTATCCAATCCCAATCCCATTAGAGCATTGACCTGGGTCAGATAAACAAGGGGAATAGGGACCTTTCCCAGCAGACGTTACAAGGCAGCAGAGATATGAGGCTGCTAGGACACCACCATGCAGGCGTGTGGCTATGCAGGCATGTGGCTGCTGATGTCATCACCTTACTGGGCAGGAGTCATAAGCCTACACAAGGCCAGACAGGGGCATAGGATATTGGCGGTGCCTTTGCTGCTGCTAACTGCCCCCTGCCTACCTCAACACACTGCCCAGCAGTCCCCATCCCTGCCCCAATCCTCCCCACTCCACCCTATTATGCCCCCTCCCAGCCCACTGCCCACCCCTGTGCCAAATTACCAGCACCGAGGGAGTCAGACGAGCCACTGCCCTGCGGCCAGCACTGCTTGCCATTTGCAGCAGAGGCCCAGTAGCGCGACAGCATGTCACATTTTGTGACATCGCAAACCATGCTATGCTGCCAGAACATGAGTTCCGGCAGTGCAAATGGGGGATAGGATTGGGCGGTTAGTCTGTTGATGATGATTCAATGAGAATAAAATCTTGAACATGTGAAGTTGCCTTATATTGAGTCTGAACATGTCTATCTAGTTCAGTATTACCTACCCTGACTGGTACCAGGTCTCCAGGGTTTCAGATAGGGTCTGCAGGGCATCGGAAGGTGCGAGGGATTGAACCTGGGGCTTTCTGCATTCAAAGCATCAGCAATCTGCTACTGAGTGACATTTTTCTGTAGGGGAAAACAAAAATGATGTGATGATTTTGAATCAAAACAAAAATGACAGCATTCCAAATTTGCAATTCATAACCGGAGCAGAAGAAGAGAGGAGGATGCAGGGGAAGATATAAAGAGGCAATCGACCCAATCTGGCAGCAGTCTTTATTCAGTGCAAAGCTCTTGCCAGGCTAAACGACGTCTGTTTACACCAATCACTCACTACGGCAGAGTTAAGGACTTTTCTCATAGGTCATAGACTTCATGGCTAGGAGACAGAGGAGCTGCAGCTGAAGAGCACTTTTCCTTTAAGAAGGTTAAGCAGCAGCTAAATCAAACGCGATCATCTCTTTTAAACCGAAAAGTTTTCAAAGTGATCTTAACAAAAGGGGTCTGCATTTTTGTTCCCCTGACAGTTACTCAGAATTGAAAGGATTTCAGTTACTTTAAGATACAATTTGACACATGGGAGATCATCTTCACCTTTCAAATGCAATTAACACTGTCTGAGTGAACACTGCAGAGTGTGAAATGGGATTTAGTAAAGCAAATGAGATTTTTTAAAAAAAATTCCAGAAGTGCTATTGAATTAAGAATAAATTCAGTATTGTTCTCATTGTTAGTCTGTAATTCAGATGTACTTTCAGAGTCTGTATGGTTAGAATTGGATGAAGTTATTTATTCATTCAAAAAGATTTGTATCCCACACAGAGGCGTAGCTAGCCTGTGCGGGGGGACGCGCATGCCTTGACATCCCCATGTGATGTCACAAGTCCCGTCCCTGGGGGGGCGTGACATAAGCCCCACCCTCCGCACTGGAAATAATCCAAAAAAGCACCCCCGGCAGTTTTTAGGCCACTAGTGGCGTGGGCAGGCGATCGACTCCTGTTGTCTGCACCGCCCGCGAAAACGCTGTTGTTGCCACTGCAGGTGCCCCTATGCCATTGAATTGCCGCTGAATCGGTGCTCATGCACCCCCCGCTGTGCATCACCCCTGTCCCCCTAATGATGCCTCTGATCCCATACCTTTCCCAAAAGCCCCAACATTACAAGATTTAAAGATCAACATGCAATAAAATCAAGGAAGGCTTAAGGAAGGGAAGGCTGATGTGTGGGGGCCCTTGGCCGACCCCTGATGACCGGTCTGACCTGGCCGACCCCTGATGACACCATTGCTTTGCACCCAATCCCACCCACGATTGCATGACTTAAAGGGAGCAGTGACGTGCGGTGAGGCCCAAGGCTGGGGTGGCAAGCACACGAAGCCAAGCACACACCTACACACAGAGGATACAAAGTCCAAACATGAAGAGATCTCTTAGAAAGCGAGCGAACACACACACCCCACACACACACAGGGAGAGCTTGGTGCGACATCCGATCCAGAGGCGGCAGCGGCCAAAGAGAGAATGTTCCCAGAACATCAACAAGCAGGAAGGTGCACAGGGCACCAGCCAGCCTCTTGCCCTCTCTCTCTCTCTCTCTCTCTCTCTCTCTCTCTCTCTCTCTCTCTCTCTCTCTCTCCCTCCACTCTTCCTCCTCCTTCTCCCATTTCTCTTCTCCCATTTCCTCCCTCCTTCTCCTTTACATGCTTCCAGCCTCCTGTCCACTTTCCCAAACACTGAGCTTACTGAGCCCACACTGATAGGCACAAACAAAATCTTACTTACCTGAAATCCAGCAGGTACGAAAGAAAAGGATCGGTAAATTCTCCATCCTAGCAAATTTAGTGAATGGGGGGGGGGGTGAACTCAGCGTTCCAAAAGCGCTCTCTCTCATAGGGACCCAGAAATAATTTCAAATCATGACTTGCCTCTTTCCACCAATCGGCGCTAGAGAGCAAGGATGACATGTCTCTCCCCCCGCCCCCCCCCCCAAGCCGCTCAATAGCTGCCTCTCTGGGGCTGTAAACTAGAGCCGGGTGTCTTGAGCCGCCTATTTTCTATTGGTATACATACACACACCAGGGATCGGAGGCAACTCTGCCTGCTGCCTCCCCAGCTACTGCTGATGCAGGCGCCTTGCCTGTTTGTCATAGGAGAAGTCAGCCTGAGCCAACCTGCCCGGTTTTTTTCATTGGGCAAGCCAGCCGATTGACTGAGCTTGTAGTGTGTGTGTGTGTGTGTGTGTGTGTGTGTGTGTGTGTGTGTGTGTGTGTGTGTGCTGCTTAATTGACTATGCTGGAGCTGAAAGGAATGGCAGAAAGGCAAGTACTTTGTCTTTCTTACTTGTTGTTTCCTTGTGCTTTTTTTTTTGTTTCTTGTTTGGTTCGGTGAGGCTTTGCCTCCCCTGCCACGACTGACTACACCACGTCCCTGAAATGGAGACTGGCAAAACTCGGGTTTCAATGTTTTCAGTGTTGATACTTTGTGAAAACAAAACACCAAGCCTTGGTTACTCTTAAATAGAGCTGTTTTCATTCCATGTCTAAGGAGTCAGCAGCACTAAGTAAAAAAAAGCATTAAATGTAAACTATTTCTATAAAATGTGCACAGAAATCATTTTTACTGGATTCCCATTAATGCCAAGGTGCACTCATGATGATTAATGTCACTGTATAAATACTACAGAAATTAATGAGTAGGTCATTAATTGTTGAAAGTTAACAAAAATTTTTATAGATGTCTGATGCATTTAACTGTTCTAAATTATGCATTCCAGTATACAATTTTTTTTACACCCAATGGTATGACTATAAAAGAACAGTGTTTACAAGATTTGCTGTCATTACCTGTATTTCATAATCCTTCTCTGCAACACATATTCATAGCCCTACACTAGCTTTACATATCCTTTCTATGATTTGGCAATAAACTTTAGACAGACAACGCACAAGGTTTTAACGCCCCTTCCTCTTTCATAACCAGCCCTACTCTGTGAACTCTGATCCACAAATGGAGCTTCCAGGGAGAAAACACTTCTCCAGTTAGCAGTTCTGCTGCATACAGTGAAGTAGAAAGGGTTAACTTCATGTCCAGGAGCAGAACGGGATGATTTCATCCGAAAGAAACTGCCTTGTTTGTGAGTTAGTCGTCATGAATTGCTTGGAAAAGCTGGGTCTGCCTCAGCTCTGTTAATAATGCACACACTGGGGATTTTTGAGGAACGCTGGACAGATATCTAGAATTGGTGTTTTAAACGGCAGTTATCCTGTACCTAAGAAGCTTGCACAGAAAGACACAGAGCATCCCTTTTATATGTGCAATTCTAGGGATTCCCTTCATGCCTCATTGGGCCAGGATCCAAACCAATGGATCTTTGCTGCTTTGCAGGCACACAGGAGCTTTTAAGGTGGCACTCCTATGCACACTTTCCTGAGAGTAAGCCCCATTGAAGACAATGGTACAGGTAGTTTGGAGAAGAAAGCTAAGCATAGGATTGTGCTCTCTGCTTCCTCTCTATGCGGCACCCCCAGTGCTCCAGAAAGATGCATCCCTCTCCTCTAAGGGTGAACAGAAGTGCTTTCTGCTCATATATGGAGAAATTTGGAGTCTTTGTTCCCTGACTGACTCAGTTCTGTTGTATGTACAGCAGCCGTATGATTGTTAAGAGAACAAAACTATCGAGAGTCCTGTGTGTTAGTGCCTAGAGATTTTTGGGTCTGCATTTATTGTTGAATATATTATTTACTCTGTGTGTGTGTGTGTGTGTGTGTGTGTGTGTGTGAGAGAGAGAGAGAGAGAGAGAGAGAGAGAGAGAGAGAGAGAGATGGCTTTAGAAATGTTTAACAACCTAGCGTTGTCGGTCTCATTTCCAAATATTGTTCAAGTGCTGCAGATTAAATCTAAACAGTCCTACACAACTTTTTAATGCAACTTGTTTTGACAAGAAAGAAAATCTCATTCATGGTGCTCATATCACACCATTTACTTTCAAGCGTGCTTAGAACTCTTTCTTTTAATGTGTGTTTCTGTGCAACACCTTCTAAAAATGTGTGCTTTATATTGAATGTTGAACACCATATGTTAATTATATATTGAAACACTGGTTTTACTGCTTCAGCGTCTTGTATGGACGTTTTTACAGGTAAGCATAAGTCATCCCTTTAGTATCACTTTCACAAGCATGCTCTTTTAGCTAAATCTGCTTTCTGCCTCTGCATTTAAAATTTTTGTGACCAGTGTGTATTTCTTTACATTTGTCCATATTATGTTTTATTAGGCAAGTCAGTAAACCCAGTTATACGCTGTGATTCAAGTCTCTTTGATCTTTACTTGCTGCTTGCTCTAACTTTACAGCACATCTTAAATTTATATTATCCACAAATGTAAATTATTGAAGATGCTTCTCTGCCATTCTATCAACCTCTGTTCCCACCTTTTTAATGTATTATATGAAAACCAGGGAAAGGTGAAACTTGGGCTTGTCCATTTAGACTGATGAACTGCTTGTCAGGTGACCACAGCAAAGATCATATTGTTAGGTGCATTCCCCACTTCCAGGGATGCAGCGCTACCTGATTCTGGCTTCTTTTGAAGGCGAGATCACTGGAGACTTGGGGCGCATTTGTAATATTTGATTAATTTACAAATGTGCAACTTACTAGCATTCTGGCAGCGTGGTGCTTTATGGCAGTCGCAAACACTGCCATATTCACTACTAAGTGTGAAATTGACAAAGTGTTCTTACTTTGTCTTGAGACTAGACTGTTTCAGCTCTTGGGCAAATCATCTATTTGCAGGCTGGTGTTAGGCTTGAAACAACATGGATTAGGCAAAAGGCAGAGGAACTGTGCTGTTTATCACCTGTGATGCCACAGGCACTATTCAGTGTGTGCCTATGACAATTAGGCAACCATATTCAACCCAACACAACCTCAGGGAGGCCAATGACTATGGAAAGAACTGCATTTCCCAGCAACAATACATTGGGGTTTGATTGTTGGAAAAAGATCATGTTTCCAAAACAGAAATGTTTCCTTATGGTAAGAGTTCTAGCCTCATGCAATAAATGCATATGTGTGATGCTGTTAACATCTGAAAATCACCAAAAGATGAAAATATCACTGATGTAGACTTGAATCTATTGACTCGGACTTGAGTCAGACTCAAGTCGCATCAATGACTTGACTCGGATTTGACTTGGCGATTGTAAAAGACTCGAAAGACCCAACTCTAGACTTGGAGCTTTTACGACGTCAAAGTTTATTCAGGTTTAAACCCGTTTTCCCCATTAAATAGATAGGGACATGCAACTCGCAACCAAAGACTCAGGACTTGGGGGCAAAGACGTGGGACTTGACTCAAGACTTGGACACAGAGACTTGATCCACATCCCTGGAAAATATAGATCTAAAGGAAATCTACAGACTTACATATATGTCCGATTGAACGCATAACACATGGCCAAGTTTTAAATGTTGAGGTCATGTGATCAGGAGTGACATTAGGGGTCAGCAACATTGGGCACTGGCTGTGGTGGTGCTCAGTCAGTGCACCACAAGAGGTTGAATGGGAGGTGCCGGGGGGCAGGCCCCCTAGCAACCTGGTGCTGTCACTGCAGGTGATTTTCTACATGCAGTTAGAAACTGTTTTTTACTTCTTTGCATTGGCAGTGGCACAGGCAAAAATTGTTTTGCTTATGAGATGTGCTGCTGCTCTCACAAATTGTGCAATTTAAAGTAGCCTTTATGTTGCTGCCTGCGGACCTACATGATGGGGGTAATCTTTTCATTGCACTAGTGGGATGTGTCAATCCACCGTGCCCAGAGATAGAAGTGACGGGAGTGACAAGGCTACATGCATTTACGATTATGCACAGTGATCTTCTTGAATAAGAAAGGCTTCGTAACAGTTCGTGGAGAACTGATTGATAGAGAAGTGGACTGTATTTTATAATTTTTGGAATTCAAAGGTATAGGATGTTGCCTAGCCATATAATTGATTAGGAGCTGTGTGATATTTTCATGGTTCATATTTAATTATATTTTTATGGCTTGATGTATATTTTGTGAATTTGGTGTGTCATCTAATATTATTTGTCCTACCTTAATTATATACTGGTTGCATAAGTCTGTATAGAATTATTGTATTTTGTCAGTTTCACATAATGTTGTACTTTTTATATTTGCAGATACATTTTTTTTGTGTTTTTAAGAAGAAAGGTTCCCTAACTTATGGCTTGAGTGTTGCATTGGAGCTAAGATAAAGAAGTGTAATGGAATCTGCTCTTAGTATTCTCTTCATATATTAAAATACTACCCATTGAAGCTTGGTAGATAAGTCAACATGCTGGAATGAACTACTTACATGAGTAAATGCTACTCTGTGTGAGTGAAGGTTGCCAAATTGTTCCCTGAAGGAAAACTTTCAAGACAAAAAGAGATTGCCGAACCATTCAAGCAAGCTGTATAATACAAACGGCAAAAGCATTTGATCAAACCCCAATTAAGTTGTCATATAATCTTTTCTTTAGCTCATTCTCATTATTGATGGTAGACCAAATGTTCTGTTTGCAAACAGAAACTATTTTCCTAGGAGACTTTCATACCTGATTTATTTAAAGATACTAGACAGTGTTTATACTACCACCATTTCCAATGGTGAATTATATCATTGAGTGAGGATTAGGGGAGTGTGCAATACATACAGTTTCAGGTAAGAAGAGAATATGAACTGGCCAGGTTGGGGAGAGAAACCCCCAGCCTACTTACAAGGCAGATTCAGAAGCTACCTTCTGCTAGCACCGCTGTCTGTGTTACCCAGACAGCTTTTTCACTCTCTATAGTCACACTGTTCTAGTCACTATGGGGGTTTGCCATCCTTGCGGCAATACCAGTACACAGATAAACATGGAAAGCAAATGACATTGGCAATGAACAGAAGCACTGAGGTCAAGCAATGGCAGAAGGGTAGCATTATTTCAGCTTGTAACCCTGTGGGCTGTGATTGTTTATCACATTTTGACATTACGGCACATAATAAAACAGATATGTTTGCACTGGGATGACATCACAAATCCAGTCCTGAGTGAGGGCAATACTCACTGAGGTTAATGTCTTACCTGAATGAGATTACTGTACTATGTAGCTAAGCAGATTTGCAGCGCAATCCTATCCAACTTACACCACTGGTGTAACCAGCAGTGCAGCAAGAACGGGAGGCCCCAGAACAGAAAGGGGATTCTAATCCCCTCCAAAGGGGGATTCAAAGGGAATTTAAATATTGCCTCCCCTCCAATGCCTCCCGCCCTGCCCTCACCCGCTGGTTACACAGGTGGTGTAAGTTGGATAGGATTGTGCTGTTGGCTATGTCCCAATGTCCCAAAGCAATTCAGAGTGAAGCCCATGCTACTGGCTTTCACTCTGAATGGGCAAATGCATGTATTCACCCTCTTGCATTTTAAAAAAAATCACTGGAACTGCCAGGGCTTTTCACAAGGGGCAAAAATTTTACTGAAAAGTGTTCATCCCACCCCCATTTTGGTTTAGCCCTAGTTGAGACTCCACTCCTTGAAGAAAGCATGTGAGACAAATGTAACAAGTCTTTAGCTTCTAGTAGAAGATAAAACGATGGGATTAAAAGCCATGACAACAAAAATTTCTTAAATTAAAAACAAAATAAAAACTCTTAATGTTTTAAATGGAGTTTTTATTTTGTTTTTAACTTAAAGAATTTTTGTTGTCATGGCTTTTAATCCCGTCGTTTTATCTTCTACTATTATCGCTGGCCATGAAAATCTTAGCTCTTTGGCTTCTGTTTGTAGCTCACTGTAGTAGTCGGATTTATATAGTTCCATTTGTGAGTGGATGATGAATGGAGGAGTCTGACTTTGGCCGGATATTTTTCTGATTACCTTCTGGTTCTTACAAGCCCTGTGAGTCTGTCATTATTTTAATCATTGCAAATGTAGCTAGAGAAACCTACCAATTCCTCCAGTTAAACATTTGGCAAGTAATAAGAATTCTCCAGAAATTCAGACTGTTGTCCATGAAAAGGAGGTGCTTTTCAGGTGCAGAAACTGGCCACTATATGCTTGGCAGTCATGTGATGTGGCCATTAAGGACCGGTGTGGATTTTTTTTTGTTTCTGGAAGTAACTCAGGAAAGATTTGGAATATTTATTTATTTATTTACCTGACTTTTATCCCACCTCTCTCCCCAAAGGGCTTCCAAAGCGGCTTACAAAAAACATAAAACCACATTTAAAAATAGTGATTACAAAATACAGTACCACTAAAGTATCCTAAAACATTAAAGCAACCTTTAAAAATTACAATAAAACACAATAATCACAAAACCAGCAGCAGACACCTTTTCGAAAAGGGCAAAACGAAAAAATATTTGCTATTGAGTCACTGTCTCATAATAATACATTCTAGATAACATGTTTACGTCTCTCTGTGTGTGCTTCTGAGTTGCTTTGGTACCTCAATGGGGTTGGTGTTTTATTTATAGACATAGCATTGCAAATTAGCATGGCATAACTGTCACACATTCATTTAAATATTAAGTGATGGAACGTTGTACGCAGCTGCTCCATTATAATCAACACTCTTCTATGCATAGGTAGGAATGGTGTTTTTGTTCTTATTTTAATTTTATATATTGCAGATATGATCTGTCATGGAAAACGATATTATCTGAAAGCTCCGAGCAACCTTACCCCTGGACACCCCCCCCCAATGAACACGCTAGACAGGTGCTTTTGGATTATGGGTTGCTTTATGTGAAAACATGGGAACAAACAAATGCAGCAGGGCTCTAACTATAAACACCCCCCTTGGCGTGCAGGTGGCTAGGGTGGGGAAAATGGTACCTAGCCGTCTGCCTCCCCCAAGATCTAATCGGGCATGGACATCCTGGCTCCAGGCACACTCGGTCCACGACCAAGCTGCCTCTCCTTGCCAACACCCAAAGGGGTCGAGGCAGCTGGACAGCGGTGACCCACCCACGGAAAATCCTTAAGGCGATCATCGCCCGTCCATCCTGGGGGTTTGCCAGCCTGCCTCACCGACCCGTTACAGCATCAAGTGAGCGGTCCTGGCTTGCCCCCTGACCTTGCTTACCTCAGGATGTATGCCAACTAAGCCCTCCCTGGCTACCCCTCCTGCACGCCACCTACCTAAAGGCAACCAAAATTAACAACACAACAAACCAGAATAACACCGCTCCTCACCCACAGGCTGGGTTGCGTGAAAAACCCATCAACCAAAGCCAATCAGGTTAATAGGAAAAAAATCCTACCTGGCCCCCATAAAGGGCAACCAGCTAGTCTCAGCCTGAAAGGAAGGCGGGCAGGGCTCCATGCTCCGAGATGGTACTGAGGAGAGCAAGCACGTTGCTTGCTCCGCCCACCCTCAGTCCCGCCCAGAGACAAGCAGCAGCCAATCGGCTGCTGCCAGCACAAGCCCCGTCCGGCGAGAGTGGGGCCGGCCGGGGCAACGCTCGGTGGCTCCGCGAGGCGGGCCGCTGAACCTTCTGGAAAGAAATCCAGCATGGCAATTGTTTCTGCTTTTGGTGTGTGCACAGAGGGCACCGAAGCATGGCATGGTTTCTTTTGCCATTCCTCCATGTGTGCATCTGTGTTTTTGTGTATGTACAGTATATGTGCTTGTATTACAGACCTTGCGTATTCCACTTAGTGGGTCACAAGTTGTGCAAACATTCTATAAAAAGTGCTTGAAAATCAACAATAGCATCATAGGAGCCTGCCTTGTACAGAGTCAGATCATTGGTTAATTTAGCTCAGTATTCTTGACATTGATTGACAGCGGCTCTCCAGAATTTCAGAAACGATTTTATGCACTAACTAGAGATATCAAGAATTAATGGCAAACCCCCCCCCCCTCATCCAAACCCCTTACTTCCTTTTGAGGCAATATTCCCCAAACCAGGTGCTGGAAGAGCTAGAAAGATTTTGTATTTCATCAGAATTGCGTAAAACCATATATACCACTGACAGTGTGTGTTGACTATCCTTATGTCCCACTCTTTCTTCAGAAAGCTCAGAGTGGCTTATATGAGACTCCCAGTAATCTCCCATCCAGGTACAAGTCTGCAGCTATTTCACTTCAATAATGTTCTAATTGGCCGCTTCCAGATCAATGTATGTAACAGTGATTGCGAGCGACGCTGAACTCAAAAAGAATGACATCTAATGTTTCCTAGCCATGTATTCAGTGCTCGAATAGACAAGAGGTGTGCATTTCTTCCAAAATGAATGCAAAATTACCTGAATCCGTTTGGTCACTTTGCTTCTTTTTTCCTCTAATTGTTCTGAAACATGGAGGAAAAGACCATCACAGTTTACAAGCTATAAGCAACCTCCTGGCTTTAGAAGTAGGTTTTCTCTGTGCCAGGTGCAAGGGAGTAACAACAGGAAACAGGTTATCTGTGCCAGGTGCAAGGGAGTGACAACAGGAAACAGGTTATCTTGTTGGCTGTGTGCTCCCTGAGGTATCTGGTGGGGCTGCTGTGAGATACAGGAAACTGGACTAGATGGGCTTTTGGCCTGATCCAGCAGGGCTCTTCTTATGTTCTTAAATGTATACCGTTATAAATGGAGGCCTGAATGAGATGAACTGCTGATACTATTTGCCCGGGGTATGGGTGGGGGTGGGGGTAGTGCACAAGTAGGGATAAGCTTTTTCCCCTCTTTTGAACTTTTTTCAAAAAAATGTAAACAGGTGATGGCAGTGGAGCTCCTTTCTCAGAAGCCACCATTTAGTTTTTTCCACAGAGCCTTGGATGTGTGTGGGGGGGAATGACAGCCGCTGGAAAAGGAGCACTGCTGCGGCTGCTGACTCTTTAGGATGGCTTTAAAAAAAAGTCAAGAACTCAATTGCCACATTACAAGGATGACCTCTCCTAATGAAAAGCAATGCGAGTGACAAAGCCAATTGAATAAGAATCGGTGAACAATGAAACAATTGCCTAAGAATTAACAAATAGCTCAACGAATGAATAACAAAAATGAATGAGGTTTTTTTGTTCTTGCACATCCATTACCTGAAGTCATTGATACTAATATACAGGTAGGTGTCCAAAGTCCTTGCATGGGCCTAAGACATAGGCCTAAGACGGGTGATGCAGTGGGTTAATCCACTGAATCATGAGCTGTTGATCGAAAGGTTGGCAGTTCAAATCTGCACGACGGCTCCTGCCAACCTAGCAGTTCGAAAGCAAGAAATTGCAAGTAGATTAATAGGTACCACCTCAGCAGGAAGGTAACAGCATTCCATGCGCTTTGGTGTTGAGTCATGCTGGCCACATGACCACGGAAAAGTCTTTGGACAGCGCTGGCTCTTCGGCTTCGTAACAGGGATGAGCACCGTACCCTAGAGTCGGACACAACTGGACTTAATTGTCAAGGGAATACCTTTACCTTAAGATAGTTTCAGTTTTCACAGAAAGGGATAGGAAGAAATGTGGTTGCTTTGGCACAACTACAAAAGTTACTTTTCTTGATCATTTTCTCAGGTCTGCAGTTTCATTAACATTTGTTGCTCTCTACAAATTAAACAGCCTGACTCTTCAGAAGTACATTGCTGTGAAGACAGGAAAGAGAGATTTCAAATTTGTTGTTGCCTGAAGTTGCACCTCAACAACAACTTCTGCAAATTAGCCCTTCATCTGTACACGCATAGTCAAAATAAGAGCTAATTTGTTCGAGTCACAAGTCTAAAAGTAGCAACTGAAGAAACTAGCATTAGTGTCTAATTATTTCTTCCACCTTCTGCACTCTTCTGATTTAATACATCAAGATTTTCCCTACTTGGATAAGACAATGATATGAGGCTCCTGATGACTATTTTTATAACCTGTTACTTTACAGAGTATAATAAGTATCAGCCACAGAGGAAACTCCTGTCAAAATATGGATCAAGATCATTGTGAGCTATCAAATATTTTCAGCTTCAGCTATTATATTTTCCCCTTTTGTTGAATATTTCATAATTAATATTTCAGAAACTACACATTCAGTCGGGTTCACTGTTCTGGAAACCCTTCCTCAATTAGGGAACCAGGGGTTAGGTGACAGCTAGGTTAGGTGACAGGGCTGGCAAGACCAACAGAGATGGTTGCCTCAGGTGGCAGACTGATAGGAGAATCCCCTCTGCCCACTTACTCCTACTATTTCTCCTTCTGCTACTATCTGAAATGGATTCAAAAAGATAGAGGGGAGTGTCTTCAACACTCTAGCCCACCACTCTCCTTTCCTCCAGAATATGTCGTCTGCTCCATTCTCCTCTTACTTTTGAATTCAGGTAGTGGTAGTAGGAAGAGGAGGCGTGGTGGAGGGAATGGGTGGTGCACCACTGGGAAAGGGAGATGGCATTTGGTGTGTCAACTTGGGTGCTGGAAAGTCTTGGGCTGGCCCTGATAGAAGACATCAGGTAGTGGAAGCAGAAGGCAGATGGAGCAGAACCAAAAAGGACTAGAGCGCTGTCCATGATCCCCGCTCTAGAAATCATTCTCTTATTAATCTCAAAATTTTCCTCCAGACCAAACTAGATGTGATGAATTTGCTTGCTAAACAGGCTCTCCTGTTTTGTTTTTTAAATTTTAAAAGCAAATCGGACTGCCGCATTGCCAAGGGCTTTGGTTTAACACTCTGCAACATTTTCCCTCATTGAAGCCATCCCTACAATGTTTCTTTTTGTGCCATGGATCAAAACATACAGGCACCATAGGGCAGACTGTGGTAGCAGGCCCAGCGCCACCACTGCTGCCGCAGAACCATCAAAGTAAGCAGGTAGCCAGAAAGGGTGTTGGAGTAGTGTGGGTAGGTGGGTGGGTGATGGTTTGAAGACTTTTGCCTATGTGGGAAAGGAGCGGTTGAGTTCTTCTCCAGTTAAAATCTGAGCTGTAAAAGTACTCAAGGCCCTGTAAAGCTACCTTCATATTTGAGGCAAGTATTACAAGTTGCCCAGAGCTGTACTATGAAACTTTGCTACAATGCTAGCAGTATACTGAATGGGGGGAGGACATTTTCCACCATATGACTCTAGCAGAGGCGTAACGTGCGCTGGGGCGCCCTGGAGCACCGGGGGGGGGAGGGGTGCCCCCCCGGCTCCACAACAATGATCTATCTGAGGGTGTCGAATCTGGATTGCTATTTCTGTTGTTTAATACAGACTAGTTCTTCCTTCACGCCTGAAGCAACCCTTCCCGGCTGCTCTAGGCTTACAGTCATGCTAATTTTCTGTCCTTGGGCTACCAGGTTTGATAATAAGAGATAACATATTCAAATGGAGGAACTCCAGGCCCATTCCCCTCTTAGTAAGGTACTTAGAAAAAAAAAACAGCCAAGAAGTTAACAATTAACCAGAACAGTGGGGGGCGGCAACTTCTGGCGCCTGGACGAAGTGTTCCAATTGTCCACCGAAGATACGCCTCTGGACTCTAGTCTGTCCTACCAGGTGAATGTATGAGCTAGAATTCTATTTTTAGACTCCCCAATCTTTCCAGGCTTTGAGCAGTAATGGTTTTATGCAAGTAATTGGGACTGCAACAGGATGACTGCACTTGATATGGCTGCCTTCTGCTCATCAAGAACTGTACTTTGGATGCGTCCTGTAACACTTCATTTTGGATGCCTTGGGTGGCTTCATAAAGGTGGGGTAGAAACATTGACATAAACAATTACCTCTGCTGCTATTCATAGAGCTTTGTAACCAGCAGTGGTCCAGACAAATTTCATGTGTTCTGCTCTGGTCCAGAGTAGAACATATGACATTTTGTTATGTTGACTCAGACCATTGGTTCATCTACTCTCTAGTGTTTCAGGCAGAGATCTTCTTCCCCACTCCAAACTGGAGATCCCAGGGATTAAACCTGGGACTGTCTCCATACAAAGCAGGTGCCCTGCCACGGAGCTCCAGTCCATCCTCATTGCTTCTGAATGTATGAAACTGCACTTATATGGAGACAGGCCGCTGGTCTGTCCAGCTGAGCACTCTACAGCGAGGAGTCTTTCCCTCCACTGCTATGAAATGCCAGAATTGAACCTGGATTCCTCTGCATGCAAGGCAGGTGTTCAGCCATTGAGCCTAGCTAAGCTATAATTTTAGAGATATCACCATGCCAACAAAAGTTCGCATAGTCAGGGCGATGGTGTTCCCAGTAGCAATGTATGGTTGCGAGAGTTGGACCATAAGGAAGGCTGAGCGCCGAAGAATAGATGCTTTCAAACTGTGGTGCTGGAGAAGACTCCTGAGAGTCCCTTGGACTGCTAGGAGATCAGTCAATCCTAAATGAAATCAACCCTGACTGTTCCCTGGAAGGACAGATACTAAGGCTGAAACTCAAATATTTTGGCTACCGAATGCGAAGAGAGGACTCTCTGGAGAAGACTCTGATGCTGGGAAAAATTGAAGGCAAAAGGAGAAGGGGAAGGCAAAGGATGAGATGGTTAGACAGCATCACCAATGCAACGAACATGAAAATGAGCGAACTCAGGAAGATAGTGGAGGACAGGAAGGCCTGGCGGGATGTGGTTCATGGGATCACGAAGGGTCGGACATGACTTAATGACTGAACAACAACAAAGCTATAATAGCTGATGCTGAAAATATTTGCTAGCCTTCCCAAAGCAGTCAGTATGGAGATGCTTGCTAATTGCAACGTTCTAATAATATCATTGATTTCATAAGGGTTTGGCTACACTGATGTTCTAATACACGAGAACCTTGCTCATTATTTTTCACAACAGTTTGTGTGTGAGACATAGTGTGTGAGACAAGTTCTGGATGGAACTTGACTAATAGTAAGCAGTGCTGTTCCTAGAAATATGCAATAAATATACAAGCCCCCCGATTGCTCATAAACATCTGCTACTTTTGCTGTAGTCAAAGGAAAGTTCTTGCGGCAGCACAGAAAACAGCTGTCGCTGTTCAATGCAGTCTTGATGTTGCAATGAATTTTACTGACTTTTTTCCCTTATGGTAAATATGGCTCTTTGCAAGCTTATGGAATACGTTTTCCTTTTTAATAATTTACATAATAGCTTGGTTAATGTTTAAACACATTGTAAATGCACAGAAAATTACATCAACTAACAAGCAAATGAAAAGCACATCCCCACCTTGCCTTCAGCAGGAATATTCATTTCAGTAAAATGAGCCAATAGGACAAATATTTTATATCTTCGAAACTATTTGTTTGCCCTGAGAATCTGGAACATTAGCAGTAGTCTTTTAAATAAATGCCACTGAGATGAGCTGTATATTCTCAATGTCAAATGCCTCCTAACATAGAGTTCATGTGGTTTCTTATATTGCTTCCTATGTAAGTAAATGTATATGTGACAAGTGGATGAACAACAAATCAACAATGAATGTCCTCTTTCCAGCTTTTAACCTGTGTTTAACCTTTCCAGCTTTTAATGTGTTTATGTATTTTAATATGCTGTAAGCCGCCTTGAGTGCCCTCGGGAGAAAGGCGGGCTACAAATTCCTAAAATAAAAAAAAAATAAATAACCTTGTTCTATTTGTAGTAGAGTTTGCAGTTCTCATCATGAGCTTTGGGGGTGTGTGGTAGCTCCTCATGAGTCATGACTATTGATTGATACACACTTGACCACTGAGTGTCTATGATAGCTCCCGGAAACGCCTGGATGTGTTGGTTTCCAGGGGCAATGATTAGATACATCTATTGCCATGTGTGATTGTGGTAAACATGAGAAAAGCTGGGTGCTGTGCATGCCAACAAGTGCACATGACTAGTTCACTTCATGCTAACGACCATGCAAACATAGTTCTTACCTCCTTTGGGTACTATGTACTTAAATAGTTATGTGAATAAGCCCTGAGTTGAGTACACTTGTGATTAGAGCTACTGCCAATTTTGTACCCAAAGCAGAATGGTGTAGAGTATTTAAGGTCAGGTCACGTGAATGTGCAGCAGGTTTTTATTATTATTAATTTACCAGTTAAATGAAAACATTATTATTATTATTATTATTATTATTATTATTAAAACAATGAATACATTTATTTATGCATTCAATAAATAAGCAAACTCATTCACTTTCTTGATCTGGATAGAACCCAAACAAAGCAAGAATATAATTAAATGAAAGTAGTGTCCATGATCCATGGTACGGATGATCTATGGCACAAATGAAGACTTTTGTGGTCTCTCATGCACCCAATTGGTGCATAATGATCTATGCAATGATCGATGGTACTGATCCCGAGAGAGCAGACTATCCAGACAAATGAAGGTTTTTGTGGTCTCTTACACACCCACTTAACCCATTTAACCGATCAGGCAGTACAATTTGAAACTGACAATTTCCAGCTAAGAAGCTGCCAAGTTTTTATTTGGATTTCCCCAAAATGTAAATGTTGAAAGCAAATGTTTACATTTGTTTGATGTAACAAAAAGCATCTGATCTGCTTTTTGAGTAATCTACCACCAATCCTACTGTATTCCCCGCCACTCTATAGCAAGCAACTGCGCTGACGAGGCACACACTGCATGCTATGGTGGAGGAGGCAGGTTTAACAACCACTGCATTTATGACAGCGGAACGTGAGTTCAGCTATCATAACTTGACCATAGGATTGGGTTGTACATATGCCTTTCAAGCCTTCTTGATTCAATAGATCTTACCATTTATTTTCTGACAGGCTTCTTGCCATTCATAGAACTGAATTGTCATGATTTCAATTTCCGTGTCAATCGTTGCCTGTTGCATCTGGGAGTTCCTTTTCTGGAACAGCCAAACGAATCACGGGAAAATCAGAAGTGGTCTTTTGTTCACTTTGGTCACTTTTTACCCTAGTTCCAGAACCCTATGTTCCGTACATACGAACGTCCGTACATACGAACTTGTACAGTCTCTAAATTTGTCTGATCCTACTCTCCCTAACTGAGCTAAAAGCTTAGGCCTTTCTATACTTTCTGAAAGCCTTTCCCTGAGGTCAGCTAACTCTGGGCAGGACTGCAGACAGGGCTGTTACCATTCATACAATCTCAGGGAGGGCTTAGAGAAAATATATCAAGGGGCTCTGCCTAGGCATTTCATTCAATTAAGTAGAGGAGCTTCCATCAGCTGGACCCTGTGTGCTATTTCAAGGACTGGACAACTCTCTGGAGCCTTGCAAATCAGTCTTTGGGAACCTTCTTCTCTACAGTATATTATCCTGGGCTGGGGTAAAATATTGAAAGGGGGTCAAAAAGATACTTAGAAAGAGAATTGATTTTTTTTATTGTAATGAAAATGAAAAGAATACTATTTTACCTAGTTCCAAAGGCATTTTTATCCAAGCCTAATGTTGCTTTTGAGTAGATGCTCCTCAAATCCATCTTGTCTTCCTTTATACAGTACTTCCATTGAAGTATATACAGTACTTCCATTGAACTTGCAAGAATGATTGTTGTTACAACATTTATGTTGTAATGAGTATACATTTTTTCCTCACTAATCTACCCCTTGGTTATCTCAGGCACTTGATAGTGTAGCCTGGGTGAGAATGATTAAAACTAGACAGAACAACTAGCACTCATCCTTGAATAGTGGTCTTTTTATGTCTGTTTTCATGAGTTCCTTACATTGCCCTGGCTTTCTAATTGGACATTAATTCAGTCTCACCTGTCACTTGAATTATCTTGTATACTAGCAGTGGCTTCCATTATCAACAATTAACCTTAATTAGAACAATTTGAAGGAAACTTTAGAGACACAATTCGCAGAAGAAAAAACCCAACACCCTTAATTTCATGCTTTGAAAATGTGCCATGACATAAAGGGTGATTTGCCTGAAAGTAAACTGTGGGGCTCCCTCCCCCTATTTCAATGTCATTGTCACACCAGCCGCCAGCCACTATTTTGTACTATGTTGCAATAATGGAGGTAATGCAAATGAATGTAAATGAGAGATGATTCACAAAACATGATCACATATCAATATGCTGAAAACATGACTGTTACGGCGTGCTGAAGGCACAGGAATGGAACACCAATCGAAGCTCTCTGAATCATATGCAGCTTTCTCCTCAAAACAAGTTGTGTGACCCCATTAGAGGCAGATAGCATAGTTATGCTACCCATGGTTATGGTTTGGCTAACCATGGTTATGCTTTGGAGGCAAGGGCAGTCTTTGCCTGGCCCTTGCATGAGGCAAGGCAGCAGGGTGTGCACCCAATTGGGGATCAGGGCCAGCTGGGTGTGAGGCTAGAACAGCTTCATAAATGCCCTCTCTTCATCTGCAGAGTTCAGCTGGCTCTCTGGTTAGGCTGGAGGCCATAGAAGATGTACTTGGATCGTGCAGACCTGACCACGGTGATCCATGCCATGGTGACATCGCAATTAGATTATTGTACCACGCTCTACGTGGGGGTGCCCTTGAAGACAGTTTGGAAACTGCAATTAGTGCAGAATGCGGCGGCCCGTGTAGTCACTGGAGGTAGGCGGTTCAACTCTGTCGGTCCGCTCCTCCGACGGCTGCACTGGCTGCCTATTCATTTCCGGGCCCAATTCAAAATGCTGGTTTAAAGCCCTATACGGCTTGGGGCCAGGATATTTGAGAGACCGCCTACTTCTATATAGTCCGGCCCATCTCCTTAGGTCATCAGAGAAGGCCCTCTTGCGGATACCGTCGCCCAAGGAGGTGCGAGGGGCGGCAGCCAGAAATAGGGCCTTCTCAGTAGTGGCACCAACTTTATGGAATTCCCTCCCTTTTGACTTACGAACTGCTCCCTCCTTGGACACTTTCCGGCGAGGCCTAAAAACCTTCTAGTTCAAAGAAGCCTTCTGAGCCCTTGCCTTTTTAACATCCTGCTGGTACAGATGGGGTGCTGCTGTTTTTATGTTCTTGTTTTAATTGTAATCTTTTTTAACTGATTCTTGGATACTGTTTTTATTAATTTTCATTAATTGTTTTTACTGTTTTAAAATGTAACTATTTTTTGTATTATACTTTTTGCACTGTATTTTCTTTTTGTTATAAGCCGCCTTGGGTCCCTTTGGGGAGAATGTCGGGGTAAAAATACTGTAAATAAATAAATAAATAAATGTGCAAGCAGCAAAAAAGCCTGGCAATTCAGTTGGTAGTGAAGTGTCTGACATCGCCAGGCAGAAGGGTAGAGCACCACATAAGGCAGCCAAGGCTAAACGTATGCAATCCTTGGCTACTAGAATTGCTACCATGGAAATAAAACGAGAGGCAAGGCTTTGAGAAGAGGAGGGCAGCACATACAAGAACAGCTAGGTTCTTCCAGTGCAGCATGCTCCCAGTATCAATATGCAGCATGGGAGTGGCATAGTTGAGACTGGGGCAGAAGGAGTGCCAGGGAAGTATGTGAATTTAGAGGGTCAGGGTTGGGCAGAGCCTTCTCAGGTGGGTCTGCCCAACACCCCCTCTTGCTTGGACCCTCTCTCTCTCTCTCTCTCTCTCTCTCTCTCTCTCTCTCTCTCTCTCTCTCCTTCCTCTACATGGGATATTAAACAAAAGAGGAAATGTGGGGTGTGCTGGGAATGAGCCCAGTTTGCAGAACCAAGCAAGTGGTGAGCTTTACAGCGCAGAGATTCGCTCCTCTTGCATAGCCCAGACTTTACGTAATCTCAAAATTATGTATGCCGAGGCTTACATAGGGCAGGGAGAACTACTCCCTACCCATCCAGAGCTACCCTGGTCTAGATCAAGGAGACCAATCTTTTGTCCCCCAGTGCACAATTTAAAAGATATCACAGCAATAGCATAGCCAGACCGGGGCCTGGTCGCATCAGTCAAATGTGTCATTGCACACACACACACAGCGGGCGCACTAGCAACACCATTGTATCATAGGCAGCAGCTACTCCTGTCCTTAAGCCAACCTGACTTCCCTATTCTACTCACCACTTCTAAGCAACTTCTTTATGTTTTTGCATGCAGCACTTGGTTTGGAATTGGGAGGCATAAACTTGCAGATAGAGAAAAGGAAGATAAGGCTGGAGTCAGACCTAAATCTACAAATTATTTCAGTCCTTGTTTCTCTCTCTCTCTCTCTCTCTCTCTCTCTCTCTCTCTCTCTCTCTCTGGCCTGCCAAGAAAAATGGTCATATCAAAAGGGATTAAGCTTTAACCAAAATGCCATTGCAAACTCTAGGAAATAAAGACGTAGACCAATCTCTAACTGCAGCAGTACTGCTGGATGATTTGCTAATCCATTAATTCATCACTTTATTACACCATGATATAGATCCTATTTTGGTCCTCTTTCAGTGGCCTAATTGTGGGCTCATGTTTTTTTCATTCTCTCACATCTGCTTTGCAGATCAATGCTTACTCATCAACTCCTATAGGCAGGACTGTTAGAGAAAGTAAAATCCCATTTAAATATTCAATTGCAAGAACAATCCTTAAGGCAAATTCTTTAAAGTGAGGAATGTTTACAAAAAGCTGTTAATATAACTGGCTACAGTTAATAGAGAGGAGAAAAAACCCCGAACTTGCTCCAAATTGGCACTCAGTTTCTAGCTGACAGCGCGATTAGCATTAGGAAATGGAATGTGGCAGCAGTTTTATAATGACCATTGACTTTTCCCTTTGAGCAGCTTACATGGCTTTGGCGTTGTTGTTGTTTTGTTTAGTGAAGGCAACAAATGTCTTCCACAGTTTGAATTTTGTACCCCACCGGGTGCCTCATCATGTCCAAGGCAATACATTGATACAGCAAACATCTTCTACGATGTGTCAAATGAAGACTGGTTTTGGTTTCAGTCTGACAAAGATGTCACGGTGAACAGCACTTCTGTTTCTCTTGAGTCAACAAACAGTGGTTGAAATCAGAAATATTGCTGGGAAGAAAATGCAGGACTCTTCAAACAATACCGCATCCCTTCCTCTAGGTCTGTTGGCCTTCCTGCAAGCCCAATGCAGGCCTGTCTCTCCTGCTCATCGTTCAGGCCTGGCCCTCCCTGCTGCACAGTCCTTGCCTTTCTCCCTCTCCATGTGACCATGGGCAGGGCCACCCACACACCCCTGCATGTGGGCAGTAGTGGTTAAAACACAAATATCCAATAAGTCCAGTTTCTTCCTCTTTTCTATCCATCTCTTCTATCCATCTGTTGGGTGGCCAGGTTCAAATCCCTCATCAAGGAGGAGTTGCCTGTCGTATTTTGATTTGCATGTGTATGAGGGACAGGTGCACGTCACTTTCCTTGCCCTGATGGCAAGGAAGCATGAGGTTTCACAGCCCAACTTTGGTTCTGCAGAACTAGGCTTACCATATTTTGAGTTACCCCTCTACTTTTTCCCCCTCCAGATTTTTTTTTTTTAAAAAAACATTATTTTATTTTCATGTCACTTTGCTTCTCCCTTTTTTTATGGGCGGCCGAATTTTTTTCAATCATTTAATTATTTCCCCCGCCATTTCGCCCCTTGGTCAGCAGATTTAAACCTGTAAAGAAGCCACATCCTGGAGCTTCCTGATTTCAAAGTAAATAAAGTTGTTAATGAAGGCAAAAGGGGATATCTTCACCCCTGGCTTCCCTCATCAAATTCATTACAAACTCAATCAGAAGTCCTTGGTCCATGTTTTACTGTTTTAAGAGAGAGGCCTAGCAATCCAGGGGAACCAGAATCAATCTCCTGTCTGGCTCAGGGATGCAGGTTAGGGATCCCTCAGGCCTGAATTGCAAAGTCCATCTCAAAGACTGGAAGGCTGTCATGGGCAGTTTGGGGTGGGGGGGGCAAGCTGAGCTGGGGGTGGGAAGAGTTGGATCCTGGTGGCAGCAGTGCACACCAAGATCATATCCCCATTTTTCCAGCCCAATGTGCCCCCTGACTCTTTTCGGACTTACATCAGCTAAATAGCTAGTGTAGGTCCAAGGAGATGCGTTGGAGGCCAGGCAACCTATGGGGAGGTAAGTACCATTTTTACTTACCGCCCCCAGGCTAACCCCCCCCTTTCACCATAGCATGCAGCACACACTCCGTCAGCAGCACTGCATGCTATGCACTGGCAGGGGATAGAATCGGGCCGCCGGTTTCCTTTAATCATGTTACAGTCCCAGTTGTATTCCATGGTGAGAACATGACTATCATATGAAGGATCAGGAAGGAAATTGTTCCCGGGGCTCGAATGACTGGCAACAGAATATTATCTTCTTGCTTTTGTCTCTCTGGATATACTCTGCTTCTCTTGTAGCATGTGTCTTAATGCAGGTGCTCGACTCATCTGGATTTATTTTAGAATGTTCTTAAGAAATCAATGGTCAATTAGAGCTTAACACCAAAATATCTCAGATTCCATAACAGCTTCATCCTGTTGACTTCAACCCATGACTGTCTCCAGCGGCGTCACTAGGGTCACTAGGGCATCCTCTCCGGCCGGCTGTCTTGGGCAGGAGGAGGCCTCGGAGCGTCCGCCCTCGGCGGAGCTCCAAGGCCTTCTGAGGGAGGCCCGATGCGTGACGTCATATTTATAAGGTTTCGCGCATGCGCAGTACGTTTCTGAGGGCAAATTTGCTCTCAAACGTTCTGCGCATGTGCTAAACCTTCTAAATATGATGTCGCGCATCGGGCTTCCCTCAGAAGGCCTTGGAGCTCCGCCGAGGGCGGACGCTCCGAGGCCTCCTCCGAGGCGTCGCTGGAGCGCAGCGGGAAGGGCGGACCGCCTGCGCGCGACGCGCAGGTGCACGTGCGCAACCGCGCGTCACCCATTGCGTGCGTCGCCCCCAGGCAGTCCGCCCTTCCCGCCGCACTCCAGCGACACCTCTGACTGTCTCGGTGAGCTTTTCTCTTGACCTACCTGGTTCTACCTGCTCTGGTCCTTCCCAGAATGGGAGAACACTGAATCGTTCAAAAGGTAGTTTTGAAACAGAGAGTTAGCAAACCAAAGCTACAAGCATCCAATTTCCCCCCCCCCTCCCCAGCATCATTACTGTTTAATTAAAACATTAAAAAGGTAAGTTTTGGGGGGAGGGGGGTTAAAAAGTAGTGTATTCCATGTAGAGAATAGATCATTAACTTCAAAAATATTTTGGAAAGATGATTTAGATCAAAAAGATGAAATGACTGAAAACACCAAAGAAGTCTCCTTGATTTAAATGAATGGCGGCTGCAGTCATGTTTAGTCCTCTCTTTGATTATTGTCTTTGACAGGTCAAAATCTCTATAGACGAGTCTGACTTCGTTGCTTCTCTCTATCCCCTTTCTTTTGAATTTCGATCGGCAATTGAATTAGACATACACTTCACATTTGTATACTGATTGGAAAAAAAAACACTTGCTCAAGTAGGATCTTAAAGAGCTACTTGAAAGGGATGCTGACCTCATCCAGTTTTCCATTTCTGCCCTCCATGCTAGGAGAGGGAATTTAAAAGCCAGTTGTTTCCAAGACTTGCTCAGAGGTAGGGTTGCCAGGGTTTGCTGTTGTCGTTTTTCTTTTGCAAGGCTATTTGCCTCTTCCGATGTATGGCACGCAAAACTTGAATATGTGCAGCTTTTCCTGGCATAGTGATGCTGTTATGGGAAAAGCAGTACCTCTTCCATTTCTGCTTGTTATGCAGCTGTGAGGGCTGGACTAGGGCTGTGGGTGGCCATGGCTGACTCTCAAGCTAGAGGGTGTTGTAGTGATCCAGTGTGGTTACCACAGCTCCGCCATGCAAGATTGGAGGGTAGAGGCAAGGCAAGGAACACAGCCCATGCACCTGCTCTTCCTATACAACTTCAGTTGTCATCTGGAGCCCCTGGTGCAACTATACAACTTCAGTTGTCACTAGGGTTTGGTGCCCCTGGTGCAAGAACTCATGGTGTCACCCCCATGAACCTCTTCCCGTACCAAACCATACAGAATCCGTAGTAAGCTTTTTTTTTTTGTACTAATGTCAGTGGCATAGCTAGGCCCTGTGAGAGGAGGGGCAGCCCCACCCTGTGACACCCCTCATGACGTCACTTCCAGAAGTACCCCGGTGATGTCATGGAAACCGGAAAAGGTTTGTGGGAGGTGAGCGGGCAGGCAGGTTTGGAGGCCTCCCAGAGCTACGCGAAACACCTTGCCACCGCTGAATTGCCGCCTACGTGGCAGCTTTGACACACACCCCTGCTTGGCACCCAGGGGTGGTGGGGCCCCCACCCCCCAGCTACGCCACTGACTAATGTTACTCGTAAATCGTAATTCCTGTATATCACTGAATGTAATGGCAATAGTAGTGACATCAACCCCCTAAAAGATCCCAGCAATGGGGGGCAATAACCTCGAGCAGCCACCAAATTGTTCACTGACTAGCTAAGCTCCTGCAGACAGAAAGAACGGAAGCCCTACTGCAATCCACAAAACTCAAGCCTTTGGCATAAAACAAAGCCTTCTCACAGTCCAATCCTGACTAACTATCCGGGTGCGGCCAACCGGATCCTAATCTTGTTCCGGGCAGATCAAAATTGGCCCGGAGGTCTACTTGGGGGAAGGGAACATTCTTCCCCTTCCCGTGGTGTAGCGCAGCCCAGCCCCAATGGGCCTCCTTGGGTTTTCCGCCAGCTATTTAGCTGGTGGAAGTAAGAGGAAGCCGTGTAAGGGCTGCGCCGGCCCTGGAGGGGGCGAGGATATGGCGGCCACCATCCCCATACCCTCCCAGGCCGGATCCACCATCTCACGGCTCGCCACCCCCGACAGCGGATCCCTTACCTCCTCCGGCAGCCGCAGGGGCATCCAGCGGTGGAGTAAGTGTGGCCCTTACTCTAGAGCAGGCATGGCAGGCAGGTAGACCGGAGGTTTCGCGGCGCGCTCACCTTGAGCCACCGCTGCGCATCGCTCCTCCTTGGCCGACTGGTCGACCCCTTCTGAAAGCGCACGCGCGCAGAACGCCGCTGAGGCCTGAGTGGCGTTCTGCGCATGTGCGCTTTCAGAAGGGGTCGACCAGCCGGCCAAGGAGGAGCGAAGCGCGGCAGTGGTCAGCCACTGCCTCAGAGGTGAGTAGGCCGGCAGCTCGGCCCGATGGGCTGAGCTGCTGGCCTAGTCACCTCCGAGGCCGAGGCCACCGCCGCCATGCGTCGCTCCTCCGACCTAGGCCGGTAGCACCTAGGTTGGCCTGTTTCGAGCTGCCGGCCTAGGTTGCAGGAGCGACGTGCACCGCCTTGGAGATAAGAAGACCAATGGGGGGCGTGCGTGGGTGGGAAAGAGACGAGGGGCCCCAAATTCGCGTTGAGGGCACCAAATTTGCCGTGGGAGGCAAAAATTTTGTACGGCCTAACGGCCGGTCCCTAACAAATTTTCCCCATGGGAAAATGGCCCTCCACAGCAAATAGGTTCCCTACCCCTGCTCTAGAGTCATTGTGAACATGCTTCCGGTGGCAGAGCGCTCGCTTTTTATCTTATCTTTTTAAAAATCTTGTTATCTTGCTTTTTATCACTTTTGAGCAAGATTGCACTGTCAATCCCAGTGCCTGCACTCCTGCCTTATCCAACAACAGATTACAGCATCTGTTAACTGGGGTAGAAATTGGGGGCATGTAGGTTTCTTTGTTTGTTTGGGGTTATAGTTTCCCCATAGAGTTTGGAGGTCAAATGTTGGGTATTTAAATAGGGTCCAGGAAAGATATCAGAAATTTCTTCAGAGGGAGGTGGGTTTGAGAAGGCTTTGGAAATGGAGGCTAGAAAGAATCTGAAGTAGCTGCAGTGAGAAAGACTATTGCATTAGCTAAAATTATTTCCCTTGTAGGAATTCTCTGCATGGCCTGTCATGTTTTACAGTCAAGTTCCCTGAAAGTAGGAGCCTGCTGCTGGCATAAGATCACTGCATAGTTTGTTACAGGTGGTGTGAAAGCACACCAGTGGTAGAAAATGGGATTTTACCACTGGTGCATTTTCGCACCACTGGTAACAAATGGAATAGAAAGTAATTTTGGTGTAACCAGTGCAGCCTGCGCCCCCTAGTGACACCCTTGATTGCTGCTGCTGCTGTCGCCCATGCCTGATTCCTGGCTGGCCAGCTGAATCGGACCAGCCAGGACTCCCCTGTGGGGTCGACCACCCCCTCCCGCCGCCATCGCCGCTTCCATGATTTTAAAACCTTTTCCTGGGTGCCACCATCTTGGATCTCATGATCCCGCGATTTCGCAAGATCCAAGATGGTGGCACCCAGGAAAAAGTTTTAAAATCGTGAAAGCGGCAGTGGGAGGGGGCAGACCCGGAAAACCAGGACACCCGGTTCTGAGCCTGGCTGGCCGAGACCGGGCTCCGGAAACTGGGGCAGTCCCGGTTTTTCCGGGACGAATGGTAAGCCTATGCATGCACACCTGTGTACATGTGTGTATACATGCGCATACCGTATATTATTCTTTGTGAATCTTATTAATATTGGACTTCGGTCTATTCTTTTGTCTATATACATTTTATCCTCTTAAGGATAAAATCTTTACAAAGTGGTTTATAAGAACAGAAACAAAACATGAACTACAGCATAACAATATAAAAGTAATAAAAACAGCAAAAAGTAATGAGCAGGCTGAAACAATTTAAGTCTGTATAAAACAAGAAATTAAAACCAGTGTTACAATCCCCAAAAGACTGAACAATCAAAAACCAGGAAGAATAAAAATGTCTTTAACCCCTTCTTAAAATCAGCCAGTGTGGGATGGGGACTGACACACATCCTCGGGGATACATATGTATCCATAAGAGTGCTTTTTGTATATATCCATCTCATTTATACAGTCAAATATTTAATTCTTATGAAGAAAAATAAAAAGCTCAATGTTGCATCAAAGTGGTGGCGTATGTCCGACACATTTTGCTACCTGCCTGGGACTGCAGAAAGCGAAGGAACAGTCAAGCATCATCTGGCAGAGTACAATACATGGTTGATGGATTGCATACAGTCTTGTGGGACACAAGAGGTACAGGTGTCTCATAAGCAGACATATTTCTAGACACTTCTTGTGTGACATACAGGTGTTGACATAAGTTATTCTGCACATCTCAATGAAAGCAAAAGAATGTCAGTTTTATTCAAACACTTTTAAAGGAAAGTTTTCTAACCTGCCATGATTTTAGCAATACCAGGGTAAATGGAAACCAACGAAAATGTAAAGTACACCACTTGATTTAAGACGTTGGCAGTAAATGCACATTGCTTTCGACAGATGCATCTCAAGAAATGTGCAATTGGATTGTGGCATTGATTTCAACTGGCAACGAGGTAGGACAGCTGACAAACATTGTGGGGCTCATCTTTTGCAGAGTGATTCATTTTATAAAGACTGGCATGTATGCATTTAAATCAGGCTTTCTGCTAAAACTATTTTTTTTCGGCCCGCTCTTTCTCACAAGAAAACTGTCATTTCAAGAACAATTTACCCAGCTACAGTTTTTCACAAATTGGGTTTTAAACAAGACAATACAAGAGTATCACAGAAGGTATTTCACAAAGGCAATAAATAAATGAAAAAAAAATCTGATATAGTAAAAGCAAAATTGCTTTAATTAGTATTTCTGCAACTGCATGGGGAAGATTGGTCTGCAAGTAAGCCGAAAGTAATAACCAGCAAAGAGGGTATTTTTTTTTCTTCAGCTATGGAAAGAGCGCAACGAACATTCCCTTACCCAGAAGAGACCTCCCAGACTGCCCCACCACCATAGAATGCAGCGCTTGCCATTTTGGTGTTGCCGCATCAACGGGGTGGTGGTGGATAGGATTGGACTGTAAGTCTATCAGAGTCAAGCTACATTAATTTAAATACAGCCAATTCAATTTTCAGTTATTGATCTGCTACAGTTGTCTCCCAGCAGCTTCTGTTGTTTGTTTTGCTGATGTCTTCACAGTTGTGCTTGCTCTAAAGCCCCAACCAAGCCTGTTCCTAAGTCAGATGTTTGTAACTCAAATGTCTGTAAGATAGGGACCTTCTGTATAGAGAAACATGGTGAAATGAGCAGAAAAAAATGAACGAACAATACAATGATAATGTTCATCAGATGCATGTTCTGCTTAATTAAGAACAATATCCTAATTTTTTTAGTGAAATTTTATCTAGATCTTCCATTTTTGCCATTGACGGGTCTGAACCATATCTGAAATTTAGCTCTAGGCAAGTAATAGTCTTTCTAATCCTTTCAAAGTCTTTATTTGAAAAGGCATTTACACAAACATAAGGGCCCTTGACAAAACATAGCAGATAGCAGATTCTTGTTTCATCTGAAAAATGGACAGTTGGTTCACACAGTAAGCTGAATCAATATACGTTAAAAATTCCTATGCACCCTATGCATGTCTGAACACAGAATCCTATGCATGCATGTCTACAATCCTATGCATGTCTACACAGAAGTAAATCCCATTCTGTTCAATGGGGCTTACTCCTGGGGAAGTATCTATAGGATTGCAGCTTTAATGGAAGTGAAGTATGCCATCGCAGAGACAGAAAAATTGCAAAGGTTTTTCATTTACTAAAATTGTCTTACAGAAACTGTGGCTTTGAGAGAAAATTGATGGCACTTCCAAATGTGCTCTGAATAGTGAAAACAAGGAAGTATCTCATATGAGGTCCTCCCTAATCCTGCCACTTGTGGTCTTTTTGAAGCTGAAGAGATTATGGGATTTGAGCCTGAAACGTATTGTACATACATAAAGCACATGCTATATCTCTGATCTATGGCTTTCCATCAAAAAGCTAGTTCCTATTGAAAGGGTGCCGAGCATTGTTTTGGTGTGATGGTGGTTGTGTTTGGAATTTGTGCAAAAAGTTGGTCCCCATTTCAAGCTGAACTGCTGTACTGGAGTATCTCTAATGCTGCTTGTGAATCCTGCTTCATTTAATAAGAAAGTATCTGGAATAGGTACTTCCTATGGATGACCAGAATCCAGAGCACCAATCTGTCAACAAAGCACTTCATTTGGAATCTCAAACTTTTAACCACTCTAATACCTAAGAGGTTGCCACATCTATTGTTACAATGCAATCCTATGCATGTCTACTCAGAAGTACTAAGCCCAACTGAATTTTATCGAACTTATTCCCAGGTGAGTGTGTATAGGATTGCAGCTTGACAGCCCAATCCTTTGTAGGATACAGCGCCTGGCCTAAAGGGCCGGACGCCATATCCTATCTAGTTCTCCTTACCCCGGTGTAAGCGGCGGGAGACCCAATGGGTCTCCTCAAATGTACGCGAGCTCCGGAGCTTGTGTACATTCCGCTGGCTGTGTAAGGGCATGCCAGGCCTGAAGAGGGCTTGGGATACGGCGGATCTCGCCACTGATATCCCCGCCCTCTCCAGGCCCCAGAGCAGTCAATGGCCACCCTCCCTGCCTGCCCGGTCCACCCTCCCACCCTGGCCGGGATAGGACCTGCTCCGGTGGGCACTGGACTGGGCAGGAGCCCAGGTAAGGGCCGCCGGCCAGTGCGTCAGTGGTTCTTACTCACCGGGTGCCATAAACACACTTTACGGCACATTTATGACACCCTGTGCCAGGGGAGCGCGCACTCTTCCGGCACATTCCTACCCAGGATTGCACGGTTAGTTTCTCAATCAGCTTTTTATTTCTGCATAACAAAAAACTCAGTTAAAGATTCAGCCATCATATGGCAACCAAGGTAGTGCTTTGCCCCTTGCAGATTTGTTAAAAAAAATGGACATGATATCAGCTGAGACCCAGGGAAATATTATCAGAATGTCAGCCAGTAGCTTACAGTTTATCTAAGACAAATCAGCATACAGCGAGATATCACAAAGGAATGAACCCATTAATAAACAGATATGCTAAAAGTGAAGTGAGGACTTGGAAAGGAGAACTTTTATTTGGGTGTTGCAGAGGGTTACAGCAGCGTGCAGCTTGAACCTGCTTCACTAAACATGAATTCTACCATGAAAACCTTCAGTCTGCTGATTTTGTTTTAGCTCCCTGCTGAGTGCACAGCCTTGAAAATCAAATGTGTATGAGCATTACCAACTTGTGCCATGAATCGTTTGTCTTATATTAGTTTGAATTGTTTCTTAAATGTGTAAACAAAATAGATCCACAAATCAGAATGAGGGATTTTGACTTTGGACATGGAAATTAAGATGCAGAGATATTACCTATTGCTCTTAAGTCTCTCTCTAAAATATGGAAGACTGGTATGATAGAGACTAAATAGCAATAGGTAATATGTAAATAATAATAATAATACATATTTGGCAACATGATGATAACCAACACTTCTGCCTCCCTTCACGCACACAATAGTTTATATATAAAATGTGGAAAACTGGCATGATAAACTATTGTGTGTGTGAAGGAAGGCAGAAGTGTTGGTTATCATCATGTTGCCAAATATGTATTATACTCGAAAATTCATTACATACCCCTGAAAAGGAATTTGTGCATGAATTTTGTCAAAGAAGTAGCAGCAACATCAAACGTCAAAGCCTCCAAATATACATATCAGTGAACCAGGTGGGGTGGGGAGGAACTCGTTGAGAATCTACCAGCATTTTCTTAGATGTTAATTAAAATTATCTGAAACACTTGAGATATAATTAAGAAGAAAACAACAAATACTTCAGCTCTGCAAAGATTATCTGTGAAATAATCTGCAGTGACCTGATGTGCATTGATTAAGAAGGGAAATCTGTAATGAAAGGCTTTACAAGGTTATTACCTTGCATGAAAAACTAAAGTCTTATATTGTTTATGTAGATTCATCATGATTTATATATATTCAGAATCTTTTACACACACACACACACACACACACACACACACACACACACACACACACACACAATGCCCTGAACAGCTCTGCACATTTTAAGGCATTCATGCTTACTGATGCCACTGCCCCAGTCCACTGCTGCCACCTCTGCCATGGTGCACTAAAACAAAGCCACTTACCATGCTATGTCATGCAGTGTTTGCAAACCAGGAAGTGTGAGACTTCCAGTTTTATTTAAAGGGACTGCACCAATGGAGGAGCTCCTTTCTTCACACAGTCCCTTTACATAAAGTGTGGAAGTTCCACACTTCCTGGTTTGCAAGAACCACTCACTGAAACACAGTAAGGAAGCAGATGATCTGCGTTCACCCCACTTCTAGTGAGCGAGAAGCAGATTAACGTGTCTCGCATCTGTGGCAGGCTGGGGGAAGGCAGCAGCAGATCTCCTTACCCGCTATCATCTGCAGCTGATGCAAGCCACATCATCCCGCTTCATGGCTGGGCCAGCCCCTCCTCCTGCTTCCCAGTTAGTATATTAATCACATCAGTGGGAGTTCAAACAGCCTTCTACAAGCCCTTAGGTTGAGCAATATTGTAGGGATACAGTGTATAGATGAAAGGTCAGATGAACTTTCTCCCATGCAATTATGGATACATGCCAGGAATCAAGAGAGGGGCATGACATATCGTTTTCTTCATTTTCATGGTTACTCCGTGGTTACCTCGTTACATGCCCTGAGAAGTGGCAGAGTTTCAACTTTTAAGACAAAAAAGACAGTTCCCACCTACCAGTAAGCCCCCAACCCTCCAAAAACAGCTAGCATTTTTTGCCAGTTTCAGGGGTTATTTTGGATTTGGGGCGACCCCAACACCACAAATAATCCCCCCCCCAAAAAAAAAAATCAGCAAAAGAGGTAGCTGGAAAAAAAGAAATCAGAGCAGTACTTGAATGAAGATAGGAAGCATTGCTTTGTGATGATGTCATGTGGCAGGAAAAAAAAGTGAGCAGTTTCACCAAACACTTCTATCTACCTGGAGCCTACACATTTGAGTGAAAGGTTTTGTGAAGAATTTTCAGCTTGGCACTAAAGTTGATATATACACCACTGTCTAATCTGAGTATCTATCTGCATGTGGCTTTGATGTATTTTCTACACAAAAATGCTTTATGTGTAAGAGATGTGCTGTGTTGTAGTGGCCCTGTAAGGTCATGTAAACTGATGTTAAATTCATCCCATGTATAAGCACCTCTCCTAGGTATAAGCACCTCTCGCTCAACCTATTGTTTCATGCTGTGACCTAAAGTTGCCAATGTAAAACGTTTCTCCCTGTAAGCTAAACCAGTGAAATTTCTGGTGAAATTGCATCACACTCCCATGGGTAAAAAATGGTATTTCTAAGGAAAAGTTCATACAATTAACATTTGTAGGTTAATTGTGAAGAGCAGAACATTATTTAAGCCCCTTTACATGCTTAGTTTGCCAGTGTCCTTGTAACATTGTTTTATCGGTTTCATTTTGTTGTGCTTTTGTACATCATTAAAATACAACGGAATTTTAAGTGCCGCATGGGGCCAGGGTGGGTATCCACATGAGCTCTTGCCAACATTTGTAATTAGTTTTTACGTGTGCATTATATTAAAGGGTAAGTCAAGAGATGATGTTGCTATGTGGGCTTTCAAGGTAAGGTTTCCTGCCTGACAGCCTTCCCTCAGATCAGTTCTCTCTTCCATTGTTTCCTGAATAAATTAGTTCCAGAATTCAAATTTTTCAACCATATGGTAGAAATAACTGAAAATCAGCTAGAGACCAGCGTGGATAGCTCTGAAGCAGCTGAGAAAGAAAACAGCTGCCTTTCCCATTCGATATTCTTCCCGAAATGTGAGGCAGTGCGAAGTACCAGATGTGATGGCGATATTGAATCCCTCACAGCCGTTGCCAAAAGTGGTGGCATTTACATAGAGACCCCACTTCACAGCGGTAGAGGTATCAGAAATCTGCTCAGTGGCTGCCTCCAGACTTCAAAAATACGTTGCTGCAGCAAGAAACCTGTAACCTGCCACTGTCACCTCATCCGCCGTGGCTGCAAAAGACCGGCAGTGTCAGAAGCATGTGACAGATTCCACTGCTGCCACCTGCCACACAACATGAAGCACTGGCAGATGTCTCCATACAAGGCAGCTACATCTTCCCTGGTGATACCCCTGTACTCAAAACTCACAGTGGGACACACATTTGCAAGACCTATGCAGAGATGATTTCCGTGTCAGAAAAAGAAATTGTTTTGCAAATGTCAGAAAGTGAACGTCAATTTTATGCAATCAGCAAAACGATATGGTCATGTTTTTTTTTCCCCCTGGATTAGGTTCTATGATGATTGTAGGTGTGTGCATGTATCTGTGTGTGTGTGTGTGTGTGTGTGTGTGTGTGTGAGAGAGAGAGAGAGAGAGAGACAGACAGACAGACAGACAGACAGACAGACAGAGAGAGAGTACAGCATTGAATGTTTAGATATTCCTCATGAAAAAACTGCATGTAGAACACTAACATCTCGGGGGAAGGGCTAAATCTAATCTCCCTAGTGCATTGTTTTTCTGTGTACAGAGTCTGCCTGTTGGGGGAGCATAAGAACATGTGCAGCCCTATGCCAATATCCAGCTCTGCCCTCATAAGAAGAGCCTGTTTGCTGGCTGGATCAGGCCAAAGGCCCATCTAGTCCAGTATCCTGTTTCCCACAGTGGCCCACCAGCTGCCTCTAGCAAGGCCACAAGCAGGCCATGAAAGCAACAGCCCTCTCCCACCACTGGTCCCACGCAACTGGTATTCATAGACACGTTGCCTTTGAATCTGGAAGTATTATGTCGCCGTCATGAATAGAAGTCATTGACAGACATTCCTCCATGAATCTGATCTGAATAATCCCTTTTTAGGTAAGTTTGTCACTGATTGTTAAGGCCTTTAAAGGTCAAGATAGTTTCCTCCTGTGTGCGCATATTACACATGTTTAAAAAGCACACCCGGTAATACAGCACATGAAGTAGATTTTCCCCATGTTAACGCTTATTTAAAAGCACATCCGGTAACAGTGACCATCACCACATCTGGTGGCAGCAAATCCCATAATTGTATGGAGTGTCCCCTTTCTTCCCCCACCCCACCTCATGACACCATTCTGTCTAAACCTGTACACAACTGCAGGTCACTTACACTCTGGGTGTGTGACAACCCCATACATGGCATGCAGCACATACTGTATGTATCTGAAACAAGTGACTGTATCATGTCTAATAAGTTAGTCTGTCACAGAGAAGAGACTGTAGCTCAGTGATGGAGCCCATCATTTGCATGCAGAAGGTCCCAGCTTCAATCCCTGACATTTTCAGGTTGGGCTAGCTTAGAACCCTGGATACAGTAGCTGCTACCAATCCAGGTAGGTGGTACTGATGTATGTACATCATCTGATTCACTATAAAATAGGTTCATATGTTCACAGGGTAGCATTGCCACATTATGAAATTGTAGGATATTGGCTGCCAGACTGCATCATCTGGATGCAGGGGTTTTTTTTAACCTACCACTAATTTTTCCTCCTTGGAATTTGGCCTGATCTTGTTTATTTACCCCTACTGCTAATCATTTAATCAGCACATTTAATTGGTAAAGCACTTTATATTTTTTATTGACTTGGCCTTCATGTATTGGCTCTGTGGTAGGCTGCAATTGTGCCAATTTGACAGATGGGGAAGTATGGTTGAGGCATAATTGTTTGCTCAAGATCCCATCATGAGTTTAGAGAAGAGGTGAAACAAGAACGCAGACCTCCCAGCTCCACCAAGTAAGGGCGGAATCCAGCATAAATAAGCACCAGTGGAGCGCGCTCAAAGTGCCGTAAAGCACTTTTGCAGCACCTGGAGAGTAAGCGGCGCAGGCTGGCACCACTTACTAGGCTGTCACCCACGACCCATGCCACCGGACACAGGTAAGTCCTGCGCTGGTCAGTGGAAGGGCATGGAGAGGGTGGGCAGGAGTGGGGCAATTGTCCACCCCAGGCTGGGAGGGGCAGGGATATCGATGCTGAGATGTACCAATATCCCGAGCCCCGTCACAGCCTGGGCTGGCCTTACCCGGCTTCCACAGTTGTGCACCATCTCCAGAGCTGGCACACATCCAAGAAGGCCCATTGCGGCCCATGCCACTTACACCAGAGAAAGGGGACAAATGTCTCCTTCCCCCGAGGTATGCCCGGGTCATGCCCACAATGGATCTTGATGCAGATAGGCCGATAGGCCGGCCACACATAGCCGCACACATACTCATATACACAGGATTGGGCTGCCCGTCTCTTTCTACCGGAACCAGTAGCAATTGCTCTTTTTCTGTTTGAAATTTTAGTAATACTCTAAATCGGTGCTTCTCAAATAGTGGGGCGCGCCCCCCAGGGGGGCACGAGGCTCCGTAAAGGGGGGCTCGGCAAATACTGTCATATTGGTGTAAGGGAGAGGCCCGGTCTCCCCGGTCTCCCTTACTTCGGCCAGGGCAGAGATAACGAGGGGCCGCGGCTCCCTCGTTGGCCGCTCCGGGCGACGCCGGCCCCGGCAGGGGACGAGCAGGTGACAACCCCGCAGGAGGGCTTCCTCGGGGAGCCACCCCGGGCGGTAGAAGCCCCTTTAGCGGCCGTGCCAGGGCCTGCCGATCTTCCGGACGTGCCCTGCGCCCGCCCAGCACGCTCACAGTGTCTGGCTGTGAGGGCGGGGCGAGCGCGCAGCACAGCCGGACGGCGTCGGGCCCTCACTCCCGAAACAGGGAGAACCATTGGCTACGACGCCTGTCACTCAGACAGGGAGGTGGGACACGAGGGTTGGGAGGGATATATAAAGCGCCGGCCGGCCGATGAGGAGTCAGTCGGCCGGGAGGCTGAAGGAGACACAGCTCTTTCCAGCCGGTGATTGGGGGGCGCGAAATTTTTTCTTCTTCCTAGGGGGGGCATGACAGAAAATAATTGAGAAGCACTGCTCTAAATGTATGTAACAAAGTTCTTTTAAGCTAAAATATTAAATAATCATGCTATAGTTGGTTGACAGAAACCTTAAGTAGGCCAGCACTCAAGAGGACTTTGCACTCATGAGAAATTCACAAGTAAATAATACACAACCTAAAGCAAGCACTTTGTCTTAAGGAAGAATTATGTCAAGGTTTTGCTGTGGTATTTTTGTGATGGATTTTAAAATGTTGCAGATTAAAATGAGTGAGCTTCAGCTGTGTCTTTTGGAAATGATGTTCTGTGTGCAGTACCAAGGACTGCACATAGCAAAACATGCATAACAGATGTGACTTTCTGTGTGTAGCACTGAACAATGTACATACTATTATTTGCAGCTTTGGAAGTGCTAAGCCTAAAAAGGATGATACGTAAGGATGGAAAGAAATGCAGTTATTCACAAACTCATTCTGTGGCTGCTTCTAAGAGGATTTCTAGCATATTTTAGGACCCAGTCAATCCTCCAGTGTCTGCCCTGTATTTTGTTGGAATTTGGATGCAACGCCACCTGCAGGACTCTGGGGAGCAGTGTACTGTTCAGACACCTGAGACCTCTTTACCTGTCCCTCTATGGTCCTTGTAGACACTGGCGTCGCTGGAGGTGGGGCGGAAAGCACCGTTACTCTCCTGCACGAGGCGCACTGCCCCCTCGTCGTAGGAGCCCGTCAGCGGAGAGAAAGCAATGTGCAGGGACTCTCCTGAGCGTTGCTTTCTCTCTGCTGATGGGCTCCTATGACGAGGGGGTGGGGTGCCTCGTACCGGAGAGTAACGGTGGGGTGGAAAGCTGCAGAACTTAGCTTTCCGCCCCACCTCGAGCGACGCCAGTGCTTGTAGAAGGTGAGGTCCTTAGTTTTTATTTCCTTCCTCCCTTTCTCCACACAACCTCTGTTCCTTCCAGACCGTCCCAGGAGAAGGATGTGTGCTCTGTCTCCACAATGGCAGACCACACACCTCACTCTTCCACACAAAGGGAAGAGCTTCTAGGGTTCTGTGTTCCAAAGTAGTAGGAGCTTGTGATACTTTAGTAGATGTATGTGATGTGAGCAACTATGAACTGTGAGTAAAGTATTTCTTATGAAACCTTAACAAGCCTCTGCTCCTATGTATGTTTTATTGAAAGCAACTAGCTGGGTGGCAGAGGCGTAACCAGGCCTCCCGGCGCCCGAAGGAAGGGGGCGGGGCCTAGGTGACGTGACGCGCCCAGCGCGTCACCGACCCCGCCCACCGGCGGTTTCCTACCTATTTCGGAGCCGTATGGGCTCCAGGGAGGGTGGGAGGGCCAGAAAAAGGACGAGCGCCGCGCCAGGACAGAGCGCCACACCAGGACGAGACCGGTAGGTCTGCCTGCACCTGGAGCAGCTGCTCCACTCTCCCAACACCGCGCCCCGAGGTCCGCCTGCGCCTGGAGCAGCTGCTCCACATGCTCCACTCTCCTCCCACTTCTGCTGGGTGGTATAATTTACTATAGCGAAGGGGGTGCTTTTGCTGACTTCTTTGCTTCCTCCGTTTCCCAACATATTTTGACTGCAATCCTATGTAGGCTTACTCAGGAGAAGCCCTATTGGACACAATTGGTTATACTTCTGAGTAAACATGTATAGGATTGTGCAGAGGCATCACTTGGGTTTGCGTCACCTGGTGCGAGAGTTCAGTGTGTCACCTCCATGATGGACCCCAGAGGTGAATAGGGAGAAACAAGGTTGGGCTGAGCTGGATTCTACAAAAGATGCCCATCAGGCAGGACTATGTATATCTACAGATTACTCCTTGTTAGTGGTGTCACTAGGGTTGCTGTCACCTGGTTCAGTAACTCATGGTGTCACCCCCATTAACTTTATATATTTAAATATATAACAGGGATGTATCTAAGTAACTAGGTCGCGAGTGCGAGTGCAAGTACGAGTCATTTTTGCATGAGTGCGAGTCCGAGTGAGAGTCAGTGCCAAAATTTTTGGGCAAGTACGAGTCAAGTGCGAGTCATTTTTGCACGAGTGCGAGTCGAGTACGAGTAAGGCCAGAAACCACGAGTCACAAGTCACGAGTCGAGTCACTTTGGGGAAAATGGCTTTTTCCCCTGAAAATGGGTGTGTGTAGGGTGTGTGTGTGGGGGGGACCTCTGAGGCTTTTAAAGCACCCACTTGGCTTCCCCTATGACTTGGAAAATGACTTGGAAATGGCAAGTCGTTACCCCCACGAGTGCAAGTCAAGTGCGAGTCCCATGGGTCACGAGTGCGAGTACGAGTCAGTGGGTCACGAGTATGAGTACGAGTACGAGTCAGGGAAAAAGTGGCTAAGTCACACTTGCGAGTCGAGTCATTTGACTCGAGTCCCCATCCCTGATATATAACAGCACAAGTCACCCAACAATCAGTAACCAACTGGGCTCTCAGAACAATCAATCTCATTGGTCTGTTTTGAGTTAAGGAAATCCACTTTTTGTTACACAAGGCAGTTGTGTTTTCTGTTTCCGGGTATTTGGCCATAGCGTTTGATAGAATACAGATAATTCAACACAGTTTATTTCATTGCATTCTGCATGAATGTACGCTTCAAATGATATATAACATGATGGTAGTATTCATAACTACAAAGTTTTCACAATTTTGGCCACTAGTGGTGTCACTCCCCTGAGGGTGTTACCCAGTGTGGTTTGCACCCCCTTATTGATGCCTCTGGGATTGTGCATTTTATGCCATGGAATTCTCTCTCAGAATTTCTGCAGTCATTTCCCACACACTAAAGTGGCCCACAACCATCTTTGGTGGAAACAATTCAGTAGGGACCATGTGAGGCTGGAAGAGATGGACAAAGGCACTCAACACCAATCCTCTTCTGGCGTCCATGCTTACTAACTCCAGGTTTTTCCAACAGAGATTTTCAGGCTACCTAGACCCACTGACTCCCCACCCCACCCTAGACTCACAGACTGGCTTTCTGACCTTGGACTGGCTTTGGACCTTGATATTTGGACTCGGACCGCTAAACCTGTGAGTGTAAAAAGGGGAACTAATCAGCCCAGAGTGGGACTAGGCCTCTTAAAGGGACCAGACCACGGATTTTCTGGGACACTGCCCCACTGTACGTTCAAGCTGGATCTACCAAAGGAACAGCCTCAATATGTTGCCCTCCTCCGCCATATCCTATCCCCATGCTCTTACACAGGCCTCTCAAATGTACACCAGCTAAATTGCTGGTGTGCATTTGAGGAGGCCCATCTGGGCAGCTGGCATATTACTTAGGGTAAAGGAACAAACATCCCCTTACCCTGAGGAGGCTGCCAGCTGTGCCGGGACAGGCCCAATCTTGCCCAGGATGTGGCAGGTGCTTTCTGTGCACTGTCGTGTCCTGCTAGACAGGATTGGGCTACCTATCAGTTAAATATGTTAAATACAAAATGGAAATTTTGCTGAGTACCCAAAGAGAAGGAATGAAAAAAAGCACTGCAAGTTAGGTGAATAAAACCTAGAAGTCACTGTTTGTGTCATAGAAATCATGGCCATGACAAATATATGGCCTTGATGATGAGCCTTGATTTACACTATAAAGGGGAAAATATTTTTTTGTTCTGAAAGTTTTTAAGGCAACTTCAAAGGCGGAAAACTGCCTTTAATCCTGCCTGAAAAGAAAGCCCTTCCAGGATCTTTAAGATATCTAAGAGGAAAAGCTAGTCCTCATCATGAATAATTTTTAAAAAAGCCAATGCAAACTTTTGAATATACCAGGATTCTTTACCCTGAAAGGACAAAAACTGAACATAAACTGAAAAAGGACATAAACTGAAATGTATAATGTAGCAGCATAACAAAGAGTTGAATGTCTTAAGACCTTTTGAGTATTTTAAGAGTCACTGAAGTTAGAAAACAGCCCAATCCTGTCTAGCTAGGCTAAACCACAGGCACGGAGCCCACGCTGCATCTTATCCAGTTGGGACCCAGTGCTGGCGCAGCTGGTGCTCTCTTCGGAGGCAGGGGACATTCGTCCCCTTACCCCGAGTAGAGCCCCAGCTGCCCTGATGGGTATATTCAAATGTGCGCCACTGCCAGCTATTTTGCTGGCGGACATTTGAGCTGGCCATGTAATGGCGGCCAGGCTCGGGAAGGAGGATAGGATCTGGTGGAGGAGGCCGCACCCAATCCCTCCCCCTTGCTGAGCCTAGCCAACCAATCCCACTCCCCCGAAATGCCCCATTACACCCTCCTTATGCCCCTCCACGACCCGGCAGGGAACTCACCTTCCCGGCAGATGCACCTTTGAATCTGGGGTGAGTAGAGTGCCGCAAGCTGTATATGCCCATTTGTGGCCATGTGCAGTAGTGAAAAAATTCTGAGAGGCCTATTATGCAGCGTTGACATGAGTTCCACCAAGGGAAGCTATGATATTTGTAAATCTGTGCATCAATCTGCTCTGGAAAGTGTTGTATGCATCGTAGTATGGAAAGTGTTTTTTCTACAAGAACAATACACAAAATGACGTGTTTATGGTAACAGGTAGCAAAAATGTATAGTGAAGAGGGTCGCGGAGACCTAACCCCATTTTCCCCATAGCATCAATGCTTCAATGCTGTTACCATGGGGTTTTCCAGGAACGTAACCGGGAGACTTGACTGTATTTAAATAGTATAAGAAACCACTTCCTGTACTTATCTCATGTACTTATCTCGGCTCCGGTACACACATTGCTCAAGCACCCATCACAAATCACACGAGACAAAGATTGCTATTGGTATAAATTGGGCCAATTTTTTGATTATATAATTCATTTAACTTAAATCCTGCAGGGGATCCTGTCTATGGAGCGCCTCCCTGCTTTAGTGCTTGCACCTACACTGAGGGAGACATACGCAACTGTTCACTTCCCCTACTGGGCGTTAGCACCCTGGCTCCAACCAGAGATTGGCTCACATCAGCCCCTGGTTTTCCCCACCAACCCCTGGAAAGGGTGTCAATGCAGACAAAATGCTCAGCTCATCCCAAGCCGGAAAGCCTTTAGAATAGACTCTGCAATTCAGGCCTCAAGAGTCGCCAACCAGAATACCCAAGCCAGACCACTTCTTATTGGTATTGTTTTCCCCTGTGGTCCTTGCATATCTAGGATGCACACTGGATCCCTACTCATAGTCCCACTCCCACACTATATCAGCCAGAAGTGATGAAACTGGCTAACACCACATCTCAATCTGGGGGAGGTGAAAAAAGCCTCCACTAAGGGCTAATCAGGTGAAAGGCAAGAAATCTACCCAGTCCCTAAAGGTGGCCAGCTAATCTCAGACTATCCATAGGGTAGGTGGGATGGGTGCAGCATCACTGAGCTCAGAATCGTGAACTTGGAGCAGATGCAGAAAACACCAAGGTAAATCTGGCTTGCCTTGTGCAGGACAGAGCCGAGCAAGGGAGGCTAGGGGTGGGGGGACAGGATGTGGAGGATATTGGCAGCAGTCACACAGGGGTCCTATCCCCCTCTTTCCAGCCTGAACCCACCACCAGGAATCTCCTCGGATTTACCCCAGCAAAAGAGGTGGCATAGGTCTGAGGACACCCATTGGAAATCAGGTGGCCTACGGAGAGGAAAGTAAAAAGTTTTTTACTTACCCCTCTTGGGCTGTATGGTTCCCTCCAGCCCATTGCATGCAGCATATGCTCTGTTGGCAATGCCGCATGGTCTAGGCTGGCAGGGGATAGGATTGGGCTCTTAATGACTTGTAATGCAGGCCAATATTATCACCCCCACATTGCAGATAAGATGCAGAAATTAAGAAACGAGTGACTTATTACCCAAGGCCAACAAGTGGAATAGATCCGAACAGGTTCAGAGCCTTGAAATCAGTGCAAGTTCAGAGCCTTGACTAAAGTTGCACATATTTGTAAAAGCCTAATCCAAATATCAGTGCAAATAAAGGACAGGATGCTTGCTGATTTCAGAAAGGACTGTTTCAATCAAACTTCTAAAGTGCCTGGGAAAAACCTAAAAGTCACAATCAAGTAATACAAGACACAACATTTTAAGCAAGCTTTTGAATTATTTAAAATTCTTCATTAGACTGGAGGTTAAGCAAAGCAGAAAAAGAGAGGGGTGATAGCTGGGCATGGTGTGTAACAGCCCCCATTCCAAATCTGCCATTTATAATAACAGACCAACATAGCGATCAATGACTTTTTTGTACTTTAGAAACATCTAGAATCTTTTATACTTAACACCATCTGCTTGACATGTCAATGTGTACACCATCTATTTCAATTTAAGAAGTAAAACTTCTTGTTATTTTTATGGAGCAGATAAGGCAACACGTGAAACAAAATGCATGGGTTGTTACTATTCAAGCAGAAACATATGAACAAGGAATCCACTTGGAAAGTTATCTTTATGGTTGATTTCAAGGTTAAAAGCAAAATGATGAAATATTCATAATTTGGTCACCTTGTGGCACTCCTATTTTTCTGAGGCTTGTTCATATAATCACCACAAACTTCCAAAACAGGGAACTTTGCGCCTTGCTAAATTACACACATTTATTTTCAAGTATGCTCTCAACATGTTTGTTCTGCACTCGAATGCTTCCTGATTGCAAGCATAGATGTCAAATTAACTGGCTTTTTATGGCTGGGATGCAGTAATTTTTACTATTCATTGCTCTAGACAGGGAGGAAGTCAGATCAGATTCTTCCTCTTTCCCAAAGATGGGTATTTGGTTTCCAAGGGCTCCGCTACCTGCATTAGAAATCAACAATGACTGGTAAGTTGGATTAATATCAGTGTAGAGCGATCACTTTGACAATGACTGAATTATCCCCAAATGCATTTATTTTAAAATTGCTACTAATAACATGAAGAATTGAAATAATTTGATTTTTAACTCATAAAAGTATAATAAAGTATGCTGAAAATTGATTTCATTTTTTTCCAACAGTTAATGCCACAAAGCATATGGAAAATACAGATCAAAGATGCTTCTCTAATGGCTTGACTGGTTCATATATTATTACTTGATAGTACAGCACATGTTTTGGCATTCATGACAGTTTCCATGGATAAGCACATAGTTTATAACGCCAATAATGGGGCACTAGATTCAGCACAAACCTGCAGTCTTTACTTCCAGCATTCAAATATCATTCCCATGCAACAATAAGGCTTTTCCACAAGATGAGGCAGAGGTGGACGGATCGGGGGGCGTGTCAGGGTGGATTTCAGTAAGGAGAGCTCCGCGATATCCTAATCTCTGTTTGTCCCTGACATTCCCCTTTGTTCTACTTGAACTTTCACCAGCTAAATAGCTGGTGCAGGTTCAAGTAGACCCATTGGGGGCATAAGAACATAAGAAGAGCCCTGCTGGATCAGGCCAAAGGCCGATCTAGTCCAGCTTCCTGTATCACACAGTGGACCCACCAGATGCCTCAGGGAGCACACAAGACAACAAGATACCTGTGTCCAGTCGCCACTCCCTTGCACCACAGAGAAAACCTACTCCTACAACCAGGAGGTTGCTTTTCCCCATCATGGCTTGTAAGCTGTGATGGACTTTTCCTCCATAAATCTGTCCAATCCCCTTTTAAAGGCATCCAGGCCAGGTGCCATCACCACATCCTGTGGCAAGGAGTTCCACAGATGAATTACACGCTGGGTAAAGAAATATTTTCTTTTGTCTGTTTTAATACTCCCTCCACTCAATTTGAGTGGATGTCCCCTAGTTCTAGTGTTGTGTGAGAGGGAAAAGAACTTCTCTCTATCCACTCTCTCCATCCCATGCATAATTTTATACATCTCAATCATGTCCCCCCTCAGCTGCCTTTTTTCTAGACTGAAGAGCCCCAAACGCTGTAGCCTTTCCTCATAAGGGAGATGCCCCAGCCCACTAATCATTTTGGTCGCTCTCCTCTGCACCTTTTCCAGTTCCACTATATCCTTTTTGAGATGCGGCGACCAGAACTGGACGCAATACTCCAGATGCGGCCTTACCATCGATTTGTACAATGGCATAATAATAATACCAAGCAGGAGCAGAGGAGAGTAAGTAGAACATTATTTTACTTCCCTCTCCACCCCCGCATTGTCTCCAGCTGCCTGCAGGACAGAAGCGTAGCTAGCCTCTGCTGCACCCCCAGTGATGTCACTAGCCCCGGCCCCACTAGCGACGTCACCCTGGCGGCATTACGGCTGCAACCACACCCCTGCAGGAAAGACGGCGGCAAAAGGCTACTGACAGCCTGGGCGGGTGGGCCAATCCTTCCAGCCATCGTAAACCGAGCGGCCATTTTTCAGCTGCTGATCTGGCAACTTGTGCACACACACAACCATCAGGTAAGCCATCTTGAACTTAGTGGGAGTTACTTCTGAGTAAACATCCATAGGTGTGCACCATAACAAATGGCTTAATCCTTTTAAAACTCCTCACAAGGCATGGCCATGATGGTGAGGTTGAGGTTATATTGTTGCTAGTGGCCAAAACTAGATGGGAAAAGTTCCAGATCATGAATTTTCTGCCTGGGTAATATAACAGCTTTGAAAACCCTGTGTGTATGTGAAACTCTGGGTTGTGGTAAAAGTAACATTGATTGAAATCACTGGGACCTTTCCAGTAATGTATTTCTAACTGGAATGCAGTTTTTAAAAAGGCAGTAAAAAGGCTCCCTCCCTTCTTCTCTCCTTTAGTTGCCTTGCCTTGTTTTTCCCAGTGTGTCGAAAATCCACTCTTTTACAGCTTTATGCCATCAAAGCACTTGCATTTACAAACATTAACAAATTAATCTTTACAACACCTGAGGAAAATTGCTGTCCTTACATAATGCACTGGCAATATCCTCTCAGTTGGCCAATCTCCTACTGAGTTCAAAGAGGGGTTTTGCATACCAAACCACTGGCCTATTTTCTGCATGTGAAACGAATAGGCAATAGAGCAAATGTTTTCTGCGCTAAACAGTGCATTTGCTGTACAGACTGTTTTAATCACCCACAAACCTTCCTAGCTCATTGGATCTTTGTCCAAAAATAGCCAGTAACCCCATATTGGTTCTATATTATATTGTGTGTCTTTGATGTGCTAAAAATGTCAGAACAATGCCACTGTGTCTATTCTCTATTTTCTGCTCTGAAACCAGCACACCATTATAATGTAACACTTAAAAGGATGTGATTCCATCTCCTTAGAATATAGAACAGCTGGTGGTGAGAAAACAAAGAACACAAAAATGAAACGTAACTTCATCTATAGTGACATATTTTCTTGCAGCTTTGCAAGGCTGGCACAAGACCTCCCAGGGTCTGAGGTGTTATGCCAGCCAGATGCGAACTCTCCCTTGCCCAGCAGTACACCAGCTGTCACTACTCCTCTTCCTGCTCTCTGGGTGTGAAAAGGGGAAATGGAAAGGAAGAGGAAGTATGGGTTTGAGTGTCATCATCAACTGCCAAGCCACTGCCTGAGGCGACTGCACCAGTTTGCTTCAGGGATGGGGCAGCCCTGTAGCCTAAAGGTTCAGATCAATCACACCAGCTTTAAAAATTCAAGATCTTTGTCCAAAAATTTTGACAGCAGTAGTGAAATTTGCCACATATCTTTCTAGCAGGGCCCACCAAAGATCTCCTGACACCTGAGCACCAGGGTTTGTGTCACCTGGTGCAAGAGCTCAGTGTGTCACCCCCATGATGGACCCCAGAGGTGAATAGGGAGAAACAGGTGAATTGGGCTGAGCTGTGTTCTACAAAAGATGCCCATCAGGCAGAACTATGTATATCTTTAGATTACTCCAGGTCAGTGCTATCACTAGGGTTGGTGTCATCCGGTCCGGTAACTCATGGTATCACCCCCATTAAATTTATTATTTTAATATATATGAGGTTCCTGCCCCGGCTTCGCTCATGGGGTGGGAATAAGCCTCAGGCAGGGGAGGGGGTTACTACACCCACGGTCCTCCTCCTGCTCAGGTTCTCTTGCTGCTGATCTTAGGCAGTCAGGGAGCTCCTCGCTCTCTGACAGACTCTCAGGTACTGAGCCTCCTCATCGGCCTCCCCTGACCCCTTTTTGTTGTTGTTGTTCAGTCGTTAAGTCGTGTCCGACCCTTCGTGATCCCATGAACCATATCCCGCCAAGCCTTCTTGTCCTCCACTATCTTCCTGAGTTCGCTCATTTTCATGTTCGTTGCATCGGTGATGCTGTCTAACCATCTCATCCTTTGCCTTCCCCTTCTCCTTTTGCCTTCAGTCTTTCCCAGCATTAGAGTCTTCTCCAGAGAGTCCTCTCTTCGCATTAGGTGGCCAAAATATTTGAGTTTCAGCCTCAGTACCTGTCCTTCCAGGGAACAGTCAGGGTTGATTTCATTTAGGATTGACTGATTTGATCTCCTAGCAGTCCAAGGGACTCTCAGGAGTCTTCTCCAGCACCACAGTTCGAAAGCATCTATTCTGCGGCGCACAATCTAATTCTGCTACTAAACCCCCTTCCCCAGCCTTAGCCTCCTCTCGAGTCGGGGACGAGAACCTGCCGGAACTCAGAGGACTCGGGCAGGGGTAAGTGGGGGCTCTGCAGCCTCCTGCCAAAGTGCCTGCCCTGGAGGGGTCCCTGGAGCAGGGGCTACGTGGGGTGATGGAGCCACCTGCAACAAGGCCCTGGAGGTGACGCCACTGCACCTGAGGTATGCCAAAGGCATGTCTTTGCTCTTCCCGTTTTCCAGTGTTCTACCTCAGCACTCTCCTCCCCCCCACACACATTTTCGTTTCTTGTTTTTCAAACCAGGAAGTGAAATGAGAAGGAGGAGCAGTGGAGGCAAGTGGGTGGATAGATATGGGAGCCTCCCACCAATCTGCTGCCTGAGGGGATCGCTTCAGTTGGACTCACTGAAAGATGGTCCAGCCCTGTTTTCCAGGAAAGGGGGAGAGATACCAGCAATTTCAAGTCACCTGTAAGTACCTTTCCCTTGAAATGGTTGTGTTTAATATCGGAGATATTTACATTGTAATTGACTGCAGTCTATTCTACGTGTTTTGTGTGTGTTTTGAAAAGATAACATATCTAGAAAATCTCAGCAGGACTCTTCTTTCTCCTCTCTCTTTTTTAAATACAACTAGCTGTATGACTATCTTGCAGTGCACCAGAAATGCAACTTCAAAGCTTTCATGGAGTTAATAGGCTATAATTTTTTTTTTATAAAATGAACATGAATAAATAAATCAGACTAAGTCTTATGACAATTATGAGAATGCAAAGCAGTGGAAACTGAAGGTATTGTCATATTTACTTTGCAAATGGAAAAAAGTAATAACAGAAAAAATCCTTTTATAAGCAAACGGCAATCAAATATTGAATATGCACCAATTTTCTTACTAGACACAGTTGAATGCCTGTTTATTAGAAAAATAAACATTTATTTTATCATTTCAAAGAAAAAAAGTAAACAAGTAGATTAATCTCTTTTGTGGAATGGCACACTGAAAAATAGGCAAATCCTCAGAGAATTTAGAAGATTAATTCTTCATTCTTTTTTTTTTAAGTGCCATAGAATACTTAGCAAACCTTATAGCTTCATCATCAAATGTATATTCTTTCATTATGGCATTTCATTAGTGGTAGGAAGTGATTTGCACAATGCAATCCAGAAACACTGCTAGCAAAAGGCCCATAAGTCTCTCTGAAAAAAGTATTTTTAAAACAAATACCGTACATTTATGTCCAGAAGTGACCTCACTTCTGGCACCGCCAAGGGTTCCATCCATGTGGCTTCGTCCATCAGCAAGGTGCGAAAGCCACCAGCAGGTTCAACGCGCACGTGGAGTCCCTCCACCAGGGCACTTGTCAGCGGCGCGTAAGAGGCTGATGCCAGTTGCGTTGCCTTGTTTCACACCAGCCCTTGCAAAGCTGGGGCAAGTCCAGGAGGCGTGGCCATGATGCCAGGAGTCTGTAAGCCAATCAGCTGAGTCTCAGATAAAAACATGATCAGAGGAGTGACTCCAGGACACGTGACAAACAAGCTACAATGGGTGGCGCTTCACCCCATCCATGAAAGAGGGGCTAAGGGGAAACAAGGGGGAGGGGAAAGGGTGAAGAGGGTGGAAACAGTAGGATGGTATACTGAGAAGAGGCAGAGAGCCCAAGACATGGAGGGGATTCAAAAGGCTTGTCAGGCCTGTGATGAGGAGGAGGCTGGACTCGCTGCCAGGCGACTTTGGAAGTCCACTTCCCTTGGAAGTCCCCTTCCCTCCCCGCTCCCTAATCTGAAGCCTAGATGAGCAACAGACAGACCCTCCAGCAACCTCTTTAAGGGGTCAAAGGACCATTCCTGGGCAAAAGGGCCCTCTCCTCAGCAGTCCCCTTGCCCCTAGTGAGAGGAGAAGATTACAATTTAACAGGTTGACCATTAACTAGCAAAGCAGCCCCACACCACTCACACACATAAAGCTTCTTCATGACTATGAAAAGGAAAAAAAATCCACATGCACTTACAGAGTTGATTTCTATTTGTCACTGTTAGCACTGAAAAACATATAGATGAATGGAAACCTGGAAGAGGGTACCATAATTAAATTTCCACTGAAATATGTTCAGGAGCATTTTATTCACTTACTTATAGAGAACCACCCCAGTCAAAACATGAAATACTATGGCAGGGTGCCTAGGTGTTGTGATGGTTACTTAAAAGCTTTCAGAAATCATCAGTGGTTCATCATGGACATTCCTTAGGAAATTGTTTACCCACTGCTGTTGACTGAGGCTAGAGCTTCTCTAGGATGCAAACCTACAAAGTGTGTTTTAGGGCCAAATGACACCCGTATGTTAACTATGGATGTGCTTAAGTTTTCCATTAAAAATAGAAGCTGTGGAGAGGGGGAGGGAAGTGTTGACTGATCCATATTGGAACCATGTTGGGGGAAGGGGGCCTTATCTCCCCCTCCCCTGCATTGACACTCCTCCCCATGGGCCATGGCTGCTATTTGACAATGTCAAAAGCTCCCGTTGGCACCAGGAGGAGCATATTTGCCCCTTGTTAAATACAGCAGCCACATGGAGGACTGGTCCAGACCAGGACCATGGTAGAAAGAAAGGCTTAACATCTGCTCCACCCACTGTTTCTCATCTACTTTAGGATATAAGCCTGGGGAGGGAAGCTTTCATTGACTTGAATTGCCCCCCCCATCCCTGTGGCTGCTATTTAATTAGGAAGAAAAGAATCACAAGCACAAATGACACAATTAGCATCATATTTAGTTTGACCCTTTGTGGAAGTGAAGATGGATGCATCTTACTGTAGTCTCCAAGTTTGTAAACAGCTCTTCTATAATAAGTTCATCCTGTTTCTCTGTGAGATTAGACATTCTATTAAATGCTCGTACTTTTTCAACAAAGCAATCTGTTATGCTATTAACAGCCCAGTCCAGCCTAAGGCCTCAGCGGCACAATTCAGTCACAAAAGCAGCCTAAGTGCCTTAGGCTGAAGTTAGGACTGAATTGTGCCATTGAGGCCAAATTTGTGCTGCAATTGTGACAGACATAGGACGGGTTAAGGAAAGTTGACCAATTCCATCCTAAGTTCGGCCTAAGAGCTATTCCATCCTAAGTTTGGCCTAAAAGTGGGCGTGTCGGGGGAGTGACGGGGGCAGTTACGAATTTGGGTCCAGGTCCAGACACTGGAGAGCTCCGACACGCCCCCTCAAGCACAGCTACGGAACAAAATTTAGGTCGACAAAAAAGGTGGACTCAAATTTGAGGAGACCCATAGGAGCCATTTTACCTTACACACTCCAGCCCTCTCCTGAAAAGTTCTAACACCCTACTCCTGAGTTATGCCTGAGTTAGGACGGAATAGCTGTGGCATAACTCTGAACATGGACACAGATAGTTACCCTATCCGAAGCCAGCCGCACCCAGCCTCTTTCCCACAAAAGCCCAGCCCCAGGCCTCCATTCTCTCTCTTTCTCTGAGCACGTGGCGTGTGGTCCTGTCCCCCAGCAGCCACAAAATGGGACTTTGTTTGGTGGAGGGCAAAGTTCACAAACACCGCACTTCTCCACTCTGCCCCCCTCTAGTGTAGAGAGGGCTGTTCAGCCTATGCCCAAACTGTTTACAGCTGTGCCTGGGCAGCTGCCTCCTTGCAAGCATTTGCTAACCCATCTCTTTCTCACAGCCTCTCTCCCCCCCCCCCCACAGGCAACAACACCAGCAGGTAAGAGCAGGGTCTGGGATGGCATGTGTTATGACTTCTGCCTGTTCATGCCAATATATGTTTGACTTTAGCCTGTTCATGCCTATATGTAGGACTTCTGCCTGTGTAAGCCATACCGTAGGACTTCTGCCTGTGTTTGCCATAATGTTGGACTTCTGCCTTTTCATGCCAATATGTATGACCTCTGCCTGTGTTCGCCTTTATGTAGTACTTCTGCCTGTCGGCACACATATATATGATAGCTGCCTCTTTACCAATGTGTCCTCTGATAGCTGCCCGTTGCCATGTGAGCAGACAAATATGTGTTTGTGTAAATGTGACTTGACTGTTAACAAAGGTGTGTTTACTAACCCGCAGCCTTGCCCCCATAGGGTCTACAACAGGTCAGTTATGATGTGCTAGCCATGTATGTAGTTGTGCTGTGTTTTCTCTCCTTCACTGTTGTCCTTTGCAGGATCATGCCCTTCTGACGTCCAGGTAAGCTCCTCACACTGTGACAAGCTTGTTACACCTAGCAGCTGTGTAATCTGATCTCTCCCTGCAGGCTTTTGCAACCAACACACTGGCTTGTCTTCAATGGCAACTGCTACCACACACCAGCTGACATGTAACTCCCCCTTGTTTTTTGTCTCCCCAGGAACGTCCACTACCACCTACCTTCCTGGGAGCACCCCTGGGGCTCCAGGCAGGGTGCCCCACTGTCGTCTGCCTCGATGCTGCCAGAGGTCAGGGTGCCAGCCCTGCAACTCTCCTCAGTTGCTGCTGCTGCTGCTGCTGCTGCTCCACCTCCCTGGCTGTAGTACTTGCTGTCCCTCCCCTTTCTATGGAGCAGGCTGTGGTTCCACAGGGGAAGAGCCTGCGTCTCCAGGTCCATGGGGCACGTGTGCTGCTGCTGCTGCTTTCAGATTGGCTGCTGTGACTACCCCTGGCAGCCGCGCCTGGCCATCTCTGCTACCGTTCCAGAACAATAAAGATGCCCCTCGGGCAGAGCCCCCTTGTGCCCAGTGTTACACAAGCATTGCCCCCCACACACAGAGACAGCGCCCAGCACACAAGCCCTGCATGAATCCCATCCAGGGACTGCCACTTCCTTCCCAGGGAGACCACAGTAGGGGGGCTGCCAGACCCTCAGGGCTCAGTGGGGAGTGGGGAGTTGGGGGGCCTCTCAGGCAGGCAAACACTGACAGGCGACATGGCGCCCATACTGGATCCGCTCGCGTCCACCACGTCCGTGAAGAGCCCTTTCGGGAACCGGGGCTCTCACCCGCCCACGGTCCGCCCGTCAACTGCGTCCGTTCCGCCCACGGTCCGCCCATCAACGGCGTCCGTTCCGCCCAAGGTCCATCTGCATAAGAGCCGCCCATTCCTGCATTGCCTTCATCAGCGAAGTGACCCCTGTGTCCCTATTGGTCTCTGCAGACCCCTCTCCCTGTATCCCTCTCCCACCAGCCTTATTGTCTGTCTGTTTCTGACCCACCCGTGTCCCTCCCCAGCACCCCCTGTCCGCCTGCCTGTGTGTCTGCCTCCCCTCCCACTCCCTGATGATGGAAGCTGGCCACCCCCCACCCCGCTGGAGCACCTGCTGCGAGGCGCCGACATCGCCCCATCTGGGGGTGTGATGAGCTGCGTGAGCCCTTCCCGCTTGCAGCAGACAGGCCCAAGGCATCTCTTGGTGCGCACAACACAGGCAAGCAGGCTGGCCCAGTCTCCCACTGGCACTGCACTGTCGGCAGGCGCACATGGCACGGGCAGCTGCAGGCTGTGTTTCGCCCGGTCTCCCACCGGCTCTGCGCGGTGCCGGTGGGAGACCGGGCCAGCCTGCTTTCCCGTGTCATGCGCACCTGCCGGAGGCGCGTGCTGCACGGGCAGCTGCAGGCTGTCGTTCACCCGGTCTCCCACCGGCTCTGTGCAGTGCCGGTGGGAGACTGGGCCACAAAGCCTGCTTGCCTGTGGTGCCCGCTCGACGGGGAACAGCGCGAGGACGAGGAGCAGTGCGAGGGCGACCAGCACAACGGATGGGGTAAGTTTATTTATTTTTTAATGGTGAAATTAATTAAATAATTAAAATTTTCAGCTGCGCAAACCCTTAAACACTTAATTAATTGACTGTGGGTGGGTGTGTGGGGAAAATATGGCAGGCCTAATCAGAGGGCCCACCTGGTTCAGCTGACCCCTGACCCCCTCTCCAATTTTAGAGGCACAAGTCGGATGAGATAGTGATGGCACAGCTGTGTCCAAGGGGCAGAGGCGTCGTTATGGTGGGGGCGGTTGAGGTAGTGGGCCCCAAGCAGCGGGTCGTGGGGGTGTGTGTACCTGCCGCCGATTCTGTTGCTGGCTCCTTCTCGTGCAGCCATTCTGGCTGCAAGTTTGGCCCTCCCACCCTCCTGGGCGCCATTTGGCTCCAAAAAGGAGTCGAAAAGCACCGGGGTGTGTGTGTTTCCGTGCCGCGTTGGCATGCATTGGTGAAATCACACCCCCAGGGGCGGGGCGTGTGGCATCCATGGGGGGGCATTGCAGCAGCGCCCCCCACAGGGGGGGTGTAGGCCCGCTACTGCCAAGGGGAATGGGCCTCAGAGGCCCTTGCATCATTACAGGGGGCTCAAGGATTTGCTTCCATTGACTGGTGGGGAGCCAGAACTAAAACACTAAAACATCCCCCATTCAGTTGTGGGGATGATAGGGAGAGTTGTTACCTGATGTTTCTGCTTTTCGCAGAAGTGGGTGGGAAAACCCAATCAGGTAAGGAGCAACTATTTCCCACTAGACCCTCAAAAGGGGTGGCCAGCTAATCCCAGACTACTCTCCTGGGCGGATGGGAGGAGTTGTTGTGATCGCCAGCACATTTTTTGGGGGGGAGGACATGATGATAAGCAATGCTGAGCTAGACCCCTAATGGCTTCCCCAAACAGGGGGGATGTGCTCCATGACCCCTTATTTCAAGAAAGGGGGAAAGGGCGAAGTCGCCCCATCTTTGAGGTCTTGGTGAATGGGCCCCATTCTCTGGACTTTTACTGCACTGCGCAATGGAACACAGTGCAGGAGGACCAGAAAGCACCCCTGTGCTTCCTAGTGACCCAGGCCACTCTTCTGGCAAACTGATTTTTTTTAAGGGGAGTCAGGACAATTTTGCTTCCCATACACTCTCAAATTAGGTTCTCTCCCCCCTAAATAAAAATATGCTGTCCAATATGAAATATTTTGCATAGAAGTGTCCCTGTGAAATGTTGTAAGCTGACAAGCAAGATGATTAATTCCTTAAAACAAAAAACAAGTGTAAAAAAGCGACATTGTTAGTAGTAGAACATATCCTTTATAGCCATATTCTGTATGCATTAAGGAACGAGTCCCTTTTCTACACAAATAGGGGTGCACACTGCTTCACAGCATGAGTATTGTCGTGCTATGAATGGGATGATTTAGTTTTCAGTGCATCTATCAGAGTAATGGGATGTTCACAGGACCCCCTAACCACCTGCTTTCATTAGTGATCTATAGTAACATTCAGATCTATAGTAACATTCAGACCTCTATCTCTAAAAAGATCCTTACACTCTAATTTTGTCTGGCTTTAAAAAATGTAAAGAGCCCCATAGTTCTTTTTAATGCTTTTTTCCTCCTCTGGTTATTATATTTCTTGCCAGTTTATGTCATCTTGTTAAGTAGACTAACCCCTGTTAACCCTTAACCTGTGTGGACTCCACTAAGATGAAGGTCATTTGCAGCTCCTTCAAGTACTTCATCATTTTTGGCTTTTCCCCCAAGATTTAGCAGAACAGAATACAAAACAGCTCCTACACCACACTGGCTGTTTAATAAAGTGTATAGAATCACACTTTACACACTCTCTATAGTTAGGCATCTCTGCAATCAATAACAGTAATTAAAATCATCCATTATCAAGAACATGGCAATTTCACATAGTACTTTTATCTCTGAACACTCTTGTTCTGTTACCTTAAATTGCTTTGTGGTCTTACAAAGCTAATGAGAGACACCTTATTGTGGAACCCCTCTATAAATATTTAGTACCTATTCATACCAGGCCTACTATACAGGGTTATTCAAAAAGGATGGTGCAAAACTAAAGCTGATGTATTCTTTAGTGAACTAACATACCACAACCATCATGACATGAAAAGACAGAAAAACTGTCCAAGTTTCACATTACACATTACATGCACATTACAAATGTTCAGTGTGGACGCCTTTGGTAACACGGCTGATGTCAAAATGGTAGTTTAGTTCTGTTCAGATTAGGCTTACCATCCAACCTAGAAAAACAGGGACTGCCCCGGTTTCGAGGGCCTGGTCCCGGCCAGGTCCCAGCGAGATTTTGTGAGATCCAAGATGGCGGTTCCCAAATCTCGTGATGGCACATGAGGCAGTGTGCTACTGCCTCATGTGCCCTCACGAGATTTGGGCACCACCATCTTGGATCTCACAAGATTTGTGAGATCCAAGATGGCCGCACAGGAAAACCTTTACCCTTTTAAAATCGTGGAAGCTAGAAGCGGCGGCGGGAGGAGGGGTTGGGTGACTCCAGTGATGAGTCCTGGCTGGTCCTAGCAGCTGGAAGGAGAAAGCAAGCCAGCAGAAAAGGCAAGGAAAAAGCGACAAAAAGGGGCAAAATGGCAGGAATAAGCAGCGGCGTAACAAGCTCCCGTGCTGCCTGGGGCAGGGGAACTTGCCGCGCCTGGAAGTAACGTCACTTGACATCACTTCCGGGTTCAGCGCTAGCCTGAAGCCTCCAACATCACCCTTCCCTTCACGATTGGGAAGGGTGGCGCTGAACGCCTGGAGGCTGCAGCCGATCAGGAGCCGTGAGCGCATGGCTCCCAGTCAGCGCCCCTTCCCTTGACGATCGGAAAGGGAAGGGTGATGCTGGAGGCTTCAGGCTAGCGCTGAACCCGGAAGTGATGTCACATGATATCACTTCCGGACACAGCAAGCTTCCCTGCCCCAGGTGGCATGGGAACTTGTTACACCGCTGCTTATCCCCATCTTGGCTTGTAAGCTGTGATGGACTTTTCCTCCATAAATCTGTCCAATCTCCTTTTAAAGGCATCTGTGCCAGGTGCCATCACCACATCCTGTGGCAAGGAGTTCCACAAATTAATTACACGCTGGGTAAAGAAATATTTTCTTTTGTCTGTTCTAATTCTCCCTCCACTCAATTTGAGTGGATGTCCCCTAGTTCTAGTGTTGTGTGAGAGGGAAAATAACTTATCTCTATCCACTCTCTCCATCCCATACATAATTTTATACATCTCAATCATGCTACCCTCAGATGCCTTTTTACTTTTTGAGGAAGTGTTCGTACAATTTTAGTCCTATAATAATCATTTTGCCACCTGTAGCATCATTTAATTTAGTTACTAATCCATCTTTATCAGTAATCTTCTCTTCCTCTTATGGGTTTTACAACAGGCTCAATTTCTGATTAAAAATGATCTGACTCATAAGGCAGGCATGCCTTGATTTTTAGTACTCACTCAAGACAGATAAGATTTTTTAAAAAAAATTAAGTGGAAAGACAGGATCTCAATACTTATTAATATGCAGAAATGACACTGTTGATGGAAAATAAACAAAATATGTTCTTGATGATGAGAATAAATATTGTAAAAATCTTTTACCTTTGTTATAATTCTTGTTTTATAATAGAACTTTTATCTTCCCTTCTCCCCCTTTTCTCACTCTCCCACACACACACATACAGTGCCCATTTTTCCTTTATATGTGAACGACTCTAATCCAAAGGTTTCATATGAATAAAGCTACAGTTGCAAGCTTCACCTGGAGCAAGATAATATTTTAAAGTAGTCTTCTCTTTAATCTTCATTCAAAATGCCTCTAGCAAACTTATATAAGAGAATCCAGAAGTCTAGGTATGCTATTTTATTTGAATAGTGAAATGGAATCTTTTGTTATAACTTATTCTCTGGATTGCAAGAAAAGGTGACATGATACATCCAGAGTCTTAGGTTGGTCCATGATTGTATCAGTTCCACTGATAATAACAGCAACATGGAAGCCAAAAGACTGATTTCCAGGAGAACTTTGAACTTGCAATCCTAGTTTGATTGCCATTTATTTTAATTCAATCACATAAGGAAAGCCCTGCTGAATCAGGCAGTCCAGGATCATGTTTCCCACAGTGGACAACCAGGTACCTCTGGGAAGCCCACCACTAGCAGGGCATGAATGCATATTGCTCTCCCTCTATTGCTCCTCTGACACTGGTATTCAAAGGCCTGTTTCCTCTGTACCTGGGGTCAGAATACAGCCATCATGACTAGAAGCAATTGATAAATTTGTTCTCCATGAATCTGTCTAATCCCCTTTTAAAGCCATCCAAGCTAGTGGCCATCACCACGTCTTGTGGGAATGAATTCCACAGAATAATCATGAGCTAAGTGAGGAAGTACACCTTTTTTGTCCATCCTGGTCCTAATATTGTGAGAGAGGAAGAAAAACTTCTCTCTCTACTTTCTCCACACCATAAAGAATGCTATAAGTTTCTAAATCACACACACACACACACACACACACACACACACACACACACACACACACACATCACATCACATCACATCACATCACATCACATCACCTTTTTTCTAACCTTAGAAGCCCCCAAAATTAGAAAGAAATGAACACCCAACTAACAGCACCTATCTTGTCTGGATTCAGTGTATCTGAGTCTAAAAGTTCACATCAGAATGGGAATGGTTTTGCCTCTGATATATGGTATATGTCATGCAGAAAAGGAAACAGGTGGGGTCTAATGTACCTGTATCACTGGAGCATGTGACAACTTACAGTCCAATCCCATCTTTCCCCCTCCGCTGGTGCAACCGTGCCAAAAATGGGTGTGCTGTATCCAGTGGGGGGGGGGGATCGGGAGGGTGAATAGGGAGACTTCAGAGGGGTCTCCTCTGACCTGCACTAGTTAGCTGATGACTACTATTAAATTCTTCCTTTCATGTACAGGGCCCCCTACCACAGCAGGATGGAGTTGGAAATGGAGTTCAAGTTGCCATATATATTTGTAGACAGGCTGATTTGGACAATACATTTCTGCACATTCATTAACATGTGGGGCAGGAAAGTGTCATCTCAACGGCCCCAATTTAAGCAATATGTGGAAAAGGTCACTACATCTTTTGTTTCATTTCTGGAACCTGTAGTGGCCTCCATTGCAAATTTGGTTCTAGTTCTATTTTTGATAAGACCTGAATGATGTGTACTTAGATTTTCTGTAAATAAACCCTAAACCTATTTTATACTTTGTAAGCATTATACAGATTGGTGGCAATGTATTTTCACTAATTAAACTTTGGCCATTTTCCCAACTAATATTTGGTAAAGTATCATTGTTATTTCCAGGCGATTGCCTTTATACATAGCAATTCATAGTCTTAAGTCTTATTCCCTTAGGTTGAACTACACATAGCCATTAAAGGCACTTGCATCTAAATATGCCTGAGTTGCTTTCAATGTTCCCATTTAGTTCTTCTATAATTGCCTTTAGACCAACCCAATTCCCTTTGTCTTTCTTCCACAATGAAATGCCATCAGCAAATTTAAATCTGCATGCACTAATGCAGGGAAGGGGCTCTAGCTCAGCGGAAGAGCATTTGCGCGGCATGCAGAGGTCCAGGTAGGGCAGAGTTAAAACTCTTGACTGACACCTTGGAGAGCCACAGCCAATCAGTGACAACAATACTAAAGGCCCAATCCTACGGGTGCCTAGCGCCACTGGAATGAGCATTCTAATGGTGTTAGATACTTTCTGGCTGCTGCATAAGACGATACACCAAAGTGCATGAGCAGTGAGCAGCTGGGTCCATCATGTGCCAGCGGATAACAGACACCTGCCAGCCCCAGTGAAGGAGTGGGAGGGAAGAGGCATGGAACTTTCCCAGAAATGAAAGAAAGGCAAAGCTTATCTTTATCCAGAGAAGTTTTTTTTTTTGGGGGGGGGGGTTATGCTCTGATGGAGCTCAATTCAAATACCACAAGACTGACCTAGGTCATGCTTTGCTGTCATACACCTAAGCACCATGTACTTGTGCAAATGAACATGTCAGCAACAGAATAGAAATAAAAAGCTTGTCAGGCAACACTGACGATGTCTTCTCACATTTACGCATGACACATTTGTTTGTGCATGCAGTTTAAAGAGATGTGGCAGAACAACCGTTTGACAACAACCTGTGAGAAGAAAGCCAAAGTTACATGGAATATGCTGTATTAATTCTTGTTTGTTTGTTTTTTCCTCTTGTCTTAATGTGTATTTACTATGTTGTTAAAACGCTCTTGATTGGATCATCGCAATGAATGAAAAAAGGGTTTACTAACGGAATGCTCCATGGAGGATCTTCAAGGAAAAGTAGTGACTAACAGCACAATCCTATCCAACTTACACCACCGGTGTAACCAGTGGGGGAGGACAAGGTGGGAGGCTTTGGAGGGGAGGAGAGATTTAAATCCTCTTTGAATCCCCCTTTGGAGGGGTTTTGAATCTGCTTTCCATTCTGGGGCCTCCCGTTCTCGCTGCATTGCTGGTTACACCGGTGGTGTAAGTTGGATAGGATCGCACTGTAAAGGGTATGTTTTTAGTGCTTGGGGATTTGGTGGAGAGGGGTGTTGTGAAGGGACAGTTTTTGCGTCTTTTAAAATTATTACTATTATTGAACCTTTTTTTTTTTTAATAGGTTAGAATAACTTCTTTCCAGGAGTAACAACTGTATAGTTCCAGTCACATTAATCAGTTTTGGACTTTCCATAGACCTTTTGAAAAGCAGAGCTGTAGTTTCCTGAATAGGCTAATTCTCATCTCCTGTGGAGAAACATTTTCTTTACCATGGCAGATTGAAATATTAAGTGCATTATGATTTGGAGTGAAAATGGCTTGTAGGTTACCTCAGGTCAAAATCCCTCAAGACATTTCGAAAGTTAAATTTTCTTCCTTACTTTTCTTTTACTTTTAACTACTCTGCAGGAAAAAAAGGTAATGTTAATGGGAATTGCCATATGGAAGACTCCCCTGCTGTTATGAATCTCTGATGTGCTCTATATGTTTCCAGAAGCTGACTTTGAGCTCTGCAGAAATCTTGCTACAATGAAATCCAACTGCTAGGGAAGCTGGCCTGGTCGTCTCCTACGTTACACCATCATATGTTAACAATAAGGATTGCTTACTGTGATCATCTATCATTATTTCTTATTTTAGGCCTACAGTATTTGCATTATGATATATTGTGCTCTGCTTTGGGGATAATATAGATTTTATTGAGAGATACAGAGATATAAAAAGTCATGTAAAAGGCAATGTTTGCTTGTAAGACCAGCTGCATAGAGTTTAGGTAGCTATGGGTGAAAATATACTTGTAAATACCGGTAGTATCCTCAGCCAAGAGTTTCCTCAGCCAAAGATGACACAATGGGAAAGAGAAAATCAGCAGGAGATTTAAAAAGGACACTGAGGAATGGTTTCTTGTAGAAGGGATGGGGAATTGTTATGTGGGTTAGAGGGGGAGAGAAAAGATAAATTACCTATCCTTAGTCTGCTGGGTAGACTGGAGTACAATATATGTCTGTTAAGTGAGGCCAGGTTGCATAGTTTCAGATTCCAGGGGGGGGGGGAGTAAAAATGTGGCCAAAAAGGTGCCCTTTGGTGGGCAGGGAAAGGAGTTCATCTAGAGCAGCGGTTCTCAAACTGTGGGTTGCGACCCACCATTGAGAACTTTTGCTGTCCCCTGCCCCCTTAAGGGGTGGATACAGCATGGCGGCGGCGATCCGGGGGATTGCCCCTACTTGTATCGAAACCACCCGCGCTGCACTTACTGGGGCTTGGGGGAGCTTCGGGGAGGCCTGTGCAACCCTCTGCAGGCCTCCCCAATCTTCGGATCGTTGTTTTGCACGAAAACCAGAAGCGCTCAGAGATCGCCGCAAAACAGCGATCCGAAGATTGGGGAGACCTGCAGTGCAGAGGGTTGCATAGGCCTCCCCGAAGCTCCCCCAAGCCCCAGTAAGTGCAGCGGGGGCGATTTCAGGGGCGTTTTTGGCAGTGGTGGTGGCGATCCCCTAGATCGCCACCACTGCTGGTTCCGCCTCGCGAACACTCAAAGTTCTCCCCGCCTCATGGGAAGAACTTTGAGAAACGCTGCTCTAGAGGTTAGAGCAGTTAATGAGGCAAGAGGTTCTCTCTAAGACAGAAAAAACTCACAAGAATTGAGTAACTGGAAGTCTCTATTGGAGGGGGAGAGCTAAAACAGACAGTCTGGACACCTTCAGCAGGAGAATGGACCCAAAGGGAAACTTTATCCCTCTGCCCATACCAGGGCCTTTAAACTCTGGCCCCTCTCCTGTTAGCAGCTGACTTGGAACAACTATTGAAGACTTTGAGACTCAGTTGTCATGTGTGATTAAAAAGTATGGACTGGTGTTATCTGAAGTTCATTATCCATTTGGACAATTTAGGTGGTTAACACACTTTTAAAAGAGCTACAGTACTTTCAAACAGAGAGATGAGACATTTTCTGAATTCACTCAAAATACAGACGAGTCTCTTCACTTGACAGAATGATCTGAGCAGCGCTAAGATGGTAAGAACTACCACTGATAGTTTACTTCACCAACTGAATTGAAAGGAATAAATCTATTGTTAGCTTGAAATATTTTGTGTTATATGTATTCTTAGCTTTCTCTTTTAAATTTGTTTCTTGATATTTTATTATGACATACACATTTCTATTATTATCCCTATTTATCATTATATTGTCTTTCAGATCAGATTTAGATCTTTAGCTCAAGAGCTAAATCTGAGAATACTGACCCAGAAATCCATCTGTTTCTTGAAAGCTCCTGTAGATAAATGCATTTTCTTCAATTATTCAACCCTTTTAAATATGGGGTGAAGAAGGCTAACAAACAACCCTGTAAGTGCTTTTGAAATGTCAGTATGTCAGCAGAATTATAATTGATGTCTGAGTCAGAACATTTAGGATTCCATGTGGAACCAGGTTGTCATAGGTAATAGAGTTCAATATCTGAAAGATGTTCAAATATGATAGAAAGAACTTTTCAGACTTCCTCGGGCTTCAGTGCAGCATTGGAAGGGAGAAGAAACATAATTTATTAAATATGAATCAGTGGAATAAATGGAGAGATGACCAAGTTTAATATGATCAGTACAGTTCTGTCCTTAATAGTTTCTTCAGCTGTAATAGCTACCTATGAATTTAGTTTGAAATGCTGGCTGTATATGTGAAAAGAACATCATGGGCCATACTAAAATTAGCCTAAACTACATTTTTAAAAAATGCTTTATGTACCTCTAATAAAGGCTGTACACAGGTTGAATTATATTTATACTCAGGTACATCATCCATGTATCTGGGTACAATCTCTGTCACTCTGTACTTGGGTGCAGTTATTCCCATGTTCCATTCAATGCATGTACAATTTATGCATGTAAAAGTCTGTCCAGGTACAGTAATTTACATGGAAGTAGGTCAGCAGTTCGAGACCCTAGTGCCGCGCAACAGTGTGAGCTACCATCTTCAGCCACAGCTCCTGCCAACCTAGCAGTTCGAAAGCAAAAAATGGCAAGTAGATCAATAGGTACCACCTCGGCGGGAACGTAACAGTGATCCATGCATCTTGGCAATGAGTCATGCCGGCCACATGACCACAGAAGCATCTTTGGCTCTTTGGCTTTGGAACAGAGATGAGCACTGCCCCTAGAGTCGGGCATGACTAGCTTTCGAGCAAGGGGAACCTTTACCTTTACCTTATGTACCAAAGTGCAGGCAGCTGTACCTAAGTACAGCATGATGTGGAAGCAGCCCTACAAGGTTCTGTCAAAAACACTATGCCACTTTCTTTGTTGCTGCTCTTTCTTATTTTATGAGCACCAAAAACCTATAATGTTGTGACCCTGAGATGCAACTGTAGCGGAATTTTTAAGCACATGAGAATTAATAGGACCAGGAAGACTGGTGAACAAGGGAAAAGTATTAGTTTATTGTTACGCAGCGCAGTGGACAGCACCCCAGGAGGGGGCACTGACCCTTTGCTCCATGTGAGCACAGTTTTTATACATTTCCAAGAAGAACATCACATGGTTGCTGAGAATGTGCATAGTTACAGAGTAATACAGAAACACAATGGGAACAATAGTGGGCTGCTCTGGGTGGAGGTCTTCTAGATGGTCCTTGAATGGTTCGATCGCTGAGTCCTGGGAGACCTGATTGAATTCGTTATGCTTGATTGAGTTAGCCTTCCTTTTCCCCAGAATTAGCCTAATGTGTGTGTTTCTACTGAGAGGAGAAAACAAAAGGAGGTCGCCAAACGTGAGATTTTTCCTGTGACCTGGGGAGGCAGATATGAACAGAGACCAGAAAAATATTTTTCTGCATCACAACCCACTTCTAAACTCCATGGTGGTAAGTCTAGGTTAATTAGTTTGCTGCAAGAGTAGTTGCATAGCTATATATTTAAGGAGTGGGCCACTGGAGAGTGATTTCTAAAGAAAAACAGCTTTCCGATGTGCAGAGGCCTGTGCTAAATTTTGGAAGAAATTCGAAGGGAGGCCATGCAAACATCGCATGGTGAAGCATTTGTGACTGCCCACAGCACTCTTCTCAAGTAATCTCATTATTGTCGCTGCTAGTTTCCATGAACTCTGGTATCTGATGTCACTATATTTTTCACATGATTATTTCAAAAGCTTTCTGGGGAACAGTTTCCCTGTAATGTTATTTTTCTGTGTTTGTTGGTGTCTGGGGAGAAGGAAGACTGCTCTTAGAAATGCTTTTGAATAACAATTAAAGTAGTAAAGAGAGTTTTTCTTTCTCTTTCAAGTTATTTCTTTTTGCTACCCCTTTATCTGTGAAATATCTAATTTACCTGATTGGATGCATCAGAAAGCTTGAGGTTCAAGAAAGCTTGAGGCTGACTGAAATAAAACCAGCAACAGAAATGCAGCTTCATGCTATTTTGTATAATGCTTCAAAGAACATGTCTTTACTCCTGTTTCCTAGGGTGTGAGACTCATTCAACCTCACTGTTATACCATTATTTTTCTATTAGTGGTACAAATACTGTACTAACGGTGGTACTTCACGGTACGACAGGTAGTACTAGGCTGCACTACCACAGGGACTGGCCTTGTCTGAACCTGAAGTCAGAGGCGTTCCTACGGTGGGGACGGTACTGTAAGTTGCGCCCCGTCCTAGTCCCCATTTACAAGCCGGCATGAGGCGGCCCCGCGCCCTCGCCGTCGGAGCCATTCTGTGCGGAGAAAGCAATGGGCAGGTGACTCCCTGCTTGTAAACGGGGACTAGGACGGGGCGCAACTTACAGTACCGCCCCCACCGTAGAAATGCCTCTGCCTGAAGTGGAGGCAGCTAAGATGGCCGTTTGTGGCAAGGTGTGACTGAGAGAAGCCCACCCATTCCGAAGAGTCAGGGGCTGAGGAAGGCGCAAAATGACAGAGAGGTCAGGAGATCGCAGCAGCTGGAGAAGCCTATACAAAATCTTGCAGGGCACACCACCCACTTCTGCACACAGCAGCCATCTCTAGTGGCAGTAGAACTTAGAAAGTGATGCCTTCAAGATATGTGGTCCTTCTCTCTCTCTCTCTCTCTCTCTCTCTCTCTCTCTCTCTCTCTCTCACACACACACACACACACACACACACACACACACACAAGATGATTGAAACCTCCTGTATTATCCTAACGTTTGGCAAATGACTGAGTAATCTCAGTCACAGGTCGGCACAGAACAGAACAGGTCTGAAAATCCCACTCACTGGTCCTTGCTAGGCCTGGCAAGTTAAGATAAATCATTCTTGTTCTCAGCCAGCCATCACTGGTGCTGGACTTGTTCCAGTTGGGTTAATGGAATGTGAAATGGGATATGATGGACCTACCAGACTAGATTACTTCTGGACATCCTACAAACTCAGATTATTTCCCTACTGGGCATGAATATCTTGCTGGACATCTTACTGAATATCTAACTGGAACATTCAATTCTGCCTATAAGTGGATTGCCACTGACTCTCCAGTCCCAGCACGAGATTTGTATAGTGAGGACCTTTTCTGAACCATAACTATTACTTTATTGTCAGTAATAGTCAAAGTCAAAGGCTGCTTGTCTGTCCTTTTAGAAAAAGCAAAAGAGAATATTCATGATTTCCAGCTCTTTGTACTGAGTGCCTGAATGGCTTTCACACAGCCCAGTCTTATCCTGGGTCTGCCCAGAGTATGCAGCAGCGCTGGTACAGCATGTTATGCTATAGGCAGCTGGGGACCAGGCAGTGATGGAGAGGTAAGTAAAAAATGTTTTTACCTATTCCACCACTGCCTTGTCCCCAATGTGCCCGCTCTTTGGGTGGTACAGGAAGGGACCAAAGGAGTGTATCAAGCTTGGGCTGGGGGCATACGATATTGATGCTGCTGCTGCTATCTGCCCCCACCCCACCCTCAGCATGCCCCCTGCCAGTCCCAATCCCTGCCCTGATCCACCCAGAATGCCCCTCTGCCAACCTACCTGCTCTGGCGGGGGCTCTGGAGGTTGTTGGCATGTGCGCTGGCAGCCCTGGCCCACATGCCATCACAGTGGCTGCTGCACCAGTGCTGCACTGACAGAACATGAGTTACATCAGCACAAGACCTCGATAGAATTGGGCCGACAGTCTCTCAATGGTGGAGGTCTTCAGACCTCTCCCCCTTCTTTATTTTGCCACCTTTTAAAGCTATCAACTCCGATTAAAGCTATTCTTGAAGATTAACGTCAACCATTTGCCTATAAGAGAGAAAAATGCCCGCCTGGGAACTTTTGTCATCAGCTCCTGGGAAACCATAAGTGGTCTTCAAGAACTGTTCAAGAAGCTGCTCCTCCACCTTCCGAGGGACTACCAAATGACCTGAATGCCCCGGGGAAGGAAAGAAAGGAGATGGAGACTGCCTGAGAAGCCCACCAATGACCTAAGACCATTCTGCTTTTTATGCTCTGTTTAACATGTTTGTTCATTTTATGATGGTAAACTGCCTTGGGTGCCTTGCCCAAAGCAGAAAGGCAGTATATAAGTGCAACAAATAAGTGAATATCTAAAGATGATTTAAGCCTACATTCACAATCCAGTAAAGTCAATGAAAATATTTCAGCTGATGAAAGACTGTTCCATTGATTTCCCTATAATAGGGAGTGGTTAAAATCCAAGCTGTTGTGTGTTTGAACCTGACACAGGACAGAATTCTAACATTGGTAATTGATGTTGTGGTGCTTTAATATGAATGCTGGAGGCCTAAAAGAAAATTAGCAGTACTAAAGAAAACAAAAACAAAGAAAGGGATGAAGAAGCAGATATGATAGGAAGCATTTAGGGTGACTGTTTTTCAGCCAAACAGCTGAGCTTGCACTATGTCTGTCTCTCTGTCTGACCTACTCAGGTAGATCATTTATGCAGCAGTGGTTTCAGTCAATCAGTTTTAACGGTTCAGGACACGAACAGGAAGCCCCAGTGACATCTTCAAGGTGGAAGAAACAAAATTATATGGCACCTTTGCATCAATTATCAGACTGACTCATGTGGTCAAACAATGTCAACTTCCTCTTGCATGGTTAGTACATAGTATGCAGTAGTTCCGATAACAGATATCTTATGCCAGTGGTCTGCAACTTGTGAAGAAGTGGGACTCACTCTGACCCCCAACCTGCAACATAAGGCCCACCTTCAAGAGCCTAGGCTACCTTTAGCAAAGCATGGTAGTAAATGGTTCTTCTTCGTCCTCCTTTTCTTCTCCTTGCCCCATAGGGGGTGGCAAGTCAGCATATACCTTATTGCATTACTGCATCATTCTGTATCTCCTTTCTTTCCAGGCCAATTTATAGGAGAGGAGGGGTCTAGAGTGGTATGGCAACTGTGTATGTGCTCAAGTTTGAAAAGTGGAGGGAGAGAAAACAAGGCAAGGGGCAGAGGGAGTACAGTTGCAGGGGAGATTGATGTCGGCCCTTTGGAGATGTGGAGGCTTGGCCAAAACAACCCTTCCAAAGCCAAAGTCTGGGGCAGGAAATACATCAGAATGCCTAGCGCTGGCTACTGTTCAAACCGTGCAGGCCTGATCCTCAGAAGAAAATGGCAGCGTTAGCACTGCCGCAATCAATCTAAGTTCAGGTGTTGGCCCAGTTCTGGGTCCCAACCCACCTGCTGAAGACCACTGTTGTCTGCTTTCAAACCCAAAACCTTTTTAAAGCCCTACACTAATTAGGAATTGTGTACTTTTCACCAACCTATTGTAAATCTCACGTTAAGCAGTCACTCAAATGTCAGTTTGTCCATAATCATCTACTGTTCTTGGCAATCTACTGTTTGGCAGAAATAGTTTTTGTTATGATTACAGAATTGTTTTCTGTGTGACCTTTCTCTAAAAGGTTTTTCTTAAATGAGCCAGCATGTCAGCACCCTGGAAGCATTTGTGAACAATGGGGAAATTAGAATTTTCTAAGTGATGGATTATTAACAATTAGGGTCCTTACTGAGCAGGTAGGGATAACTGGAAAGGAAAGCATCGCGAGCTACTCAAGAGGATAAATGACTATGAGAGGTTTATTAATAAAACATGGGTAAGTCTGTAGTAAGTGGAAAGAGAGCATCAAGATTACAATGTATGGAGAGAGAGAGAAAAACAGTGGTGGAGGTGGGGAAGATAAATAATGGTGCAGTAGATACAGGAATAGGTGAGAAATGAATTACACCCTGTTTAAGCAGTGATGTGTCGATGGGGGTTAGGCAGAAACTTCCAAAGAGCTAGCTATTCAACACAGAGCCATAATAAAAAAGAAAATTTACAAACTACCCATAAGGTCATGGGAAGGTGTACCAGCTTCCTTAGGCTGCAATTCTGTGCACATTTCCCTGAGAGTAAGCCCCACTGAACACAATGTGCACATACATACATACATACATACATACATACATACATACATACATACATACATACATACATACGAACATAAGAAGAGCCCTGCTGGATCAGGCCAAAGGCCCATCTAGTCCAGCTTCCTGTATCACACAGTGGCCCCACCAGATGCCTCAGGGAGCACACAGCCAGCAAGATAACCTGTTTCCATACATATTCCAAGATTACATACATGCATACATACATACATACATACATACATACATACATACATACATACATACATACATACATACATACATAGGATTGTGCTGTTAGACAGATTGGCCTTCACGCAAAGCCAGATACTGAACATGGACAGATCTCAGACATTGTATTCCAGCTGAGACACAATTTCAGTACTTGACTGAGGCCCTCTTTATATTTTACCAAATAAGCTGGCATATCATGATCGCATACGGTGCATACCTGGTAGAAATTGAGATTTTTAAAAAATGGCTTTTTTCCCCCACTGTGTGTGTGTGTGCAGCGGGAATCGAGGCCCAATCATGTTTCCACGTAGCATGTGTCTATTCTCTTAGCTCAATCCCACTTCAGCAAAAGATTTATAATGAGTATGGACCTTTTGTAGAGTGAAACTGTAGTACTGAAACTAAGTTCAGCTGTTGGTGGCTAGATTCTCTGGGGGGAGGAAAAAGAACCAAAGCCACAAACTGTTGCTGTAAAAAAATGAAAAGGTATTTTGTCTATGTCCACTTGTATTTTTAGACAATAGTCATTTTCAAGGCCCAAAGACTCTTGTTGCAGTCTCCGATTCTGATGGCAACAGCTACACTAGCTCACTGGAGAGAATGTTTGAACGATTGAGCCATCTATTATGGTACTGGGAAATGGATTTTAAGGAGCTAATTATATTATACTGACAGGTCAAATGTGTACTTTGCTTGTTAAAGAGAAAAGTTGAAGAGGCAGTAACGGGACTTCTGCACCCAGGCTACAAAACATTCTGTTGAAAAATATGTCACAATCAAATTCAAAGAAAGTGGCTCAAGAAGAATGAAAGAAAAACAGCTGAATAAAATAAGCACTCATCACAGCATCAAATTATAGGGCATTAACACTGCATTATGTGTCACAGCATAATGGAAATGAGTCAGTTCTGTACTCAAGAACTTTGAAGAACTATTTTTGACGAGTTGCAGGAAAGGTAGAGATCAGCCTTTACGCTTAAGAGGTAGAGAGTGAACTAGGCATTTTTCTCTCTTTTGAGATTTAAATTTCTCATTTGGATTTAATATGATAAAAAATATGGAGCCCTTTTGTTCTTCCTCGACTGATGGGAAGAGGGTTATAAGAAATTGATTAGATTATTATTCACTGCTACCAGGTATGTTTTATAAACAGTTCATAATTTACAGAAGGCTCCCAAGGCACAGGCTAAGGGCTGGCAGTGTCTAGCATAGGCTGCTAACATTATTAGCCTATAATACCTATGCTGGGAGCTGCTGGCTGGTCAGCAACCATGAACGTCCATGGTACTGGTCACACCACACCCTATCTATGCAGCCACTCTATGACACCTGCGGAGTGGGGGAGGCTTCTCTGCAGTCACTACTCAATGGCAACAACTGATTACTAACCTCCAACCCACTTCACAACCACCTGCTAGGCTGAGTCCACACATGCGGCACACTGAAGTGGCAGAATGCTGAGGCCATTGAATGGTCTGTAAAATTCCTGGCTCCAGGAGGGGCATAACACAGTTGTCCACATACCATCTAAACAACTCATTGTGAAAATCAGCACATTGTGGAGAAAGGTTCTATCTTGGCACAACTTGCTGTGCTAGTTTTCTTTTTGCAGGGAGTTATATGCACAGGGCAGCTTTGGGGAATATGATTGTCAACTTGCAGCATGAAGTGATCCTGTCCATTCTACCACCTCTGCATTCCACCGCCTTGGCGCACTGCATGTGTAACCAGTGCAAACTCTTGAATGTTAGATTCACAAGTAGCATGTGTGTAGAAAGAGGGCTTGTCTATTCTAGTGAACGTTGCAGTGTAACTCTGTACATTCTGTATACAGAGGCACATTGCAGCACTCTGTGAGACTCCTGACAATGCAGTCCAAGTCACCCATTTCAGGGGTAAATAATGGATTTTTCTCACACCTACAGCAATTGACTTTCCCCATAGGACTGAATGGCACACATTTTCATGTATAGTGTATACCAATAGTGTCCACTAACGGAGCTGGTGTAGCATAGAGGCTGGGCGTCATGGTGGCTTAGTGGTTAAGACGCTGAACTGCAGACTGGAAGGTAGGCAGGGCAGCAGTTCGAGACCCGAGTGCTGTGTGATGGAATGAGCTACCGTCTTCAGCCCCAGCTCCTGCCAACCTAACAGTTCGAAAGCAAGAAATTGCAAGTAGATTAATAGGTACCACCACAGCGGGAAGGTAACAGCTTTTCGTGCGCCTTGGCATTGAGTCATGCCAGCCACATGACCACAGAAGCGTCTTTGGACATCACTGGCTCTTTGGCTTTGAAACAGAGATGAGCACTGCCCCTAGAGTCGGTAACGACTGGCTTCCGAGCAAGGGGAACCTTTACCTTTAGCATAGATAGAGGCTATGCTAAGAGACTTAACTGCCCATAGGACTTCTGCAGTCTTAATTGTACCTCTGCAATGAACTTACTAGGTGGCCTTAACTAAGTCACTCCCTCTCAGCCTCAGCTCCTCAGCTGCAATATGGAGATAATAATACTTGCCTTACTGGGCTGTTGTAAGGACAACATCAAGGCAATACACATAAAGCACTCGGCACACTTAGAAAGTACTATATACACGTGGTATTACTGAGAGTCTGTATGGTATTGGACTTGGACTAGAAGCCTTGGGTTCAATGAAGCTCACTGGGTGACCTTGGGCCAGTCACCATCTCTCAACTGAATTTACCTCACAGGGTAGTTGTAAGGATACAAAGAGGGGTGGGATTGAACAGTGAAAAATAATAAATGCATTTGCTTTTATAGAAGAAAATAAAGAATTGCACTTGGAGATGCCCTCTGACATTTGCTAAACTTCTTCATGTCATGTAGCTCTGAAGGGCTATCCTACATGGCCAGGCAATCATTGCTATTCTGTGTTTATTGTTAATTTTTATTCTACCCTACTGTGGAGCCTCAGCTGGCATTGGTAATCCTATGGATGACATGAGTGTGTTATTGCTACTGTGCTTGATTACACCCATATTATCCTCCAGTGTTTTCCTCCACAGAGAGCCTGAGCATTTCGATTTCCTTTTATAATGGGATATTTACATTTTGTTGATTTCTTGATGTGTTTCATTTTTTGTTTTGGCTTTGTGGACCTTTCTCAGCAATTCCAAACAAAGTGGAATAATACTTTGCACTGGATTAAGCATTTGACACTGCAGAGAAATTAAATTTGTATGTAATGTACTTAGAAGACATACTGACTATTTTAAGTCATTTGTTATTAGTTGGGTTTTTTTCCCCAGCAGGAACAAAACTTTGGGAAGGAACCTGTCTAGGGCCACCCATGAACTTCCAAGACTGACAGACCAATCTTATCTAAAAACCCCTTGCCGAAGCAGCCAACGCCACTGAAGCCCACACTGCATCTGCGGGGGGGGGGGGGGGTCAGTGCCAGTGATCTCCTCTAATTAAGGGAACACTTGTAAGGTTCGCCTCTACTGCTTGAGTGGGTATGCTTGGACCTGCACCTGCGATTTTGCTGGTGCAAGTTCGAGTAGACTTGGGAAGGTGGATGGTGGCCTGGGGGATAGGATATTGGTGGAGCTGCTGTCATCAATACCACCCACTTTCCGGCTTTGACACATACCCTCCCTGCTCCAGTATCCACCTCATTCCTCCCCTCCCCTCTCTGTTCCCCCTGCCCACTGTCCACCCCCTGCATTGACTTACTGGCACTGGTGCTTTTCTGGAGGCTGCTGGTTAATGGCTGCTGCTAATTGCCGCTAGTGGTGATGGACTGGCTGTGCAGAATGGCAAGTCTCATTTTGTGACCACTGCAGAGCACGTTGTACCACCAGAATGTGTGGTCCAGCCACACAGTGGGCCCATAGGATTGGGCCGTTAGTAGGGTTTGAACATCCAAATCCAAATGAGTGAATAATTTGTGGACATTATTCAGTGCAAACCATTTTGTTGAGTTTACACTAGTCAGTGTGACACGTTTGGTGTATCCAAGCCCAATTTATTCCTCATCCTCCCCACCCCGTTCCGCCCACCCCATCTCCCTCCCGCCCTTTGTGCTGACTTACCAGCATCGGAGGGTATTGAAGGGCTGCTGGTGTGCGGCCGTGACCACCTGCCACTTAATGCTGCACAAAATGGCATATCGCCTTTTGTGACAGCCATAAAGGATCCTGAGACGCCAGAACACTAGTTCCAGCTGAGCAGCATAAGGCTCCCATAGGTTTGAGCCATTCATTAACTGAACTCCATGAATAGCCCCTACTCTCTCTCTCTCTCTCTCTCTCTCTCTCTCTCTCTCTCTCTCTCTCTCTCTCTCTCTCTCTCTCAGCTGTCCTTTTCATGGTAGCTGTGTTCGTCCAAGAGGACAAAAATGTAGGGAAATACCTTTATTAGGATCAATTATAAAGGTCACAAACTAATGATTCTGCTTTTGAGGTCACTAAAACACTTAATATTTCATGTTAATATTATAAGGCAAAAGGGGAGGGTGTTGCTAGGCAAAAGAAGAAGCCCTGCCTGTAGTAGTCTTAATACAGAATGGAAGAAAACATCTCATGCAAGCTAATGAAGGCTGAGTAATACTCTTGCATTCCATCTGTTCCAACTTGCAAAGTCAGGAGGGATTGCACAATGATGGACCATAGCTCAGTGGTTTCCACTGAATCTCCAGGTAGGGTAGTAAAATCGTTTTTGTTCCATCAGGCCTTTTGTTGATGTGTTTTTGCTAAATGCTCTTTTACTTGCTTTTCATCACTTGTATTGTTTTTGTTTTTTGTTGACTGGCTGAGGCTGCAATCCTATACATGCTTACCTGGGAGTAACTCCCATTAAACTCTGTGGGAGATAAAATTTAGGTGTTAAATCTCCCCACGTTCTATGAATCAGGTTGGGTCTGGCACTGAGAGGAAAGCAGTCCAATAAACAAGAGAAGAGACATAAGACTCAAAGCACGGTCTTTTATTTATTTATTTCCTTCCACGCAAGGGCACCAGTTGCATAGGAGGGGTATAAGCACAAAAGAGCCTGCACCCCCAAATGAAACATAAGGCAAGGCTTATATAGACAGAAATTACATTACATAAGATGTTTTCATTCGAAAGCTTTCATGGCCAGCAGATATAGTTTTTTACATAGATATGTCTGTGTTACCCGTACTACCTGTTTCTCTAACATAAGATGTTTTCCAACAAACTTTCCCAAACTCTAACGTCAATATATGTTCTTTTCCCAGATATGTTATTCATAAAACACCAGGTCAAGCTGACCTGTAACTCTTCAGACAATGTTCTGTGTACAAGGGATATGTGCTAGAGTTCATGGTTCTCTATAAGAAAGGGAATGGCTTATTGTGAAGGCTCATGGCTATTAGCCAAGGTGCTGTTCTTGCAGTTGTTAGCAAAAGGCTATTTTGCAATGTTTAAATATAGATGTGCTGGGAATGCTGCGAGGGCCAGACAGTTGTGAATCTAAGGCCTCAGTCCAGCCCAACACAGGCACAATTGAGGCACAGTTGAGGCACAGTTGAGGCCCCAAATAGGGCTGAGTTAGGCTGCAACTGTGCCTGAGTTAGGCAGGAGGCAAGAGCAGTGGGCCAGGATCAAGGCAACACTTACCACAGAGGCAGGCAGGCCCCTGTGGGGAGGTGTCAGTCTTGTGGAAGCGAAGAGCCCCCTCCTGAGCTCGTCTGTGTGCACCTACCTCAGCTGCTGCAGCGTTCGCAGCAGATGGGCAGCCACAGGTGGGCCTGCAGGCACTGGGCGTGCGACAGTCAGTTGAAGGGCAGAGGTTGTGCCAGTGCCAGCTGCCCCAGGGCACCCTGGGCATTAGCCACCTGCTGCAGGGGGGAGTGCCACTGCCCTCCCTCCTGTAGAAGGCGATGCCACCCCCAAGCCATGGTGAGGCTGCACGTGGGAGTCATGGGGGGGTGAGCGGGGGAGAGAAGGGAAGGAGGGGGTGGGAACAGCACGCACAAGGGGGGTCTCATGAAGTCTGGAACCGCCTCTGCCATGACATGCCCATGCGCTGCCTGAAGCCCTGGGCCTCCAGGGCCGTGGCAATGCCCACAAAGAAGGTATCCCGGCATGCCTTCTGCTCCGTGCCCCGGCCAAGACCGAGAGATGCCTTGGGCTTGTCTGCTGCGAGTGGGAAGGACTCACGCAGCTCATCACGCCCCCAGATGCGGCAACATCAGCACGTCGCGACAGTCGCTCTGGCGGGGTGGGGGGGTGGCCAGCTTCCATCATCAGGGAGTGGGAGGGGAGGCAGACAGACAGGCAGACAGTGGGTGCTGGGGAGGGGCACGGGTGGGTCAGAAACAGACAGACAACAAGGCTGGTGGGAGAGGGATACAGGGAGAGGGGTCTGCAGAGACCAATAGGGACACAGGGGTCACTTCACAGATGGAGGCAATGCAGGAACGGGCGCCTCTTATGCAGACGGACCTTGGCCAGAACGGACGCCGGTGACGGGCGGACCGAGGGCAGAAACGGACGCCGTTGACGGGCGGACCGAGGGCGGGTTAGAGCCCCGGTTGCCGAAAGGGCTCTTCATGGACGTGGCAGACATGCGCCATGTCGCCTGTCAGTGTTTGCCTGCCTGAGAGGCCCCCCAACTCCCCACTCCCCTCTGAGCCCTGAGGGTCTGGCAGCCCCCCTGCTGTGGTGTCCCTGGGCTGGCTGTGGCAGGCCCTGGCTGGGATTCATGCAGGGGCTTGTGTGCTGGGGACTGTCTCTGTGTGTGGGGGGCAGTGCTTGTGTAACATTGGGGACATGTGTTTCCAGGGGCATCTTTATTGTTCTGGAACAGTGGCAGAGATGGCCAGGCGAGGCTGCCAGGGGTAGTCACAGCGGCCACTCGGACCACATCATCATCATCATCAGCAGCAGCAGCAGGCGTGCCCCATGGACCAGGGGATGCAGGCCCTTCCCCTGTGGAACCACAGCCTGCACCATGGAAAGGGGAGGGACAGCAAGTAGGCAGCCAGGGAGGTGGAGCAGCAGCAGCGCCGGCAGCTGAGGAGGGTTGCAGGGCAGGCTCCAGGACCTCGGGCAGCATCGAGGCAGACGACCATGGGGCAACCAGACTGCAGGCCCAGGGGTGCTCCCAGGAAGGTAGGTGGTAGTGGACTGGGGAGGCAAAAAACACGGGGGTGTTCCATGGCAGCTGCTGTGTGGTAGCAATCGCCATTGAAGAAATGCCAGTGTGCCGGTTGCAAAGGCCTGCAGGGAGAGAAATTAAACACAGCTGAGAGGTGTGACACACATAGCATGGTCTGCGCTCCTTCCCTGGGTGTCAGGAGAACATGATCCTGTAAGGGAAAAGGGTCAAAGAGAGAGAAGACAACAACACAACGTGTGGGTCACAACCATGGCAAACCTACCAATACTGACCTGTGAGTAGACCCTGTGGAGAAAAGGGGTGGGAACAGCTGGTGTCTACATAAGGCTAACAGTTCCACACTTGTGGCATTGTGTGCTCACATTACTACAGGCAGCAATCAGACAAGACATTGGTAAAGAGGCATATCATGGCAGGCATTGCAGGCAGCTATGAGACAAGACATTGGTAAAGAGGCATATCATGGCAGGCATTGCAGGCAGCTATGAGACAAGACATTGGTAAAGAGGCATATCATGGCAGGCATTGCAGGCAGCTATGAGACACAACATTGGTAAAGAGGCATATCATGGCAGGTATTGCAGGCAGCTATGAGACAAGACATTGGTAAAGAGGCATGTATCCTACCTATATTTCTATATGCAAAGAGGCAGAAGTCAGACCACATGTCAGCACGAACCCTGCTCTTACCTGCACTTACCTGCTGGTGTTGTTGCCTGTGGGGGGGGGGGAGAGGGGCTGGGAGAAAGACATGGGTTAGCAAACACTTGCATGGAGACAGCTGCCCAGGCACAGCAGTAAACAGTTTGGCCACAGGCGGCACAGCCCTCTCTGCCCTAGAGAGGAGAGAGGAGAAGGGAAGAGAGAGAAGTGGGGTGTTTGTCCAAGAACTGAACTCAGAGAATGGGAGCTCTTGGTGGCCAAAATTCCCTCCCCCACTCAAAGAACCCTTCAAACTTTTCAGGGGACAGCTTTTCACACTGATGACAACATCCTCATAAATGATGATGATTGAAAATATCTATATGCTGCTGATCAACAAAAAAAGTTATTGAGGCAGTTTACATAGCAAAGGAATAAGAAACTGGTTCCCTGTCCCAATCTTAAACAAAACAAGACATCAGCAAATCCAGTCGCCACTGAGAAGGATGTGATGCTGGGCTGAATAGAGATGGTTGCTCACCCCTTGCTAAATATAAGCCAGCCACCACTTTAAATGTGCCTTTTTGCCCAGTTAGCAGAGAGTTACAGGTTTGAGAGTGAGCTGTAGCCTCTGCTTTTGAACTCACTTCCAAGGAACATTTAACCTGGGGTTTGGAGACAAAAAAATACCCTTCTTGGTTTAGAGGACAACAGGTTAAATGGAAGCTAGGTTTGTCTTTGATTCTATCATGGGATCTTCTATGACTTATGTGCATGCACATACCTGTGTGTGTGTGTGTGTGTGTGTGAGAGAGAGACAGAGAAAGAGAGAGAGAGAGAGAGAGAGAGAGAGAGAGAGATATGGGGCGATACATACATCTGCTGCCCAAGTATTTTTTCCTTTCTGAATCCTTCTATTTTTGTGCCTGAATGGAAGCAAATGCCTTAAGAAATAAGGCTGAGCTATATCCCTTATAATGCATGGCAGGGTCTCTGGCTTTTGGTTTTAATTAGAGGAGGGATTTTAACTGCATCTCCCCCCACTACCCACGATGTTCCCTATCCACATCTTTGCAGGCTTTTTTCCCGTAATTAGGTGGATTAGCCTCAGGCTTACAGTCTTTTTGTTCAGTTTAGATCGTTGTCTGAAGGTTCTGTTATAGTGCCAGGAGTGAAGCTGTTTTCGAATCCAGAGACTGGTCCAGCCAGACTCTGTTTTTCCCAGGTTCAGAGGGTAACCAAGGAGAGCCAGACTACAGTATATGTTTGAAAGAGTAAGATTTGTTGATATACAGAAACAAGAGACAACTTATATGCTGAAAATACACTAGATAAAAGAAAGCATAATATGGAATAGGCATTGGGCAAACAAAAGCTTACAACAATGTCCTTTCAGCTTGCTGGGGATTCCTGAACATCAGTGGATGGACTGCAGTGGTGAAGTTCTGGGGCACAGTTCCTCTGAGATTTCACTTCAATGAAATCTGACATGCATTGGCATTCCTGAGCCTTAAATACCTTAAATACCTTCTCTCCGGAAAGCTTTGAGACTCAGCGGTGGGGAACCTCAGGCCCCAGGGCCGGATCAGGCCCCCGAGGCCATCCGGTCCGGCCCCCGGAGAGATTGCCGGGAGGCTGCCCAACTGGCCCCTGGAGGCTCCGCCGGGTCCGCGCGTCACCTCTGGAGGCCGGGAGAGGGCCTTTGCATGTCCTCTCCGGCCGCCGCCTCGACCCCTTCTCACCAGGCCATTGGCCATTTCACACATGCGTACCACGCCAATGAGGGCAAGCTCTTGCCCTCTTGCCCTCATCGGCATGGTACGCCGGAGGTGACGCGCGGACCCAGCGGTGGCTTTGGATGGTGAGTGCAGAGCCTCCGGAGGCCGATGGGGGACGGGGGCAAAATTTAATTAAATAAATAAAAATGGCGGGCGGCCTTACGGCCGGCCCTCAAGCAAATTTCTAATATTTAAAATGGCCCTCGCCAGGGAAAAGGTTCCCCACCCCTGCTCTACTAGAAGCTTAACATATAAAAACTTCTTTTTTCATGCAAACGGATCACTCCCACCCCCACCCGGGCCTTGTCTTATCTAAACCATGTGGTGAGATAACTCATGGTAGACAGACACAGCACTATGCTTATTTATTTATTTATTTATTTATTTATTTTACAGTATTTTTACCCCGCCTTTCTCCTCGAAGGGACCCAAGGCGGCTTACAACATGGGAAAGGAATACAATACAATACAAAAAATAATCATATTTAAAACTATAAAAACAATTCACAAAAACTAGTAAAAAACATCATCTAAAAATTAATAAAAAACAGATCAAATTACAATTAAAACAAGAGCATTAAAAAACAGCAGCACTCCACAAGTACCAGCAGGATGTTAAAAAAGGCAAGGCTTCCTTAAACAGGAATGTTTTCAGGCCTCACCGGATGGTCTCCAGGGAGGGAGTAGTACGTAAGTCAAGAGGGAGGGAATTCCATAGGGTTGGTGCCACTACTGAGAAGGCCCTATTTCTTATAGGAAAACAGCATCTGTGGGAAAGCAATAGCTCCAGGCCTTGCGAAATAATCAGGGGGACAGGCAGTGGTGTAGCTAGACCAGGATGGCGGCAAGTAGTTCTGCAAGACTCCGTTACACCGGAGTCAGTAGCCCCTCCCCCTTGCCTTCAGAGCCATTCCGGTGGTGAGAGACAGGGGACTGTCCCGCATGTTGCCGTTGCTACCAGAATGGCTCCAACAGCGAGGGGGAGGGGCCACTGACTCCGGTATAACGGAGTCTTGCAGAACTACTTGCTGCCGCCCCGGTTTAGCTACACCACTGGGGACAAGCAGGGTGTGAAAGTTTACCTGAACTCCAGGCCTTACCCAGCAGGCAGACAGGACAGATTGTGAAAGTTCACTGACTCCTCATAATCACAATGGTCTTTTGATATCCGACCACTACTGTAGCCTGATGTTTTACCAGGAATATTGGAAACTGGGAACTGGTGTGATATAGTCGGCAGGAGATTGGGCTGCATGTCAGTTGGCTTCCCTCATTTGAATCTCACCTCTGCCAAGAGTTCAATATGTGATCTTAGACATGCCGCTCCCTCTCACCCCCTGCTGCAGTATGGAGATAATAATACTTACCTTACATAGCTGTTGCAAGGACAACATCATGATAACACATGTACAGAGCTTTGTACACTCATAAAGTGTTATACAAATCTGCAGTAGTATTAATGCAACGTTCACACTGATGTACTGTACATATAAGGAATTCTGCTCACTTTGGGTTTTTTTTAATCTAACATAGAAAGAAACCCCCCCTTCTGTATCTATTCCATTAAAATGCATTGGGATCATCTCATGAAATGCTTCATAAAAAGGCAGCAACTACATTGTTATGATATCAGCAATAAAACGGAGGTGAGTTTGAAAGTAAGTAACATCACACTCAGTACGACAGGACCATAATTATACTTGGCACCTTCCTTGCCACATCACAGTCCTCCCTGTTGCTGACTTCGTCTTTTGTGTCTGGTTGCTGGAAGGTGACTTTCTTCGACTGTTCCCAGGGTAGTCTCAAATGGATTAGGTTTTGCTGCTGCAATTGCCTCCTCACTTCTGATGTCAGTGCTAGGAACACACGTTCCAGTGGTATCGCGTCCGTCTGCTGATTGCTCTTCTCCTGCAAGATATGAAAGTAAGGAGCACAAGGGTTGTGGAGATTTTGTGTGTGTGTTCCAACTATCCTGCATACGCTTTTATAAAAAGCATTAGAGTACAAGATAAAGAAAAAGATATACTCTTGTGTATCTGGTTTTTCCCCCTGGCTAGCTCTACCAGTTCTGCCACCTGTTGACAAAACTTGTGAGCTTTTCATTCTCCTGATGTGACCAGAGAGAGGTTAAATGGTAGAAGAAGCTGATCCATCAAGGAGTCCATTATTTTTATTCTTTCCAGTGACACTAAGCAATTTTTCCAGTATCCTCTTACATTTTTTTCATTTTTACTTAGTGGGAAAAATCATTTTAAATTGCAAGTACAGATTATCCAATGAATCTGTTGTGCTGATAAAACAATCTTCCTTATCCCAGCAATGAAGCTGGAAACATTTCCTAATCAGTTAAAGTCTTTGCTGTTAAAAGACATGCCTATAAATATTGCATCCTTGCACTATTTCAAATTTCTCCTGTGAACAGTGTTGTCGCTCCATTTCTTTCATTGATGACCTCGGCATTCTACGTATTAGTCTAAGGGCCCCCAGTTTGTTTTATATTGTTTCATCAGTGCTGGTTGCTGTAGTGTATGGCATCATTCATAGGACTCTCCTGCTGAAACAGCACGTAGTCAATCCTAAAAGATGGCAAGCAGAGAAAAAGAATTGCACCTTGGCTCTTATAGCTTGCAAGTGAATTATTTTTCATGCAATGAACTGCTTTTAGCATTGTATCAATTCCACATCTGTCTTTTCCTTTTTTCATAGATGAGATTAACTTCCTTCAAAGACTACGGTTTGTACTGATGAATCCAGGCACGTTGGCTTATTTAAATGTACTCAAACAGCAGCTCCAAAGCTTGAAAAATGTGTTTGTGTACTGCACAGAGCATCAAGGTTTTCCAAACTGCAGCAACGCCAGCTAAATATACAATGAAGGGGCATTGCAAAATGTAACCAGATGCTTGAAATCCTGTTAGGGCAGGGGATGCACTATGCATTCAGGATGCCTCAACATTCAATACATTATTTCAGCCATCATACATCTGAATATACATGAGCACTGGGTTACTGGGTGGCAGGGGGACAGCAGTGGACCCTTGGTGCTTTTGGGGACTGGCCAGGTGGGGGCATGGGCCCTCAGCTCACATCCAACTTGGCTGCCCTCTGATGCCAGCCCTGCCCTGGCCTTTTGTCCTAACAGCAAATTCTTGACTTGGTTTCTGACTTGTGTAGCTGCTATTTGCTTAGATCTGGGCCTTCTTTCCTACTCCTGAGGTTGCCAATTCTTCAACCAGCCTCTGTATCTTGCCTTTATCAATAGCTTAACTTTCAACAATAATCAAAGGAAGATTTATAGCATAAAGATAAACATAATTACCTGGCAATTGCTACAGATGGGCAGCACAATCCTGTCTAGCAGGATGCAGCTGCGCAAATAAGGCACCGGCCACATCCTAACCAAGATGGGGCACAGCCGGAGGCCTCCTTGGGGTAAAGGGACAAGTAGAGCCCCAGCCATCCCTATGGGTCTACTCAAGTGTTCACCAGCTATTTGCTCCCCCTGGCTCCATCATAGCGACACCACTGTAGCTCACTTGTAACCATTGGAATACCTTTTTCAACACTAGGCAGATATGCTCCTAGCAACTCATCCTGGACAGCAGCCAAGCAGCGCTATACCCTCAAGAACAAGAAAATATATTTAACAATAGTCCAAATGCGATTTTTTTCCCAGTGTATGCATGACAGTGGTCACATCGACTCTCCCCAGGAGAGGGAGATGAGCCAAAGGTGGCAAACCAGCCAAAGCTGGTAAACTCAACAAAACCACAAGTGATTTGTGAAAAAAGTGTTAATTTAGAAGATCCACTAGAACCGTGATATCTTTTTGCAAACTTATAATTAGTTGATGATAAACTATATTTCAATTTTACTTCACATGTTATAGGCTGTACAGAATTTGATGGATAGCTTATATCAGATGATCCCAACCTTTGGTACGCATACCCCTAAGGGTACGCGGATCACAGGCCACGGGTACGCGAGATGCTGCCCGTTATCAGCTGCTGCGATATCAGCTGCGATCAGCAGCTGATAATGGGCAGCTGTAGCCTTTTTCCCGGGTTGCGGCACGCCAGTGCCACAACCCGGGAAAAGGTTACAGCCCTGCAAATCCCTGTAGCCTCCCTGGTAGCTCCTCCTACCAGTTCTTCTGGGCGCCACCATCTTGGATCTCACAAAATCTCGCACAACTCAGAAAAATACATTTTCAGGGGGGTACCTGAGAGGGTACGTGGGAGGTATGTGGGAGACGGCAAGTCTGGGGGTACATGGAGCAACCAGAGGCCCACGTAGGCGTATGCAGGCCACCAAAGGTTGGGAACCCCTGGTTTATATGAATCAAATATTGATTCCAGCCCTAAAACTCAAAAGTGTAATGGAAGCATTTTAAAGCAAACTTCTTTCTTGTGCGAGGAAATGTAAAGCTGTTTGGAGGGCTCACACAAGGCTTATAAACCACTTGATTCTCATTTAAGCTCTCAAAATAAGGCATAAAACACTGTGCCAAAGTACTGAATTGCATACATAATGCATACATATTAACAAATTACTTGCAGAATGCACACAAAGTAGGATCAGAGCTTGTAATATGTGGGGCTCCCTTAGCAAAATAGCCAGCTGGTCTAATTCCCAGGTTGAAACAATATTAGAGGGTTATCACTTGTTGGCCCCTCCCAAGAGCATTCAACATTTGCTCATAGTGAGCCAAAAACTCTAGAGACTTCAGAAATAAGTGAAAACCATTCCCTGCTGAGTAGATTTCTATGGCATAATTTACTAATCCATTTTTAAATAAGGTTTTTCTGGTTATGAAATGGTACTTAACAGAAAAAAAACACAAAACAAACAAGCAAACAAAAAAACCCAAACCTCAAAGCTTCTTACAAAAGCATTAACAGCTTGATAAATCCTGCAACCAAACATATGTAAAATATATATAATCTTGTCAAATAAGAGCAGCGCTATGGAAATGTTTTGATTACAACCTGACAACAAAATAGCAGAATCCTTTGCAGAACATTGACAATAGAACATCGCAGAATGTTGACACTTGAAATCTACATCTACATTTTTACGATTTTCAACCCATGTGACGGTTATCATGAGCAGACTATTTTTAATTGCTTTGCGAAGCAGCTGTCTCTGTTAGGACTGTTAGCTGTTTGTCTGCAGCATCTGTCTACAGTGGAAACAATGACATTTCTTCTATTGCCCTGACACAGTAAGATGAAGGTGTGCATCCTCATCTCTCACTGTCTTTAACGTGCAATCCTAGGCATGTCTACTCAGAAGTAGGACCCATTGAATGCAATGGGGCTTACTTCTAAGTAAGTGCCATAGTCTTGCAGCTTTAATGTGCCTAAAGCTGCAATCCTGTACTATCCTTGGGGAGGTGACTGGCAGTTTGTATCCACTGCCACCATCCCAGGCTACAGAGACTAGTCAGAGAGGGGCCATCTGGAACTCCCCCCCCCCAGAGGGCACAGAACCCAAACAGTTCTTATTTCATATCAAGACCATGGTAGCTTCTGAGAGCAATTGGTTGTGACAACATGCTGTATTACCCATGAATATGACAGGCAAGAGTCAGAAGATAACTAGATTATAAAAAATCCAGAAGGAAAGGGATTTAACCACATAGTGAAAAGGGAAGGGTAGAAAAAAGTATAAGCAGGCTGATGGAAAAGATCTGAACTTGACTGGATGAGCATACTGAAAAACCTGATACACACAGCGCAATCCCGTCTGGCTGCACCAGCCACTCCACCACACCTGAGTGTCACAAAGGTGCCGTAAGGCACGTTTCCGACACCTGGAGAGTAAGTGGCACCAGCACCGAGGCCAGCGCCACTCACTCTCGCCCGACAGAGGTTGCCGGCAGTGGACACAGGTAAGACCTGCAGCGGGGGAGGGGGCGGCGCGGCGCGTGGAGGCCTGTGATTTCCAAAAGTGGCATCACTTGCCTAGCACTGCCATGCTTTTTCATAACATGCAACCTCATATGTAAATGTCAACTACGAAATGTTGTTCTAACTGCATTTCTTACCTGACCGATGATCTAAAACCACAACTGTTTTTTTTTGTTCCACTAATTGCCTCCAACCCTTTATTAGTAACCTCTCCACTGATTTTGCAAATATTTCTGTTCATGGTTTCTGTTGAGTCTTCTCAGCCTGGTTGAAAAGATCTTTAGTAGGTATAGTTCAAAGGCTGATTTAATGTTGATATTGCTGCCTTTGCTAATTCCTATATTTTGTATTGGAAAGCCTGAAGGTAGCTATACCAGGTACTAAAAAATGTAAGAGTGCTACTGATCAAGTTATTCCATGTTCCAAAAAGAAAAGGTGACATGTCAAAATACAATTTCAAAACTCTTCTTGTTCTTTTTTAAAAAATCTGCTATCCAAATGACTATAGCCATGCACTCAGCTCTCTCTTTCCCTTCTTTCTTACTTTTTCTTTCACATCTCAACTGGAAAGATAACAAGCATGGAAAATTTCAGAATCTATAGATGTGTTGCAGAAAATTCAAGCAATACAAAAGTGCTGTTATTAAAGGTGTATTTCAGCTTTAACTCTATCATATACCATTGTGCCCGCTATCATAAATGTTTGATTTTTTCCCCTTCTAAATCTTAGGATATCAGAATTTACATGACATTGTTACAGATTTTTCCTTTCATTCTGTCAGCTCAATGGTAACGTCCCATGGCTAAGTGAATTTGACTGCAGGTTTGATCTAGGAAACTTTTGACTCAGAAACACAATGAAATTCACAGGAGAAGGAAAGAGATGGATGAAAGATGTGTATTGTGAATACTTTCTTTTGACATTGTATTATAAAAAAGATTTGTTATCCTGTAGTAGCCTGAGGGCTGAAGCATGTTTAATATGACTTATTTGACTCCAAACGCTTCACTTCAGAATTTGAACATTTCAGGGGCAAGGGATATGCAATGTGGAATAACTTATTAAAGAAAATCTTTGTCTTGTTCTATAAAGTCTAAGCTATATTCAGCTCATCTGCATAGTTGACTGAGCTTAGTAATCATCATTACAAATATTCCGTGATTTGACATCAAGAAGGAAGTCATCTAGATCTGTGGTACTTCAAAGAAAGGGCGGGGGGTTGAGAGCGCACAATGGTGCAGGGAGATCTTGGATGCTGCACTGCATATGCTGTGCATCCAAGAGTTCCTCAAATTCTGGGGCCTGGTGTAAAGTGCTTGTACACTTCTCTGAGATGAACTGAGGAAAGCTGAGAGAATTGGTTGGATTGGCTGAAGGGCAAAATATCCACAGCTTGAGGCCAAGGTAACTTAAGGACTGCCTCATTCCATACGAGTTCCATATGAACTGCCTCATTCCATAAAACCCATCCCCTAAGGCAGAGTTTCTCAAAGTGTGGGTTGCAACCTACTTGGTGAGTCGCGGAGTAAACACAGGGTTGGGCCCTCCCACCTTCCCTTGCTCCAGTTTTGCACCAAGCCATTCCAGAAGCTGAATTACTTCCTAGGAGGGCGGGGATTGGGGAAGACTCTTCTGCCTCATAATGGCCTGCAGAAGCCTCAGAAAGCCACTTCCAGTTTGCGTCCAAAAATAGTTCCCCTTTCCCCTCCCAATCCAGCCGCCCCAATGGATATAGTGCATGCCTTTTTCGTAGGCTTACCATATTTTCCCGCCCTTGACCCGGGACACCCCTCAATTAAATAAATAAATAAATAAACAAATAAAATATATTTAAAAATACAAGGGGGCGCTAAGCACCCCTGTTGCCGTGCGAAGCACACCTGAAAATTTTAATTATTTATTTTTACAGTAAAATAATTAATTAAATGTACTTACCCCATCGTCGCCCGTTGCTGCTGTGCTGCTGTCTCTCGCTCACTGCTGTCTATCTCTGTTGGCTCTCATGGCTCTTGCTTGGCCGCTCGCAGCCGGCGAGAGCATGCCCGGGCCGCATGAGCCTCGGTGAGGCTCGCACGGCCCGGGCTGGCTCTCACTTGACCGCTTTCTCGCTGGCTCCGAGCCGGTGAGAGAGCGGGCGAGCTGGCTCTTGCCGGCCTATTCATCCACTTGCCGCTCGCTGCCGCCGCCATTTTAAAAATAGAGTTACTTACCCGGTCGCCGGCATGTTGACTTGCGAAATCTCATGAGATCCAAGTTGTTGGCGCCCAAACCTCGTGAGGGCATCATGGCCTCACGAGATTTGGGCGACGACATCTTGGATCTCGTGAGATTTTGCGAGTCAACATGCCGGCACCTGGGTAAGTTACCTTATTTCCAAAATGGCGGCGGCGGAGAAACCAGGATGGGCGGCATTCCTCCCGGGATGCTGGAACCCGAGCCCGAATTCCAGGATGGTCCTGGGCATTCCGAGACGTATGGTAACCGTACTTTTTGGTAAGGCAGCATCGGCGGGGGGGAGGATACGATCTTGATCAATGATGTCAATAGCATATAGACGCCGATGGGGAAAATTCTGAGCAATTGGCCTAATTAATTAACTAATTCATTAATTCACTGGGTCAAGCAACGACTTATGCAGTATATGTGTGAATTATAGCTTAATAAATTTGACACAATAAAGTGAGTGTACATTTTCTTGAGACACTCTATTTATACATTAGGTGACAAGTTTGGGCTCATTATTAAAAATCTTCCAGGCTTTAGTACAAAGTGCACAGATATTTTCTCCCATTTAAAAATTAATTACTGCTTAGCAATTATTTACAAATAAATGTCTTTAAAGCAAATTAATCCCCACCCATTTTTCATGCTCCTTCAGAAGTTGAATGAAACCAGGTGTTTACAAGCTGCAATAGCAAGTGCTTACATTTTCAGGGCACACACACACAATTTAATAGCTATTTCACTCTTTCCTTTTATTGTTATCTAAAGTAAATGTGTTTTCTTCCACACTAGCTTGAATTGTTTTTGTGGGGGGGGGGAGGGGAAATGACTTTTGTGCTTTCTTTCTGGGGTTAGATTTGCCAAATGCACACAGTTCAGTTGACATCTGTGTACTTCCTACTGAATCTCCCATTCCTACTAAAAATAATCTTTGTGATTCTGTTGGTTCAAAATAGTGAAATATAACTGGGAAAGCACCATTAAAAATCATCATCATCATCATCCTTACTGGAATATTCAGACCCGTTTTGACATTTGATTTGAGTACAATGGGCCAGGCCCAGTGTGAATACTGTCTGACCAGGCCGTGCACCATGTCCTGTCTCATCCCCCACCAGGAGCACTGTTCAACCCCGCAATAACACATGGAGGTTAGAATGTCCCCTAGAATGGTTTCAATATTAGTAGTGTTGCTACATGATTAGGGTGGCTTGAACATTCTGCCCCCCAACATGATTATGTGATCACTATTGTCCGAACTGGCCCAGTGAAGCACAGCTGTCACTCATTTGTCATGGAGGATCAGACATCTTTGTGTGTAATTTTGGTAATGCTTTTGTTTCCGGAATTATTAAAATTGCATCCTTTTGTGTGATTTAGGACTCTGACAACCAGATTTCCAAATTGCATGGAGGATGTTCAGCACTGCCCCTTGCTGACAAGCATTGGCCATAGGGACACTCAGGGTTGTGGCAAGTCGATGTGTCAACGTGGGAGATATGGCTAGCCAGCATGCTCTCACTCCCCTCATGATGTGTTATGTGGACATAAAAGGGCAATTTGTGTATTATTGTGAATTTGAGGCTCTGCTGTTTTCTGTTGCATTCAAGTAATTCCCATAAGGTGAAGGGTGCATTGAATGAGCCAATGAATGGCTAGATGTGCAGTCTAGCCATTATATACCTTCAATGAATGTGGGGATTGTAACTTCTAGAGAGGGTTCATATATCTTTTGACACTGGTATCATCTAGTTAACAAAATGCCTATGATGCGATGGTGCTGTAACAGCACAAGCCTATGCATGTCTACTCAAAAGTAAGCCCATTGATTTCAATAGATTTCCTAAGTAAATGTGTACAGGATTGCAGCCTTACAGTGCAATCCTGTCTAAAATATAGACAGGCTGAGTGCCACTCTGCCAGTCTAGGGTGTCGCAAACATACTGTGGTGAGTAGGCGGCACTGACACTGAGGCTGGCATCGCACTACCTGCCCCAGAACCTGTGGAGCACCCACTGGGGATGGTAAGTTTTACGCCAGGGCGGCAGCAGTGGGCACGGGGGGGAGGGTGGAACAGGGTGTTCCCAGAGGGGAGATTGGTCGGCCAGGCCCGGGAAGGGGGAGGGATCGGCAGCGGCTCCACTGAAATCCTATCTCCTTCCCAGACCTGTCCGCCGTTACATGGCCCACTCGAATGTGCACCAGCAAAACAGCTGGTGCGCATTCAAATAGACCCATTGGGGCAGTTAGAGCTCTACTTGGGGTAAGGGGATGAGCCATGCCGGTGCTGGGACCTGTGTGGATAGCCTAGCTAGACAGGATTGGGCTGCCCATTTCCCAGCTTCCAGTTCACTTCATTAGTTGTGGCTTTCAGGGGCAAGGAAACTCAGAACACAATGACATCACATTGTACATTTTATTTTAATAGGAGAAAGAAGGATCTTCAGAGCTTCTCTTTGGGACAACAGGCAGCCACACATTTCTCATTACATATTTTTCGAGCCTAAGATGTTTCTGAAAAGCCCTGATCATATTTGTGGCTAAACAGAAAGATGCTCAAACGTTTCAAAGTTCAATGTAGTTTTTGACTTTGAACTCTCCTTCCTTCCCTCCCCATGTGGCAATATCCAGCTCAGTAAATATTCATTTCAATGAACACCACCTTATGGTGAAATACTGCTAGAGTGCATTGTTAGGAACTTATTTTTAAAAACACAAATGGATGAAAAGAAAAAATCAGTTTGTTTCCTCCACTCCCATCTGACAATTTTTGTCTTGATAACATCAGTGCACCAGCTAGAATACAAAACAGAATATATGTCTGTTTCTGTGAGTACCTGCGTTAAAGTTCAGACACCAACCCATGAAGAATATGAATCGTGAGCTATTTAAAATGTTACTTATGGAGACTTAGGTAGTGGGCAAAGTAACAATTCATGTGTGCTTTAAAAAAAAAAGGGGGTAGTTGCAGGAGAGCCCATTCAGAATCAGATCTGTGGCAGGCAGGAGGGGGTATTGAACCCTTTCCTATTGCACTATGGTCCCAATGAAAATTACATCCCCAAAGGGTATATTAGTCCTGGAAGGTACTAATAAAAGCTTCAGTTTCAGGGCTAATACTAGGTGTAACCTTCATTGGTGTACCCAACACAGTTCTGCTGTTGTAAAATTGCTTAAAATTCTAGCCTGGCGTAGGGACCACTTGTAAAATTGTAGAAAATATTTCTTTACCCAGCGTGTAATTCATCTGTGGAACTCCTTGCCACAGGATGTGGTGATGGCATCTGGCCTAGATGCCTTTAAAAGGGGTTTGGACAGATTCATGGAGGAAAAGACCATCACAGGTTACAAGCCATAAGCAACCTCCTGGTTTTTAGAAGTGGGTTTTCTCTGTGCCAGGTGCAAGGGAGTGTCAACGGGAAACAGGTTATCTTGTTGGCTGTGTGCTCTCTCAGTGGCATCTGGTGGGGCCACTGTGTGACACAGGAAGCTGGACTAGATGGGCTTTTGGCCTGATCCAGCAGGGCTCTTCTTATGTTCTTATGTTCTTATGCTTCCAGCGGTGCACACAACATGCTGTCAGTGGCCATTTTAGAAGTGCTGATGAAATTGGTGAAAGCATGGCAGGACCACTGCAAGTAAGTCCTTACCAGCACTGGCATCGACGGGGGGAAGCGGGAGGGCGGGCCGCCGGGGGGCATCGCGCGTATAGGGGTGACGCGCGATCCCCCCCACTTACAGTTTTGAGTTGGAGGTGGGCACGCCCGCCCTCCCCTGTGTCCGTTTGGCTCCAAAATGAGCCGAAAACGGAGCGGGGAGGGCGCTCTGCTCCTGCGCGTGACGTCACGCGCGGGGGCGGAGCCTCCCCTTAAGGGCGACGCGCGCCCCCGCTCTGGGGTGACGCGCGTCATCGCGACGTGACTGCTTACCAGCAAGGTAAGTTTGATGGCGGGAGGAACAGAGAGGGGAGAGGGCATAATGAGGAAGAGATAGGATGGGAAAGGGGGCAGATCAATGCGGGAAGGGGGCGGTATCGGTGGCAGCGGGGCCACCGATATCCTAGCCTCTTTCCCAGCCTCAATCTGCCTTCCCAGGCCCACTCAGACTTGCACCACTAAAGTAGCTCATGCAGATCCAAGTAGATTCATACAGGCAGTGTACCCCTGGGCAGTGGCGTTCCCAGCCCTCCCGGCGCCTGGGGGGGCGGGGTTGGTGCGCCCCCCCCAAGCAGCGGGACTCGGGGCTGAGCGCCCACTCGGCGCTTCCCCGGCCTCCGGAAGCTCCGCTCCAGAGACCGGGGAGAAGCCCTCCTTAAAGCGACCGCCTAGTTCAGAGGACCAGAAAGCCCTCGACCGCTGAACTAGGTGGTCGCTTTGAGGAGGGCTTCTCCCCGGTCTCCGGAGCGGAGCCTCCGGAGGCCGGGGAAGCGCCGAGTGGACGCGCTGCTTCAGAGGGGCGCGCCAGCCGGGCTCCAGTGCCGCGCCGCTCTGCGCAGCCCCGAGCCCGGCTGCCGCGCCCCCGCGCCCACTCAGCGCCTGGGGTGGAGCACACCTGCTCCCCCCATATTAGAATGCCTCTGCCCCTGGGCAAATGTTCTCTTACCCGGCGGAGACCTCTGAAGCGTGAAACACCCTCACAGGATACAGCGCGTGCCCCATTTATGCGGGTACATTGGTGCAGGGCAAGTTACGTAGGATTGTAACAAGTAGTTGTTACAAAGAATAGGCAGATTCACATGATTCCTCAATGTTAATATTCTGTAGTCCCATTACACCTTGTTTTCTTGTCCAGGTATCTTTTGGCAAGATAGGACAATTCTGGAGCCCTCATGATAAAGTTTGCACACACAAAAATTTTTTTTGTAACTTTTGAGATTCATAAATATTGATCTTTGTTTGAGGAAAAAGAAAGGTTTGCCCCAAGGAAAATATTTTATTTATTTTTTCTTGACGTCCACAAGAATGCAGCAGTGTAGTATTTTAAAAAAATGAATAAATAGAACAATAAGAATGCCTCATTTTTTAAAACAAATGCTTCTATGCAGAATATTTCAGCATGCAATTTTTTTCAGCCCACAAAGGTGCACCAGCAGATCAAAACAACATCAAAACCCACAACATTTTCATCCCTCTCCATGAGTTCTGAAACTGTATATAAAACCATATGAAGAGCCTCCAGGAACAGGTCAGAATAGCCCACCCCCGCTGCTGATACGCGTGTTTAAATCGACCCCCACCCTCCATGCACTCGGCATTTGTCTCTGGTGAGAACTGTTGAACGCGGGAATGGTGTTGATGACCTTGGGGACAAATTCACTCTGTATTCAGTGTTTGTCACTGCAGACAAAGGCTGAACATGCAGCGGGAGGGGCTAAGCACATGCATCATTTGCAGGGACGGGGCTACTGCAGCACAATTCTAGGGCCTTCCATGTGATCCATGTATACACAGATTTGAAACATTTGGAGAGGACATGTTTTTTTTCAATCTATACTACTTACAGCCCAATCCTAACCAGGACCAGCGCATCGGGGCTGAGCAGCCCACACCGTATCCTACACTGGTCAGGAGGAGGCTGTAGGTCTAATTGGGGGTCCAGGAAGGCTTGTGTAGGGTGTCCAGGTCTGGGAGGGAGGAAGGGATATGATGGAGGCCTCCTCCGCTGATCCTGCCCTCCACCCTGGCCTGCCCCACCACCGTTCCACCCTACCCCCACGCAGAAACACCCCCTCCCTGTATCTGTCTGACCCTTCTGCCACCCTCTCTCTGCCCCTGTGCCACTCAGTGCTGGTCTCACCTCTGCCGGTAGCCAGGGGTCAGAGGACAGTGTTAGCGGGCTGGCGCAAGCCTTTTCGCAAATGTTCCCTTTACTAGAGTAGTCGCAGTGGCGTCACTGCAGGGGGGCGGAGCTCTAAGTTCCGCTGAGATCAGAGCCTCCGTTACACGGAGGAACGAACGAGTCTCCTGCGTGTTGCTTTCGCTTCCCTGAAAGGCTCCGAAGGTGAGGGGGCAGGGCCGCTTCGTTCCTCCGTGTAATAGAGGCTCCAATCTCAGCGGAACTTAGATCTCTGCCCCCCCTGCAGTGATGCCACTGAGTAGTCGCAAACGTGTTTTACCGCACGTTTGTGACATTCTAGCCTGGCGTAGGGACCACTGCGCTGGCTTAGGTGAGGTTTGGATTGCACTGTTGGAGGTTTGCTGCACATCAAAAAATATATGAAATTTGGAGCAGAAGATTTATCCAGGAAAGGCATTTCACAAGCAGGGCACCACAACCAAGAAGGACCTCTCTCTGGTTCCTACTCACTTCACCCCAGAAGGAGAAAGAACTTGGAGAAGGACTTCTTGTGAAGAACTGAAGTCAAGCAAGGTCATGTGGAGACAGTAGTCCTTTATGTACCCGGGTACCAAGGTATGTAGGGATTTAAAGGTGATTGCCAAATGCTTACTCAACATCAAATATATAAATAGCTTACAAAGTGGTTACTTTTCCGTTTGGTAGTCATGGTAATTACTATTTTGTAAACAGTCACCTGTGATAATATTTGGGTGTTTGGATTGAGATAAATATCAAAAGAGAATATCGGCACGATCAATGAAGATATATTAAGGGAAAGATTCCGGAAGGGGCCTGAGGTTCCTTTGGCAACTCCCCTTGCAACTCCAGGGAGGCTCACCACTCGCTACACTTTCAAAGTCACGGCCGAATATATATATATATCATCTTATCTGTGTTGCATCTTGCCATTTGTTGTACTGTATTCCGTGATTTCATTTGATTTCGTTCTTTAGATCTCCAAAGCTATTTTTCTTATCCTTCTCTCCACCAAAATTTAGGCTGTTCTTAATGAATTGCTGCCACTGATTCTTTTGAATTCCAGCTCACTTTGAGTACCGGATAATCATTTTCTGCACAACAAAATATGAGGGCTGCATGACAGCTGAGCAGCATCTTTCTGCCTTATCAAGATAAATTCAGAGCTGTCGTATAATTGAGCGCTACTAGGAGATTCAAATTGCAAGCCGCACTAGTCGGAAGTTAGGCAAAGCCTTTTTCGTTTCGGCAACCACTGTGACTTCAATTATGCTTGGAAGTTTAAATGAAACCCATCTGTTGTTTCAGTGTGGTCAGTTTTGAAGTAATTCTCTTATGTTTAGGGAAAACATAGCACACTCATACCATCCACAATAACACATCTAACGCCTGTGTCATATTACCAGTGACAATAGGAAATGGTAAGGGCCAAGGTTTTTATACACCTTTTAACTATGGAGATCACTGAGAAACTGTGATGAAAATGTCTCCTATGGCCTAAAAGATTAGTATGAAGAAAATGCCAGGGTCAGGTTTCCAAGTCCTGCCCTCTAGAGAATTACCCCGGTTGAGGAGGAAAGTCCAAGCACCCTGATGGCTATCACATTGCACTTTCTCAGAAAGGTCTCTCAGCAATTTTCTTTTGAAAGTCATTGTTAGGATTGAACTTGGGCAGCAGGACGTGGCAGCGCACATAAGGTGCCCGCCGCATCCTGTGCAGGATTGGGCCTGCCCTGGCACAGCTGGCGGCCTCCTTGGGGTAAAGGGACATTTGTCCTTTTACCCCAAGTAACACGCCAGCCACCCCAATGGGTCTTCTCGAATGTACACCAGCAATTTTGCTGGTGTACATTCGAGATGCCTGTGTAAGGCCCAACAGGCCCGGGAAGGGGGATAGGAAATAAATGGAGGCCTCCTCCGCTGACTCCTCTCCCTTTCCGGGCCTGATCCACCAATCCCCACTCTTGGAACGCCCTCCCCCCATTATGCCCTCCCCCCTACCGCCTGGTGGAGACTTAACTTCCCCCGCGGTGCTGCACCTCTCTGCCAGCATCACTTCCTCACCGAGTATCGCAAACATACCTTATGGTGCTCCTCCAGTCTGGGGGTAGGCAGGATTGCGTCGAAGGTCTCATGCATGCTAAATCTGAGCCTTTCCACTGAGCTATAGGTCCCCTTCAGTACTTAGATATATTATCCTGATATACCGATGTTTTCTCTGTACCTCCTGTGCCATGAAAGTTTGTGAAGATAATGTGGAGGTGTCATTGATGAATAACACAATCAGGTGGCAGTGGGCAGCACAGCTCAGTATGCTGTGAGAGTGTCTGTCCATGTTGCTATGTTAGCTTTTGTCTGAAGCTATTGTTTTGAACTGTGGTTTCGAAGCTATTGTTTCGAACTGTGGTGCTGGAGAAGACTCCTGAGAGTCCCTTGGACTGCTAGGAGATCAAATCAGTCAATCCTAAATGAAATAAACCCTGACTGTTCCCACTGGGGTCACTACAGGGGGGGCGGAGCTGTACGTTCTGCTAAAATCGGAGCCTCCCTTATACGGAGGAATGAAGCGGACCCGCCCCCTCACCTTCGGAGCCTTTCAGGGAAGCGAAAGCAATGCACAGGGAGTCTCCTGCGCATTGCTTTCGCTTCCCTGAAAGGCTCCGAAGGTGAGGGGGCGGGGCCGCTTCGTTCCTCCTTGTAAGGGAGGCTCCGATTTCAGCAGAACTTACAGCTCCGCCCCCCCCTGTAGTGACGCCAGTGACTGTTCCCTGGAAGGACAGGTACTGAGGCTGAAGCTCACCACCATTGCATTTTGGCCACCTAATGCAAAGAGAGGACTCTCTGGAGAAGACTCTGATGCTGGGAAAGACTGAAGGCAAAAAGAGAAGGGGAAGGCAAAGGATGAGATGGTTAGACAGCATCACCAATGCAATGAACATGAAAATGAGCAAACTCAGGAAGATAGTGGAGGACAGGAAGGTCTGGCAGGATGTGGTTCATGGGATCACAAAGGGTCGGACATGACTTAACGACTGAACAACAACAACAACATTGTTTTGATGTTAATTCTGCAGTTGCCATTGGCGTGACGTAGCACTTGCCAGAGTGGGAGGACCATAGGATAAGCATGCCCATAAATGTTGTGATTCTGGGTCTTCACATGGGACATCAGCAAAGCTGATTCATTCTGACTAGAAGACTTGGAGTCTTCCAGACAGTAATTTTGGTCCAATAAATGCAGTTTTGAATTAATTGCAGATGTTCTTTCTCCATCTAGTATTTCTGGGGATATCACATTTTATAAACCATTGGCATTTCCTTAGTTTTGTTTTGTTTTTTAGCTCAGCAAAGACTGCATCCTCCCATCCCAGAATACCTGTTCTTTTTAAAACAACAATAAACAAGATTAGGCTATTTCCCTGTAGCCAGTTTATTCCCCAGCTCACTGAAGATTATGTAACTGGCATTGGACTATATCAGCACAATATCTACTAGGCAGGTTTATGTCTGCCTTGATCAGAGAAACTGTATGCAAATTATGGTTCTGTTGCAAGGAACTATGCAGATTAGCTTTACCCTCATTTTAAAGACACATTTTTCCTGATGTGTTTAGGTATTGAGTTATTTAAATTTCATATACTTTTTAATTTTTTAAGTAATGGTTTCATATATCAGATCTAAACTATCCAGATATCATTAGTGTCCAGACACAAATTTGGACATGGACATGTCTTCATAGAGGTGTTTTTAAAAAAAATAAAATGTGTATATTTAATCTACTTGGACTTGCTGGTATAGGTCTGAGGAGAACCATTGGTGGCCAGGAACCTTATGGGGATGAAGTAAAAAATATTTTTACCTCTCCCAGGTCACCTGTTTGCCCCCATCATAGGATGCAGCACATGCTCTATTGTTGCCACTGCATTTCCTAGGCTGGTGAGAATTGGGGCAAAACTCATGTAAGTATGCCTCTTTTGCAACAATTCTTTGACGCTTATATTTCCTGGGAAACAGTTGAGTAAATTATTCATTTTTTTCTGATCAAATTACGATCCAGAGAGAACAAGGTAACACTTACCAATCTTCCACTCTCCTTCAGAAATAGTAGCAGTATTTTCTTAAGTAAAATGAAGACTGGAATCTCTATAGTAGAGATATATGAAGCCCTCTTTTCTCCCAGTCTTGCCCACTGCCAATACTTACTTTCTCTGTAGTATATTTTCAGTCCTGTCCAGTTCATTTGTAATGGGCCATTAACTCAAGCCTAGTTTAATTTGCTGTTTAAATGCTCACATTGTTAACAAATTTAACTGCTGATTCTTGTAGCAGAAACAACCAATTAATGCACTCCATCCATAGCATCTATGCATATCTTATTTACTCTGTAGCTCCTTTCATTTGGTACTTTATGCACAAAGGGAAAAAAAACCCTAATCAAACTGATGTCAATTAATTGTTCTTTAAGCTTGGGTGACATAGTTGGGGATACAACTGAAGACACTGCAGAGAAAACAGCGGGGAGAGGTAATACATAGTTTCATTCTATCCTACATCATATTGTTGTCCTTTTGTAATAGCGGTAATACAGGGGTAACGGATGCTAAGGGGGTGGTGAATGTAGATCATCCAGTGTAGTATCGAAGCAGGGATAATTTTTATTTATTTATTTATTTATTTATTTAAAGAATTTTAATACTGCCTTTCTCCCAATAATGGCAATCAAGGCAATCAAACTATGTAATCAAAACATAGTTGGGTTTTAGGCTTTGGTCCTGTGTTTTGGCCTTGCCAGTTAGCTAAGCTGGTATGATTGGAATTTTAATAGCATTAAGGTCATTTTGTTGTTATAATTTCTTTTGACTTACAGGGCCATATCCAGCAACTCCAGGTTAAGAGTTGTTGTGGGAGTTGGAATCTATTATTGCCTGGCTGATTTTTCTTCTTTATAGGCAATAAAAGGGGGGGGGGGAGAGAAGCAAGAGGCCACGTTCCAGGTGTGGGTCTAGCATTTGATTCTTGTTAATGTAGTTGCTTTAGTGCAACTGATTCTGAGCATACCTAAGTGGGCTCAGAAGTCGGCAGCAAGGCATACATGCTACCTCCCAGGCAGCAAGCCATGCATGCTTCTTCCTTATCCATTCACAGCCCACCCTTTTCAGGGGCAATGGTGTCCATCTTTCTGAGGGCGGCAACAATATGCATTCAATATGCATTCAATATGCAGGGCTCACCTGCAGTGAGCCCTGGACTGCCTATTGAGGGTATATGGGGTGGAGAGAAGGTAAGTTCCAGGCTAGCCCCCCCACCCCATTTGGCAGGTATAGAGTAGGACAGGGAGCAGGCATCTACCCTTAGGCAACGTACAGCGCAATCGGACATAACGTCTGTGCCGGTGTAACTAGCAGCACAGCGAGAATGGGAGACCCCAGAATGGAAAAGGGATGCAAATCCCCTCCAAAAGAGGAATTCAAAGGGGATTTGAATCCCTTTTCCATTCTGGGGCCTCCCATTCTCACTGCGCTGCTAGTTACACCGGCACAAAAGTTAAGTCGGATTGCGCTGTAAGAGTCAGAGGGAAAACCAGAACCAGTCTCAAAAGGCTGCCTGGCTCAGGGACACTGGCGTCACTGCAGGGGGGGGGCAGAGCTCTAAGTTTCTCCATGATCCGAACCTCCGTTACACGGAGGAATGAAGCGCCCCGCCCCCGCGCCTTCCGAACCAGTCAAAGCGGTGAAAACAACGCGCAGGGAGTCTCCTGCGCGTTGTTTTCACTGCTTTGACTGGTTCGGAAGGCGCGAGGGTGGGGCGCTTCGTTCCTCCATGTAACGGAGGCTCGGATCACGGAGGAACTTAGAGCTCCGCCCCCCTGCAGTGACACCAGTGCTCAGGGATGCAGACTGGTGATCCCTCAAGCTTGCATTGCAATGTCTACCTCAAAGGCTGCCAGGCCTGGAATAGGCAGAACAATTCAGTTTCCTTGACCCCCTTTCCTGGGGTTGGCACTGAAAAGCTGGGGTCACCAAGAGGCGACCTCAGGTTGGAGCCAGGGTGGTTTCCCCCAAGGGGGTCTAGACAGGCTAGCTGTCTCCTCCAGGGTAAGTGTCTGCACTTAGGGGGCTGGAGTGTCATAGACAGGACCCACTGCAGTTATTAATTGATTGTGCAATCAATAAATGTGGTCTGATACCATTCCAAGTCACCTTGTGTGTTTTCTGCTGGCGTACCTGGAAATGTGCACTGCTTTGATAAAACAGCATTGTATAAATGTGTACAATTGAAAATAGATACATAGAATAACATCCTGATTAGCATTTCTAATGTCAGGAGCTTCTTTCTTAAAACTGGAGCTCCCTCCCTGAAAGGAAATTGTATCCCACTTGTGCAAGGAGCCCTTGCTCTGTAATAGTCATAAATGTGGCCATGTGCTTAGAAAGTCTTAAAGTTCTCCTTGATCATCTACCTTGTTGTGAGAGTGAGACATAGCTTCTTTTAAATATGCAATGCAAGGCTTGACTATTGACAAAATCTGTACCATGGATAACTACTAAACTGCAGTATCCCAAAGATCTAACCATCAACGTTGTTTAGTGTGCAAACATACAAATCATACATTGGCTGGGTAGATAGTATAATTGTCTGTCCTAAATTGGCTCATGTCACAGCTTAGAAAACATTAAACAGAATAGAAGTTCTCTCCAGTTCATTTTGGTCAATTTACAGCAAAAGCTTTCAGAGTCTCTAGACCTTGATCACCACATTTAAAGGAAAAATTGGAAACCTGATGAATAGAAATGAAAGCAAACACTTGGGCAGCCAACTGGACAGTAAGTCATTCTGCCTCTCCAACTAACGAATGCCTTCTTTCCTGTCTGCTGAAAAGAGTCCTATTTCTCGCAACTCTTAGATTGGATCAGAAAATAAATATTTATAAGATGAAAAGTACTTCATTTAAGACACGTGGGTTAGATGAATTCTTTTTCTCTTATGTTCCTGACAAGTTGTATTAGTTTGCCGACAGCCTAAATTATAGAACAGCTAACAAGTGGACAACTATCAAAAGCTGTCTACATTAGAACAATATTAAACGTCTGGGACATGCAACTTTCATTCTGTGGGAAACCTGACACTTTACATCAATGTGGAGTACCATGGCTTGCCAGAGACCAAATGGAATAAGAACAGGATTTTCAGCACAGGTTATCACCAAGCTCCAATAGAGCCATTTTAGCTCTCTTTATTCTATCATGTAACCAAATGTGCATCTTGGTTTAGAGAAAGGTACGTAACATCAATTAGAAATAAATAACTTAGAATCCTTATTGGAATTTAATTTAAAGTGTGATGCAGTTTTTGATCTTCCTTTAAGTGACGAGAATAGCTAATATATCCAGTTTCAGGTAAGTTTCAAGTACAACATTATCCAGGGATTGGATAATCCCTTACATTCCTTTGTGCAAAGCATGATCATTCCCCTTCCTTGGGCAGTGTTTTTTTTATTATTATTATTATTATTATTATTATTATTATTATTATTATTATTATTATTATTATTATTATTAGCAAGATTATTTCAAGGGAAAAAATAGAACTCTCTCACCAGATTTTCTTCATTTTTCATGTGTATTTTATTTTACATGTGAATTTCAAAGGTGTTTTATATCAGAAACCCAGTTACCTGCTTTAACAGAAAGCAATGCATTGCTGAAGCTTGATGGGTTTGTGACCAGGTTTCTGTAGAAGTCATGAAAGTCATTTTCTGCCCCTTCCAACCAGTTCATGAATACAAAGAGATAATTACATGTGACCGTAGGTGAGTAAAGGAGTGGAAGGCATTGTTATATTTCATCCAACTATATGTTACATGCCCTCAGAATCTTTTCCCCAAACCCACATTTATTTAGCAAAATCAAATCACTGATGGGTGCAATCCAAGTCCACTTGAAAGTATTAAGTATACTAAGATCCTCCTGAAATAAATGGAATGTAAATAAAAGATTCAAGGGCTGGCTAACCCAGGAGAGGCTAGAGTTACAGTGCTGCGGGATTTGATCTGAGGAGGTCCTGAGCAAGAAGCCTCCTGGTTGGCTTCCAGACTAGGGACTACTCCTGCAGGCACCGCCTCCTCCATTCCCCCCTTCCTCAGTCTGACTCATACAGTGCAATCCTATCCAATTTACACCACTGGTGTAACCCAGCGGTGCAGCGAGAACGGGAGGCCCCAGAACAGAAAGGGGATTCAAATCTGCTCCAAAGGGGGATTCAAAGGGGATTTGAATCCCCTTTCCGTTCTGGGGCCTCCCGTTCTCGCTGCACCGCTGGGTTACACCAGTGGTGTAAATTGGATAGGATACAGCTGAGCTACGCTGGTGGTGTAAGTTGGATAGGATTGCGCTGTCAGTCTGAGAACTCAAAGGGCGGGGGTGGCCACCAGTGGCGTCACTCCGATAGTGGCGGGGCCGTAAGTAAGAGACCCTGCCTGCTGCTTTCTCCGCAGGGGAGAGGCTCCGACAGTGAGGGGGTGGGGCCGCCTCCTGCTCGCTCGGTAAAGGGATTACGACGGAGCGATACTTACGGCCCCGCCCCTACCAGAGCGATGCCACTGGTGGCCACTGCTGCTTCTAACTGCCCTGACTGCTCACTTGCTCATTCTAGTGGAAGGTTGATGGAGATAATTCGTTTGCCTGCCATTCGTTTGCCTGCCTTTAGCAGCAGCAGGTTCCCTGCTCCCCTTCCTGCAGGAGCAATGAGTGAGTGATAAGCACAGCCAGAAACAGCAGCCCCACCTGGGAGGTCTTAGGGGAGCAAACAGTTGCTGCTGTTTCTAGGTGCCTTTGCTACTCACTTCTTGCCCACCAGGGCTGTTGAGTAAATCAATCTGGAGGCAGAAGAACTAGCAGCCAACTCTGCCATCTGCCCTCCGTGGACATCTGCTGTTCCTAGCCACCTCGCTCTGTCCATTCCATCAAGCAAGCGGGCCAGTGATCTTCAGTTGTTTGTCTTGAGTGAGAAGTTCTCTTGGGTTCCAATGGGAGTTTCCCTCCCAGGTCTAATAGCAACTTCAGACAATTCTTTTTTGTGGGGACTTTGGCATGTGGGAGGGAAACAATTTACAAAATCCCTCCCCATGTGTCATGGTTCCAATCCTGATTGAGCCCCTCTGCGGTGACTATTTGACTGTTAGAAAAAGACAGACGCTCTAACAGCACTTCTAGTTTGACCCTTATCTTGAGGCTTTCTAGTCTTGCCTCTTAAAGGGGCAGTACACAACCTATTTTACGTACACGACAACAACTGTCGTTTAAAATCACTGTTATCAAATGGAGGTTTCATATCCCGTGCATCAATTTTGTTCAAACTGGGGTTTAATAAGAGAACACCACCTGCCCTAATTATATCTACAACACAACAACAAAACATTCATTTGTGATTTCATGGAGGCTTTTAAAAAGCTAATTTTCTAACCATGCTTAGAGCTCGAGCTTCTTGAACAGGATTAACTAAAGGACTTTGCACTGCATTAATCATAATAGCAAGGAGTAAAGATCAAAGGATTATACCATGTTAACTATTTAGACCTGAATTTTGTGTTGAAAGCTTTTAAAGTCAACTTTAATGAATGTCATCTCCTATGACATCAGTTTTCCATTCATTTATAGGCAGAGGCCTATTTATTTGCCCTGCTAATTCCACTATAGCTTTGGCAGGTACCACATTTCATTTCTAGAGCCATTTTACTGCTTTTCCACAGACTGTAATAAAATACTTCATTAAAATTAACAGGAAATTAAACACTTCGTGAAAGATTAGAATGCACTTGAATTTTTTAAAAAGAAAACCATCTGTGTATAAAACAAAAAGCCTAGATTAAAATATGATAATCATGCTTTTGTGATTCTTTCCACTCCCACCATTTTAAGGGAATGAAGAACTAAACAAAGGCCAGAAGGGGTCATTTTTATGCTGAGTTAATAAAGAAATTCTTCATGGGTTGATAAATTTACCATTCATTGATGACGAATGGAAACTGACTCAACTGAGAAATGTGTACAGGGGTAGAACAAATATATATTAAAATATGTAACTAGCAGCCCAATTCTATTGTGCATTTATGGTGTCAGATCAGCCAATCTGTCGCCATAAGCGCTGGTGTGGCACTGCAAAAGGCACATTATTGTTAAGCGCTGTGGGATTGCTGGCGCACATGGCCAGAGGCCTTGCTCATGCACCAACAGCCCACCCAGGCCATGCCAGAGCAGGTAAGGTGGTGGCAGGGGCAGGGTGTGGCCAGTTTGAGGGAGGATCGTTACAGGGATATGGCCAGGCAGGGGCAGTTCGGGGGCAGGAGGAAGTGGATCATGGTGGCAGCTGTGCAGGTCGGGACCCTATCCCTCTTTTCTGGGCTCCCCACCCCACCCCCGAGGCTTCTCAGCCTTACTCCAGCTAAATAGTTGGCATAGCTTCAAGGAGCCCCATTGGCAGTCAGGTGGCCTACTGGGAGATAAGTAAAACATATTTTTACTTACCTCTCCTTGGCCGTCTGGTCCCCCACCCCCAACATAGGATGCAGCGCATGCTGTATTGGTGCCGCTGTACCATGTAAACTGGTGAGGATACAATTGGGCCCTTAGCCACAATTGTCATATTGCATCTAAGTATGCCAAAATGTTTTTTTCCCTAAAATATCTAACTTTCTGGGTCCATTTGATAGGCACCCATGATGCTCATGACTCTATTGAGATTTTACAATTCAGAGCACAAGTCTATTTCAGAATGCATCGCTAGGCTAATAACTGAAAAGCAAATGTATCTCACTGTGTTCAGCATTTTCATACCAGCCATCTTTATTAATGCAAGAGCAAACAGTAAGTCTCATAGCTTTCAAAATGTTGATATGCCAACCTAGCACATAGTAAGGCTGACCCATGGTGAAATCACCAATATGCCTGTCATATTGTCACAATTCTGCTGTGTGGGAATTTAGTAATGCACATTATGAAATGTTTTCATTTTTCAGAGGCTCTTCAAAATACGTGAGCCATATATGTGCAGAATTTCTGTACCCAACACCAACTATCCCATTGCTTTTTCACACCCACAATGAAGACATGCACTAAATGGAGTAGAACAAGGGTCACAACTTAATACTATCATCAATTAGACTCTATGATCTGAAGTGGAAAAGAGCTAACATGACTCCTCCCCTCCTGCCCATGCTTTGCCTGCTTCTAAGGAGGCAGGTGGCTGGGACATAGTATCTTAGGACCAAATGAGATGTTACCATAAACACATAACTTTGCCCATGGTCTCCTCTAAATATAGCCTTACCATCCATCCCGGAAAAACCGTGACTGCCCCGGGTTACAGGGTCAGTCCCGGCATGGTCCTAGGAACCAGGCCAGTCCTGGTCTTCCGGGGCCACTGCCGCCGCCGCCGCTCCTGAAGCTTCACAGACAATTTTTAAAAGGTACAAAGTTTTCCTGTCAGCCATCTTGGTTCTCACGAAATCTCGCGAGATCCAAGATGGCGGCGGCCAAATCTCATGAGGGCATATGAGGCAGTAGCACACTGCTTCGTGTACCCTCATGAGATTTGGGCACCACCATCTTGGATCTCACAAAATCTCACGAGATCCGCCATCTTGGATCTCGTGAGATTTCGTGAGATCCAAGATGGCCGACAGGAAAACAAAAGTTCCCTTACCCAGATGAGGCCTCCACAACTGTCCTGTCTCCCTGCAGAATACAGTGGTAGCCATTTTGGTGTTGCTGATTCGGCGGGGAGGAGGGGAATAGGATATGGCTGTAAATGAGGGATTTGAAGAAAGGGAGCTAGAAAGAGTCCTACAGGTATTCCAGGAGACAGTAAGCATAAAGGACACTAAGGGAGAATGTTGAGGATAAATATGGAAGGTGGACACAAATGTATCAAGAAGAAATCTCCCAATAGCCAAAAAATGGAAGCTACATATTCAGACGTGATGTTGTTGTTCAGTCGTTAAGTCGTGTCCGACCCTTCGTGATCCCATGAACCATATCCCGCCAGGCCTTCCTGTCCTCCACTATCTTCCTGAGTTCGCTCATTTTCATGTTTGTTGCATCGGTGATGCTGTCTAACCATCTCATCCTTGGCCTTCCCCTTCTCCTTTTGCCTTCAATCTTTCCCAGCATCAGAGTCTTCTCCAGAGAGTCCTCTCTTCGCATCAGGTGGCCAAAATATTTGAGTTTCAGCCTTAGTACCTGTCCTTCCAGGGAACAGTCAGGCTTGATTTCATTTAGAATTGACTGATTTGATCTCCTAGCAGTCCAAGGGACTCTCAGGAGTCTTCTCCAGCACCACAGTTCAAAAGCATCTATTCTTCGGCGCTCAGCCTTCCTTATGGTCCAACTCTCGCAACCATACATTGCTACTGGGAACACCATCGCCCTGACTATACGAACTTTTGTTGGCATGGTGATATCTCTGCTTTTTATTATGCTGTCTAAGTTTGCCATAGCTTTCCTTCCAAGGAGTAAGCGTCTTTTTAATTTCATGGCTGCTGTCTCCGTCTGCAGTGATCTTGGAGCCCAGAAAAGTAAAATCTGTTACTGCTTCCATTTCTGCCCCTTCTATTTGCCAGGAATTGATGGGCCCAGATGCCATGATCTTAGTTTTATTAATGTTGAGTTTCAAGCCAACTTTTGCACTCTCCTCTTTCACTCTCATCAAGAGGCTCTTTAGTTCTTCTTCACTTTCTGCCATTAGGGTGGTATCGTCTGCATATCTGAGGTTGTTGATATTTCTCCCGGCAATCTTGATTCCGGCTTGCGATTCATTCAGCCCTGCATTTCTCATAATGTACTCTGCATATAAGTTAAATAAGCAGGGTGACAATATACAGCCTTGCCGTACTCCCTTTCCAATTTTGAACCAATCAGTTGTTCCATGACCGGTTCGAACTGTTGCTTCTTGACCCGCATACAGGTTTCTCAGGAGACAGGTAAGGTGGTCTGGTACCCCCATCTCTTTAAGAATTTGCCACAGTTTGTTGTGATCCACACAATCAAAGGCTTTTGCGTAGTCAATGAAGCAGAAGTAGGTGTTTTTTTGGAACTCTCGTGCTTTCTCCATGATCCAGCGCATGTTGGCAATTTGATCTCTAGTTCCTCTGCCTCTTCGAAACCCAGCTTGTACGTCCAGTAGTTCTCGGTCCACGTACTGCTGAAGCCTAGCTTGTAGGATTTTGAGCATAACCTTGCTAGCATGTGAAATGAGTGCAATTGTACGGTAGTTTGAACACTCTTTGGCACTGCCCTTCTTTGGAATTGGAACGTAAACTGACCTTTTCCAATCCTTTGGCCACTGCTGAGTTTTCCAAATTTGTTGGCATATTGAGTGCAGCACCTTCACAGCATCATCATTTAGTATTTTAAGTAGCTCAGCTGGGATATTATCATCTCCGCTAGCTTTGTTGTTAGTAATGCTATCTAAGGCCCACTTGACTTCACTCTCTAGGATGTCCGGCTCTGGGTCAGTGGCCACACCAGCGTGGTCATCAGGAACATTCAGATCTTTCTTGTATAGTTCTTCTGTGTATTCTTGCCATCTCTTCTTAATCTCTTCTGCTTCTGTTAGGTCCTTGCCTTTTTTGTCCTTTATCATGCCCATCTTTGCACAAAACGTTCCCTTGATATCTCCAATTTTCTTGAAGAGATCTCTAGTCCTCCCCATTCTGTTGTTTTCCTCGATTTCCTTGCATTGTTCATTTAAGAAGGCCTTCTTATCTCTCCTTGCTATTCTCTGGAACTCTGCATTCAGTTGTTTATATCTTTCCCTTTCACCCTTGCTTTTTGCATTCCTTCTTTCCACAGCTATTTGTAAAGCCTCATCTGACAGCCACTTTGCTTTCTTGCATTTCTTTTTCTTTGGGATGGTTTTAGTTGCTGCCTCCTGTACAATGTTACGAACTTCTGTCCATAGTTCTTCAGGCACTCTGTCTACCAGGTCTAATGCCCTAAATCTATTCTTCACCTCCACTGTATACTCATAAGGGATATGGTTTAGGTCATATCTGACTGGTCTAGTGGTGTTCCCTACATTCTTCAGTTTAAGTCTGAATTTTGCAATAAGAAGCTCATGATCTGAGCCACAGTCAGCTCCAGGTCTTGTTTTTACTGACTGTATAGAGCTTCTCCATCTTTGGCTGCAAAGCACATAATCTATCTGGTTTCGGTATTGACCATCTGGTGATGTCCATGTGTAGAGTCACCTCTTGTGTTGTTGGAAAAGAGTGTTTGCTATGACCAGCGTGTTCTCTTGACAGAACTCCGTTAGCCTTTGCCCTGCTTCATTTTGCGCTCCAAGGCCAAACTTGCCTGTTCCGTTTATTTCTTGATTTCCTACTTTAGCATTCCAGTCTCCTATGATGTAAAGGACATCTTTTTTGGGTGCTAGTTCTAGAAGGTGTTGTAGGTCTTCATAGAACTGGTCAACTTCATCTTCTTCGGCATCAGTGGTTGGGGCATACACTTGGATTACTGTAATGTTGAATGGTTTGCCTTGGATTCGAACTGAAATCATTCTGTCGTTTTTGAGGTTGCACCCCAGTACTGCCTTTCCCACTCTTTTATTGACTATGAGGGCTACTCCATTTCTTCTAAGGGATTCATGCCCACAGTAGTAGATATGATGGTCACCTGACTTAAATTCGCCCATGCCCGTCCATTTTAGTTCGCTGATTCCCAAGATGTCAATGTTCAATCTTATCATCTCATTTTTGACCACATCCAGCTTGCCTTGATTCATAGACCTCACATTCCATGTTCCTAAGCAGTATTGCTCCTTGCAGCATTGGATTTTCCTTTCAACCTCAGACACATCCACAGCTGGACGTCCTATTGGCTTTGGCCCAGCCGCTTCACTCTTTCTGGGTCTACTTGGAATAGTCCTCCGCTCTTCCTCAGTAGCATATTGGACACCTTCCGACCTGAGGGGCTCATCTTCCGGCGTCATATCTTTTAGCCTTTTGGTACTGTTCATGGGATTTTCTTGGCAAGGTTACTGGAGTGGGTTGCCATTTCCTTCTCCAGTGGATCACTTTTAGTCAGAACTCTCTGCTACGACCTGTCCGTCTTGGGTGTCCCTGCACGGCATAGCTCATGGCTTCATTGAGTTACGCAAGCCCCTTCGCCACGACAAGGCAATGATCCATGAAAGAGTTATGTTATCACGTTATCAGATGTGATAGCCTTTTGTTTATCAGTTGCTAGGATCAAACAACAGGGTTTGTCTATCTCCATTGTGTCCTGGTCATCTGACTGACCTACACTGAAAAAATGAACGTACTGGTAAACAAGATACAATGAAGACAAAATATTGAACTAGATGGACCTTTTCCCAGATTAAGTAAGGCATGTTCTTACTGTTTCAATAAGAAAATATATTATCAATTCAAATCAAAGGTGATTCTACAAAACTTATTGATACTGAAGTCCTGTTATCAAGAAATGACTCCATTGAAAGCTAATGTTCCACCAATTCCCTGGGGCCAAAGCAGAATTGTCATTAGATATCTTCCATTACATATGGTTGTTATGGATTTTTTGGGTCATTACACCCTCCATTTTCCTTCTTTGATGAGTACAAATCTCCCTGTCATGATACATCTTCTGGATCATGGATCCTAAGGAACCATCTTCTGGCCCTTCTGGATAGGGTAGGTTATAAATCTGAATGAACTATAGATTGGTAATATATTCACAAATCACTTACAAATATTATATATATTTGATATATATCAAGATAGTGGAGGATAGGAAGGCCTGGCGGGATATGGTTCATGGGATCACGAAGGGTCGGACACGACTTAACGACTGAACAACAACAATATATATATATATATATATATATATATATATTACTTGTTGAGTGTGTATGGAGGATGATAATGTCCTTTTCATGTGTGAGCTTGGAATAAATGGTAACTTACAACCCCATATGAATCTGAAGCGTAGGATGTGATTGGGTCAGAGATTGCAGGAAGGTTGCGGCCTGTTCTTATTTCATATCAGTATGTTCTCTCATCCCTGTAATACATGGTTGACTTCACACTTGGAACTTCTCTGCCATTCATCAAACCTGATCCAGTGTTGCTCCCTTGCAGTTTATAATGGAAGCAGATACCCTTGAGTGAATTACAGCTTTGTGTTTGCTTTGGGGGGCTATATATTATCCCACAGTGCTGATGTGGAAATACTTTACATGAGAAGACTCGACTCTGGCCTATCTCATAATTTGTCTTCAAAGTGGATGTTAGAATAGAAAGGAAGAGTTTGATGTTACCATTCTGTGTAAATTTTAAAAAAATCCACATTATGGAAATAGGGCACTCTTTAAAACCATGGATTAGGAAAGCTGGAAATACACCTGCAGCTTATCTGTGCTGAGGCAGAATCCTCCTGAATCTCACACTCCTTTCCTTAACTTACCTTACTAGTATTACCTACTAAATAACAATGGTTTTGTTGCCTTTCCTGCTCATCGTGTGTTCCCTCATTGATCTTCTTTGCCCTTCTTTATTCCATCTCCTGCTTCTCCTTGACATCTACTCTGGATATTAATGTTGGTTGTGGAGTAGATTCTTTTCATAAGGTGATTGACTTTTCTTGGGCCTGGTGTTGGAAACTGAGACACCTGGTCACCTCCTCTCTCTCTCTCTCTCTCTCTCTCTCTCTCTCTCTCTCTCTCTCTCTCTCTCTGTTGTTCTCATAGAGATCTAATAGCCACTTTATGTAAAGAAGGAAATATTATTGGAAATTAAAGCAGTAGTCCAACTTCACTCCGAAGATCTTTTCTGCAGTGTATAGTTGTGGTGTTGTTTCCAAAGTGCCATATAAATTAGATGTAGATGCATTATGCATTTAGGAGTCAAAATTTATACATATATACTGAAGAAGGATCATTCACTACACAATATTCTTCAGGAATAATTGCAATCTCTAATGGCTCTTGTTTCAATTTGTCCATTTTCCTGAGACAAGATCCCTGCAGTTTTTAATGTGAAGATTGCGCATAGCCACTTCTGGTCCCAAGCTAATTTTCTCAATTGATCGTAATCTCTATTTTCGATGGAAAGAGAGACACAGTCCATCTTGCTTTCAAGAGGATGCAATGACTGCATGTTTTCAGCCACTTACACTCAAGAATCCGAGGAACATGAGAATGGGCCACTTAGAGGGATAAGTTGTTTGTATACAGACTTTAAAACTAGGCAGGCCTGGATTGAAAGGTCAATAGAAACTGAATTATGAAAAGTGAGTGCTACCAAGCAAGTTACGAGTGGTGCTATGTTTTCTGTTATTATTTTGAGCAATAAATCAGTTTTCTTATATTTGCTTTGGAAAGTTCTATAGTTCTATTTTGAAACTTTATAATTTTTTTTTCATAGAACCAAAAGTAAAGGTATCCCCTGCTCGAAAGCCAGTCGTGTCCGACTCTAGGGTGTGGTGCTCATCTCCATTTCTAAGGCCAAAGAGCCAGCGCTGTCCGAAGACGCTTCCGTGGTCATGTGGCCGGCATGACTAATGGAACACTGTTACCTTCCCGCCGCAGTGGTACCTATTTATCTACTTGCAATTTCTTACTTTTGAACTGCTAGGTTGGTAGGAGGACCAATACATACATTTTATTTTTTCCCATAAATACAACTATAAATAAACATAGGAATGCCCCCTATCCAAATGTCTTTCCTAAGCAAAATTTATGTGAGTAATAGCTGTCCTAAACCACCGCAGGGTTGTTGCCTGAGAAGCTTTTTATCTGTATTTTAGTGTGTGGCATTTGTTTGCATGTCAAAGTGGTGCAGGGTGCATGCAAGGTGAGCATGATCTGGGCAAGTCTCATGGCATTTGCACTGGACAGATGGCAAGAGGCCTCAGGTCCCACAGGCCTCAAGACAGTCACAACTTTAGTTCATCAGAGCTCTCCTCTCCACCCCCACACTCTAGTTGGCTGACTTGAGAGAAGCCTTGCCTCTCTTTCATTTCTTTGGAAAATTCCATGACCAGCCACAATTTGTTTGCACGGCAAATTTGGACCTGTTATAGAAGGACATCCTGGGAGCTTCCTGACTTGGAGTGAATAAATTCATCAGTGATACAAAAGAAGGGTCCCCAACTCTAGCTATCCTCATCAACTCCATGGCCAAATCTAATCAAGAGTAGTATGTTAATAAACATAGAGAGCAAGAATTGTATGTTAATTAACCAAGCAAGTCATAGCTGCACCCTCAGCAGGGTGCAAAATAATAGAGGTGCCCACCTTGAGCTGGGGATGAACAGAAAAGGGCATTCAAGGCACAAAAGAAAGGTCCTTGACAAGTTCATGGCAGAAAAGCCCACTGCTTTCCTATGGGCACTTAAGGTATAAAAAGTTGGGTTACAGTTTCATTGTGTTCTCTGTTTGCTGCTTGCTGTCAGCCATGCTCATCATTCATGCAGAGACCCACTGGTGCTACGTTAAATGAGAAAAAGACAAGGAAAGATAGTGGGAATTTGGTGGATCCTTGGTTACTGTTTGGTTACTGAGCCTTTCCAGCAAAGCTTGAGAAAGCAAAGCCTTTCCAGCAAAGCTTAATTAATTAATTAATTAATTAATTAATTAATTAATTAATTAATCCAATTTAATAGCTAATTAATTAACAATTAATTAGCAGGGGTACTTCAGTAAATTGGACCATGACAGGGGGTGCCTGGGCCTCTGAAAGTTGGGAACCCCTGGCGTAGCCCACCGCCCTAGGTGGCACATATATTCTACTCAGAAGAAGCAACCATGCACGGTGTCAGCCGGGCCCTCCTCCTCCCCTCGCTTTTGTTAGAAGAGAAATTGAGCCTTTCTGGAAGTGAGGAGGGATGACATTATGATGTGGGGGGCGGCGCAAAGCGTCGTGAGTCACCCGGCCCCAGGCAGCAGTGGGGCTAGCAACGCCACTGCTTGTAGCTACAATTAACAGACATTGTCTCCCTCCTCTTGTCCCTGTTATGATTATTGTGGACCCCTTTGCAACTTTCTAATGATGAATGCATTCCTTTGTTAACTTTTCTTCCTTGCCCACTATCAAAATTAAGAATAATATTTTGGTAGGATTGCCTACTACAAATTACCTACTATAATGCTTTAGAGTAACCAAACTTCACAATGTAAAATGTAATTAGAATACCTAAGTGACAAACTAATAGTATGTGGATACCCAATGATCAATTCAGTCAAGGATAGTTACATTTTCTTCATTAAACTCTAATGCAAACCTTATCAAATTATAAGCACCCTCGTAAAAGTGACAATGAAGACAGCTTAGTGTTGTCCTTACAAGCCTCCTGCAAACTCTCCTGATTTCCGTTTCCCCTCGATAACAGCAATAAATATAATCAAAGACTTCACAAGGTCCAATAAGTATTCCTCATTAGGCCACTGCTCAGAAAACCAGAAATCAATAAAGTTATTACAGTGTGTTGCCAGAAATGCACCTCCAAGTAGAAAGCCTTTAACATCTCTAAGGTAGTTACGCCACTCTTTTTATGGGTTGTGAAATCTGAATTAGATCTATAAACATTTATGCTATTTTCACAAGTGACTCTCAGACTGAGTTTTGCATTTCCCACATCTCTAAATTGAATAAAAAAGAAGACGATGACATTGAGTAGAATGTACATTCAGTTTAAAAAATACCTCACTCCTGATTTGTACATCACATTAACACAGTCGCAAGGTGATGCATTCCACAGCGAAATTCTCCACAAATGAATATATGTGGTGATATTTCTGCAAAGTCTATTTTACACATACAGTAATAATATGGCAGTTCCTACCTGCTGGTCTTCCTGCTTGATCCATGTCTTCCGGCCTACTTTTGGGTTTGCCTTGTCCCATCTCTGTTCCATTCCTTGCAGACCGGTTCCTCAGGTTTGGACCTGTTGCCTGTTCCATGATCTTCATATTTTCCTTCACCATGCTCATCTAGTTCTTCCTCTAAGATCTTGAAGCTGCTACTACAATAAAAAGTAACAGCAGGAAAAGTAAGGAATGAGGACATAACTAATTTTAGTAAGGTTGATGGTGAGGTCTACAGACTCCAGCTAGGACATTCTTCTAGTTTGGCTTGCCCTGTGAGAAGCTCTTGTATTGTTAGAGAAACAGGTAGTACGGGTAACGCAGCCATATCTAAGTAAAAACACAGCAATCCGACTGAGGTTTAAAAACAATGACTATTTTATCTGGGTTTAATGATGTATTCCCGGACAAACAGAACCCAGATAAAATAGTCATTGTTTTTAAACCTCAGTCGGATTGCTGTGTTTTTACTTAGATATGGCTGCGTTACCCGTACTACCTGTTTCTCTAACTATATCTGCTGGCCATGAAAGCTTTCGAATGAAAATGAAGCTCTTGTATCTTTTGTTAAAGATCTAAAAGAGTTAAGTTTTCAGTACAATGGATGAAAAAGAGCCACATTATCAACTACAGAAAGTTCTTCATTGAATTCTCAAGTTAATTTTTCCATTTCAGCCACAAACTACACTTGTCAAAGCCAATCAGCTCAAAGCTAGCAGGCTGCATGAAGTTATGCCAGCTCCTAACAATCTCGAATCAGACCGCTAGAAGTGGATGGTCGATTAATTTTCATGAATTGGTATCTTGTGACAGGAGCATATAAATTTCTTTTATAATTGCTCTTGGATTAAGTGGGGAGGGAAGTCCATTCCATTTATTAAACAAATATGTTGCATCTTTTCCCAGTACGGCACAATAATTGAACAGAACCATAATAAAGCCCCAAGTCCTCACTTCGAATCACTGTCCCATTGGATGCTGAAGAAACTGTGAAATATACCATAAGAACAACCTATGTTTAACATAGCAAGTACAGTATATATTTTCATGTGGCTAAATTAAGAATTAATTCACAAGCTATAGCTCCTAACCAGAAATATTTACACATACAGTAGTGCAATGGTAAATTGTGAAGTGCAGGAGCTTGTCAAGACACCCCATAGCCATGCACTACCAAGGTGGTAAAAGGGTTTTTCTTGCCACTTATATCAAATCTGAAACTTATTGAGCTCCATCTTTAAATGAAGTCTGCTTTATCCGTTGGTGGTGCTGCACGCTCTTGGCCATCGTTGGGTAGGATTGGGCTCTAAGACACCCATGAAAAAGAGTACTTTTCTAAGAAACAATGGCAGCAATGGGAGAGGTGAGAGCACAGCTATGTAAGCAGTTTGCTGCCCTTTCACAAGTGATCTCCCTGGTGGAGGACTTTTCCCATTCACGCTCCACATAGGCTAGATCAGGGGTTCTCAACCTTTGGAGGCCTGGGTACCCCCTATCACGGTCCAATTTTCTGAAGTACCCCCTGCTAATTAATTGGATCAATTAATTAGCTAATTAATCATTACATAAAAAGTACTAAAACAATTTTAAATGTTAAATGTCTTACTTAACTTACTTAACAATTTTAAATGTTAAATGTCTTACTTAAGATGTGTGTGTGTGTGTGTGTGTGTGTGTGTGTGTGTGTGTGTGTGTGTGTGTGTGTGAGAGAGAGAGAGAGAGAGAGAGAGAGAGAGAGAGGATTGCATTTAAGTTCTAATTAACAAGTAATTAACTACTGATTGATGCTGATAAGGGGCAGGCTCTGGCGTACCCCCTGCATTGGTCCGCTTACCCCTAGGGGTACTCGTACCACAGGTTGAGAACCCCAGGGCTAGATCGACTTTGTGTACCTAACTTGAATGTATATTAATTTTTCTTTCTTTAACCTTAAATGAATCAAACTGTTGAGGGGCCATAACAGCAATCGAGCACAGACTTTGCATGCACAAGTCCCCAGATTCTGTTCCTGTCATCCCCAGTTAAATGCATTAAGGTAGGGTTCTCAACCCTTCTTGGCCGAGTACCACCTCCGGTGCAAGTCTCCTGCTGCATACCACCAAAAGTGACTGGCAATGACATAATCGCCAGTTACTTCTGGGTGTTCAGGTTTTCGGAGGCCAAAAAAACACAGGTAGGAGGCTCTGAGTGGGTGGGAGGACCCTTCTTAGTGTTCTTGAGGCTTGGCAAAATGCAGGAGCCTCTCAGGAGCAAAAATGCACCATCAAAAACATCGTGTAGGAGCAGGGTTCCGGCAGTCTGAGGACCACCAGCAGTCGGCCGAAGTACTACTGGTGGTACTAGTAACACTGGTTGAGAACCTCTGAGGTAGAAGAAGAGGGAATTACCTGTATTTGGGGTTTTGGATAGCTGCTGCCAGGCACAGGAGACAAGAGTAAGCTAGATGGGCCAACGACCTGATGCAGGATAAGGCAGTTTCATATATAAAATGATCTCAAAAGTTAGAAAAAGTGTGAAATATAGAAAATATTGACAAAATGCATTCCTAGAAACATCAATATGATATCCATATGAAATGATGTTGTTTGAAGGCAAAACTCTGCCTTACAATTCTGCCATAATCCCTACCATGTAGAAGAAACTTTACTGAATGAAACTGGGTTGCTACTCATCATACGGCTATGTTATTATACTGTCAGCTTAGAGTTGCCAGCTCTCCAGGATGGGTTTGGAGCCTTCAGAAACCAGCATCACTCTCTAGGTGATTGCTGAAAACAATCCTCGAGATTTTAACAAGGTCAGTTTCTGGGAAGATCCAATATTGCATCAAAAGAAAAGAAAAAAACCAACTCCAGGAATAGCCGTCAGTCACAGTTGGCAACCCTATCTTAGCTGGGCAAAGAGGCGCCTTTTAAGTGATAACTCGCAGTGGGAGGGCACCTGCTGCTATTCATCAAAGCATCACATGTTTTACCGTAGCTGTTCTGGATGCCTCCCTTGTGCCTTTTCATTTCAATTGTGATCCCCTTTGGGACAGGGAAACTCTTTTCATTTCTTTTTTTCCTGTATAAACCACTTTGTGAACTTTTTTTGTTGGAATGCAGTCTACAAATATTCTTAACAACAATGACCAGCAGAAACCTGCAATCTCAAATGCCAACTCCTGACATGTAGCCTATTTGAAACTACAAAGCAGAGATGTGGATCAAGTCTCTGACTCCAAGTCACGAGTCCCAGGTCTTTTCCCCCAAGTCTCGAGTCATTGGTAGCAAGTTGTGAGTCCCTATCTATTTAATGGGGCAAACAGGTTTAAACCAGTATAAAATTAAATTTGTCATAAAAGGCTCCAAGTCTCGAGTCGAGTCTTTTACAATCGCCGAGTCAAGTCAGAGTCAAGTCATTGACACAACTTGAGTCCGACTTGAGTCCGAGTCAATAGACTCAAGTCTACATCACTGCTACAAAGCCTCATCACAAATCCCAATACTGAGGGACCACTGCCATTACTAGGAACCTGAATCCTGGGAATTCCAAATTAAGGGATGCCAAAGATTATCTTGTACTTGAGAGAATGCATTTTAATTCATGTCTCATTGATGAGCAACCATAGGATCATATATTTTTCATTACACCGTAAATCATGTGTTCATACAGTAGTAATGAAAACAGGCTGTCTGCAGGTTAGAGGAATCATAAAATTTAAAATATCCAGAAGGTACACTTACAAAAGCAACAAAGTTGTCCATTGCTAAGTGCCAAGATGAATTATATATACAAACAGAGCCTTTTGAATGTCGGTTTTAGAAAGAGAAAACTTGAGTGGGTTGTCATGTGACTTTTGGCATTGCAGAAGCCTTCAAGGTTGTTATTGGACCATTTGATTTTCTCATGTATTCTTGCTCAGCAAAATAAATCAGCCTGGGTTTATGTAATTCAAGGCAAGGTCAAAGTCTAAAAGAAATGCAATGGCACACCCAAGTTTTGACAAGTTTGCTTTTGAATACATTTGGGCTATGTTTATTTTTTTTTTAATAAACACGTTTTTCCCCATTTCTGTGACAGTCTTGTCCTAAATTTCAGTTTTATTTTGAGATAGCCTACTTTTGTGCCAGGTGATAAGAGAGTGAAATACCTGTAAATCCAATTACCTTGAAAATTGACCTACTTCTTCACAATAGAATCACCTGCTAATTAACTTCCCATTTTTTTTTCATAAAAAACACTATTAATAAATGTGCAAGGAATATGCATCATCACCTGAAGCTGCAATATTGCTGACAACTTACTTGCTTGTCTTTCCCCTTGACTTTTAGCCTGTGACATTGGAACATTTTGTGTTGAATCATGACTAAATTCTCTAACTGACCTTTTGCTTTGAAACTGGGGCATACGGACATTTCAAGAGCAGCAAATGGAGATTTTGTCTTACACAGGCAGCCCGATCCAGTGTAAGTGCTAGAGCGGTGAGCCGTCTCTGGAGTAAGGGCTGCCAGCACAAAGGCCAGCAGCCCTTACTCTGCAGCCCTCTAGACCCTGCAGTTGCAGTCGGTGCAGGGGTGGGGGGGGAGGGCGGACAGGGGCATGGACCATTGACCAAACCAGACCAGGAGAGGTCGTGCTCCGCCGATATCCCCGGCCCTTTCCCGGCCCAGTTTGTCCTCCTCTGCCACCTTGGATGTACGTCAGCTTCAGAGCTGGTGCACATCTGAGGAGGCCCACTGGGGCTCCTGGGCTTACACTGAAGGAAAGGGACGAATGTGCATGCAGGATTGGATCTATGCAGGATTGCACGTTCAGTTTGTAGATCTAATTGGACAATATGACTATGATCATGGATCATATCCATGGAGTGGATACTGTGGGTACAACCAGAGTCTTTCCAATGCCTTCTGTGGACTGGCTCTCATTTGTCATATTTTACCATTTATAACCAACAAGGCGACCAAGCTGTGTATTCAGTGTTTTGATTCTTTCGTGTTTTTTTAAAAGTGCCCAAACTGAAAACACTAGAGGAAAAGATGGCTTAGAAAAGAAATTCGTGACATTTTAATGAGCTGAAATATGTAACAGAGCTATACTCTGGGTGTGAGGCTTGTTCAAGAATCCTTTTATTACTCTCAGCCCATGCTGCTGTTCTCTTTCCTTATTATTTCTCCATGTTGACAGGTGTGACTGAGAGAGGAAAAAACCATTTAATGTTATCATTTTGTAGTGGGAAGCATACTTCATCTTGCTATGCCTGACACCTTCACTGGCAGTCTTGCCTCTCTCTTTCACACACAATCATACTCTCTCACACATACTTTCTTTGAGAATGATCTATATGAGAAAGGATCTTGTTTTAGAAATTACCTGAAGACTTCTGTTGTCATTTCACTGGCTTTCTTGCAGATTTAATGGTGTCACTTGAACACACACACACACACACACACACACACACACACACACACACACACACACACACACACACACACACACACACACAGAGAGAGAGAGAGAGAGAGAGAGAGAGAGAGAGAGAGAGAGAGAGAGAGAGAGAGAGAGAGAGAGAGAGAGAGCTGATCTTGTGAACCACCTTGAGTAAATCAGAGGCTCTTAAAATGTTGACATGGGATGTCTTCTATTCCTGTGGCCCAGAGGGCAGATTTATCACAAACAATGAGTCCTTATTTAGCATGTTTTTGTTTAGAGGAAGCCATACCTCACCCCCTCCAGGCTGAAGTCCTGGCTTACTCTCAGGAATGTCACCTAAGGAACCAAGATGGAGTTAGGAGAGACTGTGCACATATGGAAGGTGAGGTCATTGGCAGCAGAGTGTACCTATAATGATCAAGGACTGCAGATCCAGCCTTGCCAGAAATTTCTACGTTTGGAGCTTTTTTTTTCTTTTCTTCAAACATAACTACGGGGACACATGGTTACGGGGATGATAAAATTACACATGGGATAGCGAGAGTGGATATAGAGAAGTTTTTTCCTCCCTCTCTCACAACACCAGGAGTCATGCAGTGATTACACTTGGCGGTGGCGGGAGATTTCAGAAAGACAAAAGACATGCTTCTTCATATAGTACGTACTTAATCTAGGGAATTCACTGCCACAAGAAGTTATAATGGCCACTATCTTAGATGATAGTAATGGCGGGATAAGACATAGTCATGAGGGCAAGTCTATCCATGATTACTAGTCATGATAGCTGCAAACACCCTTATCGTAGGGATTCCAGCTTTTTTCCAATACCTTACCACAATTTTTGCTGTGACAAACATATTCTGCAAGAGAAATGCTATGCAGGCACACTGCCATTAAAGGCAGGAGCACTCTTTGCTCAGCCCTGGTGCGTCAACCCCCTGGCGCCTCCTGGCACATCACCCCGTGCGCCCCCTGCCATGCACCTGTGATGCCAGTGGTGTTAGCATAGCCAGGTCAGTCATTTCTGGTACATATAGTGCTGGACTAGGACTAGGGATCCAATGTGCACCCTACTCCTAAGGTATGCAAGGGCCAGAGGGGAAGCCAAGGGAAACAAGTCAAGAAGCTGTCTGGCTCAGGGATGCTGGCTGCTGACTTCTTGGACCAGAACTGCCAAGTTACTCTTAAAAGCTGTCTGGCTTGGGATGAGTTGAGCAATTTGGCTGCCTTGACCCCATTTCCAGGGGTTGGTGAGGAAAACCAGGGGTTCACATGAACAGATAACTGATTGGAGCCAGGGTGCTAACACCCACTAGGGGAAGTGAACAGTTGTGTACGTCTCCCTCAGTGTAGGTGCAAGCACTGAAGGGGGAGGAGTTCAACAGTCAGGATCCCCTGAAGGATTTATGTTACATTGATTTCTGTAATCAATAAAGTGGCCCAATTCATGCCAAACAACTGGCCTTGTCTAGTGTTATTTATGGGGGTGCCAGAGCAATTTATCCTTCACTAAGAAAGTATTATCAATTGTATGAAACAGGATCAATAATGGTGAAGAAATCAGCCTTAATCCTGTCTTCTGTATGGTTTCTAATATTAGATTCCACTAAACCTGTACTTTATGGCATGTCCAGCGGACATGGATAAAGTCCGCATTAGTTGCCTGACATTTCCAACAATGAAAATGATCTGTATTAAACATTCTGTTTAGATGAACTGGAGTTATATACCATCTATAAATTACCTTTAAATGTGCTTCTTGCAGATTCAGTGAAACAGATGAGGTTCTGACTCCCTGCTATATCTTATACCAATGCTGTTCACTAAGTCTAACCCCCAGACTACTACTCCATCCTAGCTTGTTTTATATTACTAATTCCTAGCTTTATATCCTAATATACTTTTATATATCAGCAAAAGTGCACCCTCTTTCCTTAACAGTCCATCTATCAGCCCTCTTTCCCAATCAATATGTTGTTGTAAAATCAAAGACGGGGTAATTTTTGAGAAAACTGAACAATAGAGTTGCAAATACTGGAACCAAGCTGGCATTCAATTTTGAATTATATTCCGATTTCTTCTTTTGATAAGAATGAACCATTTGAGCACTGGCATTGCTCGAGGTGGGGTGGAAAGGTAAGTTCTGCACAGTGCTAACCTCCGTTTACCTGCCCCCTCACTGTCGGAGCCATTCAGTGAGGCTCCCTGCAGTAGTAGATTCCCTGCGCGTTGCCTTCGCCGCACTGAATGGATCCAACGGCGAGGGGGTCGGCCTGCCTCGTGCCAGGGCGTAAATGGAGGTTAGCACTGTGCAAAACTTACCATTCTGCTCCAACTTGAGCAACGCCAATGGTAACCAGTATTTACAGGGATGGCATGCAGGTGTCAGCCAGGTTGGGCACTGACTGAGGGCACATATCCATTAGGACCACCTGGTTAGGCAACCCCCTAACAGCGCACTCTGACTTACCTTTTGTGCCAGTTTAACCAGTGGCGCAGTGAGAACGGGAGGCCCCAGAATGGAAAAGGGAGGGGTCGAGGCAGCGGCCGGGGAAGATGTGCAGAGGCCCTCTCCCGGTCTCCGGAGCCCGCACGTCACCTCCAGAGGCCGGGAGAGGGCCTCCGCACGTCCTCCTCGGCCGCCGGCTCGGCCCCTTCTGACCAGGCCCTCGTCGGCGATTTCGCACATGCATACAACGCCGATGAGGGCAAACCTGATCGGCATTGTACGCATGTGCGAAATCGCCAATGAAGGCCTGGTCAGAAGGGGCTGAGCTGGCGACCGAGGAGGACGTGTGGAGGCCCTCTCCCGGCCTCCGGAGGCTTCAGACGGTGAGCGCGGAGCCTCCGGAGGCTGATGGGGGGGTGCCCCCCAAATAATTAATTAAATAAAAATGGCAACCGGCCTTACGGCCAGCCCACAAACAAATTTCAAATATTTAAAATGGGCCCTCGGCAGGGAAAAGGTACCACCACCCCTGCCTTAAAGCTTTGGCCAGCTCATCCCAATGACTTTGCTTTTCTAGGTTTTGCACTGAAAAATGAATTTAATTTTGACAAATCACTTCTGATGGGATGTTCAGTTTCATATTCTGCCGCAGAAATGTTTAGCACTTTCTCAGAATGGCATTTGAGACAGAGGACAGGGAATAGGGCAGCTATTCTGTTGGACTTTGGGGGGGGGGGAATGGGAGGTTAACGAGCTAGTACCAAGGTCTTGCATGGATAACTCAGCTAGGTTTTTCAGGGTAGAGGATTTTATTTTGAAACAGGGGATGCCATTGATCATTTTAGGAGGTCTAAAAAACATCAGTTTCCAGGAGGTGGTGATGAGTGCAGTGCTCGATAGACTTGATACAGATAGTATCAAGTCTATCAAGTGCTAGAGGGGGAGTTTCAATCTCATGCAAACATACAGGAAAGGGATTATTAGATTGGTATGGAATGTCTACTTCAGATTGCTGGAGGGATAGCTTGTGGTTCTGGGTGTAGGTCTGGCTGCCTTTTTAGGGCTGGAGAGGACTGTTGGGTAAGTTGATAAGATGGAGGGGTGGATTAGAACAGGAGACTGAGAGCAAGAGGCTGTAGCATAGTCCAGAAGCAGAGGGCTGGAAGAAGAGGCAAACAGGAGTGCAAGAAAGGAAATTTGGGAGCTGCCATTGGAGGAGAGCTTGAAAGTTCTTGCAATGCATTCTGGGGTGACATTGGGAGAGGAGAGGGAGGAGTTGCGTGACCCAGAAGAGGCTTCCAGAGTGCAAATTTCAGCATTGTTAAGGCAAGAACACGCAGTGGTTTCAGTCAAAAGGTAAAAAAAACCCCACCATTTCCCCCCTCTCCCCCCCCACGTCCCTTTAACAGCATTTCTACAGTGGACCTCGTGGGTCCAGGATCCACGCTGAATCAAATCCACAGATTCTGAACCCGCAGAAAAAAGTGTCCACTGTACTGCCTATTTATAATTCTACCCACATTCCTATGAACCTTTTTCTGTGCCCTGCACACCTCAACAGTATAGAGTAGGTCCATATCTCAGTGGCAGAGCACATGATTTGCATATAGAACAGCCCATGCATGGCTGGCCCATTCATGCGGCTAACCAAGATGGTTGCCTCAGATAGCAAAATGGCAGACGATACCCACTTCCATCCAACAGTCACATACACACACCTGCTCCTCCTCTTCTTGCTCCCTGATTTGGAAAATGAAGAGGAGGGCAGAGCAAGAGAAGAAGTGTGGCGGGCAGGAGGGTGGTGGGCTAGAGCACTGGAGTAGAAAGAGCACAGGCTGGTCCATCACCGGGGGGGGGGGGCAACATTTGGTCTTACATCGGCCTTGGCTGCAGGCTATCATTGTTGCCTTCCCTGTGTTTTTCCTTCCCCTAGAGATGGGATCTAGATCTACATCAGCTGTCCTATTTAAATATTCCTTTTTTGCCTATAGCTTTTTTCTAAAGAGATGGTATTGGAATTCCTACTAAGAATTAAACTGTTGTAAGAGAAAGAAGCAATTATAATTGATCTGCCTATCAATGTCAGAGAGATAATTTGTTCACCCCTCTTTTATAGATTTGGTCTGGTCACAGGTTGAGATTTACCTCATCCTTAACTTCCAGGCAATTACCATGGTGCCCGTATGCATAGAGTTGTCACTTTCATTAATGTGTGAAAATGTCCTTTTCTTCCGCCTCTGCTGCCTGTCTTTGCTCTCTTATTAATATGGATCATCAAGGGGGAATGTAAAAATCCAGGCGTTTGGCCTAAATCATGCTGTAAAAGAAAGAGCATAACTCTTTCAAGCTGTCACCACCTGGATCCACTTCTCATCTCCACATTATACATTCAATCTCTATCTAGTTTAAGTTTAATTTGGTCATACTATCGACACTCATAAATTACTTGTTCTCTGCTCAATAGGATAGGATTCTTGGTGCAAAAATGACCCAACAATTTAAATGAAGATAGCTTTTTTCTTTTTAATTTGGAAAATGATGTATAGATGTCCTTTCTTCCAATAATAGAAAATAGCTTGCTGCAGTCAGCGTAAGAAATCTAAATATTATTCAGTATGGGGGGGGGGGGAACGACACTCCTTGAAAAGTGTCGGCCTGGCATTTCAGTTTTGTATAATATTTTTTAAAGAAGGCATATATCTAAGAACGCAATCTTAAACATACTTTCTTGGGAGGAAGCTCCACTGAATACAGTAAAACATACTTCTGAGTAAAAATGCTTAGAATTGCACTGTAAGAATCTCTCATGAGTTCTTCTGCTACAGTTCCTTCAAGGCTTACGTCTAGCAAATTTATATTATTTAATTTAAAGTATTTAGTTCTTCACATAACAAACTCTCAAGGCAGCAAATTAGGCAATGTCAAGACAGACAGGAAAGATTCCAAATTAAGAAGACCAGCAGATAGACAAAGTTCAAAGAAAAGGGGTAGATAAGTAACCAAACTATACACATTTTCCTGGGAGTAATCCCCATTGAACATAATGTTTGGGGCTTATTTCTGAGTAGTCATGCCCTGAAATAACAGTCATTTTGAAGCATTTCAGGCACTATGAAGAATGAGTAAGATCTAAAGTAGGTTTCTTCTTCTTGTCAAGTCCCTGCTCAAAAAGTTCGCCATCTAAAAATAGACACAAAGGAGTCAACAGAAGAAAGGCAGGGAAGTGAAAGCAGGAATAAACTGGGGGTGAGGAATGCAATTCTTTAATGTAGAAGGTCTAGTTACAGTACAGTATGGGGTCTACAGGTTGGGCCGAAGATGCAATAGAAAAGGTGGGGGTTTGAGGAGAGACTAGTCTTGAAATAGAAGGCTGCGGTTTGTCACTTATGACCACATTTAAAATAAAAGATATTTGGAATATGCAAAAAAAAGCAACTGACATCTTGTTTAGCTCATCAAATTTGCCAGAATCCTGCATACTCTCACCTGCCACACATTCCATGCAAACCACAATCAGCTCATCCAAATTATTCAAGCCGTGAAAAGGTCCCAGGAACTGGAAGTAAAGTGCAGTTCACGTTATGTCAGGACTGATGCAAAAAAATAATAATTCAGAGAGCCTATCTGCATGAAATATGCCTGCAGGCATTGCAATTTGGAGCAATAATGACCAGTGTCGAAGAATAGAGGAATGGGCATGAGGGATGCTTCTGAAGCATAGTTAGCTGGCTGCCTCCGGTGCTCCTGGCTGATCGCCAGAGAGGGACAGGAGGTCCTGGGATCACCGTCGTTTTGCTGACAGTAACTGCTGAGTTCTACGGCTTGATTTTCTTGGGCCCCAGGAATTGGAGTCTCTTCTGCATCACCGCAACAGCTGTTAAACTATGTGACAACTTTAAGCTCAGTGAAATGTAAGGGGCTCTGATTATTCTTAGTAGGAATAAGTGAGCGTATTCCGTTTAATTGTTCTACTGCTATTGATTTGAAAAGCATACTTAGATGAGTTTTGAAATACAGTATTTGTTTAAAATATCTCTACGCATTTGGATAACCGCAGAGGTCAAAGTGTGAATGTAACTACCCTATGCCAGACTGCTAAAATGGGGAATAAATTAAGGCACAAGGAAACCAAAGACAACAATATTGAAATATGCAATTGTTTGTATGTAAGTAGCCAATTTCTCATTTGAAAACTACCCTGATATCAGAAGCGTCGTTGGGGTTGGGGCGGTGGTGCGGTGGGCCCCAGGGCAGGGGCCAGATGTGGCGGTGAAGGGGCGTACCTGCCTCTGCGATGCGTCACCTCCGCTTCGGCCGTCTTGGTGTTCGGTCCTCCCACCCGCCCTGGAGCTCGAAGGGCTCCAAATAGGTGCCAAACCGGAAGGGGGGGCGTGATTGGAGCCGCGCTGGGTGTGCGCTTCACGCTGACGTCACGCCCGGGTCATGTGGGGGCGTGGCGTCGGCAGCCCCCCCTGAGGATCGCCACTGCCCAATATAGAAAGTCCATCCTGTCTTTTCATTTTCTGAATGTGAACATCACAACGTCCTATCCTACTATGATGAAGAGTTGTAATCATTTCTTCCCCCACCATCAAATTATTGACTGGTGACATGTTGTCATTTTTGGTACTTCAGTTTTGTCTTGTTTTTCCCATTGTGTCGAGAGATCCATATCAGAACATTGAATTTTGTATGACTGGGTGTTGAAAGCCAAGCTCAAAATTTGGAATTGCATGCATGAAATTAAGTGCGAATGGAATGGATAATTTTACAATAAAACAAAAAGATTTTCCCTCATGTATTTCCTTGTTTGCTAGTTTTTTTTTGCTTGATTGCTATTTTTTTCCACATATGTGTGTGGTCTCTGTGGGCCTTTTTCACACTGCAAATGATACATGGAACATGATTTTCTCCCAGGGAAAGTATTGGCTTGCAACAGGCCCAGTCCAAGGCCTCCCAGAAACTGAGGCAGCATGATAAATACAGCATGTGGCCAGGGGGGCCTTTGCCCAGCTTCGGCTGGTGCGCCAGCTGCGACCATACTTGGGTCGTGCAGACCTGACCATGGCGATCCATGCCACGGTGACATTGCGATTAGATTATTGTAACGCGCTCTACGTGGGGCTGCCCTTGAAGACGGTTCGGAAACTGCAGTTAGTGCAGAATGCGGCGGCCCGTGTAGTCACTGGAGGTAGGTGGTTTGACTCTGTCGGGCCGCTCCTCCGACGGCTGCACTGGCTGCCGATTTGTTTCCGGGCCCAATTCAAAGTGCTGGTTTTGACCTTTAAAGCCCTATACGGCTTGGGGCCAGGATACTTGAGAGACCGCCTACTTCTATATAGTCCGGCCCGTCTCCTTAGGTCATCGGAGAAGGCCCTCTTGCGGGTACCGTCGCCCAGGGAGGTGCGAGGGGCGGCGGCCAGAAATAGGGCCTTCTCAGTAGTGGCACCAACCTTATGGAATTCCCTCCCTTTTGACTTACGAACTGCTCCCTCCTTGGACACTTTCCGGCGAGGCCTAAAAACCTTCTTGTTCAAAGAAGCCTTCTGAGCCTTTGCCTTTTTAACATCCTGCTGGTACAGGTGAGTGCTGCTGTTTTTATGTTCTTGTTTTAATTGTAATCTTTTTTTAACTGATTTTTAGATACTGTTTTTATTAATTTTTGTTAACTGTTTTTACTGTTATAAATTGTGACTGTTTTGTATTATACTTTTTGCACTGTATTTTCTTTTTGTTGTAAGCCGCCTTGGGTCCCTTTGGGGAGAAAGGCGGGGTAAAAATATTGTAAATAAATAAAATAAATCTCCCTCATCTACTTACAGTGCGGCACTATAAGTGGCGCAAGGTGCTGCACTGTGCCTTGCAAACTAGTGTAATGCGCCCCTCCCTCTTGCCTCAGAGTCATTCCAGTGGTGAAGGCAACGCGCTGTGTGTTGCCTTTACTGCTGGAATGACTCCGGGGTAGTGGGAGGGGCCGCATTACACTGGTTTGCACGGCATGGTGCAGTGCCTTGCACCACTTCTGGTGCTGCACCCCTCCAAGAACGTCACTGCCTACTTTGCCACTTCTCCACCTTGTCCCACTCTCTGGATTAGAAAGGGAAGAGGAGAATAGAGCTGAAGAGTGGTGTGTTAGCAGAGCTGATGGATTTAAAGCAGTCCCACACACAGCAAACTACTTTTGTTAAGAATTTTCCTGGGACAAAGAAAGAACCAGAGGCGTCGCTGTGGCGTGGCAGGGCGTGCGGGGGGGCCCAGGTGACGCATGCACACGCTGCGCAGAAAGGTGACGCGCGTACAGCGCACGTCGCCTGGGGGCCTCCCGCCCGCCTCGCCAGGCCGGGCCGGGCGTCCCCTCAATCGGGAGAGCTTGGGGACGTCCTCCCCAGCCGGCTTCCCGGGGCCTTCTAAGGAAGGCCCGCTGCGCGAACATTATTTATAATGTTCGTTCGCGCATGGGCAGACTGTTACTGAGGAAATGCGCAAACGAATGTTATAAATAATGTTTGCGCAGCGGGCCTTCCTCAGAAGGCCCCGGGAAGCCGGCCGGGGAAGTCGTCCCCGAGCTGGCTCTCCCGATTGAGGGGACGCCCGGAGCGGCGATCCGTCGGGCGCTCCCCCTCATCGCGGCGCACCAAGATTAAGAGAGGGGGTGTGTCAGGGGGGAGTGCTCACTAGGGTGTCACGCGCCCCCGCCCTGGGGCAGCGCGCACCCTAGTGACACCTCTGGAAAGAACTGCAGCCATTCTTACAGAACCAGAAAACAACAGGACAGGAAAAGAAGTCCAACCAGACGTCTATTACCAGTAGGAGAGAGCAACCTACAAGCCTTCAACTAAGCAACAAACTCCCCCTACTGGTGGAGGACAACATGTACACATTTGCTTATATATACTGGTGCAGCAGTTCTTAAACTGGCGAGTCGCGACCCACCAGCCAAACTAGATGCTTCTGGACATTATGGCGGTGGCAATTCCTGGGATCGCCACCGGCAGGAAAAAGTTACAAAAACCACGTTTTCCACTTAACAGGGATCCTGAAGCCCTCTAGATGGTGCGGGGAGGTCCGCGGGCCTTTCTGCACTGTCCAGGGCTCCAGGACCCCCAGTAAGTGGAAAAAATACATCATTTTCCCGGCATTTCTGCCACTCTCCCCGCCCCCACAAAATTAAGAGTTCTCCCCGCCTCATGGGGAGAACTTCGAGAAACAATGCACTGGTGGCATGGCTTACATGCTGTTGCCTCTCTGACATGGTGGAGGTGCGTAGGTGGATGTGTGTGGACCCACCAATCTTGCCCCCACAAATCTACCACCTGATTTTACCATCACAGGCAGTCTCAAGGCTGGCCTGCCCTAAATAGGAACACTCAGAAACCCCACTTTTGGGTGTGAACTAGATGGGACTCTCAGGCATCTCTAGCACTGCCTTAAATAACATTTTCCACTGCGGAATTGTTCAACAGTAAATTGGGCTCTCTGGTTTCACTGGTGCCAAATTCTGGAAGTCGAACTGGCTCTTTAAAGACCATCAGAATTACTTCCTCTCCAGTTGTGTTCTATTTCTTTTAGAAAAATTCTATTTATTTAATAGTGGGAAATGGCAGGCATTGTGTAAAGAAAGACTCTGAACCATGCTTTAAGTGTTTGCACAATGTCAGTATGTGTATCCAAGTCATAAAATGTTTCCTCTTGTAATTCTACAACCTCCTTGAAGTTTTGAAGTTTTCTTATATCTTGTACTTTTTCCTTTTAATTCTAAGAACATTTAAGAGGCCTTGAAGTATCTCGCAAGGATGATTTGAGTGCATTGGTATCACAGGAAGGTTTTCTATCATGGCAAACTATGAGTCATAAAACTGGGTCACTGTTTGTTTTCCCGGGTACTGATGCTTAGATAAAAGAGATGAGACATTTTACATTTGGATAGTCCCTTAAGCTTGAGGTAAAGAGTATATAATTATTTGGAAGAAGGGAAGACTAACTTTTTAAAGTTTAATTCAAAAAGTCAATGCAAGGCCATCATAGCAAGGGCACAATCCGTGCCTGAATTCTCCTCATCCCTGGCTTCTCATGAATGCTGATCTGAGCAGAGATGGAGAGTGACCTGCCACTGACCCCTTCATTATATTGGTAGCCAGCCTTAGCATGGAAAGTTACCGCTCAATCCAGTGTACTTCCCGCGCCAGGGGAGCGCGTGCTCCTCCAGCGCAGGGTGTCGCAAAAGTGCCGTAAAGCATTTGCACAGGTCCGGGGGAACGGTTATCCAGCCGTTCCCCCGGACCTGTGCCCTCCAGAGCAGGTAAGCCCTACACCAGTCGGGGCACGGGCGGTGGGAGGATGGATCGGACGGACAGGGAGGGCGGCCATAGACTGTGCTGGGCCTGGGGAGGGCAATAATATCAACGGAGAGATGCGCCGGTATCCTATGCTCTTTCCAGGCCCGGCCCGGCCTTACACGGGCGGCGTGAATGTGTGTGAGCTCTGGAGCTCACGCACATTCGAGAAGGCCCATTGGACCTCCCGCCGCTTACACTGGGGGAATGGCATGATCGTCCCCTTCTACCGAGTTGTTCCTGGGATGACCCGGGGCAGCCTGGGAACTCGATAGGATACAGCGCCCAGCCCTTTAGGCTGGGTGCCATATCCTACACAGGATTGGGCTGTTAATGTCATGCAAAGTCCTGCTTGACTCTCAGAAAGCCAGCTAGAAACCAAGATGGAGTTAGGTTAGACTGCACACATGTTGAGAAAAAGAGGATGTTTATAATAGTGACTGACCCAAGGTCACCCAGGGGGCTTCATGACTGAGCATGAATTTGAACCAGGATCTTCCAGGTCTAAATCCAAATCTAGAACCACTACACCATTCTGTTATGCTCTGCTCTTCTGTGTCGTTTTAAACAGAACCCAGGCAAAGTGAGAAGGTTGCACCTAGAACAACCAGAACTGGAGTCTGGAGGCAAGGGAAAGGTTTGGGGGGCTTCACCATCTCCCAGCCACCTAGCTGTTTTCTTAATTTTCAGCCCGATTTGGCAGGGCTGTAGCCTTTCCCTTCGGGAAAGGGGGGCACGTGGGGGTACTTGGGGGTGTTCAAGGGGTACATGGGGGCAGGACATATGGGGTACGTGGGGCAACAGGAGGTCCATGTAGGGGTACGCAGGCATCCAAAGGTTAGGAACCCCTGGTATAGTGGTTAATTAATGTGTCTGACTAGCACTTGGATTCAGTTCCCCACACAGTCCTGAAGTTTGCTTGATGACTTTGTTCCAGCCATTATCTCAGCCCAACCAACCTCACAGGGTTGTTGTGAAGAGAAAAGATGGGGGGACCAATGTGTATATCATCCTGAGGTCTTTGGAGGATGAGTGAGATATAAATCAATAAAATAAGAAACCGAGTTCAGCAAAAATCCTCTTTAAAAGACTGGCCAATCATTATTTTAGGGGTGTTATCTCAGGTTCTAAGCTAGTCTGCCAGTATGAAATGTACATTAGAAACATAATGATAAAAGAGTTTATAAGACTAGGACAATTTACACTTCAATAGAACTATGAACAAAATAAAATTGTCCATACTAACCATACATGTGGCTTATTTCTCGGGTTCTGCTACTGCAGTTCAAACCAAGTCCAAACCTCATAATGGGAGATTGTCTTTGTAGCTCAAGAAGACAAATTTCTTTCCATTTTCAAGAGACTGAACGGCTGCTGTGAAAGGTTACAAAGCAATAATAACTTTTAATGGTGACGGAGAACTCAAAGAAAGCTGCTAGGAAAACAACATGAAAGCAAGGTAATAAATGTGATGGTATCGCTTGACTGTGGTACTTCCAGATTCTAACACTTCTGCAATTTAAATGGGATTGCTCCACATATAAAACAAATGAGATCAGATTTAATTAAGTGTCTTAAAACCTAAAAATTAACTGGTCAGATTAAGGGTGAAACTGGATAAGACACTGGCAGCTCTGTTTGTTTTATCACTTGTCTACCCCTATTATGTATAAAGTGATGGTTCTGATTTGAATATCAAAAGAGTCCTGCAGACCAAAGAGCTGAACCCGCCCACCTCCTCTGCCTTACCTCCCAAGTGTCCATATATCTGGGCATTTTGCTCCAAGCCTGGTTCACTTCTGGCATTGGGTTGAGGTCGACAAGGAGTTTGGGAAACCACCCTTGGCGGGATAAGGCAGAGAGGTGAAACAGTTCAGCTCCACTTACTTAAATAGCAGGGATGTGGATCAAGTCTCTGACTTCAAGTCTCGAGTCAAGTCTCAAGTCTTTGCCCCCATGTCCAGAGTCTTTGGTTGCGAGTCCCTATCTATTTAATGAGAAAAACAGGTTTAAACCTGAATAAAATTCAACTTGTCATAAAAGGCTCCAAGTCTCGAGTCTTTCGAGTCTTTTAAAATCGACGAGTCAAGTCTGAGTCAAGTTATTGACGTGAACCGAGTCCAACTCAAGTCCGAGTCAATAAACACAAGTCTACATCACTGTTAAATAGGGCTGCAAGCCGATACACACTTACCTAGGTGTGTTGTACACATTGGGAGTTACTTCTAAGTACACATGCATAGGATTGGGCTATGTGAATGGGATAGACACATGATTAAACAAACACGACTGCTGCCCTCACATCTAGATTGGTCTTAAGCTTGGAAGAACATAAATGGGATTTGCACCTGAGGTGAATTTTCTGGCTCTGTTGAAAAAAAAAACCTGAGACAAATCCTCTCAAGCATGCAAGACATAATTGCACTGATCCAGAAAGTGTGATGATAATCAAACATCATCCGCTTGTGGTGAGAGCATTATGCTGTTTCCCCTCTTCAGTGCATGATCAGGATTGTTAGCGCTGACTGACTTTCCATTTGGCATGGAGATTCTCACATGTGTACCCCCAACTGTGCAATACAAGGATGCCTGGAGAAGAGTCAAAATGTTTAATGAATCACATATCCTGGTTAAGAAGAGAAAAGGGCATAACTCAAAATCTCCTTTTCCTACTGTCAAGTTTCTTGGTGACTGCATAAACTAAGAATCAGCAAGTGGTGGATAGATAGCTGCCATTTGGCTTTCCAATTCTCAAACATATGGGGGTGTGGGAGGACAGAAGCAGTATTATAACCCTATGCATATTCTTAAAGACATAGTTGACTTAGGATCTTAATTAGGAGTAGAATTTGGACTTTTCCATACAGCTGGTGGCCCCACTTGATCACCTACAAGTCATCAGCAGACTTTTAAACCAAAAAGGATTGTGTGGAGGCATCTGCTGTATGAATCAACACTGCCACATGGGGACTAAACTTGTGGTTGCTGCAATTTGAATAATTTTGGTGACTCACAAAAAGGCACATATTGTTGCAGCCTCCTGTATAGCTTCCATGTGCAGTAGCAGCTCATACATTGGTGTCTTTCTTTTTCTTTTTTTTTTGGGGGGGGGTATTAAATGTTGTATTTGAAAGTAAACTTACAAAAATATAATCTGTAACATTTATAAGACCTGAAATTTAATTTTGAGTAAATTCCTGTTACAAACATAGCTCCATTAAATTATGCCAATTTGGTGAAACAGTTTTTATCCCCTTCAACTGACTTAGACATAATTTTTTCGTTCCGACATGAAAGCAGAATGCTGCAATTTGTTAAGCCATTCATGAATAATTTGCAATTTATCTAGTTTCCACTATCTAGCTTACAAAACTGTAGCTACCGCAATTAGCTCCTTAGGATAAGATTATACTTTTGAGACCAGTCAAAAGAAACAGGGTCCAGTTGGATTTTGTGTTTTATTATTCTACTCATTTGTAAACTGGTTTTCCAGCACTCTTTTGCTTTTAAACATGTCCACCAGAAGTGCCACTTTATAATTTACTTTGCAGCATACTGGATTGTAAATTCCATTTGTTTGATCTGGAGTCATACATCATAGTATCATTAACCTGAATCAATCACTTTGCACATTTGCACATAAGGAAAAAAATAATAATCCAAATTTCAACGAGTAGTGGTGTATGCCAAACGTGTTATTCCTTTACCATTTAATATTTACCTTAATTTACTCTGGGTCACAATATAAATCTAATAATGTGTATATATTAGATTTATAGAATGTGTATAATATATAATAATGTGTATATAATGTGTATTTTAATAAATTGAATTCTTTGGTTAGTATTATTTCCTCAAACTCAGTTTTACCTCTTTAATCCATTATTTAACAGCTAGCTTGTTACTAATGGCACTATCCTGTCTTCATTGGAGCATGTTTGCGGCACCCTGGGAGTAAACACCACTGGCGAAGAGGCCGGCACTGCTCCCCCCGCCCCAGATCTCAAGACGCGCCCACCAGGGAAGGTGAGTTCCTCACTGGGCAGGGGGAGGGCAGAACGGGGGCATTTTGGTAGGGGGGAATTGGTTGGCTGGGTCCAGGAAGGGGGAGGGATTGGTGGCTGCGGCTCTGCCTGGATCCTATCCCCCTTCCCAGACCTGCCCGACATTACACCACCCTCTCGAATGATTGTCAGCAAAATAGCTGGCAGACATTTGAGTAGACCCATTGGGGCGGCTGGGGACAAATATCCCCTTACCCCGAGGAGTCCTCCAGCTGCGCCAGTGCTAGGTCCTATCTGGCAAGGATGCGACACGGACTCTACGTTCGTGCTGCAGCCTAGCTAGACAGGATTGGGCTGCCCAGGGCTGCACAAGAAGGTTGGAAGCCGTGTGGTTTGGAAAACAGGCTTTTGTCTGATACATAGATCAATGACCTTCACTTTGCATTGTCATCTGCTTTCGTGCAAAGCAGATGATGGTAAGTCGACTAAAGACAAAAGTAGTATTTTCTATTCATGTTAAATTCATTTTGTTCTGTTGTAAATACTTACAGAGATCCTGGGGATAGAATAGCACTTTAAGGGTCTCCTTTGTACCTCCCATTTATTACCAGTAATATGGCAGGTATATCTTTACCTGGAATGGTTATAATATGTTCCGTTATTTGTTTCAATTGACATTTTACTTTCATAGATCTCTAGTCCATTAAGCTACTTGCCCCAATTTTTATATTTGGCAGCTTATTTCAGATATTGATGATCCTACTAGGACAAGCGTTTTCTTATATACCATCTAGCAATTCCTGTTTCTTTATCTTCAAGATTTGCCCTTGAATTAGAAATTGACTGTATAGGTTTGACAGCCATCTTGCCCTAAATCATTATATGAGTTTGTCACTGTCAATTACTTGTAAACTATAATTAACTTCTCAGCTCCCCTTTTCATAGACTAACAATAAAACTCTGAGGTCTCTCTTTTACCAACACAGAGTTGTATTTGGATAGTCCATTTGCCAGCCTAAAACTGTATAAATAGTTTACAGAATTTTATGGATTTTTTTTAAATAGGTTTTTGTTTAAACACTATTATCCTTAGCATTTGGCTATATTGTATATTGCAGAGGATGTACATGAAGCTCTGTTTGGGGAGCCGTGTTCCACGTAGGCTGTGTGGCCATGTGGCTGCACAGCTGCAATTGAAGGTCCACACAGCTTTCTCTCTTGCGCTAAGGAGCTGACCCCACTCAGTCACCACAGAGCTCCATGCACTTCCAGAGGGAATTACAGAGAACGTTGTCAGGGAGAGGAACTCTATTTGTCTTTGATGTTAGGAAAGTGTTTATGAAGATTTCCCCTAGTGGAAGCGAATGGAACAGCAGTCCCTATTCAGACAGGGCTGTGTGCACATATCTAGCATATCTTGATACTAGGGATGTATGAGCATTCCAGTGTTCAACCTGAAACTGAGTCGCTTATTTGTGCACTTTGCAAGTGATTGTTCACAAAAACGTGAAGCCTCTCCGCCATTAAGATTAAGACAAGGTCTCTCTTTGCCCAGTCCCACCCTGCACAAGGCAAAAGCGGGAAATTTAGGCACCTGATTGGGCTTCAGGCCAGCTGGGGGTGGAGCCAAGCATTGATCATGGGAGTAAGCCTCATTGAACTCAATGGAATTTACTTCTGAGCAGATATGCCTAGGATTACTCTGTTAGGATCATAGTCTACACTTTACAAGTACTTCGTAGAGACCAGTTGAGATAGCTGCTTCTTCCCATAGGACAGTGGTTCCCAAACGTTTTTCATTCGTGGCTCTCCCTTGACCTCCCTCGCCGTTAGCCGTGACTCCCCATTACAGTGCACGGAAGAAACAGGCACTCTTTACATGCTCAGAGGCACCCTTTCTTATATGTATGTGTATATGTATGTGTATATTCCCAAAAGGAGCCCTAAAGTGGATTTTCCATGCTTATGCTGAGCAGCAGCTAAGCCACGAGTGCACAGGGTGGGGATGGGATGCTGCCCTCCCTCCATTGGCAGGCCTGGGGTGCCTACCTGGTAGAGGGCACTGATGTTGTCTGCATTAGTCCTATTCATGGCAAGAGAAACATCAAAGCATGGGAGGGAGGTCTTTTTTTCCATTGGTCATGCCCCACCCCAGTTGCGAGAGAGAGAGAGAGAGAGAGAGAGAGAGAGAGAGAGAGAGAGAGAGAGAGAGAGAGAGAGAGAGAGAGCTCCTTTAGGTAGCATCTTTGCAAGACCTGGCAGTCTCCAATTTGGGGGGGGGGGGAGAGTTGTCCCAGCAAATACAGTGGGGAACTAACTTAGAGGTGGGTCAAAAAGGAAGGAGAGAAATCCTAATAATTAATCAAACAAACAAACATAGCGGCTGCTTTTTGTTTGCTTTCTTAAAAACATTCAACAGAAAAAAAATACTTTACTTGCAAACCTGCAATGTCTCAGGATTTGGAGAGAAAGGAGATGCTGTCTTTGCAGCTCCAGCTCTAAAGTACAGGTACTCAGCTTATCAATTGAGTTGTTAATTGTTCTTTAACATAAGATAAGCAAGGGCTTCACTCACTATGTGGTTAAAAACAAAACGTGGGAAGCTGCCTACAAACCTGAAGTGTTTTGAAATGAACTTTGAGTGACCCGATGTGAAGAGGCAGCTTTTCCCGATCTTTGTTTTTGCTCTCTCTCTCTTGCAAGCAAGAATATGTGGTAATTAAAAGAGTAATGCTCTGCCCCTGGCTGCTTTCCATGGGAAAGTCGCGCCTCCCAGTTTGGGAACCTCTGCTAGGAGCTAAAATATCCAACATGGTTTGTTATGTAGATTGCTTGCATCATGTGGAAGATTCTTATTCCACAGCCAGCTACCACTGAGACTGTGAGGTGGTTGCATGAAATGTGGTGGCTTGGAACATCTGATGGTAGAAACTCTTCCCGCCATGAAAGCGCATCATAGTATGGACTACTGTACATATGACACATGCCGGACCATCCCCAGCCTCATGCATCCATGGCCCCAAGGGTGAGAGACTGTATTAATTCCTGTAATAAATTTGCCTCCCTCTCCTGTGTATTCTGTTGTTCTTCAAGGAAACATGCAAGCTTCAAATGCAAGCTAGCATCCCAACGACTTGCATTCCAAAGCACTCTAGAAAGTTTAAGTGTGAGATGAAGAGTTTATTCAGACACTGAGCAGGACAGATGATTCAGCTTTCATCTCGCTGTCTCAAGATGAAACTGGATCTTACAAGAGATACATGTCATTGCTTCATCTTATTTCCACCCCTCTCTTCTGCAGTGTCTCATAAGTACAAATGCATATGTGATAACATTGTGCTTTAAATTCCCCAGTCCCCACACACAACAGCAAATGAAGGGGAGTGCAAGCAAGGAAATAGCATCATATCAAACTTTCTTTTTTCCACTTATAGTATATGGCACGATATGGACAAAGATGCAGGTGTACTACTAAAAACAAAAATCGCACATCTCTTTCTTCAATACCTACTGTAGTTCCACCTTCAGATATGCACAAATCTCTCTGTACAGGTTAGTTCACCAAAACGATTTCTAGACTAGCAAATGCAACAGACACATGCATATTCAGATGGGTGGAGCAAGGTGCACTGTCCCCTTCCTGGATATGGACCCAATCCTTCTCCCCCATTTTCATTGTTGCTTTTGGAAGTTTCACAAATGGTAGAAAGAGGCTCATCACTTCCATGGTGGACACTGGGGTGATGAAAACACAAAACCTCTGGGGGGCACCTACAAAAGTGATGGGGGAAAAAAACTGATGGCCAGCAGTCACCGAGCGTGTAGACAAGCAGTGCTGAAATCCTGCTGCTGACATCACTTGTAAAAGCAGCAACGTTCAGTTTTCAAAGAAAGAAAAAACGCTACCAGTAAGTCACTCACAAATCCCTTTTTTTGTCACTTTAGAGGAACACCTATATTTAGTGTTTTAATATTCCAGAAACCTCCCCTTTGACCCAAATGTGGTCGAATGTCCTGGGGTGGAAAAGTTTCCATTGCACACTAGTTTAAATTAGTTCTAACTTTTTTTTTCTTTTTACGAATTGTAATTATTGCTTCATTATCATTGATTTTGAATACAGTTCGATGTTTTTGCACTCAGTATTGCTTGAATGCATGTAGTAATTTGTAAAGCTTTGTGACCACATACGTAGCATAATGCACTCATAAAGATCCTGGAAGACTTTCCCAAAGGACAATTACTTAAACACTATTTTGGTGAGCATTTGCATTTACATTAAAATTAAAGAACCTATAGTCAAAGATTTAGGAAAAACAGGCATCATGGCCATGTATATTTAAGAAAAAAGACGTGAATAAAAACAAATTAAAAAGAATGCTTGTATCTTCCGTTATTTCCGTTTCAACAAGGCAGGCAGAAAATCCATTAAAATCCGAAGTCCGAAGTTGTTAACACTCAAACGTTTCGTTTAGATGTACATCTTTCAATCTTTTAGTTTAGATTGAAAGATGTACATCTTAGTTTCGTTCAGATGTACATCTTTCAATCTTTTAGATTGTTTCCCTAGACGATGTTTCCAGGATATGGAAACGAATCGTTGGATTGTTAACAACTTTGGACTTCGGATTTTAATGGATTTTCTGCCTGCCTTGTTGAAATGGAAATAACGGAAGATACAAGCAGTCTTTTTAATTTGTTTTTATTCACGTCTTTTTTCTTAAATATACATGGCCATGATGCCCGTTTTTCCTAAATCTTTGACTATAATTGCTGGCCATGACAGCTTCCGTGCATTAAAGAACCTGTTGCTTTTTTCCCCTCTGCCATTAGCAGTCTGCAAGAATGAAAATGCAAGACCCCCAAATTACTGTGCCTGTTCTTGTGGAACTGGCACAGCTTTGTAAGTAAGAAGGGCATTGCCATCACCATCATTTAAAGCTCTGTTTCTTGTTCATTATAGTTCTGTTTTACATTTTGCCTGTTATGGGAAACGTCATCCTGAAGAGGCCCTGAAAAGAGTAGGAACTGAAACCTCAGAGCCTTTTGAAAACCAAGTATCTCTGTGGTTTGTTCTTCATTTCTCAGCGCTTTTCCAACTCCATTCGGTTTTCTTTAGAATTTTAAAATCTCTTTTGCAACTTTCTTTACAATCTAGAAAAAATGGAATTCATGTCATATGATTTAGCAGGCCAGGAATACTTTTCAAGCCAAAAGAAGTCAGCTGGCCTGACCTATATTCCTGCTTGTCTAGAAACACATTCTTCCCAAGTCTATCTCTGAATGCCAGATGCAAGGGAGTGGCAACAGGATACAGGTATCTTGTTGTCTTGAGTCCTCCCTGAGGCATCTGATGGGTCACTGTGAGATACAGGAAGCTGGACTAGATGGGCCCTTGGCCTGATCTAGCAGGGCTCTTCTTATGTTCTTATGTTTTTAAGCTTCTGATTAAATCATTCACTGCTAATTGGTGTCATGGGAAATGTTTTTCCGGGTGTACCTCAATGCTGAAAATTAGAACTCACAGTACAGAATCCATAGTCCATGTTTGTCCCGTCACTCCATATCAGCTGTGCTCAATGGGTGAACTTCTGTACATATGAACTTGGGTCGGATTTACACATGAAGCTGAATGAAGTGGTAGAATGTGGAAGTCTGCTACAAGGTGTGCCTTTCAGAACATGCTTTTGGCCTGGTACCCACCCACCCAACAAAATTACATGAGACAAGGTTAGCGTTGGGTAAAATGGGCCACATTTATTAACACTGTATAACAATCAACTTGCAGCGCGTCCTATCTATACACAACTCCTCCCTACTTTAGTGCGGGCATTTACCCTGTAGGAGACAGCAGCAACTGTCACTTCTCTTGGGCAAAATCACTCTGGCTCCAACCTGAGGTTGCCTCTTGGCACCCCAGATTTTCCACACCAACCCCAGGAAAGAGGGCCAAGGCAGCTGAATTGCTCTGCCTATCTCAAACCTGATGGCCTTTGAGATAGACTTCATGACTCTGCAGAGCCTTTCCACAAGGTAGTGCAGTGAGCCAGTGGGGTTCAACCCCTCAGGGACTTCTGAGAATTCAACAGCAACCAGGTGGCCTTGTCACTTTCAGCACAACTGTGGCTTGTGCATCCTCCAGCACCCCAGAAGCAGCTGTCTAAGGCCTAAGAGGACAAAGCCAGCAGGCAGATGCCAGATCTCAAGCAGAAATTGGGGGGTGTGGGACTTTAGACCCACTAGCGGCTGGTAAGGGGGCCAGCTCAATTAATTTGGCAGCCAAATGGCTGAACCAGTACCCCAATAAAGGGCAGCTGCCTATTTGTAGGAGAGGTATTCTAGAGGTTTTAGGATTCTGGGGGGGGGGTACACAGGCCAATTATCTTGCTAGATCAGACCAATGTCCAACCAACAACAGACAGCAGGAGGCTCATAAGTACTGTAGCATGAAGGTGGTTGTCCCCTGCCTATTGTTTCCAGTGTCTGGAACTGAGAGGCCTCTAGGGCTTTTGCAGTTGCTATTAAACCACTTACCATTATTACAGAGTACATGGGGCTCCTTTTTACTTCAATGGACCATATTGGTTTTGAGAAAGGTGCTTAACTGACAGGCATGTCCTTGCTTTAGCTGTAATAGAGAGTGTGGCTAAGCAATAAAAAGAATCACAACAGTTGCTTATTGACATCCTCATCTTGAGATGGAGCAATGACTTCTTCAAAGCAGGAAAAGGATTTAGACTCATGTTTTGTCCTTGGGAGCTGAAGTACTCGTTAGTGCAATCATGCTCTTACTCTCCTTGTGGAGAAGATTGGCACTCTGATTCTAAACACACTACTTGACAGAAGTTCTTCTGTATCAGTCAAACTTATTTCCAGAGTGCAGCCAAAGACTTACAAGACCATGATATGTAGGTTTCATGTTTCTTTTGCCCCAGAAGAGCCTGTGAGCAAAACACTTCTCAGTATACCAAAGTCTGCTCAACCAAGTTGTCCCTTGGCCCTCCCATATGGAAACTTAGTAAGCTGATACAGTGGGTCCTCAGTATCCGTTCCCGGAAACCCTGCGGAAACTCAGATCCATGGATAGTGAAGTCCACTATCGCGGATACAGGGACCAATGTAAAAAGATTTGTAAAAAGTTAAAAAAGGTTAAAAAGAGCTTTCCTTACCTTTTTATTTTAGAAGGGGAAATTGCACCCTGGAAGTCTGTTCCGGGTTGCACGACTGGTCCTTTGGCAAGCCTGGGAAAGGGAGGGGGAGTCATGCGACCTGGAAGAGGCTTCCAGAGCACGATTTCCCCTTCTAAAGGCCTGAAAATGAGGCACTTTGCCAGCAACAAAAAGTAAAGAAAGCTCTTTTAAACTTTTTTTCTTTTTAAAAGCTTTTTACATTGGTCCCCGTATCCATGAGCATCTGTGTTGTGTCAAAACTGCGGATGCTCAAGTTTCGGGTATGGAGGGCCCACTGTATTTCATTTGCTCTTTGAAATACAGACTGAGAAGCTTCTTTGACACTATTTAACACCATTGAACACCATCAAACATACTAGGGGTTCTTAACACAAAAACTGAGTGTGGTGTCCTCTACCCCAGCAAAGGTAAGGAGCCATGATAATCCCACCAGAAAATGATATGTCCTTGGTTAATCTCCTCCACACTCAGATCAATATCCACCTATTCAGCAGTAAACACAAGGTCCATAGTGACTATCATCATATAGATAGGGGCAAATATTGAGACAGGTCCATGGTGGCCATGGCGGCCACTGGCGTCGCTGGAGGTGGGGCGGAAAGCTAATTTCTGCAGCTTTCCGCCCCACCATTACTCTCTGGTACGAGGCGCCCCGCCCCCTCGTCATAGGAGCCCGTCAGCGGAGAGAAAGCAACGCGCAGGGACTCTCCTGCGCGTTGCTTTCTCTACGCTGACGGGCTCCTACGACGAGGGGGTGGGGCGCCTCATACTGGAGAGTAACGGTGGGGTGGAAAGCTGCAGAAATTAGCTTTCCGCCCCACCTCCAGCGACGCCAGTCATGGCAGTCATGAAATCCTGAGCTGCTCCAACCCGGGTGCCTCAGCACAGATGTAGAAATCCCCCAACACTACATGTTTTAAGGACTCCAATGCCACACCTGAGAGGATTGTGTAGTGGTTTGGGAACTGGACTTAGACCTGGAAGATCCAGGTTAAAATCCCCGCTAAGCCATGAAGTTTCCAGGGTGACCTTGGGCCAGTCACTATCTCACAGCCTCACTTACTTCACAGAGGTGTTGTGAGGACAAAAGAAGGGGAGGAAGTACATCACCCTGAGCTCCTTGGAGGAAGGGCGGTATAAAAATGTGGAAGATAAATAAACACCCCAGTTGCCTCAGGCAACAGGGTGGGTGGCACACCAACAGAATCCCAAACCTGTCTCATGGATTCAGCATCAGACAAAGACATTTGAACTCCAAGAATCACTGGACAAAGCACCTGGCCAGGTGGATAGAATGATACAGTAGCTCCACCTTGCCTCTGAAGCCTTGCCTGATGTACTGTCAGGAAATCTGAACAAGTATGCTGGGAGAGGCCAATTCCTCCTGCCCCATTCAGCAGTAAACAGCAGTTTCTATTTTCCACACCAGATCAACACTCGCATCTAAATTGTCCTGAATTAATCTTGTTTTTAATTGATCTGGCATTTAGCAGGAGCAGCTTCAGGCTAAAAGGTCTGCAGTAAGAAACACCAGTGGCCCCTTGGCTGGAAGAAGGAACAGATTGAGGAACTGTCCTTACATCAGTCTCTTAACTCACCTATTTTCAAAGAAAATTCACTTTGTACGTAGCCACTTGCAGCAAAATCCTATGCATTTCTACTTAGAAGTAAGTCCCATTGTGTTCAGTGAAGTTTATTCCTAGGACAGTGTGTATAGTATTGCAGTCTTAAAATGTCACATTAACATGAATTGGGACCTAAGGGTGTTGTGTTAGTGCCTGGCTACAGCAATTGCTCCATTGATAGCTCTAAATGCAACCAACAATCGTTTTCTTGTTCCCTTTACTGCCAGATTATTCACATAGAACAAATCACTTTCCTTAATCTGTGACTATTGTTAAAGAATATTCTTTAATAGAATCAAATTATGTTGGTATCTTTTAGAGGACTGACTCATATCAAAAACTGCCATCTGTCATTTTCAGCAAGCGGCTAAAAATGGCAGAGTATTATTTCCTATTAAACCGCAAGGAATTGTGTGACTGCAACTGTCATGCAGTTAAAAGCTTCTCATGCTCTTTTTGAAAGGAACGTTGGGCGTTTTATTAGAATAATGAGCCCTTACCAACCTCCCTTGACTAGGTACATAGCGTTCTTGCTGCAGGCCTACTGGAAAGAGAAGAGATACAATCATGGTACCTAGATGAGGAAGAATCCCTTCTTTAGTACTTGTGTCTTCAATAGAGGGGCATCTATGACTTACCACCATTCTGTTTCTCCGATTCTTCACCTTTCAGGCAATAGATATGCATGTGTAAATCTGTCTAAAGGAGGTGCACATGTTCAGAGGAACCCAAGAGAGAGCATTCAGGTTACTGCCTTCTGATTATAGCTGTCACCTATAAAGTCACCAAGAGTCAGACAAAACTGAATGGATAAAGAAGAAGATAATTGTGGGGTGAATTCCATTGAGTTCAGTTGCAACTGGGCTCAGATGACCATAATATATTCCGAAAAGTTAGAAAATTGCTCGGTTACTTCTGAGCCCAATTGTGAACCAAATTAGAACCTATCACACTCTCATTGACATCGGTGGAAGCATAACAGGGTCCTGGCACCGCCCCCCCCCCTCTTCCCTGGTGATGGTTGCTGCTGCTGCTATGGTAACGGCAGGGAAGATGGTGTCTCTTCCCTTTCTGGCACCTGGAATATTGATATAACAGCAACTCAGGTGTCAACCCCCCCCTCCTGCTACCAGAGAAAAAGCAGCCAGTAATGGGGGGGGGGGGGTGGAAGGAAAGAAAGAAGGCAGGTAAAATAGCATTATAAAAAGAAGTTGGAGGTGGAGAGGAGTAGTTTTACCTCATTTTAAAGGCTAGCATTACATGTCACTGTAATATATGCTGAAGCATCTCTACTTCTGATGTCACTTCCTTTATATATGGTTTGGAAAGGAGCATGGAACAGTACCAAGTTCATCTTTCTATATTGATTCTCTCTCTAAAAAAAGAAGCTTCTGGCTGCAAGAATTAATGTGACTGCAGGACACGGTTTCCAATGGATTCTTCTTTCTTTTTGTGTTCCAACTGTCGTGGAAATTAAATTACAAGGGCCCGGAGTTGGGAGGGATACGTTGAGCAAAGTTTTGATTAGGGGCGTTCCAGACAACTCAAACACCAAAAGGTATAAGGTCCAACCGCAAGAAGAAGTTGAGTCAAGGCAGTACATACATAGGGCTGTGATAAAATTTTGCTCAGCAACAAAGCGTACAAATCACAAGCATAATTACTTACATGAGTTCAAACCACAGAGGAAAAACATGTCATTGGAAACTTGTGTAGGCCATCGGAGCAGGTGGACCCCTCTGTGTCTAGAGACTGTGTGGTCAAGGATAAGGAAACCTCGACACCCATCCCATATGATGGCTTGAGTGGAAAAAGATAAGGATCAGACTTTTGTCAATATTTCCACCACACATCCTTTTTAGGTGGGTAGGACTGCTATTCAGGCCTGTCTTCTATTTTGTTTTTTTAATATATATTTATATTTTATTGATATATTAAAACATAAAAACAATACATATTTCATAAAGATATAGCAAGCATGAAGCAATACATCCTACTAGCATACTATTCACTATTTTCTACATATAATATCCAACTAAGCCAAAATAACACCCACATTCTATTCATTAAATCCGCATATCATCACATCGTTCCTCTCTCTCTCTCTCTCTCTCTCTCTCTCTCTCTCTCTCTCTCTCTCTCTCTCTCTCTCTCTCTCTCTCTCTCTCTCTCTCTCAAAATCGATAAATGGTTTCCAGTTATTCACGAAAAGGTTAACTGACTTTTCCTTAATTAAAATTGTAAGTTTATCCATTTCAGCATAGTCCAAAACTTTCAGCCACCAATCTTCCAGCGAAGGTACCTCCGAATTCTTACAATATTGTGCATATAAAATTCTTGCTGCAGTTATCATATATAAAAACAAAGTTTGAAATTTTTCGCCTAAATTTTTTTTGGGGGGAAGCTGCAGACTGACAAGGTGTGGCCCGCACCCCGCTTCTGCCCTTTCTGGTGCGCCACTTATCAAGCTGCTTCAGTTGGCTCTCCAATCCTCTTCTCGGAGAAGGAAGAGGATCAGGCCAGCAATAGCCCACCAGCAGCAGGACAACAGTAGCCCCTCCAAATCTGTTTTTGCCACCTACACCACCTCCCCAACACCCAGCTGCTCAGGAAAGCACCTTGGTATGGGCAAGGGGAGGGAGAAGCAGTGATCTGGAGCGTGCCCCCTTACTTGGAGCTCTGGCACTACCTTCTTTGGCATCTGTCCTGTTTCAAATAAATAGGAAGAGCAGAGTATGCTGGGAGCACCTGGGAAGGAGGTAGTGGTGTGTGTGTGTGTGTGTGTGTGTGTGTGTGTGTGTGTGTGTGTGTGTGTGTAGAGAGAGAGAGAGATTTTGTGTAGAGAGAGAGAGATGGTGGAATTAAGCTTTCACAGGTGCTGCCTGAGCTCCAGCTAGGTCTGCTTATTTGCGCATTTCCTTTGAGATCAATTCTTGAAAGTCCTGTGCATTTGTGGGGGTCTTGAGACCTTCCAACTTCCCTTTACATGTGGGTATTATTTCTTAAGTTGTGGATGAGTCTTTCAAGACTGCTTCAGGTCACCTGATTTAGCTCAATAGATAGCATACATTCTCAAGAAGGAGTGAATTTCTGCTCAAATGTTTGTACGTTGACAGTGCAATTCTCTATCTTTTCTCTCCTTGCTTTCAGCCTTCAAATGACACTACCTGAAGAAGATTCATCCACTTCATTGGGCTTATGCTTTGATGACTGAGCAATTTCTTCTGAGCTTACCTTTCTGTCACAATAAACGCAAGACACTCAAGATTAGCTCAAAAAGCCAGACATTCAAACCTTCTATTGGGTCTTGCTTTGGATTGGTATTCAGTGTAAGTGCATCAAAAGCTTTGCACCTGTGCCAGGTTCAATTCCTGGCATCTCTAGGCAGGCTGGAAAAGACTTTCATTGAAACCCTGGAAAACTACTGATGGACCAATACTGCCATGTAAATACAGTTGGGTAAAACAGAAATGCCTCACTGTCCCAGCTAAGGATGCCAGCATGTATTTGCCATTTCATTTATAAACTAAAATCTTATCCCAAGTCTCTTATATGAAGATAACTTGGACAGGGACTGTGGAGAATGGAAGCGGAGAAGAATCCAAATGGAAAAACAAGTGAAAAGTGGAACAGTCAAGAGAAAGCAAGAAAATATATCTCAGTATATTTATACAGTCACCCCTCATCTTATGTCAGGGCTACGGTTCAGAGTCAGCCTGTAAAGCTAAAATCATGTACAGCCCCCCCCATTTAACAACAGGGATACATTTCCTGAACCCTGAAATGTATCCCTGTCGTTAAATGGGGGGACACCTGTTGGCCTTCTTCGACCTTTTGAAGTTTTGAAGTTTGATGACTCTGCTGGTCTCTGAGGTACTCAGAATGGCCCAGAGAGGCCTCCGAAAAACAGAGGCATTCCAGGAAGAAATGCTTAATGACATTCCGCCTAATGACCCCCCCCCCCCGATATACAATGGGGGTTGTTAGACAGAACGTCGTTGATCGCTTTCAATGCCTTTTGAAGTTTGAGGCCCTCAGAGGCCTGCAGTGGCCAGGACCAGGCCTCCGGGGAGACCCATGTCCAGGAACAGCCCTCTGGAGAGGCCTCAAACTTCAAAAGGCATTGAAAGCGATCAACGACGTTCTGTCTAACAACCCCCATTGTATATCCGGGGGGGTGGGGTTCGTTAGGCGGAATGTCATTAAGCAGGGGGACACCTATATTCAAAATTGCCTGAAAATCCCTGACATCCAGAAAATGCATACTGTCTCTTTAAAAATGACGAGACACAGGTAGGAACTGAGACTGAACAGCTACAGCGGCGGCTTCATTCTCTGATCTCAGGCTCCCTCCAGGGCATGTGTTTAGTAAGTTAGAATGATGGGCAGAATTCTCTGCACTGTTTAAATGACTGTTTTTTGGTTTGCCAACCACATGAAGCTGAATTCTAAGATGAATGGTGACTGTACTGTAGAATAGCCTGCATTTACACTGTATATATTCATACTGTGCGTGTGTGTGTAGGGGGGGGGGGGGATGCCTTGAATGCTAAAAGTTCCAGGTCCAATGCTTAGAATTTCTCTGTTCTTCCTGGAAATACTTCCTGTCTTCCTGGAAAACAGAGAATTTCTCTGTTCTTCCTGCCAGACTCTGGAGAGTCACTGCTCTTCAGTAGGCAATAGTGTGCTAGACCAGAAGCGTTGGAATGCTGGGGCTGGGGGGGGCAGTCCGCCCCCAGGCGGCAAACGGGGAGGCAACAACCGCGCCACATCGGCAGCAACAGGAAAGGAAAGCACTATGAAAACGCGGTGCGAAAAAGTGCCCACCCTCCCAGTCCTTCGTTACTGTTTTACTGCCGCTGCAGGGGTAATCAGGTCTGGGGGGGGGCGTAGCTTCCAGTGGTGACGTCACGCTGCCCCCTCTCCCAGGCTGTTGCATCGCCACTATGCTAGATGGACCAATGGTTTGATTCACTATAAGGCAGCTTCTTATGTACCAAGTAACATTTACTCACTGATGTGTGGGAGAAGCAGACACATGCATGCCACATAATAACACTTCAACCCAATACCCTAGAATTTGACAGACTGGGCATAGGATTGCAGCCTCCCTTCGTATGTCATGTTTAACAAAAAGTTACCTACCAGCGCACTGAAATTCCACATCATGTCCTTTGTAGCCAATCTTTACAACTCCAGCTTCTTTGCAACAGAAACAGAAAAGATTTCCAATTAAAATAATAGAAGCTTTACAATAGTTTCCTACAGGGGATGCTGTAGTGGATTTGATTCTCAGTGCTATTTTGTTTGATGGCATCTGGAGTCAATTTGTATCAGCATCTAGCAGTTCATATTCTGCCACCAATAAAATGCTAAGTCTGTAAAGCAACTTTAAAGAGAAAAGTGATCCGTGAGATGATGGAAATGTAGGGGGGTGGGAGAGCGAGCGAGCACTAAAGACAAATGTGGAACAGGTAATCACCAATTGTGTGAGTATAATTGCCCACTTGGTTTAAATTAGATTTTCTGCACTCACTCAATCAACACATGGTCCACTGCTCTGCAGTTTACATAGCTAGGCTCTATCTGCATTGCAGTTTCTTCTTGGAAAATTGTACATCAGCAAAGATTTCAGCTTCGCTTAACATTTGCATGTTCTATAGTGCCAAAGCTTCCATGTTTAACAGGAAATATTTCTGCCAGTTATGCAGTATAACATATGTATCATTAGATGGATTCTTTAACTAGTTGCATAGTTTAAATGCATATAGTGTGACCAATCTATCCACCAAGAAGGTTTATGTGTAAACTGTCAAGTGTCTTTTTGCTATTCACGAAAATGTTTATACACTGTTAAGGTGCGAAGATGCCGGGTTGGGGGGGGGGGGAGCCAAGAACCTGTCAAAGATGTTTGTTCAGCCAGGAGGACTATCTCTATGTTTAGACATGAAAGACGCTATATGGCAGGGGTGACCAAACTGTGGCTCCTGAGCGTGGCTCTTTGACCTATAATGTGCGGCTCTCGGAAATATGTTCGCTGAGCTCCTTTTTGCATCACCATTAATATAAAAGGTAAATAAGAATTTTTCAAGCTTTAGAATTATTTACCGGGAATAAAAGTGAGAGTCCACTGGATTAAAACATAAGTTTAATGTTCATGGTGAGTAAATAAATTTAAGAATTTAAATGCTTCCTAAATATTGCGGCTCTCAAACATCTGAAGTTTATCCCATGTGGCTCTTACATTAAGCAAGTTTGGCAACCCCTGCTTTATGGCAATATAATTGCCTAGACAGGTCTTTATGGTAGTTAAAAAATGGTCTCCCAAAGTAGCTGGCAAAGCCATCATTATATGACAAAAGAATATTTTATTCTTCTTCTTAAGAATATTTATATAGCGCTTTTCAACAAAACGTAGTTCACAAAGCAGTTTACATAGCAAAATAAATGAAATAAGTGGTCCCCGGTCCCCTAAGGGCTCACAATCTACAAAAGACACAGAAAAGACACCAGCAACAGCCACTGGAAAATATGTCATGCTGAAGTGAAGAGGGACAATTGCTCTCTCCCAGCTAAATATAAGAGGATTCCGCTTTAAAAGTTGCTTCTTTACCCAGTTAGCAGGGATGATCTGCAGAAATCATCCTGAACCGATTTCATGAAGCTGATTCTGCTAATGCAAAAGCAAGGAATTGCAAATATAAGCAATGTCTGGGATTCAGAATGGGGAAGCATGTGGACACAACTATAGTGAATATAGGATCTTTCTTTGTCAATATGATCTATCTTTCTCACAATCTTCCTAAGGCTACAATCCTATGCACACTTACCTGAGAGTAAGTCTTATTTCTGATTAGAAATGTGTAGGATTGGGCTATATCTTAGGGTTAGGGTTAACCAAGTATGTGGGCAATGTCTTGGGCAGCCCAATCCTAACTAGCTCTCCACGCAGTGATGCAGCAATGGCTTCCGCTGTATCCCATGGGAGAGTTTTGGCATGTTGTGGCCTCCTTGGGGTAAGGGAACATAAGCGCCAGCAGCTACCATGGCTCAACTCTGACCTGCTCCAGCGATATCGCTGGCGCAACTCTGCATTGACCTGTGAAAGCGGATCAGACCTGGGAGGGGAGTTAGGATTCAACGGGCGCCTCTGCCACCAAACCTGCCACCTTCCTGGGCTCGATCCACCTTCCTCCCTGCCCTTTCTCCCCCCCTGTTCCGCCCACCCCCGCCCCATTCCATCCCCTCCTCACCTACCTCTTGACTTCTGCACTGCCTTACCTGCTCCAATGGGCGTCTGGCATCCATCTTTGCTTGGACCTGGACGCTCGCCACTTGTGGCGATGGCCAGGTCATGTTCACTGGCACTGTCGCAATGCCAGTGCACGTTTACAACAGACAGTAAAGCAGTAAAGCTGTTTACGTCAGCGGAATGCGTGTTCTTGGCATAAACGGCCAAGACGATTGGGTCGTAAATGTATTTATGGCATTTAAATATATATAAATGTATTTATATGTTTGTGGCATTCTTTTTATGATGATTTAATGAAACTTTGTTAAGCTGCCTTCAACAGCAGAGAGGTAGCAAACAAATGTATTAAGTAAATCCATAGAAAACATAGAAGTCCATAGTAAAAGCTTCCGAACCCTTAGTGAGCTCCTGGCAGAGGTGAGATTTGAATGAGGGAATCCCTGATTCTTAGCTCAGTTTCATAACCACTACACTACACTAAAGCCTGGGCTACATTGTCCACGGCTGCGTCGGCGGCTGCGTTCCGTGTCCCGCCCCCAGGTCAAACAAAGGCTCTGATTGGCCGGACGTAGCACGAACGCGGCAAAAGTCGAGCCCGGCTCGACTTTTGCCGCGTTCGCGCTACATCTGGCCAATCAGAGCCTTTGTTTGACCTGGGGGCGGGACAACAGACGCACACGGAACGCAGCCGCGACGCAGCCGTCGACAATGTAGCCCAGGCTTAAGCACGTGTGTGCACATTAACGGGAACTCTTGCCCAATCAGGATTCACAAGAATATACATAAGTGTTTAAAGGTGTATATAAGGTTGATACCGGTGTAATGAGGCAATTGTACTTCCAATGTAAAAGAGAAAGTTGCTTCAGAGGACAATCACAAGTGCCCACAGATTAAACTCACCCCCCACCATCCTGCTAAAGGGAATGTAAATTTAACTAAGACTGTCTTTTATCAATGTAAAGAGCAATACAAGTTTGAGTTCTTGCACAAACAAAGCAACCAAGAGTGAGCAAACCGTTTAAAATCTTGACTTAACACATTGAATACAGCGTTCCTCCAACGCTACATTACAGCAGCTACTTTTGCCACTGCATTTTGTTATTTTAATATCAGTACGAAGCAAAATATACGTTGACAGTCGGCTTCTGTGATCCTTTCTCTTCTTGCAACTGAGCCCTGTTTCTGTGGAGTTTAATTATAATCTGTCACTGGAATTTGTCACAGCTGTCTACGCTCCTGATCCACAAATCAAACGAGGTGTTTGTTTCAAAGCGGGAGGGGGGGATGAAAAAGTGTCCCTTTGTTGTGACCACTTCTTGATTTTTTTGTTACTGTTTCTTCCTTAATATTTGTAGGGCAAAAAACAATAAGCAATATGCTATGAAAGAAAGAGAAATGCTTTTCTCTGCATCTGCTTTGTATGCCTATCACTCCATTCAAGGCATAGTTTTATGTCATACACAATGTGTATAAAACAGGAATAGTGTTCCTATACATCTCATTCATCTTTCATGCCAGATTTAAGCTATTGCTGAAACTAAAAATCAAACCTAGGTGAAATTCAATGGAATTCTTCCACTGGAAACATCAAATTAGAACATAAGATAATGAGAGCATAAGGTCGTATCAGAAACCATATGGGGCTTTTGATGCAAGAAATAATAGGGGAAACATGGTTCTCCCTATTCATGCTGGCCACAGGAGATGCCGTAGCTGGGTAGTAGTCAGCCCGACCTCAGATTTTAATGACAGTCCATCAGAAGGGGAACAAAACATAGGACTTATTATTCCTTTGGTTCTCAAAAGCCTGGTCTCCTTGAGTGTCAGAGAAAAGTTTCATACATGCAACTTGTCCTGTGATTTCAGGATTACCATGGGAGATACCCCAATAGCTGGCTTGCAGCTCTTAGCAAACAAGGTCTTCTTCTAAAATCTGGTGTAATCAACCCCATGTTCTTACCTGTTGACACTAGTGTCTGGTATTGTGGCATGCTAGGCACATTACAATAATGATAATACAATCTTAAGCACAATCTTAAAATAAGGCACACTGAGTTCAATGGAACTTACCAATTAGTAACGTATTAATCACACTGTAATCTCCTCCTCCTAATTATTTTTAGTACAGTACTAGTATTATTTAGGCTCACATAGCACAATGCACTGTAAGGATCCGGCAGGCAGCCCACGGCCGCCCGCTGGATCCTGTGCACCAGCAGCCATTTTGCCGCCAGGCCGGAGGTCTACTTGGGTAAGGGGACGTTCATCCCCTTCCAAGGATGTAAATGCCGGCCGGCACGGTCAACCTCCTCGGATTTACACCAGCTATTTAGCTGGCGGAAGTAGAAGAGGTCATGTAACAGCCTAGCCGGTCCAGCGGGGACCGGGATATGGCCAAGGCCATCCCCCTCCCCCTCCCAGGCTGGCTAGGCCAATGGACCCCCTCCCACACCTGGTGAACCGCCCCCGCGGTTCCTGCTTACCTGGTCTAGTGGCTACAGGGGCGATCCGGCGTCGGAGCAAGGGAGGCCGGCCCCTGCGCCAACCTTCCCTGCTCTCGAGTCATCACGAACCTGTTTTACAGCACATTCGCGATGTCTCCTGGCAACGGAACGCTCGTTCCGTCGCCAGCACCCCCTGCAGGATTGCGCCAACAACCTTTTTTTAAAAGATGCAAAAGAGACACCAACAAAGAACCACTGGGCAAGTCATCACATTAGGCTCAATATGAGAGTTGCTCTCCCTCTGCTAAATAGAAGACAACCATCACTTAAAAGATGCCCCTTCCTTAACCCAGTCAGCAGGACATACAACTTAGCAGAACTATGGGTAGATGCTTCAAATCAACGTGTGAAATCTGGTGCTCATTCACTCTCGGTTTCTTACAACATGAAGGCTATTTGCTTTCTTCACTCTTTGGCCACTCTCCCCCAGTAGTCCATGGTCCCCCCATAGCTCTGATTTGGTCCATGGACTGCTAGTTACTGACCACTACTCCATATTAACGGAACAGTTTCCCTGGATGGATATGCCAATCAGGTGTTTTTCTCGGACCCAGGAACTTAAACCCAGATACCCTTACTGACTCAATTTCCAAATATGTTGGCTGGGTTTCATCAATATCATGTGACCTCCTTGTTTATGCAATGTTCCCATCCAGTTGACCCCCAACTTGGATTTCTGGTTTACCCCATCCATTCAGTGAAATAATCTCTGGGTCCCAGTGGACTCTAGTATTATTTAGTCTTGGTTTTTCTCTCTCTTAAAAAAAAGCTAAAAAAAAATTAGAATCATAAATGTTATACAACAAGCCAGCAGCTGTAGCACTATCCTAGCCAGCATCATAGGACTACCGAATATGAAATCCAACGTTTGCAGCACAGCAGATCAGTCTCTTGCCTCGCCCACAGTCTTATGATCATGTAATGAACTCCTACCATCAGCACAGTTATAAATTGGAAGTGATAATGCAGCTTTGATACATTTTGAACAGGCATCTCGTTCGCAGTTCCCTCACACACTGTGGTTTGTGGTGTACTTCTCTCTGTCGGGCCATCAGTCACAGCAAAGTATTTATTCTGAGGGAAGAGAAGATCTTCAAGATCTCCAGCAGCAAGAGCCCATTGAATTAAATAGTTTCTACCTTCACTATACTTGTCGTGACTCAAGAGACTCATTGATCACTACACTTCTTCAGACTCCCTGGGACCTTAATTACTTTCCCCGTTTTCATGTTTCCTTGTGTTCAAGGAAGGGCATACAACGTGTTTCCTGCTTTAGCACTAACATAATTCAGTCAGATACGGTATAGCTCATCAGCTATCGGCTCTCTTTGTCTCTTTCTCCAATACTCAGGCTCATCTAGTCTATCTGCTTTCTTTGTCTGTAATAGCTTTCCTCCTTCTAGTTATTCATTAAGGGGGTTCCTGCTAATTTTTCAAACCCATCCCCCCAAACTATTTCTCTAGCAAAGCTCTCCTTAACTTCCTGTCCCTCATCTTACCTGTAGCACCATTTCCCTATATGTGCTCCCCACGTAGTATCAAATCATCTGTCATATATTGCAAGAGAAATTTACAGGGTACATACTGTTCTTATGAGAAAGGCCTTCAGAGATGGAAATCTCATAACATAAATGAGTGTGGATAAGAATTCCTTTACCCTTCTAAACTGTGCCATATACAATACAGTCAATGTTAAATCTCTCAACACTACATCATAGCGCAAAAGTGTTAGTCGAAGCAAGAATTGTCTTGATCTTTTCTATGTACAGGTATGCACCACATACTGATGTTTCAGTAGATGACGGACTGTATAATAACGATGGTGGTCCGTTGCCAATTTTTACCTTTCCCTCCAGGAGAGTACTTACCCTTCTCTGAGGTATCTTGGAGATGCATCCCACAATCTCCAGCCCTGGGCAGCAATTCAAGCCAACTGTGCTGCCCACCCCCGTGCCCAAATGAGGCCAGGTGAGCAGGGCATTGGCTGACGTGGTGCAGTGCAGGATGGGATGATATATGGTGAACGTGGCACCCTCCATCTTGCTGGTTCAGCACAGGGTTGGCCGGTGAGACCCAGTCTGGAGAATCTTGCCCCTTGGTGGGCTACAGGAGGAGTTAAGATGTGGGAGTGGGTGCTCTGTTTTTGTTCCCGAGAGGCTCCTGTCCTTGGCTGAGCTTCTTGGGAATGAAGAAAACAGCCCGCCCACCTTCCCAGAGCCTCTTACCGGCCTCCAGTGGCCTCCTGCATGGCGTCCAGTGGCCTCCTGCACTGAAAACTGGGCTGAAAACCTGGAAGTAAGCAGCGATGATATCGTCGCTTACTTCTGGCTGTACTCGGCATGGCAGCGGCCATGGAGGTGGTATGCCACGCCGGTTACGTTGAGAACCCCTAGTCTACATGGTGCTGTACAATATTAGCAAAGATGTTCACCATCTCTTACATTTGTCCCAAATCCATTTTGATGGTAACAAACCCACCTATGGAAATAGAAGGAACGGGTTGTGTTATCCTATAAATGAACTTTAAATGGCAGCTCACAAAGGACTACTCATGAATGAACAGTTAAACTATTCGAGAGGACTCAGAATGTAGACTCTCTTCTGGCTGTCCTGGAACCCATCTGTGTTAGCTGTGGTGATAGGACACAGTACAAAGATGCACCTGGAGAGGGAAACATGCTGGGTAAGTATGCTGGGTCACTAGCATACCATGTTTATTAAAGATATGCTACTTTAAAGGACTCCTAAGGATGCTTTTAGATGCAGCAATCTATCTTGGAAACCCACTCAACTGGAATCAGTCCTCTTTTCACATTATAACCCTGATTCAGAATGCAATCCATTTTATGCCAGACATTTGGGTTTCACTCAGACTGCCCTTTATGAGGAATCACGGTCTTTCTCTCTATTTCTGTCCTTTATACTTCAGTTTATTACTGGGTTTCAAGAGACAGATAGGGCCAATCTTCGCAGTGCTGCATTGAGAGCAAGGTCAGGGAAAGCAAATGAGCTTTGCACCAACAGAGTTGTGTGAGATTCAAGAGCCAGATATGATAAAATACCTGCAGAAGGAAGAGAGGAGAGGGGAAAAAAAGTTGCCCTTCTGTTTGATTTCATATTGATTTTACATTGTTTGGAATGCAAGGACTAACCTGAAGCCTATATCATGTGACCTTCACAATTTTTACTGTCTAGATTACTCTGTTCTTTAAAATGTAACCACTAGCATCGCTGTAGGGGGCGGAGCTCTAAGTTCTGCTGCGGTCCGAACCTCCGCTACACGGATGCATGAAGCAGCCCCACCCCCTCACCTTCGGAACCATCCAAGTCGGTGAAAGCAACGCGCAGGAAGTCTCCTGCGTGTTGCTTTCACCAACTTGAATGGTTCCGAAGGCGAGAGGGCGGGGCCACTTCGTACACCCGTGTAACGGAGGGTTGGACCGTGGCGGAACTTAGAGCTCCACCCCCCTGCAGCGACGCCGCTGAATGTAACAGACCTGTTTTATTAGAGATGCATTCCTACAACTTTGAGCAAGTCAGGAAAAATGAAAGCAAAGAGCCATTAGTTAATTTACAACACTTGCACAATGTGGTATTCAATGGTTTAATATAAAAACAAGCAACATTACAAGCATGTAAGCTAAAGGAAATGAAGCATGGATTCAATTGATTCACAACGCAATCCTGACTAGGATCCAGCCAGCGGCCCATGGCTGCCCATCGGCAGCCATGTCACTGGAGCGTGGAGGGGAGGGCGGACCGCCGGCGGTGACGCGCACAGAAGGGTGACGCGCGCACCCACGTGTGTCACCTCTGCTGCGTGCGTCGCCCTCCGGAGGCTCCGAGGCCGGGAGAAGGCCTTGGAGCATCCTCCAGGGCTGGCGCTCCAGGGCCTTCTAACGAAGGCCCACTGCGTCAAAACATAATTTATAACATTTTTCGCGCATGCGCAGACCGTTCCTGAGGGAAAAGGGCTGCCCTCGGATTTCCACCAGCTAACGGCCTAGCCGCCCGGCGGGGACAGGGATATGGTGGGCACCATCCCCGCCCCCTCCCAGGCTTGCTAGGTCAATGGCCCCCTCCCTCGCCCGCTGGACTGCCCACGCGGCCGCCGGCGGGAGACCTTACTTTCCTCCGGTGTCCGCATCCCGGTCCAGCGACAGAGTGAAGGAAGTCAGCCTTGTGCCAGCCTCCCTTACTCCCGAGGTGTCATGAACATACTTTACTGCACATTCGCGACGTCTTGGAATGTTCTAATGCTCCTCCCATTCCCGTTCCCATGCTCCGGTGGATTGCGTCTTACGTTAGTTAGCAAATTCCTGTGCCACATTCCCCAGGCAATTGTGTGTGTGTGTGTGTGTGTGTGTGTGTGTGTGTGTGTGTGTGTGTGTGTGTCCCTATATCTATGTGCTATAGATAAGATATTCGTCCAAATGTTGATAAAGTTAAAAGTTCCTCAATTCACTGAGTAGTAGTGTGGGGGGGCAGTTATCCTTCCAGTGTTTTTGTGTAACTGCCCAATCGTACTCTCTTCCCCATCATAGCATGCAGCCCAGGGAAAATATTTCCATTGGTTATTCAATAGGGAGTAGATGTATGTGTGTGCAGCAAAGGAATACTAGCCTTTCTGAGGTAGATAATAAAACCACTATTCATTTCCTTTTTGTTTAACCCAAAAGTTTAACCCATTTAGCACAGAGTTATACATCAGGGATGAGAACTGCCTCCCAAGTTCCTTGATGGCTTGTCTGATGGCTTGTTCTTCATCTACCACACAGAGCTTCTAGAGTTAGCATGCAACTTGTAAGATAAGGAAGCCTGCCCTCTGCCTCTTGCACTGTATAAAGTTAAGTTGAAGAAGAGATAAAATACCCAGTTCTCATAATACAATATCTTTTTAACATCCCAGGTGTACACTCTACTGTAGAATGTTAATGTTTTGGGGTTTTGTGGTTGTTTTGCTTTGCATTGCATGACACAATAGTATACATTTTAGGTAGGGTTACCACCTGTCCCGAAAAGCCCGGGACCGCCCTGGTTTCCAGGCTCCATTCCCGGGTCGGTACCAGGCTTTCCGTGCCCTGATGAAGTCTCTACACTCCCCTTGGTATGCCCATGCTACAATGGTACAAATGGGCAGAAGTGCACCGGAGAAAAAGATGCAAACTGCTTTTGTCACTTCAGGAATGTCTTCATTGGCATTTCACTGTTTTTTGCTCTTGTCTGCTCTTGTCTTCACGTCCTTTCTATGCCTATTCTGTGCCTGTCACCTCTGTTGGCTACCATCACTCCCCTCAGGATAGGATTGCCCAGCCTGTCCTTGCCGTGCACCACCCCAGTCACCCCTGCTCCCCTCCTCCACTGCTTCCTGTTTCTAAGGTTTCAAAAAGGCAGAGGGTCGAGGACGTAGTGTGTGGGTATGGGTTTTTTTCTGTATGGGTTTATTTTTAGCAAGAATAGCATATTTACCTATTTGTGTGGACTTCCTTATTTGCCTGGCTCTTGGCAATGCAATATGTTTTGGAAATAAACCTTAATGTATACATTGTTCTTTACTAAATGAACTTGCAAATGCATCTGGAGAATCTTAGGAGGATTAAAAAGAAAATCACCAGCAGCTGTTAAAATGAACCACATCAGAATTGTCTTATTGCTGAATTGACATGCAGGTCATGGCCTATGCAATATTCTTGTTTATAACCTTCCACAAACATCTGTTATTCCGAAACTCATTATTGAGAACTTGAATTGTCACAAGTAAATACTTTCAGCAAGAGTATTAGCTTGCTGTATATAATTTAAAAACGACAATTGTCACTGCTGAAGTAAATATGATCTGCCCAATAAAAGTTAGCATATGGTGAAGTGAAAACAAAAGCGCTGTAAATTAACGTAATGTTCATTAAAAGTGACTTTGTTTTTCTAAGAAATGCTATCAAAATATGTTCATAAATTACTTCACTAAATACTAAAATAGCTCATAAAGGAAAATGCTCATAAGATCCATGAGGATAAAATACCAGGCTTTGTTCATGCCTGTTATTAGGTATTTTATCTTTAAATATAAATTCAGGCTTTATTACTCCATTGTTTTTTCCTAGGTGAAATAATTGATTCAACTATGCATCAATTAAAAATGTATTTTATTGAACTTTTAATGCAAAGCTCTACTTCTTTTAACATGTGACTCAGGACTTGCAAAATGATCAGTATTTCATTTGTTTAATTTTTTTAAAAAAATCATCCTTCCATGCCCTGAGGTATTTGGCACAGTGACTTGTAAAAGACAAATATTGGCTCATTTGACTGAAACTGCATTATAAGTCTAGCCACGATTATGGCCACCTTCAGGATTTTTAGAAGTTAACAGTACACAGCAGCCCAATCCTACTAAGTATACGGCCGGTGGCCCAGGCCACCCGCCAGATCCTATCCCCGTTCCCTGAGGTCTCCTCGAGGGAAGGGGACGTTTGTCCCCTTTCCCCCGGTGTAGTGCGGGGAGGCCCCAATGGGTCTCCTTGGATTTCCGCCGGCTATTTAGCTGGCGCAAGTTCGAGGAGGCCATGTAACGTCAGATCCGGCCTGGGAAGGGGACAGGGATATGGCAGGGATATGGCGGGGATATGGGGGAGTCGGAGGGGATGGTGTCTTGTCTTGTTGTCATGATGTAGTTTGATAAGCTGAACCCAGAGCTGCGGTTCTGTGCTGGGTTGGTATGGTGTGGCTGTCATACTGGGAGAAAGTCCGTTGCCCAGTGCGGACTTAAAAAACACAAAAGCGGGCAGCGGACGTTCTCTCAGTACGACAGCCACACCATACCAACCCAGCGCAGAACCGCTGCATCTGGGGTTCAGCGTATCAAACTACATCAAGACAAGACACCATCCCCCCGACTCCCCCATCCAATGGGAGACTGGCATCCCGTCGTCAATCTCACAACAAATTTGATCATTACAGTTTAGGACGCACGCAGCCCCTGTAATCAGGACTGCAGGGCTAACAGAATGGACAGACGGCCGTCTGATGCAGTGAACATATGCAATATTCCAGCGGAAGCGGCTGCCCGGTGCGACTCTCTGAAACAATTGGAGATGAAAGAGGCTGCTGGCAGCTGAAAGGAATAGGCTCTGGCACCGCCGCGTCTGCCCAGACACCGCTTTTTTGCAGAGCAGAACACGAGGAACAGTGGGTCGCAGCCGGCCACCGCAGCCCAAGACTAGTCACGCCATGAAGTCAAGATTAGAAGAGCATGATCGCCTGGGGCTCTCTGAGCCCGGGAGCCAGAGTGGCGGGAGTGCAGCTGGGAGGACTTTAGTATCCGGGTTCTGGAGGATGGCAAAAGGGCCAGGGGTCCTGTCCGTGGTGGCGGGGGGATTTAAACTTTAAAAAGTTGCACAGGACGCTAGTGCGAGCTGCAGCATCAGCAGACAGGATCCAAGACAGGAGCTGCTGCATGACAATGGAGAGAACGGAACGAACACAGGATAGACTGGCTGGGCCGGCTGGCAATCACAGGATGGCAGGCGGGGATGACAACACAACAATAAATTGTGAACTTTTTGTTGAAAAGCGGTATATAAATACTGTTAATAATAATAATAAATAAATAACAGTAAAAAAATAAAAGAAACAGTCGAACACGACACACTCACCCACACAGAGATTAAACTGTGAAAAGGCAAAAAAAAAAAAAAAAGTGTTGCTCGCTTTCTTGCTGCTGCTGCTGCTGCTGAGAGAGGAGTGTACTGTTTCAGTTTCAATCAAAAAGAAACTCAATGAGTCAATCCGGATCCTCTGGAACAGAGACGCATGCACATGTGTCTCAAAAAAATTACCGGCAAGGAAAGGAGAGATCACAGGCTCTGGCGGGCTTTTTTGTAAGCCCAGGCAGGCCACGCCTCCACCAGGTTGTAACAAATCCCTGCCCTGCATTATTTTTAAAAATACCCAATCCAGTTAGTCAAAAAAAGTCACATGAACAGAGCCGGTGAAGCCTTGTAAGCGGCAGCCATTTTTTCCCCCTGGGGAAAATTTGTCGGCCATTTTTTTCTGAAGGAAAAAAAAATCAAAATCAATTTTAAACGGACCAGGGGGGCAACAGGGGCCCCGGTACACATCCAGGATGCCCCCCCAAAACCAGGTGCTACTGTTACTACTACTACTCTTACTGCTATTGTGGGTTCAGAAGTTGGCCCAGTCATATGGGCTCATGGGCCCCTGGCCAGTGCCTGGCTGAACCAACCCCTGACACTGCCCCTGCTGTCATCCTTGCACACCCTGACGTCTGGCCAATCTCAGCACATCTATCCTTTACTCAATGTCACTTGCATCATCTACCTTCCCTCAGTTCACTTGCATCACCTACCTTCCCTTGCCAACGCTGCTCTCATCCACATGCACACATGTCTACACATACACAGTCTTGGTCCTGGGACTGCCTGGTACATAATTAAACCCAATTTGGGAATTTACTATATAACATGAGAGAACAAAATGCAGCGTATGACTGTTTGGGGCTCATTGACTGGATAGTGGAGTGAACAACCTCAAAGTGACTCCATGTAGGCTAACAGTAACCACGAGACAGAGTTTTCCAAAAGAAGGGAGATTTTATAAGCAGCCCAATCCTGTGTAACTATACGCGGCTGGCCTAAAGGGCTGACTGCTATATCCTAGGCCCATTGCAGCCTGACCCCCCAGGCAAATTTTGGGAGAAGGGGACATTCATCCCCTTCCCCCGGTGTAAGCAGCGCAGGTCGCAATGGGCCTCCTCAGATGCTCCAAAGCTGGCGTGCTTTCGGGAAGGCCGTGTAAAGCCAGTACGGGCTGCGATTGGGCATAGGATATTGGTGCATCTCAGCACCAATATTTCTGCCCCCTCCCAGCCTGGGCCAGCCAATGGCCCCCCTGCCTCACCACCCCTGCCTGCCCTCCCCAAGCCCCCTGCACCGACCAGCACAGCACTCACCTGCGGCGGCCGACGCAGTTTCGTGACAGCAGCGGAGTGAACAGTGCCGGCCTCCGCATCGGCGCCATTTACTCCCAAGGTTCCAAAAACGTGCTTTACAGCACGTTTACCACACCCTAGGTTGGTGGAGTGCTCGTTCCGCCAGTCTATAGTTGCAAGAGATTGCACTATAGGTGAGATAAGGAACCATGAAAAGGCATATTTGCATGTAAGAACAGTTACACAGAGGTTTAATTAGTTGTGGATGAATATTTGTAAATAGCTCTGTTTGTAAATAGGAACAAGGACAGGAACAAGTTAAGTGAAGGAGAAAGAGGAAGAGTGAGAGTGGAGTTTCCTCCACCAGAATGAGCAAATGAGAGAGAAGGAGATAATTAGCAGGAGGTTTAAAACAAGCCCTGGGGAATGGAGGATTTTAGAAAGGAGGGGGATTTGTTACAAGGGTTAGAGGGAGAGTCCCCTGTTGTCATTCTGTTTGCTTGACTTGTAATGTTAACATTTTGGTAATGTTCCCTAGAATAGTTGCTTTAAAAAATGAAGCCAAGATATGTATTTGCTAAGGGGTTTGCTAAGGTGATGAGTTGCAATAACTATTTTCATCCAGCATTTCAACAGAGCATTATTAATGCTACCGACATTTTAATTAGAGCAGTTGAAAATGCCCTTGTGCATATTCAGCAATGAATATTGATCCTTATTGACCCACAGCGTGGCATAGCTGCAGGTAACTTGATGACGCTTATGACATAAGTTAATTGCATATTCGCTGTGAAATAAAATGTTCTATTTATCCATAACAACACAAAGCCCCATTTTGAGTTAACCATAATTACTTTGACAAACGTTAAAAAACTGCCCTGTTATTTCCTGACGCATGTGCAAATGAATTCCTGCCACTGTTACTGATGTGTTACAGGTTTTTTTTTAAAAGCCCATATGCTTCTGAAAAGCCTCTTGAGAAGATTTCTATATTATACATGTCTTCACATGCTCACATTTAAACATTCATCTCTGATGGCAACAATAACTCTGTTATGAGCCTAATTCTAATCTCTAAGATGTCGCTCCTGAAAAGCTTGTGTCAATCGGTGTGTTATTTGTTCAGCTGCTAACACCTTCCTGAGGGAACTTAGCATCTTTAATGTAATGAAAAATATTACTTTTTCACATGGCCCAATTGTATGCAATTCTGTCTATGTACTTATCTATGTGTTTGTATTGTTGGGTTTACATTGGTCGCTTTTGGGACACTTCTGAAGAATCTATCTGATCAGTTAAATTCCCTTTCTTTCCTCCAGGGAACTCAGAGGGTGGTATAAATTGGGTTATTCCATTTTTCCATTAAGCTGGTGTATAACATATAAATATACAATAGAATAACGGCGAAATTTATTGAATTAGGGACAGAAGCTTCAGGGCACCAGCCTTTTGCATGGTAGAAAGAGAGAGTTGAATCTATGCTAAGCATTATCTGGCTGTTTCACCTCTGAGCCAACTGCATTTATCCTTTCTGACTTATCATCATCCACTGATATGGGGAGCATGAATCTGAGTTTACGTTAAAGCAATAAGACCATTGTCTCAGTACAGATTGTCTGCTCATCTCATACCCAGTAATCATATACAACATGCCACAATCATCCTTTTTGTAAATTTTATATTTGTCCACACACTGAGTGTTTTCCATTGAGAGGACTGTATTCATCCTCATATACATGTTCATAGGTGAAAACCTTGGGCCTAGTCAGATTCATTAAATTGAATCTCAGGCTACTTAAACTGTTGCTTTATTTGACCGTTATCAAATGGAAACACTTTGAATATCACCATGAAGACTGGGCTCTGGGCAAATGTCTACACCAGGGGTGGCCAAACTTTCAACATGAATGCTCCTGGGACTTTAATGGTTGTATAGGTGAGGGCATTTCAGCAGGTGCAGCTACTTTAGCAGCACCATCAGCAATTGCAGCTGCCAAGATTCTGTCTTCTACACAACTCTCAACAACGCATAGGTCCTAATGGTGAAAGGTTGGCCACCCCTGGTCTACACACTTGGTAGAACAGCTGATGACTGTGTGATTATTGTATGTTTGAAGAATAAATACTCTGTACCTCCTTGTGAGGCTAAATTCAGCACATATACCTAAGAAGAATGTTAATAGGAAAGTATGCACAGTGATGCAAAGTGTTTGCGCATTGGGGTCAAAAAATCCCAACTTCGCATATATACAGATGGGTCCTGATGACTAATCAGAAAAGAGATATTGGGTCAAGGTGGATAGTTCAATGAAGATGATCTAGTGTGTCTAGTGCCTAGGAGAGTAAACTGCGCCCGCGGAGAGGCTTACGCCACTCCTCCAGTGTTGCAGAACAGAGAAGTGCAGCGGCAGAGAGGTAAGGCCCTGCTGGGCAGAGGAGGGCGGAAATTTTATTTATTTATTTTTATTTTCCACATTTTTATACCACCCTTCCTCCAAGGAGCTCAGAGTGGTGTACATATTTCCTCCCCTCCTTTTTGTCCTCACAACAACCCTGTGAGGTAGGTGGGGCTGAGAGATAGTGACTGGCCCAAGGTCACCCAGGAAGCTTCGTGGCCACATTGCCCAGCCCCTCCTTTCTGCAACAGGCAGGGACGGGAAAGAGCCAATTGGCTGTTCAGTCTCTGGGCGAGATTGAGGATGGGTGGAGCGAGTGGGCTGCGTTTGCTTCCCTCAGTCCTGTCCGGAGTTTTGAGCCCACCTGCCCTCCTAGTCTTCAGGCTGAGATTAGCTGGTTGCCCTTTATGGGGGCCGGATAGGAATTTTTTCCTTTAGCCTGATTGGTCTTTGGCTGGAGGTTTTTCGCCTACCCCAATCTGAGGCTGAGAGGGAGCGGCAACTTGGTTTTATTGTTTTCTAATCATTGGTCACTTGTTTAGGTGTTGTGCAGATGGGTAGCCAGGGAGGGCTATTTGGCATACATCCTGAGGTAAGGAAGGTCAGGGAGTGAGCCAGAACCGCTCAGATGATGCTGAACCGGATCGGTGAGGCTGGCTAGCAAAACCTCAGGCTGGAATAGCAAAGACCACCTTAGGGGATTTCCTGGGGGTGGTCTGCGCTGTCCAGCTGCCTCGGCCCTTCAGGGCTGGCAGGAATAGGCAGCTCGGTCATGGACCAAGTGTGGCTTGAGCCAGGATGTCATGCCCATTTAGATCAAGGGTGAGGCAGACGGTTAGGACAGTTTCCCCCATTCAAGTAAGCCACACGCCCGGTGTGTGTGTGTGATTTAATTAGTGCCCTGCTGCAGTTATGTTGTTAATTTTCAATAAAGTGACCCTTAATTCCAAGCCCCTGTCTGGCGTGTCTTATTTGGGGGGTGCTGGGTAATGGGGCATTCTGGGATGGGGTGAGGTTGAAGGATTGAACCTGGGAAGGGGGAGATATCAGTGGAGGCCTCTGCCATATCCTATCCCTCTTCCCGGGTCTGTTGGGTCTTACACGGGCCTCTCAAATGTATGGCAGCAAAATTGCGACTGGCACATTACTCGGGGTAAAGGGACAAACATCCCTTTACCCTGAGGAGGCCATCGGCTGTGCTGGGGCAGGCCGAATCCTGCATAGGATATGGTGGGCGCCTTATGTGCGCTACCATGTCCTACTAGACAAGATTGGACTGCCCATCTTTAACTTTGTAAATCAAATTAGTTTTTCACTGCAACAGTCTGTTGTTGACATAAATAAATAAAATTCCAAGAGGGTTTCTTCCTGAAATAAAGTTTTGCCTCTTATGAAATAGAAAGTATATAAGTGCATAACAGGTTGTTAAAAAGAGAACTAAGATATGATTTCCTTATTCTCTTCCTGGACAATCTGTTCTATAATTGATGCCTATTTTCATCAGAAGGAACACCTTGTTCTGTGGAGAAAAACCTGCTGGACTTTTGCTTATTTGAATAGTCTGATGAAAATATTCACCCAGCAAACTGTTCTTAAAGCTTGGCAATGAACACCCCCACCAACAGATGTTATACTCACCAAAGTGAAAATATTTGTCCAAGTGAGGTGCTGTTCTCCTTTCCATTAAGCAGGCAGTGTTAAATAAATAAATGTAATAAACAACTATATTTCAGCAGGTTCAGCCAAGGATTGCATGCACCCAGGAAGACAGGACTTATATTCTACTACACCATTGTTTCTCAAACTGTGGGTCGGGACCCACTTGGTGGGTCACAACCCAATTTCTGATGGGTTCTGCAGAGCCTCCAATGAAAACATGGGTGATGGAAAGATCAGATAACTAATTGCCTAAAGCCCTGATATGATTCAAAATTCAGATACCTGCTAGTTGCCCTGCAAACAGCTGAGCTCGTGCAGTTTGCAAGCTTGTGTAAATATAGGTAGATACATGTTTGAGCCTCTTTTTTCTGGTATTCTTTTTCCCAAGTTTGTCAATGACAGGTAGTGGGGGCAAGTGAAGATGCTAAGGGTCACATAACTAAGCTTCTCAAGCCTTGATGCTATTAAAAGTGGGTCCTGGTGCTAAAAAGCAATGATGTAAACTTGAGTCTATTGACATGGACTCAAGTCGGACTCAAGTCACATCAATGACTTGACTCGGACTTGACTTGGTGATTGTGAAAGACTCAACTCGAGACTTGGAGCCTTTTACGACAAGTTGAATTTTATTCAGGTTGAACCCGTTTTCCCCATTAAATAGACAGGGACTCGCAACTCGCAACTTGGACTTGGACTCTGGACTTGGGGGCAAAGACTTGGGACTTGACTTGGACCCAGGGACTTGGGACTTGTCTTGAGACTTGGGAGTCAGAGACTTGATCCACATCCCTGATAAAACGTTTGGGAACCACTGTTCTACACCAAGGAGATATAGCCAAAACAATTGACAAGCTTCTTCAAAGAGTAAAAAATAAATAAATGCAAATGTACATTTAAGTCCAGCTACAGCTGCTATATAAGCTGCAGCTCAATCAGCTTACCATCCAGAATATGAGAAATGTCAGTAAGAGACTCACAGCCCATTCCAACCCAACTCCTCCGCAAGTCTGGCATAAGAGTGGCCTAAGTTCAGCATAAGTTCGACATAAGTTATGTCTGAGATATGTCAGAGTTATGCCTGAGTTAGGCAGGCTGCAGTTTCTGTGGCCCAGCACCACCCCAGGATCCAGGCACTTACCTCCCAGGCAGGCAGGCTCTCCAGGCTCCATGTCTGGCTTGGGAACGTGCAGGCCTCTGTCTGCATGTGTCAGTGCCCATCCATGGCAGCTGCCGCAGGGTCTGTCGCAGCCCGGTTGCAAAGGGGCCAGCCGCAGGCATGGGGGTTGCGCCAGTCATATGGTGGGCGCAGGGCAGGTGACAGGTGAGCGAGGTCCCCTTGCCAGCCGCCACAGGGCACCCTGTGCATCAGCCACCTGCTGCAGAAGAGAGTGGACGTCCCCGCCCTCCTGCAGAAGGCGATGCCACCCCCATTCCACATTGAGGCTGCACGTGGGAGTCATGGGGGGGAGCGGGGGAGGGAAGGGTAGGAGGGGGGTGGGAACATCACACACAAGGGGGGTCGCATGCTGTCTGGAACTGCCTCTGACATGACTTGCCTGTGCACTGCCTGAATCCTTGGGCCTCCAGGGCCGGGGCAATGCCCACAAAGAAGGCATCCCGGCTTGCCTTCTGCTCTGTACCCCGGCCAAGACCGAGAGATGCCTTGGGCGTGTCTGCTGCGAGCGGGAAGGGCTCACGCAGCTCATCACACCCCCAGATGGGGCAATGACAGCGTCGAACGGCAGGCGCTCCGGCGGGGTGGGGGGTTGCCAGCCTCCGTCATCAGGGAGTGGGAGGGGAGGCAGACACACAGGCAGGCAGACAGGGGGTGCTGGGGAGGGGCATGGGTGGGTCAGAGACAGACAGACAGACAACAAGGCTGGTGGGAGAGAGATGCTGAGAGAGGAGTCTGTAGAGACCGATAGGGACACAGGGGGCGCTCCGCAGATGAAGGTGATGCATAAACAGGCGCCTCTTATGCAGACAGACTTTGGGCGGAAGCCACACAGAAACAGGCAGACCTTGGGCGGAGGCGCCTTCATTACGGGCGGACCTTGGGTGGAGGCGCCTTCATTACGGGTGGACCTTCGGCAGAGGCACCTTCATTATGGACGGACCTTCAGCGAAAGCGCCTTCATTACGGGCAGACCTTCGGCGGAAGCGGCTTCATTACGGGCGGATGCCCTGGCTGTCACTGTTTGCCTGCCTGAGAGGCCCCCCCCAACTCCCCCCTCCCCTCTGTGCCATGGGGGTCTGGCAGCCCCCCTGCTGTGTTTTCCCAGGGAAGGGCGTGGCAGTCCCAGTCCGTGGCTGGGACTCATGCAGGGGCTTGAGTGCTGGGGGCTGTCTGTGTGTGGGGGGCAATGCTTGTGTAACACTGGGCACATATGTTTCACTGGGGCTCTGCCCAAGGGGCGTCTTTATTGTTCTGGAACGTTAGCAGAGATGGCCAGGCGAGGCTGCCAGGGGTAGTCACAGCAGCTGGCTCCCTGACCTCTGGCAGCATCGAGGCAGACGACAGTGGGGCAACAAGACTGCAGGCCCAGGGGTGCTCCCGGGATGGTAGGTGGTAGTGGTCGTTCCTGGGGAGACAAAAACCAAGGGGGAGTTACATGTCAGCTGGTGTGTGGTAGCAGTCGCCATTGAAGACAAGCCAGTGTGTCGGTTGCAAAAGCCTGCAGGGAGAGAAATAAAACACAGCTGATAGGTGTGACACACATAGCATGGTCTGAGCTGCTTACCTGGGTGTAAGGAGAGCATGATCCTGTAAGGGGAAAGGGTCAAAGAGAGAGACAACAACACAACTTGGGGGTCACAGCCATGGCAAACCTAGCACTACTGACCTGTCAGTAGACCCTGTGGAGAAAAGGGGGGGACAGCTGGTGTCTACATAAGGCTAACAGTTCCACACTTGTGGCATTGTCTGCTCACATGACTACAGGCAGCACTCAGACACAACAGTGGTACAGAGGCATGTATCCTATCATCGCAGGCAAAGCAGGCAGTTATCAGACAACACATTGGTAAAGAGGCATATCATAGCAGGCAAAGCAGGCAGTTATCAGACAACACATTGGTAAAGAGGCATATCATAGCAGGCAAAGCAGGCAGTTATCAGACAACACATTGGTAAAGAGGCATATCATAGCAGGCAAAGCAGGCAGACATGAGAGGGCACATTGGTAAAGAGGCATGTATCATATATTTCTATATGCAAAGAGGCAGACGTCAGACCACATGTCAGCACATTCCCTGCTCTTACCTGCACTTATCTGCTGGTATTGTGGGGGGGGGGGCTGGGAGAAAGACATGGGTTAGCAAATGGTAGCATGGAGGCAGCTGCCCAGGCACCGCTGTAAACAGTTTGGCCACAGCCAGAACAGCCCTATCTGCTCTGGAGGGGGGCAGAGAAGAGAGAGGAGAAGAGAAGAGAGAAGTGGGGTGTTTGTGAATTTTGCCCTCCACCGACAAAGTCCCACTTTGTGGCTGTGGGGGACAGAACCCCACGCCACGTGCTCAGAAAGAGAGAGAGAGAGACTGGAGGTCTGGGGCTGGGCTTTTGTGGGAAAGAGGCTGGGTGGGGCTGGGTGCTGATAGGCTCCCTATCTGTGGCATAACTCTGTCGGTTTCCAGACCATGCTGACACAACTCCGACATAACTCTGACCTAACTGAGGAGTAGGGTGTTAGAAATTTTCAGGAGAGGGCTGGAGTGGGTAAGGTAAAATGGCTCCTATGGGTCTCCTCGAATTTATGTCAACCCTTTTGGTCGACATAAAATTTGTGTCAGCATTTGTGTTGGAGGGGGCGTGTCTGTGCTCACCAGGGTCTGGAATCCGACGATAATTGGTTTCCGCCCCCGTTACGCCCATGGTCCGCCCACTTTTATGTCGACTTTATGTCCGACTTATGCTGGCGTCGGTGGTGCGCACGCGTGTCCGTTCTTAGTCCGTCGGTCATAAATTCAACATTAACTTCGACATAACTTCGCCGTAAATGGTCGCATTCCAGACATAACTTCGACATAAGCAACTTATGCTGAGTTTATGTCTGACTTGTGCTGCTTAGCCCTTGGGTTCGAATGGGCTGTCAGCAATACTTTTTTAGCTGAGTTTGTATGAAGGGCACGTGTTCGTTCTCAACTAGGTTCTTTGCTCCTGCAAATTAGACCCCAATGAGTGCTTCAAGCAACGCCTGAGTGAAAATAGTTTTTTTTTTTTTTTTTAAAAGGGCTTCCCCCAATTTTTCTGGAATTTTTTTGTGGAAATTAGACAGGTGAAACTATTTTTAAAACAATTTTCAGAGTTCTAGGGTCACCCCACTGACAGCCCCCCCAGAAGAGCAAAGATCACTGTTTTTAGGGAAAATGAGGTACAGGAATTGGTTGCAGGGTACCCCCTCCTCACTGAAATGAGAAATGAAACTTTGGCTTTTTTTCATGGCCAGGGCCCTGGCTATTGAATCCACTTTGTTTGGAGCACCTCAGGTGCAGGTGATCAGTTGTACACAGCTGTAACTAGGAGCAACACAAGGCATTGCTCAAAACACTCATTGGTCCTTAGAGGGTAATCTAATGCTGTTCCTGTAAGTTGGCCGTTTGTTTCTGGGTTTTTTTCTTTTCCCCCCTCAGGCTGAGCCTAGCAAGGGGTGAAGGTTGGGGTACTAAGAATTCTGTCTCCAGCCTCAAACTGACTGTTTGCAGGGATCTGCCAGGTGGCTGTGTTATACTGATTTTCAGCAGGATTTTTGCAGGCAGCTCAATGTAGATGTTTATTTCTATGGGTTTTTTTTCTTTCCCCCCTCATCAGGCTGAGCCTATCAGGGCAGGGGTGAAGGCTGGGCTACTCAGAATTATGTCTCCAGCCTCAACTGAGTGATTGCAAGAAACTTGCAGGTAGCTGTCGTTATATACTGATTTTTAGCTCGATTGTTGCAGGGTGCTCAGTTTAGCTGTTTATTTCTGGGGGGGGGTCTTTTCCCCCCAGGCTGAGCCCAGCCTAGTGACATGGTATTTTTCCAGTAACAAGTGCATTCAAGGGTCAGGAACTAGCCTCCTGCCAGGTGTGTGTGTGTGGAATAACAGCCTTTGTTATAAGGCTGGCTGTATAACAAAAGACGTTTGCTTTGCTGAGTGGGTATTTAATTTTTAAATACCCCATCAAGAACTATCTTTGCAAGACGATTTTGCAAAAACGAACTCTCAAGAGCTATAAAAATAAAACCCTTTCAGGCATGAACTTGTAACTTCGTACACACTGTGCTGAAACATGCCCCTACACAACTCTAAAGCACAGAAGTTGTGTGTACAACACAACTATGTCTTTTTGAGCGTTTTTGTGCTGAACTCACAATTAAAGCTGCAGCACTTACAGGGCTTGAAGGGTCATAAAAAAACCCTGGCAGGCAAGGACTTGTAACTTGGGGTACACTGTGCTGAGACATAACCCTAAAGAACCCTAAAGCACAGACGTTGTGTGCACAACACAACTATGTCTTTTTGACCGTTTTTGTGCTGAACTCACAACTAAAGCTGCAGCATTTCAAGGATTTGATCATAAAAAAAACCCTCTGGCAGGCAGGGACTTGTAACATGGGGCACACTGTGCTGAGACATACCCCTAAAGGAGGTGGATCTCGATGGCAAAAGTGCATGCCAGATCCTATCCCCGATTTTCCAACCCACCCCATCCCCTTCCTCCCCTCTGACTTATTCCAGGAAAAGTGGGAAAAAATACTTACCTCTCTCACTGGCCATCTGATTGCCCCCCCCAATAGCATGCAGCGCACACTCCACTGGCGCAGCTGCATGCTATGGAGTGATGGGGGATAGGATTGGGCTGTATTGCTACCAACAATGCAAATTTAAATCTCAGCTCTAAATTCCATCTGCATTCTTAATATTTGTCTATTCGGAACCATCTATGTTGTGCTGTTGGGTTTATTCAAATACGACCAAGAAATTGCCTAATCTTTGAAATGACTGAATAGGTCTTTGTGGTGACAGGACAATATGTCGGGTCCATTCACCTAAGGAGAGGAGGTCATTATGCTTCAATTTCTTGGCCTGCATCGTGAAATATGTAGATAAATCACCATGACTCAGAGGTATATAAAAATACTCCAGGTCCAGAAGGGCAAGTCAAGAATATTAAAGTAATTGAATACGTGGCACAATAGGAATGAATTTCAAGACACAGTTGGTGCCACTAGTAATATAACCCCATCCTTCTTGGAAAGTGTGGCAGGGAAATTATTTCTGCTAATAAAAAAGCCTACTGAGATGTGTGCACTGGATTTAAATATTTTGTGTCTTTTTGACTGACCTGGCAAATGCGTATTAAAGCTGACTAATTTTCTTGTCATGTTCTGCAAAAATAATCTGAAACTGTTTCTATCTTCTTTCATGAATAAAGTCACTCAATTTCTTTCCCACCTATCTAAAAAGGAATCTACAAGTATTTAATTCTAATGTGACTAACAGCACAATCCTTTCCAATTTACACCACCAGTGTAACCAGCGGTGCAGCGAGAATGAGAGGCCCCAGAATGGAAAGCGGATTCAAAACCCCTCCAAAGGGGGATTCAAAGGGGATTTAAATCTCCTCTCCCCTCCAAAGCCTCCTGCCCTGCCCTCCCCCGCTGGTTACACTGGTGGTGTAAATTGGATAGGATTGCGTTGTAAAAAACCAATATTTATCCATTAATTTCTCAGTTAATTAAGATAATAGACCACACTTCTATAATAGGCAGAATTATGTTTTCATATCATCAAGGTGTTGGGGACAAAATTAAACTCTAGATTTTACAAAAGTGGATGAGCTTACTGGATCAGTTTTCAGCTGGATCAATATTTTGCTATAAAAATTGGCACGTGGTTTGATTAGAAAGTGGGTAAGTGTCACCTATCCCCCCCTCAAGCCTTGGGTGGGTCTCACGTCATCCCTCCCAAGCACCGATATCCCAAGCCTCTTCCCAGGCCAGGACAGCTTTACACAGCCTACCTGGATGCGCGCCAGCTAAAGAGCTGGTGCTCATCTGAGGAAGCCCGTTGAGGCCTGCAGCGCTTACACCGGGGTAAGGGACGAATGTCCCCTTTCCCCGAGGTGAGCCCCGGCCATGCCAGCATGGGCCGCATCCTGTTTTGGATGCAGTGGCCGCCGCCGGCCATTTCCGCCGGCCGCTGCATCTTAGGCAGGATCAGGCTGCTAATCTTCTTTAGATGCTATTACAAAGCTTTCTTGGTGCTTGAAGCTTGTTTTATACCTCTCAAGAAGGTTAAAAGTTTAAACTTAAACATTTTATATCCTCCAAATTGCCATAACAACTGCACAGCTGGGTTAAATTACAGTCACATTAATTGATTTGTAATGATAGTAATAGAAAATACAGCATTAGTCTATTTAACTTCTGTGCTTCAGCAAGTAGAGGGAGAATCTGGTTTTATTTCTACTTTAGAAGGGACAATTTACCATCTCTATATGGGCACATAAGTAGTTTAATGCTTTCCTAGAGTTCTTTAGTATCTTCAGTAAAAATAAAAGCAAGGATAGAAACCTTCCATACTATATCATTTCTTTGAGGGAGAATAAAATGAAGGCAGCCTTGAGTCTGTATATATTCTTGTGTTTGAAGACTGTCTTCATTGAAAAACATTAGATCTGAAAAGAAAATGGAACTGTCAATAAAAATGTTTCATCGGAGGCATGGCAAAATACAACTCAAGTACTCTGGTCCCCAATCTTTGTCAACTATTCTTCAGTTCCTTTGGCCAACCTCCCCCCTCAAAAAACAAAACAAAAAAAACTTCTGACAATTAACATGGGAAATTATTTCTGAATGTAGATAAAAGTCATACCTACGTTCTGGTGCAAGGGTGTCTTTTCACATCCTGGAGAATTTAATTATATATTGAGATGCTGATGTAGAGACAGAAAACGAACTTTGGAAATAAGGCTAAGTGAAAGTCTGCATTCAGGATGTTGAGAGCAAAGGACTTTCCTTGGCCTCTAAAACAATACGATTCTGGCTAAAGTCCTCATATCACCTAGGGCTGATTCAGACAATACCGGCGTCCAGACAGTCCCCATATGTTTAAAGACATGCACACACATCATGACACCTCCTCTTGTCTCCAGGTGCTGAAGTTTCATTCTGTAGGCGAGCATGGTTCATCTGAACTGCCCCTCTATGCATGGTTTCAATACTAGTAGTACTTCATGCTATGGCAGGAAGTACTTGACCCCACTAACAGTGCTGGCATTAGGTTGCTGGGTTGATGATGTCATATGTCCATTCGGTTGGATGCTTTATGACTACCTGGGCATCTTTGCCTGTCCTTAGACATGTTCAGGTAGGCTTGGATGCCTAATTAGCTGAAGGATTGGCATCCAGGTGAATTGGTTAGAATCTGTTGCAAACCCAGAGCCTCCTGCTATCCAGCGGGTTTGGGGACTATTCCTGAGGAAGGCAGAGCACAGCCTGGTTCATCTCTGGTTCTGCTACATGCACTCCCCCAATATGTATTCCTCAAGGTCCCCAGACTCCAAGAGGACAGCAATATGGTTCAACATTCAACAACTCAGGGACTTTGCATTATGGGAAGGGGTAGGCTTACCATCATCCCGGAATCTAGGCAGGATTCAGCCTAGTCCGGGCCCGAGCAGCTCCCAAGGATGCACTGCAGCTGGCCAATGGGCTTCCGGCTTCCGGAACTTTCGGTCAATGACGCAACCGAAGCTGGAACCCCCGATGGCCAGCCACAGTGCATTCTTGGGAGCTGCTCGGGCCCGGACTAGGCCAAATCCTGCCTAGATTCCAGGACGATGGTAAGCCTAGGAAGGGGGGATTCGTCATTCTAGGTTTCTCTGTACATAGCCATTCTGGATGACACAATCCACTCTGAAGCTTGGCTGGTGCAAAATATATTCACTCTGCTCTCTGCCACATGCCCGGGGGGGGGAGGGGGTTCTGTCCAAACATGCCTATGATTAGCTTAATACCTTACCTTGGAAGCAGCAAACTGTTCAGTAATATGTACTTCACGTAATGATTCGGCAGGGATGTGGAACAAATTGTAAAGAAAAAGTAGATTAGAAAAGTATCTTGAGAGATTAGAGAACTGGGCAGAAATTAATAGGATGAAGTTTCATTGAGATAAATCAAAGGATGAATATGCAACTTAGTAAAAGGATGAAATGAGGGAGAATTAGCTAAAATCTATCTGTGCCAGGAAGTATGGGAAGTCATTAAAATTAGATATTGTGTGATTCTGTTTTAGTGTCAAGCTAGAATGTTAAAAGCTTTGTCCTCCAAAGCAGGATTCAACATGGAGGTATCCCCTTCATTCAAATGAGTGGCAGCCGAAGCTCCATGTATGCATTGTATCTCCGTGACTCAGTTTGTGAGAGATAGTACTTTCTGAAAATAGTAGTTTGCTCTTCACTACTTCCCAGCCCCATGCCAGCTGTGACTTCCACTGCTTTATTTCATTTTCGGAAGTTTACACATTTGTGCACAAAACATACTTTAGATAAATATCTAAATGAACGGATGCTTCTCCGAATCTAATTAAATCTTTGTCCTCCAAAGCAGGTGGTGAGTGTTGCACGAAGGCACTTGTGCTAGGCTTTTTTAGTACTCTTAATGCTGGTGCTGCTAATCAACACACAGTAAGTATGTGAGCGGCATGAAAGACGAAACTGGAAAACAAGAAAAATAAATTACAAAATCTAAAGGCTAGTTCCCCTTGTAGTGTTCTGATAGTCAAGTTCTTTGTTCGGGCCCCAACCACCATTTGGAGAAACAAAGGCCAAGACAAAGGTGACTTATCATTGTAGAACTATTACAATGTTCCAGAAATGGCAAAAGTTCAGTTGTGTATTTTACTTTTTGTACAAACTATTCCCAACCGCTGGAGAAATCATTTTTTTCCCTTTGCAAAAATGATTCTGCCATGTCCCTGTATACATTGTTGTGGTCTTGATTATTAAAAAGACATAGATGAAGTAGGAAAGATTAGAAAGATTAAAACAAATGATAAAAACGTTATAGTATGATTTATAGAGAGAGAAAACCAAGAAACAGAGCAACACAGCAAAAAAGGGACAATGAATGCAATTGGGTTCTCATAAATGCTTAGGAAGTAATCACCACATTGGAGGAAACAAATTGAGCAATGTGGATAGGAAAGAAACATAAAATATGAAGTGATGGTTAGAACTTAAAAACACAATACTAAAGAGGTAAAAAGGTAAAGGTAAAGGTGACCCCTGACAATTAAGTCCAGTTGTGCCCGACTCTAGGGTGTGGTGCTCATCCCCATTTCAAAGCCGAAGAGCCAGCATTGTCCAAAGACGCCTCTGTGGTCATGTGGCCGGCATGACTCTCCTTGCCGTAGCGCATAGCATGCGGCTGGAACACGGAGCGCTGTTTACCTTCCCGCAAGCGGTACCTGTTTATCTACTTGCATTAACATGCTTTGGAACATGATGCACCTAAAGAGGTACATCATATCAAATATTTGCTCTAGTGTATTGCACCACTAAGGCAGCAGAATAGATTGTCACAACTGATTGACACGGCTTAAGTAATTCTTGAGGAGTAAGTAATTCTATACTATAAGAGCAATTCAGATATGGAGCATCCCTAGTTATAGCTAAGATGGGTTCTTCTCAGCTATCTGGTTAACCTACCTTGATCTCTTTACCATTAACTTTCTTCCGAAGTGGTGATGAGAGAGAGAGAGAGTTAGAGTTGCAGGCAGAGCCAATTTCCATTGGAAATTCCTTTCCAAAGACTCCTCCCCTTGTAGCTGTAAAAACTTACTTGGAGACTTTCAAGTCACTGTATTATTCAACTTTTGTGCCTGTTGGTCTGCCTTCTAGGGAATCCATGGATGTGATGAACTCTCTAGTACTGAGTTTCTGGTTCCAAACTCAAAGACAAGGAAAACTTCCACCTGTAGCTGATTTGTTGTGACTTGAAGGATTCCACTTACACCAAAGTTCTGAGGCTAATATACATTTATATCTTCTGAGGGCCCTCTAGCATCCAGTTTCTGTCATTGTGTAGGTTCAATTTCTGTGTTCTTCTTCAGTACAGACAATTCAGGGCTGGTCAGGATGTGGCTTTTCTGTCAGGAATTAGTGGTAGTGGTGATGGTAATGGTGGGGGTGGGGGTGGGGGTATGTGCATGAATGTCAACAAACATAAATGTAAGACAATATCAGCCCATTCCAACCCAAGGGCCAAGCAGCCCAAGTCAGACCTAAAGTCAGCCTAAGTCGTTTAGGGCGACTTTAGGTCTGGAACGCAACCATTTAGGGCGAAGTTAGGTCAAAGTTAGGTCGAAGTTACAACCGACGGACTAAGAACAGCCCATTCCAACCCAAGGGCTAAGCAGCACAAGTCAGACCTAAAGTTGACCTAAAAGTGGGCGGACCATGGGCGGACCATGGGTGTAACGGGGGCGGCAACCAATTAACGTTGGATTCCAGACCCTGGCAAGCACAGACACGCCCCCTCCAACACAAATGCTGACACAAATTTTAGGTCGACCAAAGAGGTGGACCCAAATTCGAGGAGACCCATAGGAGCCATTTTACCTTACCCAAGCCAGCCCTCTCCTGAAAATTTCTAACACCCTACTCCTGAGTTAGGTCAGAGTTAGGACGGAGTTGGGCCTGCTAGATCTGGAAACCGACAGAGTTATGCCTAAGATAGGGAGCCTATCAGCACCCAGCCCCACCCAGCCTCTTTCCCACAAAAGCCCAGCCCCAGGCCCCCAGTCTCTCTCTCTCTCTCTCTCTGAGAGCACGTGGCGTGGGGTTCTGTCCCCCACAGCCACAAAGTGGGACTTTGTCGGTGGAGGGCAAAATTCACAAACACCCCTCTTCTCTTCTCCTCTCTGCCCCCCTCAAGGGCAGAGAGGGCTGTTCTGGCTGTGGCCAAACTGTTTACAGCTGTGCCTGGGCAGCTGTCTCCATGCTACCATTTGCTAACCCATGTCTTTCTCCCAGCCTCTCCCCCCCCACACAGGCAACAACACCAGCAGATAAGTGCAGGTAAGAGCAGGGGTTGTGCTGACATGTGTTCTGACATCTGCCTCTTTGCATATAGAAATATAGGTAGGATACATGCCTCTATACCAATGTCTTGTCTCATAGCTGCCTGCATAGCCTGCCATGATATGCCTCTTTATCAATGTCTTGTCTCATAGCTGCCTGCATAGCCTGCCATGATATGCCTCTTTACCAATGTCTTGTCTCATTGCTGCCTGCATAGCCTGCCATGATATGCCTCTTTACCAATGTGCCCTCTCATGTCTGCCTGCAATGCCTTCTCTGAAATGCCTCTTTACCAATGAGTAGTCAGATGCCTGCCTGCAATGCCTGCTATGATATATAGGATACATGCCGCTTTACCACTATTGTGTTGTATTGCTGCCTGTTGTCATGTGAGCATACAACACCACGAGTGTGGTGGTGCTGTTAACCGTCTGTAGACACCAGCTGTTCCCCCCCTTTTTCTCCACAGGGTCAACTGATAGGTCAGTATTGCTAGGATTGCCATGGTTGTGACCCAATATATGTGTTGTCTTCTCTCTCTTTGACCCTTTTCCCTTACAGGATCAGGCTCGCCTTACACCCGGGTAAGCAGCTCAGACCATGCTATGTGTGTCACACCTATCAGCTGTGTTATTTCTCTCCCTGCAGGCTTTTGCAACTGACACACTGGCTTGTCTTCACTGGTGATTGCTACCACCCACCAGCTGCCATGTAACACCCCCTTGTTTTTTGTCTCCCCAGGAACGTCCACTACCACCTACCTTCCTGGGAGCACCCCTGGGCCCGCAGTCTGGTTGCCCCATGGTCCTCTGCCTCGATGCTTCCAGAGGTCAGAGAGCCAGCCCTGCAACCCTCCTCAGCTGCTGCTGCTGCTCCACCTCCCTGGCTGTTGTTCTTGCTGTCCCTCCCCTTTCTATGGAGCAGGCTGTGGTTCCACAAGGGGAGAGCCTGCGTCTCCAGGTCCATGGGGCACGCCTGCTGCTGCTTTCAGATTGGCTGCTGTGACTACCCCTGGCAGCCTCGCCTAGCCATCTCTGCTAACGTTCCAGAACAATAAGGATGCCCCTCGGGCAGAACCTCCTTGAAACACATATGCCCAGTGTTACACAAGCATTACCCTCCACACACAGACAGCCCCCAGCACTGAAGCCCCTGCATGAATCCCTTCCAGGGACTGCCACTTCCTTCCCAGGGAGAACACAGCAGGGAGGCTGCCAGACCCCCATGGGACAGAGGGGAGGGGGAGTTGGGGGGGCCTCTCAGGCAGGCAAACAGTGACAGGCGCCACGGAGCCCATAGCGGGGCCGCTTGTGGCCACTGCATCTGTCTAGTGGCCGCTCAGCAACCGGGGATCTCGCTAGCCAGGGCGTCCGCCCGTAATGCAGCCGGTTCCATCAAAGGTCCGCCCATAATGCAGCCGCTTCCGTCGAAGGTCCGCCCGTAATGCAGCCGCTTCCGTCGAAGGTCCGCCCGTAATGCAGCCGCTTCAGCCCACAGTCCGTCTGCATAAGAGGCGCCTGTTTCTGCATTGCCTTCATCTGCGGAGCAACCCCTGTGTCCCTATTGGTCTCTGCAGACCCCTCTCTCGGAATCTCTCTCCCACCAGCCTTGTTGTCTGTCTGTCTGTCTGTCTGTCTCTGACCCACCCGTGCCCCTCCCCAGCACCCACTGTCTGCCTGCCTGTGTGTCTGCTTCCCCTCCCACTCCGTGATGATGGCTGCTGGCCACCCCCCACCCTGCCAGAGCGCCTGCCGAGAGGCGCTGTCGTCGCCCCATCTGGGGGTGTGATGAGCTGCGTGAGCCCTTCACGCTCACAGCAGAGAAGCCCAAGGCATCTCTCGGTCTTGGCCGGGGCACAGAGCAGAACACACGCCGGGATGCCTTCTTTGTGGGCATTGCCCCGGCCCTGGAGGTCCAGGGCTTCAGGCAGCGCACGGGCAAGTCATGTCAGAGGCAGTTCCAGACATCATGAGCCCCCCCTTGTGTGTGACGTTCCCACCCCCCTCCTTCCCCTTCCCTCCCCCGCTCCCCCCCATGACTCCCACGTGCAGCCTCAACGTGGCATGGGGGTGGCATCGCCTTCTGCAGGTGGGGGGACGGCCACTCTCCCCTGCAGCAGGTGGCTGATGCACAGGGTGCCCTGTGGCAACTGGCTCGGGCACCTCGCTCACCTGTCACCTGCCCTGCGTCCACCACATGATTGGCGCAACCCCCCTGCCTGCGGTCAGCCCCTTTGCGACCGGGCTGAGACAGACACTGCACTGCAGCAGCTGCCATGGATGGACGCTGACACGTGCAGACACACAGGCCTGCACAGGCCCGAGCCAGACATGGAGCCTGGAGAGCCTGCCTGCCTGGGAGGTAAGTGTTGCCTGGATCCTGGGGTGGTGCTGGGCCACAGAAACTGCAGCCTGCCTAACTCAGGCATACCTCTGACCTAACTCAGACATAACTTCTGCCTAACTTAGGCTGCACTTAGGCCACACTTATGCCTGACCTGGAGAGGAGTTGGTTTGGAATGGGCTGTATATCTGTCATCTCAGTTTGCCTAAATTAAGTAAAACAGGTTCCATCTGCACCTAACATTTGTGTGGATTAGACTTCTGACTGAAAATGCCCCACTTATGATTGTTCATCTGGACATAATAGGAGTTGCTGTGTGATGTGTACTTCAAAACTGGGCCTATTTTAAGGCAATTTCCTATAAAATGAACAGATAGCTACCAGTTCAAAGTTTGGAAGATGGCTTTGAAATAATTGCCTGTGCAAGAGCTGCACCTCAGTAGAGTACAAGTAAAATAAGCACACATAGCCAAGATGTGAATTACAAAATAGCAAGAACCACTATTACCCTCATAGAAATAATATGGAGAGGTCACACTGTTGTGGAATCCAGGCAGATACAATTGAAATCGGCTGGATAGGAGAATAAATGAATTTCTGACCTCCTATCTGTCCTGTTCTAGTAAAAGGAAAAGCAAATTACATAGAATCAGTAACCGTGTGGTGTTGAAGCAGCAAATGGTTTCCATCTTTCGTTGAGGCACAAGCAGGATGAAATTAAACAAAAACCAAACAAGACATTTGGCCAAAACTGTTGATATCGGTATTATTAGACTGTTTGCAATGTAAGCACAGGATGTATCTGAAACAAAAAAAATCATACACAACAACCCTAGTTCAGTTAACACCCGTATTCTAAGTATGCTTGCTTCCAAGTAAATCTCATTGTTTAGGATCATTTATTTATTTATTTATTTATTTATTTATTTATAGAATTTTTACCCCGCCTTTCTCCCATCAGGGCAACCAAGGCGGCTTACAACAAAAATATTAAAATACATAAATACATTTAAAATCAAGAATTAAAATAATTAAAAACAATTAAAACAATTAAAACAAACAGCCCCAGTGGGTCATCCACATTTGTTAAAAGCAATTTGTTAAAAAGCCAGCCCACCATGTCAGACATCAAATGCTGATCTAAATAAAAATGTCTTGAGGCCCCGCCGAAAGGTCTCTAAGGAGGGAGCCGTTCTTAATTCCAGGGGGAGGGAATTCCATAATTGGGGCGCCACTGCCGAGAAGGCCCTATTCCACGCCGCCATCCCCCTCACCTCCGTCAGTGGCGGCACGGTCAACAGGGCCCCCCCTGATGACCTCAGAGTACGGGTCGGATTATAAGGAAGGAGGCGGTCCCTCAAATACCCTGGACCCGAGCCGTAAAGGGCTTTAAAAGTCAAAACTAGCACTTTGAATTGTGCCCGGAAACGAACCGGCAGCCAGTGTAGCCGCTGAAGCAACGGTCCGACTGAGTCGAACCGAGAGGCCCCAGCAACCACCCGGGCCGCCGCATTCTGCACTAGTTGCAGTTTCCGAACAGTCTTCAAAGGCAGCCCCACGTAGTGCGCATTGCAGTAATCTAGTCTAGATGTCACTAGGGCATGGGTCACCGTGGCCAGGTCTGCACGATCCAGGTACGGTCGCAGCTGGCGCACCAGCCGAAGCTGGGCAAAAGCCCCCCTGGCCACAGCCGCCACCTGGGAATCCAGGAGCAGCTGCGCATCCAGGAGAACCCCCAAGCTGCGGACCTGCTCCTTCAGAGGGAGTACAACCCCATTCAGAGCAGGACGATGATCCAGTACCTGAGTCGTAGACTTCTGGACCAACAGAACCTCTGTCTTATCAGGATTTAATTTCAGCTTGTTAGCCCCCATCCAGCTCCCAACTGCCTCCAGACAACGATTCAGGACATCGACCGCCCCCTTGGAGTCAGGTGGAAAGGAGAGAAAGAGCTGGGTGTCATCCGCATACTGATAACTCCCTACCCCAAATCCCCGGATGACCTCTCCCAGCGGCTTCATATAGATATTAAACAGCATGGGGGATAGAATTGACCCTTGCGGCACCCCACACCTCAAGGGCAAGGGTGCTGAACAAGCATCCCCCAGCACCACCTTCTGGGATCTATCAGCCAGGAAGGAGCGGAACCACCTCAGAACGGTGCCTCCAAGCCCCAACCCAGCCAACCGACCCAGAAGGACACCATGGTCAATGGTGTCAAAAGCCGCCGAGAGGTCCAGCAGGACCAACAGGGACGCACTCCCCCTGTCCAGCCCCCGGCGCAGGTCATCCACCAAGGCGACCAAGGCCGTCTCTGTCCCGAACCCCGGTCTGAAGCCAGACTGGAATGGATCCAGATAATCAGCTTCCTCCAAGACCCTCTGAAGCTGAGACGCCACTACCCGCTCGATCACCTTGCCCAGAAACGGGATATTTGAGACCGGCCGGAAGTTGTTCAAAATCGTAGGATCCAAGGAGGGTTTCTTCAGGAGGGGGCGCACCACCGCCTGCTTCAAAGACAGCGGCACCACCCCCTCCCTCAGAGATGAATTTACCACCCTCCCCGTCCACTCAGCCAGCCCCACCCGGGCAGCTCTAATCAGCCATGCCGGACAAGGGTCAAGCGGGCAAGCAGATGGTCTCACGCTCCAAAGAATCTTGTCCACATCCTCAGGTTCTACAAGCTGAAAAGAATCCCAGGAAGAACAACAGACAGGTGCCTCAGGGACATCATTAGATACTGCTAACGCAGCATCCAAGTCATGCCGAATCCGATCGACTTTGTCCACGAAGTGCTTTGCAAACTCGTCACAGCGAGCCACCGTGTGTTCCGCCCCATCTACTGGGGGGGCCAGATGGAGCAGGCCCCGGACTACACGGAAAAGCTCAGCTGGACGGTTCTCCGCAGACGCGATGCCGGCAGAAAAGAAAGCCCTCTTAGCTGCCGCTGCCGCCACCGCCACGGAATAGGCTCTGAAGTGAGCTCTAGCCCGTGCCCGGTCGGAGTCAGCACAAGTTTTCCGCCACCGTCGCTCTAGGCCTCTGCCCTGCCGCTTCATCGTCCGCAGCTCCTCAGTAAACCAAGGGGCCGCTTTGACTCTGCGGCTAGGTCGAGGACGCTCAGGAGCGATCAGATCCAGGGCCCTGGTCATTTCCCCATTCCAGAGGTCAACCAGGGCGCTGGGTGAGTCGCCGACTCTGTCAACAGGAAAATCCCCCAGAGCCCTCAGGAATCCATCCGGATCCATCATCCTCCGGGGGCGGACCATAGAATGAGGTCCCCCACCACTGCGGAGGCGACAGGCTGCGATAAGCCTAAATCCCACCAGGAAGTGATCTGTCCATGACAAAGGAGTGATGTTAATTTCCTCCACATCCAGATCACCATCCACCTGCCCAGCAGTAAACACCAGGTCCAGCGTGTGTCCCGCATCGTGTGTCGGGGCAGATATTCTCTGAGACAGACCCATGGTTGCCATGGCGGCCATGAAGTCCTGAGCCGCAACTGTCCTCGGGGCCTCAGCGTGGACATTAAAGTCCCCCAACACCAATAGGCGAGGGCACTCCAACGCCAGCGCCGAGATCACCCCGGTCAGCTCAGGCAGGGAGACTGTTGGGCAGCATGGTGGGCGGTACACCAACAGAATCCCTATTCTGTCTCGCCCTTCCAACACGACATGGAGGCACTCAAACCCAGTGGACCGCGGGACAGGGTACCCAGTGAGACTGATGGTATCACGATAGACTATCGCAACTCCGCCTCCCCGCCCCTGTAGTCGTGGCTGCTGCAATACCCGGAAACCTGGAGGGCACATCTGGGAGAGACTTACCCCTCCCGACTCATCCAGCCAGGTCTCCGTAATACACACCAGGTCAGCAGCTTCATCCAGGATTAAATCCTGGACTAGGCAGATTTTATTATTAACTGACCTGGCGTTCAAAAGCAGCAGTTTCAGACTCAGGGGACTGTTGCCCAGACCGCCAAGGGTCAGAGGGATGGGAGAAGGGCCAGAAAGAGGGACAGTCTGCCTGTGACTGACCCTCGTTCTCCTGAAACGGCCTGCCCAGTCCCCACCGCCATATCTTCCGTGACCCGTCACTCTGCTAATGGTGGCTGCCCGCCCCTCCCCTAGGCTCCCTCGAGGTGTCAAACACATAGCCCTTCAGCGGAGCCTACAGGAGACCAGACAACCTAAAACTCTCACACACTCACCACACACTCTCAGTCACCACCTCACTCTCCAATCAATCCGTATATGAAAGCATTCCCTCCAACCCCCAATTACTCCTGTCCAGCAACCCCTGCCTCCCTCTCACTGAGGCGTGGGTCATAATCATAACCTGAGTTTCTTATACATTTTAATTTAGATATGCATACAAATATGTAGTATGTATACAGTGGCCACCCATTTGGGGCTTTATATTTTCTGTATACTATAATCAGTTGCAGGCCCCAACTGGACATCAGCACACACAAGTTTGTCTTCCTCCCAAGTAGCTAGGGAGGACGCTGGGCCACCTCTTCCATTCATTCTTGCCTGTGCCCTTCCCCTTTTCCTTACTTTCATCTTTGTCTAACCTGGGTGCAGCCAAAGCAGAAGATAGAGTGGAGTCTCCACTTCTCCATCTCCCAGTCCACTTGTCTGCTTTTTCAAGCAGCCAAGGGTAGGGAGACGGAGACCAGATGTGGCCACAGCAGGATTCTTTTCCCCAATTCTTCAGTGGTGTTGTAGAAAGAAGGCATCTGCTGGTGCCCAGATCCTCCTCCTGCTCACTTCAAGCAAGTGGGGATGGGATTGGAGTGGACTGTGGACTGTAGCTCCTGTAGCTCCTCCAGGGGAGGTGGGGGCCCTCTTCTCATTTCACTGCTGCCCCAACATTGTCACTTGATCATCAAGTCTTGATGTGAGAGCTTCAATTCATGTCATCAGTGAACTGGCCCTGCAAGAGCGCAACTTAATTTCACGCTTAACACCAAGATGCTTCTGCATTCCTAGTGAGCCTGCAGTAGGGCAGGACTGTCAAATATTATAAGATCTACTAGGCCTTTTGAGACCTCTAATGGGATGCACAGGACCAAAAGAGGGGACCTGATGACTCGAAGGCTCAGGTGGTTAGGATGAAGGTATCTTGACAGACGCTATGTGAAAAGCTTGCACATTAATGTTGAATGATGAGTGATATTTTTGGAAGCTAATGATTGCTCCTACTACTGGCCCTTTGTCCCATTAAAACCATTTCCCCCCCTGTGAATAATTATGGCAATGACCTGTGGGCATCTTCAGTTTGGGCATTTGGTTCACCAGCACATTTAAGTTTCAAGTATATTATCACATGATATGAAAAACAGTTCTTTACTAATTATTATTACAAGTGCATTGTTAATTTATGTTTCCCATATCCATGCATTATAAATCCATAAAAATGCAACCATATTAAGCATGTAGGTAATGTGGATGTCAATATCAATTCCACCCACTTACCTTTCAATGTTAACAAATCTCACTTGGCTCTAGTAACCTCTCATTTTAAAATAATTATTAAGAAATCCAAAAGAACCTGTTTGCCATAACATCTTGTTCACCTGGAAGAAGAACAGCTTATTTGCCATTTTTTTATGCACAGACACAGTAAACAGGCATGCTGTACAAAACACCTACTGCTCAGAATTGCAAGCACTCATTTGTAATGCTGAAATGCAGGTGCTGTGCTCTTCTGGTGAACAACCCAACCTCCTAATTACCAACATTAAGCTGGATTAGGTCTTGCCATCTGAAATGAGCCTGAGTAGCAAACATAATGATGAAAGCAGATTCTTATTAAGGTAGGACGCTCAAGCATTTCATAGCTGAGCTTTGTGATAAGTCTGTCAGTGAAAGTACACAAAGGAAGTAAAAGTTGGGTGGTTTTTTTATGGTTTTCTGTACAGGAAGTTTCTATTTTATAACTCATAGGAATCATCTCTTCCTGGTTCTTTTAAAAATTTACTCTGAATTAAACAGAAACTAATTAAGGAAAAAAGTTTAGGTCTGTTAAAGGCTGAAATCCTACCTAAATTTCTGGCGCCGGAGTGAGCGCTCCGGCAGCAGTTGCAAACATGCCATAAGGTGCACGTTTGCACCTAGGAGCATGTGGCCGCTGGAGGCAGGTAAGGCTCCCGCTGGCGGCCACATGGGCGGTCCAGGCGGCGAGGGAGGGGTGCCATTGGGTGAGCCAGCCCAGGATGGTGTTGGCCATATCTCTGTCTCCGCCAGGCCAGCTTGGCCATTACACGGCCTCCTCCTACTTCCACCAGCTATTTAGGTGGCGGAAATCCAAGGAGGCTGATAGGGCCTGCCCCTGTTTACAACCTGGGAAGGGGACAAATGTCCCCTTCCCCGAGTAGACCTCCGGGCCGCCACATGGTGGTCCCCGGCAAGAATGGGATCCAGTGGGTGACCCTGGGCCGCTGGCCAGATCCTTATACAGGATTTCACCGTAATTCTAGCATTCATTCAGCTTTTGCTCTGTGCTGTCATCTATCTCAGTTAATTTGATGTTGTGGGAAATACTAAAAATTAGCATTGAAAATATTGATCTGTGCATCTGAGAGAACATTAGGTCATGGACCGGCCTTTGGTCAAGTTCTGAGGGACCCATTAAATATATACCATGATCTAAATTGAAGCCTGTGGTTTTGTTAAATTAGCATCATTTGCAAGTCATCTTCTTAGCTTCATTAAATGACAAACAGTTGGTATTTAATGAATTTAGAAATTCGTATCTGTCAACAGGAAAATCTTGAATTAAACTTCTCAATCTTGAACAATCTCATGAACAATCTCAACTTGAACAATCTAAACTTGAACAATCTCATGGAATTTGAAATGAACAGAATAGAAAATAATAATAACGTTGATTTTGTAAACATGCACTTCGTACACGGTCGCTTAACATTGTTACTGTTGTTATGTCAAATGTATTCCTGTATCAATAAGGACTAGAGACTCACATTTATAAAAATAGACGTACAGTACCTTCATTATGTACCCAAGTTCTTTATGCTCATGTATAGCTCAGAAGCTACATTTCTGAGTGAGTACCACTCTTACTCTGAGGAGTGAAACTCTTGGAACAATTCCACTTCCTTACAAGGGTGGCATCAGAGTATGCCATTGTACAAATTGATGGTAAGGTCACATCTGGAGTATTGCTTCCAGCTCTGGTCACCCCACCTCAAAAAGGATATACCCTGTTTTCCCGAAAGTAAGACCTCCCCCGAAAGTAAGATCTACCGTCTTTTTTTTTTTTTTTTTTGGCGTGATTTTTCCTGGCACTCGTAAATATAAGACCTCCCCGGAAAATAAGACCTGTCATGTTTTTTGGGAGCCAAAATTAATATAAGACCCAGTCATATTTTCGGGGAAACAGGGTAGTTGAATTGGAAAAGGTACAGAGAAGAGTGACCAAAATGATTCGTGGGCTGGAGCACCTCCCTTATGAGGAAAGGCTACAAAGTTTGGAGCTCTTCAGTCTAGAAAAATGGCGTCTGAAGGGGGACTTATGGTAATTGTGACATATAAAATTATGCTTGGGATGGATAGAGTGGATAGAGGGAAGTTATTTTCCTTCTTGCACAACATCAGAACCAGGGGACATGCACTAAAATTGAGTGGACGGAGAGTTAGAATAGACAAAAGAAAAAAATTCTTCACCCAGCGTGTAATTCATCTGTGGAACTCCTTACCATAGGATGTGGTGATGGCACCTGGCCTAGATGCCTTTAAAAGGGGATTGGACAGATTTATGGAGGAAACGTCATCACAGGTTATAAGCCATGATGGGGATAAGCAACAACCAATTACTAAAACGGTTTTAGTAATAGCCTATCTCTTAATGCCAGATGCAAGGGAGTGGCAACAGGACACAGGTACCTTGTTGTCTTGTGTGCTCCCTAAGGCATCTGGTGGGCCACTGAGAGATACAGGAAGCTGGACTAGATGGGCCTTTGGCCTGATCCAGCAGGGCTCTTCTTATGTTCTTATGGCCAGGTTGGGCACTGGCTGAGGGTCCACACCCTTCAGAGGACCAATCTGGTGGCATTGTTTCCTGAAACCTCAGTACCAATAACTGTGGTAGCACCAATATGCCATCAAGGGCAGATAGTGAACCCATGGGGGACCCAGCTTTGCTGCAGAGCCCCCAGTAACTGAGTGACAGCACTGCTTCCTTGCTACACATTCACAGATGTGTTGAAGAAGGCCTGTTCATGTTTCCAGCCCCTGGCCCAATAGTACTGCTAGGCAAAGCAGGTATGTCCCAAAGTGTTCTGATCCCTTCCCCCCTGAGCCCCCTAACCCTGAAAGGCTGGTCTCAGGAAGTCTCTTTCCTATTCATTTCATACCTGCACAGACTGTGCAAGTTAGGACATGAAAAGAAGATCCTCCCTCATTACCTAGACATCTGCCACACCTATGGGATGTCTCTGCCTGAGCCAACAGTGCAGAGTAGGCAAAAAGGCACCTCAATCTTATGGCCAATGTGGGTCGAAGGGAAAAATTCTATTCAGCCCTGAAGCAATCCTGGACTGCTACCAACAGCGTAATCCTATCCAATTTACACCACTGGCGTAACTCAGTGATATCCTATCCAACTTACACCACTGGTGTAACCCAGCAGTGCAGTGAGAATGGGAGGCCCCAGAACAGAAAGGGGATTCAAATCCCCTTTGAATTCCCCTTTTGGAGGGGATTTGAATCCCCTTTCCGTTCTGGGGCCTCCTGTTCTCGTTGCACCACTGGGTTACACCAGTGGTGTAAGTTGGATAGGATTGTGCTTTAACTGTGGCTGGGCCGGAGCTGAGCGCCTTCAACCAGATGCTGAGAAGGCAAGCTTTTGGACTTACGTAGCTGGCTAGGGCCCATCTTCCGTTAGGCAGGCTGCACCAAGACAGGCATGACTGCCCATTAGTTGGGGAAGGAGTTGTATTTTGCACACTAAATAGCCATTGATCCAGGCAACTGTCAATTCCTATATAATTATCTGCACTAAAATGCCTGTGTTTGGGCTTTCCTCTAAAACACTGTTGGTATGGTGACATGCTAATTTGCTACCCTGGTAGTTCGCTACCCTCCCATTTCAGGTTTTTGAACTATAAAGGAGGTGATTTTGCAAAACGTGCAATGATGAGAAAATTAAATGTGTAGATTTATCACTCATCTTTAATTACAATGTTTCATTCCACACCGTATCTACTGTATTTCAGTTCTTCCCAAGGGACTTCCATAGGAGAGTGATGGAATCAGTGATAATTAGTACATTTGAGCACTCATTCAAATGTGCCCCCCCCCAGGTTCCATCAGATGGCAATACGTTCAAGTATGATAGGTATTATATGGCTATGTTATAGTTACAGTTTCATATGCCCCAGGGATCCTGTAGCACCAACTATTTACACAAGCTCTTTCCAAATAAGACCTCTGATCTGTAGAAAAAATATCCAGCAAAGTTTGAATTACGCTTTATCCTGGGAACAGACCTAGAAAGTCTTCCACACACACCATAAATGTTCAGAATGCTACAAAACATGCTTGTCAATAGTTTGTGGGGTTTTTCTTCTTTTTTTAAGACAACTTTAATGTTTTTAGGACTGGTGATGTAGTAGAAAGTCTCCAGTTAGTGGACTGAGGCAATGTGAAGCAACTGGTCCTGTCCCCACTTTGATTATTGAGTTTGAAGTCTTCAGATCTTTTCTGTCAGAGAAATCGATAAGCCTAGCATTGAGGGCCAGATTACCTGAAAGGTAGCCCAGCAGACACCAAAATAATAAGGGAATTTAAAATGTTTTACTGCTTTGGCCTTCCACAAATTAACAGCAAAAAAATGTGTATACATAGCAGGAAGGAAAGCGAAAGGGAGAGGCAACTGGTTTCCTTCCAGTCCGTGGTACAGTAACCATATGGGATCTACAGGAAAGCAAAGGCCATAGCTGGCTGGTAATGAGGTGCAGGGAAGTAGCTGGCTCAGGCAGCGGATTGGAGCCCTGTGCCCTACTCCACCTGCCCCTGCTGTCCACATCTTCACACCAATGGCCCACCACCATTACTCTCCTTGTTGTCCTCTTCCCAGGCCCTGCTTTGAAAAAAAAACAGGGGAGTTGAAGGAGGTGGCCAAAAGAGAGGTAGCAGTATCTCTCCATGCCACCTCAGGTGGCAGAGCGGCTTGTCCACGTCTGCCACAAACAATACTAACTTAGTGAACTTGGATGTCACGTTTTTGACACGCTATATAGAGGCTTTCTGAAAACAGGGTGTTTTATTTTTAGCCTCACCTATTCCCCTAAAGCCAGTAAGCAGAAAAGAAACTTAAATACTATTGGTCAGCATCCAAAGAACAGTGCAACCCTGTCTGCAAACCAAAGGGGGAGTCTTTGGATTTGCATTTCTTGAAGAGCCCAATCATATCGCAGCCCTGCCACACGATAAACTGCAGTTGTGCCAAAAGGTGTGTGAGGCATGCTATGGTTGCGGGGGAGGGGGGAGTGATCTGAAGGCACACAGGAGGTAATAAACATTTTTACATATCTCCGCATAAGCCTACAGGCTGCCTATGAGTCTCCTTGGACCTATGTCCAAGAAGATAAAAGTGGTGGGAGGTTTTGAAAAGAAGGGATAAGTTCCAGTGGGCCCAACTGCCACTGAATCCACACCCTCCATCCCCACCCCTGGTTCCTCCCCCAACATGTCCCATTACTCCCCCTCTCCGCCCACGAATTGCACCCCACCCCAACTTACCTGCACTGGAGCAGGTTGCTGGCTCTGGTAGCTTTGCAGCAGCAGCTCAGAAATGGCCACTGGCAGCGCACTCCATGCATCGTCGGCAGCCAATTTACGACAGCAGGACACTGTCCCACTGCCGTAAATCGGGTGTTAGGATTGGGCTGAAACTCATCTCTGTTGCACACCAAACAACTTTAGAAATTGAGGAGCATTTCAAGGACAGCTTCCAGAAAAGTAGCCATGTTAGGGTTGCAGCAAAACCAACAAAGAATTGTGTAGCACCTTAAATGCTAACGTATTTATTTTTTGATCAGCTTTTGTACTTGCATGAAAGTTTATTTTGAAAGCAGTTTATGGTGTGTCACTGGGACCAGTTGCTCTCTGCTAAAAACATAGTAAACATTCCACTAAGTTTTGCCTAAAGTCATCTCTTTAAACCTTAGTTCTATGCTTAACATGTACCATTTGGAAAAAAAAATAGAAAGTTCCTACTCATTTTTGACCATAAAATATTTTCACCACTTTCCAAAGTTTTTCACGCAATCCTGGACTTCAGGAGGATGGTTGATGAAATGCCTTTAGCTATTTGAAGCTGCCAAAGGATTACAAAAACCGTATTGTCCCGAGTATAAGACGCACCTGATTATAAGACGCACCCTTAAAGTTTGGTGCTATTAAAAATTTTTAATTAAATCACTGGCATTAAATTGCAACAGCCTGCACCCCTAGTTTAAAAACTTAAATTAGGAGAAAAAAGTGAGTCTTATACTCAGACCAATACGGTATTATAACGGGGCATAATGAAGATGGTAGGTCTCTAAAGAAGGGTAGCACCAAAGTTTACAGATAATGCTATGGTTGTGTGATGCCGTATTTCTTCGAGTCTAAGGCGCCATCGATTCTAAGGTGCACCTTTACTTTCAGTACCAGCAGCAGGGGAAAAAAAAATCCATCAATTGTAAGACTCACCTCCCTTCATTGAATCTACCCGCTCAGCACCAACTCTCCCCAGCATGTCTCCTGCAGCTGAGGATGACTGAGTGCACTGCCTTTGCATAGCATTTCTGGCTCTGCCAGAAAGTGCCGTTTCCTTCGTTACCTGGGCTTGGGGGAGCTTCAGGGAGGCCTGCGCAACCCTCTGCAGGCCTCCCTGATCTTCAGTTTGGCAAAAAACAGCGATTTTTGGCCATTTCTGGTTTTTGCGAAAACCGGAAATGGCTGAAAATCACCGTTTTTTGCCAAACTGAAGATCAGGGAGGCCTGCAGAGGGTTGCGCAGGCCTCCCTGAAGCTCCCCCAAGCCCCAGTAAGTAAGAAGATAGCATTTTGTGGTGCTTTTTGGAGAGCTTCGATTCTAAGACGCACCCCATTTTTTGAAATGCTTAATTGGGAAAAACATGCGTCTTAGAATTGAAGAAATACAGTAAATCCTTCAGGACAACTTAGATCCACTTCAGTCTGGATGATTGCAAAAGTAATCATTGTTATGGCAGAATGAATGACTAGAAGAATTACCAGTAAAAAGAATTACCAGTAAATGGAGAGAGAGAGAGAGAGCGAGAGAGAGAGAGAGAGAGAGAGAGATTCCATCTCAGTTTTGCTTTACAACAGAAATATTATTGCATTTTGATACTGTTGTGAGGCTGCGTACATTTCCCCCCCCCCCCAAAAAAAATCCTACTTGTAGACAATTGTAGTAAGTGACACTGGCAAAAAATATTTCCAGCCTAGTCTTTCTGCATAAATTGGCTACATATTTACAACTTGAATCCATTATGTTGAACTAGTTAAATTACTGGTACAATAAATCACATAATTATTGAATTAAAACTGGGTGTAATTACGGTAATTGGCAGACAACGTTTCATAGAGCGTGAAGTGTCCCTTTCCTGACAGAAAACCACTTTCCTGAAGTATTATGGGCAGGTGTTGCTTTGGGATTTTCACTTCAAGTGCTTTATTTGACTAATGTCAATTGGTTTCAGTGGCTATTAATCAGGCCCAAAGTTGGGATTAAACAATTATGTTATAAATTAATAGTGTAGCAGTATCCCCTGGGCCAAAGTAGTCCACCTTCTCATGGGAGCTCAGGTAGCCAAGTTCTGTTACTGGTACAGATGTGGCAAATTAGGACATGATTGGCATACGGATTTGTGACAGAGGAAACAACATAGTACAGCCTCAGGGGAAATCTGTCTACCCTCAGAACTTCTGGTTCAGGATTGGCTAATGATCTTAACACCTGCATTTGAAAATTTGTTCGTTTGTTCTGTGGCTGGTATTGGTTCCTTTCTCTTTATCAGAGAGGATTAATAAGACATGCTGATTGCAGATTGATTAGAAGCAGATTGATTAGAAATTATTTCTGAAAAATTCACTCAGAGACAGAATAGGCTTCTAAGTGGTCCAAAGTACAGTATAAGGAAAAATTGGGTACTCTTGCTGCAGAATTCACAGATACTAGAAGCCAACACTCCCCCATCCACCCATCCCTGATTACTACAATGCGGAAAAGGAAGAAAAGAAGGATGGGGAGGGGACGGGAGGGGAGAGACAGACAGACAGACAGACAGACAGACAGACAGACAGACAGACAGACAGACGTACTGTGGTTTCCAAAACCTAGGAGAGGATAAATGATATGTGGATGATTTTGAACGGTGCCTGGGACAGAGTACTTGGCCCGCTATATCTCTCTGACAGACTCTCTCTTTCCCGTGTTTTTTGTCTGTTGATTTATTTAAAATATTTATTTTCCACATTTCCCCTCTTGCCAGAGACGTGCCAAAGGCAGCTAACAACAGGGTTCAGTCTTGGAGCAGCAGCGACACACCTTGTCTTCCAGCAGTGGTGTTGCGACCCACATCCTGCAGCTGCTCCCGGCCCTGGACAGCAGGCATCAGAGAGGCCTCCTGACATGACTGGAAATCACATCAGCGAAACTGGAAGTGACCCGGAAGTCACTTCCGAAGGCCTGTGGGGGTCATCCAGGGCCACAAGCAGCTGCAGGAGGTTAGTTGTGACCTGGGTGTGTCCTCCAGTTGCTTCCATTTGGCTCCAATTTGGAACCAATCAGAGGCAAGGACAGGCAGAAGGACCCAACTCATGATCCACCACCGCATTGGGTCGCGACCCACAGTTTGAGAACCCTGTACTAGAAGATAAAATAAAATTACAGTAAAAACACACACACACAAATAGAATAGAATTTTCAGGCAATTTCAGGCAAAAAAAAAAGAAGAAGAAGAAGCATAGAATAGAACCGACCACAATAACCAGACTACAATATATGAACCAGGAGAAAACAGCAGTTCAGTATGAACTTAGGCCCAAAAGGTTAAATGGAACAAAAACTATTCAGCTGCTATTGGGAGAGTAGCAGTGATGGAGGCTAGCCTTATGTCTGGCAACAAGAAATTCAGTATACTGGGTGCTACTATGGAGATGGCCCTGTCACATGTCACCACTAACTGCACCTCAGTCAATGATGGGGACATAGAATCATTGAATAATAGAGCTGGATGGGACTTAAAGTATAGGGTCTAACCCTCTGCCAATGCAGGCAGTCCACAGCTACAACAAAATGATTAACCGCACGATCCTGGGTAAGTAAGTGTCGGAGAAGCGCATGCTCCCCAGCGCTGGGTGTCGTAAACATGCCATAAAGTGTGTTTATGTCACCCAGAGAGTAAGGGCCATTGGCGCTGAGGCCAGCGGCCCTCTCTCCCCTGGCGGACCATCCCTGCACCCACCAGGCAAGGTAAGCCCTGCACCAGCCAGTGCAAGGGCAGAGGGAGGGTGGCCCGGGGGGGCAAGGTAGGGCGGCTATTGGACAAACCGGGCAGGGGGAGGGCAGGGTTATTGACGGCGCACTCCGCCGATATCCCCAGCCCTCTCCTGCCCCGGTGCACCCTTACACCTGGGCCTCGAATGTATGTCAGCTTCCAAGCTGGCATACATTTGAGTAGGCCCATTGGCCTTGGTCTTGCCAATACCCGGGGAAGGGGACGAGCATCCCCTTCTCTCAAGGTGCTACCAGGCTGCCCCGGGGCAGCCTGGAATGGCAAAAGGATACTGCGGCTGGCCCTTTAGGCTGGCCGTGTATCCTTACACAGGATTGGACTGTAATTTGGTTGCTCACAAATGGACATTCAAGAAGCCCTCTCAGTTGATCAATTTTTAATTGGATTTCTCACAAAGGCTCAAATATGTTTTGTGAACATAAGGTTGAACCTTGGCTATCATCGACCATGAAAATGAATGAAAAAGCATCTTGGTATTCAATTTGCTTGCAAAAGTTCAAACATTTGTGGGCACAGCCATGCTTGTATTGACTCTGATCACAAATATTCCATCAGCGGAATTCAATATTTTGAATGCTCCTAGTAGAATATTTGCAATATCTCTATATATTATGCACATGGTATGGAAGGATATGGTCACAAATCAAATGGAACCAGTTTACAATACAGATTAGGTAATGAGTAGACCAACCATTACAAACTTCAGAATGTAGTTACTAATTGTATTGATGATGATATTACTATGACGCTTCATGTTCCTTATAACATTAATACAAAAAAAATAGGGCATTAAAAATGTTACGACAAGAAATTTATTTATTTATTTATTTATTTATTTATTTATTTAAAGAATTTTTACCCCGCCTTTCGCCCGATAAGGGCAATCAGGGCAGCTTACAATTAGAACTTGTTAAAATGGGAAATGTTAATAGTAGACTGAATTTCGATACAAATTAGAACTGTTGAGATGTTCATATGAAATTTGATTTGTTCCTATAGATCTATTTAATTTATTTTGACATATTTACGTGTATGTATTTGATGTGTCTGTGAATTATTATGATATATATTCTCCTGACTGTCATTTACTTTTATTTCAAATTTATATTTTTAAAAATTTGAAAAACACACGCACAAAAATAAGAAGCTTTAAATGACAGAGTTACTAGAATATAGCGATAGTATTAAAAATAAAAAGTACCTCACTAATGCATAGTATCAGCGTAGTATCTCACCAATGTTTGAGGTCACTGTAATATTTTAAATAACTTTAAAAAAAATTGGATGGTTCTTGCTATAGTTTTGACCTAGAAATATTTTTTCCCCTGTGTAAAAAGAAAAAAAGACAGAAATTGAAGTGACTGCCACTTTTTAAAATAAGTTCAAAGGTTTTGTGGAGGTTTTTTTTAAGAAAAGAAAATGCATAATAAGTTTATCATCGGAAATATTTTATTCTGATTTATTCATTTGCAAAGCTGTCAAGAAATTAATTATCTTAAATCAAGTATGTGGCAACAAGTTTCTTGTAGGAATTAGGAAATGTCTACCATTACAATCAGAATGACAGTGAAGGCAGAGTTAATCTGTTTCTAATAGATTTTGTAAAAATAAAAAGCTGAATGATCTATTTCCAAAGTGACACTCACGTCCCAGCCTTTGTAGTTGGTGAATACTTTTAAAGTATCCAGACCTCATCCTCAGACAGGGAGGAGAGGGATTCACCATACCCTGGACCCTCCTCCAGGTGTTTCACTTGGCAGAAGCCTCTGCAGACTCTTCACCACAGTAGCATAGCTGGGGAGGGCGATGGGGTAAGTGCTGCAAAACACTGCAAGGTAGCCCCTCCCACTTGCCATCAGAGCCATTCCGGGTAGCAAAGGCAGCACGCAGGAGACTCCCTTTGGTTCAGTGAGCGCCTGCGCGTTGCCTTCACTCACTGCCCGGAATGACTACGAGGGGCCACCTTGCAGCACTTACCCCCCAGCCATGCTACTGCTCCATCGTCTATTTCTGTAATCTCCTCCTCAGCCTCCCAGTCTGCCTTCCATACGTGTGACTGACCTCCACCCTCTTGCACAATCTGTTCTTCAGCTTTGGATGAGATGACAGGAGAAAGGGAAGCAACCGAATCACCATCCCCTTTTCTTTTCCCTGGGAGCCCTGGAGTGGCCAAACTGAACCCCTTTTCCATCCTGCTGTCCAGTGAATCTCTGACTGTTGCTTCATCATGGAGCCCTGTATTGGGGGATCCATAACAGGAAGTCATCAGAAGATCAGGCCAAATTCAGCCCCTGGTGTCAATGAAGTCCATGGTATGGTTTGTGAAATGCCTTGGTGGATGGATACACCACCTACTTTGCACTTGTTTGCTAGTTTTACGAGTCTTACAATACAGCCATAAAAATTTCGAATTAGAGAATGTTCATTCTGTTATCTACTATTCTGAAAGAAACCAATGCTTTAGTAACTTGGTCCTAGGCCTACCCAGGGCCTCTGAGAGGGGTTAAGGAGGTAATTTGTACCAGGGCCCAGGGCAAAAAATGGGTCAAAAAGAGGACCCTGGAGCAAAAAGGGGGGCCCAGGAGCCAATTCATATGTAGGGAAAATAAACTTTGTACCCCCTAATAAAATTCCTCTGAATAGCCCTGGGCCTACCCATTAAATTGAGAATGATGAAAGCTTATTGATTTATTTTTCACATTGGTTTCCTGCCCTTCTTTCATTTTATCCTCACAATAACCCTGTGAGAGGGGTCTGGCTGAAAGAGATAGTAACTGATCCAAGGGAAACTTCATGGCTGAGTCTTCCTGGGTAAACCTGGGTCTTCCTGGTGAAAGTGAAACAGCTACTCCATCATAGTGGCTTTCAGCAGTTTTACTCTTCAGACAGTGATCCTAATACAGAAAATTCTTTTGATGGATGTGTATGTGTTTGCACACATGGGGGCACAGGGAAATTTCACTCTTGCCATCCCACCAGACTGTACAGTAGTGTCAGCTAGAAACTATGTGAAGCAGCTGTTGAATCTGCTGTCTGTTGATAGATTTCTGGCACAGACCCTGTGCACACAAAAGGAGACCTCTATCCACCAAGTCTCTGTTTAGCTTGCTACCATTCTGCCAGGTGCCGCCTACTTGACCATTTCTCATAATGTGATGCCCTCCAACACGTACAGCATACAGCAGGCATATTCTTTTGCAAGTCACTAGTGTGCAGCATTTTCCTGCTGTTTGTAAGGAGCAGGGGGAAAAAAGCAGGTTGCTGGATAACCATTTGTGATGTGCAATAGGCAGGGAAGGAATACTTGATTTTTTAATCAAGTTTTTATTAAAATCTGAGCCAGAGAAGGATTTTCAGGGATAAAATGCTCACGTATTTTGGGTAGGCATTCCAAGCTCCCAAGATTTATATTTCTAAGACAGGAAATACAAAACATTATGATGTCACTAGGAGTACTGATTTAGGAGTTCTGATTTCATATCTAATATAATTCAACATTTACATCTTAATTTATTGGATTAACATTCAATATCTACCCCTTAAATAACATGCTCTCATCTTTGATAGAACAAAATCATTGCTTTTATCATTCTTATCATTTTGATATTACGTCTCAATATTACATGCAACTTTGTCTGCACACAACCAAATAAGGCATGAGACAAACAGTTTAGGTTTGGGTTTAAACAGGCCACAATTTATTACATCATATTCATATACACAAAACTTGCAGCAGTCCTAGGTATACTACAACTTCACCTCCTTTCAGTGCAGGTTCCTTTCCTTAAAGACTGCCAGCTACTATCTATTTCCCCTATGTGTATTCCCATCTTGACTCTAAGCTGATGATCACCCTCAACAATAACAGTTTATCAATGCAAACCCCTCAAGGGTCAAGGAAGATCTCGATTGCACTCCTCCCCCCCCCCCAGTCGAGCAGCCTTTGGAGTTGATGGTACAATCCACAGACAAGGGGTTCCCAGCCAGCATCCCCAAGCCAACTATCTTTTTTGAACCAGTCCTGCCACCACCACCACTTCCTCAGGATACACACCAATCTCTAAGCCTAATCTCTACCCACACCACACCTGCCAGTTGCCACCTGGCTAAGAAAAAAACACACATCTGATCTATTTAGTCAGTCCAAGTAGGAGAAAAATCACCTAGGCCAATTAGGCAGGAGAGCAAAAACAACAACAACAACAAAAACACCTCCTACTCAGACTCCTGCTGATGACCAGCTAATCTCAGACTCCTCTCCTGGATGGTAGGGGCTTTTTTGCAGTCAAAATGCTGAATGAGAATAATAATTTTATATATACACAGTATTTATATACCGCCTTTCTTGGTCATTGGATTTCTCCTCCAACTTTAATCCAAGGCGGTGTACATGGGCAGGCTGTCCTAACCCCCCTTGGGTTTTTTTACAATATATAAATGTCCAATCTTTCATGAACGGCTACTTTCCAGGTGGTATCCTTTTTACAGTCTGACAATTCTGCTGGCTGGTGCCTCCCACACTCGACCGACGCAGCTGGAAGCTCTTATCTCTTTCCTCCTGGAGGCTTTCACAGCTTTTTGTCGACGGCGTGTCTCAAACTTATCAAGTTCACCGGTCTTTGGGCTTACAAGACGGCAGCTCTCCCAACTGAGCCAGACTCTTCTGCCAGACACTGAGGCATCCAATAAGGCTGCTCAGACCCCCTCATCATCACCCCTGCAGCTCCCCTGGGCTGCCAGCTTCCTGTTTGCTCTCTGGCTCTGAAGGAGTGAATCAAAACACTGACATCTGAGGTTCCTAAGGGTTAACCCTATTCCTTTAATAACATGGAATACTTAAAACAAAATTACCAAGTGAACTACATATTGTTCTTGAAATCTTCTCATGCATTTCATTTTTGCTTCTAAACAAGGCTGTTGTAGGTAATGGATTTGCTTAACATTGCATTTTCTATTTTGACAGCCTATGCTAGAGTTTTATTTCAAGGACTCTGTAATCATTTCCCATATAATTATGTTCGTATGCCAGATGTTTAGGGAAAGCACATTTAGAATTAGGGTGGTTTTTTTTTTTCAATTTTGGTGTGTTTATGCTGACCTACCTGTTTGTTAAAAAAATAGATTTATTTTGTTGTGATCAATTTTTTTTATTTAAGATTTTTAGCCTTCTTTATCCCTAAAGCATTCAGTTGGCAGTCACCAAGGAGTTCACACAATGAAATTCTCCCAAGCTAGCCTAGGGCTGAACTTCCATGATTTTCATGAATACCTTCATCAATAGGAACCATCCTCTGTTTGGGTGATTGCTTCAAAATGAGTCTGAACTTCTTCACCTATGCAGAAAGCATTATTCTCAAACTGCAAGTCTTCATTTGATAGTCAAATGCAGACAATCTGGCTGACTACAAGGCATTGTAACATCGTCTGTACTAACTATGATCCCTGATTGGCTGGGGTCACTCTAGGAAGGAGAAAGAAGCTGTAACCAGGAAAAAGGCACTGAAACAGCAGGAGATAAGGGAACAAATGGCTGAAAACCTTTGCCTGACAAGCTTTTTATTTGTATTTTGTTGCTGGCATGCTTGTTTGGGTGTGTACATGATGCTGGCACATGCCGGGAGAGTATGAGTGAGGCCAGTCCTGTGACATTTGAGTTGGGCAGGGCTGACTGTAAGAGGCCTCAGGTCCCACAGGCCTCAAGAGGAAAGCCACAACTTTCCTGTTTGCTGTCAGAGCAATCACTCCCCTCCGCCTGCTGGCTGGCTTGAGAGAGGTATTTGCTCTCATTTGTTTCTTTGGAAAATTCCTTAAGTGGTCATGCCTTGCTTGCATAGCACATTTGTTCTTATAAACAAAAGCCACATCTTGGGACCTTCCTCACTCAAAATAAACAGAGTTGTTAGCAATACAAAGGGTGCAGTACAGTAAACGCACCCATCTCAAACCAAACCAGGGATGATGAGCAATCACATCAAGGCACAAAATAAAGGTCCTTAATGAAAAGCTCCTATTTGTTCCTATGGGATTATAAAGTACAAAAAGCTGGGTTGCCGGCCCCACGTGTTCTTCGTTTGTCTATCTGCTTTGCTATTGTTGCTGTCATTTGTGGACCCACTGGTGCTGTGTCAAGCACCACATTTCTGCCACTCCCAAGGACAGCAGTATCAGCTGGTTTCCAGGACAGGTATCAGACAGCTCTCTTCCTTTCTCCCTTCTCTCCACTCTGAGCACAACTGAAAACCCACTGTTCCAGCACCTGTTGAGAAGCCATCCTTTTGTAAGCCGCCACTCGAGCACTCGCTGGGTCACCTCGTAATAATGCACCCCTTTTCCTGGGAAAGCAATCTTGACTCACTTGCCTTGCTTCCCTCCTTGGAACTAGCCAAGACTACTGCCTAGTCTACTTAGGTTTGCTTGAATCTCTCTTCCTCCTTTTGTCCTGCTTTGAACCAGGAGATTGCTTGGTCTTGGCAACCAAGTCCCACAATTCCTGCAACACGTCAACCTTGAATCAGCGGATATGGATAGGTAACCTTGGTCTTTCGTAAGCCTGACCACTGACCCACAAATCCCCCTTTATCTTCTTTGTGTGTAGTGTAGTCTTGTGTGCCCCTTTCCTTCTTGGTGTGGGTGCTTGGTGCCTTTACGAATCTACAATGCTTAGGGCCTAGCTGTGTGAGCGATATATTACACTGCATTTGATTTTTGATTCCCACTCCCCATTATTGCATTTTATGTGCCCAATAATCTTTCTCTATTGTTATACCTTTAACCTTCTCTCCCTCTTTCTTATATGCCATTCCACTGACTTGTGTCATTGGCCACTGCATTCAATCCCTGCACATGTAATAGGCTAAAAAAATAAAAAAATTCCCCATTGTTTTGTTGTTATAAATAATTTGATCACATTATTTTTTAGTATGAGACATACTTCTGTATGCCCCGCTTTATATTTCACATCATGTGTGTGGAGGTTTCTTCAGGAACACCATAAACTGAGTGTACAAATGGTCCTTAGATTTGATCCTTGTCACATCTACAGAGTAGCTGCTCCAATATGGGATGCTTGCCTGCCTAAGATAATTGTAACCAGTTCATGGTTCACCAGGTTATCTTGGTAGAGTTGGAAGCAACCCCAATTTCTAGATGCTTTGCTATATGTAGCAAAGAGTGGTGCATGTTGTGAGAGTGTTCTGAGAGTACCCCTCAAAAAACCTCTCACACAGATTTTTATATCTCTATTCAAACAGGTGCTTTATTAATACATTTAAGGAGCAATGGACTTGGGAGGGAACCAAAGCAACCTTACAAGGCAAATCCATAAACACCAAATAAACTCTTAAGCCCTCTCTTGCTTACTAACCTTTCTTACAGCGCAATCCTAGTGGTCCACTGGCTGAAGCCGTCGTAAAAGTGCCGTAAGACACTTTTACGACGACTGGTGAGCAGGGAAGGCTGATGCAAGACCGGCCTCCCCTGCTCCACCGCCCGAGTGTCCGGAGGACCGCCGCCGGACCCAGGTACGGATCCAGTGGGCGTGTGGGCAGTTCGGGGGCAAACAAAGGGTGGCCATAGGCCCAGCCGCTCTGGGAGGGGGCGGGTGGTGGCTTTGGCCGAATCCTGTCCCCCGCTGCGTGGCTGGGCCGTTACATGGCCTCCTCCGACTTCCGCCAGCAAAACAGCTGGTGGAATTCAGAGGAGGCTGATTGGCCCCAGCGCCGTTTACACTCAGGGAAGGGGACGAACATCCACTTCCCCGAGGAGACTTTCCGCCGAGCAGGAGGCTGCCCGCGGCGGTGCACGGGATCCGGCGGACAGCCTCTGCCACCCGCCAGATCCTTAGGCAGGATTGGGCTGTTAGATTCAGCTGCCAGTGAGCTAAGAACCACATACACCATTCTCTTCAAACATACCTGTCCAGGGTGCAGGAGGATGCTGGGGATAAAGGTAGAGGATGCTTCCCTCTTGACTGACAGCTCACTTGCTTCATCATACATTTGTTCTACAAACTAACTAGCAGTTACACAATTCTCCATAATTTAGAATCACATGACTATTAGTTCTTTGTTGTGTAATGAATTCAATGTGTGATGACGGAGCTTCCGCTGGCCGCAGGACCCAGGTAAGACAGGATCTGGCGGGCGGGGGGGGCGGATCGCCGGAGCTGGGAGGGTTATCATTGGCCCCGGCGGCCCAGGAGGGTGCGGGGGATGGCTTTTGGCTGCCCCAGTTACACTCGTGGAAGGGGACGAGCGTCCCCTTCCCCAAGTAGACCTTCCGCCCGGCAGCCACGCTGGCTGCCAGTGCACAGAATCTGGGAGGCGGCCATGGGCCACTGGTTGGATCCTAGGCAGGATTGCGCTATAAATGTGTCAGTGTGCTGCAGAAGCGTCGAACGGGGGGGTGCCTTGGTGCCCAGGGCAACAAGTGGCGCCCAGGACCCCTGGTCGCGGACCCCTGAAGGGGCAGAATCGCTGGCTGGAGGGCGAAAACTTACCTTTCTCGCAGCCGGGACGGCCGCATTTTGGCCCTCCCGCCCGCCCATGCGTCCGAACGGCTCTGAAATGAGCTGAAAATCATGGAGGGGGGGTGTCCGGAGGCTGGGTGTGATGTCATGTGCCTGCCCACGTGGGGGCGGCGACGATGGGGTGGGGCGACGGCCCCCAACCCGTGGGGGCATAGCGACGCCGCTGGTGTGCTGTTTCAGGCTTAAGTTTACTCTTGTACAGCAGCCACGTCACGTGGGGCCACAATTTCAAATCAATCCATAGTGGGGAGGTGGTATTGTCAAAAATTGCACTTTTGGGGTTAAAGAACTATATCGTAGGGTTGATTTTCAGTGGTAAAACAGCATGGAGGTAGAAAGTTAAATACCATAAACACCTTAACGTTTAAATACATTCCATGCTGTGGTCCAAATGCGAATCAAGACTCCAAGGGGCTTTTTACACAAAAGTCAAGTCTGTGACTACATGCTGATGCACTTAGAGCCTCAGAATTTTGCTGTTACTAATGACATGTTACTGAGTTTACAATACTTCCAAGGCTTTACATGGTCATGATTCAGGAAAGAAAGATTGCTTTTCAGTGAAGTATTTGTACCTGGCAGTACAAACACCTTAGAGATCGTTTCAACTCAATTTATTTAGCAACCACCACTAAAAAGAAGTTGCAAGTGGGAGCAGAGATTTACCAATGATGTTTTAAGTCATTAAGCCATAGAACTAATGTTTGTGACTCTATAGATTTT